>CM036314.1:4752372-6042372 GCA_020567845.1 Rhododendron henanense subsp. lingbaoense
GCCCGGAGTTCAAAGTAATCGAAGCAGGAACAGTGGAAGAAAAACTGTCCATAAGGCTGTGGTATCGATATAGCAAGCAAATCTGGAATTCCTGAAGTCTCTGTTTTCTTATGGTATCGATACGACAAAAAGGCTCGTATCGATACGGTGAGGCTTCGAGCAGGTTTTCTGCAGATTTTTGGGATTTAAACAACAACATCAACAACAACTGATATGGGCATGATTTTCACACCAAATCAACGTATTCACACATAAAGAAGGCAAAGAAATCCCTACCTCGAGCCAAAGAGCGAAACCCAAGAGATTCGAACAAGCCTTAGCTCCAAGCTTCTTGAAATCAACCGATATCTTCTCTCCAAGCTCCACCCAACACGATACGAGCCCGGGGTTGCATTCTAGAGGTGAAATGAAGATGGATCCTTGAGGTTCTTGAGGTTTTTTGGTGGAGTTTTGAGTGAAGGAGAGAGAGAGAGATAGAGAGAGAGAGAGAGAGAGAGAGAGAGAAAGAGAGAAAGAGACGGTAGAGAAAGAAGGAGAACGGGAGAGAGAGAGAGAGAGAGAGAGAGAGAGAGATACAAGGAGATAATTCTATCTCCTACAACCACATACATGATAGGCGGGTGATATCATAGATATGAGTGCCTAAGTAGGGCAAATTAGCGCGTTAGAGGCGCGTTTTATTCCATTATCCACTTGATGCCGTGCTTTCCTTTGTTTTGTGTTTTTGTTATTTTCGTAGGTAATAAGGCGGATTTTACGCCAAGATTGGATTTAGAGGCGTTGAGGTCGTTTTGGACGTCGACATGGGAAGTCAAAGAGGAAGCATGAGGCGTCGGGTGACGTTGGGTGGCCAAATCCCATGCAAGGCTCAACGGGCCACGTAACACGTTCGGTATCGATACATGGATTTCCTGTATCGATACAAATCAGTGCAAAACCGATCCAGAATTGAACAGAGAGATGGGTATCGATACACCTCATGCCTGTATCGATACCGAGAGGCTTAGCGGGAATCTTCAATGTTTCGTCGTTTTCTTTCTTTTTCTAATTATTTCCGAATATTTGGGGTTTGTATTAATACCCCTCTAAACTCCGTTTTTAGGGTTCGCGCCTTTACGTAGCAGCTTCCCTTTTTCCGTTCTTTCTTTCCAGAGCTATTTTCTTTCAAGTTTTCAAGTTTTGTTCAGATCTTCGTACTCCGGTAACTCGTATTAATTTTTGTTCTTCATTAAAGTTGTTCGTTGATATTCAAGCAATTGGTTTTTCTTATTTATTTCTCATTCCAAGCAATAGAAGTATGATGCAAGTTAGGATTCCTCTTGTTTCTCTTTCAATAATGAGTGAGTAGTTGTATAGGTAGGGTCGTGGGGTGATTAGCACGCCGTGATCAGTTCGGACACTGCTCATGTTTTTAAACAAAGAAAAGAAAGCAATTTTAGATTAGTAAAGAACATTCGTGAGACGAACCCAGGCATCGTCGGAGCCCATGTGAACGGGGGAATGGGGGTCCAAAACTCATTCTTCGCTGCGCATGGGTATACGGCGACCATAAAGGTCCGCATCTTTCGGGGTATCTTTTTCAAACCAAAGTTAAAAGTTTTTAAGAACATTGAATGGAGCAGGCTAATCCGGACTAGTTACGAGTGCTATAAACCCTACGACCGTACCTCCTTTAAATTATCTGAATAGTGCAATCAATTTCTTAGTTTTAGTTCATCTCTCAATCAAACCGACAAGGGGTGGCTACCTAAGAGCCGTTTTAAATTCTACAACCCAAGATTCCACAGCACACACTTCACCGTCCTTAGTGGATTCGACTCCGGACTTACCGGATATTGTGCTATATCGGTCTCCGCCCTACGCTTGGGGCAACCCATAATTTTAGGACTAGGAAATTGGTCAAGCATTTTTGGCGCCGTTGCCGGGGACGGTAATGTGTGTTAAGAATTCGGGTCGTTAGATTTTATTTTTTTATTTTTATTTCCTTTAGTTGTTTCGAGTCAACATAGGCTTTAGTCATTGAGAGGGTACCGAAAGTAACCGTGGAGGAAGAGTATTTTGGTGGTGAGTCTTTCGATATCGGTAGCCTCTTTGTTAGTTTAGTAATCGAGCCACCAATGGCAGATCCACCGATGTCGATGCGTGCGCACATGCATCCTGAGAGGACCACTCCTCTCGGTCCAATAGTTCTGCCAATTGAGACAGTGGAAGCACGTAACGCTTTCACCATTAAGCCAGGTACACATAATGCCCTTCCCCTTTTCTACGGGAAGGAGAATGAGGATCCGTATTATCATATCCGTTGCTTTGAGCAGTTGGTGTGCACCCTTGCCACCACTGCTCAGTGGGAGAATGCTTGCCTTAAGCTTTTTCCCTCTTCACTTAGGGATAATGCGGATAAGTGGTTGCGTATGCAAAAAGCCCAGTCTCTTAGGACGTGGGCTGCTGTCCGAGATATATTTTACAAGAAATATTTCTCGGAAAGTAAGTCGAAGTACCTGACTCGCCAGATCCAATCATATAAGCAGAAAGAGGGCGAGTCGTTTTTAAGGTGCTGGGAGCGGTTCAAGGACTTGCTATTGTCCTTGCCACATCATGGGTTCGTAAAACACCAGTTAGTGTCATTTTTCTATTTGGGCTTGAATGTTGCTACGGTCCAACAAATTGAGTACCTCTGTAAGGAGGCGGATTTCCTCGACAAGTCCCCGGATGATGCGTGGGACTTTCTTGACGAGTTGGCTGAGAAACACCGAAGTTGGGAACCTTTCGACCTCGGTGATAGGGCCATGGCTGCACAGGGACCCAGTGGGTCGGCAATTTTCCTTCGAGTGTGAGAGAGCACAATGTCCAGTCTCAGCTGGATAAGATGGCTAAACAATTAGATGACTTGAAGGTAAAGCAAGTCCATCAGGTGAGTGAGATGAGAGTTGAGGAGGTGTGCGCTTTGTGTGAGTGTCCGGGGCATTTAGTCACTGCGTGCCCCGCGTTTCCCATTGTTAAAGATGCATACCATAGTAATCAGGCTGAGGTGAACGCGCTTAATCAGCGTTGGGATCCGTATTCTAATACCTACAATCCAGGGTGGGCCCATAACCCACTTTTGAGTTGGAGGGATCAAAAAGCCCCAGTGCAACCCCAGGCACCACCTTAGCAGTCAGTCCAGCCATTCCAGCCTTCTCAAGGCCCAATGACCCAATTCCGTTACCCACCTCAGCAGCATCAGAGGTTTGGTCCTTCATCTTTTGGACCACCCCCTGGCATTAACCATCCCCCGCGGGATAAGCAGACTGATGAGATGATGAAGACTCTCATGCAGTCTCAGATTAGCTTCACTGAGCAGACCAAGCAGGCGATTGGTGATATTAGGACCCAATTGACCCAGTTGACGGCGGCAGTTGGACAGGTCCAACAGGAGAAGGGTAAGTTTCCTTCTCAACCTCTAATCAATGCCGCCGGTACGCATTATGTGGGTGATTTTTCTGGCCCGAGTAGTTCGGATCCTAGCCTAGAGGAGGCTAAGGCGATCACCACTCTCAGAAGTGGGAAGGTGATCAACAAGGACTTACCTCCTAAGCAAAAATCGGTGCCACCCCCGGTACCGGTATTTGCACCAGTAGCCATTCCAGACTTAGGAGGTGTCCCTGAGGAAGAGAAAGAGGCGGAGTCTCCTGAAGTGGTGGTACCTGCACCTGCAGTCCCCACGACTTCGTCGCCACCCGTTGCTCCATATCCAAATCGCTTGGTGGCAAAGCCCAAGGTCAATGTGAACTTTCAAATGCTTGAGTTATTCAAGAAAGTTCAGTTTCCTATCTCTTTAATGGAAGCCATTGACGCAATTCCTCAGTTTGCAAAGGTCCTGAAGGATCTATGTACATCAAAGCGGAGAACCAAGAGTCAGAACAAAGTGCTTCTGACGGAGCAAGTGAGCTCCATTCTCCAGGCTGAGATCCCCACCAAGTGTAAGGACCCTGGTTGTCCCACCATCCCTATAGCTATCGCAGGCCAGAAATTTGATAAGGCTTTACTGGATTTAGGAGCGAGTGTCAATTTGCTCCCGTATTCGGTATACTTGAAGCTTGGCTTATGCGACTTGAGAGCCATACCGGTCACGCTACAGTTGGCTGATCGGAGTGTGAGAATTCCTAAGGGAGTGGTGGAAGATATTTTGATTCAAGTGGGCGAGTTTCTCTTTCCAGTCAACTTCATTGTCTTGGATACATGCCCAATACCAGAGGTCTTTGAGAAGACTCCTATCATCCTTGGCCGTTCTTTTCTGGCCACCTCCAGTGCTATCATGAATTGCAAAACTGGGCAAGTCCAATTGTCATTTGGGGACTTGAAAATGGAGGTGAATGTTTTCAATGTGGATAGTCGGGTCGAGGATGATGAGGAGGTGTATGAGGTGAGTTTGATCGACACGCTAGTGCAAGAGCATGTCGATAGTATGTTATACAAGGATCCTCTGGAGATAGCCTTAACCGCCGAAGAGGCGTCATTCTTAGATTCTCCAGAGGTAGGGAGTTTAATGGAGATGCTTGCAGTAGAGGATGTGTGTGGCGTCGCTTGGAACCCAGTTCTTGAGCCGCTGGGCGCCCCACTTCCTAAAGCTCTCCCATCGTCCGTCCAGCCACCTAAACCAGAGTTAAAGCCTCTGCCGGACACGCTTAAGTATGCATTCCTTAAGGGCGATGATACTTTTCCGGTTGTGATCTCCTCATCTCTCGAGGCAAATCAAGAGGCTAAGTTGCTTGCCCTGCTAAGAGAGCACGTGGGCGCGATAGGCTGGATGATAGCGGATTTACGGGGTATTAGTCCAACGGTGTGTACACACCGCATTTTCCTTGATGAGGATGTGAAGCCTTCTAGGCAACCTCAGCGTCGTCTGAACCCCAATATGAAGGAGGTGGTTCGGGCTGAGGTGCTGAAACTCTTAGATGCGGGTATTATTTACCCGATAGCCCATAGTGAGTGGGTGAGCTCGGTGCAAGTGGTGCCTAAGAAGGCTGGAGTGACCATCGTGAGAAACGGCGAGGGTGAACTAGTGCCGACCCGTGTTCAAACCGGGTGGCGAGTGTGCATAGATTACCGGAAGCTCAATGCGAGCACCCGGAAAGACCATTTCCCTCTCCCATTCATTGATCAAATTCTGGAGAGGGTGGCTGGACGGGCTTTCTATTGCTTCCTGGATGGGTACTCTGGCTACAATCAGATAGAGGTAGCCATGGAGGATTAGGAAAAGACCACCTTCACGTGTCCTTACGGAACGTTTGCCTACCGTCGCATGCCCTTTGGCTTATGCAACGCTCCCAGAACCTTTTCAAGGTGTATGATGGGAATATTTAGCGATATGGTAGAGAAGATCGTGGAGGTGTTTATGGATGACTTTTCAATTTTTGGGGATTCGTTTGACGAATGCCTCGGGAACTTGAAGAAAGTCTTGGAACGGTGCGAGGAGAAGCAACTTGTGCTTAATTGGGAGAAGTGCCACTTCATGGTGACCCAAAGAATTGTGTTGGGACACATTGTCTCATCCAGGGGTATTGAGGTGGACAAGGCGAAGATTGATTTGATCGCAAATCTTCCCACTTCAAAGTCTGTAAAAGACATTCGGTCTTTCCTCGGTCACACCGGTTTCTATCGGCGTTTCATTAAGAATTTCAGTGCTATCTCTCGGCCGTTGTGTCATTTGCTGTCAAAAGACGCGCCCTTCGTGTGGACTAAGGAGTGTGATGAGGCATTTAAGACGTTGAAGCGGAGTCTCACTACTCCGCCGATCGTGCAGCCTCCGGATTGGAGTCTGCCCTTTGAGTTGATGTGTGACGCGTCCGACTATGCAGTCGGGGCGATTTTAGGGCAACGGCGAGGGAAAGATCCCTGCGTCGTGTATTATGCGAGCAAGACGCTGAATGAGGCACAAATGAACTACACCACTACCGAGAAGGAATTGCTCGCGGTGGTGTTTGCCTTAGACAAGTTCCGATCCTACTTGGTGGGTTCGCAAATCGTGGTGTATACCGATCATGCGGCCTTGAAGTATTTGATGACCAAGCAGGATGCAAAGGCTCGCCTTATCTGGTGGATTCTTTTGCTGCAAGAATTTCACCTTGTGATTAAGGATAAGAAAGGGGTTGAGAATGTAGTGGCCGACCACCTGTCTCGTCTGGAGTTTGAGGACCCCACCTCTCATTTCCCCATCGTGGATACTTTCCCTGACGAGCAGCTGTTTGCTGTTAACACGTGCCCATGGTTTGCAGATATCGCCAATTATTTGGTGACTGGGCAGATTCCACCCCATTGGTCTACAGCTGAGAAGCAGCGTTTTTTGAGAGAGGTCCGGCTTTATATTTATGATGATCCATATGTGTTCAAATATTGCGCGGACCAGATTGTGCGCCGGTGTGTCCCCGAGGCTGATCAAAGGGGAATTTTAGAGTTTTATCACACCGAGGCGTGCGGGGGTCATTTCTCCGGTAAGAAGACCGCCGCCAAGGTCAATGAGTGTGGTTTCTTTTGGCCGAGTCTTTTTAAGGATGCGTACGTCTTTTGCAAGTCGTGTGACTGGTGTCAGAAGTTAGGTAAGGTTGGCCTGCGGAATATGATGCCCCTCCAGAATATTTTTGTGATAGAGGTTTTCGATTGTTGGGGTATTGATTTCATGGGCCCGTTCCCGATTTCACATGTGTTTGAGTACATCCTCTTGGCGATGGATTATGTGTCGAAATGGGTAGAGGCAATTCCCACTAGGACCAGTGATTTTAAGGTCGTGCTTGAGTTCTTACGAATTAACATTCTATCGAGGTTTGGCATGCCACGTGCCATTATCTCTGATCAGGGCACACATTTTTGCAATAGGTCCTTTGGGGCGTTAATGAGCAAGTATGGCATCTCTCACAAGGTGTCTACTGCTTATCACCCTCAAACCAATGGTCAGGCTGAGCTAGCTAATCGTGAGATAAAAGGGATTCTTGAGAAGACCGTGAACCCGAATAGGAAGGATTGGTCACTTCGGTTGATCGATGCCTTGTGGGCCTACCGCACTGCTTACAAGACCGTGTTGGGTGCTTCACCCTACTGGCTCGTTTATGGTAAGGCCTGCCACTTGCCCGTTGAGATGGAACATAAGGCCTATTGGGCCATTAAGACATTAAACACGCGTTTGCCAGAGGCGAGTGCCCATAGGAAGCTCCAGTTGTGTGAGCTTGAGGAAATTAGGAATGACGCGTATGAGAGCACGAGTATTTATAAGGTTAAGGTTAAGGCGTATCATGATAGGAACATTCAGCGCAAAACCTTTACTGTTGGTCAAAAAGTGTTATGGTATAACTCGCGCCTCCATCTATTTCCTGGTAAGTTGAGGTCCCGATGGGATGGTCCCTACGTTGTGCATAAAGTTTACCCAAATGGTTCTATAGAGGTTTGCGACCCGAAGGATAATAATATTTTCAAAGTTAATGGGCAACGTCTTAAGCCATTTTTGGAATTTGTTAAAGTAGGTGAACCTGATGAGGTTTTGGTCGATCCTGTTTATTCGGATGACCCGGTTGTGTAGTCGTCCGTGGCTACGTTTTAACGGGTAGCTTTTGCGTACCACTCAATTCATTGTGGAGTGGACCCGGCCCCTAGTAATAGGGGTACCCATCATTGACTTGGATTTTGGGCACAATCTTTGTATATTCGTTTCTTTTATTTCTTGCTAAGCAGTAAAATCAAAAAAAAAAATAGAATATTGGAAAAAGAAAAAAATTTAGCATCATGGTCTGGTATAGCCACCTGGTCGAAGCTACGTATGTAGTACTTAGGAGGTTGGGTCTGGCGGCAGGCGCGTAGTTAGCAGTGAGAAATCTGTCTGAACCATCTGACTTTAATGTTAAAGCTTTGTGGAGATTGCTTCACAAACGGAGTGGTGGGTAAGGAATCTGGCAGCCCCAGAGGGAGTGACAGCCTATTAGATGATGATACAACTTCTCAAGATATCGTTGAATCCTACGCATATTGTCCTTCCAACAATTAAGGAACCACAGTCTTTGGCCAGAGAGAAAAGTAGTACCCGTGTCTTTCGCGTGAAGAAAGTGGTGGATTTTTATTTTTGCTTTTTCTTTTTCTGTTTGTTTTTGGGATCCCGGGTACCACGAACCGGGTGGCACTAATGTTTTTTTGCAGGGTGCGGTGTTTTGCACAGGCGTGCGGTGCAATGAAATTCCTCGAACATCGGCCAAGGTCATGGTGGTTGGCTGCCACCCGTTGGTCCATTTCTTCTCTCTTGTTTTTCGTATGCTGTGTTTTCATGCTTTGGGGACATAGCATGTTTTAAGTTGGGGGGAGGGGTGTACTTTGTACACGTTCTCGTGGCGTTGGTAGGGGTAATTTTTAATTTTTATTAATTTTTGGGGATACGTTTGTTATGCTTGATTGTATGATTACGCGAGCATGTTAGAATTAGCCAAATCTTTAGGCCTGTTTAACTTAGATTCATGCATATATTTGGCGTTTCGTGAACATGTTTATGCTGTCGTTTACGTTGAGTAAGTGTCCCCACGTGGTTAATATTAGAAAAAGAAAAGAGAAAAAAAGAAAGAAAGATATATAAAGCATTCCCATGATTCTTTGATTTACCTTTCTCGCAATTGCGTTAAAAAGTAGGCGTTTGTTTCATAATTGAATAGCTGAATAGTTTGCATGCATTTGCGAGAGTTGATATCGTGCATAGGGGATGAAACAAGGCGTTCTTTTATGATTAGACCACATATGTGTCCCTTTGACCAATCTTAAACCAGTCCGAGTCAGTTCCTGAGTCTAACCTAGGAAGATGGTGTGTGGGTTGGATTCAAGTTGGGGGTCTAGCATTGTGCATCATGGGTATCTTTTTCGGAGCATCATTGTTGTTGGGGTGAAATTGAAGAATTTTTGATGGGTGTCATGTGGGTGAAATCCTTCCAACCTTGGCCAAAAAACCCTTTAAACCAAAAAAAAAAAAAAAAAAACCTTAGCCAACCTTTTAAACAAAAAAAAAAAGGAGACAAACTGCCCGAAATTGGTCAAGCATTTCCATCTCAATGTACCTTTTGTCGAGTTCTAATAAAATTTTATCGCCTATAAAAAAAAAAGTCCCTCCCAAGGAAAATGGTATTCTTCTAGATACACAGATTACTAAACTAAACCTATATATTTGCAAGCAATCTCCATTCAAAAACACATGCATGTAGACCTACTTTTCGAATGATGGCTCCTAATGCCTGATTCCTCAAATGGGTAGAATCCATTCTCATAATTTATGTCCAACACTTTCAGAATGCATAATAAGAATTCGGAATCTAGATTCTATCCATATAATCTGCACCAAAACCCCACTTAAAAAAGTATCTAGAAGAACACTAGAGATTCAGAAGTCACAAGACTATAACGCTACAATACACACCCCTATTTGAGTGTGTACGGTATGCACCTTCAAATTGCTTTGGATTTGTAACATTTTGTACAAAAATTCATGACATTTTGTATAAGATTCATAACATTTCTATATATATATATATATTCTCATAACATTTGCATTGAAATTGAGAATATTTGTTGAATAATTCATAAAATATTTATCGAATTCTTTATGAATTTTTCTTTTGCCGATCATTTTTTTTGTATGTTATGAATTCAAAACAAATGTTACGATTTTATATCCAAATATTATGAATTTCTATACAGAAGACATGAATTAAAAATAGAAAGGTTCTACTAACAAGTGCCCCCGGGGCACAAATCAGACTAATATGGACATATGAGAATAAATAGACAAATCATTTACATGAAATATTAATTGATCAATGTTTCCTTGTGACATTTGTGCATATTCCATATTTATTCCACCTTCCTTATTTATTGTACCTTGGTCCTTAACTTGTGAATATTCTATATATATATCGCATCTTAACTTGTGCCTCGGAGACATTGGTTAGCATTTGCTTAATTTTTATAATCGCTATATTTGTTGCTAAAAATGCAATTATACGGATATTCAAGTGGTGTTTTTATTACTACTTTTAATAATTACTATTTTTGGTAATTTTATCTACTTGCGGACTATACATTATTGTATATTTGTTCTCACAAAAGTACATATGGAGCCCCAATATTGAAGTTCGCTTTGAGCCCATAAAATGTATGGAGTACACACACACACACACACACACATTCTTTGTTTCTTTAATAGCAAAACATGAAAAATTTATTAATCTTTGAAAAGGAGATTGCAAAGATTAATAAATGGAGTAAAGACATGACGGAGTAAAGACATGACGGCGTCACATAGAAAGTGTAATTCTTCTCTCCCAAATAAACAACATTGTCTTGCTGCCTCCTAAAGGATGTCTCCAGTCCCATCATCAGAATCTAGCTACTCTATAAATTTAATAGCAAGCACAATTGCTCTTTATTCAGCATCATAATTTCTCTTCATTCCTCTTATCTTATTCCTTCACATAACACAGCCACCCAACCCAGAAAAATGGCATTAACTTCTATCCCAACTGTTTTATTAACCGCAAGTAAGGCATCCGTTCCGGTCATACAGCGTCGCACTGCATCAGTTTTTCATCGTAGCGTTTGGGGAGATCATTTCCTTGCATACGCTTCTGCTTACATGGTAAAATTAATTGTATTATTTTTCTTTAAATGAAGATACACGTGGGGTGGTCTCGATGAAAATCGGACCATTATTGAATAAAATTCTACTATGTCCAATCGTGTTATCTAATTGTTCTACTCTACGTAAATACATCTGCTATTTTTCAAAAGACATGGGAAAATAAAAATAATTAGATGAGGCTATTTCTTAAACAAATTTAACTGAGATTTAAGATTTCTCCCATGCAAGTTACCAAAAAAATCCTTTCTCACTCCCAACCTCGCTACATGCAAAGTATGAAATAGAGAACGGTCGAAAGGGAATACTACATATATAATTTTGTTATTTGAGTTATCAAATTGGACCAATAATATAGGACATCTTTGTATTTTGATCAACGCAAATTGGATTATCGAAATTGAAAAAACTAGAAAACCCTAAAATGGCAGAAGAGTGCAGCATGGGCTCGCCTGGTTAAGAAAATGATTTTGACCGCGTTCAATTCTAAAACCAGCTTGGAAAAGCAAGTATTCTAGGTCATGTTTTCGTTCTAATTTCCGTTCTCACACAATTCCAAGACCAGAATGTACTTTCCTGAGGTAATAAAAATAAACATTTCTCCTGCAGGAAGTGGATATCAACATGAAGCGAAATCATCAACAGCTTAAAGAAAATGTGAGAAAGCAACTAATGGAAGCTAAGGGTGAACCTTCACAACAGCTAAACCTTATTGATACAATACAACGCTTAGGTGTGGCCTACCATTTCGAAACAGAGAAAGAGAAAATAATACAACACATATATGAAATAAATTTCATGTAAATTGATCATGCATGTTTTTGAATGGTTTAAGCAGATTTATTCAACAAACTCAAGGACAACGAAGGAAAATTTAAGGAATCATTGATTGGTGATGTGAGAGGATTGTTGAGTTTGTACGAAGCTTCACATCTGAGGGTGCATCAAGAAGACATACTAGATGAAGCACTGGAATTTACCACCACTCACCTCAATTCTGCACTACCAAACTTGAGCAATAATCCAATTGCAACACAAGTAGTTCATGCTCTAGATCAGCCCATTCACCTGGGCTTGACAAGGCTTGAGTCAAGGCATTATATCTCCTTCTATGAAAAAGATGATTCCCACAACAAAGTTCTATTGGATTTTGCGAAATTAGATTTCAACTTACTGCAGAAATTGCACCAGAGAGAGCTAAGCGAATTCACAAGGTGACATAATACGAACTGTTCAATAAGCCTATCTAGAAGCTCTTCATCATTAGTTTTTTTTTTTTCTCGGCAAAAGAATTTTATTAATCTCTGAAAAGATACAAAGATTAAAAGGACAAGGGCATTCGAAGGAAAAATTACTAACCTAAGGTTGTATCACCTGTATCGTCTTTTTTGAAGACTTTTTAGCTTTTCGAAAAAAATGCTACATTATCAATTCATCTTCACAAAGAAATCTGGGGTATTACATGTTAGACATATGTTTTACATACAATCAATATAATACATTATTTCGCTTTTCTTAACCGTACAATTTTTGGGTTTAGGTGGTGGAAAGATTTGGATGTTGCAGGGAAACTACCTTTCGCTAGAGACAGAGGGGTGGAGTTGTTCTTTTGGATATTGGGAGTGTACTATGAGCCCCAATATTAATTTTCCTGCTATAAGGATTCTAACCAAATTGATTCCTTGATTTCCATTAATGATGACTTATATGATGCTAGCAACGCTACCATCGAAGAACTTGTGCTCTACCATGATGCAATTCAAAGGTTAAAATTCCCCTCTCCGTCGTGATCTTAAACTATTTTTTATTCGACCTGTTCTTACAAGAGTATCAAAACCTTGAAATGTTTTAAGTTGAGATTCCTAGACTGTGTTTGAATCTTGAATTTGTGATGGAACGTTATCAACTTATGCTAGAGTATAAATTTTGAAATCTAAAAGTAGAATGTAAAGTTATTATCTACATTTGGTTTCCACAACTATTGCTATACCCCTTGGTCATTTCCCATAACCTATTTGGATTTTCAGGTGGGATGTCAGTGCCCTGGATCAACTTCCGGACTACATGAAACACTTCTATCAGATGATTTTGGATACTTACAACATGATTGATGATGAAATGGCCAAGCAAGGAACATCATATCGAGTTGAATACACCAAATTCGCAGTACTTCGCCTCAAACAAACTGACTTCTTTGTTTAATTTTTACAATTTATTAGAAGTTAGAATTCCGTCCATTTCTACTTACTCATTAATTGTCCTCAAAATGATTGCAGTTGAAAGATATGGTTAGAGTATACTTGATTGAAGCCAAATGGTATCACAAAGGCTATGTTCCAACCATGGAAGAGTATATGCCAGTTGGAAAATTGAGTGCTGGTCTCCGATCACTTGCGACCGCTTCCCTTGTTGGAATGGGAGAGGTTGCGACCAAAGAGGCCTTTGATTGGGTTATCAGTGATCCTTTAATTGTTGAAGCTTCTGGAGTGATTGTCAGGCTCATGGACGACGTCGTTTCCCACGCGGTAAGATTGATATATAACTAGGGGTGCTAATTAAGACGAACACAGTATTGCTCAGGCTAGGCTCGAACTCTTATTACATGCATCTAGTCAGATTCAGCTCAAGCTTGAAATTTTTTGGAGGCTAATTAACTTTTGAAGTTTTGACATCCTTCGTGCTACCACTTTTTTCATGCTAACATTTGTGATGGTGCAACTGTAGTTTGAGCAAGAAAGAGGTTACGCAGCCTCAGCAGTTGAATGCTACATGAAACAATATGGTGCGACAGAAGAAGAGGCCGTTGCTGAATTTCAGAAACAAGTTACAAGTGCATGGAAAGACAACAACTCAGAGTGCCTCTGCCCAACCGCTGTCCCAATGCCTATCCTCTTGAGAGTTTTCAATGTGGCACGAACGTTTCATATTGTGTACAAGGATGCAGATAGTTACACACATTCTGGGGCCAAGTTCAAGGAAATAGTGACCTCGGTACTCGTTGATTCTGTGCCAATTTGAAATCTCTCTTGCAAAAGGTTGAGCCCGATGATACGGTGCCAATTAGGAATGTTGTGTGATGTTGCAATAGCCAATTTCTGTTTTCAATAAAAGATCTGTTTTCCCTTTCTGTTTTCATTTCCAGTTGTGTGGAAAGGTGATGTAGAGCGAGGAGGAGGGCAAGCACTTGTATGTAACGAATTAATTGGGACGAAATGCTCGATCACATCTCTATCCTTTTGATCAATAAAATTCCCATTTCAATCTATCTCTACTTCCCCTTGTATCACCCGAAAATCACGTAATCTTATGAACACCTATTTGTATCGCTATGCCGCTAAAAACAAGATGATTCCACACAACAAAACTCTACTGGAGTTTGCAAAATTGGATTTTAACCTATTGCAAAAGTTGCACCAGAGGGAGCCAAGTGAAATCACCAGGTAATTAATCGCCTTCGTTGGTTGAGTCGAATTGTAGTGGTCTTACAAGTATAAGATAATGATCTTGTTTCATGTTACTAATTCCATTTTTCATTTTTGTTTTTTCAGGTGCTGGAAAGATTTAGACCTTGCAGATAAAACTACCTTTTGCAAGGGATAGAGAGTGGTGGAGTGCTACTTAATTTTGGATGATGGGTGTGTGCTTTGAGCCTCAATATTACTAACTAAAGCGATTACCTTGGCTTCAATTATGGACGACATTTATGATGTACCTTGGAAGAACTTGTTCTCTTCACAGATGCAATTGAGAGGTTTCGTTCTTTCCCCTTCCCGATCTTAATTCAGATTTCATCTAATGCAAGATAAGGCATTCAAATTGGCTACTTGATTTTCAGGTGGGAAAAATGAGAGCCTTGGATCAACTTCTAGACTACATGACGCTATATTATCAAGCCCTTTTAGATGTTTATAACATGATCGATGATGAGATGGCTAAGGAAGGAAAATCATATGCGACCGACTATGCAAAAACTGTAGTAAGCTTCAAACTGTGTGTTTGATTAGTTAAGAGTCAGTCTGTGTGGATATTATCTATCTATACTTCTTCTTTTAAAAGCACGAAGATGTTTCCTACTTTTTGCTTCTCAAGAATACCCCCACTAGTTCCTATGAATTCCAACCCTATTCCACGCCCCTTACCCACCCGGCCACCCCTCCCAACCAGTATGTGTCTTTTACCAAATTAAAACATTAGCTATTTGGCTAGCCATTGCCTAACCAATGGCAACTCTTCGGAAAAAGGGACCAACGCATCTCATAGCCCTTCTGGAATGCATCATGTTTGATAATAAAGCCTCTTCCCAAGTTAGCATGGCGTTCCTCTCAATTTGACATAGTAAGGATTGAATAATCTGTTAATATTTAAGCGTGCATTGTACTAACGCTTAAATATTTATTTGAATAATCTGTTAATCTTTCTTTGACATAGTAAGGATTGAAGTAGTGCATTGTTTCATCTTCTACCCTCCCCTGCATTTTTTAGCAATAAGTACCTGTTCAAGCTTGTCACACGGCTAGGCGGGTTGACCAACAAACTTCAACGTCTCCAAAGGAACAAAGATCGTGGGTATTAGTGTCTATTTATTTCCCTTCGGTTTAATTTTGAATAGATACACATTAGTACATCTTTTTTTTAACATGATTAATTGCTCTCCCTCTGATTTAAATTTTATCATTAGTTGGTTTATTCCTGAGTAAAATACAATGAGTTTTGTTGTACGTAGGTTGCTCACCAATTACTCGACAAAATGTCTAAACAATAAATTAACAAGTGCGTTGTTAACAATAAATTAACAAGTGCGTTGTTTTTTAATGAGCGTAACGGCCCATTAACAACAGAGATTTGTTACTGGCTTTTCGAAATTTGGTGTAAGAAACTGGAGATTGAGGCGATCTGACTGGAGATGACGAAGATCAGCCACTTCGACAACGGTAAGATCGGCTCTCTCACAAACATACTAGAGATGAAGTTCAAGAAAGCTTGTGGAAAGGTATGACGGGTTGTGTTAGAATTCTGCGTCTCTCTGTTAGGGTTTCTACCGTTATAACTACTGATCCGAGAAGAGGGCTTTTCGATGGAGTGGTATTTGTTCGGGTTATAACTTGAAGATAGGTACCTACTGTCTTTTGATTTTGTGAACCATTAATCGATTTCAGCACGAAATCGTTAAAATTTTGGTACTCTCTCTTCTCTCTCGGTAAGTTTGCTCTGCTCCGGGTGTGACCCTCCACGTCCTACCTCGCCGGACTTATCTCCGGTGAGGTGAAGGGTAATACTTCGCGTCCTACTTCTTCGGACTAACCTTTGAAGAAGTGTAAGGGAAGTATAGTGGTCACTTTCTTTTGGTCTTCTTTGAGCAATGGCACCTTACCACAGACAAATGGGGAGAGAGAGAATCGGGTGAAAAAGGAAACAGTACTATCGGTATCAACAACGGAGGATGGATCCCGGTGATCTATAAACATAGGAAACATCAAAGCAAGGCGAATGGCAATGGTGAGAAACCTCTTGTATCTCTGTATGTTGACAACATCCCAGAAGAAGCAACTCAGCAATGGCTCAACAAAACTTTCTCCAACTATGGTGTTGTGAAGGATGCATTCATTCCTCTGAAGAGATGTAAAAGGGGTACAAGGTTTGGTTTTGTTAAATATGACTGCCCAATCTCCGCAGGGGTAGCAATTTACAAAGCCAATGGGCTATGGATTGGCGGGAAAAATCTTATTGTCAAAGCTGCTGCTAGTTTCAACAAAGTGGAAGTCAACAAATCCATTTGGAAACCACCGTCTAAACCGTCAGCAAAAACTTCATCCATGAAAGCCAACTCTAGTGGTGGTGCTTATGAGGTCAGTAATGATTCTAATAGCAGATCTTATGCTAATGCTCTTAAAGGAAACAAGGAGAATGCCATGCCCCTTCAGGAAAATGTTGATTCCATTACAGTTCAGCCCTCTGGTAATGGATGGCTTCTTTTTTTTTTTGATAGGCAACAAAATTTTATTAAAACTCGACAAAGGGTACATCGAGAAGAGACCAAATACAGACCACTAAGAAAGAGGTACTGTAATGGATGGCTTCTTAGAAGTGCAGTTGCCACATTACATAAATTTGTCTCTATTGAAGAAATTGCTAAAGGCTTTGCCAAGGAAAATATACTGAATGTTTTATTCAGGGATATGGGTGGAAGGTTTATTCTACTAACGTTTCCAAGCAAGGAGGATAGAGAAGCTATTATCAACAGTAATTTGATGAGCAGATGGTTTTCCAATGTCAAACCATGGGATGGTGAACAAGCCAGCACTGAGAGATTTGCTTGGCTTTCTTGTTATGGAGTTCCTTTAAATGCTTGGGATTATAATACTTTCAAAAGTATTGTTCAAAATGGGGAGAGTTTTTCTCTGTTGATGATAATACACTTAAGCTTTTATCCTTTTCCAGAGCCAGAATTCTCATTGCCACCAATGTGGAAAAAAAGGTTGATGTTATTATTAATATCAATGTTGCTGGGAATGTATATGCTGTCAAGGTTATTGAGGAGGATTCATGTCAAATTCCTCTGGCTTTAGAGTATTCTCAACCTTCTTTAGCAACTATACCAGTTAATCTTAAAACTCCTAGTAATGGGACTGCAATAGAGGAAGATGGTGTTACAAAGGAAGATGAGCGATCTGGACATGTAGAAATGAGGCAGTCTTTATCAAGGTGTGGGAATGGGAGGAGTTATCTAACTTGGCAAAATCTAGGATGCCATTTGCGGTTTGGGGTTTGGTCTTGGATGATTTGGTTGTTATGGATTTTATGTAATCCTACAATGCCCCTACGGATCTTGGAACAATGGATCACAGAATGAAGCAAACAAATACGTGCGTAATGAAAACTGGAAAGAAAACGAGACACAAGATATACGTGGAAAAACCTCAACGTGAGGAAAAAACCACGGGAGCCACACCAGTCCACTATGAAATCAATCCAAGAGTACAAGTCTTCTCACAATCTCTCTGAGATGTGTTTTCTCTCGCCTCTCTCTTTTTCACGCTCAGAAAAAGTGATTACAAAAACCCTAACACGCGCAGCCGCGCACAAAACCCTAAATACAATTTAAGGCCCGAAGGCTCTCGGTAGCGCTACTAGCATTTCGCTATAGCGCTAGACCACGCGGTAGCGCTACACCAAAAATGGTGTAGCGCTAGGAAACCCTCTGGATTGTTGCTTCGTTATCTGCACCCCAACAATCTCCCACTTGAAGATAACCTGAAGCATCCGCAAACAAACAAACTGCAAACCCAAATAATCTCAATCAAACATGGACGTAGTCATCTGACCCCTCTTGGTGTGGCTCTAGGCCCATCATCTCGTCAAGCATGAAGGCCAACTGAAGTCGAACACAACTTCAGTTTCTGAACAGTAACAGACTTGGTCAACATATCTGCCCGATTTCGTTCCCCCAAAATCTTCTCTAGCAACAAATCCCCATCTTCCAAAAGCGAGCGAATAAAATGATACCTCAAATCAATGTGCTTCGTCCTGGCATGGAACACTGGATTTTTGGCAAGGTGTATAGCACTCTGGCTGTCACTGAAAAGAACGCAGTTCTCTTGCTTCAAACCTAACTCCTCCAAGAAGCCCTTCATCCAAACCATCTCCTTTGCAGCCTCAGTCACGGCCACATACTCAGCTTCTGTAGTAGATAATGTCACTAATTTCTGCAGACGTGAGACCCAGCTCACCGCTGTTGAACCCATAGTATAGATATATCCTGTGGTACTTCGCCGCGTATCATGATCACCGGCAAAGTCAGCATCCACATATCCCTGCACTGTCAATTTCCCTCTCCCAAAACAAAGTGGCAAATCAGTGGTACCTTTCAAGTATCGCATAATCCACTTTACTGCTTCCCAATGCTGTTTCCCCGGATTGCTAGCAAACCTGCTCACAACTCCCACTGCATGGGCAATGTCTGGTCTCGTGTTCACCATCGCATACATCAGGCTACCCACGGCTGAGGTATACGGAACCTTGGCCATGTACTCTCTTTCTGCATCTGTCTTGGGCGATTGCCCCTGAGAAAGTTTGAAATGACTTCCCAAGGGTGTGCCAACTGCCTTGGCACCCTGCATATTGAACCTCTCCAGAACACGCTCAATATACTCAGCTTGACTCAACCGTAAGGTTCCCTGAGCCTTATCTCTGCTGATTCTCATCCCAAGTATCTGCTTAGCTGCACCCAGATCTTTCATAGCAAACTCTGTTGCCAACTGCTGCTTCAATTTGTTGATCTCCCTAACACAGGAACCTGCTACAAGCATATCATCTACGTAGAGCAATAAAATGATGTAGCTAGACTCAAACCTCTTGAAGTAACAACAGTGATCCCCATTGCACCTTGTGTAGCCACTGCGCTGCATGAAACCGTCAAACTTTCTGTACCACTGTTTGGGAGCCTGTTTCAAACCATACAGACTCTTCCTGAGCCTGCACACCATCTCTTCCTTGTCTTTCACAATGAAGCCAACAGGCTGCTTCATGTAGATTTCTTCATCCAAGTCCCCGTGAAGAAAAGCAGTTTTAACATCTAACTGCTCAAGGTGGAGATTTTCAGCAGCAACCATACTCAGCACCACTCTGATAGTGGCCATCTTCACAATGGGTGAAAATATCTCTGTATAATCAATCCCCTCCTTCTGTTGGAAGCCCTTTACAACCAATCTTGCCTTGTACCTTTTCTTGCCATCACTCTCCTGCTTAAGCCGAAAAACCCATTTGTTCTGCAAGGCTTTCTTTCCTGCGGGAAGCTGAGCTAACTGCCAAGTACCGTTGGAATAAAGAGAATCCATCTCTTCCTGCATCGCAGTCTTCCACTTTGCTGACTCAGAAACCTGCATAGCCTCATCATAGCACTCTGGTTCTCCACTGTCCGTCAAAAGCAAGTAATCAAGCGAAGAAATATATTTCGGATTCGGCTTGTGTACTCTAGTTGTCCTCCTCAACTCTCTGACCGCTGAACTAGTCCCTGTCTCTGGAGCTGCCTCATCTGAAACTGTCCCCTCTGAAACTGTCTCATCTAAAACTCTCTCCTCTGCCTGACCAGACCCCTGTTCAACCCCCCTGTCACCTGGAAGATCCTCCAACCCAAAGTACTCGGATGTATCTCCATCCGAAGTGGTACTCCCACTGCTCAGTTTGCTGTCCCTGTCTTTGTACATCACATTTTCATCAAACACAACATCTCTGCTTCTGATTATCTTCCAGTTCTTGTTATCCTAAAAACGATAACCAAACTCATCTCCGCCGTATCCAATAAAGGTGCACTTCTGTGACTTAGCATCAAGTTTATCCCTGTCCTTATCGCTAATATGCACATAGGAAACACAACCGAAAACACGTAAGTGTGAGAGACTTACCTCTTTACCACTCCAAACCTCCTCTGGTATGCCAAAATTCAACGGAACTGATGGCCCAAGATTGATCAAATGTGCTGCTGTGCTGACTGCATCTGCCCAAAACATCTTGGGCAACCCTGCGTGTAACCGCATGCTCCTAGCACGCTCAGTCAAAGTCCTGTTCATCCTTTCTGCAATGCCATTGTGCTGCGGAGTCCCTGGAGGTGTCCTCTCTAAACGAATCCCGGATAGAGCGCAAGCTTTCTTGAACTCCCCCAACTCATATTCTCCGCCGTTGTCGGACCTCAACCTTTTTACCTTCAAATCTGTTTCATTCTCAATCATGGCCTTCCACTTCTTGAAGACTTCAAAGACCTCTGACTTGTGCTTCATGAAGTATACCCATACCTTCCTCGAGTGATCGTCGACAAAGGTAACATAGTAATAAGAACCGCCAAGAGAAGACACTCTAGCTGGACCCCACACATCTGTATGGACAAGCTCTAGCTTCTGAGCCCTGGGAGGCCTGCCGCCTTTCTGAAAGCTAACCCGTTTCTGTTTCCCGAAGATACAATCTTCACACATGTCAATATCTACTGACCCTAAACCCGGTAGCTTCCCTTTTGACTGCATAACCTTCATTCCCTTCTCACTCATATGCCCTAATCTATAGTGCCACAGATTTGAACTCTCCTTGCTGTCTATAACTGCAAGTATGTCGCTACCATGTGAAGTCAAGTAAAGTGTACCAACTTTCTTGCCTTTAGCCGTCACCATGGTACCATTGGAGACTTTCCACATGTCCCCTGTGAATGTCGATGTATAACCTGCTGCTGCAAGCTGTCCAACCGAAATAAGATTCCTCTTCAACTTCGGAACGTGCCTGACATCTTTCAGACACCATTTGAACCCATGCGTTGCAATCTGAACATCCCCTTTTCCCACTATACTGCAGGGCTCGTCGTCCCCCAAGTATACTTTCCCAAAGTCCCCTGCTACATAGTTCTGCAGAACCTCCCTGTTAGCAGTGGCGTGGAATGAGGCACCCGAATCAATCACCCAAGATTCAGTGTCGCTGTTCATGGAAAGAATAAGTGCATCGTGCACAACGTGAGCCTCCTGCCCACCGTTATTCTTTTTCGGTGCTTTGCAAGTTTGTGACATATGGCCTGTCTGACCACAATTCCAACATTCACCTTTAATGGGCCGAACCTGAGATCTATCTTTATTTCCCTTGCCCTTGCCCTTCGATTTCGACCTGTTCCTGTTCTGATTCTGACCACCTTTGGTTTGGCTTCTGCCCCTCTGCTCAAAACTTAGAGCTGAACCTGAACTACCTGAACCATCGATCGAACCCCTTCTAACCTCCTCAGTCAGAATCAAACTAACAACCTCACTCAGTTTCAACTTTTCTTTCCCTGCCGAATTACTGACTGCAGTAACAGTACCCTGCCAGCTCTCTGGCAACTGAGACAGTATTAACAAGGCTTGAACCTCATCATCAAACTTGATTTCGACAGACATAAGTTGATCAACTATCGTATTGAACTCACTGAGATGTGACATAAAGGAAACCCCTTCAGCCATAGACAGATTGAAAAGTTTTTTCATGAGATGTACCTTATTCGCAGCAGACGGTTGCTCGTACATCTTTTTCAGTGCTTCCACAAGACCCTCCGTCGTTTTCTCCTTCAAGATGTTGTGGGTGACTGACTTTGAAAGGGACAGGCGAACAACCCCTAACGCCTTCCTGTCCAGGACGTCCCAATCCTCGTTGCTCTCATCTTTCTTCTTCCCCTTTTCTTTACCCAGCAGCGGCCGGTAAAGATCCTTCTGATACAGATAGTCCTCTATCTGCGTTTTCCAGAACGCGAAGTCTGACCCGTCAAACTTCTCCATCCTCTGCTTGCCTTCTTCAGAACCCATAGCTCCCACTGAACTCTGGCCTGCCCGAACGAGATTAAACCCTAACCTGTCGAACAAAACCTACCGCAACCGTGGCTCTGATACCAGTTGTTATGGATTTTACGCAATCCTACAACGCCCCTACGGATCTTGGAACAATGGATCACAGAATGAAGCAAACAAATACGTGCGTAATGAAAACTGGAAAGAAAACGAGACACAAGATATACGTGGAAAAACCTCAACGTGAGGAAAAAACCACGGGAGCCACACCAGTCCACTATGAAATCAATCCAAGAGTACAAGTCTTCTCACAATCTCTCTGAGATGTGTTTTCTCTCGCCTCTCTTTTTCACGCTCAGAAAAAGTGATTACAAAAACCCTAACACGCGCAGCCGCGCACAAAACCCTAAATACAATTTAAGGCCCGAAGGCTCTCGGTAGCGCTACTAGCATTTCGCTATAGCGCTAGACCACGCGGTAGCGCTACACCAAAAATGGTGTAGCGCTAGGAAACCCTCTGGATTGTTGCTTCGTTATCTGCACCCCAACATTGGTTGGGTGTCTAGGTCTATCTCAAATTATTATTCTATATGGGTGTTGCTAGTTCTCTTGCCAATAATCTCCCCTGTTAAGGTTTGGAGGGCTAAGAGGCGTTTTAGGAGGGCTAAGAGGGTACTCTATCTTTTTGCTGCTGGTGTTCCTCTTGCTGGTATTTTGGAATTTTCTTTCTGATGAGTTTCACATGATGTTGAGGAGCTGCTGATTGGTGTTGCTGAATCCTCATGTTGAAGACATTTGCTGCTGTATTTGGATATGGTTTGGCTTTGAGTATGGCTTTCGGATGCATCCACTGATTATCCTAATGGTTTCTTTCAATCTATCATTGGATGTATTTTTTCTTTTCTTATGGCCTTCTCTATGATTCAAATTTTCCTTGTATCTAGAGCTTGGTCTTCTCGATGTACCATTTGTCGAGTTAATAAAATTCTATTGCCGATAAAAAAAATAAAAATAAAAATTGATGACTATTTTTTTTTGGATGACCGAATGTTCGGGTCAGTTTTCGCTCACCTCGACTAATTCAATTCGCTGTGAAGTTAACAACCTAGCAAACCCTACAATGACCTCTATGTTTAGTATGTTTGGCTTTCGTGGAATTTGAACACACGATCTCCTGGGGGACAAACATATATTTTCTTTCTCATACCCAATTGAACAAACTCCAGTTTCATGTAATTCTTACGCTTAAGAGAAAAAAAAAAGCTGTTTAGATGCAGGTTTACCAAGGTCGTGTAATGTGTACGGGAAAAAAGTGGTAACTCAAGGGAACAAGTAATCAGAGAACCAATAAGGGTCTATATTTGTCTTGCACAACAGAGTAAAGAAAAAATAAAATAACCATTAATGGTTTGAATAGTCTTTGCAGCCATTAATTTGAAGAGACCTGGTTATAAATATTCAACCAAGTGGTGCTGCGAACTACAGAGGCCAGGTTAAATTAATACTAGTAGTTTTAATATCCAAGAGTTTAGACCGTACGTGCGTTGCGTGCTTCAGAACTTTAATTCCTCTGGTATTTTGTCCGAGCTTAGCCCAAATGAGGGTGTTGAATTAACATACATAGGTTGAAAGGTTCAAGGCCAAAAAGAAACATGTTGTAAAATTTGGCATCTTCTTTGTTGAAAATATCAAGTCGTTGAATTGTAGGTGGTACTGGTGCCGGTACCGGTACAAGAGCGTGGGACGGGGGGAAAGGTCGTGTAATGTGTACGGAAAAATTTAAAATAGTAATATACGATGATTGTAGAATTGTTTCCAGTTTCATGTAAGTTTTACGCTTAAGAGAAAAAAAAGCTGTTTGCTGTTTAGATGCAGGTTTACAAAGGTCGTGTAATGTGTACGAAAAGTGGTAAGTCAAGGGAACAAGTAATCAGAGAGGGTGATTTTCGTGCGTGAGGGTGTTGAATTAACATCAGGGCGGCCCAGGCCCGGCCTCTTGGGCCTTGGCTTCGGGCATCCAAAAAATTCCAAATTTTAGGGGTACTCCAATATTATTTGATCATTTTATAACACAAATGTCTTTGCTAGTTCAGTGATAAATTGATTTTAGTCCATGTGGAGTGTCAGAGTTTGAGTCTTCTAGGTAGCTTTTTCTTTTGAAATGTTTTTCCCCCAAAAATAATGCTATTTTAATTGCCAGGTTTCGAAACTAAGTCAAGTAGAAATTAAGGCAACCACTTTGCCATTGGTGACAAAGCAATTAACATGCATTATAAAGTCTAAAGTAGTACTCCGTAATATAAAGAAATATTTCTATCATTGTTTAATTTTAAAAATACGTAGGGCACCACCCCACAATTTAGTTTGGGCATCCAAATTTCTTGGGCCGGCCTAATTAACATAATATAGGTTGAAATGTTCTAGGCCAAAAAAACTTGAAAATTTTCAAGTGAAAGAGTCTCTACGCACCTCATAATCAGAGAGCCAATATTTTCCACAATAAAAGGTCGTACTCGTACTCGAAGAAGTAAATTTCAAGTGAAAGACTAAGCAAACAACGTCAATCCAGTCCAAGATTTGAACCCGCCTTACATAGTTGGTCAAAAATATCTTGAAACACCAACACTTGGCGAAATTTCATAACGTCAAATTACACTTGGCGAAATTTCACAACACTTGGCAAAGTGTTTCTTTCATAATAATAGGTAATATGGAAGTCTTTTTCTTTTCCCCGTCGGCTGTTCCATGTACCAATATCATGGTTTAGGTTTCCTTTTCCTTGATGTATCCGTATCAAGTTTCTAATAATATACTAGTAATATTTTTGTCGATTAAAAAAAGAGAAAAGGTAATAATAACAAATGTTTTTCAATAATAACCTGCAGTGTTATAAAACATTTTCACAATTCATTGAAAAAAAAATTCGAAAACATTTCACAATGTAGGTGGTGGTGGTGGTGGTGGTGCTGGTTGGGATGCAGGTCGTTGGTTGTGATGCCATGTTTCCCTGTTTTCTTTTAATCTTTGTAACTTCGGTTATTTGATTAATGAAATTTTCTTTGCCGATCAAAAAAAAAAAAAAAAAACATGGCGGAGCTACACCAATGACGAAGTGAGATAAATTGGCCCCACATGGTTAATTTACTTTTTTGGTACGAAGAACATTTTTCTTTGAGATATTTGTAATTCTCTTCCAAAACAGCACGGAGAACGTGACCCATGATTTTAACATGCTTCTAAAGTAGTACTATTTTTTATTTGCCCCACAAAAGCCTTAACATGAGAACGTGACCCATGATTTTAACCTGATGCTTTTTTCCATCACACCCGAAAAAGAGTAATGACCGACCATGAATCACAAGGCCTCAACTTGCGAAATACACATCCTAAATAAAATACCATAAACACCCCAAGTAGACCACCACTGGCCTTGTGAATACCTAATATGTACTTAGTCTACGTTCTTATGAACTTAACTAAGATTTAAATTTTTTTTTCTTATTTTTTTTTTATTTCATTTGTTAGTTTTGCACCAAACTTTTGTGGATTATTAATTCGTCTCGACGAGAGGAATCGGAAAAGTAATTTTTTTTTACTTCTACCCAAGTATTTTTAGAAATAACCACTTCTTAGGCCAAAAAGTGACTCTTTTTTTTTTTTTTGCTAAAAAATGATTATTTCTCAAAATATTTGGGTAAAACTAAAAAAAAAATTTACTTTTCCGATTACTCTCGTCGAGACTAATCAATAACTCACAAAAATTTGACAAAAAACTAACAAAAGCGAAAAAAAATTCAAATGAGGACAATTTTCAAATTTAAGTTAAGTTAATAAGAACACAGCCTTAGTTACAAGTATATAATTAACTTTTCTTCGCTGATTAAAAAAAAAATCTAATCAACCATTGAAATACAATGTACCTGGCCAAGAAAAGGGTACTCTTGAACTATATTCGCAAGCAATCTTTATTATATAATATTTTTAGAATAGGAGGACATCCAAACTCTATAAATAGCAAGTATGAGAGCTCTTCTGTCTATCCAACCAGCTAGAGAGTGAAAGCAAGGACTAAAAGAGTATTCTTTCTGGTTTAGTCGAGCACCCTCTTCTCTTAACCGTTCATAGCCTCCAAAGCAACCCACTAGGAAAATGGAAATAAACTCTAGCCCAACTCTATCATTGACCCATGGCAAAGTACCCGAGGTCACTCCACATCGCTCTGCAAATTTCCATCCAAGTGTTTGGGGAGATTATTTCCTTGCCTACGCTTCTGTCGCCATGGTAAAATTGTCTCAGATTGTTTTGAATCATACGTAGAATACTTAAATTAAATCCTTACAGCCTTCCAATATGATCAACATAAATGCGATTTTTTTTATATATTAATCTCGGTTTAGGATATATAGTGAAAACAAGCATAAAAATATTCTTATTTGATTGAGTTAAGTACATAGTAATATATATAATTTCACTATCTTCGTTTCCATCATATATACTTTTGTCGTTCTCTTCACAAAGCCAAGATTGTTATAGATATTTGATTTCGTGGTTACAAATGTTTCGGTAACATTTTGGTGACAAGTATTGTTGTTTGAACACTATATAGTCATAGACGTACTATGTTGCACCCATTATTTGTGACATGTTTAGTATCATGTAAGACACTACATTAGACTAGTTCCAAATGAGCATATTTATCATTGTTTTCATAGGAACCGGATGTTAAAACGGAGCAAAGAATTGAGCAGCTCAAAGAAAAAGTGAGAGAGATGATAGTGGCAAGTAATGATAAACCTTCACAGAAGTTGAGCTTGATTGATGCAATTCAACGCCTAGGTGTGGGCTACCATTTCGAAACCGAGATTGAGACAACATTACGGCACATATATGAAACCTATCATGAAATGGCCAACGATGAAGATCTTTACACTGTGGCTCTCTCATTTCGAGTGCTTAGACAGCAAGGACATCTTGTCTCTTGTGGTAATTCTCTTTTACTTATTACCCATATTTATTTGGTTACATCCCCGATTTTTGTAGTACCCATATTTTGGTTGAAATCTGTTATTCTTAGCAAGAAGATATATAAATCTGGACGCACACACATTGAATGTGTACTGTGTGTGTTCCCATGTGAATGTGAGTGTGTATATGTAAGTATTTGTAATTGATCGAGAAAAGTTCATCAAAAAGTAGGAAACAGGACCATTTAAGAAAAAAAAGGGCGTATAAATGACGATAAAGGAGACCTTGGAAATCATATGTTCTCGGAAAACATAGCCAAAATGTTTTTTTAATGGAGCCAGGAAAACCTTTTTTTTTTTTTTTTTCTTAGTGATCTTTTTGCTTGTGAAATTACCAATATTTAATTTACCTGTCGTACGTTGACTGCAATTGTGCGAATAGGATTTTTGAATACTAAATCCTATACAGATAGTAAACAACAATTATAGGATTGATCATACGTTAAAATTGATAAACTTAATAGGTGATCGAGGTCAAGGGTACTATGTTTTATATTTCCTCCATAGTTCGAAAAATAATAAACACCTTTATGATTACTTTTATGAAAGTTTCTGGAGCCGCAACTACTAATTGTTGTTATAATTTCTTTTAATTTTCATATTTCTAACATCCGGCCGATTGCTCATGTTTTTGAATGGTTTAAGCAGGTGTATTCAACAAACTCAAGGACAATGAAGGGAAATTTAAGGAATCGTTGATTGGTGATGTGAGAGGATTGTTGAGTTTGTACGAAGCTACACATCTGAGGGTGCATCAAGAAGACATATTAGATGAAGCACTTGAATTTACCACCACTCACCTCAATTCTGCACTACCAAACTTGAGCAATAATCCAATTGCAGCACAAGTAGTTCATGCTCTAGATCAGCCCATCCACCTGGGCTTGACAAGGCTCGAGTCAAGGCATTATATCTCCTTCTATGAAAAAGATGATTCCCACAACAAAGTTCTATTGGATTTTGCGAAATTAGATTTCAACTTATTACAGAAATTGCACCAGAGAGAGCTAAGTGAATTCACAAGGTGAGATAAAACCCACTGTTTAATTAGCCTCTCCAGAAGCTCTTCATTAGTTAGTTTTTTGTTTTTGTTTGGGGGTGTGTGTATCGTCTTTTTTGAAGACTATCCGTTCATCTTCGTAACGAAATTTATAAAATGGATCAAATTCTGAGGGGTCACAATCCAATTAAAAAAAATCTCAGGGGCTTGCCTCTTTTCCACCTTATGTTGAAATTTTCAAAGCATGTTGAAATTTATGGCAGCAGTTCGGCAGTGGAGGATGATACTTGTGCTATTCGGGTGCAACAATAGGGGCTTGTTTCCCGGGTACTGCCGGCGCCGGCGGCATTTTATTGGTCATCAATGGAGATTCATATGAGTCACGTTGGGGTAGCAATTGGGGCTAGTTCCCCAGGTTCTAGCGGTGGTTCTGATCGATGCTTTCTCCGGTGGGGTGGTGTTTGGGCATGGGGGGTTTGGGGATTTTGTTGGTCTTGGACCAATGCTTGGGTCTCGGGTATTTTTAGTGATTAACTTTAATTTCCATTTTTGCCTTTATCCTTTTAATCTTTATATTTTTGCAGAGATTAATAAAATTTCTTTTACCGATCAAATTTTTTTTTTAAGAGCATGTTTTTCTTTTTCAGCTCCTTGATAAGAACCCAACGAAAAGAATTCTGGGAATGAACGAAATGCAATAAAAATACATTAACTCAAATAGATAAGAACAAATTAAGAAAATTCTCTGCTTTGTTCATAACTGATGATGTAGAACTCAAATTCTCAGTTTACATTAATTCCCCTTTCAGTCCTCTAGTTGAGAGATGAATCGAAAAAGAAAAAGAAGATTTTCCTAGTAGTAGAAGAAGAAGAATAGTAAAGTCGAGAAGAAAGTGTTTTCTAGGCATCCAAAATTGGGCATTTGATTGATTAAATCTTATATTTTTCATGGTACTATTTTTTTTTGCTATAGGTGGTGGAAAGATTTGGACGTTGCAGGAAAATTACCTTTTGCAAGAGACAGAGTGGTGGAGTTGTACTTTTGGATACTGGGAGTATGCTATGAGCCCCATTATTTTTTCGCTATAAGGATTCTAACCAGAGTGATTGGCTTGCTTTCCATCACCGATGACATGTACGATGCTAGCGATGCTACCATAGAAGAACTTGTGCTCTTCCATGACGCAATTCAAAGGTACTTAAACTCTCCCCTGCGCGCTGACCTTAATTGCGATTTGATCGACCATGTTATAAGAATCAAGACCTTGAAATTAATGTTCAAGTTGAGATTCCAAGAGTACTCTGTTGGAATCTTGAATTTGTGAATGGTATTTGCGGCTAAGAATCGATCCACTTTCCCATAAATGCAGTAAAAAGAATTTGGCTTTTAATTAATACTACTTCAAATTACACGATCCAATTCTTAAAGAAAATTGAACTACTAATTTTGTAGGGTATATTTTAAAAAACTTAAAGGTCAAAAATTTGCAAAAGCAAAAGGGAAAACAGAAACTCCAAAAGTAGAATCAAAAGTTATTTATCTAAATTTGATTTACTCAACTATTGCAATTAATACCTGTTGGGTCATTTCCCATTACCTATTTGATTTTTAGGTGGGAAGTCAGTGCCCCGGATCAACTCCCGGACTACATGAAACATTTCTATCAAAAGATTTTGGATACCTACAACATGATCGATGATGAAATGGCCAAGCAAGGAAGATCATATCTAGTCGAATACGCAAAATCCGCAGTACTTCACCTTGAACAAACTTAAATATTACTCCTTTTACTTAAAATTATTCTCGAAATTGCGTCCGATCGATACTAACTCATTGTCCTCATGAAAATGAAATGCAGTTGAAAGATATGGTTAGAGTGTACTTGATTGAAGCCAAATGGTATCACGAAGGCTATGTTCCAAGCATGGAAGAGTATATGCCAGTTGCGGGATTGAGTGGTGGTCTCCGATCACTTGCAATTGTTTCCTTTGTTGGAATGGGAGAGTTGGCCGCAAAAGAGGTTTTTGATTGGGTTCTAAGTGATCCCTTAATTGTTGAAGCTTCAGCACTGATTGGCAGACTCCTCGACGACGTGGGTGGCCACGAGGTAAGATTGATGACTAAGCTGTTGTTGTCCTTAACTTTTGTGGCTTACTGATTCGCCTTAAAGAGACAAATCGAAAAATTAAAAAATTATAACTTTACCCAATTTTCTAAGCAAATATCCAAGAAATGACGAGATATTTTGATTGGGTTTTTGTGGACTTTTTCTTGGAGATATTTTCAAAAATTTTAGGGTAAAGGTAAATTGTTTTTACTTTTTCGATTCCTCACATCGAGACGAATCAATAATCCACAAAAATTTATTCAGAATTCTTCAAGTACTTATATTTAACCTTTTTTGTGTAATTATTAAATTTTTTGTTGGAAATCTTAAAATGGTGGTGGCACGTGCCACCTCCCCCCATGCTACCTCCACCTCTAGAGGGAATTGTGTAAGGGTGTGGAGGCCCGGGCCTCCCCCAACCTTAAAATGTGCAAGTAAATTTGAGCTTTCAAGCCCCAGTTAATTAAGCTCGTGAACTTCTCAATGAAAAAGCTGGAAAGATGAGTTCTTTTTTGACATCATAGTATATGTTTAATACTAGAAAAGCACAAGTGATTGAGTTTAGCCTATATTTTCTCTAGACGAGTTTGAACAAACCCAAAGTCAAGCCGAGCGTGAGTCGAGCTCGAGTTCTTTTGTTCGTTTAGCAATCCTAATTCCAGCCATATTAAGGGCTGTGAATTAATAAGCAATAGAAATAAACATGGAGGTTGGAAACTATGACATCATTCGCACTCCCTCTTTTTTCATGCTAACATTTGTGATGGTGCAAGTGTAGTTTGAGCAAGAAAGAGGTCACGGAGCCTCGGCAGTTGAATGCTACATGAAACAATATGGTGCAACAGAAGAAGAGACCGGTGTTGAATTCCAAAAACGAGTTACAGATGCATGGAAAGACATCAACTCAGAGTGTCTCCGGCCAACCGCTGTCCCAGTGCCTTTCCTCGTGCGAGTTCTCAATCTGGCACGGACGTTTCATTTTGTATACAAGGGTGGATCAGATTGCTACACAAATCCTGGAACCTTGTTCAAGGAAATTGTGACCTCAGTACTCGTTGATTCATTGCCAATTTGAAATCTCTCTTGCAAAAAGTTGAGCCCAAAGTTCAAGTAATCGTATGAACACCTATTTGTATCTCTATGTCACCAAAAACATATAATAAAGTTGAAGAAATTCTTCTCAAGTATGGCCTTGTTTTTATCAAACAGGCCAATGGTTAGGAATCCTCTGTATTTATTGTGTGCAATGCACGGAATATTCCATGCAGAAATAAAGTTGTCTTTTGTTGTTGTTTGTCCCTGACGAGTATATATATCTCTTATTCGGTTAGCGTAATTTTAATCTATTCCGTTTGACCAAAAAAATAATAATCTCTTCAGAAATGACACACTTTTACAACTCTTATTCACACACCTCACAAGCAAATTCTTTCGGGTGAAACAATCAAGATGTAAATTTTTTCACCCTGGAAATCAGAATAAAATTATTGCCTCATTTCTTAGTTTACATTAAATCCTTTTAGTCATCTAGTTGAGATGAATCGAAAAAGAAAAAGGAAAATTGCCTAACAGGAGAAGAAGAAAAATACTAGTAAAGTCGAGAAGAAAGTGTTCTCTAGACATCCAAAATAAGGCATTTAATATTAAAAATCTCAGATTTTTCATGGTACTATTTTTGGTTTGGGTGGTGGAAAGATTTGGATGTTGCAAGGAAACTACCTTTCACGAGAGACAGAGGGGTGGAGTTGTTGTTTTGGATATTGGGAGTGTATTATGAGCCCCAATATTTTCCTGCTATAAGGATTCTAACCAAATTGATTTCCTTCTTGATTTCCATTAATGATGACTTGTATGATACTAGCAATGCTAACATCAACAACGCCAAAAGTTGAAGAAAAAAAAAAACGCCTAGAGGGCCGAAGCCCACAACACCTGAGGGCCAAGCCCGAACACCTGAGTGCTAAGAGCCTTAAAATGCCCAAATTAAATCAAACACATACAGCTCAAATAAACTTAAGTCTGGGCATCTTTCTCTAATCAGTCTAGCAAAGATTAATTAATTGAGGCTAAGTTGTGATGATAGATAATGTCTAAATTTGTGATGATAGATAATTCGTAGGGATATAGCATTAATTGTAGACTTGGAATTGGCCAATGCATGCATAAATTAAATTGCTAAACACAATGAAAGGGTTTTTAAGCCAGTGGTCCTTATTTTGCTTTACATCATATGTCTTTCTCATGCATCACATGTTTTGTGGTGCATGTGGGTAGTATTGCAACTAAATAAGCGTTGGCATGTTCTTTTTGTTCTTCTGCTGATGATGAGTGATCCAGAGCAAAACGAATCCCACAAGTCACTCAAGTGCAGTTCCCATTTGTGTTTTAATTTGGAAATTTTTGAATTTTTAGTACAGGCTTGTTTTCTGTGTAAACAACACAGCATTTACTAATTAATAGTCTACATATATGCCACGGGCAACGCATAATATAAGTCATTTACTTGGATCCAAGTGAAGATTTTATCGTATTGCACTTCATTATATTCCTCATAAATGAATCGACACACATAACCCTCTGAATAGTACATACAAAATCAAAATTGAAATATTATTACCAAGCGGACAATATTGCTTCTTTTTCTTCGTCTTGGGGTAAGCATTTTTTTGTTGATTATTAATACCTATTGGATCAACTTAATTCTCCATTTAGTCCCTTCAATTGGTTAAATTACCGATAATCTGGGCAGTTGAGCAGTTTCCCCTTACGAATCCAGAAAAAATACAATGTGTACGGGAAAAATTGAGTTGAGTTTTGTTCATCCTCCACGTAAGAGGGTGAACATTACCCCCCCTTTCCTATTGGTTGAAATGGTGTGGATCCAACCACAAAATGATGTCATGCTTACCAAAAAGTGTATTGCACGGGTGTGACCTACATTATTTCAACTAATAAGAGGGAGAGTAATATTCACCCTCTTTTAAGGAGGGTCAAAATTGCACTCCGAAAAATTGGGAACTCAAGGGAACAAGTAATCAGATAACCAATAAGGCGTTTGGTAGGAATTTTAGAAATCAACATGTAGATAAGAGTCTTGCACTACAGAGTAAAAGAAGAGTCTTGCACTACAGAGTAAAAGAAAAAGACTGATGGTTGAAGAGTCTTTCCAGCCATGAATAATATCCAACAAAGGATATTTACCAAAAAAATATATATATATTCAACAAAGGATGCTTACAGTGCGCACTTGATGAGAACTTTCCTCAGGCATTTTGTCCGAGCCCAAACGAGGGTGTTGTACTTGGGTTGAAAGGTTCTCTAGGCTACTGTTGCAGAAACAAAAATTCCACATGCAATGAATCACAAGGCAAGAAGCTGATGATTTTTTTCCATCACACCCGAAAAGGAGTAATGACCGGCCATCAATCACAAGGCCGGCCTCAACCTACGAAATACACATCCTAAATAAAATACCATAAACACCCCAAGTAGATCACCATTGGCCTTGTAACTTGTTCGAGCTTAATGGGAGGTATGCTTCTTTGCAGTGATATAATCTGGGTAGCCCGCAACAACGTTATTTTCAACTCTAATAAAATGTTACTTTTGTCGATTAATTATTTTTTATTTTTTCAATAACAAGGCGCTTGAGAAGACAGAGTTTAATTTGGGTGTTGCGGTTAAGGGCAGATGTCAAGGGTTCGACTACAGGGTTTTACGGGTAGAGGGGATTCGCCGCCACGGCTGGGCTACTAAACTTTGGTCTTTATGTAATCACATGATCACCCATATATAGACTTTGTTTTTGCGAGTAGTAGTACTAGAAGAGTCGCTATACTCTTCGAGGCTCTCTCAATACATTTCTTCTTCTATTGTATTGTTTCATCTTTTGATCTTGATGATTAATAAAGTTTTCTTTCGCCGTTTACAAAAAGACCTGAATCACCTATAGGTTGAGGCAAAATTTCCTTGGACTTTACCTCGGGCTCACCGCCGCGGCCCGGCTACTAAACACAACAGAAAAAGTCTCTACGCACCTCATAATCAGAGAGAGCCAATATTTTCCACAATAAAAGGTCGTACTCGAAGGTGTAAATTTCAAGTGAAAGCCTAAGAAAACAACGTCAATCCAGTCCAAGATTTGAACCCACCTTACATACTTGGTCAAAAATATCTTGGACACCAACTTTTCTTCGCCGACGAGAAAATGGTATAGTTAATTGTGTAAGCACAATGTCCCTCGCAAGGAAAACATACACAGATTTGGTGATCCGAAAAAATATGTATATTAATACTAGCCCGATAGGGATACATCGAGAAAAAAGAACTTCTAGATATAAATTAGTTAGAACTATAAGCAATCTGTCAATTTTTTTTAGAATAAAATAGCCGATCGTCTCTGTGTTCTCTTTTGATTTGAAATGATATGCCAAAATTTTCATTCTATATGCATTTTCTATTAATATTTTGGTTAAATATTCTGAGAATCAACAATACAATATACTCTAGGGGTAAAAATTCCACGATTTGATTGGAAATTTGGCCTCTTCCTTGGAAAAACTTTCGTAACGGTAGAATTACATGTCGTAGTAGGTGGCACTAGGGATACGGTGCACATACATTGGGCGGGGCCAGGCTCTTATACCACTATTTCATATTGTTCTAATGTATTTTTTTTATTCTCCCCACAAAAAGTCTTAACAGTCCGACTATGGGTACGCCATTTGGTGTACACTAAATGTACACCGGATTGTGTGGTAATCGTTTCGGGATTTCACACAAATACCAAGAGCCGCTAAATCTGTTTAAAATATTTTCTTAAGAATCATTGTAAAAAATTAGCTCAATCGGAATTGAAGAAAAAATTGATCAAGTCTTTACCGATATCCGAATGAGCTGATGTTTTAACAATCATGCATATCGATCTGTATTTTTGGCAATCGATTAAGAATCTCTCTCTTCTTTTTCTTTCGTGTGACTTGTCTTATATTCGATGAGAGACTGTGACTCCTCTGCCAATTTCCTTGTACTACGATAAAAGATATAGAAAACATTAATTTTGGCTGCTGATTTTGCCACTCCCTTTTTGTTGACGCCTCTCCCCTACAAGTGTATTTTTGCACCAAAAATACACTTACAGGGGAGTGGGGTTAACAAAAAAGGGAGTGGCAAAATCATTTCCCTTAATTTTGTGTATGATTATGGACAAATAACGTTTTGGCCCAAGAGAAATGCCACCTGTCATTGCTTGGCTTCGTTTTCCCCATCCTAGATAAGTTTACATATATAGGAAACCTGTGTATATATAACATTTTGGACAATTATTATTATTATTTTTTTGTATAACAACTTGGTTCTTGCCAAATGGATCGCGGATTATCCAATGACAGCCGCAAACCCATTTGTTGGACTCCCACAATTGAGACTTATTTTTTGTATTAGTTGAGTTGTTTGGACTTTGTTTCTCCGGATCGTCTTGCGCACACTTCGACTAATTCCGGGGCCTTAATACTAGTATTTAATTTCCACAATTCAAATGAGCACGAGGGAGAAAACTTGAAGTGAAAACGTAAGCAAACAACATTGACCCGTTCATAGATTTGAATTCACCTAATATGTACTTAGCCTGCGTTCTTTATATATTATATAATATAATATTGTTAGAATAGGAGGACATCCAAACTCTATAAATAGCAAGCACACGAGAGCTCTTCTGTCTATCCAACCAGCTAGAGAGTGAAAACAAGTACTAAAAGAGTGTTCTTTCTGGTTTAGTCGAGCTCCCCCTTCTCTAGCTTAACCGTTCATAGCCTCCAAAGCAACCCACTAGGAAAATGGAAATAAACTCTAGCCCAACTCTTACATTGACCCATGGCCAAGTACCCGAGGGCACTCCACGTCGCTCTGCAAATTTTCATCCGAGTGTTTGGGGAGATTATTTCCTTACCTATGCTTCTGTCGCCATGCGACATGGTAAAATTATCTCTGATTGTTTAGAATCATATGTAGAATACTTAAATTAAATCCTTACAGCCTTCCAATATGATCAACATAAATGCTATTTTTTTATATATTAATCTCAGTTTAGGATATATAGTGAAAAACAAGCATAAAAATATTCTTAATTATTTGATTGAGTTACGTAGTAATATATATAATTTCACTATCTTCGTTTCCATCATATATACTTTCGTCGTTCTCTTCACAAAGCCAAGATTGTTATGGATATTTGATTTCGTGGTTACAAATGTTTCAATAATATTTTGGTGACAAGTACTATTGTTTGAACACTATATAGTTCATAGACGTAATATGTGGCACCCATTTGTGACATGTTTAGTATCATGTAAGACAACTACATTAATTAGACTAGTTCCAAATGAGCATATTTATCATTGTTTAATTTTCATAGGAACCGGATGTTAAAACGGAGCAAAGAATTGAGCAGCTCAAAGAAAAAGTCAGAGAGATGATAGTGGCAAGTGCTGATAAACCTTCACAGAAGTTGAGCTTGATTGATGCAATTCAACGCCTAGAGGTGGGCTACCATTTCGAAACAGAGATTGAGACAACATTACAGCACATATATGAAACCTATCATGAAATAGCCATGCAACGATGAAGATCTTTACACTTTGGCTCTCTCATTTCGAGTGCTTAGACAACAAGGACATCCTGTCTCCTGTGGTAATTCTCTTTTACTTACCACCCATATTTATTTGGTTACATCGCCGATTTTTGTAGTACCCATATTTTGGTCGAAATCTGTTATTGTCAGCGGAAGTGAAAAGATATATAAACCAAGTTGAATTCATACTTCACAACTTCAACATAAATCCAAGGGAAAAATTCAAAATACCCCCCAACCTTTACACCAAAATTCAATTAGACTCCCAACCTTTTAAAAACTTCAATTTTACTCCCAACGTTATCTTCCGTTAATCAAAACGCCTCCTTCCGTCCGAATAACTAACGGATTTTGTTAAATGCTCCATTAAATAGCGTCCCGATCAAATTTTAATGATCTGAGCCGCTCAATGTGTTCAAAACGTGATTTTAAGGTTACCCGCGAGAAATCGGCAAAAAAAATGATTGGGAAGGGCTTCATCTGAACAGTTTTTTATTGAATAGTTCAATAAAAAACTGTTCAGATGAAGCCCTTCCCGATCATTTTTTTTGTTGATTTCTCGCGTGTAACCTTAAAATCACGTTTTGAACACATTGAGCGGCTCGGATCATAGAAATTCGATTGGGAAAGGGGAGGTGCGGATCGATCCGGATTTTGTTCAAGTCCGGACATCCGGATTTTGCTTCAGTCTGCACCTCCCCTTTTTCGATCAAATTTCGATGATCCGAGCCGCTGAATGTTATTAGAACATGATTTTAAGGGTACCTGTGAGAAATCAACAAAAAAATGATCCAGAAGGGCTTTATCTGAACAGTTTTTCATGATAAAGCCCTTCCCGGTCATTTTTTTGGCGGATTTTCGTTGGGAAACCCTTAAAATCACGTTTTGAACACATTGAGCGGCTCGGATCATTAAAATTTGATCGGGACGATATTTAATGGAGTATTTAACGAAATTTGGCGGATTTTCGCTGGGAAACCCTTAAAATCACGTTTTGAACACATTGAGCGGCTCGGATCATTAAAATTTGATCGGGACGATATTTAATGGAGTATTTAACGAAATCCGTTAGTCATTCGAACGGAAGGGGGCGTTTTGATTAACGGAATATAACGTTTGGAGTAAAATTGAAGTTTTTAAAAGGTTGGGAGTCTAATTGAATTTTGGTGTAAAGGTTGGGGGTATTTTGAATTTTTCCCTAAATCCAACAACAAATTCTTTGAAATTGGTTCGATTATTACCTCTAATTGGATCATTACCATTTTGCCCCCTTCAAACTCTAACAAATTTTACCTTGGTCATTGCAAACTTATAGTAAAAGGTTCAGTTAGACCCTTATGGGTTTCGAGTAATTTGTGGAACAATTTTATCATTTGGCCATTCCAACTTTGAAAATTTACCATGCCTTCTCCTTGTTGAGGTTATTGTGTCTTGTCACTTGTTATAAAATATAAGAATGTGTTATGTACTTTCTCGCCTCGTTGATCATGTGTCGAATTGTTTACACAGATGTGTTTAACAAATTCAAGGACAATAAAGGAAAATTTCAAGAATATGTAAAAGGTGATGTGCGAGGATTGGTAAGCTTATATGAAGCTACACATTTGAGGGTTCATGGAGAAGATATATTAGACGAAGCACTGGATTTTACGACCACACACCTCAACTCTGCAGTACCCAACTTAAAGAATGCTATTGCAGCACAAGTAGTTCATGCTCTAAATCAGCCCATCCACAAGGCCAGGGCCTGACAAGACTCGAGGCACGACATTACATCCTCTTCTATGAACAGGAATATTCCCACAACAAAACTCTATTGGATTTTTGCGAAACTAGATTTCAACCGCTTGCAAAAGTTGCATCAGAAGGAGCTAAGCGAAATCACAAGGTGATTTTCTTCGTCATTCAAGTTGAGTCGTAGTGATTTAACAAGTATGAGATGTTGATCTTGTTAATTTCATGGCACTTACTTTTTTTGTTATGGTTTTTCAGGTGGTGGAAGGATTTAGCTAGACTTTGCAAGAAAATTGCCGTTTGCAAGAGACAGAGTGGTGGAGTGCTACTTTTGGATACTGGGAGTGTACTTTGAGCCCCAATATTTTCTTGCTAGGAGAATTCTAACCAAAGTGATTGCCTTGACTTCAATCACTGATGACATTTATGATGTCTATGGTACCTTGGAAGAACTTGTGTTCTTCACTGATGCAATTGAAAGGTTAAATATTTTAAATTTGATTTGAGTCCCTAAATATCAAAATAACTTCCATTGTTCAAGATTGAGATTACAAGACTCTATGAATCATGGATTTGAAATGGAATTCACAGTGTTATAAATGAAAAAGGAAAATTGAGAGAAATATAATTAGCATCACAATGATACTAATGGAAGTTTAGTTGTTTAAGTTAATGTCAATGAATTTTCAGGTGGGAAAATAGTGCCTTGGATCAACTGCCAGAGTACATGAAACTGTGTTATCAAGCACTATTGGATGTCTACAAAATGATTGATGAAGAAATAGCCAAGGAAGGAAGGTCATATCGTGTCAATTACGCAAAATCTGCAGTAAGTCTCAACCCAAGTTACATTTTGCTAGTGGAAAACAAAAAATGAAGTTAATAATAATGTTTTTTTTTTTGAACATTTTCAGATGAATAAGTTAGAGCATACTTTGAGGAAGCCAAATGGTGTCACGAGGGCTATGTTCCGAGTATAGAAGAGTATATAAGAGTTGCCCTTGTAACCGGTGCTTACAAAATGCTTGCAACAACTTCCCTTGTTGGCTTGGGGGATTTGGTGAGCGAAGAGGGTTTCAAATGGGTGTCGAGTGATCCTTTAATTCTTTGGGCGCGTCGTCAAAAACCGACGCCCCGTTTTGCCGTGTCGTGACATGGTGTAAGTGTATAACAGGTCGTTGACCTTGAAATCAAGACCATGGCTCTCAACCAAAGTGATCACCGACATAATGATCTGGTAGCTATTGATGGCCAACTGGTGAGGAGCCAGACTGAATTTCCACAAAATCTCTCAGAGGAAAGGGTGAACGGGGGAACCGGAGACCAGCTTCGCATATGGCCATCAGAGGCACGGTTATATGCTCCGAGTGGTCCTCCTTCTTGTCCTTGATCTCGTCAGACTTCACTCTTGAAAGGAAAACGTCGTCAGGTATACCATACTTATGGCAGAAAGCGTCGTATTCTCCAGGTTTACCACTAAAGTAGTGGGCGTGGGGACACAGCAGGCCCTTGTCAAAGAGGTCATCATCAATTGAAGCCAACGTTGAAGCCTCGCCCCAGATGCGAACCTAGATTCGGCCTCTTGACCCATTCTAGGGTCGGCGTCCGACTCGGTCTCAGGTGTGAAGACGATCTCGGGGTCAGTCATATAATCGTCTGCAGCATACTCATGGTCCCTCTCGGCGTTGGAGTCATTGGATGCTGGGGAAGTCACAGACATCCTCATGGAAATAGATTCTACGGCTCAGCGCTTGTTCTTATCTTACTCTACCAGCGAGCCAATGAGCTGACGCTCGGATTCGGTTTCCGAATGTTCTGAGTCCGAAGAAATGTCGATGATCTCGTGAGCCAGACCTAAAAGAAAAAACAAAAGCCAAGTATGATAGATCCGCGTCGGCAAGATGAATAAATTAAAAACCTCGGATAATCCTATCGGCTCACGAGTCAAGGCTATCTTAGTTGGGGATCGGTGTTCCTAAAAGATCTGCTCAATGTTCGGCAGATCGAGAACATCAGAGAGATTCAATGTTTGGTTATCTGTTATGTCAGAAAACAAGGCTCGGCAAAACCCAGCACCCTTACTGGGGCTTGGAAGAGCAGGTTGAATCTGGGGATGAACATACTGTTCACCCCCAGTTTTTCACTATTCATATAGAACAAAAAAAAAATTCCCCAAATCGTCCTGGAAAACCTAAAGAAAAGCATGAAAAGTTGAAGAAAAGCAGAGAACAATGGTAGTCGATCACTTACTTGGAGATTTCGTCGCTTGAATCAAGCCTGAAATTGGAAATCTGGAGTGAGATCGAAGGATGGAACGGAAGTTTTTAGAGAGAGAAGCTCTGGTTTTTAGAGAGAGAAAACGTAGAAGACGTTCTCTCTCCTCCCCATTCGCTATTTATAGAGGAGCCTCCCTTTTCGAATTTCCCGTGCAATCATCACACCGCCGAACCGTTGGCCAACAGGGGCGTGACACGTGACCATTATCTGCCTCCTATGTGCTGGATCCGTCCCTTCGCCTGCCAAGGTGTCCTTTCGTCTAACACATCTTCTCGTCATTCAACATCTGTCAATTTACAATTGGGGCTCGGATTATACCGTTGCAGCATCCGAAGGAAGATCTTCGGCTGGGGCTGAAACTCGGCCTAATCTGAAATCAATCCCTACTGAGTAAAGAGCATCGGCAGAAATTGAGGGGCTATTGTAGCAGGTCGAGCTAAATGGCTCGAGCCGTACCAAGCGGGATACCGAACCACATGACCGACGGTCCAATCTATTCCGAGGCATCAACCTTACGCCTCGGCTAACCGACGGTCGAATACCAATAACTCCGTCACAATTCGTTGACATATCTCGTTTGGCTCACCGACTCTTGGATAGTCGGTTATCATATTCGGCTCTGAACGAATGTGGGGGCCAAGACTCCAGCTCACCCACGTGGGAACGTTACCGTGGCCATGATGACAATCGTGACGTCAGCCGAACGGTTATCAGGGGAATGATGAGAGCAGGTGAAGACGCCAGCTCATCCCTTAAACGGTTACGAAACTCTAATGTGACGTAAGGGTGACGTGAGCCGACGCGTGCGAGCGTTCATACAAACTTGAAGGCCAAGCTAGGAGTTCCCTATAAATATACCATTATACCTTCCTGAAAGAGGTACGTACTACATAACCTAAAACCCTAGCTTCTGGTCCTTCACTCTTGACTGCAAGTATTTTGATTCTTGCACCGGAGGGCCATCCCGGAGAACCTCCGGTGTGGTCTTTAGTCGTGCTCTCTTTTGCAGGATAGGTGAAGGTCAAAAGCTGGACTCGAACCCCAGATCTTAAGGAGCGAACCCTCTTGATCGGAGCCCCACAAATACTTGTACTAAGGGCCTAAGGGGGGCATTTCCACTAGGTGAAAAAACATAGGTCGTTGTTCACACAAATTAACAATTTGTCAATAACAACTTCTTTCTCAACAAATTTTTCACTCACATACCCAACTTCTTAATAAAATTCTTTGTTTATAAAAAAAAAAAGTACAATGGATAATACAATCAGATATATTATATGAGTATATGACTATTCCTACGTACTCTTTCTTTGTTCATCTTAGACTTAGATTTTGGGGATAGTAGTACTGGTCGTACATCAAACGTACATCAAACAATTTTTTTTTTCCTAAAACCATTATTAATCCTGGTGGAAATCCTCGAGTAATCCAACTCCTATTCAATTCCACATGCAGTAGAGAGAAAACACCTCTCTCATATTCTGCCCAAGGACCAAAAAGAACCATACCTTATAGACCGGTACTCCTCATAATATGAGATCATGTTACTGGGAGAGGCAGGCTGTTTTTTTAACTTCCAAAGTTTAATTCGACCTACTATTTCGATTTTCGAATGAACTTTTGAAAAACTGTAATGGATGCAAACAATCAAGCATAATAATCAATCTTGTTAGTGTGAAGATCTATAATACGTTTTCAATGAATTGAACAAACAAAATAAGTTCACAGCTAAGAGCATTCAAAAGCAGCCGATCAAAAAAAAGAAAAAGAGCATTCAAAAGCAGTTGTCGTGAATTAGAGTTCATATATAGTGAGGAGAATAATGATTCAACGAACTTAGGGGCCGGGCATATACACTAAACTCTTTGCTCTGTGTGTGTGTCTATGTGTGATGTTGAGTTCTGTTATTGTCATTAGAACATTATATCATACAGATATTAGGCAAATCACATGGAAGCACTCTGGTTTAAGTTTGCACAAAGGATATGTTGCCTTCATCAGAAAAGCAATCGAAAAACATAAACAATTATCAATGGTGATGTTCAAGTCGAAGTAGCAGCCTAGTGGAAGTAATGGAATTGGAAGTCAATATGGTAATGGCCAAAATGGAAGCATTCCTATTGGTTTCAATGTACCGCCTAGATTTGGTACTAGTCAAAGCCAATATGTGCCTCCTATGGCACACTACACGTCAACCACAAGGGCTCCAATTGTTCATCAACAATATTCGTAAGAGGTATGGATTTTTTGGAAGTTATCTGTATTGGTATCCGTATTGGTTTTGGTTGAAATATGTCCAATTTTGGTTAAGAGGTGTAGATAATGTTCATTGCTTTTCTACAATTTTGGGCAAGTATAAATGGCCAAATTGGCCATAGCTTTGTCCACATGCACCATCACTAAACTGGAAGTAATGGCAAAGATTAAATGTGAAAATGCAAGCCTTGCTTGTAAGGCTTGAACAATTTGCGGAAATGAAATAACGGCCATTTGTTGGCCAACTTTGGAATCATTCTGGGCGACAGAAAGTGAAACGGCCAATTAATGGCCAACCGACCAAAATCAGAGGGTTCATAAGAAATGGAAGAATTCTAGCCTAATACAGAGGCTACACCAATTTATGTGTTTAAAGAATGTCATCCACTAGGCAGATTAACCCTTATTAAGTGGGACAATCTGTGGATTTTTGGCATCAATTAAATAGAAGGCTAATCCTTCATGCCATTTTTCATGGGTGTTGAAGATTATTCACGGTCTTCAAAGTGCTTAACTATGAAAGTGGCCATTATTCATCATAGGCTACAGAAAATTTTGAAATGCTTTACTGGTACTGTATCCCTCTCATCCAGAATTTCATAAGGATGAAAAGCATGTTTTTCAAATTACGGAGTGGGAAATGACCCTCTTTCCGACAATGGATTTGGGGGGCAAAATTCATCTTCAAAAGAGCCTAATCATAAGAAGTGAATGGCTTTGGCATTGAAACTCGAAAGGAGTTACGTCATGAAAATAATTTGACTGAAAAACCTTGTAAGGCTTCGACAATTTATTCGTACAAAGAAGCCATTAATTTATTGGCTACCTCTTGGAATAATTCTCGGTGGTTTATATCAAATGGGGAACAGAATTGTTTCTCAATCTTGTATTAAAGGTTTGGACGATGTCTTTGCCTCGGGCAAAAAGATTCGATAGAGGAACTGTAAAGCCATGACAGTAGTTTTGAAGGTTTTTGCCCCTGACCGAAAACCACAAGAATGGTTATTATGGAGGAAACACGGCGCCAACAATTTTGGTGGGCAAAATATAGAATGAGAAATAATCCTCCTTTCAATGATGAATTTTGGGGGCAGAAATTCATCTTTGGATATATGGCAACGATTGGATTGGTTGCTTGGTCCAGTCGATTTTGAACACTTTGCAGTCGATAATGGACATGCAGAGACTTATAATTTGGGCGCCACCTATGTTCCTAAAGGCCTTCATAGTTTATGATTTTCAACTGTTTTTAAGAGAGGCCTATATGGTTCATCGTTGGCGACATGAGAATTTTGAAAGGTCTTGTTGGCATCTATGTCTCCTTCATCCAGATTTTAGTAAGGATGATTGAAATGAGAAATAGCCCTCTTTTGATATTGAATGTGCATGGGGGCAAACTTATCTTTAGAAGAGTCAAATTATGGCTCGAAAGTTTGAAACTCAAAACGAGTCGAATTACGAATATAATTAATTCGACTAGAGTTTTTCAATTTAGACCATGAATTAATGGTCGAAGTAGAAAATGATCCTTCCACTCCATCTATACGGGTTAAAAATGGTGAAAACTTACCCATGGAGTATGAGTTCAAGTCAATCATGGCTGCGAATCATGAACAACTATGTTCAAGGCCTCTTGTATTGGCTGTGTTTGAAATTCATATGCCCAGCGTGGATTTATAGTTGTCATCCACAATTGATAAAAATTTATAGACAATACTTTCTATTTTTGTACATTTGTGGGCATGAGTGAGCTATTTGGCCAAAGTTTCTTTCAAAGGAACTAATCGACAGAGGCATGCCACCACTCGACAGTGGTATTTAAGCCTTGAAATATCACCATGATTACTTTCGACAGTGGTTTAAAGCCAGAAAGGCTTTATTGCAGTCGAATATATATTCAATAGTTGCCCGGTACTGTTTGGTTTTGCTAAATGAATTTGGGGGGCAAACTCATCTTTAGGAAAGCCAAGTTATGCAAAGAAAGTGACTTTGGCAATGAAACTCAAATGGAGTTGAATCGTGAATATGATTCGACTAGAGTTTTTTCATTTTAAATCATGGATGATCGAAGTGGAAAATGATCTCTCTATTCCAACAATATCGGTTAAGGAAAAAATGGTGAAAACTTAACCATGGAGTATGAGTTCAAGCCAATTATGGCTGTGAATTATGAACGACTACATGTTCAATATGAGCTCATGAACAGTCGAGTAAATTGTTATTGTATTGACCAAGTAATGTTAATGAAAATGCTCCTTTACTCGACAGGTGAAGATTTTTGTATTTGCCAGGTGTCCAAATTAGATTTCTAAAGCCGTTTATATGACTTTGGTTGATTTGCTAATTTTACGACAAATCTGCTTTGGCCACTCTTGGATAAAGACAAGTACGACCTCTGATTGGAGATCGACTATATAAAATTGCTCCAGTCGATCGATCACAGGATGCTTTTATCAATAATAGGCCATAGTCCTCTCGATTTTTGTATAGTCGATAACGGACAAGGCTTCTGGCACCGGTATTATTTGGTTTAGCCAAATGAACTTGGGGGGCAAAAATTCATTTGTAGAAGAGCCAACTATAAAACTTAAATGGCTCGAAAGTTTGAAATTCAAAGCAAGTCGAATTATGAAAATAATTCGACTAGAGTTTTTCAATTTAGACCATGAATGGAATAATCTCTCCGCTCTATTTGTAATGGTTAAGAATGGTGAAAACTTAACCGTGGAATACAAGTTCAAGCCAATCATGGCTGTGAATTATAACTATGTTTACACCCATAGAGCGAGATGCATCTAATAATTTTCCTATGGAAATCAGTTTATTAGAGGGTATTGAACTCCATTGTTTCAATTAAAACTAGTCCGACGAAATGGTGGAAGTTCAAAATGACCCAAAAAGTGGGGTAACTGCTTTCAGTTTCTAGAAGGAAATTAATCAGGGCAAATCGACTGTCAGAATGGCCCCATTATACGATGATTTACGAGAAGGCAGTGGAGTTTATGGGTAAACACTCGGTCCGGTAGTTCTAGCGGAAAGCGACGAGAACGGCAGCTGTGAAGTTGGGAGGTTTGATTGTACGGCAATGGAGTTCCGTCGGGACAGGTTTTGGGCTGTTTAGTGGCTGGACGGTGGCTGATTTCTGGACTGATTTGTGACTGAAAATGGGTTGGAAATGGTGATGTAAGGAGGTCCCGAAAATGAAAAGAGAAGGGAGAAAAGGGAGGTGTTCGATCAGTAATTAAGGAGAGAAAAGAGTGAAGAAGGTGTAAAGATGGAGAATGGAAGATGACATTTCTCTCTTCTTCTTTTTGGCTGATAGTGATAGCTCTCATCTATCTCTCTCTCTCTCTCTCTCTCTCTCTCTGTATTTCCGAAAATGGAGAAATGGAAGAGTATTTGTTTGTTTTAAAGGGGAGCTTAATTTGGTTGGTAGGAGAATTGGTGGTGGGGTGATACACGTCCATGGGACAAAAGGATAGGTTGTGAGGGTTTTAAGGAGGTAGACAAAGGTCTAGGAAATTTAGGTTATGAGTATGTGCTAGCTGGTAGGGTAGGTGATTCGGAAAGGAAACAAATACATGTATAAATTCATATAGTATATATATACTAGCCGTATGTTACACATATGCATAAGGTATAATATATGTACACAACATCCACATATGTGCACGTATACACAAAGGTACGCGTACGAAATTTTACGAGATATTATTATTATTATTATATATATAAAAAAAACAAATATGTGCAACTAAATAAAATGAATTGTTCCAAAATTAAGACCATTACAGCTTGCAAAAGTTACATCGGAAGGTGATAAGCGAAATCACAAGGTCATCGACGTTTGTTAATCAAGTCAAATCGTAGTGGCTTTCACAAGTATGATATTTTTATCTTGTTTCATGGTGTACTTAATTATCTTTATATTATTTTTCTGAGTTTTTCTAGGTGGTGGAAAGTTATTAAATAGTGAGCACGGATGAGGCTCTCCTCATCCCTTCGGTTCGCCCCACCTTATCCGTTCATTTCAGTTACAAAACAATATTATCCTTTCATTTTATCTATCCAAACCAAATCAATTATTTTTTTATTCACCATTCATAAAAATCACATCAATGTGGGCTCCAAAGGCGGAACTAGCCATGGGCTCCCATGGGCTATAGCCCATGTCTACCTCAACAACCAAAAAAAAAACTACTCCCTCCGTCCTTTTTTAAGTGTCCTGTTTCGTAACTCCAACTTATTAAGAAAACTTCATCATTACACCTTTCACATCAACTTTTACCTCCACTTTTCCTACTTACCCTCTATAGAGACATCATCATTATACTTTTACTCACAACTTTTCAAAATGGAATCTACTTTTAGGGGCAAAATGGAAAATGTACCAACTTTTACCCACTAACTTTACAAAATGGACATTTTTTAGGGAATAGCCCAAAATGGAATGCTGGACTTTAAAAAGGGGACGGAGGGAGTATATGTAAAATTTCAATTTCAATAATTTTAGTCTAACCCATCATCCCATTCAGCCCAACCCACCATCCAAATGATTTCAGCCGGTAGTACCTCGAATCACGAGGCTTTCGTAAGTATTTCTTTATTATGTAGAGCACTAACTAGTGTGTTTAGATTTGCTCTTATATGTTATTAAATGTAGAGTATTGACTCGTGTACTTAGATTTTTACTAATTTAGTTGATGCAAAGTACTGACTAATGTACTTAAATTGGTTTAAAATGTTGGTTCTTACAATCTTACTCTTTCTGGTTTAAATTATATGTAATGGAACAACAACAACAAAATCTGGAACATTTTTTGAGATTTGTTGATGTCAAAGACTTTTTACGGGAGCATTTTTTTAAATATTGTGCATGTTAAAGACACCACTGTATTAACTCTTTAAGAAATAGATATTCGATGTTCTCACTCATTACAATTTGGACATTCACAATATGTGAGGTCAATGGTATGATGATACTAGCAATATCTGCGGTACTGCCCGCATGCATATTATATATACTATTTTGACCACCGAAATTTTTTTGGGTTAGCCCAGGGCAGAATCAATTCCTGGTTCCGCCCTTGGTGGGCTTATCCTCCATACAAAAAATGCAATACCGAAGTACTTGCAAAAACAGACATTACTCTGTAACCAATGAAATGTTGATAGAAGAAAAGTGAGTAGGGATCGATATATGGCAATGGGTAGGGTATGGATCAGGGACCCTATTCCATCCCCAATTCCTGATTGGAGGGTCTTTCACCATCCCTCCCACCCTGATTTTCAATAGGAATGTAAGATACAGAACCAAACCCGCCTCCCAGTGGAGATTGCGGTTTCCCCAACTATACTCATACTCAAACAAAAAAGACCAGTTACTGAAAATATTGTTTGAGATTTCTCTTTTTTTTTTTTATAGGCAAGAGATTTCTTTTCCGAAACATAATCTTTATTGCTATTTAGAAGAATGAAATTAAAGTGCAAGCATAATTACGTAGATTGTTTGAGTTTTTTTTTTTATAGAAACACAATCGTTATAGCTATTTTGAATCGAGTAACTAGTTTATAATGGGTAATAATTGATAAGATTTGTTAAAACAGGTAATGAAATACAAAGTAACTATTAATACTAATGAAGATTCATAGATCAAGGCGCTCCATTTTTTATCTTCATTAGGCAAACTTCCTGAATTACCCTCTCAATCTAAAATTTTCTCGTGGAGGTGTTTTGAGGTGTCCAAACTATTCCATCCCCAAGGGCCTTTCAAAAAAAGTTTTTAGGGACCTAACCTAATAATGAACCAGTATTCTAATAGGCTTTGAATTCGTAAACAATTGCAGGCCGGCCATCATTAATTAAGACAGGCCCAAGTTGTGCGTAAGGCTCAAACCACTGGCTAGTACTCGATTTATAAATAGCAAGGAATTAACTAACATTTTAGTTAGGCTACCGTATATTTCTCTCACTTGAAAAACACTTTATAAATTGCGAGCACAAGAGCTTTTTTCTCTAATCCCATGCATCAGCCAGGGAGTGAAAGGAAAGACTAAAGAGTGTTCTTTAATTTGTTGTTGTTTAGTCCCTCTTCTCTTAACTTTCATTGCCACCAAACAGCCCATACCCATCCAAGAAAAATGGAAATAACTACCAGTCCAACTCTGTCATTACCCAGAGTAGTGTATCCTGTAAAATAAATAATACCATACCGGTATACGCAGCGGAAATAGGATCGAACTAATCTTTAGTTATTGTTGTTCAAGTTGAACACCGAACACACACGTATTAAATCTAGGTGTCTTCTAACCTATGCATGTCTTGAGTTTCCTTGATTGATGGCCGGATATCATAGGATGCTAGGTTAGGGACCCTATATCTCTCCTTAAGACCTTTTAGTTTCCTTCCATCAAATAAACTAATTAAACTAGTATAATGATGTAGGTGGGAAAGCCAAAAAGTTATTAAAACCACCACTTTATCATCAATGGAAGTGGGCCCTTAAATATTTCTTACATACCCATCCAAGAAATACACCAATAGTTATTTCAGCCTTTTAGTGTAGTCCAATCAAATGTGGTAGATATTTTTTTTTGGATCTTTTTTCCAAATGTTTTTTGTATTTTTGATTTTGTTTTCTCCTTTCGGCCATCAAATGTTAAGAGTTGTATGGACCCGTTCTGGTTGGGGAACCCAGAAAAAGAGGGCATTGAAGAAGCCGCCGCGTTAGTTATCTCTCGAGATCGATCGATCTCTCTCTCTCAATTTTTGATTTTAGTGGAGGAAAAAGACACACTGATTGAGATAAGGGAAAGGCAATTGATTTTCAGGTTTTCCTATTTGATAAAAAAAAAAAAAAGTAAATAGGTTGGGGGGGGGGGGGGGGGGTGGTTGGGGTGGTGGTGGTGTGGTTTGTGTGTGTGTTTATTAGGGGTGAGCATGGTCCGATTTGGTTCGGTTTTATAGTAAACCAAGAACCAAATCAATACCTACGGATTATGAATTTGGAGAACCGACCCAACCCACAAATTCCATAGAACCAAACCAATCCAAACCATTAAAATACGGTTTGGTTTCGGTTTTAAACCACGGTTTGCTTTGAACTAAGCTATCATCTTAAAAAAAAAATTACATAAAATTACGAAGATAAATTAAAAGAAAACTTGTATGTATTAAAATCAATTCCATTCAAATTACCAAAACACACTAATATCAACCAACTTATTAAGAGTAGAATACCAACAATTGTTTCAAGTCTTAAACTCATAAAATGAAATAGTGATAATTCATTTAAGTGAACCAACTAAGAATACCAACTACTAAACATCTTGACAAGGAAGGAAAACTAAATATTGCAGAAGATTAATAGGCTAATAAATTAGAAAAGTAGTTGAGTAAAGCTCCCATAATTAAATTATATATATATATATATAACTATAAATATATAGGTATGTATGTATTATGTGGTTTGAATCGGTTTGGAACCATAACCATAAATGTGAATCCACAAACCGAACCATATAATGCGGTTTCTAATTTTTTTAAACCATGACCAAACTATACTACTAAAAAACCGAACCAAACATTTCGGTTTGGATTGGTTTGAACTGAATTCACGATTTTATGGATTTTTTGCTCACCCCTAGTGTTTAGGTATCTTTACCTTAACAATACTAAATTAAAAGAGTGCATTCCTAAAAGCAAAGTGTGATCGATCCCCAACAAAATAACTTGAATATTCGATTAGCAAAAAAAAAAAAAAAAAACTAGATATTCGATACAAAGTTTAACATTCTATATGAAATAATGCGATATAAAGAATTTGCCACGTATGATATATATATATAATGAGTCCCCTTCTAATAAGGACCACCTCATTTTAATAAAACATAAACTTGCCGGCATCGGTCCGACGATCGGAGACGTCCTGTGGAGCTCGTCTTGGCTTCCTTTTCCCCATCCTAGATAAGTTTACATCTATAGGAAACCTGTGTGTATATAACATTTTGGACAAAAACAAATTTTTGTATAACAACTCGGTTTCTTGCCAAATGGATTATCCAATGACAGCCGCAGACCCATTTGTTGGACTCTCGCAATTGATGGACTTATTTATTGTATTAGTTGAGTTTTTGGACTTTGTTATCTTGCGAACTTTCATAATATTTTTTTTTTATAACCAGATCTTTGGGCCATCTTGCGCGCACTTCGACTAATTCCGGGGCCTTAATGATAACGACCGGACATAACCCGCAGTGGCCCAAGGTTTAAAATGTTTTGCCTCTGTGAGAATAGAACCTGTGACCTTATAGAAGAACACTTATTGCTTTCTCACAACTATTTAGCCAAACCTCTTTGACTTTCTCAATTGATGTCTCACCTAATATATTTGCAACCAATCTTTATCATATAATTTTTTTAGAATAGGAGGACATCCAAACTCTATAAATAGCAAGTACGAGAGCTCTTCTGTCTATCCAACCAGCTAGAGATTGAAAGCAAGGACTAAAAGAGTGTTCTTTCTTGTTTAGTCGAGTTCCCCCTTCTCTTAACCGTTCATAGCCTCCAAAGCAACCCACTAGGAAAATGGAAATAAACTCTAGCCCAACTCTTATATTGACCAATGGCCAAGTACCCAAGGGCACTCCACGTCGCTCTGCAAATTTCCCTCCGAGTGTTTGGGGAGATTATTTCCTTGCCAACGCTTCTGTCGCCATGGTAAAATTGTCTCAGATTGTTTTGAATCATACGTAGAATACTTAAATTAAATCCTTACAGCCTTCCAATATGATCAACATAAATGCGATTTTTTTTTATATATTAATCTCGGTTTAGGAGATATGTTGAAAAACAAGCATAAAAATATTCTTATTTGATTGAGTTACGTAGTAATATATATATAAGAAATATTTACCTATTTGGTCCCAAAAGTATTAGCAAGTGGCCAATTTCGTCCCCAATCTAAATATTTATCCAATTTCGCCCCCAATTTTTAAAATGTGTGTTAATTTGGTTCCCACCCCTAACTTCGTCCCTCTTGTCGGTTAAAATAGAGGGCATCAGTTGTATTTCACCCCTTGCCATCATCTGTCTCTCTCCCTCATCTACAGGGACACACACCAACATACAAACCCTACTTTTTATGTTCCCAAATCAAAATGGCGAAAGCAGACAATCATTAATCTCCTTCACACCATTCAAAACTTCAACCTTCCCTAAATCGAATCTCTCTCTCCTCCTTTTCTTCTATCTCTACATTTTTGTTTTTAGATTTTCCAGTAACTTCTTCCATGTTTGTAACTACCATATATCCTAGTTTAAACATCGATCAAAGGGAATGCAGTCGGCAAGAGAGTACGAAGCTCACATGTCTAGTTTGACTAGAGGAACTGCTGGAGCTTTTCTCACTCTAGATACAAACAAAAATACACACACACACATATATATATATATATATATATATATATATATATATCTAGAGAGAGGTGTGTGAGGATGTCGGGATCGCCGGCTCCGGCCACCACTCCATCGACCAACACCACTTCACTCCCACCCGCGGCGACCGCTTCTTCCGCCTCCGGCGGCAACTCAGCCTCCAACCACCACTCCAACCGCATATCCGCTCGCCGCCTTCTCGCGCATCCCCGCCACCTCTCCCCCTCCGCCACCCCCCCCCCCCCCCCCTTTATCATCCTCAACCCCATCTCCCCCTCCTCCTACGTCCACCGCCTCGTCGTCGCCTCCGCCCCCGCGATTAAGTCCACGCCTTCGCCGCCCCTCGTGGAAGTCATGTGAGGGGCTCTGGATTATTACCTCTGAATCGGTCTTGGGTCCTCTCTCTCTCTCCGCAAAAGTTCATGGGGAGAGAGATTTGACCCGTGGGTTTGAATCCGTTGAAACCATTGTAAATCTATATCTTTATTAAAACTATTATGCGGAAAACAGTTACAGTATAACAGAATCTTGAATTCAACACATTTCAAGAACAATAAATAGCATATCTTCGTTAGCCATCGTGATTAGAGAGAACAAACCCCTTAAATAGAAACACCTTAATTCTTGGCTCACCTTCTTCTCTCTGTCTCTACTTTTCTAGAATACCCCAGTACTTTAATTGATGGAAAAACCGTAGAAATAAGAGGAGTCACTTCATTGGCTTATCAGATAGTGGAGTCCCACATGCACAAAACGTGGAGGCTAGTGGGCCACACTAATAGGAAAAAACTAACAACCATCGCCACCATTTCCGTCAATGTGTTGTGGACTCATTTTTAAGTGAAGCCAGATGAGAAAAACAGAGAAAAGGAAAGAAAATGCAAGAAAACTACTGGGTTTTCCACCCGAACAAGATGCAAAAGAGTTTTTTTGGGGAACAATAACGAGTATAGATCAAATTGGTTTATGCTCTACAGAGAAAGGATGCTTTTTAGGCACTTGTAGGTGAAATTCCAGAAAAGTCCCTTATTCTAACGGACAAGAGGGACGGAGTTAGGGGTGGGGACCAAATTGACAAACATTTGAAATATTGAGGACAAAATTGGACAAATGTTTAGATTGGAGACGAAATTGGCCACTCGCTAATACTTTGGAGACCAAAAAGGTAAATAAGCCATATAATTTCACTATCTTTGTTTCCATCATACATACTTTTGTCGTTCTCTTCACAAAGCCAAGATTGTTATGGATATTTGATTTCGTGGTTACAAATGTTTCGATAATATTTTGGTGACAAGTACTGTTGTTTGAACACTATATGGTCATAGACGTACTATGTGGTACCCATTTGTGACATGTTTAGTATCATCTAAGACTAGTTCCAAATGAGCATATTTATCATTGTTTTCATAGGAACCGGATGTTAAAACGGAGCAAAGAATTGAGCAGCTCAAAGAAAAAGTGAGAGAGATGATAGTAGCAAGTGCTGATAAACCTTCACAGAAGTTGAGCTTGATTGATGCAATTCAACGCCTAGGTGTGGGCTACCATTTCGAAACCGAGATTGAGACAACATTACAACACATATATGAAACCTATCATGAAATGGCCAACAATGAAGATCTTTACACTGTGGCTCTCTCATTTCGAGTGCTTAGACAGCAAGGACATCCTATCTCCTGTGGTAATTCTCTTTTACTTATTTCCCAAATTTATTTGGTTACATCCCCGATTTTTGTAGTACCCATATTTTGGTCGAAATCTGTTATTCTCAGCGAAAAGATTTATAAACATGGACGCACACACATTGAATGTGTATTGTGTGTGTGTTCCTATGTGAATGTGAGTGTGTATATCTGAGTATTTGTAATTGATCGAGAAAAGTTTATCAAAAAGTAGGAAAGAGGAGTACCAATTAAGAAAAAAAAGGGCGTATAAATGACGATAAAGGAGACCTTGGAAATCATATGTTCTCGGAAAACATAGCCAAAATGTTTTTTTAATGGAGCCAGGAAAACCTTTTATTTTTTTCTTAGTGATCTTTTTGCTTGTGAAATTACCAATATTTAATTTACCTGTCGTTGACTGCAATTGTGCTAATAGGATTTCTGAATACTAAATCCTATACAGATAGTAAACAACAATTATAGGATTGATCATACGTTAAAATTGATAAACTTAATAGGATTGATCGTCATCGATGTTTCTAAACAATGATTGAAAAATATAAAAAAATTAGGTGATCGAGGGCAAGGGTACCATGTTTTATATTTCCTCCATAGTTCGAAAAATAATAAACACCTTTATGACAACTTTCATGAAAGTTTCTGGAGCCGCAACTACTAATTGTTGTTATAATTTCTGTTAATTTTCATATTTCTAACATCCGGCCGATTGCTTATGTTTCTGAATGTTTTAAGCAGATGTATTCAACAAACTCAAGGACAACGAAGGGAAATTTAAGGAATCGTTGATTGGTGATGTGAGAGGATTGTTGAGTTTGTATGAAGCTACACATCTGAGGGTGCATCAAGAAGACATACTAGATGAAGCACTGGAATTTACCACCACTCACCTCAATTCTGCACTACCAAACTTGAGCAATAATCCAATTGCAGCACAAGTAGTTCATGCTCTAGATCAGCCCATCCACCTGGGCGTGACAAGGCTCGAGTCAAGGCATTATATCTCCTTCTATGAAAAAGATGATTCCCACAGCAAAGTTCTATTGGATTTTGCGAAATTAGATTTCAACTTATTGCAGAAATTGCACCAGAGAGAGCTAAGTGAATTCACAAGGTGAGATAAAACCAACTGTTTAATTAGCCTCTCCAGAAGCTCTTCATTAGTTTGTTTTTTTTGTTTGGGGTGTGTGTGTATCGTCTTTTTTGAAGACTATCCGTTCATCTTCGCAACGAAATTTATAAAATGGATCAAATTCTGAGGGGTCACAATCCAATAATTTTTTTTTAAAAGCATGTTTTTCGTTTTCAGCTCCTTGATAAGAACCAACGAAAAGAATTCTGGGAATGAACGAAATGCAATAAAAATACATTAACTCAAATAGATAAGAACAAATTAAGAAAATTCTCTGCTTTGTTCATAACTAATGAGGTAGAACTCATATTCTCAGTTTACATTAAATCCCCTTTCAGTCCTCTCAGATTTCGTCGCTAAAAGTACACAATCTGCAAGGAAATTTCCTCGCCAAAAGGTATTTTTTAGCGAGGAAAAACAGATTTCCTCGCAAAAGGGTTACAATTATTTCCTCGCTAAATGTAACCCTTTTGCGAGGAAATCTGTTTTTCCTCGCTAAATATAACCTTTTGGTGAGAAAATATTTCATCACCTTTTTTAGCAGTCATTATTAATTATGTTCATGTATTTGTAATATCACAATGGTAAGAGATAATCAACTACATAGTTCAATATCATTATCAAATTTATTAAAATAAAAAAAATGATAAAACGGGAAAAAATAGTTTCCTCGCCCATTGCATTGAATTGATGAAATGAAATATATGTTTCTCACTAATTATATGAATTCACTTTTTCTCAAATAAAATTAATTATTAACGATGTAAGTTTGTTCAAATTGCAATAAAATTTATTGTTTGAATAAAAACATTTTAAGGACATGCTAAAAAAAGTTCATCCCATAGTTATAAACCCAAAAAAAAGACCGGACATAGGGATTATAAGTTTGTGGATGAATGATATGCATTTCATAAAAAGAATGGGAACTATGGATTGCTTTTCCTAGAGATAACTGATTATTAATTCATACAAAAAAATTAATGAAAAGCTAAACAAAAGATAAAGTACTTAATAATCGATGCAGTGATGTTGTATTAAAAAATATCTCAAAATTAGATCGTCACTAATCTATTTTCAAAATATGTAAGGTTAACCCCATTTAAAAATAAACATAACAAAGTATCATTGTGAAATATAGTTGAGTTAAGATTGTTATGGACGCACGTATATGCAGTAAGAACAGATTCACTCACCAAAAAACAATGTTGTATTTGCAAAAAATTAAAGTGCTCAAACTAATTTAGGCACTACAAAAGGTTACTAAACTCGGAGATAATTAAAATTAAGTATAAAATAAACAAATTTAGAAAGGTATAAAGATTTATTAAAGATATATAAGAAAATATTAAATTATAAAAAAAATCATTAAAAGAGAATAATATTAAAGATTTAAAAAAAAAGTTTAAAGAAACACTACAAACAGACTAAAATTTGAGAGAAATGTTTAAAGAAACAAATTTAGAGAGGTGAGAAGATGTCCCAAAGGTATATATATAAAAGAAGGCGAAGGTTTGAACTGGAAAGGAAGTTGGTGTGATGGATGGAGCAAATGCCTCCGCAGAGGAGGACACGGTTCGAGTTCGCGTGGAAGCAAGGAGCTGGGAATTATATTGTTTTTAGTTTAAGAGTTTTAGCGAGGAAACAATTCCTCGCCTAAACTATAATTGGCGACGAAAAAATTCCTCGCCTATTTTGTAAACCTGGCATTAGTTTAGCAAGGAAAAACTATAGCGAGAAAAAAATTCCTCGCTAATTGTGTCAGAATAGGCGAGGAATTTTTTTTTTTCCTCGCAAATACTTTTTGCGACAACGTTTAGGCGAGGAAAATGGGCGAGGAATTTTTTCCTCGCAAATACATTTTGCGAGGAAATCAGGTGCTTTGGCGAGGAAACTAAATCCTCGCTATAGGCCTTTCGTGTTGTGGTGTCTAGTTGAGAGATGAATCGAAAAAAACACCTTTGGTGACACCCTTTGGTGACCTTTGGTGACAAAAAATTGGTGTTGACACGAAACATATTCAATGGTGACTAAAAATTTTAGTGCTTGTCACTGAAAATCCTTGGGTAACCAGCAGGTAGGGCGCCAAATAAAGAGGAGATTCGGTGACAAAAAATTTGTCACTGAAGACATATTTCGGTGACAAGCATAAAGTTGTCACTGAAGACATGTTTCGGTGACAAAAAATTTGTCGCTGAAGACATGTTTCGGTGACAAGCATAAAAAGTTGTCACCGAAAAGATCTAAATTTTCACACTCCCTGTTGCTATTCATTTAGGCGCGTTAAATGAAAAGTTATGCCATATAAAACGGCGTAGTTTCATGTATCTCTTGCTTGTCACCAAAAATAAGCCCTAATTTTCCTCTACTTACCCACTGCCTCTCTCCACTCACGTTGCATCCTCCATTCACGCTGAAACTCAAACTCGGCCCCCTTCCTCGCCGAACTCGGCAGCACCACAACCACCGTGGACGACTGAAAGGCTCGCTTTCTGTGATTTCTGGTATTCCTCCACTCTCCAATCTTCCGATTTCATGGATTTTTCCCCGCATTTACAAGAAAAATCGATTCGTTTCATAGCTCACTGACTCAATCCCCTTTCTCTCTCAATCGATCCCCTAAATCTAATAGTGGTACGTCTCTCTCTCTCTCAGTCGAACGGTGGCTGTTTCAACAATGGTATAGTGTATGGTTGTATGCGATTTGGCCTCCCCTTGTTCCATCTCCTCTCACGTTGGTGACAGCGGCCGCGTCTCTCGACAACTCTCTAGGAGTTTGTTCCCGTCGGTGAACCACTACTCTTCGCGGCCGAGTTTTGACGAGTCGCTCCTCAAAGTCATCGAGTCGGAGATCAAGTGCGCCGAAGAGTCTGACGACCAGGATGAGGTACAGTTCTCCGTTTCTGTTTTTTGTTTTAGGGTTTTCAGGCCATTTGAGTTGGGAGAAAGGGAGAAGAGACATGTTTTTTTATTTCTCACAGAAAATGGACCATGAAAAAACAACAACAAACACGTAAGGGGTTTTGGGCATTTTTTTGCCAGATAGGGGTTTTATGATTCTGATTGTTTTTTTGGTATTATATCTGTCGATTTGGGTATTTACAGGTTAGAGAGAGGGCTTTGTTGGGGGATTTGATGATGTGGAGTTCAATCGCCAATTTGAAAGAAAACCTCCAGATAGAGTAGCTTGGATAGGACTGGTTTTCCTTGCTAACTTTCTGGAAGAACATCTGGAAGAAGATATTTTCTAGCAATCTAATTTACTTCAATCACTCGGTCAAGAAGAAGATTCAATCTATTTAGCAGATGATTCTGATATTGCCTATTGGCTCCCTCGATTGAAGTTGATTCGGAATTGATTAAAACAAGTATTGATTCTGCTTTCCCAAAACTAATACGAATCTTACTATACTCATTGCAGACAGAACTAAAACAAGAACAAGAGCATATCATTCTGAGACCAGTACCGGGATCTCCTCATTCAAGAATAGAAAAAAAAAAAGAGACAACTATTCCAGTTATCACATAGGCCAGAGATGCTTGAAATTACAGCTGTGGTCAATCTTCAATCCTTGGCATTCGTTGGCCCAGCCTTGCTATCCTCAGTCCTCATAGCAATAGAACTAGCTCGTCAATCTCACTAGATTGAAAAGGTAATCTCCACACTGACCACCGATTCCCTTACTATTTCGCGCATTCAAGTCCTTCTTCGCATTCTCCCATGGCCAATGGATTCGATTCCCCGTACAACGATGAGGTATTATTCCATTGTCTTTAGGTCACTATCTAATGAAATGTCCTTATGAATTTTTGTTGTTGTTATTGTATCACATTTGTTTCTTTGCTCTGAGTTGTGTGCTTCAGTTATTTAGGGATACAGCTTTGGTTTTTGTAGAATTGTGTGAATTTGGAATAGAACTCCCTATGCAAGTGAAAAATAGCGAGCTATGTGAACTCCCTGCGCAATGTCCACATTGCAAGTGTCAATTGGGAAACTCTTTTTTCTCTTCTACATGATTATGCTACAAGAAATCAATTTTCTTTTTTCCCTTTTTAGGCTAGGCCCACTATGTATCAATTTGTGAAGGAGATGATTGACAAGATGGTCTATGCAATAAGTTTGTATTTGGTTATATTAGTTCTCATAACTATTGTGTACTTTGATGTTTCTTTCAAAAGACTGCAATTTTTTGTATCTGTTTACTGCCTGTGCAGGTGAAATTTGTTCGAGTCACAAAGAGAGTACATGAAGCATATTTTGCATTGCCATAATGATTCACAAAGGTATATTCCCATTAAACACTAGTAGTTTATTGAATGAATGTTTCAACCATCAATCTTGGTTTGATGGTAATATTTAACTAGTTGATCAAAACAGTGATAAAACATAAGTAGCAAGTGTTTTTTTTAATCCCAATTGGATAATGAAGCCTAGAGTATTAGCTTTGACCTTCGGCCTTCGGACACCATTAACATTGCAGTTAGATGCAATCATGCAAGGTACTTTTGCCCATGGTGACAAGTTGGAGTCTTTTCCCCTCTTTGTTGCTGTTTATAGAATTATTTGATCTTAAGTGTGCTCATGTGGTTCTTTATCATCATATAGGCATCGCGTGTTCCCCAGCCTCTAGTAGATACATGCACACTAAGAGCTCATCAATACTGGCTAATGATGATTGTTTATGGTCGATGATGCTAATAACACAATGATTGCTCTAATTGGCGTTGAAAGTTATCGGCTTAAATGATACAGCAATGGATAAGTTCGTCGTTAGAGTAATTCTGAGTCATTTGATTGGTTTGCAAATTCAGTTTATGCTGTTTGAAGATCCTGGATCTCATTACGAGCTTTACAGTGAGCAGTGGCTAGTTGGTCTGTTACGATTGCAGTAATGGTGCCATGCTAACTGCATGCTATCATTTTCATTTTCGTAAAAGGCTTGCTCATCATTTGGGATGATATGTGACACTTATTGTGATTGTAGAATGCCTGACAATAATCTGAATCAGACTATCAGTGAAGACATCATTTTTGTATCCATGGCTTTTTTATAGGACATTGTAGAGGCCAAGGACCAGACCACGTGAAGGCTAAAGCAAATTAATGCCAGCAAAATGTAGAAGGTGGATTTTCATTCACTTCTTTTTGTATCCGTGGCTTTTTTATGATTCCCTCAATTAAAGTAAATTTCATGGATAAGCTATTTGCCAAATTGTATAGATTGGGTCACTTGGTTTCTCTACATTTGAATGATCCTGTTAGCTTAGAATTAGGTAATGATAGCATTTTGTTGTGGTAATGATAGCATTTTGTTGTGATCTGGGTGTGATTTACTAGGATTTAAGATCTGACATGCTATGCAATGAACATTTCATAGTAGTCTGGGTGTGGTTTTCTGGGAGCTTCTGAATTTTTGAAAATACCAATACAGATTCACGAGAATATGTTCCAACTAAATAGGTTAAGTGGAGGATAGATGGTTCTATGAAGAACATTCACTATACTAAAATGGGCCAATAACCCCAAACGATTGGGGATTATATGGGTATTGGGTACTGTTACTGTTGTTGGACAATGGGCCAATCGATACTCCTTCATTCTCCTTGTTCTTTCTTCTGATTCCTTCTAAGAAGTACCCAAGATACTGAACCATGGGCAGCGTCCATGCGATTAAACGTGGCTTTGAAAAGCTTAAGTGCAGCGAGAAAGGTGCCATTGCTTTGACCTGTCTGGTGAACTGCAGGTATTGGGTACTGTTACTGTTGTTGGACACTGGTTTATTCTTGGTCACGATCTTTGAGTCTTACTTCCTCGACTCTTTCTTGTTTAGTTAATTCTCTTTTCTTAAAGCATCTCATGGCTTAATGGAATTTGTGTTTTAGAATTATTTTATGGTTCCATTGATTCCATAGGTGGAGAAGTTTCGTCAATATAGTAACTGTCTGGTGATAAGATGCATAGTAGTGTATAGTTCTATTGATTCATGAGGTTTGCCACTGCCCACAGCTAAGGTCAGTGCCCACAGCTAAGGTCAGGGAACTTGTGGCACTTCTATGGTTTGAGAGGATATCATTGAGGTTGAAGTGGCAAAAACTAGCTGCTATTTTCTGATTTGACTGTATGACTTCTTGTGTTATGGCTCGTTAATCCATATTGATCACCTCTCATACCTCCTCCTTGCCTTATGATGTTTTTAATTTACTTTGGGAAAAAGAAATACGTAAATAGAACATAGCATTCGTGCTTGAAAAGAAGTGATTTACGTGGTTTAATTGAATTTGTTTTTTACGTACAATCTAATTATCAATGCTTTTTGGAATCAGGCTTTAAAAGTGTGATAAAGCTTGAATTAATGTTGTTCATGTGTCGGACACGTGTCTGAAGTGTGTCCAGAGCGTGTCCATGTGTCGGACATTGTTACATATATAATTACTTCTTTTTTTTTGCAATTTTGTACAGGTAAGTAAGGAGATGGAGTTGCTTTTTGGAAGCTAACCAAGATAGAGTTGAAGATTTTTTGGTAGTTATTTTTGGAAGCTAACCAAGATGAAGTTGAAGACTTTTTGGTAGTTATTTTTGGAAGCTAACCAAGATGGAGTAAATGGAACACTTGTTTTGAGTTCTTTTTGGATATGGATATTTTGTAGTTTCGGTAATGTTAAGTTTGAAGTGGTTATTATTGGAGGATGAATGTTTTGAAACGTTTTGAAGTTGGATGATGAATGTTGACTTAATGGATATTTGATTTGAATGATATTTTGCTTCTTCGCAATTTAAGTTTCGTTAAGTTGAATTATAAGATACAAAAAAATCTGAAATTTAATATGTAAGCAGGTGAAAACAATATATGGAATAAATTGTATTGCTGCTAAAGTCTTCTTTTTGGTGACACATAATCGGTTGTCATGGTCGGTACTTTTAGTGACAACTTTTGTCACAGAATAATCTCTTTTCCGTGACAACATAGTGCTGTCATTGTTACTATCTGTGACATAATCACATTTGTCATAGAAAATCTCTCTTCCGTGACACCATATTGTTGTCACTGTTACTTTCGGTGACAACTGTGTCACGGAAAACTTGTCTTCGGTGACACCAAATTTTTGTCACTGTTGACAACATTCCGTGACAACTACACAATTTTGTCACCCTTGACTTTCAGTGTCATGGATACAGTGACACCTCTTCTTGTGTCACCAAAGACAATAGGTGACAAAATTTGGACATTTGGTGACATTTTTACATGTCACCGAATGTGTTTTTTGTTGTAGTGTTTCCTAGAAGAAGAAGAATATTAAAGTCGAGAAGAAAGTGTTTTCTAGGCATCCAAAATAGGGCATTTGATTGATTAAATCTTATATTTTTCATGGTACTATTTTTTTTGGTATAGGTGGTGGAAAGATTTGGACGTTGCAAGAAAATTACCTTTCGCAAGAGAGAGAGTGGTGGAGTTGTACTTTTGGATGCAGGGAGTATGCTATGAGCCCCATTATTTTTTCGCTATAAGGATTCTAACCAGAGTGATTGGCATGTTTTCCATCACCGATGACATGTACGATGCTAGTGATGCTACCATCGAAGAACTTGGGCTCTTTCATGACGCAATTCAAAGGTACTTAAACTCCCCCCTGCGCGCTGACCTTAATTGCGATTTGATCGACCATGTTATAAGAATCAAGACCTTGATCGAAATTAATGTTCAAGTTGAGATTCCAAGACTCCGTTGGAATCTTGAATTTGTGAATGGTATTTGCGGCTAAGAATCGATCCACTTTCCCATAAATGCAGTAAAAAGAATTTGGCTTTTAATTAGTACTTCAAATTACACGATCCACTTCTTAAAGAAAATTAAACTACTACGTAATTTTGTAGGGTATATTTTAAAAAAATTAAAGGTCAAAAATTTGCAAAAGCAAAAGGGAAAACAGAAACTCCAAAAATAGAATCAAAAGTTATTATCTAAATTTGAATTAGTACTTCAAATTACACGATCCACTTCTTAAAGAAAATTAAACTACTACGTAATTTTGTAGGGTATATTTTAAAAAAATTAAAGGTCAAAAATTTGCAAAAGCAAAAGGGAAAACAGAAACTCCAAAAATAGAATCAAAAGTTATTATCTAAATTTGATTTCCTCAACTATTGCAATTAATACCCGTTGGGTCATTTCCCATTACCTATTTGAATTTCAGGTGGGAAGTCAGTGCCCCAGATCAACTCCCAGACTACATGAAACATTTCTATCAAAAGATTTTGGATACCTACAACATGATCGATGATGAAATGGCCAAGCAAGGAAGATCATATCTACTTGAATACGCAAAATCCGAAGTACTTCGCCTCGAACAAACTTAAATATTACTCCTTTTACTTAAAATTAATTGTTCTCGAAATTGCGTCCGATCGATACTAACTCATTGTCCTCATGAAAATAAAATGCAGTTGAAAGATTTGGTTAGAGTGTACTTGATTGAAGTCAAATGGTATCACGAAGGCTATGTTCCAAGCATGGAAGAGTATATGCCAGTTGCGGGATTGAGTGGTGGTCTCCGAGCACTTGCAATTGTTTCCTTTGTTGGAATGGGAGAGTTGGCCACAAAAGAGGTTTTTGATTGGGTTCTAAGTGGTCCCTTAATTGTTGAAGCTTCAACACTGATTGGCAGACTCCTCAACGACGTGGGTGGCCACAAGGTAAGATTGATGACTAAGCTGCTATTGTTCTTAATTTTTGTGGCTTACTGATTCGTCTTAAAGAGACGAATCAAAAAATTAAAAAATTACTATAACCGAGAAATGACTTTACTCAATTTTTGGGCTTTTAGGACTTTTTCTTGGATATATTTTCAAAAAAATTTGGGTAAAGGTAAATTGTTTTTACTTTTTCTATTCCTCACATCGAGACGAATCAATAATTTACAAAAGTTTATTCAGAATTCTTCAAGTACTTATATTTAACCTTTTTTGTGTAATTATTAAATTTTTTTGTTGGTATTTTTAAAACGGGAGTGGCACATGCCACCTCCCCCATGCTACCTCCACCTCTAGAGGGAATTGTGTAAGGGTGTGGAGGCCCGGGCCTCCCCCAACCTTAAAATCATGTGCAAGTAAATTTGAGCTTTCAAGCCACCCGTTAATTAAGCTCGTGAACTTCTCAATGAAAAAGCTGGAAAGATGAGTTCTTTTTAGATGTCATAGTATATGTTTAATACTAGAAAAGCACAAGTGATTGAGCTTAGCTTGTATTTTCTCTAGACGAGAGTCTAAACAAACCCAAAGTCAAGCCGAGCGTGAATCGAGCTCGAGTTCTTTTGTTCGTTTAGCAATCCTAATTCCAACCATATTAAGGGCTGTGAATTAATTAGCAACAGTAATAAACATGGAGGGTGGAAATTATGACATCGTTCGCACTCCCTCTTTTTTCATGCTAACATTTGTGATGGTGCAAGTGTAGTTTGAGCAAGAAAGAGGTCACGGAGCCTCAGCAGTTGAATGCTACATGAAACAATATGGTGCAACAGAAGAAGAGACCGGTGTTGAATTCCAAAAACGAGTTACAGATGCATGGAAAGACATCAACTCAGAGTGTCTCCGGCCAATCGCCGTCCCAGTGCCTTTCCTCATGCGAGTTCTCAATCTGGCACGGACGTTTCATTTTGTATACAAGGGTGGATCAGATTGCTACACAAATCCTGGAACCTCGTTCAAGGAAACTGTGACCTCAGTTCTCGTTGATTCATTGCCAATTTGAAATCTCTCTTGCAAAATGTTGAGCCCAAAGTTCAAGTAATCGTATGAACACCTATTTGTATCTCTTGAGCCCGAAGTTCAAGTAATCATATGAACACCTATTTGTATCTCTATGTCACCAAAAAAAATATAATAGTTAAAACACGTATGTTTATCATAGATTGCTCTAGTACGTGCTTGAAGAAATTCTTCTCAAGTATGGCCTTGTTTTGATCAAACAGGCCAATGGTTAGGAATCCTCTGTATTTATTGTGTGCAATGCACGGATTATCCCATGTAGAAATAAAGTTGTCTTTCGTTGTTGTTTGTCCCTGACGAGTATTTATATCTCTTATTCAGTTAGCGTAATTTTAATCTATTCCATTTGACAAAAAAAAATAAAAAATCTCTTCAGAAATGACACTTTTACAACTCTTATTCACACACCTCACAAGCAAATTCTTTCGGGTGAAAAAATCAAGATGTAAATTTTTTCACCCTGGAAATAAGAATAAAATTATTGCCTCATATTCTTAGTTTACATTAAATCCTTTTCCTCGTCTAGTTGAGATGAATCGAAAAAGAAAAAGGAAAATTGCCTAACAAGAGAAGAAGAAAAATACTAGTAAAGTCGAGAAGAAAGTGTTCTCTAGATCGACATCCAAAATAAGGCATTTAATATTAAATCGCAGATTTTTCATGGTACTATTTTTGGTTTAGGTGGTGGAAAGATTTGGATGTTGCAGGGAAACTACCTTTCAGGAGAGACAGAGGGGTGGAGTTGTTCTTTTGGACATTGGGAGTGTACTATGACTCTATGAGCCCCAATTAGAGGTGTCAAACGGGCCGGGTCGGCACGGCACGCACGGGCACGACACAGTTAAATGTGGCACGGCACGGGCAAGGGCACGGTCATGCCCTGGCACGGCACGATACGACGCGGTCTTAGTGAGCACGTGGACGGGCACGGGTACGGTCTTGGCCGGGCACGGCACGACACGACACGATTGTAGTGGGCACGTGGACTGGCACGGGGCACGGACGTGGGCGGGCACGACACGGGCACGGCACGGAAGTTGGCCTGGCACGGCACGACACGGCACGGTTTTAGCGGGGCACGGGCACGACACGGTAGTTGAACGGGCACGGCACGACACGACACGGGTTTGATGGGCACGGGCACGACATGAAAATTTGGCCTGGCACAACACAACACGACACGGGCACGGAATGTGGACGGGAATGGCACGACACGACACGGTTCTAGTCGGGCACAGGGAAAAAAAATTTTAAATAAGCCAAATGACTTTTTTTAATTTATAAAAAAAAACTAAACAATTTCTATTCGGTAAAAAATATTTGATTACCTTTACAACTAAGATATTTAGTTATAAAAAAAACTATTTCTTAAAAAAAAAATCATGTTTTTAAAAAATCATTTTTTTACCTTTAAAAAATTATCAATTTTTATTCGGTAACAAATATTTATTTTGTTTTTGTTAGTGAATAGGCTTTGGACAATTGGTTTATAAATTTAACATTACAAGATACGGAGTAACAAGTAAAATTATAAAAACTTATCAAAATATTTATGGTGCAAGAGTAATTTAATACGAAAGGAAATGTGCAAGAGTCGTATATCCGGATATCCCTAGATCTAACGAGAAATAAAAAAAATTCTCAAACAAAAAATGAGAAAGAAATACATAGTAAAAATAAGTGGAAAAAAACTAAAATAAGAAAAATATATATATTGTAGAAATAAGGGGAAAAAAACCCAAAAAGGAATTGGCTACACTAGGACTTGAACCCAGGTCCTTAAGGTTCAATTATACACAATCAAACCACTATGCCTGCTAAATCCATATAACTTTTCTTCAAAATCAATGGATTCTTTCTAAACTTGTTCAGTTAACTTCCCATTTTTCAAAGTAATTTACTTTTTATTCATAAATTCCTGCTCAATTTCTCCTTTCCACTTGATTTTTGAACCAGAGGGTGTTTCCAGCATCTTGGAAAAACTTCTACGATCTGAAAATAAGGATGATGCTCTGCTCGCATTTCAAATAGCTTTTGATCTGGTCGAGAATGAGCATGGCACGACATGGCACGGCATGACACACGAATAAGGACCGGCACGGCACGACAAAAAAAGCACAGCACAACACAACCCGACATGACCCGAAAAAGGGCACGGCACGACCCGACAAAAAAGGCACGGCACGATCCGACCCGACAAAAAAAGGCACGGCACGACGGGGCACGATTAATTAATCGGGCACGGCACGACACGACACGATTTAAAAAAGGCACGGCCCGACACGACACGATTTAAGTAAATGGGCCCGGCACGGCCCGACACGATTGAAAAATGACACGGCACGACACGACACGATTTAAGTAAATGGGCACGGCACGGTACGACACGATTGAAAATGGCACGGCACGACACGACACGATTTAAGTAAATGGGCACGGCACGACACGGCACGTAACACGGTTGGCACGGAAGTTGAATGGCACGGCACGGCACGGCACGCACGTTTGACACCTCTAGCCCCAATATTTTCCTGCTATAAGGATTCTAACCAAATTGATTTCCTTCATGATTTCCATTAATGATGACTTGTATGATACTAGCAATGCTAACATCAACAACGCCAAAAGTTGGAAAAAAAAAAAACGCCTAAAGCTAGGGCTGAATCCCACAACACTTGAGGGCCAAGCCCGAACACCTGAGGGCTAAGAGCCTTAAAATGCCCAAATCAAACACACACAACTCAAATAAACTTAAGTCTGGGCATCTTTCTCTAATCAGTCTAGCAAAGATTAATTGAGGCTAAGTTGTGATGATAGATAATGTCTAAATTTGGAGAAAAAAAGATTCCTACACCAAAACACCTCCTTTTTTTTTCCCCCTCTGGATTTAATCTAACTAACGTTATGATGATGACTTTTGTAGTGCAGAATTGTGACTTGTTGATAATAGTCCTCCCGAGTCCCGATGTCTCAATGATATCAGTTGGGTTGCCTGGTGTGCTCAATTTAGTACTATTCTTTGATTGTTATTCTTAGTTGGGCACCTGAGGAAGCATTGGCATTGTAATGTTTCTTAGAAGTAGTGATTACCGTGTGTTAAGCTTTTTGCCTTGTAATTCCATGCTGAATCTTTTAGCTTGTATAGTGTTTGTATATTAATATATACTCCCTCCATCCCCTTTTTTAAAGTTCAGTATTCCATTTTGAGCTGTCCTTAATAAGTGTCCATTTTGTAAAGTTAGTGGGTTAAAGTTAGTATATTTTCCATTTTGCCCCTAAAAGTATATTCCATTTTGAAAAGTTGTGTGTAAAAGTGTAATGATAATGTCTCCATAGAAGGTAAATAGGGAAAGTGGAGGCAAAAGTTGATGTGAAAAGTGTAATGATAATATTTTCTTAATAAGTTGGAATTACAAAGCGGGACATTTAAAAAGGGACGGAGGGAGTATGTTCTTTTTTTTTTTTCCTGAAAATATAAACTTTTTCCTTTCTACTATAATTCGTAGGGATAAAGCATTAATTGTAGACATGGAATTGGTCAATGCATGCATAAATTAAATTGTTAAACACAATGAAAGGGTTTTTAAGCCAGTGGTACTCATTTTGCTTTACATCATGTATGCCTTCCACGTGCATTACATGTTTTGTGGTGCATGTGGGTAGTATTGCAACTAAATAAGCGTTGGCGTGTTCATGATGAGTGATTCAGAGCAAAACGAATCCCACAAGTCACTCATGTGCAGTTCCTATTTGTGTTGTAATTTGGAAAATTTTGAATTGCAACTAAATAAGCGTTGGCGTGTTCTTTTCGTTCTTCTACTGATGATGAGTGATTAAGCTGAGCAAAACGAATCCCACAAGTCACTCAATTGCAGTTCCCATTTGTGTTGTAATTTGGAAATTTTTGAATTGCAACTAAATAAGCATTGGCGTGTTCTTTTCGTTCTTCTGCTAATGATGAGTGATCCAGAGCAAAACGAATTCCACAAGTCACTCAAGTGCAGTTCCCATTTGTGTTGTAATTTGGAAAATTTTGAATTGCAACTAAATAAGCATTGGCGTGTTCTTTTTGTTCTTCTGCTGATGATGAGTGATCCAGAGCAAAACAAATTCCACAAGTCACTCAAGTGCAATTCCCATTTGTGTTGTAATTTGGAAATTTTTGAAATTTTAGTATAGGCTTGTTTTTGTGTAAACAACACAGCATTTACTAATTAATAGTCTACATGCCACGGGCAACGCATAATATAAGTCATTTACTTGGACTTCCAAGTGAAGATTTTATCGTATTGCACGTCATATTCCTCGTAAATGAATCGACCCACATAACCCTCTGAATAGTACATACAAAATCGAAATTGAAATATTATTACCAAGCGGACAATATTTGCTTCTTTTTCTTCGTCTTGGGGTAAGCTTTTTTTTGTTGATTATTAATACCTACTGGATCAACTTAATTCTCCATTTAGTCCCTTCAATTGGTTTAATTACCGATAATCTGAGCAATTTTCCCTTACGAATCCAGAAAAAATACAATGTGTACGGGAAAATTTGAGTTGAGTTTTGTTCACCCTCCACTTTAAGAGAGTGAACATTACCATCCTTCCTATTGGTTTGAAATGGTGTGGATCTTATCACAAAGTGATGTCATGCTTACCAAAAAATGTATCGCACGGATGTGACCTACACCATTTCAACTAATAAGAGAGAGGGGAAAATATTCACCCTCTTTTAAGGAGGGTCAAAATTGCACTCGGAAAAATTGATAACTCAAGGGAACAAGTAATCAGATAACCAATAAGGGGTTTGGTAAGAATTTGAGAAATCAATAGGTAGATAAGAGTCTTGTACTACAGAGTAAAAGAAAAAGACTAATGGTTGTAGGTAGATAACTCTAGGCTACTGTTGCAGAAACAAAAATTCCACAACTCGTTCGAAAAATTCGGCCTCTTCATTGGAGGAAATTATATAGGTAATGTGGAAGTCTTTTTCTTTTTCCTGTTACATGTATCAATATCATGGTTTAAGGTTTCCTTTCCTCTTTTTTTTTTCCTCGGCAAAAGAAATTTTATTAATCTCTGAAAATAAAACAAAGATTAAATGGAACAAGGGCAAATAAGAGCTACCCGAGACTCAAAAGAGACGTTGGCAAGAAGCTGATGATTTTTTTCCATCACACCCGAAAAGGAGTAATGACCGGCCATGAATCACAAGGCCCATCCTAAATAAAATACCATAAACACCCCAAGTAGACCACCACTGGCTGTTTGCCGAAATCTTAGTCCTAAATTAATGGGTTGCCCCAAGCGTAGGGCGGAGACTGACGTAGCATAATATCTGGTAAGTTCGGAGTCGAATCCACAAAGACGATAATATGTGCTGACTTAAAAACTGGGGTTGTTATAATTTAAACGGGCTCTTAGGTAGCCACCCTTGTAGTTTTGATTGAGATTAACTAAAACCTACGAAATTGATTGTTCTTTTCAAATAATTTAAAGGAGGTACGGTCGTAGGGTTCGTAGTACTCACAACTAGTCCGGATTAACCTGTTCCATCTAGTGTTCTTAAAAACATTCAATTTTAGATTGAGAAAGATACCCCGCAAGATGCGAACCCTTATGGTCGCCATTTATCCATGCGCATCGGAGAATGAGTTTTGGACCCCCATTCCCCCGTTCACATGGGTTCCAACAATGCCCGGTTTCGTCTACGGGAAGTATTTTACCAATCTAAAAATTATTTTTTCTATAGTTTGAAAAAAAAGAACAGTGCCCGAACTGGTCACGGCGTGCTAATTGCTTGACGATTTCCTAGTCCTAAAATAAAGGGTTGCCCCAAGCGTAGGGCGGAGACCGACGTAGCACAATATCCGGTAAGTCCGGAGTCGAATCCATAGAGACAGTGATGTGTGCTGACTAAAAACTCGGGTTGTTACTGATTAAACTGGCTCTTAGGTAGCCACCCCTTGTCGATTTGATTGAGAGATCAACTAAAACAAAGAAATTGATTGTACCATTCAGATAATTAAAAGGAGGTACGGTCGTAGGGTTCATAGCACTCGTAACCAGTCCGGATTAGCCTGCTCCATTCAGCGTTCTTAAAAACATTTAACTTTAGTTTGGAAAAGATACCCCGAAAGATGCAAACCTTTATGGTCGCCGTATACCCATGCGCAGCGAAGAATGAGTTTTGGACCCCCATTCCCCCGTTCAGATAGGCTTCGACGATGCCCCGGGTTCGTCTCACGAATGTTCTTTATTATCCTAAAATTGCTTTTTCCATTGTTTGAAAACAGGAGCAGTGCCCGAACTGATCACGGCGTGCTAATCACCCCGCGACCCTACCTATATGACTACTCACTCATTGATACGAAAGAAATAAAAGAAACCCTAGATTGCATCATGCTTCTATTACGGGAGAAAGAGAAATAAACGAAATATCCCAACTAATTGAATACCAATAAACAACTTTAATTAAGAACGAAAACTGAAACGAATTACCGGAAGATGTGTTCTTGAACAAAACTTGAAAACTTCGAAAGAAAAGAGCTCTGGAAGAAAAAGAACTTAAGAAAAAGCTGCTACCTAAAAGTTCGAACCCTAAAAACGAAGTTCCGGAGAGTATTTATACAAGTCCCCTAATAAAACGGAATAAAGAATAACAAAAAAAACAACGAATACCAAAATTCCCCCGTGGAGCCTTCGGTATCGATACTGTAAATGGGAGTATCGATACATATGAAACTGTCCAGTTTCGGATTGCTTTTGCACCTCTTTGTATTGATGCTTGGAATATGTGTATCGATACCGCACACTATAATGGCCAGCTTTTGATCATTGCATGGGTTTTGACCGCCCAACGTTTAAACGACGTCACCCCACGTTCACACCTCCGCTTTGGCATCTTGGCAACGTACAAACCGACCTCGAGGCCACTCATTCCAACCTTGACGCTAAATCCGCCTTATTATCTGTGAAAATAATAAAAACACAAAACCAAGACAAAGCACGGCATCAAGTGGAAAATGAAATAAAATGCGCCTCTAATGCGCTAATTCGCCCTACTTAGGCGCTCATATCTATGATATCACACGCCTATCACTAATAACCCCACGACTCTACTTATACAACTACTCACTCATTATTAAGAAAGGAACGCAAGAAACCCTAGATTGCATCATGCTTCTATTGCTTGGAATGGAAAACAAACAAAAGATTAAAACTAAACTAAAAACCACGAGCAACTTTAATTAAGAACAAAACGTAGTACAAGTTACCGGAAGGTGTGTTCTTGAACAAAACTTGAAAACTTCAAAAGAAAAGAGCTCTGGAAGGAAAATAACGTAAGAAAAAGCTGCTACGTAATGTTCGAACCCTAAAAACAAAGTTCGGGAAAGTATTTATATTAATTCCCGAAGTCTGAAATTACAAATAACGAAATACAATTTTTTTTTTCTTTCTGTTAAGCCTTCGGTAGCTCTACATCAGATCCTTGTAGCGCTATGGTTTCAACCTGTTCCGCTCGTGGTGCTTTCTGTAGGGCTACACTTCGGAGCTGTAGCCCTACCGTCTACGTTAGTGAGATTTTTGTGCTTTGCATGCAACTTTGGCACCCGACGTCCCCATCATGTCACCCGACGCCTCACACACCCGTCACGACTTCCCACGGCGACGTCCAACACGGCCTCAAGGCCTCGCGATCCAAACTTGGCACAAAAATCGCCTTATTCCCTGCGAAACTAACAAAAACACAAAAAAACAAGACAAAGCACGGCATCAAGTGAAAAATGAAATAGAACGCGCCTCTAACGTGCTAAAATGCCCTACTTAGGCGCTTATATCTATGATATTGCGCGCCTATCACTGGCCATGTAACTTGTTCGAGCTTAATGGGAGGTATTCTTCTTTGCAGTGATATAATCTGGGTAGCCCGCAACAACATTATTTTCAACTCTAATAAAATGTTACTTTTGTCGATTAAAAAAATTTATTTTCAATAACAAGACGCTTGAGAAGACAGAGTTTTGGGTGTTGCGGTTAAGGGTAGATGTCAAGGGTTCGACTACAGGGTTTTACGGCTAGAGGGGGTTCCCAGTGAGCTGTCGTCAGATGACGAAGGTGACTATTCGGTCACCACCGGATGGGGGTTGCAAGTTTGCTGGATACAGAGTCGATTGGTGGCAGAGGGGTTTTCAGGAGCCCCTGTCGGCAGGGTTGATAGAGCCATGATTTTATCCTAGTAGTGGCGAAATATGTAGTAAAAAATAAAAAGATTCATTGTAATATGAATAGTCATCGACTCTAGGAAAAATTAAAATAACATAATTAAAACTATAGTAAATGATATTTGTCATTTGCACATGGAGTACGAAAGAGACTAATTTAGTTTTGGAATACTATTTTGGGTCTCCTTTAAAGAAAAAATAGAGGATTTAGGACTCGTATATAGCAAAAAATAAGGAAAAAAAAATCTAGCGGTGGCGAGTTTATATAAGTTGGGGTTAATTATTTTTTTTTACATATAATAATTGTATTTCCTAAAATTCTTGCCGTGACAGCCGCCCCTACTAGACCCCCTGATTCCATCCTTGACTGTCAGCAATGGGGTCAAGGGCAGCGTGTCACAGTTCCTTGTGGGACTTGGGAGCATCTTTATCTTTTCCTGTTTTTGTGAGTACTATTTTTGTTGGCATCTTGTCAATATGTGTCTTATTTTCTTTAAAAAGAAATCGAGTGGCCTGGACGTATGTTTTGTTTTTTCGAGTAGCAGTAGTACTAGTCCCTATACTCTTCGAGACTCTCTCAATGCATTTCGATCTTTTCATATTGTATTGTTCCATCTTTGAATCTTGATGATCAATGGAATTTTCTTCGTCGTTCAGAAAAAAACCTGAATCACCTATAGGCAGAGGCAAAATTTCCCTAGACTTTACCTCAGACTCACTGCCGCGGCCCGGCTACTAAACTTTGGTTCTTATATACTCGTGATCATCCATATGTAGAACTCCGATTTCGAACGGGTGTTACATTTTTACCACAAAATCTCATCACAGAATTAGCCAGGAGGTATGTTGTATAGCCATGAACTCTCGTAACTACAACTGTTTCAAGGTTCAAACTCTCATAACTACATCACTCTCAGTTCATAACTATTAGACTTGTCCCACATCGCCCATTAATTAAGCCACCCAAAGTTAGTTAATATATTCTAGAAGTTACTTCACCTATTATCAATAGATTTTAGGTTGGAACCCTCCAAGAATTCTAACATGGTATCGGAGTTAGGTCTTTGGTGGTCTCACCTCCCGTGGGAAAGTCTATCTCTGTTGCTTGAGTCAATCGCTCAGCTCCTGGTCTCTTGGTCTGTCACCTCCACGTGCATCCGGGCTGCACGTGAGGGGAAGTGTTGGACTTGCCCCACATTGCTCATTTAAGCCACCCAAGCTTGGTTAATATATTCTGGAGGTTACTCCACATTTTACCAATTGATTTTAGGTTGGAACCCTCCAAGAAATTTAACAATAACATTCACCTCAAAATCATGACTTTATTCTGGTATAATAATTGTTGGGTACCATATGTTTTTCTACTTAAATTTGTGAACAAAAAAGCTTCTTTTATTTCTATAAATCATTAGAATTCCACAAAATGAGGGTGTAGTCCTATAAACGCAACAGAAAAAGTCTCTACGCACCTCATAATCAGAGAGCCAATATTTTCCACAATAAAAGGTCGTACACTCATACTCATACTCGTACTCGAAGGAGTAAATTTGAAGTGAAAGCCTAAGCAAACAACGTCAATCCAGTCCAAGAAAATGGTATAGTTAATTGTGTAAGCACAATGTCCCTCGCAAGGATACACAGATTTGGTGATCCGCAAAAATATGTATATTAATACTAGCCCGATAGGGATACATCGAGAAAAAAGAACTTCTAGATTGATATAAATTAGTTAGAACTATAAGCAATCTGTCAATTTTTTTTAGAATAAAATAGCCGATCATCTCTGTGTTCTCTTTTGATTTGAAATGATTTGCCAAAATTTTCATTCTATATGCATTTTCTATTAATATTTTGGTTATATATTCTGAGAATCACCAATACAATATACTCTAGGGGTAAAAATTCCACCATTCGATTGGAAATTTGGCCTCTTCTTTGGAAAAACTTTCGTAATGGTAGAATTACATGTCGTAGTAGGTGGTACTAGGGATACGGTGCACATACATCGGGCAGGGCCAGGCTCTTATACCACTATTTCATATTGTTCTAATGTATTTTTTTATTCTCCCCACAAAAAGTCTTAACAGTCCGACTATGGGTACGCCATTTGGTGTACACTAAATGTACACCAGATTATGTGGTAATCGTTTCAGGATTTCACACAAATACCAAGAGCCGCTAAATCTGTTTAAAATATTTTCTTAAGAATCATTGTAAAAAATTAGCTCAGTCGGAATTGAAGAAAAAATTGATCAAGTCTTTACCGATATTCGAATGAGCTGATGTTTTAACAATCATGCATATCGATCTGTATTTTTGGCAATCGATTAAGAATCTCTCTCTTCTTTTTCTTTCGTGTGACTTGTCTTATATTCGGTGCGAGTGTAGACACCTCCCAAACGGGGCATCGCCATACAGATTGATCACATTGTATTGCTCGATTGGTTGCTTGCTTCGTAAACCAAAATCATGGACATTCTCATGGCTAGGAACATCGCCACATGACAGCGGTTATCATCAAAACAGAGTCGCCACCCAGTTTATTAAAACTGGGAAAATAGATAGAGATTCTGGACACGGGAGCCAAAAGTACAATAAGGGGAAGGTGTTAGGCACCACTCTTTGCCCAGTCGTGAGACTGGCCATAATCGTTCAACATAAGACATGTACATGCTTTGTTTAATTCTAACACGTAGTTTGTTTTTAACCTTTAAGCAGAAAATGGTGAGCCAATGCGATAAATAAAGCATGCGTCAGGAAAGCAGAACAAAACAAAGCTGTCCCAGGAAAATGGATCCCGCGGCCGGTGAATGGATGTCACGGCCGAGGGATCCTCCTGGTTTGATTTATCGGTCGAGGGATCGAAACCCCGGTCGATGTTCTTCCTCACACCAGACAGAAAGATTTAACAGATGATTAAAACGTTATGGTTAGTCATAAATACAGTAAGTAAGACAAACCAGAGGCCGTTGGGCCTCACCACCTTGATCCCTCAGTTGCTTGATTGCTTTCGATTGAGTGTGATTCACTGATTGCTTGATTGAAAACCCTAGGGTTAGGGTTTGAACTTCGGGGTTTGATTGTCGGATTGACAGCTGCCTTCGGGAGGTTAGGGCTTTTGAAGAGTGGGTTTGAGAGAGAGTTTTGACAGAGTATCGGAGCTCGAGAGGGTGTATTCTCTTATTAATTTCGTGGTCCTATTTTCGGAGTCCAAAGACCCTTTATATAGGCAATTGGTGACTCACTCCGGCCAATCAAATGGCACGATTGCAATTGCAATTGCAATGAAATTCAAACTCTACGTCGTAATCTCTGAACGTAGCCCGAACGCATCGGAGAGGTAGTGTAGTTGGATCAAACAATCGACAGAACGTTCCAGAGTCTGGAAAAAGAACGATCTGGCGACCGAGTAATAGATTACACGGCCGAGGAATGGATGTCTCGGCCGAATGATAGATCTTGCGGCCGAGGGATTGATCTCTCAGGGAGATTTTGCTAGCAACAGGTTGCTCGGGTGAGGAAATGATGTTAAGGCCGTGAGATCGATGTTACGGCCGACAGATAGATTCTCCTAGGCTTCTGTATTTTCTGTCTGAAAGGCTGTATGGCTCTGATTGGGTCCTCTAAGTGGCTCAAAGTTCTTACCGAAAGTCCTAAGGTTCTCAAGAAAACAATCAGCAATCACTATATCCGTTTCATCATCGGGATGGTCCCAAGGTGGGACTTGAAATAATCGTTAGGCCAAATTGGGGTGTCTACAGATGCCCCTCTTTGACTGAACTCAGACGGATCGCGAGACATGTTTGAGTAAGAGTCAAAGCTGTAAAAAGCAACTCAATTTGGTCCAACCACTATTCCAAGGGGTTTTCGAAAAAGGTTTTGTTATGGTCGGGCCGGGAGGCTGCCTACGTATTCCGCAAGGGAAATTCAGACCAACCGTAGTTCGGGCAAAAAAGAAAAATAAAAGTTTGGAGGGTTAGAGACATAAGACGTACCTTAGGGCTTAAAAAGCCGTAGTGCAACGTACCTAGACTGAGCCAGGGTTTTGGGGAAGAGTAGTTGAAGGAGCGCGGGGCTGCCGGGGGAATTTTTGCGGAGAGCTTCCTTAGTATTTTGGGGTAGATCAGTACATGGCAGGTGTGTTTGCTTTTCTTGATCATCCTTACTTTGACTGAGAGGGGCTCGGTAGAGTAGCATATCCTTGCGAATGAGCTGGAAGGAATTTATGTAATGGGGTGGAATCCAAACCATCTGATAAGGATGAATCGGACGCCATTTGTTTTGAGATATGAGGGGCGCATGGCCAGTAACTGGAGCACGGAGCTTTGGAGATGAAGGAACCGAGGCACGGAGCCGGTTGTAGTCATGAGGCGAGAGCCTGGGGAGTGATCGTTTCTGACGTGATGGAACCGAGGCGCGGAGCCGGCTGTAGTCACAAGACGATGGCCTAAGGTGATGGTATTGAGGCGTGGAGCCTGTTGCAGTCCTGAGGCGAGGGCTGGAGGTGATATAATCGAGGCGTAGAGCCTGCTGTAGTCATTGAGGCGAGAGCGTGAGGAGATTGAAGCTTTGAGCTTGATAGAACCGAAGCGCGGAGTTGGTATTGATCATAAGGCGAGAGCCTGAGGTGTCGGAGCTTAGAGCTTGACGTGATTTGAATCGAAGCTTAGAGCTGGTTGCATTCTGATGGTCTGTGCACGTAGCTTTCTCATCATAAGTTTTGGCGTAGAGCCAAATGATCGAGGTACTGGACCGATCAATAAAACCGAGGCGTAGAGCCGGTTGATTGCAGGGTTGACCTGTTTCATGAGAGGTATGCATAGTGTATATATGTGATGATGGTTGTTAGATGTGAACAGATATGATGATGCAGACTCGATGTGATAATGGTGATGCAATATGTGCACGGGCCCGTGCGTGTGTGTTTGTTTTAAGCTTAGAGCTTCTATCAAGTTCCGGACTTGAGCATTCAGAGCGTAGAGCTCGAGCATTCGGACGGCAGAATCCGAGCATTCAAAGTACAGGCTTTGAGCGTCCAGTACGCAGTGGTTGGGCATCCAAGCGTAGAGCTTGAGCATTCAAGTGTATAACTTGAGCATCCAGTACACAGTGGTTGGGCATTCGAAGAGCTTCGAGCATTCAAAATATTAGATTTTGAACATTCAGGCGTAGAGCCAGAGAATAGATGGCTTGATTGCTGGAGCGGCGTAGAGCCTGTTGAGATTTGCTTGTTTACGGCTTCGAGCCAGTTGAGATTGCTTGAGTAGGCGTAGAGCCTGTCGCTGGGATAGCGAGCGTAAAGCTGCTGAGTCTAGGGCTTGGAGCCGCTGAGTGAGTGAATACGGGCTTAGAGCCGCTAGGATAATAGGCTTTGAGCCGCTGAGGTGGTTGTTACGGCTTTGAGCCAGTTGAGATAGTGGGCTTGGAGCCACTGAGTTGACAGGTGAGGGCGTAGAGCTGCTAGGTCGAGGGCTTAGAACCGCTGAGTGAGTGAATATGGGCGAGATTCTTATGTCGACACTTGTGTCGGCTGCTTTTGCAAAGTGTCCTCGAGTCTGTAGCCTGTGTGCTTTATGCAGTAACTCGTGTCTCGGGTCTAGGTAGTTTGGTGCATTCCTGTATATTGCGATGTAATCTTTACCTTCGGGTATTGTTAAATGAATTAACTGTTTTCAAAAAAGAAAAAAACCAGTACTAGTTAGTTGCTTGCACGAGCTTATAAAAACAAACCTAATATTTAATTTCCACAATTCAAATGAGCACGAAGGAGAAAACTTGAAATGAAAACGTAAGCAAACAACATTGACCCGTTCATAGATTTGAATTGACCTATTATATACTTAGATTGTGTTGTTATGAACTTAATTTAAATCTAAAATTTTGTCCTTTTTTTTTTTTTGCTTTTGTTAATTTTGCGCTAAACTTTTGTGAATTATTAATTCGTCTCAACAAGAAGAATTAGAAAAGTAAATTTTTTTTTACTTCTACATAATATTTTGAGAAATAACCACTTCTTAGGCCAAAAAAGTGACTTTTTTTTTGTTAAAAAGTGGTTATTTCTCAAAATACTTGGGTAAAAGTATAAAAAAAAATTTACTTTTCTGATTCCTCTTGTCGAGACGAATCAATAACCCGCAAAAATTTGTCAAAAAACTAATAAATGCGAAAAAAATTCAATAAGGACAATTTTCAAATTTAAGTTAAGTTTAAGTTAAGTTAATAAGAACACAGCCTTAGTTACAAGTATATACTCCCTCCGTCCCTTTTTAAGTGTCCCACTTCGTAACTCCAACTTATTAAGGAGACATCATCATTACACATTTCACATCAACTTTTACCTCCACTTTTCCTATTTACCCTCTATGGAGACATTATCATCATACTTTTACTCACTAACTTTTCAAAATGGAATATACTTTTAGGGGCAAAATATAAAATGTACTAACTTTAATCCACTAAATTTACAAAATGGACACTTAATAAGGGACAACACAAAATGGAATACTGGACTCTAAAAAAGGAACGGAGGGAGTAATTAACTTTTCTTCACTGATTAAAAAAAAATCTAATTAACCGTTGAAATTAATACAATGTACCTGGCCAAGAAAAGGGTATTCTTGACCAATATTCGCAAGCAATCCTTATTATATACTCCCTCCGTCCCACTTTATTTTGCCTGTCTCCTTTGTGGGACGTTTCAAAAAATTGTTTATATCTCACAATTTATAATATTTTATATATTCAATATGGATCTTATTTGATAGATCAAAATTTATTTTTTTAAACAAGGTTTTTGAAATCATAAAAAACATTATAGATTATGAGATATAGATAATTTTTTGGGACGTCCCAAAAAGGAAACAGGCGCAACAAAGTGGGACAGAGGGAGTAATTTTTTTTAGAATAGGAGGACATCCAAACTCTATAAATAGCAAGCACAAGAGCTCTTCTGTCTATCCAACCAGCTAGAGAGTGAAAGCAAGGACTAAAAGAGTGTTCTTTCTAGTTTAGTCGAGCTCCCCCATCTCTTAACCGTTCATAGCCTCCAAAGCAACCCACTAGGAAAATGGAAATAAACTCTAGCCCAACTCTTACATTGACCCATGGCCAAGTACCCAAGGGCACTCCACGTCGCTCTGCAAATTTTCATCCGAGTGTTTGGGGAGATTATTTCCTTACCTATGCTTCTGTCGCCACGGTAAAATTATCTCTGATTGTTTAGAATCGTATGTAGAATACTTAAATTAAATCCATACACTAGCCTTCCAATATGATCAACATAAATGCGATTTTTTTTATATATTAATCTCGGTTTAGGATATATAGTGAAAAACAAGGATACTGATTTTCGCGCTCCAAGATTTACTGCAGGCGCTCCACCTTTTTGTTTTTATACTGTGATGTTGCTGGCAACATCACAGTGTATTTTGTTTTTACACTGTGATGTTGCCAGCAACATCACAGTGTAAAAACAAAAAGGTGGAGCGCCTGCAGTAAACCTTGGAGCGCGAAAATCAGTAGCCAAAAACAAGCATAAAAATATTCTTATTTGATTGAGTTACGTAGTAATACATATAATTTCACTATCATTGTTTCCATCATATATACTTTTGTCGTTCTCTTCACAAAGCCAAGATTGTTATGGATATTTGATTTCGTGGTTACAAATGTTTCGGTAATATTTTGGTGACAAGTACTGTTGTTTGAACACTATATAGACATAGACGTACTATGTGGCACCCATTATTTGTGACATGTTTAGTATCATGTAAGACACTACATTAGACTAGTTTCAAATGAGCATATTTATCATTGTTTCCATAGGAACCGGATGTTAAAACGGAGCAAAGAATTGAGCAGCTCAAAGAAAAAGTGAGAGAGATGATAGTGGCAAGTGCTAATAAACCTTCACAGAAGTTGAGCTTGATTGATGCAATTCAACGCCTAGGTGTGGGCTACCATTTCGAAACCGAGATTGAGACAACATTACAGCACATATATGAAACCTATCATGAAATGGCCAACGATGAAGATCTTTACACTGTGGCTCTCTCATTTCGAGTGCTTAGACAGCAAGGACATCCTGTCTCCTGTGGTAATTCTCTTTTACTTATTATCCATATTTATTTGGTTACATCCCTGATTTTTGTAGTACCCATATTTTGGTTGAAATCTGTTATTCTCAGCGAAAAGATATATAAACCTGGACGCACACACATTGAATGTGTACTGTGTGTGTGTGTTCCCATGTGAATGTGAGTGTGTACATGTAAGTATTTGTTATTGATCGAGAAAAGTTCATCAAAAAGTAGGAAACAGGACCAATTAAGAAAAAAATTAAAGGGCGTATAAATGACGATAAAGGAGACCTTGGAAATCATATGTTCTCGGAAAACATAGCCAAAATGTTTTTTTTATGGAGCCAGGAAAACATTTTATTTTTTTCTTAGTGATCTTTTTGCTTGTGAAATTACCAATATTTAATTTACCTGTCGTTGACTGCAATTGTGCTAATAGGATTTTTGAATACTAAATCCTATACAGATAGTAAACAACAATTATAGGATTGATTATACGTTAAAATTGATAAACTTAATAGGATTGATCGTCATTGATGTTTCTAAACAATGATTGAAAAATATAAAAAATTAGGTGATCGAGGGCAAGGGTACAATGTTTTATATTTCCTCCATAGTTCGAAAAATAGTAAACACCTTTATGATTACTTTCATGAAAGTTTCTGGAGCCGCAACTACTAATTGTTGTTATAATTTCTGTTAATTTTCATATTTCTAACATCCGGCCGATTGCTCATGTTTTTGAATGGTTTAAAAAGATGTATTCAACAAACTCAAGGACAACGAAGGAAAATTTAAGGAATCATTGATTGGTGATGTGAGAGGGTTGTTGAGTTTGTACGAAGCTACATATCTGAGTGTACATCAAGAAGATATACTAGATGAAGCATTGGAGTTTACCACCACTCACCTCAAATCTGCACTACCAAACTTGAGCAATGATGCAATTGCCGCACAAGTAGTTCATGCTCTAAATCAGCCCATCCACAAGGGCTTGCCAAGGCTAGAGTCAAGGCGGTATATTTCCTTGTATGAGCAAGATGATTCCCACAACAAAACTCTATTGGCCTTTGCGAAATTAGATTTCAACTTGGTGCAGAAATTGCACCAGAGGGAGCTATGCAAATTCACAAGGTGACTCTCTAGCAACTTTTCATTCTTTATCTTTGGGGGTATTGTATCATCTTTTCTGAAGGCTTTTTAGCTTTTCGAAAAAAATGATACATTATTGGTTCATCTTCATTACAAGGAAATTCATAAAATTGATGCATATTCAAAAAAGAACACTGAATGCCAAAAAAAATGTAAATTTTCTAAGGGGTTGTAGTTCAATAATTTTTTTTTTTTGAGGGGTTTGCCTCTTTTCCCCCATTTCGTTGAAATTTAAATTTTTTTTTTCTTTTGTAGCTCCTTGATGAGAACCCAAATAAAAGAATTCTTGGAATGAACGAATTGCAATAAAATAGCATTAATTGAAATTGAAAAGGACAGAAAATTTTCTGTTTCTTCGTAGAACTCATAATCGTAGTTGACATTAAATCCTATCAGTCCTCTAAGATGAATCGAAAAAAGAAAATGAAAGTTCGTTTAAAAGAAGAAGAAGAAAATTAACTACTAAAGTCTATAAGAAATTGTTTTCTTGAAATCCAAAATAGGGCATTAATACCCTGGATCTTACATGTTTCATGGTACAATTTTTTGTTTAGGTGGTGGAATGATTTGGACGTTGCAAGAAAATTACCTTTCGCAAGAGACAGAGCAGTGGAGTTGTTCTTTTGGATATTGGGAGTCTACTACGAACCCCAATATTGTCTTGCAAGAACGATTCTAAGCAAAGTCATTGCCTTGATTTCCATTCTCGATGACTTGTATGATGCTAGCAATGCTACCATCGAAGAACTTGTGCTTTTCAATGATGCAATTCAAAGGTTAAATTCACTTGCCTTGATATTAATTTTGATTTTACAGAGAGAGAGCGCGCACAAGCGAGAGTCATGATCAAAACTCTAGCAACTTAAAAGTTGACTTTTAGTTTTGTGTTTTTCTTTGGTAGTAAACACTAGGTATGTTTTTATTAATTTGTGGCGACTTATTAATCATAATCTCATAGTTGTAGCACACAACAAATAACACAAGATTTTGACACAATATCCTAGCCATCGAAATGATGGTTGAGATAAGAAGTACCTCCTCTCTTTCCTCTCTCCATCGCACCTGATCTCTCTCTTCCCCCTCAATCTCACGTTCTGCTCTCTCCCCTCCCCTACCTCACGTTCTCTCTCTCTCTCTCTCTCTCTCTCTCTCTCTCTCTCTCTCTCGTACATCACCATCTCCGGCAAGCCTCTCCTCTCCAGGGAGCCTACCTGCGGTTCTGATTTCTTGATCTGTTTTTATTAAAGATCGTCTCTTTGCTATTCTGATTAGGTTATTCCTGCATTTGACAAACATCTTGGGGATTTTCGGCCATTTTTAGAGGAGTAACTGGGTCTTGTAAGGTAAAAAGAAGAAGAGGGATTTGATTCATAATTAATTGTTTCCTTCAGTTAAGGGTTACCAAATGCAGAGAGAACTAGATGCAAAGAACTTGTGAACGAGAAAGCATACGGACTAGGGACTAACATGAATTTCTGTATTGACATCACAAGTAGGGAGAACCATGTTGTACCAGTTCTTTTGCTTTCACAATTCCAACAATTGATTTTTTATTTTTTTTTCATTTAAGGGTTCCAAGAATTCTTTTATTTGGGTTCTTATCAAGGAGCTACAAAAGAAAAACATAGTTTTAAAAGAAAAACACCTCCGTTCTCGATGGGTCTTGGTGCGTTGGAATCTTCTCTCAAAGCCACAAAAGACTCAACAATCAGAAATTGGTTTCCATCAGATTTTTGGGTCCGTGACTCTAGGACAGAACTCGACCTCTGTATGCCTCCATTCTCGATGGGTCTTGGTCTGTGATTTTTGGGTATGTGATTCGGTGATTTAGATCAGATTTTTGGGTCTCTCTCGCGCTCATACCACACGGGGACGGTGGGGAGTGGACGCGTTAGATGGGGTCGCTGGAGATGGGCTGGCCGTAATTGCGGTCGGCCGGACATGAAAGTGCCGGAGTAGGAAGGGGAGTTGGCTGTCGTCAGGGAGGGGAGGGAGTGATAGAGAGATTAAGTGTGAGTGAGATAGAGGGGAGAGAGTAAAATATTCTAATCTCAGCCATTAATATCAATGGTTGAGATTGGATGTCTAAATGAGTATCAAAATAGGTGTGAGCGGAACCAACCCTATATATATATATATCAGTCAGGATCCTATGAGGGATCCTTTACAGCCTTACCGTAAGGGATTTCCATTTCCCTTACGGTAATATCAATCGTTGCAATTCGATCGGGAAATGGAGTCCCTTACGGTAAGGCCGTAAGGGGTCCCTCATAGGATCCTGACTGTATATATATTAAAACTTATGCTAAGAGTACAGATTTCAGAATCTAAAAGTAGTATCTAAAGTTATTCCTATCTAAATTTGGTTTCCGCAACGATGGCTATTGACGTTGGCTATTTCCCATAACCTATGTGATTTTCAGGTGGGAAATCAATGCCCCGGATCAACTTCCTGACTACATGAAACACTTTTATCAGAAGATTTTGGATACTTACAACGTATTTGATGCTGAAATGGCCAAGCAAGGAAGATCATACCGAGTCGAATACGCAAAATCCGCTGTACGCCTTGAACAAACTTACTCATTTTAATTTATTACTATGAGTAAAATATTGAAATTTCGTCCAATACTAATTGTATGATAAAACTGAAATCTGAAAAATTAAGTATTGAAAGCTGAATGCCGAATTTTTTAAGCTGAAAACCTGTTTAATAAATATACTAAGCACTGAATTAAAAAATAATGGATTAATTTTAGTTTGGATTCTCTCTTAATTTACTAATGTTGCGATGTACTGGTGGAGTGGTGATGGAGTGAGGGTGGTAGTGGTGGTGGAATGATGAGGGTGGGGATGGAGTGGGAGTGGGAGTGGTGGTGGTGTAATGGTGGTCATGGAGGTGGAGTAATGGTGGTGCGATAGTGGCGTTGTGGTGGTGGTGTAGTTATGGTAATGGAGGTGGTGGTGGAGTGCTGGTGGTGGCAGAGTGGAGGGGTGGGGTTGGTGGTGGTGGTGGATTGATATGGTGATGGTGGTGATGATGATGATGAGTGGTAGTGGTGGTGGAGTGGTTGTAGGAGTGGTGAGGGTGGTCTAGTGGTGGTGTGGGGTGGTGGGGAGTGGGAGTGGTTGAATTCAAACACACAAGAATTCAGCCAGAATTAAGTAGCTCAAAGCTACTTAATTTTTTTAACATTTTAGCCTATATTTTAAGTAACACTTAATTTGTTAAACAATGTATAATATGGTTATCAAACCTGCTTAATCACATATTACTTAATTGATTCAATTTTAAGTGTTGAATTTAAGTTATCGAACAACCCTAGTCATTGTCCTCAAAATTGCATGCAGTTGAAGGACATGGCTAGAGCATACTTGGCTGAAGCCAAATGGTATCACGACGGCTATGTTCCAACTATGGAAGAGTATATGCCAGTTGGACAAGCGAGTAGTGGTGTCCGATCACTTGTCACCGTTTCCTTGGTTGGAATGGGAGAGCTGGCGACCAAAGCGGCTTTCGATTGGACTCGTAGTGACCCGTTAATTGCTCAAGCTACAGAAGTGATTGGCCGACTCATGGACGACGTGGCTGGCCACGAGGTAAGATTGATGACTAGTTTAATTATTAGTGTATTACTTGTTCTAAAAGCCCATATACAAATGGATTAATGCAATATATGTTTGAAATATGGTTCATCGATCCTGCCTGGAACTTTCTTGAAGAAGGTTGCTTATCCATGACACTTGATCCTGTAAAGTGTAAACCCGACCCGAATGAATCGTCTATCTCCAAATTCAAGATTCTAACTAGGGAGGGTGGAATTATGACATCCTTTGTACTACCTCTTTTGCATGCTAACGTTTGTGATGGTGCAATTGTAGTTTGAGCAAGAAAGAGGTCACGCAGCCTCGGCAGTTGAATGCTACATGAAACAATATGGTGCAACACTTGAAAAGGCCGTCATTGAATTTCAGAAACAAGTTACAAATGCATGTAAAGACATCAATTCAGAGTGCCTCCGGCCAACCGCTGTCCCAATGCCTCTCCTCTTGCGAGTTCTCAATCTGGCGCGAACATTTCATTTTGTATACAAGGATGGATCAGATTGCTACACAACTCTTGGAGCCAAGTTCAAGGAAATTGTGACCTCAGTACTCGTTGATTCATTGCCAATTTGAAATCTCTCTTGCAAAAAGTTGAGCCCGAAGTTCGAGTAATCGTATGAACACCTATTTGTATCTCTATATCGCCAAAGACATATAATAAGCACGTATATATGTTTATCATAGATTGCTCTATTGTTTGAAGAAATAAAGAGATTCTTCTGAAGTATGGCCTTGTTTTGATCAAACAGGCCAATGGTTAGGAATCCTCTGTATTTATTGTGTGCAATGTACGGATTATCGATCCCATGCAAAAGAAATAAAGTAGTCTTTTGTTGTTGTTGTTTGTCCCTGACGAGTATATCTCTTCAGAAATGATTTTTACAACACTCATTTACACACCTGCCAACTGTCAACTAAAATTGAAATCAATGGAATATATAGTTCAGTTGCCTAGGACTCTTGCATCTCATTAGAAGGTCAGGAGTTCGAATTCTCCCGCCTGTGTGTGGGTGTTCTTCCCGTAATGGGCTTTTTATTTCTTTCTTTGTACCTTTATGCCCTATAATGGCTTATTTCTTGTATTGGTTGTGAGTTGTTGGGCTTGATTATTGAGAAAATGGCGGCCCAAGACATGTTTTAATAATTAATATATACCCGCCAAAGACATGCAAAGAACATTTGTTAATGCTGAAAATGTCTTTGGCAGGTATACATTATATCAAAACCTGTTCTTGGCCATCATTTTATGTTGATTGTTTCGTGGATTCTTACAGTTGTGCATATCCAAGCCCAGCTCTCTAAAAGTTTCAATATTCCTAAGCCTGTCCAACTAGCTCATTTTTTTAAACTTAAAAATTACACTTAGTTTTGTAGGAGAGTTTCCACAATTCATTGGAAAATAAGGCTTCTTGTTGGAGAACGGTTTATTACTGGAAAAGTTAATTATAAATTAACACTTCGTATTAATTAGAATTTTGACCTTAGAAAAGTTATGCAATGACACTATTACATATTGTTCTAATGTATTTTTTTATTCTCCCCACAAAAAGTGCTTAAACAGTCCGACTATGGATACGCCATTTTGTGTACACCAAATGTACACCGGATTGTGTGGTAATCATTTCGGGATTTCACACAAATGCTAAGAGCTGCTAAATCTGTATAAGATATTTTTTTTTTTAAAGAATTCTTGTAAAAAAACAGCTCTGTCGGAATTGAAGGAAAAATTGATCAAACACTTATCAATATCCCCGAATGAGCTAATGTTTTAACGATCATGCATATTGATCTGTATTTTTCCTCAAACTTTAAACTCATTTGATTGACTTTATGACTTCCCCCTCTAGTGACTATGCCATTTTTGCCAATCGATTAGGAATCTCTCTCTTCTTTTTTTCTGTTGTGTAACTTGTCTTGTATTGGGTGTGAGACTGTACGTGACTCCTCTGCCAATATCCTTGTACTACGATAAAAGATACTCCATAGAAAACATATTAATTTTGTGTATTATTATGGACAAATAACGTTTTGGCCCAAGAGAAATGCTACCTTTGTCATTGCTTGGCTTCCTTTTCCCCATCCTAGCTAGATAAGTTTACATATATAGGAAACCTGTGTATATATAACATTTTGGACAATTTTTTTTTAATTTTTATAACAACTCAGTTTCTTGCCAAATGGATTATCCAACGGCAGCCGCAAACCCATTTGTTGGACCATTGGGCCAATCCCCTTTGACTTTCTCAATTGATCACATAGTGTACCGGGTTTGTCATTTGTAATTCATATACGATATCCAATCGATTGGGAAAAAAAAAAAACCATTGTCGAATACCTCTGTCGGAGTCGAATTTTTCTAGGTATAAACTGAGCGCCGATTCCAACAAATACGACCATCATCTACACACCTGTGGTCTCCCGCGCCCGGCGCGCACTCGAAGAGTCGCCACCAGGATTTTTGAGATGGATGATCCGAGAAACCGAGAGTTTGTTTGAGGAAAAGAAAGGCTTTTGATCTAGCGAAACCATTGAGATTTTGGATCCGGGGGCCACGTTACGAGCGGAGAAGGTTTTGTTGAAAAAAAGCACCCCGCTCGCCCGGTGAAAATTGGTCTCTACTAAGCATTTTAAATGGGGGGATTTAATATCATTCGAAAACTTAACTTTGATCAAAACATGTACGGGAAAGGAACATAGGATTTAACATAACACGTAAAAGTGCTCGGTGTGCACACTGTACAGTATGAAAGTGGATGAATGATATATACAAGAACGAAACTGAGCAAAAACAGGAGACTGCTATTGTAAACAAAACGCTGTGCAATGTGTTAATATGCCGCGCGGTTTGACCACTATGCCGTGCCGCATACCAATCTGCCGTGCGGTATTTTTTTCATTCGTCTTTCACTGTAACTTTGCTTCTTATGTGATAAAATGAGCCATTAGCCATAAACAATTAGTTTATGCTCCTTGTACATGCTAAAAACAATTTGATTAATCTTTTAGGCTCGTTTTATCACATAGCGATATGTTAAAAACCATTTTGGGACTTTTTTTGAAAGAGCTTCGCAAGACACAAAGATGGTTCTTAACATAAAAGTTATTCTGGAAAATATTTGAAGACTCCTCAGATCTCACAAGTATTGATGAACCTGGAAACCAAGGCTAAAATACCGCACGACGATCCTCAATGAACCGTGCGGTGCCTTAAAGCACCGTACGGTTTACCGAGTCCGATGCACTTTCTGGTTTTGATTATTTTATGCTTTGAAGCTCGTTTGAAACCCAAACTCGGTATAGAAAGACCGAGAAGGGCCTCGATCGGCTCCCCTCAAAGCTAAATGTGATTTAGCTCAAGGAAATTGATTCATACCTTTTGATCGAGGCTTGGATGTGCTTGAAAATAGAAGAGTGGAGGGGGGTTTGGATTGAAAATCCCTTTTGAGTTTGAATGGGGATTGAAGGATGTGAGGATGTTTGGGTGCTTTGAGGTGGAGGTTCTCCTAAGTCAGTAGTTTACTGAACTTAAGAGGAAAAGAAGAATGGGAGTATTTTTTTAGAGAGAGAGAGTGAGAGCCCAAAAAAATGCCAGAGTAACTTTCTATGGAATTGAAGGGGTACTTCTCAACTAGAGGGGGGGTGTATTTATAGGCAAAAAGATACTTGGAGGGCACCCAAATGATTAAAAATATGTGAAAAATATGTTCTGGCCAATCTGCTGACGCGCATGGGAATCTGTCAGACGCTCCTCCTGAAAGCCGTGCGGTGGTGTGATTTATGAATTTTTCTGAAATGCCGTGCTGTATATTGAAATCCCGTGCGGCGGAGTGATTTTCTTGAATTTTTCTGAAATGCCGTGCAGCGTTTTGAAATGCCGCGCGGTTTTTCGAGACAGCTCAGCACACTAAACTTCGCAGGGGCGCCCCGGACACTCCCGAACTCGGATTTGGACGTGGTTCGAAGCGTTGGAAAGCTTGTCGAGTCCTCTTTCTAACCTAATTGGTTTCACTCAAAGGTATTTTATACATTGAAATGTGTGCCCATTTTACCCTCAGTGTGTCATGGAAAAAGTTGTTTTTGACAAAGCAAACGCATCTTTCTCTTTTGCAATTGAACCGAGGGCCACCCTATATGTTTAAAATGGGATTTTCTTGAGGTTAGAGAAGGAGTAGTAAAGGAGCGACAATCCAAGCCTTGAAGGTATATTTTTCCTTATTTCATCATCGGGGAAACTTAAAGATTATTCAGAGACCCAGATTGGGGTGTCTACAGTAGTCCCTCTTTAACGGAACTTAGGTACCATTGCTTGGTATAAGTGACATTAAAGATTAGACATCCCAATCCATCGCTCCAAAGTCTTTAAGTTAAATGCAAGAATGCAATAATGGTGGTCGCGCTCGTGGAGCTGCCTACGTACCCCATTGTAGGGATCAGACCAACATAGTTCAATTGGGACAATGCAAGTAAAGCGAGTCCCGGAGGACAATTTGAGAAAGTAAACTTGAGAAGATTGAGTGCTTGAAGTGCCGAGTGTTATGAAATTCCTTGAGACGAGTCCCTGAAAGACTGAAGCAAGACAAATCCCAAAGGACTAAAATGAGACGAGTCCCTGGGAACTAAAATGAGACGAGTCCCGGGGGACTAAATCGAAACAAGTCCTGGAGGACTAAATCGAGACGAGTCCCGGAGGGACTTGATTTTTTGAAAAGTTTTAATTTTCTTGAATTTTGAACTTTGGAAATAGCTTTAGCTTGAATTTGAATAGCTTAAATTTTGAAAGAGATTTGAATTTGAAAAGCTTGAATTTTGAAATAGACCTGAGTTTGAATAGCTTGAATTTTGAAAGAGACTTGAATTTTGAAAAGCTTGAGTTTTGAGAGAGACTTGAATTTGAAAAGCTTGAATTTTGAAGGAGACTTGAGCTTGAATTTTGAAAGAGACTTAAGCTTGAATTTTGAAAGAGACTTGAATTTGAAAAGCTTGAATTTTGGCAAAGACTTGAATTTTGAAAGGGGCTTGAATTTTGAATAGCTTGAATTTGAATAGAGACTTGAATTTTGAAAGAGATTTGAATTTGAAAAGTTTGAATTTTGAAGATTTTAATTTTTGAAAGAAACTTGAATTTTGAAATAGACCTGAGTTTGAATAGCTTGAATTTTGAAAGAGACTTGAATTTTGAAAAGCTTGAGTTTTTTAAGAGACTTGAATTTGAAAAGCTTGAATTTTGAAGGAGACTTGAGCTTGAATTTTGAAAGAGACTTGAATTTAAATAGCTTGAATTTTGAAAGGGACTTGAATTTTGAAAAGCTTGAATTTTGGCAAAGACTTGAATTTTGAAAGGGGCTTGAATTTGGATAGCTTGAATTTGAATAGAGACTTGAATTTTGAAAGAAGCTTGAATTTGAATAGAGACTTGAGTTTGAATAGCTTGAATTTTGAAAAGTTTGAATTTCGCAAGAGACTTGAATTGGAAAAGCTTGAATTTTGAAAGAAGCTTGAATTGACTAATTTGAATTTTGAAGAGTTTGAATTTTTGAAAGTGGTTTGAACTTGAAGAGCTTAAACTTGATGTTCGATTGAGGCAATTCAGGAATGGTGATGCAAGTTGATATGTCATGGAATGTCACGTAAGCATGCAAAATCAATGCAAGTATGACAAAAGTAAGTCCCGGAGGACAAAGTGCGAGACAAAGTGAAATCCCGGATGACGAAGTGTGAGACAGAGTGCAGTCCCAGAGGACGAAGTGCTAGACAGAATGAAGTCCCAGAAGGCAAACCACTGCTCGAGAGACTAAAAGGCTTCTAGGTCGGTTATACCATAGCTTGAGAGAAACTACAGGCTTAAAAGACTGTGGATTGATCTTGGAATTGACTCTTGAACAATCATTCGAGATTTGCCTATGACACCGAACGACAACAATGGTGATAGTCTTTGAAAAACAGGGGACGTGTCTGAGCACCCTATTTGCTTTACTACCTTTAGCCAGTGGACCGGTATTCTCAGGAGCTTTGAATTTGGGTTGGATTCCGTGCCGGATTTGAAGTGGAGTTTGCCTTTGGTCAGGGTTTGAGTCTTGGATTTGCTTTTTCTGGTAGATAACATTGAGCCGATGTACCCCAATGAGTAACGACCCCTAGTCTTGGTGGTTTTGACAAGCAGTTGACCAAGCGTAGTCCAAGCTATGATTACAGCCTAACGAGCTTTTCTCAAGGGTGGTAATCTTCCATGCATTGAAATGACTTCCACGAGTCAAAAATTGACCAAACCGAGATGACTCTTTTGACTTTTGGCAAAAAGGGTGGATTTTGACAAGACTACGTTGACGCAAATGAGGGAGAGAACGACGGAGCAACTTTCGAATGGTGCCCCTGATAGGACGAAGAGTTTGACTATTTTGAAATGGCAGACATGCCCAGATTCTTGGAATTCTCCTTTTGGAATTTCAAAATTATTTTATTCCATCAATTGATTTTCATTCAAATCTATCGATTTCGTTTTGTCAAAACACGAGAGGTTTTATCATGAACCGTGCCTCAGGTTGCTGACGATGACCCCAGTTTGGATTTTTGCTTTGAGCAATGCTTTGACTTTTCTCCATGTATTGATTTTCGATCATGTCTCTTAACGCCTAGGGTTCTTGCTATCAAGTTGCGCTTTCCAATCTAAAAGGACTTTTTGGGTTGTAACGTGGCCAGGGATTTGGGCTTGACAAAGAAAGGATATTGGGCTCGAAGATTTTATTTTCTTTTGGGTTTTCAAAGCTAGCAGCTATCTTTGAATTGTAGGTGCCTTCTTTTCATTTTTCATTTGCTTTCTCATGCCTTCAATGCCTTTTAGTGTGTTTGGCACTTTCACTTGTTGATGCTTTTGAATCTCGATGTGTTTGGCACTTTCACTTTTTTGATACTTTGAATTTCAATGTTTCTTCTGGCACTTTTATTTTTCATTTCACCCCGATGCGGGGGATAGCTGGCTAGCTGGGGTTCAAAAAATTTGATTGGGGCTCAAAAGAGGCTATCAAAAGATATAACTTTATGCGTAGGATGAAAGAAACGATGGCCTTTCTTCATTTTGGATTGCGCAACCTAACAACTAAATCCTAGATGCTCCATTGAGAGACTTTTGTTTGCATGCTCTAACTTTTGCCTAGGTCAGATTTTGAAGTCTTGACCTAGCGAGCCTTTTCAGAGTCACGACATTGCTTCTTAGAATGGATATGGCATTGGGAAGTAGTTCCTTGAAACTCTTCTTCTTTCCTGAGGTGAGGGTTCAATCAAAAATCATCTCGTGTTTTGAAGTGATTATCATGATTTTCAACTGACAGTAGAAAATAATTTCGAAATCCTGAGTTTATTACAGAGATGTGACGTTCAAAAGACAGCGACCGAACGACTAGGGGTTGACTCAAAAGACCATGACCGAACCTTGAATGCACGTGACCGGGCCTCAGGATGAGGCTGCCTACGTATCCTATAAAGGAATCAGGTCACAACGTAGTTCAGGCCCACGAAACTGACACTCTTCTTTCTTTTTCTTTTCTTTTTTGATTCTTGCAGACTTAAAATTGAGAACACACAGATACAACAGTGAAAGCATGAAAGACTCGAGGTACAAACTGACTCGAACACAAAGATGATTATTTAGAAGACAAGGACTCAGAGCTTGAAAACTCCCAGACTCGTGGAAGGTCGGACCGTTGCATGGCTCTTGATGGTTTACCCTTCTCTGGTGAAGAAGGCGGCGTTGATGCAAGGATTGCGCTTGGACACGGGGTCTGGCTTTGGTTGACGAGGTGCCTTAATGACCTTGTTGTCAATGAGATCTTGGATAGCATGGCGAAGGCGGATGCAGTCGTTTGTGTTATGGCCGGGCATTTGATGGAAGATGCAGAAGGTACCGGGGTTATGGGATGCTGAGAGCTTTTGAGGTAGAGGAGCTGGAGGGAGTGGCTTAATGAGGCCAGCTTTGAGGAGCTCCCCATAAACCATGGATTGAGGTTCAGAGAAATGGGAGAAGGCCCTTGGTTTGGTCCTGCGACTGAGTTGAGGGTTCATTGTGATACCAGAATCTTTGCTCATATTGCAGGCCTTACTTGCTTCAGCTAGGCCTTTGAACATTTCGGAGAGCTTCACCTTTGGGGGTAAATGCTCTTCATCCATGTCTTCCTTAACATTTTGCTTTAGATTTGGATCCGAGACTATGAAGGCGAGGAGACTAGCCATCTTTTGTGTTAAAGCCCCTATTTGGATCATTTGCATATTCATTTTCTGGCCCATTTCCTCTATAGCCTTCCTCAACTCTTTAAGTTCCATTTGCTCCATCGTTGGTTCAAATTCCAATACTGAAATACTGGATTCATCGGGAATGGGTACAATTGGTTTGGGCAGGTGAGCAGGGATGATATAGTGAGTGGGGTCAAATATAGTGGAACTAGTGTTGATGTAGTGGTTTGACAAGGTGCTTGATTCTTTTGGTGGTGGAAGGATGGTTCCGCTATCGATAAGGTCTTGAATTTTGTGACGGAGACGGTGACACTTATCGGTAACATGGCCGGGCATTTGGTGAAAGGCGCAGAAGGCATTTGGGTCATGGTAGGCTGGAAGCTTTTGGGGTAGAGGAGTTGGAAGGAGTGGCTTGATGAGACCGGCTTTGAGGAGCTGTTCGTAGAGTGTGGATAGGGGTGTGCTGAATTGGGTGAAGGTGCGAGTTGGTTTATCAACTATCCGGTTTATTTCGAGGGGTTTGGCATTTGAGGAGTTCCCGACGTGCAATGTATTGCTGTTTTCGAAAAGGACTTCGCCATTGCCGAGATGAAGTCCCTTGCCTTTTAAAACGAGTTCTTTCTTCTCGAGGGTACCATCCCTAAGGGCTTCTTCAACAGCCAATCCAGAATCGTAGAAGGTCTCAAAATTGGGAGACGATTGCGACAAAACCATGTAGGGGGCAAAGGCATTGGGCAGGTTTTTAGTGATGATACGCATCTGCTCTTTTAGGTCTGGCTTATTGTGCATTTGGGCAGCTTTGGCTCTCCACCTTTTTACATAGTCAGCGAAACTCTCATTTTCGCCCATTTTGGTGTTCTCAAGTTCTCGGGTGGTCATTTTCAGCTCAACGTTGAAGTCGTATTGGGACACAAAAGCCATTCCAATGTCCTCCCACGTCTTTTTCTTCGAGGGTGCCAAGGAAAGGAACCATTGTAGAGCCGGGCCAGTAAGTGACTCGTGGAACAGTTGAGCCATGGCGTCTTTTCCGACCCCTCGCATGGAAAGGGACCCAACATATCTTAGCAGGTGGGCCTTTGGATCAGTAGTCTCATCGAATTTGGCAAAGTCCATCCCTTTGAACTTCTCAGGCAGTTTTGCATTGGGAAACAGACTTAAACGATCCATGTCTATTTCACCCCTCCTCATCCTTTCTGTTTCGAGGATAGATTCCTCGAGTTTGTTGATTTTGGCAATCAATTCTGCCACTTGGGGGTCAGCGAGGGGCGCATCCCGAGCGAGCGATGATTCAGGACTCGAAGTAGACTTGGCTGGTAGGCGGTCACTGATTTCTTGCATTGATTCGAACATCATGGTCATGTTCTTTTGGACATCGGCGATGACTGACTTGAGCTGACCATCTATGTTCGTAATTGACTGCCTGAGTTGATCTTCTAGGTCAACCATAGCCTGCCTGATTTCCCCTATTTCATTCCTTTGACCCACCATTTCAGATATCACCACCGGTGACTAAGCTTCTCTTTACGGACGGTTCCAATTGGGTGAAGTCCTTCGACAAATGTTTTAGAACTGACAGTAAAGCAAAAAGGTGGCTCAAATTCTGCCCGAGAATCATGCCCATGCAATGTTGTCGGTGTCGTCTACATCCTAAGACCTACCTCAGCTCCAACTCTCACTTAGGATATGATTGTACCAAGGGTTACAGCAGCCACGGGTAAGTCATGTCAGGCAGGTTAAATTCTGAATGTTTCGGAACCAGAGCCAATCTCCTTATCTTGACCATCCGAGACAAAGCAATGAGGTTGCCGAAACCTAGATACAAGCACCTCCTAAGGTTAGATCCAGACCAGAGGGGCCGTTCGGGCACGGCGAACACCGGAGGTATCTCAAACTCCACAGATTTTAAGTCTCCTAGACTCATAGAAAACGGTTTTAAAAAGTTGCCTCGATCCTCAGAGTTTCTTTTGACAATGTATCCTTTATAAACAACGAAGCTTAAGAGATGTCAAAACAAACTAAGTCTTCATCAATTTTTTTTTCCAAAGGTTCAATCTCTGTTTTTGAAGTGACGTGGTAAAAATGACGCGGTATTATGACCAGGTGGCGTGAGCGACGTGGCGCTATTAGCCTAGACGGTGTAAATATCACAGCATTAATACTTTAGTCATTCCTTCATTTTTTTTTCTTTTGAACCTTTGATTGAAAAATGCATCGAAAACTTAGTAAGAATTGATTTCCCTGAAAAGCGTCATTTTAAGGACTAATTAGTATTAAGCAACGTGCGTCCCATGGGGCACGACTCTTCATCGGATGTTAGCAACCTTCCTATTTTATTTTACTATGTTTCTTGTTTAGGAACATATATAGGCTAACTATGAAACATGAATAATTGTCAATAATTACTATGTTTCTTGTTTAGTTTTGACTATTATTCATGTTTTCTATTTGGCTTAAAAAAAAAAAAAGACTTGATGGCTAAGAAACATAAAAAAATTTAGGAAAACATAAATAATGAGGAACATATATAGGGTAACTATGAAACATGAATAATAGTTTAAACTAAACAGGAAATGAAAAAATCAACCTTAGAAAACATGGTAACATAATAATTTCTAATATTATTCTAATAGAATTGACTGTTTACTATTTCAAAATATGTTGGAGTAATTAGCTTTTCTTCGCTGACAAGAAATTAATAGTAATATATAGTTTTTTCTTTGCAAACAGAAATAGTATGACGTTAATTGTTCAAGTTCTCATCGGTTGTATGACTCCACCTTGTTTGTGGAACCATTCAACTTCATGTTGAATGTATCCTTTTCCTTTTTCTCTTTCTTTTGGTTCTCTCTATTTCAAGTTTCTCTCTTGAAAATGGTATTCTTCTAGATACACATATTACTAAACTAAACCTATATTTGCAAGCAATCTCCATTAAAAAACACATGCATGTAGACCTACTTTTCGAATGATGGCTCCTTATGCCTGATTCTTCAAATGGGTAGAATCCATTCTCATAATTTATGTCCAACACTTTCAGAATGCATAATAAGAATTCGGAATATTAATCTGCACCAAAACACCACTTAAAAAAGTATCTAGAAGAACACTTGAGATTCAGAATACACAAGACTATAAAGCAACAATTCAACCAACCCCCCCCCCCCCCCCCCCCCCCCCCCCCCCCCCCACACACACACACACCCCCTTCAAATTGCTTTGGATTCGTAACATTTTGTACAAAAATTCATGACGTTTTGTATAAGGTTCATAACATTTCTATATATATATTCTCATAACATCTGCATAGAAATTGAGAATATTTGTTGAAAAATTCATAAAGTATTTATCAAATTCTTTATAAATTTTTCTTTTGCCGATCATATTTTTTTGTATGTTATGAATTCAAAACAAATGTTACGATTTTATATGAATTGCTATACAGAAGACATGAATTAAAAAAAGGTTTCTACTAACAAGTGCCCCGGGGCACAAGTTAAGATGCAATAAATATGAGATGTTTTCCAACATTTAATGTCATTTTCTAAAATAAAGTCAACAATTAATTTTCCTTTTCCCTCCACTTCATTTTCTACTTTTCAATTTTTTTCCATTTCCCTTCCCTGCATTTTCCTTTTCCATTTCGTCTTCTAGTTTTGTCCTGGACCATTTTCCCCACTTCATCATGCTCTAAGATTTATCAAGTATAGCAATAGCAGGTGACTAAAAACCAATCCAAGCATATAACATAAAAATTAAATGACGAAAAAATACCATGGCAAGACATAAATAAAATGAGATGTTCATAATTTAATTTTTCACAAAATCCTACAAGAAAAAAAAAAGTTTCTAATAGATCCAAAACAAGGTGATTACATGAGTAAGAAAAGAAAAGAGTCATCACCTAGTACTTTAATAAAAATATAGGATTCAAACAAGATGAAGACCTTGTTGTATGTGTGGAAACTACTATCGGTCAGTCATTTTATGTTGGAAGATGCCACGGGGAAGGGTTGGTTTAGGGATTGTCCTAGTTAAATATTCCCAAACAAAGTTGATTCTCCTATCTAGATCGGACTAATATGGACATATGAGAATAAAATAGACAAATAATTTACATGAAATACTTATTGATCAATGTTTCCTTGTGACATTTGTGCATATTCCATATTTATTCCACCTTCCTTATTTATTGTACCTTAGGTCCTTAACTTGTGAATATTCTATATATATCACATCTTTACTTGTGTCCCAGAGATATTGGTTAGCATTTGCCTAATTTTTATAATTGCTATATTTGTTGCTAAACATGCAAGAAGACAGATATTCAAGTGATGTTTATTACTTCTTGTAATAATTACGTACTATTTTTTGGTATAATTTAATCTACATGTGTGCTATACGTTATTTTTATTCTAGATTGATTTATTGTATATTTGCTCTCACAAAAGTACGTATGGATTGTCAATATTGAAATTTGCTTTGAGCCCCTAAAATGTATGGAGTACACACACCACTGTCACCACACACACATTCTTTATTTCTTTAATAGCAAAACATGAAATTTATTATCTTTGAAAATTGAGATTGCAAAGATTAATGCCTTGCTTGGATGGTATTTTGAAAAAAAAAATCCAACTCAAAAAACCATCATTACCCTTACTTTTAATTATTATTCTCTTTCTTCTATCTAATCATCACGGAGTATTATTCTCATTGCTCTTTCTTTCTCTCTCAACTTATTACCACTATCTCCAATTATTATCCTAATTTCTCATTCCATTTATTACTCAAAAATAAAACTCAAAAATTTTCAAAACACTATCCAATCAAGTCATAAATGGAGCAAATATATGACGGCGTCACATAAAAAGTGTAATTCTTCGATCTCTCCCAAATAAACAATATTATCTTACTGGCTCCTAAAGGTTGTCTCCAGTCCCATCAAGGTTGTCTCCAGTCCCATCAGAATCTAGCTACTCTATAAATAGCAAGCACATGCAATTGCTCTTTATTCAACATCAAAATTTCTCTTCATTCCTCTTATCTTATTCCTTCAGAAAAATGGCATTGACTTCTATCCCAACTGCTTTATTAACTGCAAGTACAGCACTTGTTTCGGTCACACAACGTCGTCCTGCATCAGTTTTTCATCCTAGTGTTTGGGGAGATTATTTTCTTGCCTACGCTTCTGCTGACATGGTAAATTATTTTTCTTTAAATGAAGATACATGTGGGGTCTAGATGAATATCGGACCATTATTGAATAAAATTCTACTGTGTTCAATCGTGTTTTCGTTTTAATTTCCGTTCTCACACAATTCCTGGACCGGAATGTACTTTCCCGAGGTAATAAAAATGAACATTTCTCGTGTCAGATGATGAAGATTCACGTAAAAGGGTATACTTTTTTGTTAGAAGAATCTATAGGATCCCAACCCAACAATAAACGTACTGACTTTCTAAAAGTTGAACCCAGTATCACACTACACCTAAGTGCAATTACGCAACCGTTAAACCACCGGTTCCAGTCCACGTAATAATGTTAAGACATGGTTATATTTTGTTTATTTTTTTCTGCAGGAAGTGGATATCAACATGAAGCGAAATCATCAACAGCCTAAAGAAAAGGTGAGAAAGCAACTAGTGGAAGCTAAGGGTGAACCTTCACAACAACTAGACCTTATTGATGCAATCCAACGCCTAGGTGTGGCCTACCATTTCGAAACAAAGATTGAGAAAATATTAATTACATCACATATATGAAACCGATCATCAAAGTGCTCAGAAAAAATGTGAATAATGATGAGGATCTTTACATGATTGCTCTCTCGTTTCGATTACTTAGACAACAAGGATATCCTGTCTCTTGTGGTAAATCACCTTTGTGTCTTTTACTGTTATGGAAAGTGATTTTCTTTTCGGCGACGGAAAATTACATTACTCCTTCCTTCCCAAATTGTTGTTCTTGTTTCCTTTTTTCGGTACCTCTCAAATAATCATCTATATCTTTTAATATTTAATTTTTTTTTACATTCAATATAGATATTATTTAATAGATTTCAATTAATTTTGTTAAACACAGATTTCGAACCCATAAAAAACATTATAGATTGTGAATGTTTTTATATCTCTAACATCTTGTCTTCAAATTGATCATGCATGCATGTTTTTGAATGGTTTAAGCAGATTTATTCAACAAACTCAAGGACAACAAAGGGAAATTTAAGAAATCATTGATTGGTGATGTGAGAGGATTGTTGAGTTTGTACGAAGCTACACATCTGAGGGTGCATCAAGTAGACATACTAGATGAAGCACTGGAATTTACTACCACTCACCTCAATTCTACACTACCAAACTTGAGCAATAATCCAATTGCAGCACAAGTAGTTCATGCTCTATATCAGCCCATTCACCTGGGCTTGACAAGGCTCGAGCAAGGCATTATATCTCCTTCTATGAAAAAGATGATTTCCATAACAAAATTCTATTGGATTTTGCGAAATTAGATTTCAACTTATTGCAGAAATTGCACCAGAGAGAGCTAAGCGAATTCACAAGGTGACATAATACAAACTGTTCAATAAGCCTCTCTAGAAGCTCTTCATCAGTTTTTTTTTTTTTTTTTTTTGGGGTGTGTGTATCGTCTTTTTTGAAGAGTTTTTAGCTTTTTGAAATAAAATGCTACATTATTAGTTCGTCTCCGTAACGAAATTTATAAAATGGATCAAATTCTGAGGGGTCACAGTCCAATAAAAAAAATTCTGAGGGGCTTGCCTCTGTTCCCCCTTACGTTGAAATTTTAAAAATATGTTTTTCTTTTGCAACTTCTTGATAAGAATCCAAAGAAAAGTATTCTTGGAATGAACGAATTGCAATAAAAATACATTAACTCAAATTAAGAACAGGGAAAATTCTCTGCTTTGTTTTGCCTGATCGTTTCATTTTACATACAATCAATAATACATCATTTTGCATTTCTTAACCGTAAAATTTTTGGGTTTAGGTGGTGGAAAGATTTGGACGTTGCAGGGAAACTACCTTTTGCAAGGGACAGATCAGGGGTGGAGTTGTTCTTTTGGATAATGGGACTATACTATGAGCCCCAATATTTTCCAGCTTTAAGGATTCTAACCAAATTGATTTCCTTGATTTCCATTCTTGATTACTTGTATGATGCTAGCAATGCTACCACCGAAGAACTTGTGCTCTTCCATGATGCAATTCAAAGGTTAGTTAAATTCCCCCACTCCGTCGTGATCTTAAATTATTTTTTATTTGACCTGCTCTCGCAAGAGTATCAAAACCTTGAAATGTTCAAGTTGAGATTCCTAGACTGTGTTTGAATCTTGAATTTGTGATGGAATTTGCAGCTCAAAATTTGGATCCACTTTCTTATAAATGGAGTAAAAAAAAGTTGACTTTTTAGTACTTCAAATTACACAATTCATTTGTTAAAGATAGGTAAACTACAAATTTTTTAGAGTATATTTATACAAAATTGAAGAGCAAAAGGGAAAATAGAAACTTCTTTAAATGGTCAAGACATGTAAGAAACTGTTTGATTTGCATGTGAAGGATTTTGTGGAGAGGGAAAATTGTGTTCATATTTCCAATTAGATACATACACAATCTAAGATCAATGCTCGGACGTGCACGTCTACATAGTTTTCTCGGAGTGGTTTTTGTGATTTTAGAAGTCAGTATGCGCAGTGTTTGTCAAAAAAATCTTATGAACAGACCTTGAAATTTTAGAGATTTTAAAACGTTGACAAATAGTATAAAATCTAAATGTAGAAAAGCTGAGTCGTTTGAGGTACTTCTAGATTACTGAGTTTGACGTGCTTTTAGGTCTAGATTTTAGATTATAAGCAACTTAAAAGTTGGTTTCGGAATGTTATCAACTTATGCTAGAGTATAATTTTCGAAATCTAAAAGTAGAATCTAAAGTTATTATCTAAATTTGGTTTCCACAACTACTGCTATATACCCCTTGGTCATTTCCCATAACCTATTTGGATTTTCTAAATTGTTTCAGGTTAAACCTATGGGAGGAAGATTTGTAGTAATATTTTTTTTTCTCGGCAAACGAAGATTTTTATTAAACTCGAAGGGGTACATCGAGACAAAAGGAAAGGAGAAACACAAAGTGCATCTCAAAATACAGACCAAAGTAACTTAATATCATCCAACAGAGAGTTGGATGAGAACACCTCAAAAGCAAGTTACAATTTCAGTCTACGAATTCCGTCCAAATACCCTTTAAAGTCCTCTACCGAATATAACTTGATGTCGTGCTTAGTTCTCATCCACATGGCCACCCTTGTTTTGATTAAGTCTGCTACATCCCAAACCAACATAGAAGCATTGTTGAAAACATAGTCGTTCCGCACCAACCATAACGACCACAGAGTTGCATAAAGGCAAGATTCCCAAATGTCTTTTTCTAAATTCCGGAATCTGAATCCAAACCACCAGTTTACCAAAGCCTCTACCGATGAAGGACACACCCATTTAACATGCCACCAATCCACAATCAAGGACCAAACATCCCAGGAGAATCGACAGTGTAGAAACAAGTGTTGAGGAGTTTCAAGATGTAGAGTGCAAAGGGGACATACCAGTTGTTGGGATTCCGTAATAATATTTCTGCTTCGAAGAACTGATCTTGTTGCCACTCTCTCCTGAACAACCATCCATGTAAAAATTTCCACCTTTGGAGGACTTAAATTTTTCCACAAGGAACCCAACACCGAAATCCTTGACTGATCCAGAACATCCCCACGTTTATACGCTGATTTGACTGTAAAGCATCCATCTGCAGTCCAATTCCATTGTAAGCAATCAGGTTTGGATGTATTCAAAGTCACGTTCTGTAGTCTAAGTTCTAACTCATCCTTTTGTAGGTTCTCCCAGTCGAACAATCTTCTTCTGAACTTCAAATCCCATCTTCCATTGACCAGGGTTTCCCCCACTGAACTGACCACCTCCCCTTGCTGGTCCGACGCTGAAAACAAACGTGGATATTCCTCTTTGAGACATTTATTCCCTAACCAGACGTGGTTTCAAAAGGAAGTTTCAATCCCTGAATTAACCTAATATTAACATGTCTGAATGAAGATTTGAGAAACGAAATGTTGAAGGTAAAATGGCTTGAACTATGGTTTGAAGAGCTGGGTCCTTGGAATGGAGAACAAGCAAAAGATGAGAGATTTGCGTGGGTTGCATGCTACTGAATGCCCCTTAACGCATGGAATGTACCATCTTTCGGAGCACTAGGAAGTAATTGGGGCCACTTCATTGAAGTAGATAGTGACACTCTAAGGGAGGTATCTTTTGTCAAACGTAGAATTCTCCTTGCAACTGAAAGCCACAACAGAATTGAAGGTAAGATTCAGTTAATTGTAGATGGAAGAAAATACACAGTTAGGGTGGAAGAGGAGGGCACTTTCAGAGTTGTAGCTTCTTCAGAACATGCTACAAACTCAGAAGCAGGGGAAGATGATGAGGTGGACAATACTGATGATGACAAGGATGCCATCAGGATGGAGAAGGAACAAAGAAACGAGGCAATCGATGACATCGAAATTCAAAGGAATATGGAAGCTGAAAAGGGTTGATAGGCGCGTGATATCATAGATATGAGCGCCTAAGTAGGGCGAATTAGCGCATTAGAGGCGCGTTTTATTCCATTTTTCACTTGATGCTGTAGTGCTTTGTCTTGGTTGTGTGTTTTTATTATTTTCATAGGTAATAAGGTGGATTTAGCGCCAAGGTTGGAAGGAGTTGCCTTGAGGCCGGTTTGAACATTGCCGTGATGCCAAAGCGGAAGCGTGAACGTCGGGTGACGTCGTTCTCATGTCGGGTGGTCAAAACCCATGCAAGGATTAGAAGCTGGCCATTAGGATTGGAAGCTGGCCATTATGCTTGGCGGTATCGATACACGTGATGCCTGTATCGATACATGGTGGTACACAAAGTGTTACAAAATGGTGAACAAGTGGTCCACGGTTGAACAGACAAATGGGTATCGATACTTACCTCACCCGTATCGATACCGAGATCCACAGCGGGACATTTTAGTTTCGTCGTTTATTTTATTCTTATTTTATTCTGAATATTCGGGGACTTGTTTAAATACTCCCCGGAACTCCGTTTTTAGGGTTGGAACTTTTACGCAGCAGCTTTCTTTTTACGTTCTTTTCTTTCCAGAGCTATTTCCTTTGAAGTTTTCAAGTTTTGTTCAAGAACACATCTTCTGGTAATTCGTTTCAGTTTTTGTTCTTAATTAAAATTGTTCATTGGTATTCAAATAGTTGGTATCTTTCGTTTATTTTTCTTTCTCCCGTAATAGAAGCATGATGCAATCTAGGGTTTCTTTTATTTCTTTCGTATCAATGAGTGAGTAGTCGTATAGGTAGGGTCGCGGGGTGATTAGCACGCCGTGATCAGTTCGGGCACTGCTCCTGTTTTCAAACAATGGAAAAAGTAATTTTAGGTTAATAAAGAACATTCGTGAGACGAACCCGGGGCATCGTCGGAGCCCATGTGAACGGGGGAACGAGGGTCCAAAACTCATTCTCCGCTGCGCATGGGTATACGGCGACCATAAAGGTTTGCATCTTTCGGGGTATCTTTTCCAAACTAAAGTTAAATATTTTTAAGAACGCTGAATGGAGCAGGCTAATCCGGACTGGTTACGAGTGCTATGAACCCTACGACCGTATCTCCTTTTAATTATCTAAATAGTACAATCAATTTCTTTATTTTAGTTGATCTCTCAATCAAACCGACAAGGGGTGGCTACCTAAGAGCCGTTTAAACTATAATAACCCGAGTTTTTTTAGTCAACTCACGTTCCAGTCTCTGTGGATTCGACTCCGGACTTACCGGATATTGTGCTACGTCGGTCTCCGCCCTACGCTTGGGGCAACCCATTATTTTAGGACTAGGAAATCGTCAAGCAAGGGTGATAACAGTGTAATTAATGGTGGCAATCAACAAACTGATCAGTTGGAGAATGTATCAAATCAGAAATGTGTACCAGACCAAGAGGGGGTTGAATTTGTTGCTTTATTGATTAAAGCTAATGAAGACGTTTGTGATGAGAGTTCAAACTCGGTTCATGGTTTGGACTCATTTGTCCAGGACTCTCAAAGCCTAATCCAAGAATATTACCACAAATCTGTTCACTGTAACAGCAAAGCCCAAGATTGTGACAGACTGGAACAGGAGAATGAAAGAGTGGCAGAGACGAATATTAGCCCAGGGGTGATTATTTCCAATAATAATTTGCGTGCCACTCAGGTGGAAGGTTACCTTCAAGTGGATTTAAATCCAAGTGCGCGCAATTAGGAGAACTATTAGAAGCCAACAGTTTGAAGCCTCCTTAAGTAATGAAAGGGATGACAATGATGTTATTGGCTACTTCATAGACACTCAAGAGCAGGAACAAAAATGGGTAGCCAATGAACTGCAGGATACTCTCACAGCCGGTATCACTCTGGGTATTGATTTTGGGAATGAAAAAAATGATAGAAAAAGAGGCTAATGAACTAAAACTAAGGATGGGGAATAATTCCTTTGCTCCTCTTACGAGGAATTAACAATCACACTACCATAATTATTTGGGGCCACAATGAAGATTAGTTTTTGGATCATAAGGAGATTAGGAAGTTCAGTCAAGAAGAGGTTTTTCAAGCTTTTTAAAGATAGAAATCCTGATGTTATTTTGATATAAGAAACAAAACTGAGATGTTTGAGACTACTACTATATAGAGAATGTGGGGTACTTCTAAAGTTGAAGTTGCTGAATCTGGGGCTCAAGGGTTTTTTGCGGGACTATCTGTGGCCAGGGTACGTAGGGTTCTATGGGCAGGGGTTTGTTTGTGTCTTTGTTTGGTTTTTTGGTCTGGTTTATACTTTTTTGGGGGCTAGTTTTTTATTTGGGTCAGTTTGATGTTTTCTAGGCTGTTATATTCTTTGCTGATTTTCTCATTTGGCCTAACTTTGTTATGAAGATACGCTGCTGTTACATTGATATTGTTGCTAAGGGATGAAGATTGCCAATTTGGGAGCTTTTTGTCTCAGTTTGTTGGGATGTCCTGCCTTGTCTCCTTGTCCTGGTTTGTGTCTGGAGTCAGTCTTGGGTGTGTGGGGTGTCTTGCTAGCTTGTTGTGTATCCTGGGGTGTGTCTGGGTTCGGTTTGGTGGTTGGTAGTTTTGGGTCTTTATGCTTTGGGGTCTTTTTGTTGTTCAGTTTTGTTGATCCACTCCTGGTTTGTGTCTGTCATGGATCCCTCTTTTTTAGGTGTATAGGTCATTTTCTGGTATACCAGAAAATGACCTATCTAGCCCCTGTTTTTGGTGCCTCTTCCTGGATTATCTTTTGAATCTATCTCTTTAGTGCCCTACTGTAAAGATTTGGGATTTTGCGATGGATGCTACTTGCTGCTCTTTCCAACTCCAAATTTTGAAGGGCTTAGAGCTTAACTGGTGTGTTTCGCCTGACGACTCTTGCAACTCCAAACTCTGGGAGGGCTAAGAGTTGTATACAATCTACTATCTCCGGACTGGAGGTCTGTTTGACTCTCCTTGCTGTTGCTAACAAATAGTCTGTTCCTGGTGCTGATGTATCTGTTTTTACATCTGGTCATTGCACTAACTTTGCCATGCCACTCCTCTGAAGTTAAGATTCTGCTCTGCTAATATGCGAATGTAATTCTGGAATGTATGATGATGTTTTGGTCCTCTTTGATGGTCATGGATCCAACTCTGCCATGGCCGATATATGGAAGTGTGCAATGTTGTTGCTATGCTGCTGGTGCTACCTGGAAGGGTTCTCCAATGCTGATTATCACTAATGACTTCTTGGAGATAATGCTTTGCTGTTGCTGCTAATGATCCTAAATTTTATATTTTGATGCTTCTCAATTGTTTCCGTTAATCGCCATGAAGCTATTTGGTGCAAGCTTTTTTTGGAATGTAATCCGGCTATTTTTGACCCTATATATATTGATCAATGATTCAAAAGGAGTCCTATGTGTGAAGGCTGGGTATCTTGCTTTTTGTTTTGGGAGTTGGATGATTCCACCTTCTTCTTGGGGCTTCATTCAATTCCCTGTTGGATGTATCTTTTTTCTGTTTCTCTCTTCTTTTTGGCCTTCTATGTGATTCAAACTTTTCCTTGCATCTAGAGTTTTGGCCGCCTCGATGTACCCTTTGTCGAGCATTAATAAAATTTTGTTGCCTATCAAAATAAAATAAAATTCCCCAATCCAAAATTATGTCGTAGTTGGTGGTACGGGATGCCGATAGAAAAATGGTAACAGGGCGGGAAAGGAAGCAACTTTGAGGGCGCCTTCCAACATTTGTTATAGTAATAATAATAATAATAATAGTAATAATCCATGTTTTCTTCCATGTAATTTAGGCAATGTGCGTACTTGTTGGATTGTGATATTTTGGCACGATTATGAATATTTGATCTACTAGTATTTTGAATGTTGACAATGTTATGGAACATACCTTCTACTTGTGGTATTTCATATGGAGTATTTGTTTTTCCAATGAAGAATGAATTATTTTCCATTTCGATATTTTTGAGTTCTTAGGAAAAGTTAGTGATCAGATATGTGACAAAAGTGGCTAATATCTATCCTATTAGAGCTGCATGAATTTGCAGTAACTATTTTTTAAAAAAAGAAAAACCTACCTAGCGTTTTTTGGCACTGGTAAAAGTGTGGTAATGTCTACTAGGGTCTGGGAAACGAAGCCTGGTAGATGTAACTCTACACTAGCGGCCAAAAGCGCTGGGAAACGAAGTGCAGCAAGTGCTGGCACAGTAAAGGTATACTAGCACTTGTAAAAAGCGTGGGTACAATGCTATACACCGGCAGTTGTCTACCAGTGCTTTACCCAAGCGTTAGTATAGGTCATGTAGGTCAGTAGCAGCTTCGCAATTCATTCAGTAGCGCTTTTGGCCTCTGGTACATACCGATTTTCTTGTAGTATTGTTCGAGAGCTGCTAACTGCACATATTATGTGCATAGATCACGGTGTGGAGCCCATTATGGGTCTCACACAAACGGTCCGAGCCATTCATTAAATCTAATACATTTTTTTCTTGGGTCTCTGCGAAAAAATTAGCTCAATCGAATACCTATAAGTGTTCCAGCCGATCATTTAACTTTTCATTATCTTGAAATCTGAATCAATTGTCTTCATTGAAGTAGTCTGCCTATTAAAGGTTGTAGCGGCTTTTTCTTTTAAGTAATTTCCCTCAAGGAAATTAGCCTCTTCAATTTTGTATTCTTCTCCTTTCTATTTTCTCATTTATTGCCTGAATGGGTGTCAACTAAGTAAATATCTACAGATTAGTGATGCAATTTTTTTGAGTTTTATAAAAAAAAAGTTACAATGGGACCACGTGCCCTCACTAGACGTATGGGGTCTTTTAAACCCACATTATGAGTCTTTGGGGCTGAATTGCCGTAATCGAAATATTGTGACCAAAATGACATTTCAAGCATATTTCATTACATTAACGTTTTTAGGCACGCTTGTCTGCACACAGACACAGACACAAACACAGTAGCAGTCAAGTCAAAGGCAAATCTTGTGGAAATGACATGAAAGCTACGTTTTTCTGTAAGGAGTCTTTCCTTCGCAGTAAGGAGGAAAGCTTGGAGGAGGTAGGCCCTGTTCCGCTTTCTTTCTAAACCTTTATTTTTAAAAAGAAGGTAATTTGAAACTCAAATATAACGAAAATGAAAAATAATTTTTTGATTTTTTTTGCGCCGTTTAAAAAATCTCAATGAGATTTATCAAAAAAGATCTATATTGGTAGGAAAATTATTTGCGTAAACACATGATTTTTGAGTTTGAAATTACCTTCCTTTTCTAAAAGTTCTTTTTTTAAGAAACCGAAACACCCCATAGTAGTTCGGTTTGGCTTATATTGATTGTGGAATTATTTGAGATTGTTTTTCTCTATAAGGGGAGCTAGTAATTGGTGTTGTAACGAACGCTATGAATGCAAGCTAAGAACGAGAAATTGAATACTAAACAAGAAATCACAAAGACACAAGATATACGTGGTTCCCCAAGATGGGTACGTCCACGGGCGAGAAGAGAGAGGATTCACTAACCAACGTGAAGAAGAGATACAAAGAGCCGGCTGTAATCCGTAACTCTAGAAATGCAACAATATGAGAGCCCAAAAGATAATCTATAGAAGTCCCCCAAAAGCCCTATTTATAATAGGCTACAAAAACTGGAACAACATAATTAACCAATGTGGGACTAAAGAACACAAGGCATTCCTAACAATTCTCCACCTTGACTTGAATTCCACTGAACCAAATCACCAAATATAGCTTTCCCCTTCTAACCTCTCACTCGCCAAATGCCCCCGAGGGGTGATCAACTGCAAATACCAAGCAAGCCTAAGCAATGCTTGAACTTGGCAACCGGAACCGGTTTAGTCAACATATCGATCTGCTGGGTTATCTGCCGTACCCACTTTCTTCACCTCAACTTGCTTCTGTGAGATGATATCCCGAACGAAGTGATACCTGACATCGATATGCTTGGTCCTTTCATGATACATCAGATTTTTAGTCAAATGTATAGCACTCTGTGAATCACAAAATACTGAACTCACACCCTGTGCAAGACCAAGCTCACAAAGTAAACCTCTCATCCACAATGCCTCCTTCACAGCTTCAGCAATGGCCATATACTCCGCTTCTGATGTAGACAGCGCGACTGTAGCCTGTAAAGTAGCTTTCCAACTAATGGCACTTCCGGACAGAGTAAAGACATAACCTGTCAGAGACCTCCTCTTATCGTGGTCACCGGCAAAATCTGAATCAACATAACCAACAGCATGATCACCAGAATTGGCAACCCCAAACAATAGACCAACACCTGCAGTTCCGCACAAATACCGTAGTATCCATTTCACAGCCTCCCAATGTGCCTTTCCTGGATGCCCCATATAACGACTAACGACACTAACTGCATGTGAAATATCAGGACGAGTACATACCATGGCGTACATAAGGCTCCCAACTGCGCACGAATATGGAACCTGAGACATATACTTCTCCTCATCCTCCGACTGTGGTGACAACTCAGCTGAAAGTCGAAAGTGTGCTGCCAAAGGAGTACTGACTGGCTTCGAGTTCTGCATGGCAAAGCGCTCAAGCACTTTAAGTACATAAGACTTCTGATTCAAAAATAATTTGCCAGCTACTCGATCTCTGCAAATCTCCATACCCAAAATACGTTTTGCCACACCCAAATCTTTCATCTCAAATTCACCACCTAACTGTTGTTTCAACCTGTTGATTTCTGATACACTCTTGGCAGCAATAAGCATATCATCAACATACAACAGTAGATAAACAAATGAACCATCTGGAAGTTTTCGAAAATACACACAACTGTCATACTCACTTCTTGAATATGACTGGCTTATCATAAAAGTATCAAACCGCTTATACCACTGCCTAGGGGATTGTTTGAGGCCATACAAAGACTTACGAAGTAAACAAACACGATCCTCCTTACCAGAAACAACAAATCCCTCAGGCTGACGCATATAAATCTGTTCCTCAAGCTCGCCATGCAAAAACGCAGTTTTGACATCAAGTTGCTCTAACTCAAGATCATAACAGGCAACAATAGCAAGTAAAGTGCGAATGGAACTATGTTTTACAACAGGTGAAAATACCTCATTGTAGTCAACACCCTCTTTTTGGCTGTATCCTTTCGCCACTAGCCGAGCTTTGAACCGAGCGTCTTCTACCCCTGGAATACCTGGTTTGCGCTTGAAGACCCACTTGCACCCAACAATCCTCTTCCCTTTCAGCGGTTCTACTAACTCCCATGTCTGATTCTTCTGAAGAGACTCAATCTCCTCTTTCATAGCAACAAACCACTGTGCAGACTCAGTGCTCGAAACAGCTTCCGTATAGCTTGAAGGCTCCTCATACTCAACTGTCTCAGCAATTGATAAAGCATAGGCCACCATCTCAGAATAAGCCGAATACCTTTCAAGAGGCCGAATCTCCCTCCTTGGCCTATCTTTAGCAATAGTGCGTGGTTGCTCAACTAATGCATCAACCTCTGTGTCTGAACTCTTGAACTCCTCTTCAATTGGCTTCTCAATGTGCTTCTTCCCTGAGTCGGAAGATTCACTCAAAAACTCCACCTGCTTTGGAACACTCTGTTCCTGAACTGTATCATCAACCTGCTTAGACCCCTTTGTAGACACCCCAATTTGGCCTAACGATTATTTCAAGTCCCACCTTGGGACAATCCCGATGATGAAATGGATACAGTGATTGCTGATTGCTTCTTTGAGGACCTTAGGACTTTCGGTGAGAACTTTGACCACTTAGAGGACCCAATTCAAAGCCATACAGCCTTTCAGACAGAAATACAGAAGCCTAGGAGAATCCATCTGACGGCCGTAATATCGATCTAACGGCCATAACATCAATCCCTCGCCCGAGCAACCTGTTGCCAGCAAAATCTCCCTGAGAGATCAATTCCTCGGCCGCAAGATCCATCCTTCGGCCGAGACATCCATTCCACGGCCGCGACATCCATTGCTCGGCCGCCAGATCGACCTTTTTCCAGACTCTGGAACGTTCTGTCAGACATTTGGTTTGATCCAACTACACTACCTTTCCGATGCGTTCGGGCTACGTTCGGAGATCACGACGTAGAGTTTGAGATGCATTGCAATTGCAATTGCCATCTCGTGATTTGATTGGCCGGAGTGAGTCATCCCTATGCCTATATAAAGGGGCCTTTGGGTTCCGAATTAACACACAGAAATTGAGATACCCACACACTCAATTAAACCTCGAAACTCTGCAGAAATACTCCCTCAAACCCATACTCGAAAAGCCCTAACCTTCCGAAGGTAGCCGTCAACCCGGCGATCAAACCCCGAAGTTCAAACCCTAACTCTAGGGTTCTCGATCAAGCAATCAATCAATCACACCCAATCCAAAGCAATCAAGCAACTGAGGGATCAAGGTGGTGAGGCCCAACGGCCTCTGGTTTGCCTTATTTACTGTTCTTTTTACTAATCGTAGCGTTTTGATTAACTGTCAATCTTTCTGTCTGGTGTGAGGAAGAACACCGACCGGGGCTTCGATCCCTCGGCCGGTACATCAAACCAGGGGGATCTCTCGGCCGTGACATCTATTCACCGGCCGCGAGATCCATCTCCCTGGGACATTATGTTTGTTTATTTGCTTTCTGATGCATGCTTCAATCATCGCACTGGCTCACTTTGCTTACTGTTTAAAGGAATAATTAAACAGACTATGTGTTAGGATTAGACAAAGCATCTATACGTCTTATGTTGAACGATTATGGGCCAGTCTCACGACTGGGCAGAGAGGGGTGCCTAACACCTTCCCCTTACTGTACTTTTGGCTCCCGAATCCGGAATCTCTATCTATTTTCCCAGTTTTAATAAACTGGGTGGCGACTCTATTTGATGATAACCGTTATCATGTGGCGATGTTCCTAGCCATGGGAATGTCCATGATTTTGGTTTATGAAGTGAGCAATCAATCGAGCAAACACAACGTGATCAATCTGTATGGCGATGCCCCGCTTGGGAGGTGTCTACAGTTTTTGGCGACTCTGTTGGGGATTTGAGAGCCATAACCAAAAAGTTCAACATAAGACTAATACATGCCTTGTCTAATTCATTTATCATATGCATCGAGCGGGCAACCCGTTGAGTTCACCTGATATCCCGGCATGACACGGGCTATGTTGGGGGTTCCAGCAAACTCCACAGTCACTCGTACCTAGTGGTATATCAAAAAGGGAATCACCCAATCACCGCCTATGATGGGCTGGTGAGAGGATTGGTACCCTTTGACAACGGAGCACCCTGAAACTACCAAAACCTTGCATGCTTTAGAAAGCCATAGAACTTATCAAACTAAGACAGGAACCTACAGGCTAGGAACCTACTTGCATTCTACTTGCAAAAGTTCTTCCTCACACCTTGTATCATTTGTTGTTGTATTAACTTTTTCTGTGCAGAAGGGTTGGGATTTTCAAACCCAAATCCTAACTCTACACAGGCCGAATACTGACTTCCAGGTATTCTATTTTTCAAGCAGGCACAATAGGTAGGTTAAGGAAGCAACCTCAGCCAGTTTTATACTCTTACAATACCCGAAGTCACGCCAAACAGAGGTTTTTACAGTCACCTCATCAGTTGCCTTCGTCTGCCAAGACACCCTCACCGCAACGGTCCCAATCAGTTTCAGGGACTTCGCGGTTTTCTCCTCAACAAAACCGATTATCTACCAGATTCCAAGCCTCACCAAACAATCTCCCTACCTGCATCCCAAAAATGGCAGATAATGATGCTACCATCACCGAGCTCCGAGCCCAAATTACCTATTTACAAGCTGAGAAAGCAGCAAGAGATGTTGAAGACAAGAAAAACGAGGAGGAAGCAGAAAATCCTCATGAAATTATAGAAAACCCTGAATTGGCCAAACAGGTCAAAGAGATTAAGCACGCTTTGGCTCGCTCACAAGGAGACCAAATTCTAGATTTCGAGGGACTCTGCCTCTTTCCAGAATCTCAGCTGCCTGGACGGTTCAAAATGCCAAACATCGAGAAGTTCAACGGGACTGGTAACCCTACCAGCCATGTCCGCCATGTCATCAACACTCTGAAGCCCATGGGTTTGACCGACGAGCTCATTGCTCAACTGTTTCAAAGGACTCTCACTGGAAGCGCCCTCGATTGGTTTCTCACTTTGGAATTTGTGCATTATCAAACTTGGCCTGAAATTGCTAACGCTTTTGTCAAGCAGTATGCGTACAATGTCCAAATTGAACTTACTACCCGAGATTTGGAGATGACTAAGCAAGAATCCAATGAGGACTTTGCTACCTTTGTGGCAAGATGGAGAGAGAAGGCTGCCAAGATGAAAAGCCGCCCTTCCGAGGAAGATCAAGTGAGGATAGTTGTCAAGAATTTACAGCCTAAATACCTCACTCACATATACACTCAGGCTATCACCGACTTCAAACATTTACACGCCACTGGATTACAAATCGAGGATGGGATCAAGTTGGGCCTCATTGGAAAAGAAGAAAACCCTCCACCCAGAAAAACCTTTCCAAACCGTGCAGCTCCTGCCTCCGTCAACCTCCTTGACTCAGTCTTGCCACAAGACCCTTTTCAAACTGGCTCATCTAGAAACACGAATCACCCTCGCCGTAATTTCAGCCCACTCTATATGACTCCATCCCAAGCCTTAGCCATCTTAAGCCGTCAAGGGCACCTTAGGCTCTTGAATAATCCATCTCCTCAGCCACCTTATGGCCCAAGCTATGATGTCAATAAGCAATGTGCTTACCATCAACACCCTGGACATGAGACAGACCGCTGCATGCGTCTTCGTCATGACATCCAGGATCTCATTGATAGCCAAGCCATAAAACCTCCTATGCCTAATGTACAAACCAATCCACTTCCCGCTCACAACAGCGAACCACCGCCTCAAAATATCAATCTCATAAGCCTATCCAATAGCTCCACATATAATCCTGCCCTACACATTATTCCAAATACCCAAGCTAAACCATCCCTAATCCTCTCCAAGAGCGAGGAATGCTTTACAACAGAAGGAGAACCCCACATCTATGCCATTGATGATGGGGATTGGTGGTTAGACATGCGTCAAGCCCTGCCGAAAGTTGGAAGAATTGAGCCTGCTGACCCTTGGGGTACCCAAGAAGAAGAAGTGGGTCACCTCACCCGAAGCGGAAGGGTGTATAAACCACCTAAACTGAGTGGAGAAAGTTCAACCTCAACACGAGTAGTGGAAGAAGAAGAAGGAGAAGAAAGCCAAAGGACCGAACCTGAGGAAGACAGAGTGCTAAGACAACTAAAGAAAATCCAAGCTGATATCTCTATTTGGGGATTGCTTATGTCCTCCTACGAACATCGCAACTCCTTCTTCAAAACCTTGGGGAAAGCCAAAGTTCCCATCGACATCACCCCCGAAGAACTCGTGGGTTTCATAATGGCGTCAAAAGCTCCAAAACCAACGATAGCTTTCACTGACAAGGATCTACCCCCTGAAGGGCCTGCACACAACAAACCTCTCTACATTTCACTTAAATGTCTCACCAAATGGATCCCGTTGGTCTTGGTAGATAATGGGTCTGCTTTAAACGTATGTCCTCAAAGAACCCTCGACAAGCTAGGGGTAAACGCCACCGACGTACGCCCTTCAAGCCAAGGAGTAAGGGGATATGACAATTCAAAGAGAAGAGTGGTTGGGTGTGTCACACTGCCAGTAGAAGTGGAGAAGATCAAAAGGGATGTGGAGTTCCATGTGATGGATATACCGGCCACCTTCAATCTTTTATTAGGAAGGCCTTGGCTACATGACGTCGGGGCAGTACCTTCCACTTTGCATCAAAAGTCAAATTTGCGGTAGATGGAAGGGTTATAACCATTCTGGGGGATTCGTCAATCCGGGCTCATTCTGATACGCCTGTCCAAGAGGTAGAAACTGAGGAAACCTTCCTTACTGGATTCAGTCTTGAGGAAGCCACTGCTGTGCAAGCCTTAATGGCTGAGAGAAATTTCTACGTAAGTGCCCCCGCCATATGGATGATGAAGAAGCAAAAATACCTCCCTGGGTTGGGTTTAGGCAAAAGATCACAAGGCATCTCGCAAATGATTGATCCTCCGCATAATCAATATGCCTTTGGTCTTGGCTATATCCCGACAGAAGCCGAGGTGAAAAGGAAGAAAAGCATGGAAAAGGCTAAGGCAAGAGGAAGCAAGGTCAAAGAAGAGAAACTCGTGATCCCAAAAACGCTCAATGGCTGGTTTGTGAGGGAAGGAGAAGACTTTCCATTCTGCGGCTTCGCAGAAACATGGGAAGACGAAGCTACCAAGCAACGGTACCCTGGAATGCAAATCTTCTTTGATCAGGAATGGACTGACAGTGATTTGGAAGAAGAGCCAACTAATTCATCCCTTACTCCTGAAGACTGGATTGAAGTGCTAGCTGAATTTGACCTAAAGATTCTGTTTGGCAAAGAGGGTGAAGAAGAGTATAAAACTGCAAAGGAAAAAGGAACCACTCCTGAAACATCGCAGTAAATCGCATAACAAAACATTGCTTTCATTTCCTAAAGACAAGTTAGGACATGTTTTGGGCCCCTGTTTGGGCATTATCTATGATTGAATAAATCCCCATTTTATCACTTCTATGCTTAACAAATGATTCCATCTCTAAAATGTGATTGTTATACACTACAATCTCTCTGCCAAAGATAAAAGGATTTCAAGAATCTAATTCTTTATGTTACCGACCAAAAGGAAAAGAGGGGACGAACCCTGGTTACTTAGAACTAGACTTTTTATCAAAACTCAAGAAAAAGACGCTATCTCCGTGAGAACACTTAGGGTTAGCTTGCCCATTGTGAAAGTACAAACACAACAGGAGATTCATAAAAATATCTCCATCAAATGCCTCTCCAAACACCTCTTGAGAGAAAAACGCTCGTTGGGTAAAATATACACCCAAAGCCTGCTAGGACAAAGAAAAAGCGAAAAACGCAGCCTAGGCAAAAGTTAAGGCATTTGAAGGAAAGCTCGCTAGGGACTCAACCTCTATCAGGTAACCTAGGCAAAATCTAGAGCATGAGAGAAAGGAAAATTAAGAGTGAAAACCCAACCCCCAAAGGTGGTAATTTTGGAACTACGTAAAAGGCCTGATTCCCTGATTGGGATACGTGGGCAATCTCGCGTCGAGATGCGGCCCAAATATTTGGAGAGAAGGAAGATGATACCAAAAGGGTTTGTATTCAATGATAGGCATAGCTAACCCTGCGTATTGAGCTCACAAAAGATGAGTTAGTCATTTTCCAGGGAATTGACAAAAACAAAGGTATACAAGAATCATCGTTCGTCCCCTCTGACTCAGAAGTCGTCGACATAAGGGACCAAGCATTCTAACAAAAACATGGCAAAGAGATTGCAGGAATAACAAAAGCAAATAAGAGAGCTTGAATCAAATGCAAGTGTAAGAAGGGAAAAACGCCGTTTGGCTAAAAGCAAAAACCTAATTTCTTTAGGAAATGGAAGTAGCGGCCGAAGAATGGAACCCTCGGCCGAGTGATCCATTCCTCGGCCCAAGTTTAAATCCAGACATTTACAAAACTTTGAAAAATATTGCATAAATATTTAATTTCCCATGCATGCTGAGGATGTTTCAAATACAAACAAAAAATACAAAATGTCAAATTATCTGTTTTTAGAACTAACAACTACAGGTACAAGAAAAGAAGGGCTAGCTACTGCCCACGACCCCTCTTGGGCGCAGGACGAAAACGCTCAGGAACTGGGATACTGATCCTCTGTCCCTCGCCAGTCGCGGCATCTCCATCACCAGCTTCAGTACTCCCACCCTCGCTAACTCCAGCACTCTGGGTGACCGATACTGTCGGTACTCGCTCTGCTTCAAGCTGCAGAGACACAAGGATATAGGCATTTAGTTTCACATGGGACATGGGATGGAAAGGGAAGAGATCAAAGGATGCATACCGCAGCTATTCGACTGTGCTGCCGCCGAGCCAAAGCCTCTGCGCTCTGGAAAGCACGCAACCATTCCTGAAACACCCCAGCGGGCACCTGCAGAGGAAGCAATTGCATATAGTAAGCAAGGAATGCTGAAGGAAACCAAAACAGAATCTACAAATATTACCTGCTGGACCCCGACAGGAAGCACGTAGAACTGCGTAGTACACGGTGTCAGTGGCAAACGCTCCTCTTCTCCACTTGCATTATGGAAAGAAATGAAGTTGGGGGCCCGTGGCCAAACAGGAGGAGCAGCAGCAGCAGTAGTGATAGGAAGGGTCAAGGAGGCCAAACGAAAGGCTGAGTAGTCTCCTACTACGAGAAAACTCAGGGCTGGCTGTCTCTCAAGAGCAAGTAGCAAGCTATCCCCGGTCAAAAGATGGGTCGATCTCATGCCAACTGGAGGAGGGAGAGGAACAAGCTGCAACGCCTCGGAACGTGGAAAGTACTGGCTCGCTACCCTCTCTCCGAGATACCAGGCTCTCGAAAATGGCCCCTCCAGAAGGAAATGCTGGTTGTCCAACGCTCGAGCTGAGGTCAACTCTAAAGGAGCCTCATCAAGTAGCACGCCCCATGGGTCAAAACGCACCTACAATAAGGGAAAGAGCATCAAAATGACGTAATGGGGAAATTACACGAAAATCAGAGGATAAGGAAGATGTCATACCTGATCCACCGTCAGACGATCCAAAACTCGCCTCCAAGCCAACAAGTCCATGGCAGGCGACCGTGACTTCCGAACTCCTTTCAACCAACGGGCCGCCCGCGGAACGAACCTAGGCTCTCTGTGCCCAGTCGGGGGAGGGAACTGCAACAAGTGCTCAAAAGCCCAGAGCTACAAGCAAAGACGAGGAACATGAATAACAAAGATAGAAACAACAAGAGAATAGCGCAGAAATCAAAATGTATACCTCAAGAATACGATGATGTCCGCCGAGCGACAAACTAACTCCCCGGGAGCAAGCACTGAGGTGCCCGTACAACGTGGCTAGGGCAGGAGTTCCCCAATCAAACTCTGCTATGGTCTCTAAATGCACCAAAGCAGCCAAAAACTGGACATGTACCGAATTCTCCTTGTTGCAAAACAAAGTTTGCCCAAGGAGATAAAGCAGGAAAGCTCGTACCAGCTGGGAAAGGGGAATCTCCGTCAGGATATCAACTTGATCAAACTCGTCCCGAAGCCAGGTATATGTGATATGGCCACTCTCTGACACAATGGGAACCTTCCCCAAGAGATATCCAAGGGCACCCTTCCGCTCATGGATCCGCGGGTCAATTGGAAGAGGATCGCCGCCAACCCTCAGGCCTGTGAGCAAAGCAAAGTCACCCGGAGTGATCGTCATCTCCCCAGCCTCCGGAAGGTGGAAAGTGTTGGTGGTATCCCACCACCGCTCGACCAAAGATGTGGTCAATCCCAACTCCGCCTTCGGAAGATGGAAACCAAGTATCAAGGGCTCGAAGCCAGCCAAAGCAACCGCATCCTTGGCTTCCTGAGGAAGCCTCCCATACCACTCAAACACTTGGGGGCAGCTTCCCCACACGCGCAGCCTCTCGTTTGCCTGACAAAATACGAAGAAGGAATCAAATACACAAGATATCGCCTATACAGGGGGCAACTTCTAGAACTCAAACCCCCTATCAAAATATCAAACTATCATTTTGCAAAATCTTACATGCGAAAATCATTTCACAGGATAAAAATCTACCTCCCTGTTGGTAGAACCAAAGTGCTGCTTTGGCTCCCTGTGCAAGACCTCAGGTGGGATGTCACTGAGGAGAGGACGGTATCGCAAAGAACCACCACGCCCGACCAAGTGAACCTGAGGAGCGTAAGTGGCAACATCGAAAGGTGGAAGAATATCACTACCCACATCAGTGGAAACCTCGGGTTCAACCCCGGGAGGAATGGGTTGCGAGGAACTCCCCCCAGCAGCGGCCCTACGCCGACTTGAACGCAGGACGCGGGAGCTTGAAACCCCGCCAAGAATCTCGGCTTCAACGGCCGGAGCCTTACCCGTGTCCCTAGGAACGGCGGGAATATCGGATGGTGGAGGAGAAGGCGGTGTCGAAGCCATAGCAGCCAAAATCGTGGTGGCCGGAGGAACGACGGCGGGGAGATGGCAGCGGCCGACGAGGAGAGAGAGGAGAGAGCGGTGGCGATCGTTTGGACGAGAGAAGAAGATGAGGAATAGAAAAGAGGATATGACCCGTGAGATCGATTTAACTGAACTTAAATCGATTTCCTGACTTTTGGCGTACTCACGGCCGGGATATCTATTTCTCGGCCGAGACATCAATTATGCGGCCGAGAGATCGATCTCCTGGCCCCTTAATCAATTTCCCTCAGCAACATCAGATCATGCTTAGTGCACCAATTCAAGTCATCATGACTTCTAAGTCCTCAACCAACCAAGTAGCCTTGGGGGCATCCCCGAGCCAATACAATGTGATCAAAATCAGCCTTGGGGGCATATCCAAGCATGAGGAAAATCTCTCTCCACAAACTGCTGGCTAAAGCAAGTTAAAACACCCAGTGGCTCTAAACCCCCACCTATCAATTCAGCAGCCCTGAGCCCATCGTCTCCATACAACTCAGCGGCTCCAAGCCTGCTATCTCAACTGGCTCGAAGCCGTAATAATCAAGTCTACTTTAGTGGCTCAAAGCCCATCACTTCAACAGGCTCGAAGCCTGTATCTACCATCTGAATTGGCTCGAAGCCATAACAATCAACCAAGCGGCTCGAAGCCCATTTACCTCAACAGGCTTGAAGCCTACGTCTACTATCACCCAGCGGCTCGAAGCCCTTTATCTCAGCAGCTCTACGCTCGCTATCACAGCAACAGGCTCTACGCCTGTAATCACTCAACTCAACGGCTCCACGCCCACTGTTTCAAATGGTTCGAAGCCGTAAACAACCAATCTCAGCGGCTCGAAGCCCGTTATCAAAAGGCTCTACGACTGTAATCACAACTCAGCGGCTCGAAGCCCATTATCTCAACTGGCTCGAAGCCGTAAACAAGCAACATGCTCTACGCCGCCCCAACAATCAAGACATCTATTCTCAGGCTCTACGCCTGAATGCTCAAAAATCTGACATTTTTGAATGCTCAAGCTCTACGCTTGGATGCCCAACCACTGTGTACTGGATGCTCAAGTTATACACTTGAATGCTCAAGCTCTACGCTTGGATGCCCAACCACTGTGTACTGGACGCTCAAAGCCTGTACTTTGAATGCTCGGATTCTGCCGTCCGAATGCTCGAGCTCTACGCTCTGAATGCTCAAGTCCGGAACTTGATAGAAGCTCTAAGCTTAAAACAAACACACACGCACGGGCCCGTGCACATTTGCATCAACATTTTCACATCGAGTCTGCATCATATCTGTTCACATCTAACAACCATCATCACACATATACACTTGGCATATCTCTCATGAAACAGGTCAACCCTGCAATCAACTGGCACTATGCCTCGGTTTTATTGATCGGCCCAACGCCTCGATCTTTTGGCTCCGCGCCAACACTTATGATGGAAAAGCTCCGTGCGCAGACCATCAGAGTACAACCAGCTCTATGCTTCGGTTCATATCACGTCAAGCTCTAAGCTCCGACAACTCAGGCCCTCGCCTCAAAACTGCATGCAGGCTCCACGCCTCAATCACTTCAGGCTCCATGCCTCAGTCCCTTCATCTCAGGCCCTTGCCTTATACCAGCTCCGCGCTTCGGTTCATCACGTCAAGCTCAAAGCTCTGACGCCACAAGCTCTCGCCTTATGATCAACACCAGCTCCGCGCTTCGGTTCATCACGTCAAGCTCAAAGCTCTGACGCCACAGGCTCTCGCCTTATGATCAACACCAGCTCCGCGCTTCGGTCCTAGCAAATCACCTCAGGCTCTCGCCTTATGATCAACACCAGCTCCGCGCTTCGGTCCTAGCAAATCACCTCAGGCTCTCGCCTTATGATCAACACCAGCTCCGCGCTTCGGTCCTATCCAATCTCCTCAGGCCTTCACCTCAAGATTGCAACCAGCTCCGCGCTTCGGTCCTATCCAATCCCCTCAGGATCTCGCCTCATGACTACAACCGGCTCCGTGCCTCGGTTCCCTCATCACCAAAGCTCCGTGCTCTAGCTACTGGCTCTGCGCCCCCCACATCTCAAAGACAAACCGGCGTCCAATTCATCCCCAGCAGATGGTTTGGATTCCACCCCATTACATCAAACCCTTCCAGCTCATTCGCAAGGATAGGCTACTCTACCGAGCTCCTTCCAGTCAAAGTAAGGATGATCAAGAAAAGCAAACGCACCTGCAGTGTATTGATCTACCCCAAAATACTAAGGAAGCTCTCCGCAAAAACTCCCCGGGTAGCCCCGCGCTCCTTCAACTACTCTTCGCCAAAACCCTGGCTCAGTCTAGGTACGTCACACTACGGCTTTTTAAGCCCTAAGGTACGTCTTCTGTCTCTAACCCTCCAAACTTTTTGCTTTTCTTTATTCGCCCGAAATACGGTTGGTCTGAATTTCCCTTGTGGAATACGTAGGCAGCCTCCCGGCCCGACCATAACAAAACCTTTTTCGAAAACCCCTTGGAATAGTGGTTGGACCAAATTGAGTTGCTTTTTACAGCTTTGACTCTTACTCAAACATGTCTCGCGATCCGTCTGAGTTCAGTCAAAGAGGGGCATCTGTAGACACCCCAATTTGGCCTAACGATTATTTCAAGTCCCACCTTGGGACAATCCCGATGATGAAATGGATACAGTGATTGCTGATTGCTTCTTTGAGGACCTTAGGACTTTCGGTGAGAACTTTGACCACTTAGAGGACCCAATTCAAAGCCATACAGCCTTTCAGACAGAAATACAGAAGCCTAGGAGAATCCATCTGACGGCCGTAATATCGATCTAACGGCCATAACATCAATCCCTCGCCCGAGCAACCTGTTGCCAGCAAAATCTCCCTGAGAGATCAATTCCTCGGCCGCAAGATCCATCCTTCGGCCGAGACATCCATTCCACGGCCGCGACATCCATTGCTCGGCCGCCAGATCGACCTTTTTCCAGACTCTGGAACGTTCTGTCAGACATTTGGTTTGATCCAACTACACTACCTTTCCGATGCGTTCGGGCTACGTTCGGAGATCACGACGTAGAGTTTGAGATGCATTGCAATTGCAATTGCCATCTCGTGATTTGATTGGCCGGAGTGAGTCATCCCTATGCCTATATAAAGGGGCCTTTGGGTTCCGAATTAACACACAGAAATTGAGATACCCACACACTCAATTAAACCTCGAAACTCTGCAGAAATACTCCCTCAAACCCATACTCGAAAAGCCCTAACCTTCCGAAGGTAGCCGTCAACCCGGCGATCAAACCCCGAAGTTCAAACCCTAACTCTAGGGTTCTCGATCAAGCAATCAATCAATCACACCCAATCCAAAGCAATCAAGCAACTGAGGGATCAAGGTGGTGAGGCCCAACGGCCTCTGGTTTGCCTTATTTACTGTTCTTTTTACTAATCGTAGCGTTTTGATTAACTGTCAATCTTTCTGTCTGGTGTGAGGAAGAACACCGACCGGGGCTTCGATCCCTCGGCCGGTACATCAAACCAGGGGGATCTCTCGGCCGTGACATCTATTCACCGGCCGCGAGATCCATCTCCCTGGGACATTATGTTTGTTTATTTGCTTTCTGATGCATGCTTCAATCATCGCACTGGCTCACTTTGCTTACTGTTTAAAGGAATAATTAAACAGACTATGTGTTAGGATTAGACAAAGCATCTATACGTCTTATGTTGAACGATTATGGGCCAGTCTCACGACTGGGCAGAGAGGGGTGCCTAACACCTTCCCCTTACTGTACTTTTGGCTCCCGAATCCGGAATCTCTATCTATTTTCCCAGTTTTAATAAACTGGGTGGCGACTCTATTTGATGATAACCGTTATCATGTGGCGATGTTCCTAGCCATGGGAATGTCCATGATTTTGGTTTATGAAGTGAGCAATCAATCGAGCAAACACAACGTGATCAATCTGTATGGCGATGCCCCGCTTGGGAGGTGTCTACACCCTTAATCATAGAGTTTTCATCAAAAGTAACATCTCTACTGATCAAAAACTTTGAATCTTCAGGACACCACAATCTGTTCCCTTTCACACCTGCCTGATAACCCAAGAAAATACACTTCTTGGCCCGTGGCTCTAACTTACCCTCATTCACATGAGCATAAGCTGGACACCCAAACACACGCAGCACAGAGTAATCAGCTTGATGACCTGACCATACCTCAAAAGGAGTCTTACACTCAATAGCAGTCGACGGAGACCTGTTCACCAAATAGCATGTCGTGGAAACGGCTTCAGCCCAAATTCTTTGCCCAATCCGGAATTGGACAACATACAACGTGCCTTCTCCAAAAGAGTCATGTTCATCCGTTAAGCCACACCATTCTGCTGAGGGGTTTTCCTCACTGTGTGATGCTTCACAATGCCCTCATCACTGCAGAACCTATCAAACTCGCCAAGACAAAACTGCATACCATTGTCAGTTCTCAAACGTTTTATTTTCTTACCAGTTTGATTCTCAATCAAAGTTTTAAACTGTTTGAATGTATTTAAGGCGTCACTCTTATATTTCAACATATACTCCCAAACCTTACGAGAGAAATCATCGATAATACTCATAAAATAGCGAAAACCACCTTTAGAAGTTACCTCTGCGGGACCCCAAAGATCCGAGTGAAAATAATCCACCGTGCCTTTGGTGCGATGAACAGCTGTACTGAATTTTACCCTGCACTGCTTGCCGTACACACAATGCTCACAGAAATCCAGCTTCTCAATTTTCTGGCCACATAGCAAACCCTGTTTGCTCAAAACTGTCATCCCCCTCTCGCTCATGTGCCCAAGGCGCATATGCCACAAACGAGTCAAGTCTGAATCTGAAACCTTGGATGAAGTAACCATTGCTGCAGCACCTAGAACTGTACTGCCCTGGAGTGTATAGAGGTTACCACGCTTCTGACCCTTCATCAGTACCAATGCACCCCTCAAGACTTTCAAAACTCCACCTTCACCGAGGAATTTGCAACCATGAGAATCAAGAGCACCTAGGGATATAAGATTTTTCTTCAAATCCGGAACATGTCGAACCTCAGATAAAGTCCTAACAATACCGTCATGCATCCTAAGCTGAATCGTTCCTGAACCAACAGTCTTACAGGCCATGTTGTTGCCCATCAAAACTGTACCACCATTGACCGCCTCATAAGTAGAAAACCACTCTCTATGCGGACACATGTGGTATGAACATCCAGAATCTAGAATCCACTCTGTATTAGAGCGAGAATCGCCCTCGGTAACTGATAACACACTATCTGACTCATCTGAACTTTCAGCAATTCCAGCAATTACTTTACCCCCTTTCTGGTCTTCTTTTTCTTTCTCTTTGAGTTTTAAACAGTCTTTTTTCCAGTGCCCGGATTTCTTGCAATAATTGCACTTTCCCTTCTTTTTACCTGATGGCCTGGATCTTCCCCTATTACTCGACTCCTCCCTTTCTGTTGTTCTTCCCCTAACAAACAAACCCTCCGCATGTGCATCACCCTCACCTGACACCTTTTCCCTTAATTCTTTCGAATAAAGGCTGGCCTTAACATCCTTCATGGATATCGTGTCTTTGCCATACAATAGGGTTGTAACAAAGTGCTCATACGAAAGTGGTAAAGAACATAGCAAAATTAGGGCTTGGTCCTCATCCTCAATTTTACTATCAATATTTTTCAGATCCATAATAATACGATTGAACTCGTCTAAATGATCATTAACAGGTATACCTTCTCGCATACGAAACGTATAAAGACGTTGTTTGAGATATAACCTGTTGGTGAGCGACTTCGTCATATATATGCCTTCCAACTTCAGCCAAATTCCTGCTGCTGAAGTTTCTTCTTCCACCTCGCGAAGAACGTCATCTGCCAGACTTAACTGAATAGAACTCAGAGCTTTGGCATCTGTATCATCCCAATCTTCCTCTTTGATTCTAGAACTAGTCTTGCCTGACAAAGCCTTGTGCAATCCTTGTTGGGTTAACAGAGCCTTCATCTTTACTCTCCAAAGACTGAAACTGCTGCTCTGCCCATCAAACTTCGCAATCTCAAATTTAGCCGCCATAGCCACAATCGGAAACGAAACCCTAGTTTTTCAACCTAAAGCTCTGATACCAGTTTGTTGTAACGAACGCTATGAATGCAAGCTAAGAACGAGAAATTGAATACTAAACAAGAAATCACAAAGACACAAGATATACGTGGTTCCCCAAGATGGGTACGTCCACGGGCGAGGAGAGAGAGGATTCACTAACCAACGTGAAGAAGAGATACAAAGAGCCGGCTGAAATCCGTAACTCTAGAAAGGCCACAATATGAGAGCCCAAAAGATAATCTATAGAAGTCCCCCAAAAGCCCTATTTATAATAGGCTACAAAAACTGGAACAACATAATTAACCAATGTGTGACTAAAGAATACAAGGCATTCCTAACAATTGGGTTAGGCTTATATATGCATGATGATTGTGGAATTATTTCCAGTTTCATGTAGTCTCCGTTTGTTTCGGTGTAAAATATTTTACAATGTAAAATGTTTAATTTCCACGTAAAATGTTTTTTTTTGAAGACAAACTTCAAACTTTTATTTTCTGGTGCTTGGTTGGCACTTGAAAGTATTTTCAGAAATTGACAAAATAGTGTAGAGAGGGAGAGGACGGCTTAAACGGTGGAGAGATCTGAGAATATTGGAATTGAACGTGGGTTAAGACTGACGATCGAAAAAACTGAGCAGTGAGAATTGCAGTGGAAGGCAGCAGGTTCATTTCGGAAAATAACTTATGGAAGATTTAAGAGTATGTCATTTTCATCCAATTAATGAAAAATGTTTTACGTGTAAAATGTTTTCCTCATTTTTTACACAACCAAACATTGAAAAATAGGTAAAATATTTTACAGAAAAACATTTTACGCCCAAACAAACGGAGCGGTAATTCTTACGCTTAAGAGGAAAAAAAGCTGTTTAGATGCAGGTTTACAAAGGTCGTGTAATGTGTACGGAAAAAAGTGGTAACTCAAGGGAACAAGTAATCAGAGAACCAATAAGGGTCTATATTTGTCTTGCACAACAGAGTAAAAGAAAATAACAATTTTACATGCATTAGTTTAAAGCGGCCAGGTTAAATATTCAACAAAGGGTTGCTGCGAGCTTCAGAGGCCAGGTTAAATTAATAGCTTTAATATCCACGGGTTGCTGCGTGCTTAATGTAGTAGGCCGAATTGACTGGCTCGGTCTACACCGAGCGTAATACCGAGTCGGGGACCGACTGTCCATATTTACTCCTAGAGCAAGTCTGATATAGCCTCGGTAGGCCGATGGCCTTGAAATCTCCTCGAACACTCCGAGAAAGCCTCGGCTACCGAAGGTCCATTTCCCTCCAGGGACGTATCCCATCGCCTCGGCTTCCTCAGGGATGAACGCTTTCCCCTAGATGCCTCATTCGGCCAACATCTTCTCGGCTAGCCGACTCCTTGACCGTCGGCTCACATTCGGTCTTGAACGGATGTAGGGGCCATGTTCCACCTCCCTTCACGTGGGAATGCCACTCTGGCTGTGATGACGATGGTGACGTCAGCCGAGCGGTTACCAGGTTGATGGTACCACGTGAAAGGGGGCCCGCTCACTCACTAATCGGTTACGAAACCCTAGTTGGTGACGTAGGAGATACGTCGGCCGACACGTGGCGAGCATGCCTACGATCTAGGATCGGGCTGAACGATCCCTATAAATATACAATGATGCCTCCTGAAAGAGGTACGTTCAATACACAACTCAAAACCCTAGACACTTTTCTCCTTCCTCTTTGCAAGAGAACTGATCCTTGCACCGGAGGATCATCCCGGAGAACCTCCGGCGTGGTCTTTAGTCGTGTTCTGTTTTGCAGGACTAAAGAGGATCAAGGACAAGAACCAAACCCCCTGAACAAAGACGATCGAGCCATCTCAAAAGGAGCCCCACAATTTGGTGAACCCGACGTGAAACCTTTCTTCTCTGATCCACGGCGGCTCCTCCTTAGCCAATCCCCAATTCCTTGACAAAAGAAACCACTCTCACCACATCTCCACCACTTTTCACTTAGAAAATGGGCGGACCACCACCTCCCTTCCAACCCCTCAATCCTTCTCAGATCCTTTCGGACACAGGCGTCCACACCGCCTCCCCCTCTCACCCTCCTGGCTTTACCCCTCCGGGCGTTAGCACGTCGGTTCAGCGTCCGGTGGGGCTAAGTGACGAGGCGTTGGCGTACGTCCAGATGCTGGAACAGCAGCAGGAACAAACCAACTCTGATGTAGCCATGCTCAAAATGGAGATGGCTAGAATCAAGGCGAACGAGCGCCCGGCGGGCTCCCATTCAGGCTCTCAGGGGAGGCGCCGGCGTAGGGACTTACCACCACCACCGCCTCACTTGGTGGGTGAAGGAGATCCTCATCGAGTCTCGGTATACGACCGCCTGGACCCACCACTAACGGACAATCGGGCCGGGAACAGCGCTCGCTTAGGGCAGCAACGTTCCCCGGTCCATAAGCGTCTCGGTAGTGGTGCGGGACACAGAGGTGAAAAAACAAGGAGGGAAGGTAGCCCTTACACCAACTACTCAAGCTCGTCGGCTGGGGACGAATACTCCCAATCCCAAAGTTATGACACGGTTGAAATTCAGGACAATGAGAACAATCTGGCCTTAATTCCACATGACGGACGGCGAAAGAGCCGAACGTCGAGGAGAGACGGCAAGGATCCTGAAATTTTCCCTCCAGAACAAGAAGATTTCCTTCGGGAAAATATTCAAGCCGGACGCACGGTAAACTCAAGAAACCCACGAACTTTCCCTCGGGATAAGAGTGTGAGTGTTGTCGTTCGGCACGATGAGCAGCCGAGCCGACGAAAGGTTTATCGTACAGAAAATCTCCCAGATCCGGATCGGCTGAGAACCCCCATCGACAAGAAGGATAGGGCATACCAGCGTCGGCAAGACGAATCTGCCGACAGGGATAGAGAGTACCAGGCCTACAAAAAATCTCGGAGAGACAGAGACGGACGCCCGCCTCGGCCAACACACGAATATCAGCTGAAAAAACTGACCGAATCTCCTTTCTCGGCCAAAATTCAGGCAACTATGCCGAAGCCCGGTCTCCACCTGCCAAAATTCCAGAAATTCGACCCCAGTTTGTCCGAGGCTTACACCCATCTCATCAGCTACCGAAGCACAATCTCCTGCGTCACCGAAGACGACGCCATCATGTGCAAAGCATTCCCCTCAAGCCTCGGACGCCTCGGCCTGCTTTGGTTCAATCAACTGGAGGCAGGGTCAATCCACAGCTTCAAGGAGCTTGAACGAGCCTTCAACTACAGGTTCATCACAAGCAACAAACAAGCCAAAGAGGAGGACGCATTGGCTCAGATGAAGAAGAGGCCCGGCGAAACGCTTCGGAAGTATGCCGAGCGCTATTGGCAGTTATTCAATGAGATACCCGGTGTTGATTAGTACTGGGCAGCAAGAAACTTCAAGAATGGATTGGAGACTGGAAGTAAAATCCTAGACGAATTGGCAATTCGGGCACCCCACGGGATGAATGAACTAATGAGGACGGTTGAGCAGTTCTGCTCTTACGAGGAGTTCCTCGCCGAGCGAGAACTTCAAGGAGGACAGAACTCAGCCATCCCTCACCAGCTCCACGTTCCTACCCCTCAGATCTCGGCACCAAAGCCAGTAGCCGTCACACAACCGAAGAAGCAAGTCAACACGGTAAAAGTTGCAAACAAGAAGGCTCCCAAGGACCATGACTATGTAGCCGAGACGACGGTTTTCAAGGAACCAATCTACTTTCTCTTACGAACCTTGGAGCGCGAGCCGTTCTTCGTTTGGCCGAACCCACCCAAGCTCAACACCGAAGCGGGGAACGACAACACTCGGAAGAGATGTTCCTACCATAACGAGCTCGGACATTACACAACGGCTTGCGCCCCATACAAGGCACTCTTGGAGAATCTGGCAGCTCAAGGACTCTTGGATGATCACATCGATTGGACCAAAACTCCGAGGCGCCAGCCGAATGCTGGGGGCCAGCATCAAATCCCACGTCCAGTCGGCGTCATCAACGTAATCCACGGGCCAGTAACCAAGGAAGGAGCACAGAAGCTTCGGTCTGAGTTGGACAAGGCCAAAAAATCTGCAGAAATTTTTTCTGTCTCATCCACCCTCAAAAGACCTCGGCCAACTAAGAGACCGTGGTCTATTACCTTTACCGACAGAGATCTCGAGCGAGTGCAGACTCCTCACAACGACGCTTTGGTGGTGACAGTGCAGATCTCCACTCACTCGGTTAAACGGGTCCTTGTGGATCAGGGAAGTTCGGCAGAAATCATGTACTTGTCTCTCTTTAAAGAACTCAACATCCCAGAATCATCTTTGGTCCCAAGCACCGTTCCTCTCGTCGGATTCAGCGGTACGCCAGTCTGGCCCCTCGGCAAACTGATTCTTCCCGTCGTCACTGGTTCGGTTGCTGTTAATATAGAGTTTATTGTTGTGGACGCTCCAAGTCCTTATAATGCCATCCTCGGCCGGAACTGGCTCCACTCCCTGAAGGCCATTGCCTCAACCTACCACCAAGTGGTACGGTACATTGGGTCCACAGGCCGACAGGAAGACCTGCACGGCGACCAAGTTCTGGCGAAGCAGTGCTACGTCTCGGCCGTTGGAAAGACGCCGAGCCCTAACCGAGTTCATTGGGTAGAGGTTCCAGACAAGCCGGTCCTGGAAGATGTCGGCGCCCCAGCCGAGCAAAAATCAATTGAAGATCTCGTAAAAGTACCAATCAATGAAGACGGGTCACGCTTCTTCATGCTCGGATCCAGCTTGACGGATGCCGAGCGTGAGGAGTTGGTCCAATTTCTTAAAGACAACATCGAGGTCTTCGCCTGGACTCCTTACGAGATGCCAGGCATCGACCCACAGGTCATTCGGCACTGTCTCAACGTCTCCAAGTCCGCCAAACCGGTGATACAGAAACCCAGACGCTCGGCCGCTATCCATACCGAAGCGGTTAATGAAGAGGTCGACAGACTCCTCGCAGCAGGAGCCATCAGGGAAGTTCAGTATCCCACCTGGCTCGCCAACCCAGTGGTGGTAAAGAAGAAGAATGGAAAGTGGAGGGTCTGTGTGGACTACACCAACTTAAACGACGCTTGTCCGAAGGATTGCCTCCCTCTTCCAAAAATTGATCAATTGGTGGATTCAACGGCTGGCCACGCTCGGCTAAGCTTCATGGACGCCTACAGGGGCTATCACCAAATAGCGATGGATCCCGATGACATGAAAAAAATGGCATTCATCACAGCCAGGGGTCTCTTTTGCTATATGGTGATGCCCTTCGGCTTAAAAAATGCTGGCTCAACTTTTCAACGAATGGTTTATCTGCTGTTCGGCCTACTCATCGGTGAAATAATGGAGGCTTACATCGATGATATGGTCGTGAAGAGTCTCAAGGCTGAACACCATTTGGCACACCTTGCCGAGGTATTTACTATATTGAAGAAATTCAAGTTACGCCTCAACGCCGAGAAATGTGCTTTTGGCGTCGGCTCGGGGAAATTCCTCGGATACTTGGTGACTCGACGAGGTATCGAGGCCGATCCAAACCAAATCACGGCAGTACAACAACTGAAGGCTCCATCAACCCCTCGGGAGATACAGAAGCTGACAGGAATGGCCGCGGCGCTCAACAGATTCATCAGTCGGTCATCCGACAAGTGTCGTGTTTTTTCAAACTCTGAAAAAGCAAAGCCGAAGGAGCTTCAAGTGGACGGAGGACTGTGATACGGCACTCGCCGAACTAAAGACTTATCTCGGTTCGGCCCCACTCCTGGTCAAACCATCGCCCTTCGAAACTCTTTACTTGTACCTTGCTGTCTCCCCTCATGCCGTCAGCTCGGCGCTTGTCCGACGCGAAGGCGCCGAAGATCAGCCAATTTACTTTGCTAGCCGGACGCTGCTGCCAGCTCAGACTAGGTATCTACCTTTGGAAAAGCTCCTGCTCGCCCTGGTAACAGCGGCTCGGAAGCTTCTTCCTTACTTCCAGGAGCACCCCATCATTGTCCTCACGGAGTTCCCATTGAAGAACCTCCTCCGGAAGGCTGACCTTTCCAGCCGAGTCTCACAATGGGCGGTCGAGTTGGCCAATTTCGACATCCATTTCGAGCCTCGGACAGCAATCAAAGCTCAGGTCTTGGCTGACTTTATAGCCGAATTCACTCCAGGAAGTCCAGACGAAGAGGCACTAATCCAACCAGAATATGGGATGCTGGAGCAGCATGAAGCTCGGAAAACTTAGAACTTATTCAGCGGCGATGTCTGGAAGCTGCACGTTGATGGAGCTTCGAACAGCAACGGCTCGGGCGCCGGAGTTGTTCTTGTCACCCCCTGCGGTGTGATACACGAAAGTGCCATTACGATCAACTTCCAGGCAACCAACAACGAGGCCGAGTATGAGGCTCTGTTAGCTGGTCTACGAGCGGCAGCAAAACTTCAAGTGGAAGACCTACACGTCTACTGCGACTCCCAGTTAATCGTTAATCAAGTGACAGGGGATTACGAGGCTTGGGATCCCAGGATGCTCAAATACCAAGCTACGACGCTGGAGCTCATTCGGCAATTTAAGGGGTTTCATATTGAGCAGATCAACAGAGAGTACAACGCCCACGCCGACGCTCTTGCAAGCTTGGCCTCGGCAGCCAAAGCTTCAGAATACCGAAGCATCAGCCTCGGCGAAATTGATGCCCCAAGTTTTGAGGCTCCGGCAGAAGTCCTCAACATCTCCCTCGGACCTAGCTGGATGGATGAGATCGTGGCCTTCCTCAAGAACGAAACTCTCCCCTCGGACAAAAAGGAAGCACACAGGGTCAAAGGCAAGTCGGCTCATTACTGGATCTCCGAAAACGGCCAACTCTATAGACGAAGTTTCACTGGGCCGTACCTTCGCGTCATCCATCCTACCGAGGTTCCAGCGATCCTAACCGAGCTACATTCTGGGAGCTGCGGGTGCCACTCTGGTGGACGTTCTCTCTGTCAACGGGCCCTCAGTCAGGGATACTTTTGGAAGGGAATGAAAAAGGATTGCGAAGAAATTGTCAAGAAATGTAAGCCGTGCCAGCTATTCTCTCCTATCCCTCGGAAGCCAGCCCAGACTCTCAAACCCATTACCAGCCCATGGCCCTTCGCTCAGTGGGGCTTGGATATAGTTGGGAAACTCCCTACGGCCCCTGGAGGATTCAAGTTTCTTATCACAGCGACGGATTACTTCTCTAAATGGGTTGAAGCCGAACCACTCGTTACAACGACTGAGGCCGACGTTCGGCGATTCGTGTGGAGAAACATCGTTACAAGATTTGGGGTGCCGTACGCAATTGTCTCGGACAATGGATCTCAGTTCGTCGGCAAAGAGCTGACAGGACTCTGCGAAGAATTTGGAATACGATTCTTTAATTCAACTCCCTCGTACCCCCAGGGCAACGGTCAAGCCGAGGCCACCAACAAAACCGTGTGCGCTGGCATTAAAAGACGGCTGGACTCAAAGCGTGGGCTATGGGCCGAGGAACTGCCGAGAGTACTCTGGGCCTACCGCTCCACCCCAAGACGCTCCACAGGCCAAACCCCTTTTGCAATGGCCTTCGGCATGGAGGCAGTCATCCCACTGGAATCAAGATTTCCTACACTCAGAACTGAGACCTTCGACCCTCAGACAAACGACGAGGCTGTCGCCACCGAGCTAATTTTGGCCGAGGAGAAGAGAGATGAAGCCCAACTCAAGCTGGCAAGCTACCAACAAGAGGTCGCTAGGGGCTACGATAGAAGCGTTCGGCTGAAAAAGTTCAAACCAGATGACTGGGTCTGGAGGAAGGTCGTTAGGGCAAGCCAAAAGACAAAATTCAAACCCAACTGGGAGGGTCCATACCGAATCGTTAAGGAAGTCGGCAACGGATCCTACAAACTGGAAGACAAAAATGGAAAAGAGATTCAAAATCCCTGGAATGCTCTCAACCTCAGAAAAGCTTACCTCTGAGGAACTCATTCGGCCAGAGTCTGCCTCGGCCTTTATCTGTCTTTTAAATTCCAAAACTTGTAACACGTGTTAAGAACAATTTTTACTTGAAATAGAGTGGTTATTTTCCAACGCTCAGATCTTAACTTTATTATTCTCCACCACGTTTTATTCGACCTCGGCCACACAGTTCGGCTCCTGAACAGCAGGATCCAGTATCCAGAAACAATTACTTGCCTCGAACGATTTGACGTTCGGCTCAATACAAGATCATTAAACCTTAGGGTTTATTTATGCTCGGCTTCGTTCATTCTTGACTTGAACAATTAAAGCCACATTCAATCATTTACTTAAGTCTCATAAATTTTGGCATAAGGCTGGCATTTGAGCCGAGCCTTACACCAAAATAGGGGCTGATAAACAAGTAAATAAACAAGGGCTTTTTGAAACCCTCGGCAACATCAACACAACAAATATTTCTAAGGCAAAAGAAAATATTCAAACACTCAGACCATTGGAAAACAATTCTAAGGCATTGAAGAAAACTTGACATGTCTTACAAAAACTTAACTGGAAGGCACGGCATAGTGCAACGTTCGGCGCCGTCCCTCCACAAAAACTATTACAAACTTAAGTTTAAAAGTACTTGGAAAAAACTAAGTTAAGTGTTAGGGGTTTCAACAGCTCCATCTTTGCCTTCGGCAAGAGCTGCTTGATCCTTCTTCTCCGCTCCCTCGGATGGCTTCTCCTGCACAGATGCTTCGGCCATCACTACATCCTCGTCTTCCTCGGGAGGAAGAGGAGCACACTCCTCCTCGGTATAAGGTAGCCGAAGGTCAGGAATCACCGGCGGGGGAACCTGCTTGCGGAATTGCGTATCAGTCTCAACAACCAAGACTGTAGCCATGGCCTCGGCACCTGCAGCATATCCGAGCTCAAAGAATTCCGGAAGCCTCTCCTCCAGCGCGTCATTCACCATCTGGTGGGCCGTCTGAGTATACTCCAAAGCAGCCCTTTTGATCCCAGCTTCATAGCCTTTGGCGTCGGCTTCCTCCAGCTTCCTCTTCTCCTCCACCCTCATCCTCTCCATGTCAGCTTCGGCGGTTGCAGCAGCAGCTTTAGCCTCGGCCAACTCCTTCTTCAGTCTCTCAACTTCAGCATCGGTCTCCTGAAGCTGAGCCTCCGAGGTCTTGAACTTCGCCCTGAAGTTGTCTCGGTCTGTCCTGTACCGCTCACGTTCGGCTGTAACCTTGACGGCTCGGTCATAAGCCTTCAAAGCAGCCTGGCCAGCCTGAAAAAGAAACAAGACAGAAACATAAAAAAAAGAAATTGAAGTGCTTGAAGTGCTGAATCTTAAAATTCAAGGGTTAAAGACATACCTGGACGAGGTGAGAGCACATATCCCCGAGTCCTGGGATCAGCTCGGTGGGAAGCTGATCACAGTCCCTCGGAAGGGCCAATCCCCTAAGCAGGGTAACAGCAAGGTTCGGTTCTTCCTTCACCGAATCCTTCAGCATCAGCACTCTCCCATCGGCCGTTGTGTAGGTTGGGCTGAAAGGGCGCGGAACCTCGGCCTCGACAGGACCGCCATCCAAATCGACGGGGCCCTCGGTCTGACGACCCTGATCCTTCTGAGGAGTGGGTCGGCGAGTCTCGGAGGGGGCAGTCTTGGAAGCACTCGGAGGAGGGACCTCTTCCGAGAGCTTTTGTTTCTTTTGTTGTTACTGCTGCTGATCCGTGCCTCGGCCCCGGGCAGGGTTCGCGCTCTTCGTCGGGATACTGGGCCTCGGGATATTCCTCCGCGACATCTCTGCTTCAGTCGGTTCGCGAATCTGGGGAGGAGCGTTCAAACCTGGTCCTGTCGGCTCGAAGAAGAAATCTTGACCGAGCGGAGAAAGCCACTCCTCGGCAGTAAATCCAATCTTCGGCAGTCGCACCCCCTTCTGACGCTTTTCGCTTGGACCCGCGGTGTCGGTCGGCGCCCTTTTCTTCTTCGTCCCCTGACTCGGCTGTGCCGACTTCTTGCCCTTTGACAAATCGCTCGGCTCACCGTCCTTCTTCTTGACCTTCTTCTTCAACACGCCTTTGTACGACGGCTCGTAATCCAGAAGCGTTGGAGCGTGTCGGCAGGCTTGAGCTAATATCGCCTCGCACGCTTTCTCCCGCGCCTGCGTATTTTGAGTCTTGGATATAGGACCAAGCTCTGCAAAAAAAGAGAGAAGGCAACAAACAGGAAGAATATTATTAGCCTCGGCAAAAAAGGGCAAAATAAAAGCAAAGCGAAGGACAAATAAGAAATCCCCGAACCTCGATTATCGACAAACCTCGGAATGGGATTCCGACGGTTAGCCTCGCCGAACTCAAAATTCCCCCGAACCTCCAGGAACAGGTTGGCCCACTTATCTGAGTCGGAAAGTCCCGATATCAGAGAGTCTTTCCTTGGCCGAGTGGTGAGAAACCGACGCTTCGATTTCCCGTGGCGAGACATGGTGTAAGTATAGAAGATGTCGGTCGGTTTGAAGTCGATACCGTGGAGTTCGACCATCGTAGCTAAGGACATGATAATCCTATAGCTGTTGATCGCTAATTGGTGTGGGCACAGGCCGAACTTATACAAGATTTCCCTAAGGAAGGGATGGAAGGGGAATCTCAGACCAGCCTCGGTTATGGCCATAAGAGGCACGGTGATGTGCTCCGGCCTGTCTTCCCTCGCTGCCCTAATGGCGTCGCTCCTCACTCGGTGGATGTACACATCGTTCGGAATGTGGTACTTCTCGCAGAAAGCTTCGTACTCTCCGGTCTCCCCTGAGAAGTAGTGGGCGTAGGGGCATAAGATCCCCTTATCAAAGAAGTCGTCGTCGCTCGCTGCTGCCGAGGTTGAAGCCTGTTCGCCAGACTCAAATCGTAGTTTGGCCTCTTCACCCATCCTAGGCTCGGCCTCAGACTCGGTTTCAGGGGTAGAGATAATCTCGGGTTCGGTGGCGTAATCTTCGGCGGCGTATTCGAAATCCACCTCGGCGTTCGAGTCGCCGGACGCGGGAGAAGTGGCAGACATCCTCGTAGGCACAGGCGATGCATCTCGGCCAAGATTCCTACGGCGTTCTACCAGGGTATCGATGACTCGGCGCTCGGATTCGGTGAGAGAATCGTCCGAGCCTGAAGAGATGTTGATGACCTCGTGAGCCAGACCTAGGAGGAAAAGGAAACAAAGAGAAATAAGAACGCCAAGCATTCGCGTCGGCAAAAAGGAAAAATAAAAAGGTTCGGATTACGCTACAGGCTCACGAGTCATTTTCTAAGTCTTTGGTATGGTTCGGCATCCTCTGAAGAGAGAGCCGCCTTCGGCTACGAACGTCGAGATGTTCAACGTTCGGCCACCTAAGCTACTGAGACAAAAGCCTCGGCGATTCTTCAGCATCCCCTTGGAGGCTCGGAAGAACAGGTTGAGTTTGGGGATGAACATATTGTTTATCCCCAGGGTTTCTACTATTCACTCAAGGCAAAAAGCCCAAGAAACCGCCCCAGAAGCCCAGAAAAATGCATAAAAAGTTGAGAAAGACAACAGGAAAGGTAAAATCGATTACTTACTTGAAGATTTGCAAGAACTGGACTGGGATTGGAAGATCTGGATCTGGATCGAAGTCTGGAACGGGGCTGAGGGGCGAGAAACTCTGAGATCGAAGAGAGAGAAAATTCAAGGAACCTTTCTCTCTCCTCCCTCTCCTTTATTTATAAGCGAACGAAGCCGTTTCGAAATTCCCGCGCAATGATGGTCACGCCGAACCGCTGACCAATGAGGCCTGGCCACGTGGACTTCTTCGTTCCTCACGCAGACTGCAAGCGTCCTTTCGTCTGCCAAGGCGTCCTTTCAACTGACACGGCCCTTTATCATTTGACATCTGTCAAGCAGCCATTGGGGCTCGGATCTTACCGTTGCAGGCGTTCAAACAAGACCCTCGGCAGGGGCTGGGGCTCAGCCTGGCTGAATTCAATCCCTACCAACTGAAGAGACTCGGCAGGAATTGAGGGGCTATTGTAGTAGGCCGAATTGACTGGCTCGGTCTACACCGAGCGTAATACCGAGTCGGGGACCGACTGTCCATATTTACTCCTAGAGCAAGTCTGATATAGCCTCGGTAGGCCGATGGCCTTGAAATCTCCTCGAACACTCCGAGAAAGCCTCGGCTACCGAAGGTCCATTTCCCTCCAGGGACGTATCCCATCGCCTCGGCTTCCTCAGGGATGAACGCTTTCCCCTAGATGCCTCCTTCGGCCAACATCCTCTCGGCTAGCCGACTCCTTGACCGTCGGCTCACATTCGGTCTTGAACGGATGTGGGGGCCATGTTCCACCTCCCTTCACGTGGGAATGCCACTCTGGCTGTGATGACGATGGTGACGTCAGCCGAGCGGTTACCAGGTTGATGGTACCACGTGAAAGGGGGCCCGCTCACTCACTAATCGGTTACGAAACCCTAGTTGGTGACGTAGGAGATACGTCGGCCGACACGTGGCGAGCATGCCTACGATCTAGGATCGGGCTGAACGATCCCTATAAATATACAATGATGCCTCCTGAAAGAGGTACGTTCAATACACAACTCAAAACCCTAGACACTTTTCTCCTTCCTCTTTGCAAGAGAACTGATCCTTGCACCGGAGGATCATCCCGAAGAACCTCCGGCGTGGTCTTTAGTCGTGTTCTGTTTTGCAGGACTAAAGAGGATCAAGGACAAGAACCAAACCCCCTGAACAAAGACGATCGAGCCATCTCAAAAGGAGCCCCACACTTAATTCAGAACTTTCCTCCGGCATTTTGTCCGAGCCCAGATGAGGGTGTTGAATTAACATCAGGGCCGGCCCAGGACCCAGGCCTCTTGGGGCTGGGCCTCGGGCATCCAAAATTTTTTGAATTTTAGAGGCACTCCAATATTATTTGTAAATTAATATATATATTATTTGATCGTTTATAACACAAATGACTTTGCTAGTTCAGTGATAAGTTGATTTTAGTCCATGTGGAGTGTCCGAGTTTGAGTCTTCTAGGTAGCTTTTTCTTTTAAAATATTTTTTCCCCAAAAATAATGCTATTTTAATTGCCACGTTTCGAAACCAAGTCAAGTAGAAATCAAGGCAACCACTTTGCCGTTGGTGCATGTGACAAAGCAATTAACATGCATTATAAAGTCTAAAGTAGTACTCCCTCCGTCCCATTTTTAAAGTTCAGTATTCTATTTTTGTCTTGCACAACAGAGTAAAGAAAAAAGAAAATACAACAATTAATGGTTTGAATAGTCTTTGCAGCCATTAATTTGAAGAGACCTGGTTATAAATATTCAACCAAGGGGTGCTGCGAACTACTGAGTCTTTCCTTCATAGGAAGGAGGAAAGCTTGGACAAGGTTTAAAGACACTGATAGGGTTAGCGTGGATTAGGAGGAGTATTGTTTTCCGAGAATTAGAAGAATCTGTAAAAGGATTAGGAGGCGTACTTAATGAATGAAGAGTACAGATGGTTTATTCAGATGTCTAAACCAACTGAGCCTAGTTTAGTTGACCGAGACTATTACATCGCTTAAGAGGTCAAGAGTTTGAATCTCTCCATCGCATTCGCGTGTTCAATGTCTTCTCTTTGTACTTGGTGATATAATTTCTTCCCATAATGGAGCTTCGTAGTTGGGTTTGGCGTATACTGAATGTGGAATTATTTGAGATTGTTTCTCTCAATAATGGAAGCTAGTAATTGGGTTAGTCTTATGGTGATTGTGGAATTGTTTACCATTTCATGCCTAATTCTAATTAAACTTGTATTCTACTACCGCTTAAGAGAAAAAAAATTAAGCTATTTAGATGTGGTAAAAAGTGGTAATTTAACGGCGAGGCTGGTTTTCCGGTTGTTTGTGTGGCGGTGGAGATTGAAGTGGTTAGGGTTTGGGTGGGCCGATCTCTGGTTGGATCGGGTTAGGGTGTTTGGGCTTTCATTTGTTTTTTTTTTTTGGTGTAGGGTTGAGCTGTAATGTTTTATTGTTTTGGACCATTGTAGACCTTTGGGTGTTTTGGGCTTGGCTCTTATGATGTATCATCCAACTTTTTGTTAGATCTCTGTTCCCTTTCTCCGTTTTTAATAAAATTACATCTTTTGCTGATTAAAAAAAAAGGGTCTATATTTGTCTTGCACAACAGAGTAAAGAAAAAAGAAAATAACAATTAATGGTTTGAATAGTCTTTACAGCCATTAATTTGAAGAGACCAGGTTATAAATATTCAACCAAGGGGAGCTGCGAACTGCAGAGGCCAGGTTAATACTAGTAGTTTTAATATCCACGATCGAGTTTAGACCGTACGTGCGTTGCGAGCTTCAGAACTTTAATTCCTCTGGCATTTTGTCCGAGCTTAGCCCCAAATGAGGGTGTTGAATTAACATACATATTGAAAGGTTCTAGGCCAAAGAGAAACATGTTGTAAAATTTGGCATCATCTTTGTAGAAAATATCATGTCGTTGAATTGTAGGTGGTACTGGTGCCGGTACAAGAGCTTGGGACGGGGGAAATGTATCGACTTTTTAGGCCAGTGCTAGCTACACAATACTTGGCGAAGTGGGACACACAATCTCTAAAAAGACAGAATAATTTCAACCATGCATTGATCTCTCTAGCTCAGAATCAGAAAACTAATAATTTCCACCATTCAATTAAAGAATCAGAAAGCTAATAATTTTCACAATTTAAAGGTGTACATGCATGAAGGAATTATTTGAAGTGAAAACCGAAGCAAACAACGTCCACCCAATCCAAGATTTGGATTTGTTAGAAAAGAGAATTGACAAGAAATTTGCTTTCATAGATGTGTATTAAAACATAGGCCCCTAACATGCTTTTTATATAGGCTACAAGACTTGATGGTTAAGAAACATAACCAATTTAGGAGAACATAAATAATAACGAAGCATAGGCTAACTAGAAAACATGAATAATAGTCTAAACTAAACAGGAAACACAACAATTATTCATGTTTTCTAGTTGGCTAAAATAAAATAAAAAGACTTGATGGCTAGGAAACATAAAAAAAAAATTAGAAAAACATAAATAATGAGAAACATATATAGGCTAACTATGAAACATGAATAATAGTTTAAACTAAACAAGAAACACAAAAATCAACCTTAGAAAACATGGTAACATATTAATATTTTCTAATATTATTCTAATAGAATTGACCGTACATACTATTTCAAAATATGTTGGAGTAATTAACTTTTCTTCGCTGATAAAAAAATAGTAATATATTGGTTTTTTTTTCAAATAAAAATAGTATGTCGTTAATTGTTCAAGTTCTCAGTGGTTGGATGACTCCACCTTGTTTGTGGATCCATATATTCAACTTTGTTTTGGATGTATCCTTTTCCTTTTTCTCTTTCTTTTGGCTCTCTCTATGTTTCAAGTTTCTTTCTTGAAGATAGAGTTTGACCATCTCGATGTACCTTTTGTCGAGTTCTAATAAAATTTTATCGCCTATAAAAAAAAAATGTCCCTCTCAAGGAAAATGGTATTCTTCTAGATACACAGATTACTAAACTAAACCTATATTTGCAAGCAATCTCCATTCAAAAACACATGCATGTAGACCTACTTTTCGAATGATGGCTCCTAATGCCTGATTCCTCAAATGGGTAGAATCCATTCTCATAATTTATGTCCAACACTTTCAGAATGCATAATAAGAATTCGGAATCTAGATTCTATCCATATAATCTGCACCAAAACCCCACTTAAAAAAGTATCTAGAAGAACACTAGAGATTCAGAATTCACAAGACTATAATGCTACAATACACACTCCTATTTGAGTGTGTACGGTATGCACCTTCAAATTGCTTTGGATTTGTAACATTTTGTACAAAAATTCATGACATTCTGTATAAGATTCATAACATTTATATATATATATATATTCTCATAACATTTGCATAGAAATTGAGAATATTTGTTGAATAATTCATAAAATATTTATCGAATTCTTTATGAATTTTTCTTTTGCCGATCATTTTTTTTGTATGTTATGAATTCAAAACAAATGTTACGATTTTATATCCAAATATTATGAATTTCTATACAGAAGATATGAATTAAAAATAGAAAGGTTCTACTAACAAGTGCCCCCGGGGCACAAGTTAAGGGGCAATAAATATGAGATATTTTCCAACATTAATGTCATTTTCTAGAACAAAGTCAACAACAATTAATTTTCCTTTTCCCTCCACTTCATTTTCTACTTTTCAATTTCTTTCCATTTCCCTTCCTTGCATTTTCCTTTTCCACTTCGTCTTCTAGTTTTGTCGTGGACCATTTTTCCCACTTCATCATGCTCTAAGATTTATCAAGTATAGCATTAGCAGGTGACTAAAAACCAATCCAAGCATGTAACATAAAAATTAAATGACAAAAAAAATACCATGGCATGCAGGACATAAATAAAATGAGACATTCATAATTTAATTTTTCGCAAAATCCTACAAAAAAAGAAGAAGTTCTTATAGATCTAAAACAATGTGATTACATGAGTAAGAAAAGAGTCATCACCTAGTACTTTAACGAAAATATAGGATTCAAACAAGATGAAGACCTTGTTGTATGTGTGTGGAACCTCCTATCGGTTAGTCATTTTATGTTGGAAGATGCCACGGGGAAGGGTTGGTTTATGGATTGTCCTAGATAAATATTCCCAAACAAAGTTGATTCTCCTATCTAGATCGGACTAATATGGACATATGAGAATAAATAGACAAATCATTTACATGAAATATTAATTGATCAATGTTTCCTTGTGACATTTGTGCATATTCCATATTTATTCCACCTTCCTTATTTATTGTACCTTAGGTCCTTAACTTGTGAATATTCTATATATATCGCATCTTAACTTGTGCCCCGGAGACATTGGTTAGCATTTGCTTAATTTTTATAATTGCTATATTTGTTGCTAAAAATGCAATTATACGGATATTCAAGTGGTGTTTTTATTACTTCTTTTAATAATTACTATTTTTGGTAATTTTATCTACTTGCGTACTATACATTATTGTATATTTGTTCTCACAAAAGTACATATGGAGCCCCAATATTGAAGTTCGCTTTGAGCCCATAAAATGTATGGAGTACACACACACACATTCTTTGTTTCTTTAATAGCAAAACATGAAATTTATTAATCTTTGAAAAGGAGTTTGCAAAGATTAATAAATGGAGTAAAGACATGACGGCATCACATAGAAAGTGTAATTCTTCTCTCCCAAATAAACAACATTATCTTGCTGCCTCCTAAAGGATGTCTCCAGTCCCATCTGAATCTAGCTACTCTATAAATAGCAAGCACAATTGCTCTTTATTCAGCATCATAATTTCTCTTCATTCCTCTTACCTTATTCCTTCACATAACACAGCCACCCAACCCAGAAAAATGGCATTAACTTCTATCCCAACTGTTTTATTAACCACAAGTAAGGCATCCGTTCCGGTCATACAGAGTCGCCCTGCATCAGTTTTTCATCCTAGCGTTTGGGGAGATCATTTCCTTGCATACGCTTCTGCTGACATGGTAAAATTAATTGTATTATTTTTCTTTAAATGAAGATACATGTGGGGTGGTCTCGATGAAAATAGGACCATTATTGAATAAAATTCTGCTATGTCCAATCGTGTTATCTTAATTGTTCTACTCTACGTAAATACATCTGCTATTTTTCAAAAGACATGGGAAAATAAAAATAATTAGATGAGGCTATTTCTTAAACAAATTTAACTGAGATTTAAGATTTCTCCCATGCAAGTTGACCAAAAAAATCCTTTCTCACTCCCAACCTCGCTACATGCAAAGTATGAAATAGAGAACGGTCGAAAGGGAATACTACATATATAATTTTGTTATTTGAGTTATAAAATTGGACCAATAATATAGGACATCTTTGTATTTTGATCAACGCAAATTGGATTATCGAAATTGAAAAAACTAGAAAACCCTAAAATGGCAGAAGAGTGCAGCATGGGCTCGCCTGGTTAAGAAAATAATTTTGACCGTGTTCAATTCTAAAACCAGCTTGGAAAAGCATGTATTCTAGGTCATGTTTTTGTTTTAATTTCCGTTCTCACACAATTTTTTTTTGCTCGGCAAAACGAAGATTTTATTGACTCGAAAAGGGTACATCGAGAGAGGAACTCACTAAGCACAAACGCTTATCGAGTGAAGAAAACAAAAACGGGAAAAGGAAAATAACAACATTGGACCATCCAACCGAAAATTGGATTGCACCAACCCTTATATCAAGTTACACTTTCTCCTTCCTCATTCCGTTCTCACACAATTCCTAGACCAGAATGTACTTTCCTGAGGTAATAAAAATAAACATTTCTCCTGCAGGAAGTGGATATCAACATGAAGCGAAATCATCAACAGCTTAAAGAAAATGTGAGAAAGCAACTAGTGGAAGCTAAGGGTGAACCTTCACAACAGCTAAACCTTATTGATGCAATACAACGCCTAGGTGTGGCCTACCATTTCGAAACAGAGATAGAGAAAATATTACATCACATATATGAAACTGATCATCAAAGTGCTTAGAAAAATGTCAATGATGAGGATCTTTACATGATTGCTCTCTCGTTTCGATTACTTAGACAACAAGGATATCTGGTCTCTTGTGGTAAGTCACCTTTGTGTCTTTTACTGTTATGGAAAGTGTTTTTTTTTTTTTATCGGCGACGGGAAATTACATTACTCCCTCCGTCCCAAATTGTTGTCCCTGTTTCCTTTTTGGTACGTACCTCTCAAAAAATTGTCTGTATCTTTTAATTTATAATTTTTTTATATTCAATATGGATATTATTTGATAGATCTCAATTAATTTTGTGAAACAAGGATTTCGAACCCATAAAAAACATTATAGATTGTGAAATATAGACAATTTTTTGAGAGGTCCCAAAATGGAAACAGACACAACAATTTGGAACGGAGGGAGTATTTTAAAAACAAACAATGAAATTGAGAACGATATGAAAAAAAAAAAAAAAAACAACGAGAAAGTTTTCGAGAATGCATATATAATCTATTAGCGCTGTTGCTCGCTACAATTCAACGTAATCTTAAGCCTCACTTTTTGGTAATAAAAAGCAAGAAGAGAAACAAATAAATTTCATTATGTAAATTGATCATGCATGTTTTTGAATGGTTTAAGCAGATTTATTCAACAAACTCAAGGACAACGAAGGAAAATTTAAGGAATCATTGATTGGTGATGTGAGAGGATTGTTGAGTTTGTATGAAGCTTCACATCTGAGGGTGCATCAAGAAGACATACTAGATGAAGCACTGGAATTTACCACCACTCACCTCAATTCTGCACTACCAAACTTGAGCAATAATCCAATTGCAACACAAGTAGTTCATGCTCTAGATCAGCCCATTCACCTGGGCTTGACAAGGCTTGAGTCAAGGCATTATATCTCCTTCTATGAAAAAGATGATTCCCACAACAAAGTTCTATTGGATTTTGCGAAATTAGATTTCAACTTACTGCAGAAATTGCACCAGAGAGAGCTAAGCGAATTCACAAGGTGACATAATACGAACTGTTCAATAAGCCTATCTAGAAACTATTCATCATTAGTTTGTTTTTTTTTTTCTCGGTAAAAGAATTTTATTAATCTCTGAAAAGATACAAAGATTAAAAGGACAAGGGCATTCGAAGGAAAAATTACTAACCTAAGGTTTTATCACCTGTATTGTCTTTTCTGAAGACTTTTTAGCTTTTCGAAAAAAATGCTACATTATCAATTCATCTTCACAAAGAAATCTGGGGTATTACATGTTAGACATATGTTTTACATACAATCAATAATACATCATTTTGTTTTTCTTAACCGTACAATTTTTGGGTTTAGGTGGTGGAAAGATTTGGATGTTGCAGGGAAACTACCTTTCGCTAGAGACAGAGGGGTGGAGTTGTTCTTTTGGATATTGGGAGTGTACTATGAGCCCCAATATTTTCCTGCTATAAGGATTCTAACCAAATTGATTTCCTTGATTTCCATTAATGATGACTTATATGATGCTAGCAACGCTACAATCGAAGAACTTGTGCTCTACCATGATGCAATTCAAAGGTTAAAATTCCCCTCTCCGTCGTGATCTTAAACTATTTTTTATTTGACCTGTTCTTACAAGAGTATCAAAACCTTGAAATGTTTTAAGTTGAGATTCCTAGACTGTGTTTGAATCTTGAATTTGTGATGGAACGTTATCAACTTATGCTAGAGTATAAATTTCGAAATCTAAAAGTAGAATGTAAAGTTATTATCTAAATTTGGTCATTTCCCATAACCTATTTGGATTTTCAGGTGGGATGTCAGTGCCCCGGATCAACTTCCGGACTACATGAAACACTTCTATCAGAAGATTTTGGATACTTACAACATGATTGATGATGAAATGGCCAAGCAAGGAACATCATATCGAGTTGAATACGCCAAATTCGCAGTACTTTGCCTCAAACAAACTGACTTCTTTGTTTAATTTTTACAATTTATTAGAAGTTAGAATTCCGTCCATTTCTACTTACTCATTAATTGTCCTCAAAATGATTGCAGTTGAAAGATATGGTTAGAGTATACTTGATTGAAGCCAAATGGTATCACAAAGGCTATGTTCCAACCATGGAAGAGTATATGCCAGTTGGAAAATTGAGTGCTGGTCTCCGATCACTTGCGACCGCTTCCCTTGTTGGAATGGGAGAGGTTGCGACCAAAGAGGCCTTTGATTGGGTTATCAGTGATCCTTTAATTGTTGAAGCTTCTGGAGTGATTGGCAGGCTCATGGACGACGTCGTTTCCCACGCGGTAAGATTGATATATAACTAGGGGTGCTAATTAAGACGAACACAGTATTACTCAGGCTAGGCTCGAACTCTTATTACATGCATCTAGTCAGATTCAGCTCGAGCTTGAAATTTTTTGGAGGCTAATTAACTTTTGAAGTTTTGACATCCTTCGTGCTACCACTTTTTTCATGCTAACATTTGTGATGGTGCAACTGTAGTTTGAGCAAGAAAGAGGTCACGCAGCCTCAGCAGTTGAATGCTACATGAAACAATATGGTGCGACAGAAGAAGAGGCCGTTGCTGAATTTCAGAAACAAGTTACAAGTGCATGGAAAGACAACAACTCAGAGTGCCTGTGCCCAACCGCTGTCCCAATGCCTATCCTCTTGAGAGTTTTCAATGTGGCACGAACGTTTCATATTGTGTACAAGGATGCAGATAGTTACACACATTCTGGGGCCAAGTTCAAGGAAATAGTGACCTCAGTACTTGTTGATTCTGTGCCAATTTGAAATCTCTCTTGCAAAAGGTTGAGCCCGATGATACGGTGCCAAGTATGAATGTTGTGTGATGTTGCAATAGCCAATCTCTGTTTTCAATAAAAGATCTGTTTTTCCTTTCTGTTTTCATTTCCCAGTTGTGTAGAAAGGTGAGGTAGAGCGAGGAGGAGGGCAAGCACTTGTATGTAACGAATTAATTGGGACGAAATGCTCGATCCCATCTCTATCCCTTTGATCAATAATAAAATTCCCATTTCAATCTATCTCTACTTCCCCTTGTATCACCCGAAGATCAAGTAATCTTATGAACACCTATTTGTATCGCTATGCCGCTAAAAACAAGATGATTCCACACAACAAAACTCTACTGGAGTTTGCAAAATTGGATTTTAACATATTGCAAAAGTTGCACCGGAGGGAGCTAAGTGAAATCACCAGGTAATCGCCTTCGTTGGTTGAGTCGAATTGTAGTGGTCTTACAAGTATAAGATAATGATCTTGTTTCATGTTACTAATTCCATTTTTCATTTTTGTTTTTTCAGGTGCTGGAAAGATTTAGACCTTGCAGATAAAACTACCTTTTGCAAGGGATAGAGAGTGGTGGAGTGCTACTTAATTTTGGATGATGGGTGTGTGCTTTGAGCCTCAATATTACTAACTAAAGCGATTACATTGGCTTCAATTATGGACGACATTTATGATGTACCTTGGAAGAACTTGTTCTCTTCACAGATGCAATTGAGAGGTTTCGTTCTTTCCCCTTCCCGATCTTAATTCAGATTTCATCTAATGCAAGCAAGATAAGGCATTCAAATTGGCTACTTGATTTTCAGGTGGGAAAAATGAGAGCCTTGGATCAACTTCTAGACTACATGCCGCTATATTATCAAGTCCTTTTAGATGTTTATAACATGATCGATCATGAGATGGCTAAGGAAGGAAAATCATATGCGACCGACTATTCAAAAACTGTAGTAAGCTTCAAACTGTGTGTTTGATTAGTTAAGAGTCAGTCTGTGTGGATATTATCTATCTATACTACTTCTTTTAAAAGCACGAAGATATTTCCTACTTTTTGCTTCTCAAAAATACCCCCACTAGTTCCTATGAATTCCAACCCTATTCCACGCCCCTTACCCACCCGGCCACCCCTCCCAACCAGTATGTGTCTTTTACCAAATTAAAACATTAACTATTTGGCTAGCCATTGCCTAACCAATGGCAACTCTTCGGAAAAAGGGACCAACGCATCTCATAGCACTTCTGGAATGCATTATGTTTGATAATAAAGCCTCTTCCCAAGTTAGCATGGCGTTAATCTCAATTTGACATAGTAAGGATTGAATAATCTGTTAATATTTAAGCGTGCATTCCACTGAGCCACATTGTTTCATCTTCTACCCTCCCCTGCATTTTTTAGCAATAAGTACCTGTTCAAGCTTGTCACACGGCTAGGCGGGTTGACCAACAAACTTCAACGTCTCCAAAGGAACATAGATCGTGGGTATTAGTGTCTATTTATTTCCCTTCGGTTTAATTTTGAATAGATACACATTAGTACATCTTTTTTAACATGATTAATTGCTCTCCCTCTGATTTAAATTTTATCATTAGTTGGTTTATTCCTGAGTAAAATACAATGAGTTTTGTTGTACGTAGGTTCCTCACCAATTACTCGACAAAATTTCTAAACAATAAATTAACAAGTGCGTTGTTAACAATAAATTAACAAGTGCGTTGTTTTTTAATGAGCGTAACGGCCCATTAACAACAGAGATTTGTTACTGGCTTTTCGAAATTTGGTGTAAGAAACTGGAGATTGAGGCGATCTGACTGGAGATGACGAAGATCAGCCACTTCGACAACGGTAAGATCGGCTCTCTCACAAACATACTAGAGATGAAGTTCAAGAAAGCTTGTGGAAAGGTATGACGGGTTGTGTTAGAATTCTGCGTCTCTTTGTTAGGGTTTCTACCGTTATAACTACTGATCCGAGAAGAGGGCTTTTCGATGGAGTGGTATTTGTTCGGGTTATAACTTGAAGATAGGTACCTACTGTCTTTTGATTTTGTGAACCATTAATCGATTTCAGCACGAAATCGTTAAAATTTTGGTACTCTCTCTTCTCTCTCGGTAAGTTTGCTCTGCTCCGGGTGTGACCCTCCACGTCCTACCTCGCCGGACTTATCTCCGGTGAGGTGAAGGGTAATACTTCGCGTCCTACTTCTTCGGACTAACCTTTGAAGAAGTGTAAGGGAAGTATAGTGGTCACTTTCTTTTGGTCTTCTTTGAGCAATGGCACCTTACCACAGACAAATGGGGAGAGAGAGAATCGGGTGAAAAAGGAAACAGTACTATCAGTATCAACAACGGAGGATGGATCCCGGTGATCTATAAACATAGGAAACATCAAAGCAAGGCGAATGGCAATGGTGAGAAACCTCTTGTATCTCTGTATGTTGACAACATCCCAGAAGAAGCAACCCAGCAATGGCTCAACAAAACTTTCTCCAACTATGGTGTTGTGAAGGATGCATTCATTCCTCTGAAGAGAAGTAAAAGGGGTACAAGGTTTTGTTTTGTTAAATATGACTGCCCAATCTCCGCAGGGGTAGCAATTTACAAAGCCAATGGGCTATGGATTGGCGGGAAAAATCTTATTGTCAAAGCTGCTGCTAGTTTCATCAAAGTGGAAGTCAACAAATCCATTTGGAAACCACCGTCTAAACCGTCAGCAAAAACTTCATCCATGAAAGCCAACTCTAGTGGTGGTGCTTATGAGGTCAGTAATGATTCTAATAGCAGATCTTATGCTAATGCTCTTAAAGGAAACAAGGAGAATGCCATGCCCCTTCAGGAAAATGTTGATTCCATTACAGTTCAGCCCTCTGGTAATGGATGGCTTCTTCTTTTTTTGATAGGCAACAAAATTTTATTAAAACTCGACAAAGGGTACATCGAGAAGAGACCAAATACAGACCACTAAGAAAGAGGTACTGTAATGGATGGCTTCTTAGAAGTGCAGTTTCCACATTACATAAATTTGTCTCTATTGAAGAAATTGCTAAAGGCTTTGCCAAGGAAAATATACTGAATGTTTTATTCAGGGATATGGGTGGAAGGTTTATTCTACTAACGTTTCCAAGCAAGGAGGATAGAGAAGCTATTATCAACAGTAATTTGATGAGCAGATGGATTTCCAATGTCAAACCATGGGATGGTGAACAAGCCAGCACTGAGAGATTTGCTTGGCTTTCTTGTTATGGAGTTCCTTTAAATGCTTGGGATTATAATACTTTCAAAAGTATTGTTCAAAATAGGGAGAGTTTTTCTCTGTTGATGATAATACACTTAAGCTTTTATCCTTTTCCAGAGCCAGAATTCTCATTGCCACCAATGTGGAAAAAAAGGTTGATGTTATTATTAATATCAATGTTGCTGGGAATGTATATGCTGTCAAGGTTATTGAGGAGGATTCATGTCAAATTCCTCTGGCTTTAGAGTATTCTCAACCTTCTTTAGCAACTATACCAGTTAATCTTAAAACTCCTAGTAATGGGACTGCAATAGAGGAAGATGGTGTTACAAAGGAAGATGAGCGATCTGGACATGTAGAAATGAGGCAGTCTTTATCAAGGTGTGGGAATGGGAGGAGTTATCTAACTTGGCAAAATCTAGGATGCCATTTGCGGTTTGGGGTTTGGTCTTGGATGATTTGGTTGGGTGTCTAGGTCTATCTCAAAATATTATTCTATATGGGTGTTGCTAGTTCTCTTGCCAATAATCTCCCCTGTTAAGGTTTGGAGGGCTAAGAGGCGTTCTAGGTCTATCTCAAAATATTATTCTATATGGGTGTTGCTAGTTCTCTTGCCAATAATCTCCCCTGTTAAGGTTTGGAGGGCTAAGAGGCGTTTTAGGAGGGCTAAGAGGGTACTCTATCTTTTTGCTGCTGGTGTTCCTCTTGCTGGTATTTTGGAATTTTCTTTCTGATGAGTTTCACATGATGTTGAGGAGCTGCTGATTGGTGTTGCTGAATCCTCATGTTGAAGACATTTGCTGCTGTATTTGGATATGGTTTGGCTTTGAGTATGGCTTTCGGATGCATCCACTGATTATCCTAATGGTTTCTTTCAATCTATCATTGGATGTATTTTTTCTTTTCTTATGGCCTTCTCTATGATTCAAATTTTCCTTGTATCTAGAGCTTGGTCTTCTCGATGTACCATTTGTCGAGTTAATAAAATTCTATTACCGATAAAAATAAAATAAAATTTGATGACTATTATTTTTTGGATGACCGAATGTTCGGATCAGTTTTCGCTCACCTCGACTAATTCAATTCGCCGTGAAGTTAACAACCTAGCAAACCCTGCAATGACCTCTATGTTTAGTATGTTTGGCTTTCGTGGAATTCGAACACACGATCTCCAGGAGGACAAACATTTATTTTCTTTCTCATACCCAATTGAACAAACTCCAGTTTCATGTAATTCTTACGCTTAAGAGAAAAAAAAAGCTGTGTAGATGCAGGTTTACCAAGGTCGTTTAATGTGTACGGGAAAAAAGTGGTAAGTCAAGTGAACAAGTAATCATAGAACCAAAAAGGGTCTATATTTGTCTTGCACAACAGAGTAAAGAAAAAATAAAATAAAATAACCATTAATGGTTTGAATAGTCTTTGCAGCCATTAATTTGAAGAGACCTGGTTATAAATATTCAACCAAGTGGTGCTGCGAACTACAGAGGCCAGGTTAAATTAATACTAGTAGTTTTAATATCCAAGAGTTTAGACCGTACGTGCGTTGCGTGCTTCAGAACTTTAATTCCTCTGGTATTTTGTCCGAGCTTAGCCCAAATGAGGGTGTTGAATTAACATACATAGGTTGAAAGGTTCAAGGCCAAAAAGAAACATGTTGTAAAATTTGGCATCTTCTTTGTAGAAAATATCAAGTCGTTGAATTGTAGGTGGTACTGGTGCCGGTACAAGAGCGTGGAACGGGGGGAAAGGTCGTGTAATGTGTACGGAAAAATTAAAAATAGTAATATACGATGATTGTGGAATTGTTTTCAGTTTCATGTAATTTTTACGCTTAAGAGAAAAAAAAAAGCTGTTTGCTGTTTAGATGCAGGTTTACAAAGGTCGTGTAATGTGTACAGGAAAGTGGTAACTCAAGGGAACAAGTAATCAGAGAACCAATAAGGGTCTATATTTGTCTTGCACAACAGAGTAAAAGAAAATAACAATTTTATAGGCATTAGTTTAAAGAGGCCAGGTTAAATATTCAACAAAGGGTTGCTGCGAGCTTCAGAGGCCAGGTTAAATTAATAGCTTTAATATCCACAAGTTTAGACCGTGATTTTCGTGCTTAATTAAGAACTTTCCTCTGGCATTTTGTCCGAGCCCAGATGAGGGTGTTGAATTAACATCAGGGCGGCCCAGGCCCGGCCTCTTGGGTCTTGGCTTCGGGCATCCAAAAAATTCCAAATTTTAGGGGTACTCCAATATTATTTGATCATTTTATAACACAAATGTCTTTGCTAGTTCAGTGATAAATTGATTTTAGTCCATGTGGAGTGTCAGAGCTTGAGTCTTCTAGGTAGCTTTTTCTTTTGAAATGTTTTTTCCCCAAAAATAATGCTATTTTAATTGCCAGGTTTCGAAACTAAGTCAAGTAGAAATTAAGGCAACCACTTTGCCATTGGTGACAAAGCAATTATCATGCATTATAAAGTCTAAAGTAGTAATATAAAGAAATATTTCTATCATTGTTTAATTTTAAAAATACGTAGGGCACCACCTCACAATTTAGTTTGGGCATCCAAATTTCTTGGGCCGGCCTAATTAACATAATATAGGTTGAAATGTTCTAGGCCAAAAAAACTTGAAAATTTTCAAGTGAAAGAGTCTCTACGCACCTCATAATCAGAGAGCCAATATTTTCCACAAAGGTCGTACTCGAAGAAGTAAATTTCAAGTGAAAGACTAAGCAAACAACGTCAATCCAGTCCAAGATTTGAACCCGCCTTACATAGTTGGTAAAAAATATCTTGAAACACCAACACTTAGGCGAAATTTCATAACGTCAAATTACACTTGGCGAAATTTCACAACACTTGGCGAAGTGTTTCTTTCATAATAATAGGTAATATGGAAGTCTTTTTCTTTTCCCAGTCGGCTGTTCCATGTACCAATATCATGGTTTAGGTTTCATTTTCCTTGATGTATCCGTATCAAGTTTCTAATAATATACTAATATTTTTGTCGATTAAAAAAAAAGAAAAGGTAATAATAACAAATGTTTTTCAATAATAACCTGCAGTGTTATAAAACATTTTCACAATTCATTGGAAAATAAATTCGAAAACATTTCACAATGTAGGTGGTGGTGGTGCTGGTTGGGATGTAGGTCGTTGGTTGTGATGCCGTGTTTCCCTGTTTTCTTTTAATCTTTGTAACTTCGGTTATTTGATTAATGAAATTTTCTTTGCCGATCAAAAAAAAAAAAAAAAGGCGGAGCTACACCAATGACGAAGTGAGATAAATTGGCCCCACATGGTTAATTTACTTTTTTGGTACGAAGAACATTTTTCTTTGAGATATTTGTAATTCTCTTCCAAAACAGCACGGATAACGTGACCCATGATTTTAACATGCTTCTAAAGTAGTACTATTTTTTATTTGCCCCACAAAAGCCTTAACATGAGAACGTGACCCATGATTTTAACCTGATGCTTTTTTCCATCACACCCGAAAAGGAGTAATGGCCGGCCATGAATCACAAGGCCTCAACTTGCGAAATACACATCCTAAATAAAATACCATAAACACCCCAAGTAGACCACCACTGCCATGTGAATACCTAATATGTACTTAGTCTACGTTCTTATGAACTTAACTAAGATTTAAATTTTTTTTTCTTATTATTATTTTTTTCATTTGTTAGTTTTGCACCAAACTTTTGTGGATTATTAATTCGTCTCGACGAGAGGATTCGGAAAAGTAAATTTTTTTTTACTTCTACCCAAGTATTTTTAGAAATAACCACTTCTTAGGCCAAAAAGTGACTCTTTTTTTTTTTTGCTAAAAAATGATTATTTCTCAAAATATTTGGGTAAACTCAAAAAAAAAAATTTACTTTTCCGATTCCTCTCGTCGAGACTAATCAATAACTCACAAAAATTTGACAAAAAACTAACAAAAGCGAAAAAAAATTCAAATAAGGACAATTTTCAAATTTAAGTTAAGTTAATAAGAACACAGCCTTAGTTACAAGTATATAATTAACTTTTCTTCGCTGATTAAAAAAAAAATCTAATCAACCGTTGAAATACAATGTACCTAGCCAAGAAAAGGGTACTCTTGAACTATATTCACAAGCAATCTTTATTATATAATTTTTTTAGAATAGGAGGACATCCAAACTCTATAAATAGCAAGTATGAGAGCTCTTCTGTCTATCCAACCAGCTAGAGAGTGAAAGCAAGGACTAAAAGAGTATTCTTTCTGGTTTAGTCGAGCACCCTCTTCTCTTAACCGTTCATAGCCTCCAAAGCAACCCACTAGGAAAATGGAAATAAACTCTAGCCCAACTCTATCATTGACCCATGGCAAAGTACCCGAGGTCACTCCACATCGCTCTGCAAATTTCCATCCAAGTGTTTGGGGAGATTATTTCCTTGCCTACGCTTCTGTCGCCATGGTAAAATTGTCTCAGATTGTTTTGAATCATACGTAGAATACTTAAATTAAATCCTTACAGCCTTCCAATATGATCAACATAAATGCGATTTTTTTTATATATTAATCTCGATTTAGGATATTTAGTGAAAACAAGCATAAAAATATTCTTATTTGATTGAGTTACGTACGTAGTAATATATATAATTTCACTATCTTCGTTTCCATCATATATACTTTTGTCGTTCTCTTCACAAAACCAAGATTGTTATAGATATTTGATTTCGTGGTTACAAATGTTTCGGTAACATTTTGGTGACAAGTATTGTTGTTTGAACACTATATAGTCATAGACGTACTATGTTGCACCCATTATTTGTGACATGTTTAGTATCATGTAAGACACTACATTAGACTAGTTCCAAATGAGCATATTTATCATTGTTTCCATAGGAACCGGATGTTAAAACGGAGCAAAGAATCGAGCATCTCAAAGAAAAAGTGAGAGAGATGACAGTGGCAAGTGCTGAGAAATCTTCACAGAAGTTGAGCTTGATTGATGCAATTCAACGCCTAGGTGTGGGCTACCATTTCGAAACCGAGATTGAGACAACATTACAGCACATATATGAAACCTATCATGAAATGGCCAACGATAAAGATCTTTACACTGTGGCTCTCTCATTTCGAGTGCTTAGACAGAAAGGACATCCTGTCTCCTGTGGTAATTCTCTTTTACTTACTACCCATATTTATTTGGTTACATCCCCGGTTAATTTTTGTAGTATCCATATTTTGGTTGAAATATGTTATTCCCAGCGAAAGATATATAAACCTGGACACACACACATTGAATGTGTACTGTGTGTTCCCATGTGAATGTGAGTGTGTATATGTAAGTATTTGTAATTGATCGAGAAAAGTTCATCAAAAAGTAGGAAACAGGACAAATTAAGGAAAAAAAGGGCGTATAAATTACGATAAAGGAGACCTTGGAAATCATATGTTCTCGGAAAACATAGCCAAAATGTTTTTTTTATGGAGCCAGGAAAACCTTTTATTTTTTTCTTAGTGGTCTTTTTTCTTGTGAAATTACCAATATTTAATTTACCTGTCGTTGACTGCAATTGTGCTAATAGGATTTTTTTTTTGATCGGCAACAGATAAAGATTTATTAACTCCAAACACAAAGTACAGAGCTAATATGATCATGGATACACCGGCCTGACCATCCATGACCCTCATCTCCTAACCACACGGAGAAAAACTGATTTGGACCCAACATGCTGAACCCAAACCAGGGAAAAATACCTAAAAAGCCTAGGTTGGAGAGACACCAACCCTGCAAGTGCTAATAGGATTTTTGAATACTAAATCCTATACAGATAGTAAACAACAATTATAGGATTGATCATACGTTAAAATTGATAAACTTAATAGGATGGTTGCTGATTTTGCCACTCCTTTTTTTGTAAACACCACACCCCTGCAAGTGTATTTTTGCACCAAAAATATACTTACAGGGTGTGGCGTTTACAAAAAAGGGAGTGGCAAAATCATTTCCCAATAGGATTGATCGACATCGTTGTTTCTAAACAATGATTGAAAAATAAAAAAAATTAGGTGATCGAGGGCAAGGGTACTATGTTTTATATTTCCTCCATAGTTCGAAAAATATAAACATCTTTATGACTACTTTCATGAAAGTTACTGGAGCCGCAACTGTTGATTGCTGTTATAATTTCTGTTAATTTTCATATTTCTAACATCCGGCCGATTGCTCATGTTTTTGAATGGTTTACATAGATGTATTCAACAAATTCAAGGACAACGAAGGGAAATTTAAGGAATCGTTGATTGGTGATGTGAGAGGATTGTTGAGTTTGTACGAAGCTACATATCTGAGTGTACATCAAGAAGATATACTAGATGAAGCATTGGAGTTTACCACCACTCACCTCAAATCTGCACTACCAAACTTGAGCAATGATGCAATTGCCGCACAAGTAGTTCATGCTCTAAATCAGCCCATCCACAAGGGCTTGCCAAGGCTAGAGTCAAGGCGGTATATTTCCTTGTATGAGCAAGATGATTCCCACAACAAAACTCTATTGGCCTTTGCGAAATTAGATTTCAACTTAGTGCAGAAATTGCACCAGAGGGAGCTATGCAAATTCACAAGGTGACTCTCTAGCAACTTTTCATTCTTTATCTTTGGGGGTATTGTATCATCTTTTCTGAGGGGTTGTAGTTCAAATTGTAAATTTTCTAAGGGGTTGTAGTTCAATTTTTTTTTTTTTTGAGGGGTTTGCCTCTTTTCCCCCATTTGGTTGAAATTTTAAAACTTTTTTTTTTCTTTTGTAGCTCCTTGATGAGAACCCAAATAAAAGAATTCTTGGAATGAACGAATTGCAATAAAATAGCATTAATTGAAATTGAAAAGGACAGAAAATTTTCTGTTTCCTCGTAGAACTCATAATCGTAGTTGACATTAAATCCTATCAGTCCTCTAAGATGAATCGAAAAAAGAAATGAAAGTTCGTTTAAAAGAAGAAGAAGAAAATTAACTACTAAAGTCTAGAAGAAATTGTTTTCTTGAAATCCAAAATAGGGCATTAATACCCTGGATCTTACATGTTTCATGGTACAATTTTTTGTTTAGGTGGTGGAATGATTTGGACGTTGCAAGAAAATTACCTTTCGCAAGAGACAGAGCAGTGGAGTTGTTCTTTTGGATATTGGGAGTCTACTACGAGCCCCAATATTGTCTTGCAAGAACGATTCTAAGCAAAGTCATTGCCTTGATTTCCATTCTCGATGACTTGTATGATGCTAGCAATGCTACCATCGAAGAACTTGTGCTTTTCAATGATGCAATTCAAAGGTTAAATTCACTTGCCTTGATATTAATTTTGATTTTACAGAGAGAGAGAGCGCACAAGCAAGAGTCATGATCAAAACTCTAGCAACTTAAAAGTTGACTTTTAGTTTTGTGTTTTTTCTTTGGTAGTAAACACTAGGTATGTTTTTATAATTTGTGGCGACTTATTAATCATAATCTCATAGTTGTAGCAGACACAACAAATAACACAAGATTTTGACACAATATCCTAGCCATCGAAATGATGGTTGAGATAAGAAGTACCTCCTCTCTATCCTCTCTCCATCGCACCTGATCTCTCTCTTCCCCCTCAATCTCACGTTCTGCTCTCTCCCCTCCCCTACCTCACGTTCTCTCTCTCTCTCGTACATCACCATCTCCGGCGAGCCTCTCCTCTCCAGGGAGCCTACCTGCGGTTCTGATTTCTTGATCTGTTTTTATTAAAGATCGTCTCTTTGCTATTCTGATTAGGTTATTCCTGCATTTGACAAACATCTTGGGGATTTTCGGCCATTTTTAGAGGAGTAATTGGGTCTTGTAAGGTAAAAAGAAGAAGAGGGATTTGATTCATAATTAATTGTTTCCTTCAGTTAAGGGTTACCAAATGCAGAGAGAACTAGATGCAAAGAACTTGTAAACGAGAAAGCATACGGACTAGGGACTAACATGAATTTCTGTCTTGACATCACAAGTAGGGAGAACCATGTTGTACCAGTTCTTTTGCTTTCACAATTCCAACAATTGATTTTTTATTTTTTTTCATTTAAGGGTTCCAAGAATTCTTTTTATTTGGGTTCTTATCAAGGAGCTACAAAAGAAAAACATAGTTTTAAAAGAAAAACACCTCCGTTCTCTATGGGTCTTGGTGCGTTGGAATCTTCTCTCAAAGCCACAAAAGACTCAACAATCAGAAATTGGTTTCCATCAGATTTTTGGGTCCGTGACTCTAGGACAGAACTCGACCTCTGTATGCCTCCATTCTCGATGGGTCTTGGTCTGTGATTTTTGGGTATGTGATTCGGTGATTTAGATCAGATTTTTGGGTCTCTCTCGCGCTCATACCACACGGGGACGGTGGGGAGTGGACGCGTTAGATGGGGTCGCTGGAGATGGGCTGGCCGTTATTGCGGTCGGCCGGACATGAAAGTGCCGGAGTGGGAAGGGGAGTTAGCTGTCGTCAGGGACGGGAGGGAGGGATAGAGAGATTAAGTGTGAGTGAGATAGAGGGGAGAGAGTAAAATATTCTAATCTCAGCCATTAATATCAATGGTTGAGATTGGATGTCTAAATGAGTATCAAAATAGGTGTGAGCGGAACCAACCCTATATATATATCAGTCAGGATCCTATGAGGGATCCTTTACAGCCTTACCGTAAGGGATTTCCATTTCCCTTACGGTAATATCAATCGTTGCAATTCGATCGGGAAATGGAGTCCCTTACGGTAAGGCCGTAAGGGATCCCTCATAGGATCCTGACTGTATATATATTAAAACTTATGCTAAGAGTACAGATTTCAGAATCTAAAAGTAGTATCTAAAGTTATTCCTATCTAAATTTGGTTTCCGCAACGATGGCTATTGCCGTTGGCTATTTCCCATAACCTATGTGATTTTCAGGTGGGAAGTCAATGCCCCGGATCAACTTCCTGACTACATGAAACACTTTTATCAGAAGATTTTGGATACTTACAACGTATTTGATGCTGAAATGGCCAAGCAAGGAAGATCATACCGAGTCGAATACGCAAAATCCGCTGTACGCCTTGAACAAACTTACTCATTTTAATTTATTACTATGAGTAAAATATTGAAATTTCATCCAATACTGATTGTATGATAAAACTGAAATCTGAAAAATTAAGTATTGAAAGCTGAATGCCGAATTTTTTAAACAAAAAACCTGTTTAATAAATATACTAAGCACTGAATTAAAAAATAATGGATTAATTTTAGTTTGGATTCTCTCTTAATTTACTAATGTTGCGATGTACTGGTGGAGTGGTGATGGAGTGAGGGTGGTAGTGGTGGTGGAATGATGAGGGTGGGGATGGGGATGTAGTGGGAGTGGTGGTGGTGTAATGGTGGTCGTGGCGGTGGAGTAATGGTGGTGCGATAGTGGCGTTGTGGTGGTGGTGTAGTTATGGTAGTGGTGGTGGTGGTGGAGTGCTGGTGGTGGCGGAGTGGAGGGGTGGGGTTGGTGGTGGTGGTGGATTGATATGGTGATGGTGGTGATGATGATGATGAGTGGTAGTGGTGGTGGAGTGGTTGTAGGAGTGATGAGGATGGTCTAGTGGTGGTGTGGGGTGGGGGGGAGTGGGAGTGGGAGTGGTTGTGGTGGTATAGTATATATGTCGTATGGTAGTTGAATGCAAACACACAAGAATTCAGTCAGAATTAAGTAACTCAAAGCTACTTAATTTTTTTTTAACATTTTAGCCTATATTTTAAGTAACACTTAATTTGTTAAACAATGTATAATATGGTTATGAAACCTGCTTAATCACATATTACTTAATTGATTCAGTTTTAAGTGTTGAATTTAAATTATCGAACAACCCTACTCATTGTCCTCAAAATTGCATGCAGTTGAAGGACATGGCTAGAGCATACTTGGCTGAAGCCAAATGGTATCACGACGGCTATGTTCCAACTATGGAAGAGTATATGCCAGTTGGACAAGCGAGTAGTGGTGTCCGATCACTTGTCACCGTTTCCTTTGTTGGAATGGGAGAGCTGGCGACCAAAGCGGCTTTCGATTGGACTCGTAGTGACCCGTTAATTGCTCAAGCTACAGAAGTGATTGGCCGACTCATGGACGACGTGGCTGGCCACGAGGTAAGATTGATGACTAGTTTTATTAGTATATTACTTGTTCTAAAAGCCCATATACAAATGGATTAATGCAATATATGTTTGAAATATGGTTCATCGATCATGCCTGGAACTTTCTTGAAGAAGGTAGCTTATCCATGACACTTGATCCTGTAAAGTATAAACCCGACCCGAATGAATCGTCTATCTCCAAATTCAAGATTCTAACAAAGGAGGGTGGAATTATGACATCCTTTGTACTACCTCTTTTGCATGCTAACGTTTGTGATGGTGCAACTGTAGTTTGAGCAAGAAAGAGGTCACGCAGCCTCGGCAGTTGAATGCTACATGAAACAATATGGTGCAACACATGAACAGGCCGTCATTGAATTTCAGAAACAAGTTACAAATGCATGTAAAGACATCAATTCAGAGTGTCTCCGACCAACCACTGTCCCAATGCCTCTCCTCGTGCGAGTTCTCAATCTGGCGCGGACATTTCATTTTGTATACAAGGATGGATCAGATTGCTACACAACTCTTGGAGCCAAGTTCAAGGAAATTGTGACCTCAGTACTCGTTGATTCATTGCCAATTTGAAATCTCTCTTGCAAAAAGTTGAGCCCGAAGTTCGAGTAATCGTATGAACACCTATTTGTATCTCTATATCGCCAAAAACATATAATAAGCACGTATGTTTATCATAGATTGCTCTATTTTTTGAAGAAATAAAGAGATTCTTCTGAAGTATGGCCTTGTTTTGATCAAACAGGCCAATGGTTAGGAATCCTCTGTATTTATTGTGTGCAATGCACGGATTATCCATGCAAAAGAAATAAAGTTGTCTTTTGTTGTTGTTGTTTGTCCCTGATGAGTATCTCTCTTCAGAAATGATTTTTACAACACTCATTTACACACCTGCCAACTGTCAACTAAAATTGAAATCAATGGAATATATAGTTCAGTTGCCTAGGACTCTTGCATCTCACTAGAAGGTCAGGAGTTCGAATTCTCCCGCCTGCGAGTGGGTGTTCTTCCCTTAATGGGCTTTTTATTTCTTTCTTTGTTCCTTTTTGCCCTATGATGGCTTATTTCTTGTATTGGTTGTGAGTTGTTGGGCTTGATTATTGAGAAAATGGCTGCCCAAGACGTGTTTAAATAATTAATATATACCCGCCAATATACCCGCCAAGGACATGCAAAGAACATTTATTAATGCTGAAAATGTCCTTGGCAGATATACATTATCAAAACCCGATCTTGGCCGTCATTTTCTGTTGATTGTTTTGTGGATTTTTACAATTGTGCATATCCAAGCCCGGCTCTCTAAAAGTTTCAATATTCCTAAGCCTGTCCAACTAGCTCATTTTTTTAAACTTAAAAATTACACTTAGTTTTGTAGGAGAGTTTCCACAATTCATTGGAAAATAAGGCTTCTTGTTCGAGAATGGTTTAGGGAGGTGATAATGCCAAAACTCTTTTTATTCCTGTCAAAACCATTTTTGTTCATGCCAAAACACCTCCGTTCTCGATGGGTCTTGGTGCGTTGGAATCTTCTCTCAAAGCCACAAAAGACTCAACAATCAGAAATTGGTTTCCATCAGATTTTTGGGTCCGTGACTCTAGGACAGAACTCGACCTCTGTATGCCTCCATTCTCGATGGGTCTTGGTCTGTGATTTTTGGGTATGTGATTCAGTGATTTAGATCAGATTTTTGGGTCTCTCTCGCGCTCATACCACACGGGGACGGTGGGGAGTGGACGCGTTAGATGGGGTCGCTGGAGATGGGCTGGCCGTAATTGCGGTCGGTCGGACATGAAAGTGCCGGAGTGGGAAGGGGAGTTGGCTGTCGTCAGGGAGGGGAGGGAGTGATAGAGAGATTAAGTGTGAGTGAGATAGAGGGGAGAGAGTAAAATATTCTAATCTCAGCCATTAATATCAATGGTTGAGATTGGATGTCTAAATGAGTATCAAAATAGGTGTGAGCGGAACCAACCCTATATATATATCAGTCAGGATCCTATGAGGGATCCTTTACAGCCTTACCGTAAGGGATTTCCATTTCCCTTACGGTAATATCAATCGTTGCAATTCGATCGGGAAATGGAGTCCCTTACGGTAAGGCCGTAAGGGATCCCTCATAGGATCCTGACTGTATATATATTAAAACTTATGCTAAGAGTACAGATTTCAGAATCTAAAAGTAGTATCTAAAGTTATTCCTATCTAAATTTGGTTTCCGCAACGATGGCTATTGCCGTTGGCTATTTCCCATAACCTATGTGATTTTCAGGTGGGAAGTCAATGCCCTGGATCAACTTCCTGACTACATGAAACACTTTTATCAGAAGATTTTGGATACTTACAACGTATTTGATGCTGAAATGGCCAAGCAAGGAAGATCATACCGAGTCGAATACGCAAAATCCGCTGTACGCCTTGAACAAACTTACTCATTTTAATTTATTACTATGAGTAAAATATTGAAATTTCGTCCAATACTAATTGTATGATAAAACTGAAATCTGAAAAATTAAGTATTGAAAGCGGAATGCCGAATTTTTTAAGCTGAAAACCTGTTTAATAAATATACTAAGCACTGAATTAAAAAATAATGGATTAATTTTAGTTTGGATTCTCTCTTAATTTACTAATGTTGCGATGTACTTGTGGAGTGGTGATGGAGTGAGGGTGGTAGTGGTGGTGGAATGATGAGGGTGGGGATGGAGTGGTGGTGGTGTAATGGTGGTCGTGGAGGTGGAGTAATGGTGGTGCGATAGTGGCGTTGTGGTGGTGGTGTAGTTATGGTAGTGGTGGTGGTGGTGGAGTGCTGGTGGTGGCGGAGTGGAGGGGTGGGGTTGGTGGTGGTGGTGGATTGATATGGTGATGGTGGTGATGATGATGATGAGTGGTAGTGGTGGTGGAGTGGTTGTAGGAGTGGTGAGGGTGGTCTAGTGGTGGTGTGGGGTGGTGGGGAGTGGGAGTGGTTGTTGTGGTGGTGGGGAGTGGGAGTGGTTGAATTCAAACACACAAGAATTCAGCCAGAATTAAGTAGCTTAAAGCTACTTAATTTTTTTTAACATTTTAGCCTATATTTTAAGTAACACTTAATTTGTTAAACAATGTATAATATGGTTATCAAACCTGCTTAATCACATATTATTTAATTGATTCAATTTTAAGTGTTGAATTTAAGTTATCGAACAACCCTCCTCATTGTCCTCAAAATTGCATGCAGTTGAAGGACATGGCTAGAGCATACTTGGCTGAAGCCAAATGGTATCACGACGGCTATGTTCCAACTATGGAAGAGTATATGCCAGTTGGACAAGCGAGTAGTGGTGTCCGATCACTTGTCACTGTTTCCTTTGTTGGAATGGGAGAGCTGGCGACCAAAGCGGCTTTCGATTGGACTCGTAGTGACCCGTTAATTGCTCAAGCTACAGAAGTGATTGGCCGACTCATGGACGACGTGGCTGGCCACGAGGTAAGATTGATGACTAGTTTTATTAGTGTATTACTTGTTCTAAAAGCCCATATACAAATGGATTAATGCAATATATGTTTGAACTATGGTTCATCGATCATGCCTGGAACTTTCTTGAAGAAGGTTGCTTATCCATGACACTTGATCCTGTAAAGTGTAAACCCGACCCGAATGAATCGTCTATCTCCAAATTCAAGATTCTAACTAGGGAGGGTGGAATTATGACATCCTTTGTACTACCTCTTTTGCATGCTAACGTTTGTGATGGTGCAACTGTAGTTTGAGCAAGAAAGAGGTCACGCAGCCTCGGCAGTTGAATGCTACATGAAACAATATGGTGCAACACATGAAAAGGCCGTCATTGAATTTCAGAAACAAGTTACAAATGCATGTAAAGACATCAATTCAGAGTGTCTCCGGCCAACCGCTGTCCCAATGCCTCTCCTCTTGGGAGTTCTCAATCTGGCGCGAACATTTCATTTTGTATACAAGGATGGATCAGATTGCTAAACAACTCTTGGAGCCAAGTTCAAGGAAATTGTGACCTTAGTACTCGTTGATTCATTGCCAATTTGAAATCTCTCTTGCAAAAAGTTGAGCCCGAAGTTCGAGTAATCGTATGAACACCTATTTGTATCTCTATATCGCCAAAGACATATAATAATTAAGCACGTATATATGTTTATCATAGATTGCTCTATTGTTTGAAGAAATAAAGAGATTCTTCTGAAGTATATATGGCCTTGTTTTGATCAAACAGGCCAATGGTTAGGAATCCTCTGTATTTATTGTGTGCAATGTACGGATTATCGATCCCATGCAAAAGAAATAAAGTTGTCTTTTGTTGTTGTTGTTTGTCCCTGACGAGTATATCTCTTCAGAAATGATTTTTACAACACTCATTTACACACCTGCCAACTGTCAACTAAAATTGAAATCAATGGAATATATAGTTCAGTTGCCTAGGACTCTTGCATCTCATTAGAAGGTCAAGAGTTCGAATTCTCCCGCCTGCGTGTGGGTGTTCTTCCCGTAATGGGCTTTTTATTTCTTTCTTTGTTCCTTTCTGCCCTATAATGGCTTATTTCTTGTCTTGGTTGTGAGTTGTTGGGCTTGATTATTGAGAAAATGGCGGCCCAAGACGTGTTTTAATAATTAATATATACCCGCCAAAGACATGCAAAGAACATTTGTTAATGCTGAAAATGTATTTGGCATGTAAACATTATATCAAAACCTGTTCTTGGCCGTCATTTTCTGTTGATTGTTTCGTGGATTCTTACAGTTGTGCATATCCAAGCCCAGCTCTCTAAAAGTTTCAATATTCCTAAGCTGTCCAACTAGCTAATTTTTTTAAACTTAAAAATTACACTTAGTTTTGTAGGAGAGTTTCCACAGTTCATTGGAAAATAAGGCTTCTTGTTCGAGAACGGTTTATTACTGGAAAAGTTAATTATAGATTAACACTTCGTATTAATTAGAATTTTGACCTTAGTAAAGTTATGCAATGACACTATTACATATTGTTCTAATGTATTTTTTTATTCTCCCCACAAAAAGTGCTTAAACAGTCCGACTATGGGTACGCCATTTTGTGTACACCAAATATACACCGGATTGTGTGGTAATCATTTCGGGATTTCACACAAATGCTAAGAGCTGCTAAATCTGTATAAGATATTTTTTTTTAAAGAATTCTTGTAAAAAAACAGCTCTGTCGGAATTGAAGGAAAAATTGATCAAACACTTATCAATATCCGAATGAGCTAATGTTTTAACGATCATGCATATTGATCTGTATTTTTCCTCAAACTTTAAACTCATTTGATTGACTTTATGACTTCCCCCTCTAGTGACTATGCCATTTTTGCCAATCGATTAGGAATCTCTCTCTTCTTTTTTTCTGTTGTGTAACTTGTCTTGTATTGGGTGTGAGACTGTACGTGACTCCTCTGCCAATATCCTTGTACTACGATAAAAGATACTCCATAGAAAACATATTAATTTTGTGTATGATTATGGACAAATAACGTTTTGGCCCAAGAGGAATGCTACCTTTGTCATTGCTTGGCTTCCTTTTCCCCATCCTAGCTAGACAAGTTTACATATAGGAAACCTGTGTATATATAACATTTTGGACAATTTTTTTTTAATTTTTATAACAACTCAGTTTCTTGCCAAATGGATTATCCAACGGCAGCCGCAAACCCATTTGTTGGACCATTGGACCAACCCCCTTTGACTTTCTCAATTGATCACATAGTGTACCGGGTTTGTCATTTGTAATTCATATACGATATCCAATCGATTGGGAAAAAAAAAAAAACCATTGTCGGATACCTCTGTCGGAGTCGGATTTTTCTAGGTATAAACTGAGCGCCGATTCCAACAAATACGACCATCATCTACACACCATCTCTAAAAAGACAGGGGACGTCTCTACGGAAGGATCGAGAGTCCAGCCATACATGCATTGTTAATCTCTTAATTAGTTGCGTGCACAAGCTTGGACAAACAAACCTAATACGGAGTAGTATATATTTAATTTCCACAATTCAAATGAGCGTTCGAGGGAGAAAACTTGAAGTGAAAACGTAAGCAAACAACATTGACCTGTTCATAGATATGAATTGACCTAATGACCGAGCCCGAGTCATTTGGGCAGCCTACGTATTCCGCTGTAAAGAGAATCAAGTCAAACGTAGTTCCAAGTTTCTGGGGGAGATGTTCTCTTCCATTCTTTAAATTCTGTCTTCTCTCTCTAGAGGAGATGACTCTCTCGCTCTAGAAATCCATCTGTCTCTCTCTGGAGGAGGTCATCCTCTCCTCTCTGAATACCAGCACTGGTATTTATAGGTAGAGACTGAAACCTCTGCTGGACTCATCCTGTTGCGATCCCTGTCGGTCTGTGGACCCATGCCGCGGGAACCTACTATGCCGCGGGACCCTTGCGGGCCTATCTGCCCCCCGCGATGGCTCTCGTGGGCCTCTCCACCCCTGCTAGCTTGTTCAGCTGCGCGGGGCCCATCTCGCGTCTTTGGACCCTTGCGCGGGCCTTGCGCCCTTTGGCTCTCGCTGGTTCGACTGCTCTTAATTGCGATTTGATCTAGAAATTAATTGCGATTTGATCGACCATATATGTTATAAGAATCAAGACCTTGAAATTAATGTTCAAGTTGAGATTCCAAGAGTACTCTGTTGGAATCTTGAATTTGTGAATGGTATTTGCGGCTAAGAATCGATCCACTTTCCCATAAATGCAGTAAAAAGAATTTGGCTTTTAATTAGTACTACTTCAAATTACACGATCCAATTCTTAAAGAAAATATTTTAAAAAACTTAAAGGTCAAAAATTTGCAAAAGCAAAAGGGAAAACAGAAACTCCAAAAGTAGAATCAAAAGTTATTTATCTAAATTTGATTTACTCAACTATTGCAATTAATACCTGTTGGGTCATTTCCCATTACCTATTTGATTTTTAGGTGGGAAGTCAGTGCCCGGATCAACTCCTGGACTACATGAAACATTTCTTTCAAAAGATTTTGGATACCTACAACATGATCGATGATGAAATGGCCAAGCAAGGAAGATCATATCTAGTCGAATACGCAAAATCCGCAGTACTTCACCTTGAACAAACTTAAATATTACTCCTTTTACTTAAAAAATTATTCTCGAAATTGCGTCCGATCGATACTAACTCATTGTCCTCATGAAAATGAAATGCAGTTGAAAGATATGGTTAGAGTGTACTTGATTGAAGCCAAATGGTATCACGAAGGCTATGTTCCAAGCATGGAAGAGTATATGCCAGTTGCGGGATTGAGTGGTGGTCTCCGATCACTTGCAATTGTTTCCTTTGTTGGAATGGGAGAGTTGGCCGCAAAAGAGGTTTTTGATTGGGTTCTAAGTGATCCCTTAATTGTTGAAGCTTCAGCACTGATTGGCAGACTCCTCGACGACGTGGGTGGCCACGAGGTAAGATTGATGACTAAGCTATTGTTGTCCTTAACTTTTGTGGCTTACTGATTCGCCTTAAAGAGACAAATCGAAAAATTAAAATTATAACTTTACCCAATTTTCTAAGCAAATATCCAAGAAATGACGAGATATTTTGATTGGGTTTTTGTGGACTTTTTCTTGGAGATATTTTCAAAAAATTTAGGGTAAAGGTAAATTATTTTTACTTTTTCGATTCCTCACATTGAGACGAATCAATAATCCACAAAAATTTATTCAAAATTCTTCAAGTACTTATATTTAACCTTTTTTGTGTAATTATTAAATTTTTTTTGTTGGTATTTTAAAACGGGGGTGGCACGTGCCACCTCCCCCATGCTACGTACCTCCACCTCTGGAGGGAATTGTGTAAAGGTGTGGGGGCCCGGGCCTCCCCCAACCTTAAAATGTGCAAGTAAATTTGAGCTTTCAAGCCCCAGTTAATTAAGCTCGTGAACTTCTCAATGAAAAAGCTGGAAAGATGAGTTCTTTTTTGACATCATAGTATATATGTTTAATACTAGAAAAGCACAAGTGATTGAGCTTAGCCTATATTTTCTCTAGACGAGTTTGAACAAACCCAAAGTCAAGCCGAGCGTGAATTGAGCTCGAGTTCTTTTGTTCGTTTAGCAATCCTAATTCCAACCATATTAAGGGCTGTGAATTAATTAGCAACAGAAATAAACATGGAGGTTGGAAATTATGACATCATTCGCACTCCCTCTTTTTTCATGCTAACATTTGTGATGGTGCAAGTGTAGTTTGAGCAAGAAAGAGGTCACGGAGCCTCGGCAGTTGAATGCTACATGAAACAATATGGTGCAACAGAAAAAGAGACCGGTGTTGAATTCCAAAAACGAGTTACAGATGCATAGAAAGACATCAACTCAGAGTGTCTCCGGCCAACCGTTGTCCCAGTGCCTTTCCTCGTGCGAGTTCTCAATCTGGCACGGACGTTTCATTTTGTATACAAGGGTGGATCAGATTGCTACACAAATTAATCCTGGAACCTCGTTCAAGGAAATTGTGACCTTAGTACTCGTTGATTCATTGCCAATTTGAAATCTCTCTTGCAAAAAGTTGAGCCCAAAGTTCAAGTAATCGTATGAACACCTATTTGTATCTCTATGTCACCAAAACATATAATAAAGTTGAAGAAATTCTTCTCAAGTATGGCCTTGTTTTGATCAAACAGACCAATGGTTAGGAATCCTCTGTATTTATTGTGTGCAATGCACGGATTATTCCATGCAGAAATAAAGTTGTCTTTTGTTGTTGTTTGTCCCTGATGAGTATATATATCTCTTATTCGGTTAGCGTAATTTTAATCTATTCCGTTTGAAAATAAATAAATAAATAAATCTCTTCAGAAATGACACACTTTTACAACTCTTATTCACACACCTCACAAGAAAATTCTTTCAGGTGAAAAAATCAAGATGTAAATTTTTTCACCCTGGAAATCAGAATAAGAAAAAGAAAAAGGAAAATTGCCTAACAGGAGAAGAAGAAAAATACTAGTAAAGTCGAGAAGAAAGTGTTCTCTAGACATCCAAAATAAGGCATTTAATATTAAATCACAGATTTTTCATGGTACTATTTTTGGTTTAGGTGGTGGAAGGATTTGGATGTTGCTAGGAAACTACCTTTCACAAGAGACAGAGGGGTGGAGTTGTGTTCGTTTGGATATTGGGAGTGTACTATGAGCCCCAATATTTTCCAACTGTAAGGATTCTAACCAAACTGATTTCCTTCATGATTTCCATTAATGATGATTTGTATGATACTAGCAATGCTAACATCAACAACGCCAAAATTTGAAAAAAAAATAATAATGCCTAGAGGGCCGAAGCTCACAACACCTGAGGGCCAAGCCCGAACACCTGAGGGCTAAGAGCATTAAAATGCCCAAATTAAATCAAACACATACAGCTCAAATAAACTTAAGTCTGGGCATCTTTCTCTAATCAGTCTAGCAAAGATTAATTAATTGAGGCTAAGTTGTGATGATCGATAATGTCTAAATTTGTGATGATAGATAATTCGTAGGGATATAGCATTAATTGTAGACTTGGAATTGGTCAATGCATGCATAAATTAAATTGCTAAACACAATGAAAGGGTTTTTAAGCTAGTGGTACTCAATTTGCTTTACATCATATATGTCTTTCTCGTGCATCACATGTTTTTTGGAAAAATTGGGAACTCAAGGGAAACAAGTAATCACATAACCAATAAGGCGTTTGGTAGGAATTTTAGAAATCAACAGGTAGATAAGAGTCTTGCACTACGGACTAAAAGAAGAGTCTTGCACTACGGACTAAAAGAAAAAGACTGATGGTTGAAGAGTCTTGCCAGCCATGAATAATATTCAACAAAGGATATTTACCACAAAAAAAAAAATTCAACAAATGCTTACAGTGCGCACTTGATGAGAACTTTCCACAGGCATTTTGTCCGAGCCCAAACGAGGGTGTTGAACTTTCCACAATGAATCACAAGGCAAGAAGCTGATGAATTTTTTCCATCACACCCGAAAAGGAGTAATGACCGGCCATGAATCACAAGGCCTCAACCTACGAAATACACATCCTAAATAAAATACCATAAACACCCCAAGTAGTCCACCACTGGCCTTGTAACTTGTTCGAGCTTAATGGGAGGTATGCTTCTTTGCAGTGATATAATCTGGGTAGCCCGCAACAACGTTATTTTCAACTCTAATAAAATGTTACTTTTGCCGATTAATTTATTTTTTATTTTTTCAATAACAAGACGCTTGAGAAGACAGAGTTTTGGGTGTTGCGGTTAAGGGCAGATGTTAAGGGTTCGACTACAGGGTTTTACGGGTAGAGGGGATTCACTGCCACGGCTGGGCTACTAAACTTTGGTCTTTATGTAATCACATGATCACCCCCAAATAGACTTTGTTTTTCCGAGTAGTAGTACTAGAAGAGTTGCTATACTCTTCGAGGCTCTCTCAATGCATTTCTTCTTCTATTGTATTGTTTCATCTTTTGATCTTGATGATTAACAAAGTTTTCTTTGCCGTTTACAAAAAGACCTTAATCACCTATAGGATGAGGCAAAATTCCCTTGGTCTTTACCTCGGGCTCACCGCCGCAGCCCGGCTACTAAACTTTGGTTCTTATGTACTCGTGATTATCCATATGTAGACCTCTAATTTGGAACGAGTGTTACATTTTTACCACAAAATCTCATCACATGCAGAAAGCCTGGAGGTATGTTGTATAGCCATGAACTCTGGTAACTACAACTTTTTCATGGTTCAAACTCTCATAACTACAACACTCTCAGTTTATAATTGTTAGACTTATCCCATATCGCCTATTTAAGCCACTCAAAGTTGGTTAATATATTTTAGAGGTTACTCCACCTATATATTGCCAATTGATTTTAGGTTGGAACCCTCCAAGAATTCTAACGTGGTATTAGAGCTAGGTCTTGAGTGGCCTCACCTCTCGTGGGAAAGTCTCTGTCATCTCTATCGTCGATTGAGTCAATCGCTCAGCTCCTGATTTTAGGTTGTAACTCTCCAAGAAATTCAACAATAACATTCACCTCAAAATCATGACTTTATTCTGGTATAATTGTTGGGTACCATATGTTTTTCTACTTAAATTTGTGAACAAGAAAGCTTCTTTTATTTCTATAAATCATTAGAATTCCACAAAATGAGGGTGTAGTCCAATAAACACAACAGAAAAAGTCTCTACGCACCTCATAATCAGAGAGCCAATATTTTCCACAATAAAAGGTCGTACTCGTACTCGTACTCGAAGAAGTAAATTTCAAGTGAAAGACTAAGCAAACAATGCATTTCTTCTCCTATAGTATTGTTCCATCTTTGGATCTTGATGATCAATGGAATTTTCTACGCCATTTAGAAAAAACCTGAATCACCTATAGGCAGAGGCAAAATTACCCTAGACTTACCTTGGACTCGCCGCCACGGCTGGGCTACTAAACTTTGGTCTTTATGTAATCATATGATCATTAGAATTTGTGAACAAGAAAGCTTCTTTTATTTCTATAATACTCCTAAATCATTAGAATTCCACAAAATGAGGGGTGTAGTCCAATAAACACAACAGAAAAAGTCTCTACGCACCTCATAATCAGAGAGCCAATATTTTCCACAATAAAAGGTCGTACTTGAAGGTGTAAATTCCAAGTGAAAGCCTAAGCAAACAACGTCAATCCAGTCCAAGATTTGAACCCACGTTACATACTTGGTCAAAATATCTTGGACACCAACTTTTCTTCGCCGACGAGAAAATGGTATAGTTAATTGTGTAAGCACAATGTCCCTCGCAAGGAAAATATTGTCCTTCTAGATACACAGATTTGGTGATCCGAAAAAATATGTATATTAATACTAGTCTGATAGGGATACATCGAGAAAAAAGAACTTCTAGATATAAATTAGTTAGAACTATAAGCAATCTGTCAATTTTTTTTAGAATAAAATAGCCGATCATCTCTGTGTTCTCTTTTGATTTGAAATGATATGCCAAAATTTTCATTCTATATGCATTTTCTATTAATATTTTGGTTATATATTCTGAGAATCACCAATACAATATACTCTAGCGGTAAAAATTCCACGATTCGATTGGAAATTTGGCCTCTTCTTTGGAAAAACTTTCGTAATAGTAGAATTACATGTCGTAGTAGGTGGTACTAGGGGTACGGTCTACATACATCGGGCGGGGCCAGGCTCTTATACTAGATAATAACGAGACTTGTGCATATCCATGCCCGGCTCTCTAAAAGTTTCAATATTTCTAAGCCTGTCCAACTAGCCCATTTTTTTAAACTTAAAAATTACACGTAGTTTTGTAGGAGAGTTTCCACAATTCATTGGAAAATAAGGCTTCTTGTTCGAGAACGGTTTATTACAGGAAAAGTTAATTATAGATTAACACTTCGTATTAATTAGAATTGACCTTAGAAAAGTTATGCAATGACACTCACTTTGTTTGGTTCTCCTCTCAAAAATGTTCTATCCAAATTTTTTGACTGTTTCGTCATTTGTGTTTTTCGTCTTTAATAATTTTTTATCAAGTCTTTTTTCTTTCTTTTTTTTTTTTGATGTATATAGCACTTTAAAAAATTCACTAAAGACGAAAAATACACAAATTTATAAAAATATTTATCTAAAAAATTTATTTCAAAACTGACAACCAAATAAAACCACTATTTCATATTGTTCTAATGTATTTTTTTTATTCTCCCCACAAAAAGTGCTTTGGGTACACCATTTGGTGTACACTAAATGTACACTGGATTAATTGTGTGGTAATCGTTTCGGGATTTCACACAAATGCTAAGAGCCGCTAAATCTGCTTAAAATTTTTTCTTAAGAATCATTGTAAAAAATCAGCTCAGTCGGACAATTTTGGGTGTGACTTGTCTTATATTGGGTGTGAGACTGACTCCTCTGCCAATTTCCTTGTACTACGATAAAAGATATAGAAAACATATTAATTTTGTGTATGATTATGGACAAATAACGTTTTGGCCCAAGAGAAGTGCCACCTCTCTCATTGCTTGGCTTCCTTTTCCCCATCCTAAATAAGTTTACATATATAGGAAACCTCATTTTGGACAATTTTTTTTTTGTATAACAACTCGGTTTCTTGCCAAATGGATTATCCAACGACAGCCGCAAACCCATTTGTTGGACTCTCACTAATTCCGGGTCATCTTGCGCGCACTTCGACTAATTCCGGGGCCCTAAAGGTAACGACCGGACATTACCCGCAGTGGCCCTAAGATTTGGAATGTTTGGCCTCTGTGAGAATAGAACCTGTGACCTTATAGAAGAGCACTTATTACTTTCTCACAACCATTTGGTCAAACCCCTTTGACTTTCTCAATTGATCTCTCCTATCGATTGGAAAAAAAGAAAAAAACAATTTGTCAGAGTCGTATTTTTCTACGTATAAACTGAGCGCCAAGTACGACCAGCCATGCATTGTTAATCTCTTGGTTAGTTGCATGCACGGGCTTAGACAAACCTAATACGGAGTAGAATTTAATTTCCACAATTCAAATGAGCACGAGGGAGAAAACTTGAAGTGAAAACGAAAGCAAACAACATTGACCCGTAAGCAAACAACATTGAATTCACCTAATATGTACTTAGCCTGCGTTCTTTATATATTATATAATATAATTTTTTTAGAATAGGAGGACATCCAAACTCTATAAATAGCAAGCACACGAGAGCTCTTCTGTCTATCCAACCAGCTAGAGAGTGAAAGCAAGGACTAAAAGAGTGTTCTTTCTGGTTTAGTCGAGCTCTCCCTTCTCTTAACTGTTCATAGCCTCCAAAGCAACCCACTAGGAAAATGGAAATAAACTCTAGCCCAACTCTTACATTGACCCATGGCCAAGTACCCGAGGGCACTCCACGTCGCTCTGCAAATTTCCATCCGAGTGTTTGGAAAGATTATTTCCTTACCTATGCTTCTGTAGCCATGGTAAAATTATCTCAGATTGTTTAGAATCATATGTAGAATACTTAAATCAAATCCTTATAGCCTTCCAATATGATCAACATAAGTAATCAAAGGAGGGTCAACAATCAAGGTTCAAGGATCGATCCACAAACAAAGGGTAACATTTCGTCAGAAAAGGGGAAGCAGTTAGTAGTCTATCAGAAGAAATCTTGGGTCAAGAACAATAACCCCAGTCTGAAGAAAGTCGAAGAAAGGGGTAAGGAGGTTTGGAGGAGAAAAGGGGTCCCAGAATCAAGCATCCAAGTAGGTAATATAAGAGTGCCTAATCAAGCGCTTGCGGGCAAAGACGATGGTGGAACTCTTAACGTTCAAGCAGTGGGAAATGGGTGGCTGAACAGGAGTATGGTTGGAAAGATGAGAAGATTACTCTCAGCTCAAGAACTAGAAATGCTGTTTAAGAAGGGGAAGGCAGGGAATGTTCAGATCAAACCAATGGGAGGGAGATATGTGATTATCTTGTTTTCAAGTGAGGAGCGAAGAAATGAGTTGTTGAAGGAGAAATGGTTGGAATTGTGGTTTGAAGAGGTTAAACCATGGAATGGAGATTCAGCAAAATGCGAAAGATTTGCGTGGCTGGCATGTTATGGAATGCCTCTCAATGCATGGAGTGTTCCAACATTCAGAGCAATTGGGAGTAGGTGGGGATGTTTCATTGAAGTTGACAGCGACACTTTGAAGGAAACATCGTATGTTACAGGAAGAGTCCTTATTGCGACAGAGAACCCTAGCAAAATCGGTGGGGAGATACAGTTAATGGTAGATGGAAGGAAATACAAAGTCAGGGTGGAAGAGGAAGGAACGTTCAGAACGGTGTCTGCAACATACCAACCTGGTAACCATGAAGCAAACTCGGAACATGAGAAAGAAGATGGTGAGGTGGACAGGAGAATTGTTGACATGGATGCCAGCAAGGATAAGCATGAGGGTCTAGTGGCTGACATGGAATTGCAAGGAAACGTTACTTTGAATGTCAAAGGAAAAATAAATGAAGAGGAAGATAAAGAGTCTGAAAACAAAGAGGAGGAAGCCGAGAAGGCAAGGAACAATGGTCTTAATGATAGCCACTATTCTGGTAAGGAGATAGTAGTAGCTTCCCAAGGGGCTGAGTCTCTCGGGAAACTTGATTCTGGTGAGAACAATAATGAGGAGAGCATTAACTCTGCTCTAGGACTGGATTCTATTGTACAAGATTCTCAAAGTCCCCTGAATGAAGAATGCATTGAATCGGCAAAAGTTAGCAGACAACTCCAATATACGGAAGTACAATCAGGTGATAATCAGTTTCAAGGAAAAAACAGAGGAGAGGTGGAAGACAATTCACTGCAGTGTATCTCCAATATCCCGGTAAGGGCATCTCAGTTGAGTGGCATAAATCTGCATGTCGATTTAAACCCAAGTGCGGTTAGGAGAAACATCAGAAGTCAACAGTTGGAAGCGTCAGAGAATTCAGAAAAGGAAGGTGCTGCAGAGTACATTACGGCCTCCCAGCAACAGGAGCAGATTGAAATAGACAAGGAGTTGCAGAAGACTATTGCAGCAGGTAACTCTCTTGGTATTAAGTTCGGTAATCCTGGTATAAATAGGATGAAAAAGATGATAGAAAATGAGGCAAAAATTTTGAAAGCATCACTGAAAGATAATTCAGATGTTCCTCTTATGAGGGACGACTAAGTAGCTGAATAGCGTTCAAAAATAAGGGGCCCCAATGAAAATCATTTCTTGGAATATTAGGGGGCTGGGCAGTTCTGTTAAAAAGAGGTTCGTTACTAAGTTGATTAAAGATAGAAGCCCAGATGTAATGTTATTACAAGAAACCAAAATTGAGAGGTTTGAGCTATCTGTAATTCAAAGATTGTGGGGATCATATGATGTAGAGTATGCTGAGGCTGGGGCTGTGGGTCTCTCTGGTGGTGTTTTAATGATGTGGAATCCAAATAAGTTTAAACCAAAAAGTGTCACTACCCACAGACATTTTGTCATGGTGACGGGTGCTTTGGTAAACTTGGAGTGTACCATTGTCAATGTATATGCTCCCAATGAAGCTGCTAGTAGGAGTGAATTGTGGAATTTGTTAGTCCAGTTAAAACGTGTTGCTCAGGTTCCATGGTGTTTGGGAGGGGACTTTAATGAGATTAAGGCCATGTGTGAAAGAACAGGGTGTAGCAGAATAGAGAGAAGTATGAAGGAGTTTAGAGAGTTTATTAATCAATTAGAAGTCAAAGATTTACCAATGATGGGTAGGCAGTATACGTGGACCAATTTCCAGGAAAATACAATTCATAGCAGATTAGACAGATTCCTAATCTCTATGGAGATGATGGAAAATTTCAACTTGGTGTTATGGGGACTACCAAGACCAATTTCTGACCATGCCCCTATCATGATTTCTGATAATAACTGGAATTGGGGACCAAAGCCTTTTAGATTTATGGATGTATGGTTGTCTGATCCAAAGTGCATGCAAGTAGCTAAGGAAGCTTGGGAGACATTACCAACCTATGGCTGGGCAGGGTGTCTAATTGTGAAGAAGCTAAAAGAGGTTAAAAGAAGGCTGCAATTGTGGTACAAACAAGAATTTGGGGACTTGAATCTCAAACTTAGCACTCTACAAGGAGAACTACATCAACTGGATCTATTGAGTGAAGGCAGACAGTTGAGCGCTGACGAAAATAAACGAAGGAGTAAAGTGAGGGGTGAAGCACTGAAATGCTCAAGAATGGTGGAATGTATTTGGAGACAGAAATCCAGGATAAACTGGTTGAAACTTGGGGATAGAAATACAAGGTTTTTCCAGATATCAGCAAACAATAGATTTCGAAAGAAGCTTATATGCTCTATCAAGGTGAATGGTAGTATCCAGGAGGAACCCAATTTGATCAAAAGAGGAGCTGTGGAATACTTTAAAGAAATTTTTTCTGAAGATGTGGTAATCAGATCAGAGATGGAAGGGCCTTTCAATAGAAGACTGAGTCCAGAGCAGGTGGAACGTTTGGAGAAGCAATTTGATGAAGAGGAAATAGTAGCAGCGATCAAGGACTGTAATAGCCTCAAAGCCCCAGGTCCAGATGGGTTCAATTTCTCATTTGTTAAAAAGGCATGAGTTTCATGAAGCAAGACATTTTGGCGTTTTTTGCAGAATTCTATGAGCATGGGAATCTTGCTAGAGGTATAAACTGTACCTTCATTACTCTGATTCCTAAAAAGGATGATGCTATTTGTTTTGGAGATTTTAGACCCATTAGTATGGTGGGGTGTATTTATAAAATTCTGGCTAAAGTCTTAGCTAACAGACTTAGACAGGTGCTGCCCATTATTATTGGAGACTCACAGTCAGCTTTTGTTGGGGGTAAACAAATTTTGGACGGGGTACTTATCGCTAATGAGATTATTGATTGCTGGAAAAAAAAGGAAGACAGGAGGGCTGATTTTAAAGCTGGATTTTGAGAAAGCTTACGACTGTGTAAATTGGAATTTTCTTTTGGAGTTGATGGCAAAGTTAGGATGTGGATCAAAATGGTGCTTGTGGATCCAGAAGTGTATCTCAACTACTTCTCTTTCCTTTTTGATCAATGGATCAGCAACTGAGGAAGTTTTTCCACAGAAGGGTCTTCGACAAGGAGACCCTCTATCTCCCTTCCTGTTCAATATCGTGGTGGAAGCTTTCAACATCCTAATGGAGAGAGCAAAGGATGAAGGCTCAATTAAAGGCATTCAAATCGGGTTGGAGACGAATGGAGTAAATGTGTCGCATCTTCAGTTCGCGGACGACACAGTTCTGTTCTGCAACAATGATCTGGATGAGATACTAAGCATTAAAAGAGTCCTTAGATGGTTTCAAGAGATGTCAGGATTAAAGATCAACATGTCCAAGAGCATGCTGTGCGGGGTGGGTATCCAGGAGCAAACTGTCAACGATTTGGCTCTTATCATAGGCTGTAAGAGTGGGAAACTACCCATGAAGTATTTGGGGTTACCTCTTGGAGCAAACCCAAGAAAGATTCAAACATGGGCTCCTGTTATTGAGAAGGTAGAAAAGGCCTTGAAGGTGTGGAGGAGGAGGCGAATATCCACGGCTGGAAGGCTGTCTTTGTTGATTTCTAATATGAGCAGCCTGCCTATTTACTATATGTCACTTTTTAAGATGCCAGCAACAGTTGCTAATAAGATTGAAAGACTACAAAGGAAGTTTTTATGGGGAGATTCTGAAGGGTCTAGGAAAATACACTTAATAAAATGGGAAAAGCTTTCCAAAAATAAGAAATTTGGAGGTTTGGGGATCAAGAGACTATTGGAACACAACGTGGCATTACTTGCTAAGTGGTGGTGGAGGTTTAATAAGGAGAAGGATTCTCTATGGGTGAAAATAGTACAAAGTAAGTACAGGTTGGATGATCAGACTTGGCTTCCTATACTACCATGCAGAGGAAAGGCTTCCATCATATGGAAGGATATCTGTTCGGTAGGAAGTTTGTGTGCGGACATGGGAGAATTTGTAGTTCAGGGGTTTAACTTGAAAGTCAACTCGGGTACAAGGATTAAATTCTGGAAAGATAAGTGGTTGGGAGAGGAGCCTTTAAAAGCTGTTTTTCCGAGACTGTATATGATTTCTGCTCAACAAGAAGCAACGATAGCAGATATTGTGGATAACCGGAATCAAGAGAATTGGGATTTACAGTTCACAAGAGGGTTGCGGGAGTGGGAAGAGGTACAACGACTAACTATGGTTCAGCTACTAAGCGTGGTGCAATTACAAGATTCTCAAGAGGATTGTATGGAATGGAGATGGAGCAAAAATCTGACGTTTTCAGTAAAGTCTGCATATTCCAAATGGGAAGATCAAAAATTTGTAGAAGATAAAGAGCTATTTGCTGTCTGGAGGAATATTTGCCCCCCTAAAGTAGAGTTGTTTGCATGGATGGCTATACAGGAGCATGTCTCCACGAGGTCTGTTTTGGTAAGAAGAGGTATTCTGAATGAGGAGCTTAGCCTCTGCCCCATATGCAACAATGAGGAGGAAACACCCAATCACCTACTCGTCCATTGTGATAGTGCAAGGAGAGTATGGAATGAGATTATGAAATGGTGGCGTATTGTTTGGGTTTGCCCGGCAACTTTAAAAGGCCTTTTTGTATTCTGGAATGGCTTCCCATTCAAAAATCTGGAAAAATCCTGCTGGCTAGCAACTTTCTATGCTGTGGTGTGGACTATATGGCTATGCAGGAACGATACAGTTTTTAATGACAAACCATGGGAAGAGGAAGACATTGTAGACTTGGTGAAAACTAGGGTGGCAATTTGGATAAAAGGCAAATTCAATTTGCATGTCTATTCTGTGGAAGATTTCAAGTGGAACCTGGAAGGAATTAGGAGTGTGAACATATAGTGGGTGGCTTTGTTTTGGGTTCGGTTTGGTGTCTTGGCTTCGGGGTGGGTTTTGTTCTCTCTTTTTGTCTTTTGGTTCTGTTTTTTTTTGTTTTGGGGGGTGGTTTCTTTGAATTGTTCTTTTGTCCTTTGGTGCTCTTGCTGTGTTGGGGTCGTTTGGTAGGTCTTAGGGCTTTTTGGTGTTTAGGGGCGGCTTGGTGTCTCAGTGGGGCTATAGGTCTAGTTGTTGTCTCCATCTTGTTGTGGTTGTCTCTTGATCCTTTGGTTTCCTTTCGTGTCTGGGGCTGGTTTTTTGGTTGGGGTTTTGTGGTTTTTTTTTTGTGGTTGTCTCTTGACCCTTTGGTCCCTCTCCGTTTGGAGATTCTTGAGTCTTCTCTCTTCACTTTAAACTGCTTCAGCTGAAGTTTAGTAAGCAGGGCTTTATACTGTATCTCCCTTTATTCCTCTTACCAACTCCTATTCTATGGAGGGCTAAGAGGGTGCAGTGCAGATTGGTGTACTTGGTCCAACTCCTAATTTCTGGGGGGGGCTAAGTATCCAAATCATGGTGCTACTAACCTTAAGAAGCTGACTGTTATTGATGCTGTTATGTTCTACTTGGCTGGATATGATTAGAAGTGTTTTTGGCGCTGATATAATATGCTGACTATGATGCTAAATTCCAAATGAACTACCAATAATACTTTAGAGTACCAAATCTCGTAGGCTAATGTTGGGCCATGGCTTCCCCTTGACATGGTCTCACAAATCAGAAAATAGCTCTGAAAATGCTTAGCGCTGCTGATCTGCTTATTCAATTCTTGAGGTTGGAAGATACAATAGTGGAAGAATCATTGAATTCATGAGTTGAGGTCAATTTCCTTTTCTTTAATGTTCTGATGTTCTGTTGAATTCATGGACATCTGGTGTTCCAATGCTTGAAGAGATTGCTCTTATCAACTCCATCCCATTGGAGGGCTAAGAGCTCTGTTTGGTCAAGATGTTTTGCTGGCGATGCTCTTTTCAACTCCAACTTTTTTGGAGGGCTAAGAGCTGGTTGAAACAGAGAGGCTAGGCTCGGAAGTCATTGAGTTGATGAATATTCCTGATACCAAAGGAAAAATTTGGCCTCCATGTCCTAATTTTTCACTGCTTTTCTGTCTCAATTCATCATATTGGAAGACTTTGAGAGTTTAGACAGTTTGCTATTTTCAACTCCAACTGGATGCGGATAGTACTGATACAACTCCAACTGGCTGTATGTCTTGTGGTTATTTTTCCATGATTCTGTGATTGTAATGATGCTGATCTGATGCAATAACAATCACTTTGGAAACCTTCGAGAGGTATAGAGGAGGGCTCCAGTGGAGGCTAAGAATTGGGGAATGGGGAATGGGGATCCAAGGAGGGCTTCAGATGTTGATCCCAGGAATTTCTTAGATTGGAGGGCTCTAATTTGAAAAAGCATCGAATCCTTGAAGTTTAACACATGGCTGGGCTCATTTGATAAATATCTGTTTTACTCCTCAATGCCTGTAGCTGCTGTTTCTTTGAAGTTCCTTGAGGCTGGGCTCTCCCCTGTCAGCTTGATGATGTTAAAAGTGGTTATTAGTATAGGTGTTAGCTATTGCCGGGTGATGTCTGTTAAGTGAACTCTTTCAATTTCTCATTGATCCATTTTCTTTTTGCTCTTTTCTTTCTTTTGGCCATCTCTTTGACCCAAGTTCTTCTTGTAATTGAAGTTTGGCCTCCTCGATGTACCCTTTGTCGAGTAATAATAAACTTGTTGCCTTTTCGAAAAAAACATAAATGCTATTTTTTTATATATTAATCTTGGTTTAGGATATATAGTGAAAAACAAGCATAAAAATATTCTTATTTGATTGAGTTATGTAGTAATATATATAATTTCACTATCTTTGTTTTCATCATATATACTTTCGTCGTTCTCTTCACAAAGCCAAGATTGTTATGGATATTTGATTTCCTGGTTACAAATGTTTCGATAATATTTTGGTGACAAGTACTATTGTTTGAACACTACATAGTTCATAGAAGTAATATGTGGCACCCATTTGTGACATGTTTAGTATCATGTAAGACAACTACATTAATTAGACTAGTTCCAAATGAGCATATTTATCATTGTTTACATAGGAACCAGATGTTAAAACAGAGCGAAGAATTGAGCAGCTCAAAGAAAAAGTCAGAGAGATGATAGTGGCAAGTGCTGATAAACCTTCACAGAAGTTGAGCTTGATTGATGCAATTCAACGCCTAGGCGTGGGCTACCCTTTCGAAACAGAGATTGAGACAACATTACAACACATATATGAAACCTATCATAAAATGGCTAACGATGAAGATCTTTACACTGTGGCTCTCTCGTTTCGAGTGCTTAGACAGCAAGGACATCCTGTCTCCTGTGGTAATTCTCTTTTACTTACTACCCATATTTATTTGGTTACATTGCCAATTTTTGTAGTACCCATATTTTGGTCGAAATCTGTTATTGTCAGCGAAAAGATGTATAAACCAAGTTGAATTCATACTTCACAACTTCAACATAAATCCAACAACAAATTCTTTGAAACTGGTTGGATTGTTACCTCTAATTGGATCATTACCATTTGCCCCCTTCAAAATCTAACAAATTTTACCTTGGTCATTGCAAACTTATAGTAAAAGGTTCAGTTAGACCCTTATGGGTTTCGAGTAATTTTTGGAACAATTTTATCATTTGGCCATTCCAACTTTGAAAATTTACCGCGCCTTCTCCTTGTTGAGGTTATTGTGTCTTGTCACTTGTTATAAAATATAAGAATGTGTTATGTACTTTTCTCGCCTCGTTGATCATGTGTCGAATTGTTTACCCAGATGTGTTTAACAAATTCAAGGACAATAAAGAAAAATTTCAAGAATATGTAAAAGGTGATGTGCGAGGATTGGTAAGCTTATATGAAGCAACACATTTGAGGGTTCATGGAGAAGATATATTAGACGAAGCACTGGATTTTACGACCACACACCTCAACTCTGCGGTACCCAACTTAAAGAATGCCAGCACAAGTAGTTCATGCTCTAAATCAGCCCATCCACAAGGGCCTGACAAGACTCGAGGCACGACATTACATCCTCTTCTATGAACAAGAGGATTCCCACAACAAAACTCTATTGGATTTTGCGAAACTGGATTTCAACCGCTTGCAAAAGTTGCATCAGAAGGAGCTAAGCGAAATCACAAGGTGATTTTCTTCGTCATTCAAGTTGAATCGTAGTGATTTAACAAGTATGAGATGTTGATCTTGTTTCATGGTACTTACTTTTTTTGTTATGGTTTTTCAGGTGGTGGAAGGATTTAGACTTTGCAAGAAAATTGCCGTTTGCAATAGACAGAGTGGTGGAGTGCTACTTTTGGATACTGGGAGTGTACTTTGAGCCCCAATATTTTCTTGCTAGGAATTCTAACCAAAGTGATTGCCTTGACTTCAATCATTGATGACATTTACGATGTCTATGGTACCTTGGAAGAACTTGTGCTCTTCACTGATGCAATTGAAAGGTTAAATTCTACTGATTTTAAATTTGATTTGAGTCCCTAAATATCAAAATGACTTCCATTGTTCAAGATTGAAATTACAAGACTCTATGAATCATGGATTTGAAATGGAATTCACAGCGTTATAAATGAAAAAGGAAAATTGAAAGAAATATAATTAGCATCACAATGATACTAATGGAAGGTTAGTTGTTTAAGTTAATGTCAATGAATTTTCAGGTGGGAAAATAGTGCCTTGGATCAACTGCCAGAGTACATGAAACTATGTTATCAAGCACTATTGGATGTTTACAACATGATTGATGAAGAAATGGCCAAGGAAGGAAGGTCATATCGTGTCAATTACGCAAAATCTACAGTAAGTTTCAACCCAAGTTACATTTTGTTAGTGGAAAACAAAAAATGAAGTTAATAATAATGTTTTTTTTTTTTTGAACATTTTCAGATGAATAAGTTAGTTAGAGCATACTTTGAGGAAGCCAAATGGTGTCACGAGGGCTATGTTCCGAGTATAGAAGAGTATATGAGAGTTGCCCTTGTAACCGGTGCTTACAAAATGCTTGCAACAACTTCCCTTGTTGGCATGGGGGATTTGGTGACTGAAGAGGGTTTCAAATGGGTGTCGAGTGATCCTTTAATTCTTGAAGCTTGATCCGTGATTTGCAGACTCATGGACGATATGGTTGGCCACAAGGTAAGGACTGATAAGAAAATATGGTCTAAATTAGAACACGCACGGATGAATCCAAATTCCAATATTAATTATTAATTAGCCACGCAAACAATCATCTTTTGACCTTATCATTTCTGGTGTTGCAATTGCAGCATGAGCAAGAGAGAGGCCACGTAGCCTCGGCAGTTGAATGCTACATGAAACAACATGGTGTTGCGGAAGAAGAGGTTTATGTTGAATTTAAACAAAGAGTTACAAATGCATGGAAAGACATGAACGCAGAGTGCCTCCGCCCGACTGCGATCCCAATGCCTCTCCTCGCCCGAGTTCTCAATCTTGCACGGGTGATCAATCTTATATACACGGGTGAAGATGGGTACACCAACTCGGGAAAAAGGCTGAAGCAGTGCGTAACGTCCGTGCTTATCGATTCTGTTCCGATCAATTAGCAAACAATTATCTTAATCGTAAGGAATTTATTCATAAGTGCCGTTAAATGCATGTTTTATTTTTTATTTCCGAAGTATTTTCCCCTTCAATCGCCGGAATGAGTGTGAACTTGGCTCAGATGTGTTCCGGCCGGGGTAAAGAATAAAGATGTCTCTCTGATATCTATGTCCATTGTACCGTTGTAATATTGGGCTCTTTTATTAAGCAAATTCGGTTTTATATACCTTATGATTGTGAACCTTATAGTACAATGATCCTTGGAAAAAAAAAGTAAAACTGTGCATTTGCATCTTACCTGCGACCGACCAAACGGACAATACTTTTACTAAGGGCCTAAGGGGGGCATTTCCACTAAGTTTTTGGTGAAAAAACATAGGTCGTTGTTTACACTAAACTTCTTAATATGAGTATATGACTATTAATCCTACGCACTCTTGCTTTGTTCATCTTAGACTTAATTAGATTTTGGGGATAGTAGTACTGGTCGTACATCAAACAATTTTTTTTTTCCTAAAACCATTATTAATCCTGGTGGAAATCCTCGAGTAATCCAACTCCTATTCAATTCCACAGTAGAGAGAAAACACCTCTCTCATATTCTGCCCAAGGACAAAAAAGAACCATAACTTATAGACCGGTACTCCTCATAATATGAGATCATGTTACTGTGAGAGGCGAGCTGTTTTTTTAACTTCCAAAGTTTAATTCGACCTACTATTTCGATTTTCGAATGAACTTTTGAAAAACTGTAATGGATGCAAACAATCAGGCATAATAATCAATCTTGTTAGTGTGAAGATCTATAATACGTTTTCAATGAATTGAACAAACAAAATAAGTCCACAGCTAAGAGCATTCAAAAGCAGCCGATCAAAAAAAAGAAAATTAAAAGAGCATTCAAAAGCAGTTGTCGTGAATTAGAGTTCATATATAGTAAGGAGAATAATGATTCAACGAACTTAGGGGCCGGGCATATACACTAAACTCTTTGCTCTCTGTGTGTGTCTATGTGTGATGTTGAGTTTTGTTATTGTCATTAGAACATTATATCAAACAGATAATGGGCAAATCACATAAACACTCTGGTTTAAGTTTGCAAAAAGGATATGTTGCCTTCGTCAGAAAAGCAGTCGAAAAACATAAACAATTACCAATGGTGATGTTCAACCGAAACTTACCTTTCTACCCTATGGCCCGCACGGGCGAGAGAAAAGGTGAGGGAGGGCGAGTAGGAATGGCAATGGGGCGGGGCGGGTTTTTGCATACCCCGACCCGAAAATCATTACCCGCCCCCGCCCCGACCCCGACCGGGTTTTTTTGGAGTACCCCCGTTCCCGCCCCGATCGGGGAACTATCCGCCCCGCCCCACCCCGTAAAAATTAAAAAAATTAAAGAATAAGTAAAAAAGTAAAAAAAAATGTTGAATAAGAATAAAAATTATCTAAAAAATAAAACTTTTGAAATTATTTTTGTGTCTTTTGGTATTGCGATTTTATCTAAACTTGTAATTGCAATCAATATTTTAGATTCTTTATTCCATTTCTTTATGTGTAGAATTTATTATAAATATTTGAAGAAAACTTTTTTAAAAATCCACTAAACACCAATAAATATCAATTTTTATTTCTTTTTTTAAATTTAATTAGTCTACTTGACAGTAAAGAGACATTGTTTTTTGGATTAATGATAAAAAAATGAAAGGACATGTATATAAGTATATATACATATATAAATAAATACATATATATATATATATATACATATATGTATATATATATATACACGCCGGGTCGGGGGGTCGGGTAATTTCGGGGCGGGGCACTTTCGCCCCGAACCCGGGAGGGTTTGGAATTTTTTACCCCGACCCAGACCCGATACCCGAAAATGGGGTGGAAAACCCGCCTCGTTCGGGGCGGGGCGGGTATGATTGCCATCCCTGGGCGAGAGAGAGAACCAAGGAGAGTTTAATTTGCAATGGCCTTGTGGTTCGTTATGCCGTTTGGTTATTTTGGAGGTGTGGATGGTTTCTGTGAAGGTCGCGTCGTTCGCGTGGAGAAACGTGGACCTGGGTGGCTTTGTGGTGGAAAATGGGGCAAGGGTAGTTTCGGAATGAAAAAAGTTGACAAACAACTGAGACTTTTATAAGGATTGTATGTATAAGAGATGTAGAGACTTTTATAAGGATTGTATGTAGATGTAGATGTAGATGTAGATGTAGATAGATAGATATTTTTTTGCCATGGTTTATATATGACGGGAGTTAGTAGAGTTTAGTATGTTAGTCAACGGGGGTTCAGAGGCTATCCATAACCCTAAATCCCAAACTTGCTCCTCGTGGGGCTCAAATACTGGCCCACCACTGAAGAGAACCAACTCAATTAAACTTGGTTTCTCAAATATTTACAGTTTTTTTTTTGCCATACTTTATACATCAGCGGAGGTTAGTAAAGTGTTAGTATGTTAATCAATGGGGGTTTAGAAGCTATCCATAACCTTGAACCCCAAACTTACTCCCCGTGGGACTCGAACACTGGCCTCCACTGAGGAGATACACGAGCAAACCAACTCAACTAAGCTTTGGTTTCTCAAATATCTACAGATTAGAGAAGCAATTTCTCCCTTGTGGAAAATTGCAGTGCGAACGCGTCTCTCACTTGACGTATGCTCCCTTCGCCCCTCGTGGCGATCACGACATGACGGGGGACCATTTAAACCCATAGTTAGGGGCCGATCGAAATGCCATAATTGAGATATTGAGATCAAAATGACGCCTCAAGTATATTTCATTTCATTACATTAGTATTATAATTATAATTATTGTCATTATTATTAGGGAAATTTATAGAAATGGTCCTCCTAGTTTCACCCAAGTCTCATTTTCGTCCTCAAAATATCAATTGCAACTCTTTTGACCTTCAAGTTTGGTTTTTGTACCAAGTTGGTCCAATTGATAACGTTTGTCAGCTAAAATGGACAGAAAAAATTAGATTGAGAGCAGATGTTATCAATTGGACCAACTTAGTACAAGTTGCAACGTTCAAACTGCCATTAATCTGATTTTTTCCGTCCAATTTGGCTGACAAAAGTTATCAATTGGACCAATTTGGTACAAAAAACAAACTTGAAGGTCAAAAGAGTTGTAATTGATACCTGGAGGACAAAAATAAAACTCGGATAAAATTAGGAGGACCATTTATATAAATCTCCCTTATTATTATTAGGTGGTGTAATGACATAATGAGAAAGCAATTAAAAGTTTTGCTCCCTAAGAGGTCGGTCGCAAGTTTAGATCCCATGCATGAAGGCCAAACATTACAAACTTTGAAACCATAGGAGATTTGTCCGGTTGCTAATTAACTTCAGAACTCCGGAATAAATCGAGATGTGCGCGCAAGCTAAGTGATAGGCGCGTAAATGTTCACATACGCGCCCCTTAATTTATCTTTGTTAAGTCCTATTTATATTATTATTTGGAGCTTAATGCTTAATTATTGTGTTGTAGGTATTTGAAGAGTTTAATACAAAAATATGCAAAGTTGAAATATTAAATGGTGTTCGACGTTGGGCCGTTTGAATTCAATCAAGTGGAAGGTCTGGACTGCAATCGGAGTAATTAATCGCAAGTCGAATTGGCGGAATTAATGTTCACTGGAAGTAAGAGAATTGGACTTGGACTTATGTTTACTAGGTGGGCCCAATGGTTCACAGTTAGTTTGACTAAATGGTGGACCTTCTAAAGGAATTCTCGGCTGGCAATTAACAAGAAGGGAATTTTAGGGCTGCCAAGTAATGGGGAGCAATATAAAAAGAGAGGAAGGGGATGACTTCGGCAGACTTCTGCCCACGGACGAAACACGAAGAACGGGTCCTGCGTTCTCACGAGGCGATGACAGGAGTTCCGATTGCAGCTTTAGATTTATGTTCTTTCATTCAGATTTTCTTTTTCCTTTCAACTTTTTGCTGCTTTGCTCAATTACTCGCACTCCGGTAATTCGTTTTAATTTCAATTCTTTAATTCAAGTTATTCGTTGATATTTGACTAGTTGATATTTCTTGTTTATTTTTCTTTCTCCAGTATTAGAAGCATGATTCAAATTAGGGTTCTTCTTTTTTATGTATAATGATTAGCGAGTAGTTGTATAGGTAGGGTCGCGGGATGATTAGCACACCGTGATCAGTTCGGGTACTGCTCCTATTTTTAAACAATGGAAGAACGATTTTTGATTGGAAAAATACTTCCCGCGGACGAACCCGGGCATTGTCGGAGCCCATGTGAACGGGGGAATGGGGGTCCAAAACTCATTCTCCGCTGCGCATGGGTATACGGCGACCACAGGGTCTCGCATCTTGCGAGGTACCTTTTTCAATCTTAAATTAAATGTTTTTAAGAACTCCCAACAGAGCAGGTAAATCCGAACTGGTTACGTGCTATAAACCCTACGACTGTACCTCCTTTTAATTATCTGCAAAGTACAATCAATTTCTAGGTTTTTAATTAATCTCAACCAAATCAACAAGGGGTGGCTACCTAAGAGTCAGTTTAATTAGTAACAACCCGAGTTTTTAATCAGCACACATCACTGTCTCTGTGGATTCGACTCCGGACTTACCGGATATTGTGCTACGTCGGTCTCAGCCCTACGCTGGGGGCAACCCATTATTTTAGGTCTAGGAATTCGTCAAGCATTTTTTGCGCCGTTGCCGGGGACGGCGTTGTGTGTTGAGAATTCGGGTAATTTTTAGGTTCTTTTCTTTTCTTTTTCTTTTTCTTTTTCTTTGTTGTTTTTAGTTTTTAAGATGAGATAGAAAAACTGTTCTTTTCTTTTTCTTTGTAGTCTTTAGTTTTTAGTTTCAAAAAAAAAAAAAAGTTAGGTAAGGGGATACAGTCATGATAAAGCCGAAAACGATGCGTGATCACCTTTTTGGGCGTGATACGTGGGACTCCAATGTGGAATTAATCACTATATTATTATTATGGAAGGGAAGTATTTGAACTTATATATACATTATAAATTCAACGCCCTACATCTATTTGGTGTTAACCGCCCCTTCTCATCTACTATGACTTCCACCTTCAGTCCCTTCCTTCGTCTTCCACAGAGCTGTTCGAACCTGCTGTAATTTCCGAACTCAATCCGGGTAAACTATTCTCTCTCTCTCTCTCTCTCTCTCTCTCTCTCTCCCTGATGGCCGGGAATTCTCTGCAACCTTCATCTCAGAAGTTGCAGTCCAATTCAATCTGTTTGTTAATTTGTAACCTTTGCAAACGCAGCTCTAGTTCAAAACTTTGGGGATTGATGCGATACCCTCTTTGGGGATTTACGCGATACCTTCCGAAGTCCGCACCGGGTTTCCTCCCAAAATTCCGTAAGTATATAACCTTTGGAAAATCTTCATGAATTTATTTTCCAAAAACAGTTGTTGACAATGGCAAACTCACTCGCATTTTGTGTGTGAGAGGTTGGGTGCGGTTCCATTCTTTTGAACGCATTCCATGTTTTTGATTAAATGTCACATTTTGTGTGTGACTGGGGATGGGTGCGGTTCCTTTCTTTTATACACATTCCAGGTGTTCGATTAAATGTTGGTTCAGTTGGCTGTAGTTTTTAGGCATTTTGTGGTCATGCATTGTTGAATTGTTGCTTTGGAGCTGTGGTGGTATACGTCTTATTCTTCATAAACTACAAAATTTTCTACGTAAACGGACTGAAACCCCATGGTTGTGTTAGTCTGAAGGTTCCAGTAATGCATACTTTGAAAATATTTTGTGACTAGGATATGTATATCTGTACAGTAAACAAAATCTAAATGTTTTTGCTGCACTGGCCCCAAACAAGTTCATGAATTAGATCTATATTACTTCTTTTAAATGTACGAAGATGTTTTCTCTTTTTGCTTTCTACAAATGCCGCCAGCACTTGCAACTAATACTAGCCCTGTCCTATACGTCTTCCCAACCGACACAATACAACCCAGCACTTGCAACTACAGTTTCCCACTATTGGAAAGCGGCGGCCGTTTCCTTCTAACGAAACGTTACACCTGAAGCGGCAGCATGTAAACGCAAAAGATGTTTGTCTTCTACAAACAAACTGCTCCCCCAAACCATTTCTCTGATTCTTTCCAACCGCTTCAATGCACATTCCCTCTGACTCCCTTCCATCTTCATCTCCAACCTTCGATGTCCAACTATTACAAAGACCCTAACCCGCCGATCGACATTACCCAGCACTGACCCAAGAACCATACTCACTGCCTATGTTCCCGCTGCCAAAAGAAAAAAGTGCTTAGTAAGTTCAATCTTAAACTGTGTCTTCCCCCATCCCCCAATATTCGAAGTTTGAAATTAATTCCTCTACGGACAGTATTTGTTACTTGCAAGTGGTGTACAATATCTTGCAAATCTGAGACCGGCAATGGGGAATCATTACATTATCTCTATTTTACTACAAACTGACCTGATTCCTTCTCCTATTTCGTTGTTTTCCCTTTAGTAGTGGTTTCACGCATAAGATATTTGTAGAAATGCCTCTTTGGCTGGTCAATTAATACAGTTGGGGAGTTGTCAAGATTGTGCGCGCAAACGGTATCAAAACGAACATATAAACAGTTATGACCTTCAAAAAATGATTTGGACTTCAAAAACACGACTTCTTGTCAAAATCTATATCAGTAAATAGATTAAAAGTTAAAAGTATGGAGTCAATAACATATATTTTGATAACAAAGGAAACAATATGGACCATGTAGAGAGGGGTTTGCGTAGAAGTTGGGGGTCATGGCACCCTCTATTCCCAACGCAGTTACATTTAGCCCATTGTTATTCAATCACATCTACGATAAAAAAATTTGTGCACACTAAGCATGGCACCCCTAGTCTCTGTCATACGGTTTTCAAAGAAGAAATGGTGTTCAGATGTGTAAAATGGGGGCTCTTTTTGTGATTTTTGTGCCGATTTTATCTTACTTGAGTATCTGAGTTTGTTTTGAATGAGTCTGTATTCTGTTGAAATGTCGTTATATTAAGGTGATAACACTTGGATAGGGTTCACCGATTTTACAAAATTCTCAAATATGTATCAAGTACTCAAAACTTGATCCATACAATAATAAATTTGTAAAACATTTGAGTTTATGGAGAGTTGAAAATGGCGGTTTACATTTGAACAAGTTTACATTGCCTTTCAAGAGGATGTCATGGTTTCTTGGTATTCCTGTTGAAGTCATTGTTTTGATCTTATCAATAGAGGAGATTATGATCAAAGGATTGGAGCATCGAAGACCCCTCAATGTTGCACTTTTTGGTTAAATTCTCCATGAAAACATGGATTGATGGTTGACTATTGGACTCAATTCTAAATTCTTCTTGCCCTGCAGATTTAACTACTCTTTTAGACAGGCATCGCATCAGGATCAAAATTGTAATAAGAACTACCAAGAGACATCGTGCTTTTAGGTCCAGTTCACCTAAATCTTGAGATTTCCTATCATCAAAATTTTGCAGATGTTTTGAAAAAAGTAAGAAAAAACTCCTGAAGTCTTCGTGCATTGTCCTCATTGTCATGTTGCGGAGTCAAGAACCTCTTATGACTGGATCAAATTGGTAACTATGTTATGGGTTGCTTTCAAAATGGGAATACCTTATTGTTTTTCCTTCTTCAAAATGTTTTGATTGAGAGATTGTGGGTCTAACCCACAACGTCCACATGGAGAGATTGGGGCAAAGTCACTTCGGCTACAAAGGCCTTTGCTATGTGATATTCATGTCAATATATTTTTTTGGACATGTGGTATATTGGTTTCTTCTTATTTGTTTGGTTTTAAGTACGGCTTTAATTATTAATGCAGGTGATGGCATAGGTGTATTGATGCCAAATGACCTTCTTACATGTTCTTCAAAGAATGTGCTACCAGTCTTACTTCCTTTTGGACAAGTCATGCACCTTGCAATATTTGATTTTGAATGTGGTTTCATATGATCGTGGATATGCTAAGAGACCATTGTTTGACTTCTATTATTCACAAACCCATGGTGAAGCAGACAATGCTTGGTAAATGTTCGATAAACTTTTTACATTACATAGTGGCATTAAGTAGAGTCTCCATACGTATCCTCAACGTTTTATTGTATTTAACTGGAAAAGTCATTTGTCCTGTCCTATACATGTTCACGTGTATTCCTGGCATGCTCGGTATCCCTAGCATGTCTTGCATGGATATGGCGGCAACTTAGGTGTGTGAGAGCTTCATAAACATGATTCCTGTCAGATATGCATACTGTCACTACAAGAAATTTGGGATCTCGCAACGGTTTTTTTAGCAACGGTTCAAAAAACCGTCGGTATAGATGGTGTTTAGCAACGGTTTACAAAACGTTACTAGAAACAGGACTATAGCAACGGTTTTTCATAACCGTTACTAAAAACCGGACTATAGCAACGGTTTTCTATAACCGTTACTAAAAACCGGACTATAGCAACGGTTTTCCAATAACCGTTGCTAAAAATTATTTTTTGAAAATTTGTTAAAAGTCATTTAAAAAAAAAAATTGTGTTAAAAACAGTTTTTTTTAAAAAAAATTTGTTAAAAGCCGTTTAAAAAAAATAAAATTTTTTTTTGTGTTAGAACACTTTAAAATTTTTTTTTTGTAAATACTGTTTTTTTTAAAGTTTCTGGAAAAAAAAATAATTTAAAAATAATTTTCTGGAAACATTGTTGAGAAAGAGAAAAAGTTTTTATGTAATGATGGGTGTATTTGATTAAAAAAATGTGGAGACCATTAGATTTGATTATTGGCAAAAAAGTTGCTAGTTTTGATTATTCAAAAGCCAAAATTTGATTTGATTAAGAGATTGCTAAGTTTGGTTATTACAATGTGAGCACTTTTTTGATCAAATATTGCTAACTTTAACAACTTTTTGGTTTTGATTATCACATTATGGATGCTCTAATGACAGTTCGCATAATATAAATATTAGTTGTTCCTTTACAATGCACAAGTGTTGGGCTAGCCCAGCTGGTAAGCACTCGCGCGTGCATGCGCGAGGTCCTGGGTTCGATTCCCAGGAGACACAAAATTGTGTTGCCTTCCATGACACGCGAGCGACACGTAGGCACCACGCGGGCGACACGTGGCCGCCACGCAAGCGTCATGGCGACACGTGGAATCCACGTGGCTGCTGACGTCATATTTTACCCCAGATTTAAAAAAAAAAAAATTTGCCTTTAGCAACGCTTGTAACCGTTGCTAAAGGAACCGTTACTAAAATAAAATCTGTACCAACGCTCGTCAAAACCGTTGCTATACCCTACAGCAACGGATATATTGCAACGGTTTGACCAACCGTTGGTATAGCCTAAATGGGTCTCTACCAACGGTTTTTCGGCTTTTTGGCAACGCTTTCGACCGTTGTTATAGAACGATTTTCTTGTAGTGTGTTTCTTGTCATAGTGGATTAGCATAAAAAAAAGCCATGGTTTGGTAGATTTATATATGGGATGATTATACTTATTTAAAGCCAAATCATTATCTCTCTCATTTTAAGAAATGATTTGCACCTTAAGTTCTTGACATATAGCTTTCTTTTTCATTGTGGATGTATATTCTCCTTGATAATGTGTTGATACATGATAGCTAAGAAGCACGGCCACTTCAAAAAAGGTGGCATGTGGACGTCCGATATGCATTGGACGCCGACATTTCTTGGGCAGTCCTAGACACCTATCGACACTCTGATTTTCCTGTCCATAACTAGAAATAAAACTCTTCCTAGATGCTTACTGATATGTAAATACCAAAGTTTGGAATTTGGTATATCAGACTATAATAAAGCAAAAGAACAAGAAGATTATGGGGGTTTTCGGGGAAGACCTATGTGAACACCTTTTGATAATGTTGGTAGTTTTGGATGGTTATTGCAGGTTATGCAGAGGAGCCTAAATGTCAGGGTAAATAGGAGCATAAATGCTGTAGAGACCCGTATAAATTTTAATTATTAAAAGGTTATATGAATGTCACAAATTGAGGAATATGAAAGAGTGTTGTGATTATTTGAATTGGGGTCAGAAGTGATGAAATTGTTAATAGAGGGAGTGTTTGTGTAGTTTGCATAAGTGTGTTAGCATATAAAGGGGTGTGTGTATGTAGGAGATAATATATTTCCCCCTTTTCTCCCTCTCATCTCACGGCTTTCTCTCATCTCTCTACTGTCTCTCTCTCTCTACCTCTCACACTTGAAACCTCACTCAATCACCCAAAAACCTTAAAGATCTAGCTCTATTTCACCTCTTGTATGTAACCTCGGACTCGAATCACGATGCATGGGTGAAGCTTGGGGGAAAGATCTTGGCCGATTTCGGAGTTCTTGGAGCTAGGGCTTGCTTGGATCGCATGGGTTTCGGTCTTGCTTCGAGGTAGGGGTTTCTTTGCCTTCTTTATGTGTGAATACGTTGTTTGGTGTGGAAATCGTGTCTATAATAGTTGTTGTTGATGAAATCCCAAAAATCTGCAGAAAACCTGCTCGTAACCACTCCGTATCGATACGGGATTTTTGCCGTATCGATACCATAAGAAAACAGAAGCTTCAAGAATTTCTGTGTAGACACCCCAATCTGGGCTTCCAGATTAGTTTACTTACGGTTTTTGATTCCCCAATGATGAAATGGATCAAGAACACCTCGGGAATGTCGAGTGTTTGAATTTTGAGTGTTTGAAAAACCCTTGAACCTAACCTAGCCTAAGCCACTCCCGAAAGCCAAAAACCCTACTGACGCGCGCCAGGGCACAATCATCGTGCGCCAGGGCGCAACCGTCGCGCGCCGGGGCGCACCGTCGCGCGACGGTCTGACTCCATCGCGCGATGGTCAAACGGAGTGTTGACCAGCGCGCCAGGGCGCACCCTCACGCGACAATTTGAAACCCTCGCGCGACGGTCCCAATCTGTCCCCATCACCTTTAAATGTGAAAATGCAAGCCTTGCTTGTAAGGCTTGAACAATTTGCGGAAATGAAATAACGGCCATTTGTTGGCCAACTTTGGAATCATTCTGGGCGACAGAAAGTGAAACGGCCAATTAATGGCCAACCGACCAAAATCAGAGGGTTCATAAGAAATGGAAGAATTCTAGCCTAATACAGAGGCTACACCAATTTATGTGTTTAAAGAATGTCATCCACTAGGCAGATTAACCCTTATTAAGTGGGACAATCTGTGGATTTTTGGCATCAATTAAATAGAAGGCTAATCCTTCATGCCATTTTTCATGGGTGTTGAAGATTATTCATGGTCTTCAAAGTGCTTAACTATGAAAGTGGCCATTATTCATCATAGGCTACAGAAAATTTTGAAATGCTTTAGTGGTACTGTATCCCTCTCATCAGAATTTCATAAGGATGAAAAGCATGTTTTTCAAATTACGGAGTGGGAAATGACCCTCTTTCCGACAATGGATTTGGGGGGCAAAATTCATCTTCAAAAGAGCCTAATCATAAGAAGTGAATGGCTTTGGCGATGAAACTCGAAAGGAGTTACGTCATGAAAATAATTTGACTGAAAAACCTTGTAAGGCTTCGACAATTTATTCGTACAAAGAAGCCATTAATTTATTGGCTACCTCTTGGAATAATTCTCGGTGGTTTATATCAAATGGGGAACAGAATTGTTTCTCAATCTTGTATTAAAGGTTTGGACGATGTCTTTGCCTCGGGCAAAAAGATTCGATAGAGGAACTGTAAAGCCATGACAGTAGTTTTGAAGGTTTTTGCCTCTGACCGAAAACCACAAGAATGGTTATTATGGAGGAAACACGGCGCCAACAATTTAATTTGGTGGGCAAAATATAGAATGAGAAATAATCCTCCTTTCAATGATGAATTTTGGGGGCAGAAATTCATCTTTGGATATATGGCAACGATTGGATTGGTTGCTTGGTCCAGTCGATTTTGAACACTTTGCAGTCGATAATGGACATGCAGAGACTTATAATTTGGGCGCCACCTATGTTCCTAAATGCCTTCATAGTTTATGATTTTCAACTGTTTTTAAGAGAGGCCATATATGGTTCATCGTTGGCGACATGAGAATTTTGAAAGGTCTTATTGGCATCTATGTCTCCTTCATCCAGATTTTAGTAAGGATGATTGAAATGAGAAATAGCCCTCTTTTGATATTGAATGTGCATGGGGGCAAACTTATCTTTAGAAGAGTCAATTATGGCTCGAAAGTTTGAAACTCAAAACGAGTCGAATTACGAATATAATTCGACTAGAGTTTTTCAATTTAGACCATGAATGGTCGAAGTAGAAAATGATCCTTCCACTCCATTTATACGGGTTAAAAATGGTGAAAACTTACCCATGGAGTATGAGTTCAAGTCAATCATGGCTGCGAATCATGAACAACTATGTTCAAGGCCTCTTGTATTGGCTGTGTTTGAAATTAATATGCCCAGCGTGGATTTATAGTTGTCATCCACAATTGATAAAAATTTATAGACAATACTCTCTATTTTTGTACAGTTGTGGGCATGAGTGAGCTATTTGGCCAAAGTTTCTTTCAAAGGAACTAATCGACAGAGGCATGCCACCACTCGACGGTGGTATTTAAGCCTTGAAATATCACCATGACTACTTTCGACTGTGGTTTAAAGCCAGAAAGGCTTTATTGCAGTCGAATATATATTCAATAGTTGCCCGGTACTGTTTGGTTTTGCCAAATGAATTTGGGGGGCAAACTCATCATTAGGAAAGCCAAGTTATGCAAAGAAAGTGGCTTTGGCAATGAAACTCAAATGGAGTTGAATCGTGAATATGATTCGACTAGAGTTTTTTCATTTTAAATCATGGATGATCGAAGTGGAAAATGATCTCTATTCCAACAATATCGGTTAAGGAAAAAATGGTGAAAACTTAACCATGGAGTATGAGTTCAAGCCAATTATGGCTGTGAATTATGAACGACTACATGTTCAATATGAGCTCATGAACAGTCGAGTAAATTGTTATTGTATTGACCAAGTAATGTTAATGAAAATGCTCCTTTACTCGACAGGTGAAGATTTTTGTATTTGCCAGGTGTCCAAATTAGATTTCTAAAGCCGTTTATATGACTTTGGTTGATTTGCTAATTTTACGACAAATCTGCTTTGGCCACTCTTGGATAGAGACAAGTACGACCTCTGATTGGAGATCGACTATATAAAATTGCTCCAGTCGATAGATCACAGGATGCTTTTATCAATAATAGGCCATAGTCCTCTCGATTTTTGTATAGTCGATAACGGACAAGGCTTCTGACACCGGTATTATTTGGTTTAGCCAAATGAACTTGGGGGGCAAAAATTCATTTGAAGAAGAGCCAACTATAAAACTTAAATGGCTCGAAAGTTTGAAATTCAAAGCAAGTCGAATTATGAAAATAATTGAACTAGAGTTTTTCAATTTAGACCATGAATGGTCAAAGTAGAAATAATCTCTCCGCTTTATCTATAATGGTTAAGAATTGTGAAAACTTAACCGTGGAATACAAGTTCAAGCCAATCATGGCCGTGAATTATAACTATGTTTACACCCATAGAGCGAGATGCATCTAATAATTTTCCTATGGAAATCAGTTTATTTGAGGGTATAGTCCGACGAAATGGTGGAAGTTCAAAATGACCCAAGAAGTGGGGTAACTGCTTGCAGTTTCTAGAAGGAAATTAATAAGGGCAAATCGACTGTCAGAATGGCCCCATTATACGATGATTTACGAGAAGGCAGTGGAGTTTATGGGTAAACACTCGGTCCGGTAGTTCTAGCGGAAAGCGACGAGAACGGCAGCTGTGAAGTTGGGAGGTTTGATTGTACGCCAATGGAGTTCCGTCGGGACAGGTTTTGGGCTGTTTAGTGGCTGGACGGTGGCTGATCTCTGGACTGATTTGTGACTGAAAATGGGTTGGAAATGGTGATGTAAGGAGGTCCCGAAAATGAAAAGAGAAGGGAGAAAAGGGAGGTGTTCGATCAGTAATTGAGAGAAAAGAGTGAAGAAGGTGTAAAGATGGAGAATGGAAGATGACATTTCTCTCTTCTTCTTTTTGGCTGATAGTGATAGCTCTCATCTATCTCTCTCTCTCTCTCTCTCTCTCTCTCTCTCTCTGTATTTCCGAAAATGGAGAAATGGAAGAGTATTTGTTTGTTTTAAAGGGGAGCTTAATTTGGTTGGTAGGAGAATTGGTGGTGGGGTGATACACGTCCATGGGACAAAAGGATAGGTTGTGAGGGTTTTAAGGAGGTAGACCAAGGTCTAGGAAATTTAGGTTATGAGTATGTGCTAGCTGGTAGGGTAGGTGATTCGGAAAGGAAACAAATACATGTATAAATTCATATAGTATATATATACTAGCCGTATGTTACACATATGCATAAGGTATAATATATGTACACAACATCCACATATGTGCACGTATACACAAAGGTACGCGTACGAAATTTTACGAGATATTATTATTATTATTATATATATAAAAAAAACAAATATGTGCAACTAAATAAAATGAATTGTTCCAAAATTAAGACCATTACAGCTTGCAAAAGTTACATCGGAAGGTGATAAGCGAAATCACAAGGTCATCGACGTTTGTTAATCAAGTCAAATCGTAGTGGCTTTCACAAGTATGATATTTTTATCTTGTTTCATGGTGTACTTAATTATCTTTATATTATTTTTCTGAGTTTTTCTAGGTGGTGGAAAGTTATTAAATAGTGAGCGCGGATGAGGCTCTCCTCATCCCTTCGGTTCGCCCCACCTTATCTGTTCATTTCAGTTACAAAACAATATTATCCCTTCGTTTTATCTATCCAAACCAAATCAAATATTTTTTTATTCACCCTTCATAAAAATCACATCAATGTGGGCTCCAAAGGCGGAACTAGCCATGGGTTCCCATGGGCTATAGCCCATGTCTACCTCAAAAACCAAAAAAAAACTACTCCCTCCGTCCTTTTTTAAGTGTCCTGTTTCGTAACTCCAACTTATTAAGAAAACTTCATCATTACACCTTTCACATCAACTTTTACCCCCACTTTCCCTATTTACCCTCTATAGAGACATCATCATTATACTTTTACTCACAACTTTTCAAAATGGAATCTACTTTTAGGGGCAAAATGGAAAATGTACCAACTTTATCCACTAACTTTACAAAATGGACATTTTTTAGGGAATAGCCCAAAATGGAATGCTGGACTTTAAAAAGGGGACGGATGGAGTATATGTAAAATTTCAATTTAAATAATTTTAGTCTAACCCATCATCCCATTCAGCCCAACCCACCATCCAAATGATTTCAGCCGGTAGTACCTCGAATCACGAGGCTTTCGTAAGTATTTCTTTATTATGTAGAGCACTAACTAGTGTGTTTAGATTTGCTCTTATATGTTATTAAATGTAGAGTATTGACTCGTGTACTTAGATTTTTACTAATTTAGTTGATGCAAAGTACTGACTGATGTACTTAAATTGGTTTAAAATGTTGGTTCTTACAATCTTACTCTTTTTGGTTTAAATTATATGTAATGGAACAACAACAAAAAATCTGGAACATTTTTTGAGATTTGTTGATGTCAAAGACTTTTTACGGGAGAATTTTTTTTAATATTTTGTGCATGTTAAAGACACCACTGTATTAACTCTTTAAGAAATAGATATTCGATGTTCTCACTCATTACAATTTGACATTCACAATATGTGAGGTCAATGGTATGATGATACTAGCAATATCTGCGGTATTGCCCGTATGCATATTATATATACTATTTTGACCACCGAAATTTTTTTGGGTTAGCCCAGGGCAGAATCAATTCCTGGTTCCGCCCTTGGTGGGCTTATCCTCCATACAAAAAATGCAATACCGAAGTACTTGCAAAAACAGACATTACTCTGTAACCAATGAAATGTTGATAGAAGAAAAGTGTGTAGGGATCGATATATGGCAACGGGTAGGGTATGGATCAGGGACCCTATTCCATCCCCAATTCCTGATTGGAGGGTCTTTCACCATCCCTCCCACCCTGATTTTCAATAGGAATGTAAGATACAGAACCAAACCCGCCTCCCAGTGGAGATTGCGGTTTCCCCAACTATACTCATACTCAAACAAAAAAGACCAGTTACTGAGAATATTGTTTGAGATTTCTTTTTCTTTTTTTATAGGCAAGAGATTTCTTTTCCGAAACATAATCTTTATTGCTATTTAGAAGAATGAAATTAAAGTGCAAGCATAATTACGTAGATTGTTTGAGTTTTTTTTTTTATAGAAACACAATCGTTATAGCTATTTTGAATCGCTTAACTAGTTTATAATGGGTAATAATTGATAAGATTTGTTAAAACAGGTAATGAAATACAAAGTAACTATTAATACTAATGAAGATTCATAGATCAAGGCGCTCCATTTTTTATCTTCATTAGGCAAACTTCCTGAATTACCCTCTCAATCTAAAATTTTCTCGTGGAGATGTTTTGAGGTGTCCAAACTATTCCATCCCCAATCCCTTTTGCCTTTCAAAAAAAGTTTTTAGGGACCTAACCTAATAATGAACCAGTATTCTAATAGGCTTTGAATTCGTAAACAAATTGCAGGCCGGCCATCATTAATTAAGACAGGCCCAAGTTGTGCGTAAGGCTCAAACCACTGGCTAGTACTCGATTTATAAATAGCAAGGAATTAACTAACATTTTAGTTAGGCTACCGTATATTTCTCTCACTTGAAAAACACTTTATAAATTGCGAGCACAAGAGCTTTTTTCTCTAATCCCATGCATCAGCCAGGGAGTGAAAGGAAAGACTAAAGAGTGTTCTTTAATTTGTTGTTGTTTAGTCCCTCTTCTCTTAACTTTCATTGCCACCAAACAGCCCATACCCATCCAAGAAAAATGGAAATAACTACCAGTCCAACTCTGTCATTAACCCAGAGTAGTGTACCCTGTAAAATAAATAATACCATACCGGTATACGCAGCGGAAATAGGATCGAACTAATCTTTAGTTATTGTTGTTTAAGTTGAACACCGAACACACACGTATTAAATCTAGGTGTCTTCTAACCTATGCATGTCTTGAGTTTCCTTGATTGATGGCCGGATATCATAGGATGCTAGGTTAGGGACCCTATATCTCTCCTTAAGACCTTTTAGTTTCCTTCCATCAAATAAACTAATTAAACTAGTATAATGATGTAGGTGGGAAAGCCAAAAAGTTCTTAAAACCACCACTTTATCATCAATAGAAGTGGGCCCTTAAATATTTCTTACATACCCATCCAAGAAATACACCAATAGTTATTTCAGCCTTTTAGTGTAGTCCAATCAAATGTGGTAGATATTTTTTTTTGGATCTTTTTTCCAAATGTTTTTTGTATTTTTGATTTTGTTTTCTCCTTTCGGCCATCAAATGTTAAGAGTTGTATGGACCCGTTCTGGTTGGGGAACCCAGAAAAAGAGGGCATTGAAGAAGCCGCCGCGTTAGTTATCTCTCGAGATCGATCTCTCTCTCTCTCTCAATTTTTGATTTTAGTGGAGGAAAAAGACACACTGATTGAGATAAGGGAAAGGCAATTGATTTTCAGGTTTTCCTATTTGATAAAAAAAATAAAAAGTAAATAGGTTGGGGGGGGGGGTGGTGGTGTGGTTTGTGTGTGTGTTTATTAGGGGTGAGCATGGTCCGATTTGGTTCGATTTTATAGTAAACCAAGAACCAAATCAATACCTACGGATTATGAATTTGGAGAACCGACCCAACCCACAAATTCCATAGAACCAAACCAATCCAAACCATTAAAATACGGTTTGGTTTCGGTTTTAAACCACGGTTTGCTTTGAACTAAGCTATCATCTTAAAAAAAAAAAAATTACATAAAATTACGAAGATAAATTAAAAGAAAACTTGTATGTATTAAAATCAATTCCATTCAAATTACCAAAACACACTAATATCAACCAACTTATTAAGAGTAGAATACCAACAATTGTTTCAAGTCTTAAACTCATAAAATGAAATAGTGATAATTCATTTAAGTGAACCAACTAAGAATATCAACTACTAAACATCTTGACAAGGAAGGAAAACTAAATATTGCAGAAGATTAATAGGCTAATAAATTAGAAAAGTAGTTGAGTAAAGCTCCCATAATTAAATTATATATATATATAACTATAAATATATAGGTATGTATGTATTATGTGGTTTGAATCGGTTTGGAACCATAACCATAAATGTGAATCCACAAACGGAACCATATAATGCGGTTTCTAATTTTTTTAAACCATGACCAAACTATACTACTAAAAAACCGAACCAAACATTTCGGTTTGGATTGGTTTGAACTGAATTCACGATTTTATGGATTTTTTGCTCACCCCTAGTGTTTATGTATCTTTACCTTAACAATAATAAATTAAAAGAGTGCATTCCTAAAAGCAAAGTGTGATCGATCCCCAACAAAATAACTTGAATATTCGATTAGCAAAAAAAAAAAAAAAAAAACTAGATATTCGATACAAAGTTTAACATTCTATATGAAATAATGCGATATAAAGAATTTGCCATGTATGATATATATATATATATATATATATATATATATATATAATGAGTCCCCTTCTAATAAGGACTACCTCATTTTAATAAAACATAAACTTGCCGGCATCGGTCCGACGATCGGAGACGTCCACTGTGTGGAGCTCGTCTTGGCTTCCTTTTCCCCATCCTAGATAAGTTTACATCTATAGGAAACCTGTGTGTATATAACATTTTGGACAAAAAAAAAAATTTGTATAACAACTCGGTTTCTTGCCAAATGGATTATCCAATGACAGCCGCAGACCCATTTGTTGGACTCTCGCAATTGATGGACTTATTTATTGTATTAGTTGAGTTTTTGGACTTTGTTATCTTGCGAACTTTCATAATATTTTTTTTTGATAACCGGATCTTCGGGCCATCTTGCGCGCACTTCGACTAATTCCGGGGCCCTAATGATAACGACCGGACATAACCCGCAGTGGCCCAAGGTTTGAAATGTTTTGCCTCTGTGAGAATAGAACCTGTGACCTTATAGAAGAACACTTATTGCTTTCTCACAACTATTTAGCCAAACCTCTTTGACTTTCTCAATTGATGTCTCACCTAATATATTTGCAACCAATCTTTATCATATAATTTTTTTAGAATAGGAGGACATCCAAACTCTATAAATAGCAAGTACGAGAGCTCTTCTGTCTATCCAACCAGCTAGAGATTGAAAGCAAGGACTAAAAGAGTGTTCTTTCTTGTTTAGTCGAGTTCCCCCTTCTCTTAACCGTTCATAGCCTCCAAAGCAACCCACTAGGAAAATGGAAATAAACTCTAGCCCAACTCTTATATTGACCCATGGCCAAGTACCCAAGGGCACTCCACGTCGCTCTGCAAATTTCCCTCCGAGTGTTTGGGGAGATTATTTCCTTGCCAACGCTTCTGTCGCCATGGTAAAATTGTCTCAGATTGTTTTGAATCATACGTAGAATACTTAAATTAAATCCTTACAGCCTTCCAATATGATCAACATAAATGCAATTTTTTTTTATATATTAATCTCGGTTTAGGAGATATGTTGAAAAACAAGCATAAAAATATTCTTATTTGATTGAGTTACGTAGTAATATATATAAGAAATATTTACCTATTTGGTCCCAAAAGTATTAGCAAGTGGCCAATTTCGTCCCCAATCTAAATATTTATCCAATTTCGCCCCCAATTTTTAAAATGTGTGTTAATTTGGTTCCCACCCCTAACTTCGTCCCTCTTGTCCGTTAAAATAGAGGGCATCAGTGGTATTTCACCCCTTGCCATCATCTGTCTCTCTCCCTCATCTACAGGGACACACACCAACATACAAACCCTACTTTTTATGTTCCCAAATCAAAATCAAAATGGCGAAAGCAGACAATCATTAATCTACTTCACACCATTCAAAACTTCAACCTTCCCTAAATCGAATCTCTCTCTCCTCCTTTTCTTCTATCTCTACATTTAGTTTTTAGATTTTCCAGTAACTTCTTCCATGTTTGTAACTACCATATATCCTAGTTTAAACATCGATCAAAGGGAATGCAGTCGGCAAGAGAGTACGAAGCTCACATGTCTAGTTTGACTAGAGGAACTGCTGGAGCTTTTCTCACTCTAGATACAAACAAAAATACACACACACACACACACACATATATATATATATATATATAGAGAGACAGGTGTGTGAGGATGTCGGGATCGCCGGCTCCGGCCACCACTCCATCGACCAACACCACTTCACTCCCACCCGCGGCGACCGCTTCTTCCGCCTCCGGCGGCAACTCAGCCTCCAACCACCACTCGAACCGCATATCCGCTCGCCGCCTTCTCGCGCATCCCCGCCACCTCTCCCCCTCCGCCACCCCCCCTTTATCATCCTCAACCCCATCTCCCCCTCCTCCTACCGTCCACCACCACTCCATCTCCCTCCACCACTCCCACCGCCACCCCCCCTTTATCATCCTCAACCCCATCTCCCCCTCCTCCTACGTCCACCGCCTCGTCGTCGCCTCCGCCCCCGCGATTAAGTCCACGCCTTCGCCGCCCCTCGTGGAAGTCATGTGAGGGGCTCTGGATTATTACCTCTGAATCGGTCTTGGGTCCTCTCTCTCTCTCCGCAAAAGTTCATGGGGAGAGAGATTTGACCCGTGGGTTTGAATCCGTTGAAACCATTGTAAATCTATATCTTTATTAAAACTATTATGCGGAAAACAGTTACAGTATAACATAATTTTGAATTCAATACATCTCAAGAACAATAAATAGCATATCTTCTTCGTTAGCCATCGTGATTAGAGAGAACAAACCCCTTAAATAGAAACACCTTAATTCTTGGCTCACCTTCTTTTCTCTGTCTCTACTTTTCTAGAATACCCCAGTACTTTAATTGATGGAAAAACCGTAGGAATAAGAGGAGTCACTTCATTGGCTTATCAGATAGTGGAGTCCCACATGCACAAAACGTGGAGGCTAGTGGGCCACACTAATAGGAAAAAACTAACAACCATCGCCACCATTTCCGTCAATGTGTTGTGGACTCATTTTTAAGTGAAGCCAGATGAGAAAAACAGAGAAAAGGAAAGAAAATGCAAGAAAACTACTGGGTTTTCCACCCGAACAAGATGCAAAAGAGTTTTTTTGGGGAACAATAATGAGTATAGATCAAATTGGTTTATGCTCTACAGAGAAAGGATGCTTTTTAGGCACTTGTAGGTGAAATTCCAGAAAAGTCCCTTATTCTAACGGACAAGAGGGACGGAGTTAGGGGTGGGGACCAAATTGACAAACATTTTAAATATTGAGGATAAAATTGGACAAATGTTTAGATTGGAGACGAAATTGGCCACTCGCTAATACTTTGGAGACCAAAAAGGTAAATAAGCCATATAATTTCACTATCTTTGTTTCCATCATACATACTTTTGTCGTTCTCTTCACAAAGCCAAGATTGTTATGGATATTTGATTTCGTGGTTACAAATGTTTCGATAATATTTTGGTGACAAGTACATGTTGTTTGAACACTATATGGTCATAGACGTACTATGTGGTACCCATTTGTGACATATTTAGTATCATCTAAGACTAGTTCCAAATGAGCATATTTATCATTGTTTTCATAGGAACCGGATGTTAAAACGGAGCAAAGAATTGAGCAGCTCAAAGAAAAAGTGAGAGAGATGATAGTAGCAAGTGCTGATAAACCTTCACAGAAGTTGAGCTTGATTGATGCAATTCAACGCCTAGGTGTGGGCTACCATTTCGAAACCGAGATTGAGACAACATTACAACACATATATGAAACCTATCATGAAATGGCCAACGATGAAGATCTTTACACTGTGGCTCTCTCATTTCGAGTGCTTAGACAGCAAGGACATCCTATCTCCTGTGGTAATTCTCTTTTACTTATTTCCCATATTTATTTGGTTACATCCCCGATTTTTGTAGTATCCATATTTTGGTCGAAATCTGTTATTCTCAGCGAAAAGATTTATAAACATGGACGCACACACATTGAATGTGTATTGTGTGTGTGTTCCTATGTGAATGTGAGTGTGTATATCTGAGTATTTGTAATTGATCGAGAAAAGTTTATCAAAAAGTAGGAAAGAGGAGTACCAATTAAGAAAAAAAAGGGCGTATAAATGACGATAAAGGAGACCTTGGAAATCATATGTTCTCGGAAAACATAGCCAAAATGTTTTTTTTATGGAGCCAGGAAAACCTTTTATTTTTTTCTTAGTGATCTTTTTGCTTGTGAAATTACCAATATTTAATTTACCTAGCTGTCGTTGACTGCAATTGTGCTAATAGGATTTTTGAATACTAAATCCTATACAGATAGTAAACAACAATTATAGGATTGATCATACGTTAAAATTGATAAACTTAATAGGATTGATCGTCATCGATGTTTCTAAACAATGATTGAAAAATATAAAAAAATTAGGTGATCGAGGGCAAGGGTACCATGTTTTATATTTCCTCCATAGTTCGAAAAATAATAAACACCTTTATGACAACTTTCATGAAAGTTTCTGGAGCCGCAACTACTAATTGTTGTTATAATTTCTGTTAATTTTCATATTTCTAACATCCGGCCGATTGCTTATGTTTCTGAATGTTTTAAGCAGATGTATTCAACAAACTCAAGGACAACGAAGGGAAATTTAAGGAATCGTTGATTGGTGATGTGAGAGGATTGTTGAGTTTGTATGAAGCTACACATCTGAGGGTGCATCAAGAAGACATACTAGATGAAGCACTGGAATTTACCACCACTCACCTCAATTCTGCACTACCAAACTTGAGCAATAATCCAATTGCAGCACAAGTTGTTCATGCTCTAGATCAGCCCATCCACCTGGGCGTGACAAGGCTCGAGTCAAGGCATTATATCTCCTTCTATGAAAAAGATGATTCCCACAACAAAGTTCTATTGGATTTTGCGAAATTAGATTTCAACTTATTGCAGAAATTGCACCAGAGAGAGCTAAGTGAATTCACAAGGTGAGATAAAACCAACTGTTTAATTAGCCCTCTCCAGAAGCTCTTCATTAGTTTGTTTTTTTTGTTTGGGGTGTGTGTGTATCGTCTTTTTTGAAGACTATCCGTTCATCTTCGCAACGAAATTTATAAAATGGATCAAATTCTGAGGGGTCACAATCCAATAATTTTTTTTTTAAAAGCATGTTTTTCTTTTTCAGCTCCTTAATAAGAACCAACGAAAAGAATTCTGGGGATGAACGAAATGCAATAAAAATACATTAACTCAAATAGATAAGAACAAATTAAGAAAATTCTCTGCTTTGTTCATAACTAATGAGGTAGAACTCATATTCTCAGTTTACATTAAATCCCCTTTCAGTCCTCTAGTTGAGAGATGAATCGAAAAAGAAAAAGAAGAATTTCCTAGAAGAAGAAGAATAGTAAAGTCGAGAAGAAAGTGTTTTCTAGGCATCCAAAATAGGGCATTTGATTGATTAAATCTTATATTTTTCATGGTACTATTTTTTTTGGTATAGGTGGTGGAAAGATTTGGACGTTGCAGGAAAACTACCTTTCGCAAGAGAGAGAGTGGTGGAGTTGTACTTTTGGATGCAGGGAGTATGCTATGAGCCCCATTATTTTTTCGCTATAAGGATTCTAACCAGAGTGATTGGCATGTTTTCCATCACCGATGACATGTACGATGCTAGTGATGCTACCATCGAAGAACTTGAGCTCTTTCATGACGCAATTCAAAGGTACTTAAACTTCCCCTTGCGCGCTGACCTTAATTGCGATTTGATCGACCATGTTATAAGAATCAAGACCTTGATCGAAATTAATGTTCAAGTTGAGATTCCAAGACTCTGTTGGAATCTTGCATTTGTGAATGGTATTTGCGGCTAAGAATCGATCCACTTTCCCATAAATGCAGTAAAAAGAATTTGGCTTTTAATTAGTACTTCAAATTACACGATCCACTTCTTAAAGAAAATTAAACTACTACGTAATTTTGTAGGGTATATTTTAAAAAAATTAAAGGTCAAAAATTTGCAAAAGCAAAAGGGAAAACAGAAACTCCAAAAATAGAATCAAAAGTTATTATCTAAATTTATTTCCTCAACTATTGCAATTAATACCCGTTGGGTCATTTCCCATTACCTATTTGAATTTCAGGTGGGAAGTCAGTGCCCCAGATCAACTCCCAGACTACATGAAACATTTCTATCAAAAGATTTTGGATACCTACAACATGATCGATGATGAAATGGCCAAGCAAGGAAGATCATATCTACTTGAATACGCAAAATCTGAAGTACTTCGCCTCGAACAAACTTAAATATTACTCCTTTTACTTAAAATTGTTCTCGAAATTGCGTCCGATCGATACTAACTCATTGTCCTCATGAAAATAAAATGCAGTTGAAAGATTTGGTTAGAGTGTACTTGATTGAAGTCAAATGGTATCACGAAGGCTATGTTCCAAGCATGGAAGAGTATATGCCAGTTGCGGGATTGAGTGGTGGTCTCCGAGCACTTGCAATTGTTTCCTTTGTTGGAATGGGAGAGTTGGCCACAAAAGAGGTTTTTGATTGGGTTCTAAGTGGTCCTTTAATTGTTGAAGCTTCAACACTGATTGGCAGACTCCTCAACGACGTGGGTGGCCACAAGGTAAGATTGATGACTAAGCTGCTATTGTTCTTAATTTTTGTGGCTTACTGATTCGTCTTAAAGAGACGAATCGAAAAATTAAAAAATTATATGGCTTTGTTTGGTTGGCATTTTAGTTTAGTTTAGTTTTGGTAGTGGGTGGAGAGAGAAATAGGGTAATGATTGGAGAGAGGGGTAATGATTGGAGAGAGATAGAGAGAGAAATGAAATTAATAATTGGAGATCATATAGGGTAATGATTAGAGAAAGATATAGGATAATGATTGAAATTTTGGAAAACAAAACTAAAACTAAAGTAAAATGGCAACCGAACAAAACCAGTACTATAACTTTACCCAATTTTTAAAGCAAATATCCGAGAAATGACTTTACTCAATTTTTGGGCTTTTAGGACTTTTTCTTGGATATATTTTCAAAAAATTTTGGGTAAAGGTAAATTGTTTTTACTTTTTCTATTCCTCACATCGAGATGAATCAATAATTTACAAAAATTTATTCAGAATTCTTCAAGTACTTATATTTAACCTTTTTTGTGTAATTATTAAATTTTTTTGTTGGTATTTTTAAAACGGGAGTGGCACATGCCACCTCCCCCATGCTACCTCCACCTCTAGAGGGAATTGTGTAAGGGTGTGAAGGCCCGGGCCTCCCCCAACCTTAAAATCATGTGCAAGTAAATTTGAGCTTTCAAGCCACCCGTTAATTAAGCTCGTGAACTTCTCAATGAAAAAGCTGGAAAGATGAGTTCTTTTTAGATGTCATAGTATATGTTTAATACTAGAAAAGCACAAGTGATTGAGCTTAGCTTGTATTTTCTCTAGACGAGAGTCTGAACAAACCCAAAGTCAAGCCGAGCGTGAATCGAGCTCGAGTTCTTTTGTTCGTTTAGCAATCCTAATTCCAACCATATTAAGGGCTGTGAATTAATTAGCAACAGTAATAAACATGGAGGGTGGAAATTATGACATCGTTCGCACTCCCTCTTTTTTCATGCTAACATTTGTGATGGTGCAAGTGTAGTTTGAGCAAGAAAGAGGTCACGGAGCCTCAGCAGTTGAATGCTACATGAAACAATATGGTGCAACAGAAGAAGAGACCGGTGTTGAATTCCAAAAACGAGTTACAGATGCATGGAAAGACATCAACTCAGAGTGTCTCCGGCCAATCGCTGTCCCAGTGCCTTTCCTCATGCGAGTTCTCAATCTGGCACGGACGTTTCATTTTGTATACAAGGGTGGATCAGATTGCTACACAAATCCTGGAACCTCGTTCAAGGAAACTGTGACCTCAGTTCTCATTGATTCATTGCCAATTTGAAATCTCTCTTGCAAAAAGTTGAGCCCAAAGCTCAAGTAATCGTATGAACACCTATTTGTATCTCTTGAGCCCGAAGTTCAAGTAATCGTATGAACACCTATTTGTATCTCTATGTCACCAAAAAAAATATAATAGTTAAAACACGTATGTTTATCATAGATTGCTCTAGTACGTGCTTGAAGAAATTCTTCTCAAGTATGGCCTTGTTTTGATCAAACAGGCCAATGGTTAGGAATCCTCTGTATTTATTGTGTGCAATGCACGGATTATCCCATGTAGAAATAAAGTTGTCTTTCGTTGTTGTTTGTCCCTAACGAGTATTTATATCTCTTATTCAGTTAGCGTAATTTTAATCTATTCCATTTGACCAAAAAAAAAAAAAATCTCTTCAGAAATGACACTTTTACAACTCTTATTCACACACCTCACAAGCAAATTCTTTCGGGTGAAAAAATCAAGATGTAAATTTTTTCACCCTGGAAATAAGAATAAAATTATTGCCTCATATTCTTAGTTTACATTAAATCCTTTTCCTCGTCTAGTTGAGATGAATCGAAAAAGAAAAAGGAAAATTGCCTAACAAGAGAAGAAGAAAAATACTAGTAAAGTCGAGAAGAAAGTGTTCTCTAGACATCCGAAATAAGGCATTTAATATTAAATCGCAGATTTTTCATGGTACTATTTTTTAGGGGTGTCCACGGTCCGGATCGGATCGGATTCGTATGAATCCAATCCTGTAATACCCCGTGCCTTTAATTGTGTTTTAAGTTAATTATGTGATGTGTTTTAGGCTTAATATGTGGGTTATTGGGTTTAATTTGCTAGCTAAATGAGATTGGAGCATAAGTTGGCATATGGCACACACACTCAATAATTTTTCCTAGCCTAGCAAAACAAAACAGGGGCTTCTACATTCTTCCCTTGTTCATATCGCAAAACGTAGAGAGAGAGAGTGAGAGAGAAGCCGTAGAAAGAAGGAAGAGAAGAAGAAGAAAGGGGGAAATCAAGGGTAAAGGGTTTGATTGTTTAAATTGAAGCTTTGTGTTGGTAAGTCCATGTTCCTTGTTCTTGATTTCTTGTTTAAATTGTAGATATGTCCATAGAATTGAACTCTTGGAACCATGAAACCCTAGCTATGGAGTTAGAGATGAATTTTACATGGAATCTCTCTCTTTTTCATAGATTTGAGTAGCAATCTCCATGTATGATGCATGTGTACATAGCAGATTTCCTGACAGCAAACTGGGTCTCGGTTTTTAGGTGATTTCTCTATTGTAAACTTCGAATTAGGTTATGGTTCCTTCGTATGGTAGAAAGTACACTTAAAGCTTGTTCTTTTGCCGCTGGAATCACTCGAAACCGTTAAGAATTGAATTTACAGTGATTTTCCGAAGTCTAGGTTGAAACCAGGAAATCTGTTACGTGACAGATTCGCGAACCAACTGTATTTACTCATTTTTCCATCCTTAAGGTTCGAATCTGACTTGGGTTCCTTCACAACTTTTGTAGTTCATCCTGTTACGCAACTTTGGACACGAGAATCACTAAAAACCCTCAAAAGCACAATTTATGGTGATTTTTCAAAGTTGGGCTGTCCTATGAAGTTTCTTGCTGAAAAATAATCATCTGTTTGCTTTCTTGTGATGAATCTACTTAGAATTTAATCACCATTATTTTTCTGGAAATACAATTGTGAGTTAGCTATCTTTGAGATTTGGTTTGGCTCTTTTTGGATCTCAATTGAATTGGTTATGATTTATTTAGATTGAATTGAACTTAAATACTTCTAAGATATTAGATTGAGCATGAATAGGATCATTGAGCATTGTCTAAACATGTTTTCCTTCGATTGAATGTTCTAGGAAGCTCGAGTCAACACGTGGATCGAGGTGAGTGATTTAATACTTAAACACATGGTTTTGAAATTGTTTTCCTTATCGAGCTTATTTGAATATGTTTTACAAATTGTGTACTCCATGGATAACAATGGAAGGTGGACTTATTTGTGAAATATTTGCGAATCTATTTAATGGCATTCCCAACGTCCGGTCTTGCTAGGGGACGGCTTAATGGCTAGCAAGGGTGTTTGAGGTTGGTGTGTATTTTGGGATAATGTATAGACGTCTGGCTTATCCACTACCGGGGACGCCCGGTAGCTTTGAATTTTGAATAGCGGAATGTGCATTATATTTGGCTTATGGATTTGAATTCTTTGATTTAAAATATTATCAGAATTATTTTGTGTTGTCCATGGAAGGCATGTGAGTTAAGTATTAATCATTCACACGAGCTTTGGCTTATGGATTTTCTTTTCCACCTTTCAGGAAGCGACGCGTAGTGTGGCGAGGTGTTTATTTTTTAGATGTGTTGTATTTTTGGAAACTTGTTGAAAGAAAGTTATGCTTTGTAAACATTTAGCTTTGTATATGGTTTGTTTAGCTTTTGAGTTTGTAAGTAAGCACAGCTCTGAGAGGTTTACCTTTTTGGTTTGTAAAACCTATGTAAGACTTTGGTGTGCTATTAATAAAAGTTGACTTTTGCTTCCGCTGTTATGTTTTAGCCCCTTATGATTATCACTTGTTTGGGTGATTTTTGATTTGTGATTTGGCCTTAGTGAGAAATCACTGGCATTTGTCATGATTAAGACCTCAAGGGGCGGGTCAGGGTCGTGACAAATCCTAATCCGTATCTCACGGTTTTTAGAAAATGTAATCCAATCCTAATCCAAAAGTCTCACGGCTCGGTCCGGTTTTATCCACGGATTTCCTTCCAAAAACAGTAAACACAAAATTACTTCAACTACTGAATTACATATCATTCCAAATTTCAGTCCAAAATCCAGTCCAAGTTTCATCAGCCATTGTTAAATCCACGGAGGTTTTATTTACACAGTAGTAGTAGCTACCCTACTAGGAATGCATATAGAAAGATAGCAGGAGGATCAAAAAAGAAAGATAGCAGTCACTATCCATAGCTCCAACTCTAGCTCATCACTCAGGCTCTGACAGGCTTTAGCTCTGTTATCCTTGTTCCTCCTGAAAATTGACTACAAGTTATAAATCAGAGGGGGAAGGCAGGTGAAGTAAAAGTAAGGAATTTCAGATAAGAAGCAGATTTCCTTCGGCCATTGTTACAAACTTACATATTCCAGTCCAGATTTCATCATTCCAGGCTCCAGCAACCAGATTCCATCAATCTTGAATTGGATTAAGGGAAACATTTTGTATATAAACATATATATATTTTTTATTTTTTAAATATCTCATGGTTCGGTTCGGTTAATCCACGGTTTTGAAATAAAAATCCAATCCTAATCCGTATCTCACGGTTTTTTAATTTTCAAATCCGTGTCCGGACCATTAATCCACGGACAAAATCCAAAAGGCATGGATCGGTTCGGTCCGGACCGGTTTCACGGTTTTCGGTTTTTCTTGGACAGCCCTACTATTTTTGGTTTAGGTGGTGGAAAGATTTGGATGTTGCAGGGAAACTACCTTTCAGGAGAGACAGAGGGGTGGAGTTGTTCTTTTGGACATTGGGAGTGTACTATGACTCTATGAGCCCCAATATTTTCCTGCTATAAGGATTCTAACCAAATTGATTTCCTTCATGATTTCCATTAATGATGACTTGTATGATACTAGCAATGCTAACATCAACAACGCCAAAAGTTGAAAAAAAAAAACGCTTAAAGGGCTGAATCCCACAACACTTGAGGGCCAAGCCCGAACACCTGAGGGCTGAGAGCCTTAAAATGCCCAAATCAAACACACACAACTCAAATAAACTTAAGTCTGGGCATCTTTCTCTAATCAGTCTAGCAAAGATTAATTGAGGCTAAGTTGTGATGATAGATAATGTCTAAATTTGGAGAAAAAAAGATTCCTACACCAAAACACCTCCTTTTTTTTAACCCCTCTGGATTTAAAGCATTAATTGTAGACATGGAATTGGTCAATGCATGCATAAATTAAATTGTTAAACACAATGAAAGGGTTTTTAAGCCAGTGGTACTCATTTTGCTTTACATCATGTATGCCTTCCACGTGCATTACATGTTTTGTGGTGCATGTGGGTAGTATTGCAACTAAATAAGCGTTGGCGTGTTCTTTTCTTCTTCTTTTTTGGGGTAAATAGTTCTTTTCGTTCTTCTACTGATGATGAGTGATTAAGCTGAGCAAAACGAATCCCACAAGTCACTCAATTGCAGTTCCCATTTGTGTTGTAATTTGGAAATTTTTGAATTGCAACTAAATAAGCATTGGCGTGTTCTTTTCGTTCTTCTGCTAATGAGTGATCCAGAGAAAAACGAATTCCACAAGTCACTCAAGTGCAGTTCCCATTTGTGTTGTAATTTGGAAAATTTTGAATTGCAACTAAATAAGCATTGGCGTGTTCTTTTTGTTCTTCTGCTGATGATGAGTGATCCAGAGCAAAACAAATTCAGAAAAAATACAATATTGCTTCTTTTTCTTCGTCTTGGGGTAAGCTTTTTTTTGTTGATTATTAATACCTACTGGATCAACTTAATTCTCCATTTAGTCCCTTCAATTGGTTTAATTACCGATAATCTGAGCAATTTTCCCTTACGAATCCAGAAAAAATACAATGTGTACGGGAAAATTTGAGTTGAGTTTTGTTCACCCTCCACTTTAAGAGGGTGAACATTACCCTCCTTCCTATTGGTTTGAAATGGTGTGGATCTTATCACAAAGTGATGTCATGCTTACCAAAAAATGTATCGCACGGGTGTGACCTACACCATTTCAACTAATAAGAGAGGGGGGGAAATATTCACCCTCTTTTAAGGAGGATCAAAATTGCACTCGGAAAAATTGGTAACTCAAGGGAACAAGTAATCAGATAACCAATAAGGGGTTTGGCAAGAATTTTAGAAATCAATAGGTAGATAAGAGTCTTGTACTACAGAGTAAAAGAAAAAGACTAATGGTTGTAGGTAGATAACTCTAGGCTACTGTTGCAGAAACAAAAATTCCACAACTCGTTCGAAAAATTCGGCCTCTTCATTGGAGGAAATTATATAGGTAATGTGGAAGTCTTTTTCTTTTTCCTGTTACATGTATCAATATCATGGTTTAAGTTTTCCTTTCCTCTTTTGTTTTTCCTCGGCAAAAGAAATTTTATTAATCTCTGAAAATGAAACCAAGATTAAATGGAACAAGGGCAAATAAGAGCTACCCGAGACTCAAAAGAGACGTTGGCAAGAAGCTGATGATTTTTTTCCATCACACCCGAAAAGGAGTAATGACCGGCCATGAATCACAAGGCCCATCCTAAATAAAATACCATAAACACCCCAAGTAGACCACCACTGGCTGTTTGCCGAAATCTTAGTCCTAAATTAATGGGTTGCCCCAAGCGTAGGGCGGAGACTGACGTAGCATAATATCTGGTAAGTTCGGAGTTGAATCCACAAAGACGATAATATGTGCTGACTTAAAAACTCGGGTTGTTATAATTTAAACGGGCTCTTAGGTAGCCACCCTTGTAGTTTTGATTGAGATTAACTAAAACCTACGAAATTGATTGTTCTTTTCAAATAATTTAAAGGAGGTACTGTCGTAGGGTTCGTAGTACTCACAACTAGTCCGGATTAACCTGTTCCATCTAGTGTTCTTAAAAACATTCAATTTTAGATTGAGAAAGATACCCCGCAAGATGCGAACCCTTATGGTCGCCATTTATCCATGCGCAGCGGAGAATGAGTTTTGGACCCCCATTCCCCCGTTCACATGGGTTCCAACAATGCCCGGTTTCGTCTACGGGAAGTATTTTACCAATCTAAAAATTATTTTTTCTATAGTTTGAAAAAAAAGAACAGTGCCCGAACTGGTCACGGCGTGCTAATTGCTTGACGATTTCCTAGTCCTAAAATAAAGGGTTGCCCCAAGCGTAGGGCGGAGACCGACGTAGCACAATATCCGGTAAGTCCGGAGTCGAATCCACAGAGACAGTGATGTGTGCTGACTAAAAACTCGGGTTGTTACTGATTAAACTGGCTCCTAGGTAGCCACCCCTTGTCGATTTGATTGAGAGATCAACTAAAACAAAGAAATTGATTGTACTATTCAGATAATTAAAAGGAGCTACGGTCGTAGGGTTCATAGCACTCGTAACCAGTCCGGATTAGCCTGCTCCATTCAGCGTTCTTAAAAACATTTAACTTTAGTTTGGAAAAGATACCCCGAAAGATGCAAACCTTTATGGTCGCCGTATACCCATGCGCAGCGAAGAATGAGTTTTGGACCCCTATTCCCCCGTTCACATGGGCTCCGACGATGCCCCGGGTTCGTCTCACGAATGTTCTTTATTATCCTAAAATTGCTTTTTCCATTGTTTGAAAACAGGAGCAGTGCCCGAACTGATCACGGCGTGCTAATCACCCCGCGACCCTACCTATATGACTACTCACTCATTGATACGAAAGAAATAAAAGAAACCCTAGATTGCATCATGCTTCTATTATGGGAGAAAGAGAAATAAACGAAATATCCCAACTAATTGAATACCAATAAACAACTTTAATTAAGAACGAAAACTGAAACGAATTACCGGAAGATGTGTTCTTGAACAAAACTTGAAAACTTCGAAAGAAAAGAGCTCTGGAAGAAAAAGAACGTAAGAAAAAGCTGCTACCTAAAAGTTCGAACCCTAAAAACGAAGTTCCGGAGAGTATTTATACAAGTCCCCTAATAAAACGGAATAAAGAATAACAAAAAAAACAACGAATACCAAAATTCCCCCGTGGAGCCTTCGGTATCGATACTGTAAATGGGAGTATCGATACATATGAAACTGTCCAGTTTCGGATTGCTTTTGCACCTCTTTGTATTGATTCTTGGAATATGTGTATCGATACCGCACACTATAATGGCCAGCTTTTGATCATTGCATGGGTTTTGACCGCCCAACGTTTAAACGACGTCACCCCACGTTCACACCTCCGCTTTGGCATCTTGGCAACGTACAAACCGACCTTGAGGCCACTCATTCCAACCTTGACGCTAAATCCGCCTTATTATCTGTGAAAATAATAAAAACACAAAACCAAGACAAAGCACGGCATCAAGTGGAAAATGAAATAAAACGCGCCTCTAATGCGCTAATTCACCCTACTTAGGCGCTCATATCTATGATATCACACGCCTATCACTAATAACCCCACGACTCTACTTATACAACTACTCACTCATTATTAAGAAAGGAACGCAAGAAACCCTAGATTGCATCATGCTTCTATTGCTTGGAATGGAAAACAAACAAAAGATTAAAACTAAACTAAAAACCACGAGCAACTTTAATTAAGAACAAAACGTAGTACAAGTTACCGGAATGTGTGTTCTTGAACAAAACTTGAAAACTTCAAAAGAAAAGAGCTCTGGAAGGAAAATAACGTAAGAAAAAGCTGCTACGTAATGTTCGAACCCTAAAAACAAAGTTCGGGAAAGTATTTATATTAATTCCCGAAGTCTGAAATTACAAATAACGAAATACAATTTTTTTTTTTCTGTTAAACCTTCGGTAGCTCTACATCAGATCCTTGTAGCGCTATGGTTTCAACCTGTTCCGCTCGTGGTGCTTTCTGTAGGGCTACACTTCGGAGCTGTAGCCCTACCGTCTACGTTAGTGAGATTTTTGTGCTTTGCATGCAACTTTGGCACCCGACGTCCCCATCATGTCACCCGACGCCTCACACACCCGTCACGACTTCCCACGGCGACGTCCAACACGGCCTCAAGGCCTCGCGATCCAAACTTGGCACAAAAATCGCCTTATTCCCTGCGAAACTAACAAAAACACAAAAAAACAAGACAAAGCACGGCATCAAGTGAAAAATGAAATAGAACGCGCCTCTAACGTGCTAAAATGCCGTACTTAGGCGCTTATATCTATGATATTGCGCGCCTATCACTGGCCATGTAACTTGTTCGAGCTTAATGGGAGGTATGCTTCTTTGCAGTGATATAATCTGGGTAGCCCGCAACAACATTATTTTCAACTCTAATAAAATGTTACTTTTGTCGATTAAAAAAATTTATTTTCAATAACAAGACGCTCGAGAAGACAGAGTTTTGCCTGTTGCGGTTAAGGGTAGATGTCAAGGGTTCGACTACAGGGTTTTACGGCTAGAGGGGTTCCCGGTGAGGTCGTCAGATGACGAAGGTGACTATTCGGTCACCACCGGATGGGGGTTGCAAGTTTGCTGGATACAGAGTCAATTGGTGGCAGAGGGGTTTTCAGGAGCCCCTGTCGGCAGGGTCGATAGAGCCATGATTTTATCCTAGTAGTGGCAAAATATGTAGTAAAAAATAAAAAGATTCATTGTAATATGAATAGTCATCGACTCTAGGAAAAATTAAAATAACATAATTAAAACTATAGTAAATGATATTTGTCGTTTGCACATGGAGTACGAAAGAGACTAATTTAGTTTTGGAATACTATTTTGGGTCTCCTTTAAAGAAAAAATAGAGGATTTAGGACTCGTATATAGCAAAAAATAAGGAAAAAAAAATCTAGCGGTGACGAGTTTATATAAGTTGGGGTTAATTTTTTTTTTTTACATATAATAATTGTATTTCCTAAAATTCTTGCCGTGACAGCCGCCCCTACTAGACCCCCCTGATTCCATCCTTGACTGTCAGCAATGGGGTCAAGGGCAGCGTGTCACAGTTCCTTGTGGGACTTGGGAGCATCTTTATCTTTTCCTGTTTTTGTGAGTACTATTTTTGTTGGCATCATGTCAATATGTGTCTTATTTTCTTTAAAAAGAAATCGAGTGGCCTGGACGTATGTTTTGTTTTTTCGAGTAGCAGTAGTACTAGTCCCTATACTCTTCGAGACTCTCTCAATGCATTTCGATCTTTTCATATTGTATTGTTCCATCTTTGAATCTTGATGATCAATGGAATTTTCTTCGTCGTTCAGAAAAAAACCTGAATCACCTATAAGCAGAGGCAAAATTTCCCTAGACTTTACCTCAGACTCACTGCCGCGGCCCGGCTACTAAACTTTGGTTCTTATATACTCGTGATCATCCATATGTAGAACTCCGATTTCGAACGGGTGTTACATTTTTACCACAAAATCTCATCACAGAATTAGCCAGGAGGTATGTTGTATAGCCATGAACTCTCGTAACTATAACTGTTTCAAGGTTCAAACTCTCATAACTACATCACTCTCAGTTCATAACTATTAGACTTGTCCCACATCGCCCATTAATTAAGACACCCAAAGTTAGTTAATATATTCTAGAAGTTACTTCACCTATTATCAATAGATTTTAGGTTGGAACCCTCCAAGAATTCTAACATGGTATCGGAGTTAGGTCTTTGGTGGTCTCACCTCCCGTGGGAAAGTCTATCTCTGTTGCCTGAGTCAATCGCTCAGCTCCTGGTCTCTTGGTCTGTCACCTCCACGTGCATCCGGGCTGCACGTGAGGGGGAGTGTTGGAGTTGCCCCACATTGCTCATTTAGGCCACCCAAGCTTGGTTAATATATTCTGGAGGTTACTCCACATTTTACCAATTGGTTTTAGGTTGAAACCCTCCAAGAAATTTAACAATAACATTCACCTCAAAATCATGACTTTATTCTGGTATAATAATTGTTGGGTACCATATGTTTTTCTACTTAAATTTGTGAACAAAAAAGCTTCTTTTATTTCTATAAATCATTAGAATTCCACAAAATGAGGGTGTAGTCCTATAAACACAACAGAAAAAGTCTCTACGCACCTCATAATCAGAGAGCCAATATTTTCCACAATAAAAGGTCGTACACTCGTACTCGTACTCGAAGGAGTAAATTTGAAGTGAAAGCCTAAGCAAACAACGTCAATCCAGTCCAAGAAAATGGTATAGTTAATTGTGTAAGCACAATGTCCCTCGCAAGGATACACAGATTTGGTGATCCGCAAAAATATGTATATTAATACTAGCCCGATAGGGATACATCGAGAAAAAAGAACTTCTAGATTGATATAAATTAGTTAGAACTATAAGCAATCTGTCAATTTTTTTTAGAATAAAATAGCCGATCATCTCTGTGTTCTCTTTTGATTTGAAATGATTTGCCAAAATTTTCATTCTATATGCATTTTCTATTAATATTTTGGTTATATATTCTGAGAATCACCAATACAATATACTCTAGGGGTAAAAATTCCACCATTCGATTGGAAATTTGGCCTCTTCTTTGGAAAAACTTTCGTAATGGTAGAATTACATGTCGTAGTAGGTGGTACTAGGGATACGGTGCACATACATCGGGCAGGGCCAGGCTCTTATACCACTATTTCATATTGTTCTAATGTATTTTTTTATTCTCCCCACAAAAAGTCTTAACAGTCTGACTATGGGTACGCCATTTGGTGTACACTAAATGTACACCAGATTATGTGGTAATCGTTTCAGGATTTCACACAAATACCAAGAGCCGCTAAATCTGTTTAAAATATTTTCTTAAGAATCATTGTAAAAAATTAGCTCAGTCGGAATTGAAGAAAAAATTGATCAAGTCTTTACCGATATTCGAATGAGCTGATGTTTTAACAATCATGCATATCGATCTGTATTTTTGGCAATCGATTAAGAATCTCTCTCTTCTTTTTCTTTCGTGTGACTTGTCTTATATTCGGTGCGAGTGTAGACACCTCCCAAACGGGGCATCGCCATACAGATTGATCACATTGTATTGCTCGATTGGTTGCTTGCTTCGTAAACCAAAATTATGGACATTCTCATGGTTAGGAACATCGCCACATGACAGCGGTTATCATCAAAACAGAGTCGCCACCCAGTTTATTAAAACTAGGAAAGTAGATAGAGATTCTGGACACGGGAGCCAAAAGTACAATAAGGGGAAGGTGTTAGGCACCCCTCTTTACCCAGTCGTGAGACCGGCCATAATCGTTCAACATAAGACATGTACATGCTTTGTTTAATTCTAACACGTAGTTTGTTTTTAACCTTTAAGCAGAAAATAGTGAGCCAATGCGATAAATAAAGCATGCGTCAGGAAAGCAGAACAAAACAAAGCTGTCCCAGGAAAATGGATCCCGCGGCCGGTGAATGGATGTCACGGCCGAGGGATCCTCCTGGTTTGATTTATCGGTCGAGGGATCTAAACCCCGGTCGATGTTCTTCCTCACACCAGACAGAAAGATTTAACAGATGATTAAAACGTTATGGTTAGTCATAAATACAGTAAGTAAGACAAACCAGAGGCCGTTGGGCCTCACCACCTTGATCCCTCAGTTGCTTGATTGCTTTGGATTGGGTGTGATTGACTGATTACTTGATTGAAAACCCTAGGGTTAGGGTTTGAATTTCGGGGTTTGATTGTCGGATTGACGGCTGCCTTCGGGAGGTTAGGGCTTTTGAAGAGTGGGTTTGAGAGAGAGTTTTGACAGAGTATCGGAGCTCGAGAGGGTGTATTCTCTTATTAATTTCGTGGTCCTATTTTCGGAGTCCAAAGGCCCTTTATATAGGCAATTGGTGACTCACTCCGGCAAATCAAATGGCACGATTGCAATTGCAATGCAATTCAAACTCTACGTCGTAATCTCTGAACGTAGCCCGAACGCATCGGAGATGTAGTGTAATTGGATCAAACAATCGACAGAACGTTCCAGAGTCTGGAAAAAGAACGATCTGGCGACCGAGTAATAGATTACACGGCCGAGGAATGGATGTCTCGGCCGAATGATAGATCTTGCGGCCGAGGGATTGATCTCTCAGGGAGATTTTGCTAGCAACAGGTTGCTCGGGTGAGGAAATAATGTTAAGGCCGTGAGATCGATGTTACGGCCGACAGATGGATTCTCCTAGGCTTCTGTATTTTCTGTCTGAAAGGCTGTATGGCTCTGATTGGGTCCTCTAAGTGGCTCAAAGTTCTTACCGAAAGTCCTAAGGTTCTTAAGAAAACAATCAGCAATCACTGTATCCGTTTCATCATCGGGATGGTCCCAATGTGGGACTTGAAATAATCGTTAGGCCAAATTGGGATATCTACAGATGCCCCTCTTTAACTGAACTCAGACGGATCGCGAGACATGTTTGAGTAAGAGTCAAAACTGTAAAAAGCAACTCAATTTGGTCCAACCACTATTCCAAGGGGTTTTCGAAAAAGGTTTTGTTATGGTCGGGCCGGGAGGCTGCCTACGTATTCCGCAAGGGAAATTCAGACCAACCGTAGTTTGGGCAAAAAATAAAAATAAAAGTTTGGAGGGTTAGAGACAGAAGACGTACCTTAGGGCTTAAAAAGCCGTAGTGCAACGTACCTAGACTGAGCCAGGGTTTTGGCGAAGAGTAGTTGAAGGAGCGCGGGGCTGCCGGGGCAATTTTTGCGGAGAGCTTCCTTAGTATTTTGGGGTAGATCAGTACACGACATGTGCGTTTGCTTTTCTTGATCATCCTTACTTTGACTGAGAGGGGCTCGGTAGAGTAGCATATCCTTGCGAATGAGCTGAAAGGAATTGATGTAATGTGGTGGAATCCAAACCATCTGATGAGGATGAATCGGACGTCGTTTGTTTTGAGATATGAGGGGCATAGGGCCCGTAACTGGAGCACGGAGCTTTGGAGATGAAGGAACCGAGGCACGGAGCCGGTTGTAGTCATGAGGCGAGAGCCTGGGGAGTGATCGTTTCTGACGTGATGGAACCGAGGCGCGGAGCCGGCTATAGTCATAAGGCGATGGCCTAAGGTGATGGTATTGAGGCATGGAGCCTGTTGCAGTCTTGAGGCGAGGGCCGGAAGTGATAGAATCGAGGCATAGAGCCTGCTATAGTCATTGAGGCGAGAGCGTGAGGAGATTGAAGCTTTGAGCTTGATAGAACCGAAGCGCGGAGCTGGTATTGATCATAAGGCGAGAGCCTGAGGTGTCGGAGCTTAGAGCTTGACGTGATTTGAATCGAAGCTTAGAGCTGGTTGTATTCTGATGGTCTGTGCACGGAGCTTTCTCATCATAAGTTTTGGCGTAGAGCCAAATGATCGAGGTACTGGACCGATCAATAAAACCGAGGCGTAGAGCCGATTGATTGCAGGGTTGACCTGTTTCATGAGAGGTATGCAGAGTGTATATATGTGATGATGGTTGTTAGATGTGAACAGATATGATGATGCAGACTCGATGTGATAATGGTGATGCAATATGTGCACGGGCCCGTGCGTGTGTGTTTGTTTTAAGCTTAGAGTTTCTATCAAGTTCCGGACTTGAGCATTCAGAGCGTAGAGCTCGAGCATTCGGACGGCAGAATCCAAGCATTCAAAGTACAGGCTTTAAGCGTCCAGTACGCAGTGGTTGGGCATCCAAGCGTAGAGCTTGAGCATTCAAGTGTATAACTTGAGCATCCAGTACACAGTGGTTGGGCATTCGAAGAGTTTCGAGCATTCAAAATGTTAGATTTTAAACATTCAGGCGTAAAGCCTGAGAATAGATGGCTTGATTGTTGGGGCGGCGTAGAGCCTGTTGAGATTTGCTTGTTTACGGCTTCGAGCCGGTTGAGATTGCTTGAGTAGGCGTAGAGCCTGTCGCTGTGATAGCAAGCGTAGAGCTGCTGAGTCGAGAGCTTGGAGCCGCTGAGTGAGTGAATACGGGCGTAGAGCCGCTAGGATAAAGGGCTTTGAGCCGCTGATGTGGTTGTTACGGCTTTGAGCCAGTTGAGATAGTGGGCTTGGAGCCACTGAGTTGACAGGTGAGGGCGTAGAGCCGCTGGGTCGAGGGCTTAGAGCCGCTGAGTGAGTGAATATGGGCGAGATTCTTATGTCAACACTTGTGTCGGCTGCTTTTGCAGAGTGTCCTCGAGTCTGTAGCCTGTGTGCTTTATGCAGTAACTCGTGTCTCGGGTCTAGGTAGTTTGGTGCATTCCTGTATATTGCGATGTAATTTTTACCTTCGGGTATTGTTAAATGAATTAACTGTTTTCAAAAAAAAAAAAAACCAGTACTAGTTAGTTGCTTGCACGAGCTTATAAAAACAAACCTAATATTTAATTTCCACAATTCAAATGAGCACGAAGGAGAAAACTTGAAGTGAAAACGTAAGCAAACAACATTGACCCGTTCATAGATTTGAATTGACCTATTATATACTTAGACTGTGTTGTTATGAACTTAACTTAAATCTAAAATTTTGTCCTTTTTTTTTTTTTTTGCTTTTGTTAATTTTGCGCTAAACTTTTGTGAATTATTAATTCGTCTCAACAAGAAGAATTAGAAAAGTAAATTTTTTTTACTTCTACATAATATTTTGAGAAATAACCACTTCTTAGGCCAAAAAGTGACTTTTTTTGTTAAAAAGTGGTTATTTCTCAAAATACTTGGGTAAAAGTATAAAAAAAAATTTACTTTTTTGATTCCTCTTGTCGAGACGAATCAATAACCCGCAAAAATTTGTCAAAAAACTAATAAATGCGAAAAAAATTCAATAAGGACAATTTTCAAATTTAAGTTAAGTTTAAGTTAAGTTAATAAGAACACAGCCTTAGTTACAAGTATATACTCCTTCCGTCCCTTTTTAAGTGTCCCACTTCGTAACTCCAACTTATTAAGGAGACATCATCATTACACATTTCACATCAACTTTTACCTCCACTTTTCCTATTTACCCTCTATGGAGACATTATCATCATACTTTTACTCACTAACTTTTCAAAATGGAATATACTTTTAGGGACAAAATATAAAATGTACTAACTTTAATCCACTAAATTTACAAAATGGACACTTAATAAGGGTCAACACAAAATGAAATACTGGACTCTAAAAAAAGAACGGAGGGAGTAATTAACTTTTCTTCACTGATTAAAAAAAAATCTAATTAACCGTTGAAATTAATACAATGTACCTGGCCAAGAAAAGGGTATTCTTGACCAATATTCGCAAGCAATCCTTATTATATACTCCCTCCGTCCCACTTTATTTTGCCTGTTTCCTTTGTGGGACGTTTCAAAAAATTGTTTATATCTCACAATTTATAATATTTTATATATTCAATATGGATCTTATTTGATAGATCAAAATTTATTTTTTTAAACAAAGTTTTTGAAATCATAAAAAACATTATAGATTATGAGATATAGACAATTTTTTGGGACGTCCCAAAAAGGAAACAGGCGCAACAAAGTGGGACAGAGGGAGTAATTTTTTTTAGAATAGGAGGACATCCAAACTCTATAAATAGCAAGCACAAGAGCTCTTCTGTCTATCCAACCAGCTAGAGAGTGAAAGCAAAGACTAAAAGAGTGTTCTTTCTAGTTTAGTCGAGCTCCCCCATCTCTTAACCGTTCATAGCCTCCAAAGCAACCCACTAGGAAAATGGAAATAAACTCTAGCCCAACTCTTACATTGACCCATGGCCAAGTACCCAAGGGCACTCCACGTCGCTCTGCAAATTTCCATCCGAGTGTTTGGGGAGATTATTTCCTTACCTATGCTTCTGTCGCCACGGTAAAATTATCTCTGATTGTTTAGAATCGTATGTAGAATACTTAAATTAAATCCATACACTAGCCTTCCAATATGATCAACATAAATGCGATTTTTTATATATATTAATCTCGGTTTAGGATATATAGTGAAAAACAAGGATACTGATTTTCGCGCTCCAAGGTTTACTGCAGGCGCTCCACCTTTTTGTTTTTACACTGTGATGTTGCTGGCAACATCACAGTGTAGGCAACATCACAGTGTAAAAACAAAAAGGTGGAGCGCCTGCAGTAAACCTTGGAGCGCGAAAATCAGTAGAAAGTCCACTTTCACCCCCTGTGGTTATCGCCATGTGCGGATACACCCCCTGTGGTTTAAAAGTGTGCACATAACCCCCTGTGGTTTTCAAATTGTGCAGATAGACCCCCTGCCGTCATGTTTTCCATCCATATTAACGGAAACAACGTTAAAAGACCGTTATACCCCCATCACATCCCTTGATTCTTCTTCTTTTTTAAATCTAACCACACCATCCCGTATACCAAAAATTGAATCCAAACCGTTGATATTGTAAATTTTGACGAGTACTACGTCTATGCCAAAATTCAAGTCAATCAAAAAATGAAAAGCTTATGGTCAAATCGATTTTGTTATGAAATTAAAATTTCAAATTTGAATTTACTAAAAATTAGATCACTGGGTTACTGATGGCTGATTAAGATGATTTTTTACAGAGATACTCTATTCTTTATTTAATACATTATGAACGACTCAGATTACATTCTAGAGGTGTGTGAGATACACCTCCGTTAATATGGATGGAAAATATGACGGCAGGGGGTCTATCCGCACAATTTGAAAACCACAGGGGGTTATGTGCACACTTTTAAACCACAGGGGGTGTATCCGCACATGGCGATAACCACAGGGGGTGAAAGTGGACTTTCCTCTATCCAAAAACAAGAATAAAAATATTCTTATTTGATTGAGTTACTTAGTAATACATATAATTTCACTATCATTGTTTCCATCATATATACTTTTGTCGTTCTCTTCACAAAGCCAAGATTGTTATGGATATTTGATTTCATGGTTACAAATGTTTCGGTAATATTTTGGTGACAAGTACTGTTGTTTGAACACTATATAGACATAGACGTACTATGTGGCACCCATTATTTGTGACATGTTTAGTATCATGTAAGACACTACATTAGACTAGTTTCAAATGAGCATATTTATCATTGTTTCCATAGGAACCGGATGTTAAAACGGAGCAAAGAATTGAGCAGCTCAAAGAAAAAGTGAGAGAGATGATAGTGGCAAGTGCTGATAAACCTTCACAAAAGTTGAGCTTGATTGATGCAATTCAACGCCTAGGTGTGGGCTACCATTTCGAAACCGAGATTGAGACGACACTACAGCACATATATGAAACCTATCATGAAATGGCCAACGATTAAGATCTTTACACTGTGGCTCTCTCATTTCGAGTGCTTAGACAGCAAGGACATCCTGTCTCCTGTGGTAATTCTCTTTTACTTATTATCCATATTTATTTGGTTACATCCCTGATTTTTGTAGTACCCATATTTTGGTTGAAATCTGTTATTCTCAGCGAAAAGATATATAAACCTGGACGCACACACATTGAATGTGTACTGTGTGTGTGTTCCCATGTGAATGTGAGTGTGTACATGTAAGTATTTGTTATTGATCGAGAAAAGTTCATCAAAAAGTAGGAAACAGGACCAATTAAGAAAAAAATTAAAGGGTGTATAAATGACGATAAAGGAGACCTTGGAAATCATATGTTCTCGGAAAACATAGCCAAAATGTTTTTTTTATGGAGCCAGGAAAACATTTTATTTTTTTCTTAGTGATCTTTTTGCTTGTGAAATTACCAATATTTAATTTACCTGTCGTTGACTGCAATTGTGCTAATAGGATTTTTGAATACTAAATCCTATACAGATAGTAAACAACAATTATAGGATTGATTATACGTTAAAATTGATAAACTTAATAGGATTGATCGTCATTGATGTTTCTAAACAATGATTGAAAAATATAAAAAATTAGGTGATCGAGGGCAAGGGTACAATGTTTTATATTTCCTCCATAGTTCGAAAAATAATAAACACCTTTATGATTACTTTCATGAAAGTTTCTGGAGCCGCAACTACTAATTGTTGTTATAATTTCTGTTAATTTTCATATTTCTAACATCCGGCCGATTGCTCATGTTTTTGAATGGTTTAAAAAGATGTATTCAACTAACTCAAGGACAACGAAGGAAAATTTAAGGAATCATTGATTGGTGATGTGAGAGGGTTGTTGAGTTTGTACGAAGCTACATATTTGAGTGTACATCAAGAAGATATACTAGATGAAGCATTGGAGTTTACCACCACTCACCTCAAATCTGCACTACCAAACTTGAGCAATGATGCAATTGCCGCACAAGTAGTTCATGCTCTAAATCAGCCCATTCACAAGGGCTTGCCAAGGCTAGAGTCAAGGCGGTATATTTCCTTGTATGAGCAAGATGATTCCCACAACAAAACTCTATTGGCCTTTGCGAAATTAGATTTCAACTTAGTGCAGAAATTGCACCAGAGGGAGCTATGCAAATTCACAAGGTGACTCTCTAGCAACTTTTCATTCTTTATCTTTGGGGGTATTGTATCATCTTTTCTGAAGGCTTTTTAGCTTTTCGAAAAAAATGATACATTATTGGTTCATCTTCATTACAAGGAAATTCATAAAATTGATGCATATTCAAAAAAGAACACTGAATGCCAAAAAAATTGTAAATTTTCTAAGGGGTTGTAGTTCAATTTTTTTTTTTTTTTTGAGGGGTTTGCCTCTTTTCCCCCATTTCGTTGAAATTTTAAAACTTTTTTTTTTCTTTTGTAGCTCCTTGATGAGAACCCAAATAAAAGAATTCTTGGAATGAACGAATTGCAATAAAATAGCATTAATTGAAATTGAAAAGGACAGAAAATTTTCTGTTTCCTCGTAGAACTCATAATCGTAGTTGACATTAAATCCTATCAGTCCTCTAAGATGAATCGAAAAAAGAAAATGAAAGTTCGTTTAAAAGAAGAAGAAGAAAATTAACTACTAAAGTCTAGAAGAAATTGTTTTCTTGAAATCCAAAATAGGGCATTAATACCCTGGATCTTACATGTTTCATGGTACAATTTTTTGTTTAGGTGGTGGAATGATTTGGACGTTGCAAGAAAATTACCTTTCGCAAGAGACAGAGCAGTGGAGTTGTTCTTTTGGATATTGGGAGTCTACTACGAGCCCCAATATTGTCTTGCAAGAATGATTCTAAGCAAAGTCATTGCCTTGATTTCCATTCTCGATGACATGTATGATGCTAGCAATGCTACCATCGAAGAACTTGTGCTTTTCAATGATGCAATTCAAAGGTTAAATTCACTTGCCTTGATATTAATTTTGATTTTACAGAGAGAGAGCGCGCACAAGCGAGAGTCATGATCAAAACTCTAGCAACTTAAAAGTTGACTTTTAGTTTTGTGTTTTTTCTTTGGTAGTAAACACTAGGTATGTTTTTATTAATTTGTGGTGACTTATTAATCATAATCTCATAGTTGTAGCAGACACAACAAATAACACAAGATTTTGACACAATATCCTAGCCATCGAAATGATGGTTGAGATAAGAAGTACCTCCTCTCTATCCTCTCTCCATCGCACCTGATCTCTCTCTTCCCCCTCAATCTCACGTTCTGCTCTCTCCCCTCCCCTACCTCACGTTCTCTCTCTCTCTCGTACATCACCATCTCCGGCGAGCCTCTCCTCTCCAGGGAGCCTACCTGCGGTTCTGATTTCTTGATCTGTTTTTATTAAAGATCGTCTCTTTGCTATTCTGATTAGGTTATTCCTGCATTTGACAAACATCTTGGGGATTTTCGGCCATTTTTAGAGGAGTAATTGGGTCTTGTAAGGTAAAAAGAAGAAGAGGGATTTGATTCATAATTAATTGTTTCCTTCAGTTAAGGGTTACCAAATGCAGAGAGAACTAGATGCAAAGAACTTGTGAACGAGAAAGCATACGGACTAGGGACTAACATGAATTTCTGTCTTGACATCACAAGTAGGGAGAACCATGTTGTACCAGTTCTTTTGCTTTCACAATTCCAACAATTGAATTTTATTTTTTTTTTCAGTTAAGGGTTCCAAGAATTCTTTTATTTGGGTTCTTATCAAGGAGCTACAAAAGAAAAACATAGTTTTAAAAGAAAAACACCTCCGTTCTCGATGGGTCTTGGTGCGTTGGAATCTTCTCTCAAAGCCACAAAAGACTCAACAATCAGAAATTGGTATCCATCAGATTTTTGGGTCCGTGACTCTAGGACAGAACTCGACCTCTGTACGCCTCCATTCTCGATGGGTCTTGGTATGTGATTTTTGGGTATGTGATTCGGTGATTTAGATCAGATTTTTGGGTCTCTCTCTCGCTCATACCACATGGGGACGGCGGGGAGTGGATGCGTTAGATGGGGTTGCCTGAAATGGGCTGGCCGTTAGTGCGGTCGGCCGGACATGGAGGTGCCGGAGTGGGAAGGGGAGACTGGGGAGTTGACTGTCGTGAGCGAGGGGAGGGAGGGAGAGAGAGATTAAGTGTGAGTGAGATAGAGGGGAGAGAGTAAAATATTCTAATCTCAGCCGTTGATATCAATGGTTGAGATTGAATGTTAAAATGAGTGTCAAAATAGGTGTGAGCGGAACCGGCCCTATATATATATATATACATTAATCTTCTAATGAGGACCTAAAATGAGAACTACCCCATTTCTTCCCTTTCCTGATCCGAGTCACTCAATGTGTTCAGAACGTGATTTTAAGGGTACTCGCGAGAAATCGGAAAAAAAAAATGACCGGGAAAAGCTTGATTTGAGCAGTTTTTATTTGAACCGTTCGATAAAAAATAAATAAAAATTGCTCGGATGAAGCCCTTCCTAGTCTTTTTTTTTTTGCTGATTTCTCGTGAGTACCCTTAAAATTACGTTCTGAACACATTGAGCGGCTCGAATCATCAAAATTCAATCGGAAAAGGGAGGTCCTCATTTTATTAAAATGAGGTGGTCCTCATTAGAAGGGGACTATATATATATATATATATATATATATATATATACACACAAAACTTCTTATAAGGACGCCCTTACCGTATTACGGTAAGGACGTCCCTTTTCCGACCAATTTGCAATGATCCGAGCCGCTCAATGTGTGCAGAACGTGATTTTAAGGGTGCTCGCGAGAAATCAGCAAAAATAAAGACCGGGAAGGGCTTCATCCGAGCAGTTTTTGTTTGTATTTTATCTAACGGTTCAGATAAAAACTGCTCAAATCAAGCCTTTTCCGGTCATTTTTTTTGCTGATTTCTCGCGAGTACCCTTAAAATCACGTTCTGAACACATTGAGCGGCTCGGATCTTCAAAATTTGGTCGGAAAATGGGAGAAAAGGGAAAGCCCTTACCGTAATACGGTAAGGGCGCCCTTATAAGAAGTGGACTCTATATATATATATATATATATATATAAATAATTGAATGAACCGATCAAGTCCATGCCGATATCCAAATGAGTTGATTTTTTACGGAAACCCTTAAAAACATGTTTTAAACAAATTGAACGGCTCCGATTATTTGCATGGGGTTTCAAAAAATGTATTGTCAAATGTATTGTCTCTAGAACCGGCCCCATATATATATACTAGTATTAGCCCGTGCCTACGGCACTACGCATCCCGGTTGGAAGGGGATGGCAGTTGTGTGATTTAGGTGAAAACCATGGGTATTTAACCGGAAAGTGGGAGGATGCACTACAACCTTTGGATCAAATGAATCTAAGCCGTTCCAGCAACTTGTCCCCACACCCTTCTGTTTTATAATAGAGATATATATATGTATGCAACTTATGCTAATAGTAAAGATTCTGGAGTCTAAAAGTAGTATCTAAAGTTATTCCTATCTAAATTTGGTTTCCACAAAGATGGCTATGGCCCTTGGCCATTTCTCGTAACCTCTGTGATTTTCAGGTGGGAAGTCAATGCCCCGGATCAATTTCCTGACTACATGAAACACTTTTATCAGAAGATTTTGGATACTTACAATGTATTTGATGCTGAAATGGCCAAGCAAGGAAGATCATACCAAGTCGAATACGCAAAATCCGCCGTACGCCTTTAACAAACTTACTCATTTAAATTTATTACTATGAGTAATAATATTGAAATTTCGTCCAATACTAACTGTATGATCATAAAACTGAAAGCTGAAAAATTAATGGTGGTGGTGGTGTAATGGTGGTCGTGACGGTGGAGTAATGGTGGTGCGATAGTGGCGTTGCATGTGGTGGTGGTGTAGTTATGGTAGTGGTACGGTGGTGGTGGGGGAGTGGAGGGGTGGGGTTGGTGGTGGTGTAGTGGTGGTGGTAGATTGATGGCAATGGTGATGATGATGATGATGAGTGGTAGTGGTAGTGTAGTAGCGGTGGTGGAGTGAAGGTGGTGGTGGAGTGGTTGTAGGAGTGTGGGGGTGGTCTAGTGGTGGTGGTGGTGTGGGGTGGGGGGGGGGGGGGGGGGGGGGGGGGGGGGGAGTGGGAGTGGTTGTGGTGGTATAGTATATATGTCGTATGGTAGTTGAATGTAAACACACAAAAATTCAGTCAAAATTAAGTAGCTTAAATTAAACTACTTAATCTTTTTAACATTTTAGCCTATATTTTAAACAATAAGTCTAGGTACACTACATTCAACCACTACACCATCCACTACATGTTTTGTAGGGCCCATTCCGGGTCCCAAAAAAATACATAAAAATGTTCATAAATTTTAAAATAATATATTATGGAGCCCTGTAAAAAAATCAGCTCCAACAAATATCGGTAAGTATTATTTCTTGATTCGTAGGGACGAAACTGTGCAGTTGAGCAGTTTCGCCCCTACAAATCAAGAAATAATACTTACCGATATCCGTTAGAGTTGATTTTTTACAGGGCCACATAAAATATTGTTCTAAAATTTATGGACATTTTTCTGTATTTTTTTGGGACCCGGGGTGAGCCCCACAAAAAATGTAGTGGATGGATGGTAGTGTATGTAGCATCTCTCATATTTTAAGTGATACTTAATTTATTAAGCAATGTATAATGTAGTTATCAAACCTGCTTAATCACATATAAATTAATTGATTCAATTTTAAGTGCTGAATTTAAGTGATCAAACAACCCTACTCATTGTCCTCAAAATTGCATGCAGTTGAAGGACATGACTAGAGCATACTTGGCTGAAGCCAAATGGTATCACGACGGCTATGTTCCAACTATGGAAGAGTATATGCCAGTTGGACAAGCGAGTAGTGGTGTCCGATCACTTGTCATCCGTTTCCTTTGTTGGAATGGGAGAGCTGGCGACCAAATCGGCTTTCGATTGGATTCGTAGTGACCCGTTAATTGCTCAAGCTACAGAAGTGATTGGCCGACTCATGGACGACGTCGCTGGCCACGAGGTAATAAGATTGATGACTAGTTTTATTAGTATGTAACTTGTTCTAAAAGCCCATATACAAATGGATTAATGCAATATATGTTTGAAATATGGTTCATCGATCATGCCTGGAACTTTCTCGAAGAAGGTTGCTTATCCATGACACTTGATCCTGTAAAGTGTAAACCCGACCCGAATGAATCGTCTATCTCCAAATTCAAGATTCTAATTTTCAACCATGCTAAGGGTTGTCAATTAATTAGCACAGATAGAGAAATAACTAGGGAGGGTGCATGGAATTATGACATCCTTTGTACTACCTCTTTTGCATGCTAACGTTTGTGATGGTGCAACTGTAGTTTGAGCAAGAAAGAGGTCACCCAGCCTCAGCAGTTGAATGCTACATGAAACAATATGGTGCAACACGTGAAGAGGCCGTCGTTGAATTCCAGAAACAAGTTACAAATGCATGTAAAGACATCAACTCAGAATGTCTCCGGCCAACCGCTGTCCCAATGCCTCTCCTCGTGCGAGTTCTCAATCTGGCGCGAACATTTCATTTTGTATACAAGGATGGATCAGATTGCTACACAACTCTTGGAAGCAAGTTCAAGGAAATTGTGACCTCAGTACTCGTTGATTCATTGCCAATTTGAAATCTCTCTTGCAAAAAATTGAGCCCAAAGTTCGAGTAATCGTATGAACACCTATCTGTATCTCTATATCGCCAAAAACATATAATAAGCACGTATGTTTATCATAGATTGCTCTAGTGCTTGAAGAAATAAAGAGATTCTTCTGAAGTATGGCCTTGTTTTGATCAAACAGGCCAATGGTTAGGAATCCTCATTGTGTGCAATGAACGGATTATCCCATGGAGAAGAAATTATAAAGTTGTCTTTTGTTGTTGTTTGTCCCTGACGAGTATATCTCTTCAGAAATGAATTTTACAACACTCATTCACACACCGAGGTTAATTTTGTTTTAACATAAACAGTCAACTAAAATTGAAATCAACGGGATAGTTCAATTGGCCAGGACTCTTGCATCTCACTAGAAGGTCAGCAGTTCAAATTTTCCCGCCCGCGTGTGGGTGTTTTTCCCTTAATGGGCTTTTCATTTGTTTTTTTGTTTCTTTCTGCCCTATAATGGGCTTATTTCTTCAATTTCCAAATGGAACATGAGAGATTGGAAACCCCAAATTTGGGGCAGAGATGGATGGCCTCGAAGGAGGATGCGCAACAAACCTACAGTGTTCCGATGCAGATTTTAATTTGGAATTGTAGAGGGGCGGCAAATCCTTCGTTTCGCCGTCATTTTGGTGAACTAATCCGTCAACATAAACCCATACTTGTGGTTATTACTGAAACTCGTATAGGAGGACAAAGAGCCAGAGAAGCTAGTGCTGATTTGGGTTTTTCAAAAGTTGCCATTTCGGATTCGGTTGGGTTTGCGGGTGGCATCTGGCTGCTATGGAACGAGAGTGACTTGCAATGTGATGTTCTCACCGTGACACCACAAGCAGGGGCGGAGCTATGTTGGGGTCCGGGGGCCCAGCTCCCCGAGCGTTCGACTTTTAAAATTTTTATTTTGTACATACTTGCTTTTGAATATTATTGATAATTATTCGTGTATAATCTTAATAATTTTGGTTCAATTTGATTTAAAAAAAAACCCAGTTATTTTACATTCTCGTTTCTCAATTTTTTTCATAAATAAAAAATAAGCATATGACAGTTGAATTAGCCTAAAGAATCATTTAAATGTACAAATGTAGTAAATCGAAAAGCAAAAACCTTATGATATAACAAGTATATGTTTCGATAAAAAAAATATATGTCTTTTTAACCGCCCTCGGATTCATAATCCTGGCTCCGCCACTGACCACAAGCAATCCACACAAGCATCCAAGTCTTTGATGCGTGAGCGTGAGGTGTTTGGCATCAACCATATCTATCGGGAAACTAATAGTTGTGCGGATGCGTTGGCAAATGACGCACCGGTGTCAATAGAAGATTTACATATCTACCCTTATCCTCCTAGTTGTATTGCTACTTTATTGTATGCAGATTTGATTGGGATTGCATGCCCTAGAATTGTAAACGCTTAATTTTAATTAATGAATCGTCTTTTACCAAAAAAAAAAAATGAATGAGAATGTGATATGATATTTTCCTAATATTTTTATGTTCGGAACTGAAGAAAAAGAACAGAATAACATTCCCAAATTGAGGCAATGCTAGATTCTTAGACTTAAAACCACATCATTGTTTCCTTGAAATGTTAAACATTGGAATTGGAATGAGCATACATCAGATATTAGAAAATTACTAGGTGTTTGATTGTGAATCTTATTTCCGCTCCAAACATAGACAGAAAAATGAATAGTTTGCCGTCAACAATGTATTGTTAAGCCCTTTTTATTTATATCAAAAATATGTTCTTCCTCTGCTTCAAGATTTAAGCCAAAATCATCAACTGTATCCGTCTAAAACAAATCACAGTAGATATCCCGTACTTAAATATAAAAGTCTAGCCGCTCATGGATTACGGAAACATGTTCATATAATAAAAGAAGTACGCCATGAAACCAAGCTTACGAAAAATAAAGAATTTTCCTAGCTTTTCCTCTGCCAATGCTATTGCGCCAGGAGCTGCTGCTGCGTGCCGCTTCTGTTTCGAAGTGTATGAGATGCCCCTGACAGAAACCCATGGCAGAACGTGTAATCTACAATGCCAGAACGTACCGGTTCAATACTGACTCGATACCTGATCATATATAGTAGATTTACAATTTGCTATTATTACAATAAGGGGTGATATGAAGGAGAGAGGTACATCGATCTTGTATTCAAAGGTAGACCCGTTGAGAGAGATATTTATGTTTGGCAATTCAGTTCGTAACCTGTTTAATTAAATCGTTCCAGTGGTCATGAACACAGGACGAGGAGGGCTTTTGAGCGGTAGACTTGATACCTTCACAAGGGGAGGAATATTAGACCTGATGCAACGTTCATTCTGTCAACGTTCTTACTTATGATTTTCATACTCTCTTGTTTGACTTGTTGTATTCAATGTCCTACATGTTCGATCTAAGTTCTGGCATTCCAGATAATTCTTTTTTAAAAGAAATATCTAACAAAGTAAGAATACAACGGAAGGAATGTTTTAAATAACGGTATCGAGATACGTAACGGTTGTGAACGGGTCTGTAATACATAATGGCTAATATTTAAAACCAGGAATGGAAGCGCATTGATAAGCGTAAAATTGCACCAACAGTAATTCCAAAATCTTAAAGAGAATCACAAGTTCGAGATAGAAAAAAATTATACTTGTCGAGAGCGTTTTTGAGTTGACCAGTGGCTTCTCTAGCTTCTTCAATCGTGGGCACTCCACCAAACACGAGCCTCGGTATCGGCTCACCGGTACGTCCGATCACCTCTTGCTCGCCGTCAGCGAACTCCCAGTTGTCAAGCTCCCAACACGGCCTATGCACCGACGCCTCAATCGGGTAGTTGTTCTGAGAACATGTGAAGAATCTCCCAATTCAGTGACTACACCATACGTAACGGAAATTGGGACACGTAATAAGAGGTGGCTCCATGATTTTAATTATTTTAGTGATAATAAGAATATTGAAAGATTTCAAGGTACTACTAGGTTCTAGGGTTTGTTTTCAAACCAAGTTTGAATCGAACTGTTTTGCACTCGTTAGCAACGATGTTTTTCTTTTTAACATATAAACAGTCAACTAAAATTGATCGCTAAAGTCAATAGTAATAAAACAACTATATAAAAAAGCAAAATATTAAATGACGAATGATCATTCAAGAAAACAGAAGTAGTTCTAAATTAATCACCAACAAGACTGAATACTATTGTTCGAAATTACCAACAAAACTTACTAATACCCCTGCCACAGGTTTTGATACTCAAAATTGACAAAATGCAAATAAATACTAACAAAAACAAAAACTGACGATTCTTCAAAAATCTGATTTAAGCGCTCTTATAGCTTTAACGCCGCCACGACCGGTCTGTCTGGCAGCAATTTGACCAACCTTTTGCCCAGGCACACAAGCACGGCTGACGCAACTGCCATGACCGATATGTTGGTGGTTACCACCGCCGTGGGGATGGTCCACTGGGTTCATAGCCACACCGCGAACCTTAGGCCAGCTGTTCCTCTTGACTCTGAATTTGTGATATGCATTACCAGCCTTGAGCAATGGCTTCTCCGTACGCCCTCCTCCGGCAACCTGGCCAATCATCGCTCGACACCCGCTAGCCACAACCTTTTTGGCTCCCGATGGGAGTTTGATCCTGTCAATAGCACATCAAGTAGCAGTCACTTATGCAAAGTTGCAAACAAAAACAGCCACCTTGTAGTCGTATGAAATAAAATAGTAGAGCAATACATCCTAATAAGCATATAAAAAAATATTTTTAACTCTAACTAGTGTGGGAACACATTGTTTTTTTTTATTGGCAAATTTTTTTTAATAAAAACTGGACAAAGAGTACGTGTGGAAATAACACACATTGTTGAAGTGGTGATTTCAAAAAGTAAACAACATATAAAGAAAAAGAACATTTTTTTTTTTATAGAGGATACCGTGAAAATGGGTTTACGGAGCCCAATCGCGTGCATTCAAAATGTTTTTGAATGGTCCGGATTGAAAAACAATCTCAACAATTGATTGTGTTAACGACGGACGGCTACGATTGCAAGAATCCGCAAAAAACTTGTTCACGGCTCCGCCGTGAATAAGTTTCTATCATAAAGAAATATGAAGATTCGATGTCCTTATATGACACTGAATAGCTAATTGCTTTGTAAGCCCAAACCAACATACAAACTAAAACCTTTCGTTAGATCCCCCTCTCCTCTCCCCCAACCTGATATATCCTTTATTAAATATTTCTTAATATTTTGCCGTTTCAAAAAAAACATACAAACTAAAACCCTGTCAAGTTTTCTTAATAAAATTCTTTTGCCCATAAAAATAAAAAAACATGCAAACAAAACAACGGCAAAATCACAAGGCACAAGCCCTATTCCTAGTTGAACTGATCAAATAAATTAATACTATTTTTTTTTTTATCGGCAAAAGATGAAATTTTATTAAAACACAGGAAAAGGGGAAGGGGATCCAACAAAAAGTTGGAAAATACACCACAAGGGCATAGCCTAAAACACCCGAAGGTCTACCAGGGATCATAACAAAATAAGACATATGCCGAGCAAAACAAAAAACAAAATAAGACATATAACCCAGCACCCAAATAAATCAAAAAAAGCACAAACGCCTAAATCCGGCCCAAACCTGGGCCAGCCCACCCTAACCAAACCACAAAACCCTAACTACACCGGCAACCACCACCGCACAAATCACCAGAGCCCAGTCTCGCCGTTAAGCCGAGCTGGCCTCTCCCAGATGTAGAAGCTGGCGGTGGGAACCGGCCTACGGCAATGAAGGCCGAAGCAGGCAGGGCCTGAGGGCCAACCACAACCAACAACAATAGTAAACCCAAACAGTCCCCTGCAACACAAACTTCATCAAAAAACACAATCTTCATAGCAATAGCACCACTCCAGAGCAACGAGATACCAGCCCCTCGCTCGATTGAGAGCTCAGACGGCCGCCAATCGGACTTCGGCACACAAAACGACCAAAGCAAACAATCATGGGAGCCGCATCCACCTCACCACCGCGCCGGACTGAACCACCACCGAACAAAAATCGCCATCTTTACTGATCGATTTTGGAAATATGGACACCTGCAAAACAAGATTAGAAACAAAACTAGCTACACCTCCAAAGACCCAAACTGCCGCCCTCCACCACCACCCACCCCAGACAGATCTACTAGTGCCTTGGATCAACTGCCAGAGTACATGAAACTATGTTATCAAGCACTATTGGATGCTTACAACATGATTGATGAAGAAATGGCCAAGGAAGGAAGGTCATATCGTGTCAATTACGCAAAATCTGCAGTAAGTCTCAACCCAAGTTACATTTTGTTAGTGGAAAACAAAAAATGAAGTTAATAATAATGTTTTTTTTTTTTTTTGAACATTTTCAGATGAATAAGTTAGTTAGAGCATATATACTTTGAGGAAGCCAAATGGTGTCACGAGGGCTATGTTCCGAGTATAGAAGAGTATATGAGAGTTGCCCTTGTAACCGGTGCTTACAAAATGCTTGCAACAACTTCCCTTGTTGGCATGGGGGATTTGGTGACTGAAGAGGGTTTCAAATGGGTGTCGAGTGATCCTTTAATTCTTGAAGCTGCATCCGTGATTTGCAGACTCATGGACGATATGGTTGGCCACAAGGTAAGGACTGATAAGAAAATATGGACTACCTTGCACATTGCGCTAATACTATAGGATTTTTAATTTCATTGAGAGTGCATTCACCCCTCAAGTCCTTTCGCCCCAATGAATTATCAGCCACGCAAACAATCATAATTTGACCTTATCATTTCTGGTGTTGCAATTGCAGCATGAGCAAGAGAGAGGCCACGTAGCCTCGGCAGTTGAATGCTACATGAAACAACATGGTGTACGTCACAGAAGAAGAGGTTTATGTTGAATTTAAACAAAGAGTTACAAATGCATGGAAAGACATGAACGCAGAGTGCTTCCGCCCAACTGCTGTCCCGATGCCTCTCCTCGCCCGAGTTCTCAATCTTGCACGGGTGATCAATCTTATATACACGGGTGATCAATCTTATATACACGGGTGAAGATGGGTACACCAACTCCGGAAAAAGGCTGAAGCAGTGCATAACGTCCGTGCTTATCGATTCAGTTCCGATCAATTAGCAAACAACTATCTTAATAGTAACCAATTTATTCATAAGTGCCATTAAATGTTTTATTTTTTATTTCCAAAGTATTTTCCCCTTCAATCGCCGGAATGAGTGTGAACTTGGCTCAGATGGTAAAGAATAAAGATGTCTCTCTGATATCTATGTATGTCCATTGTACGGTTGTAATATTGGGCCCTTTTATTAAGGGAATTCGGTTTTATATACCTAAGTATGATTGTGAACCTTATAGTACAATGATCCTTGGAATAGAAAGTAAAACTGTGCATTTGTATCTACCTGCGACTGACCAAATGGATATTGTGAACCTTATAGTAAATGATATTTGTCATTTGCACATGGAGTACGAAAGAGACTAATTTAGTTTTGGAATACTATTTTGGGTCTCCTTTAAAGAAAAAATAGAGGATTTAGGACTCGTATATAGCAAAAAATAAGGAAAAAAAAATCTAGCGGTGGCGAGTTTATATAAGTTGGGGTTAATTATTATTTTTTACATATAATAATTGTATTTCCTAAAATTCTTGTTGTGACAGCCGCCCCTACTAAACCCCCCTGATTCCATCCTTGACTGTCAGCAATGGGGTCAAGGGCAGCGTGTCACAGTTCCTTGTGGGACTTGGGAGCATCTTTATCTTTTCTTGTTTTTGTGAGTACTATTTTTGTTGGCATCTTGTCAATATGTGTCTTATTTTCTTTAAAAAGAAATCGAGTGGCCTAGACGTATGTTTTGTTTTTTCGAGTAGCAGTAGTACTAGTCCCTATACTCTTCGAGACTCTCTCAATGCATTTCGATCTTTTCATATTGTATTGTTCCATCTTTGAATCTTGATGATCAATGGAATTTTCTTCGTCGTTCAGAAAAAAACCTGAATCACCTATAGGCAGAGGCAAAATTTCCCTAGACTTTACCTCAGACTCACTGCCGCGGCCCAGCTACTAAACTTTGGTTCTTATATACTCGTGATCATCCATATGTAGAACTCCGATTTCGAACGGGTGTTACATTTTTACCACAAAATCTCATCACAGAATTAGCCAGGAGGTATGTTGTATAGCCATGAAATCTCGTAACTACAACTGTTTCAAGGTTCAAACTCTCATAACTACATCACTCTTAGTTCATAACTATTAGACTTGTCCCACATCGCCCATTAATTAAGCCACCCAAAGTTAGTTAATATATTCTAGAAGTTACTTCACCTATTATCAATAGATTTTAGGTTGGAACCCTCCAAGAATTCTAACATGGTATCGGAGTTAGGTCTTTTGTTGTCTCACCTCCCGTGGGAAATGATAAGAGTATGAGTTCACCTAAGTCGTGCACACTGTAATTCTATATGATTAGCTCACACTTGAGTATATCTCTGTTGTAATCAGTTAGTGTAATCAGTTGGTTAGTGGAATAATAGTAGTTAGTGGAATCAGTTAGTTAGTGGAATATCAATTAGTGGAGTTAGATGCCAGCTGTATGAAGTAAGTCGGTGAAGTGTTCCCATTGTATAAAGAGGGTTTCTCCTGTATCAATGAAAAGTAAGATTTGGATCTTTTCTAAAATCTCTTCATGGTATCAGAGTCGCACAACTCTCACGAGTACTCGATCCTCTTCGATTCTACAACCATGGCTTATACATCTTCTTTTTCTTCATCATCTATTACTATACCAGAGAATCTCAAGCTTTTAATCTCGAATTTGAGTTCGCTCGTCACAGTGAAGCTTGATTCCACAAACTTCATCATTTGACGCAAGCAGATCCAGAATCTTCTTCAGGCTACGTATCGGTTTGGATATCTTAATGGATCTACTGCATGTCCCTCTCCTATCATCAAAGATCAGACTGACAAAGATATTGTGAATCCAGAATTTATGAAGTGGAAGATCATTGATTCTCATCTTCTCAGTTGTCTGACTGCAACTCTTACAACTTCCGTCTTCTCTCTTGTTCTTGATCTCTCCACTAGCAGAGAGGTATGGCTTGCTCTTGAAAAACGGTTTACTACACTATCTAGATCTCATATTCACAAATTGAAAGATCGTCTGAGTACTGTTAGTAAAGGTACAAAATCTATGGAGGATTATCTCAAACAAATTAAGGAAATTGCTGATCAATTGGCCATTGCCTCTTGTCCGATTCAAGATGAGGACCTAGTTTTTCAAATTATTTTGTTACATACTCAGGAAAGGAATTTCTTTCACTATATTAAAACAGTTTTCTTCAAATTCGGGCTAAAGTAGTAAACGCAAAATGTTAACCAAACTCAATGGAATTTGTAAACATGTATGTAGTGTTATTTTTGTCATAGACAGTATTCCTAAAGAGTGGCTAGTATAGTTGGACCCTGTTGGTAATCATGATTTGCATGTTGTGACTTAGTTGTCCCTTAGCCTTCTGCAGATATTGCCTAACTGCTTACCTTGCAAACTCGACAATGTTGAGTATGTAGGGTCCACTGGTAATTAGTTTTTTAGCGGTGTCCTCAGTCATCTGTAGTAGTTAGAAAGATGATCTTCTATGGAGACCCAATCAGCTGCTTGTATTAATTCTGCAACATTCACTACTCTTTTTGGTTATTATCTCCGTATCACCTCCTTATCACAGGATTGAAGTCATGCCTAAATAATTTACGCTATCTAATCTTAAGGAATGGATGTAAATAGTTTGTTCTGAAATTGACATCATGATATGCTTTTGTCAAGGTTCTAAATGGCGCTTGGCGCTAGTAGGGCGGAGACCCACCTCCAAGCGCCAAGCTGCCTAGGCGGCCGCCTAGGCGGCGCCAAGTAATTCGGCGTTTTTTTTTTTTTTTTTAAACAAACCATTATCCAATCAAACTATATTTCATGTATCCATAATGCAAGTTCAAACTTCAAAGTACAAACCCAAATGAAATTAAGTAGTAATATATAGATATGATTTTGAACTGACATTTTGGCGATTTACGAAATTCAGGCACAATTTGTGGGGACTGTGAAATACCCAACACCAGAACGATCACTGTGTGTGTGAGCAGATCACCGAGAGAGAGAGAGAGAGAGTGAGAGAGAGAGAGAGACTGAAGAGAGCCGAGAGAGAGAGCTGAGAGAGAGAGCCGAGAGAGAGAGAGACATATCGGCGGGAGAGAGAGAGACGATGCCATCGACTGGAGTTCTTCACTTTCGTTTCGTCTCCCGCCTCTAAAGCTCTGATCGACTGGAATGTGGAGTGTTGAATGGGGGATGTAAATGTAATTGTAATATATATAGATATGATTTTGTAAAATTACATAATAAGCCCTTTTAGTTTTTGTACTTTTTGATCCTAGCCCTTTTAGGTTAATAGTATACATTTTAGGCCTCCAAAGACGCCGCCGAGCCCGCCAAGGTCCGCCAAGCCCGCCGCCAAACACCGTCAAACTTCCCTGGGTGCCAAATCAAATGCCAAGGGGTATTGGCGTGGCGGTGGGGTACCTCCAAGCGCCTAGGCGGCCTCGGCGGCCGCCATTTAGAACACTGGCTTTTGTTAATCTTTAGGTGTCACTGCTTTTGAAGGAGAGTTTCATCGAGTCGTTTGCGTTCTCTTTCTTGTCCACTCAAGTTCTCTCCCTGTAATCATACAATTAAATGAAGGACAAGTTTTACAGCAGTTTAGGTATTATTGCCATGAGGAAATTCAGAAAGTTATAGGCACTGTTGTACACCATATTAATTTTGAGTCATTAATGTAACGTTTTTCTTTGTTCTCGTTAATGCGATACTCAACTTATTAGCCCCTGGGAAAGTGCTCTTCCTATTGTGTTGCGAACTTGCGATACGATGTTTACTTCCCCTTGTATGGATAGCGTTTCTTTCTTCTCATTTCCGCCCTCTTTCTTTCCTTCTTTGGTTTCTACCCAATATTTTCCAGTGGAGGCAGTCGAACCCCCAACATATGACCTTCAAGCAGAGGAATTGGAAGCTCAAGACAAGTTTTATGCAAGTGAAGATCCAAACCTCACTAGGGAGGTTGTTTGTTCTTTGTAGTAAGTTCCAAACTCTTATTGATAATCTGTTTTGCTTACCAGTCTATTACCTGTCATAAGTATATTGAATTCCTCTCTGCAGGCCCAATCCTGTTATTCGAGATCGTGCCACATGCTTGTTCAAAACCAATCCCAGAGTCCAAGAATGACCCCCTGCAAGTTAGACCGCTAATGGGTGGCTGCAAACATGATTTCCCACGTCTTTTGGAGTTTAGGTTGGTCATGAACTACTCACCTTCTCTATTACCATGTACCTTATTTCAATTTTTTTCCTCTATGATCGAAGGTAGATTCTTGTTTGGCATGTTTTTGGCTTATCGGTCGTCCAGAGAATAAGACTTGTATCTTTTAGTTTGCAGGGTTGAAGAATGGATGCACTCAAATGCGTTCCAGGATTCGAGTTGCCCCGTATCCGTTAGTAGGAAGACAACGGGAACTCAGAGAAACATGGTGCTAGAGAGCCAAAACAGAATGAAAATGGGTGATGTTATGAAAGCAAATGTACCACAGCGACCTGCACAAGATTCCCACACTTGTGCAACTTCATATTCTGACTAATCGTCCAAGTTCTATGGTTTTCTTTCTTTGTTCGCAGTCTCAAATTCGAGAACTGTGAAAAGTAAAAGGCGAGGCAGCGAGTAGCATTTTATAAAGCTGAAGCCGTATTATAAACCGTGCCATTGGGGCTTCAAATACTATACCTACTCTCAGAATGCTTTGGCTTCTTGAGCCCCATGAGTCAGGGAGTTGGCCTGGCAGTAGCCCTTCCTGCTTTTGCCCATTTTCCAGACTCAAAACTCCATAGAGGTAATCCAATCATTTATACCTACCGCTGTGCGACCAGCCTAACATTTAGCGTGGACAACTTAGGCCTCGTTTGGATTATTGAAGACTAATAATCTTGTCAATTTGGCTTATTGGCTGAACAAAGGAAGAATGAGTTTACTTATTTAGTTTGGCTAATTGGGCTTGGGTTGCAATTGGGTTGCTAGTTTGGATTTGGGGAGTTTTGGGGTTTGGTTCAAAAATTAGGTGTAGATTGGGCTTGGCACATTGGGTGTTGCGTTGGCGTCTTGCTAAAAGGGTGTCTTAGATCTTAAAATCGAGAGGCGAAGGTGTAGGATAAGATTTCGAGAGAAGTTGGTTAATGATTAGGCACATTGGGTGTTGCGTTGGCGTCTTGCTAAAAGGGTGTCTTAGATCTTAAAATCAAGAGGCGAAGGTGTAGGATAAGATTTCGAGAGAAGTTGGTTAATGATTAGGCGAAGAAGTTTGGTGCAAAAATACACTTGCAGGGGAGTGACGTTAACAAAAAAGGGAGTGGTAAAATCATTTTCCTAAAAGTATTTTGCATAATTATAAGGGAAAATTTTAAAATAGCACCTGACATTTCACACAAATTACGTATAGGCACCTGACCTTTTAATATTATAAAAAAAAATACCTGACCTATTTAAAAATCCATCAATTTTTCACCCGCCGTTAACGTTTCATCCAAAATTGCCGAAATGGCCTACACCTATCTCATTATGTAAATGGTTTATACTATTCTACGACTGTTCTATTTTTCGTTCTCGTTTAATCGGTCCAGACATCCTGAATTATATAAAAAAAGACAAAACATGGGTTTAGAATTTTATCTCCTGTAGTTTAAGGTAATTAAGCCAAATGAAATTTAAGAGAATAACCTTAACAAAAACACTGAAGATCTTAACAAAATTATGCCAATGCCCTGCCTATCTCATTCAACATCAAGTAGGTCTAGATCAGCTTGTTATTTTTCTACCATCAATTTCCAAAATGCTAGCAATTCATCACAACTCTTGCACCACCCTAGGGTTAGGGTTTCCGCCTGGTCTCTCTCTCTCTAGGAGCCGCCTGGTCTCCTCTTCTACCCCACCTTAGGGTTAGGGTTTCCGCCTCCTTTTTCCTCCGCACCTCTCCTCCGCGCCTCCTCTCTCCCCCCTCATCCACCTCCCCCGCCTATTCTCAGCCCCCCATCCCTTTTTCTAGTTTTCAGCTCTGGTGTTGTGTTTTGGGGGTGGGGCTGCTGCCCCTGTGCCCCACCCTCGCCCGTCCCCCTCCCTGCCCACCACCGACCATCATCTCCACCGCCGGCCTTTCCATGGCCCTGCCAGAACTCACCCCCTCCACTTGCCTTTGCTCTCTGCCCCTTTCCCTCGCCACTTTTTCCCCCACTACCTCTTCCTCCGCCGCCTCTTCCTCCAGCCACCACCAGCCGTTTCCCTCTTCTGGTAAGGGTTCCTGTTTGGACCGAAGAGGAGATGACGTTGGGTGGTTTGGGACCCCCGACGCAATAAGGCTCCGGATTTTGCAGGCGGCCGGCGATGGAGCTTGGTTTCATTCCGGGGAAGAAGCCGGACAGCTTTCAGATCTACTTGGTTACTCTTTGCTTCAACTCAGCTGGGCGACTCAGCGAGTCAAATCAGGGCGGTAACTCAGTGGCTTTTGGTGGCTGTTCAGTTTTTTTCTTCATCCTTGCGCTTATTGTTCGAGGTCTAAGTTGGGGTTCTTTGGAGTCTCTACTTCTGAGTTGCTGACGGGTCTCTCATACCAGCAAGTAGTGTAGGTTTGCTTCGACAAGGTGTCCTAGAGTCTGTAGCTTGTGTGCTTAAAGCAGTAATTCGTGTCTCGATTTGGTAGTTTTTGGTTGTTTCATTGTACTTGTGATGAAATCTTTCCCTTCGGGTGATGAAATGAAGTGACATTTTCAAAAATTCACAACTCTTGCATGTGAATCCCTTTCCACCTAACCATATTGACAAATTGCCAAAATCATACTACAAAATTATTCACCTTAGGTTACACTTTTAGTAGAGTGGAGCCCACAAACAATATACAATGTTGGATTTTTTTTTTGATCGGCAATAAGATTTTATTAATAGAACTTGATATGGGTACATCAAGGGAAAAGAAACCTAAGCCATGATAACGAAACATGGAATAGGAACAAAAACTTCCAACAGAGCATTGGAAGAAAGGAGCCGAAAGCCGAAATCGGCTGGGCAGAAAAACAAGTGAAGAAATCCTAAACCAGAAAAATGGACCAAAGCCATCATGACTGGAAACCCTCTGAGCAGCAACACCAGATAGTAAGGCAAGAGGAGCACAACTTCAGAGCATCACCAAAATAGTATAGTAAGGCAGTAGGACACATTTTTAAACCAAACATTGATCCACATTGAACTCGGATTAGAATACCTCTAAGCCAGCATAACAGAAAAATCATCTCCCAAAAAGCAACAGAAAACCAACAGCACATTATTAGAAAAACAGCACCGCCAACCCTTTGAGAACATAATTGAGACACCTGTGGTATAGAACATCTTTTAGCCCTCCCAAAACTGGGAGTTGAAAAGAGAGAAAAGCCCAGCAGTTCATTCACATATAGAGGATACGAACACCTCATCCTAAAAATCTTCTCCAAACAGACACATATATCAGCCAGCAGAAATTGGAAGAAATACATAGACAGCTCCACAGTCAAAAGAGATACACCTGTCCCCATAGCCTCCCAAAGGAGTTGATATGAGGATGAAATTACTAACGATGAAAAAAACCAACATCAGCAGCCGGAGGTAGGAAGGATCAGTCTAGTACTTAAAACATCTCTTAGCCCTCCCAAAACTAGGAGTTGTAAAGAGAGAAAAGCCCAGCAGTTCATTCACAGATAGAGAATACGAACACCTCATCCTAATAATCTTCCCAAAACAGACACATGTACCAGGCAGCAGAAATTGGAAGAAATACATAGACAGCTCCACAGTCAAAAGATATACACCTGTCCCCATAGCCTCCCAAAGGAATTGATATGAGGATGAAATTACTAACGGTGAAAATAACCAACATCAGCAGCAGCAGGTAGGAAGGATCAGTCTAGTATTATGATAGGAGATTGCAGTGTAATTCAATTCTGGGTAATAACTAGACCTCACCAATAGGCGTTGAAAAAATAACCCTCTTAGCCCTCCAAGGATTGGAGTTGATAAGAGCAAGAAAAAGGCAAAGGCACACTTTGATCTCCACAGTTTGTGATGGAGGGAAACAACACCAAAAAGAGAGATGATCCAAGGACCCACGGACACAAGGACTAAAACCGCGTGTGAGGCGCACCATGTCGTAAGCCACATCGTTCAATGGACGATGGTTGGGAGCATGGTGTGTGGGACACGAGATTTGGTATGATATGCATGTTAGATGAATATGCATGTTGATGGGTGTTGATTGAACCGCCGAAGGTTAGTGTGTGAGGCATACCATGTCGTATGCCATGCCGACTAATTGTCGGTTGATAGGAGCATGGTATGTGGGATACCTCGTCTTGGGTACCTGGGATGTGGCAGACGTGCCACTACATGTGATGTGATTACATTCATATTGTTGTGCATTGATTTTTATTGCCCAGTTGGGTGGATATGTTGGTTATAACTGTTGTATACATTATAGTATTTCAGTTACCTTGGTGATGTGTGTTCATGTTGATATTCCTTCGGATATAGTGGTATTATGTTGAGCACTTCTATATCTCACACACTCTGGCTTTCCTTTTTGGTCTGCCAGGTAGCAGGTTGCTTAGAGTGAGTCCACTACCGGTCATCGTGTTGAAGAGTGTTTGGGCTAGCCTTGGATGTTGTGGATGGTCGAGCTTGTTGTGGGTAGTTGAAGAAGAAGTTATTTTGTTTAAGTTGTCGGTGGACATGTTGAAGTATGAAATTTTCTAAAGTGTTTTAAATTGAGATTGTAGTTGGTCGGTTGACACGTTGACTCATTTTAATGTTAAGGTGATAAGTCTTCCGCTGAGTGTTTATTTCTGACAGGTTGTGAGGTGTGTTTTGGTCTTCTGTGGGGAATGCCACGTGGCCGCGTCGACTCGGGCCCACTTTGGGTGCCGTTTGCGGGGCGGGGCGTGACAGCACACATTCACAATATATCAAAGCTAAATCACAATAGCATGACCACTACAACAATATCTCATAAAGATAACCAAATCGAAAGCTAACTACGATTAGCAAGATATACACCCATCACCACAACAGTATTATATGGAGAAGAACCATATCAAACACACTCACCTTTGCATCGACCGAGATATGCCAAACTTACGGTCTCGGCACCTCCTATCTGACCAGCTCATTACCTAGTCACAGGCTAACTCCTATTAGCATACAAATCCCTTTGAATGTTTAAGTAAATATATGATACACCCTATAATATATTTACCATGCTAACAAGTGACAAAAAGGTTAACAAGGCCACCAACACCTCCTAAACCATTTAACAATCATTTGATACCAAATTATAAAACTAATAAGGTATTAGACGATACCCAACGAATACAAATATGTTCATCTTAAGGCTTAGAAGTGCCCCCAATCAAACGTAAGAGTATAAATATGACATAACTCTTAAAATCAGTTTGAAAACCATGACCATCCTGTCGTATTCTAACCATAACTTCTTATTGGTTTAGAACTAGGTCACGAGACCACCACCACTAGAAAGTACACTTTCAGAACATCAATCTCGATATAAAATTTGCCCTAAACGGAGTCTGAATGACCAAGATACGCTCAAACGAAGTTACACAACTAAAACAGAACTCACAGTTTCAGCAGAACAGTCTGCGATCGAAAGCCCATTAAAAAATCACCTACTCAATAATTTCCAATAATTCCAACACCAAAACTTTACCAACTGATCCATGTTTAAGACTCATGAGAGCCCATGCCCACCAGCATGCTTAAACTTGAGGAATTTCATGAAGAACACAAGCCAAAAACTGTCCAGAATCCTAGAACTTCCCAAAACCTGAACTTTAATTTCAAAACTGCTATAATCTAGAAAGAACCACGGCACAACCCATACATATTCAGAAATATATATAAGTCTAGTTTCAGAATCAAGAAACGGTGCGCAAAATAGATACCCGAGCAAGAAGTTATGCCCGTTTTTCCAACACGTGTTTGTGCTGTCTGCACAGACGCGAATCTGACACCAGTTCAGTCCACGAATTTTGTAGGCCAACACGCTTCGAGTTATTTTCTGAAATTTTAACACAATGCAATAGACTCACAGATGAACATTCAGGATTTATTTCAAGATTTTAGAAGGTTTCTAGGTACCTTAAATAAATTCGTGAATAACAGGACAGATTCAACTTGTTTCAAAATCACAGTTAGCACAACCATATGAAATACGAATTTCCCTGAGATAAACCCAACTCCAACTTCTAAACCTCTCTCTCAAGAACCCAATTCAGAGCATGCAAGATACAAAATATGAGACCTAGCATGGAAAACATGAATTTCAACACTTTAAGAGATAAAAATTACCTAATTAAGCTTCAATTCAAAGCTAGCAAATCTTCTCTAGGTTTTCCCCTTCCTCTTCTTCTTCCTCTCTCTCTCTCTCTCTCTCTCTCTCTCTCTCTCTCTCTCTCTCTCTCTCTCTCAAGCGGTGTATAAACAAAGGAAAGGAGAAGAGAACACGTACTGTAGTTTAATAACCCCTAAGGAAAATTATTTTGTGCAAACAAGTCCTAATGTTAACTTATGTTCCAATCATAAATCACCCACAAGACCCTCGCATATTCCATTGTTTACAGTTTTTAACCCCCAAAACATATAGTTCAATTAAAAGTAATTGAAATACCGAAATATCCGGGGCGGGTATTACAGAGAGCACACCTCCTAAAACCTAACCACAGAGCTGATCCATAGACCCCAAGACAACAAGGACATCTGGACTAAGACCAAAAAACACACCACCTAATTAAAAACCAACCCACAGAAGAAAAAATACCACCAGGATAGAAAACAACAGGACAACACAAGAATAATCCAATATTGGATTATTCTTCTAGCCAGCCCCTAATTTGCTGAAGGAAATTGTTTACTGTCCAATCCTCCATCACATCCTTGGAACAAATTAGGGTTCCATCTGGTGCCGCGCCCGATAAATCGTTACATCTATACCCGCTGCAATCGACATTAAATGGTGCATCAAAGTCCGAATTCAGAATATCAGACAAGAAAACGTCCTCCATGTTCACATCCAACATGAGGTCGTCGTCCGACGTTGAAGGATTGTTGTCTTGGGCAGTGAACGGTGATGGAATTGATGGTTTAACAGAAGAACCGGTAGTAGTGATCGGTACTAGCCCTTTGTTATCCGTGGTGACGATTCTCTGTGGCTGTGGGCTAATGAAGACCTTGGTGCACCTCATTGCTTGGGTTCGGACCACTTGGGACTCGTTCATCTCCGTTTTGGGAATGCTAGGGTTGTTCTTCCCGTTATTCTTGGATTTTTTTGAGCAGTGGTGGTCAGCTACCTTCTTGCGTAAGTTGGTGTTCCAGTAGTTCTTTATTTCATTATCAGTTCGCCCTGGTAGCCTCCCAGCTATTAGAGACCATCTGCCAATATTGATCACAAAATAAAATGAGCTCAGAGAGTGGGCCCCTTAAAGCAAATTCAACTTTAATTTCCCTTAAAAGTAAATGGAAGGTTGAGATCATGATGGAGCCAGGAATCGAAGTCGGAGGGGGCCAAACAATGGAATAAATTTTGGTTCGATGGTTCTTCAAGACTAAATCAAGTCATTCGAGTTTTATGGAACGGTTTTGATAAATTGAAGAATTGGTCTCGAGCAATGTTAGGAGTTCAACTCCTCCTCCAAGGGTGTTAATCCAACTATTCTAACAATACTGACTTTCGCCGATAAAAAAAAATATCGAATATTGTTGTTATAACATCATTCGACGGTACGCAGTATCATTATGGCACGCATGCACAGCATCATTCACCATGGTGTGCTCATGAAAATAAAAATTAGTCTTAGTTTCTTATTATGCTTGAAATTTCATTATTCGAATTTTTTAAATGGACTGCAGAAATTCTGGTCAAATTACAGCATGGTAAATTCTTGTACCTTTCACATAATGGCCCACAAGTAGTATTGTTATTTTGAAGTTGTAAATTAAATTTCATACTAAAGTTGTATTTTGAACCAAAGGGAAGAAATGGAATTATAGTAAAAATAAATTATAATTTTCCTGGAACTTTTATAAGAGAAAAAAACAACAAACAACAAACAAAAAACAAAAAACAGGTGTCAAGTGTCAACTTTCTCTTCTAATTATTTTCCCTTCATTTCGTTTTCTCTTTATGTTTTCCCTACATAACCGAAAAGGATAGATCACCAGCCCATTGAAAAGCAATCCTGAAAATTGGCTTTTGCCTACCATTTTGACAACAACCAAGAGAGAGAGAGATATATCTAGAGAGGGAGAGAGAGACCTGTTACCCAAGAGCTTGTGAAGCCTAATGATGAGCTCTTCCTCGTCATCAGATACGTTCCCTCTCTTAATATCTGGCCTTAGATAATTAAGCCATCGCAGCCTGCAACTCCTTCCACATCTTTTTAGACCTGCAAGAACTTAGACGACCAATTCTAGATCTCAAAGACCAATTTTCATTTGATTTCGTGGACTGATGAACCAAAAGGCACAGAGCCACCCAAACATCAATATTTTCTTAGCCTTTTCCCACTACCCAATCAAGCTATTTAATTTTTTTTAATAGGCAACAACATTTTATTAGAAACTTGACAAAAGGTACATCGAGAGACACAGACCACAGAGATTTAGTAAAAAAAAAAGAAAAATGTAAAAAAAAGAAAGAAAGTATTTACGTGATTCAATCACAGACTGTGACTTACATTCATGGAAGAAGGGAGGAGAAATATTATCGGTGAGTTGTTGTGAAACATTGAGTCACTACACCATGTTCATTGTTGAGGTCCTTTTTTAGAGAGAGAGAGAGAGAGACCTGCTTTCTTAGAAAGGTTTCTCCAGTTGCCATCACCATGGAGCTTAATGTAATCTCTCAGAATTTTGTCTTCAGACGCAGTCCATGCACCTCTGTTCAACCCTTCCTTTGCACAACAAGGGCTTCTCCCCATCTACCTTGAATATTTTAGGAAGTATCTATATTCTGCTCTCTCTCTCTCTCTCTCTCTCTCTCTCTCTCTCTCTCTCTCTCTCTCTCTCTCTCTCTCTCCTTTAACCCAAGTCTCCAGCGACGTTGGAAATTCAGTGGAGAGCTGTGCTTCTTATAGGGTGGTTTCTAATTGTCATGTACTCCATACGTCACAAGACATGTTGGTCCTTATATAATGCATAGACAAGAAAGTGGGCTCTATCTGAAGTGACTATTCGAGTACTCCCGCGTTATGGACACGTGATGCTTCAAGTCGATCTTTCTCTTCAAAACATATTTATATGGTTCCATGCACTCTATGGCGGATACTGCACAAATATGTGCGGTGGATACAAGATTCGGGACACCATGTGTCCTTGCCCTCGAGTGACTAAATAATTTTTCTTATTCATATGGTCCCCTACGCACCCAACGTGAACTGAGGTTTGAAACTAGAGTAATTAAATTGAATTCTAAGGAGTGCTACAGAAAATTAACCATTTTTTTCTAGAGTGTGTTTAATTTGAAATTCACGTGCCAAAAGGGGACCATTTTGATCGCACAAGAGACATTGTATGTACAACTATGTTTTTTTGTCGTTTACATTGTCTCAAAAGACTCAAGTTCAAAGTGAATTATTTTAATACCGGAGATTGTAATCACCAACTCATCTAAACATTTAAGCCGGTAGTTCGGATAAAAAAATAATAAAAAATTTAAGCCGGTAGAGAGATTGGTTATGTCCTTCAAATGCCTCTCACGAGGAGCCATGCTCTCCTCCATAAATGGGCTAAACACGTGCAAGTATAAATTATCAGATATGCGGTGATGTTGAATACATGATTTATTGCACGCTTTGGTCTATTAGATTGTCGATCACAAACTCATCTAAAAACTTACTCCCTCCGTCCTGTATTTAGAGTCCAGTATTTCATTTTGGGTTGTCCCTTAATAAGTGTTCATTTTCTAAAGTTATGGGGTAAAAGTTGATGCATTGTCTATTTTGTCCATAAAAGTATATTTCATTTTGAAAAGTTAGTGAATAAAAGTGTAATAATGATGGGTAAATAGGAAAAGTGGAGGAAAAAGTTGAAGTAAAAGGTGTAATGATGATGTTTTTTTTATAAGTTGGAGTTACGAAGCAAGACACTTAAAAAGGGACGGAGGGAGTAATACCTTGTTTGGATAGTGTTTTGAAAATTTTGAATTTGGTTTTTAGGTAATGAGTGGAGAGAGAAATTAGGATAATAATTGGAGATAAGAATAATGAGTGAAGAAAGAAATGAGAATAATGATTGGAGAGTGGAGAGAGAAATGAGAGTAATAATTAAAAGTAGAGGTAATGAGTGTTTTTTGAGTTACATTTTTTTTCTTCAAAATGCCATCCAAACAAGGCATAAGTGGTTAGAGAAAAAGGTACGTAATAGCTTTAAGGGGTTTGGCCAAGTGGACGGTACGTATAAGAAAGCTGGAGCAGTAATTTCTTGTCCTTTATGGAGTCGCATGTTTGAACTCCACGGAAACCAAACATTCCTAACCTTGAGGCCACTGGAGGATTTGTCCGGTCGTTAATTTCAAGGTCCGAAAATTAGTCGAAGTGCGCGCAAACTCGCCCGAACATCCGGTTTTAAAAAATAAATATTATGATGATAGTGACAGGTGAGAGGTGCAGAGCAAGAAGCTGGTACGTGTTACATACATCCAGCTCCCAGTAATGACACAGTTTTGGAGTTTTAAAGGAATGAAATTCAACCACCACGTGGCTTTGTTCAGTTGTCATTTTACTTTAGTTTAATTTTATTTTTTAATCATTATTCTATATGGAGTATATTTTTTTTCAATCATTACCCTATATTTCAATTATTAATTTCATTTCTCTCTCTATATATCTCCAATCATTAACCCTCTCTTCAATTATTATCATATTTCTCTCTCTACCCACTTTAATTAATCCGAGATCGGTGAGTGGGTAATTAGAGGCACAATACAAACCTAGTCCTATGTTTAAGTTAATTAACTTGGTTAATCTTGATTATTGTTAAGTCATTAATTATAACAACTTTCATCTGCCCTTCCTCATTATTGCACCTTTCTTCACGAATTTCCCACACACTTGAAAGTTTGTTGCAGCCCGGCACCCAGCCCGGCCCACACACTTTCATCTGCCCTTTCTTCTCTGAAAGAGTTTTTCTTTTCTTTTTTTTTAAATTCGGACCATTTGAAATACTTTTGTACGGTTTGGATGGGGGACAATACACATGCGGATCCGCCATTTGCTCTGTCCCCTTTCTCTCATGATCAGCCATGACTTTTTGGAAGCCTAAAGAGAAAATTATAAACGAGGCCTTTTTTGTTGGATTATTATAAGAGGTACTAAGAAAAGGGACCCGTAAATTTCGTAATTTTTGGGCTTAAAGTGACCGCACCTCGATATTTAGCTCAGGACCGTCTCTCTCTCCCATATGTTTTGATTAGTAAAAGAAAAAATCTTATTTAATTGGATGGTTGAGATTACGCACAACACCTAGTAATCCGGACCATTAATTGCCGAGATGGATGATCCGAATCAGCATCGCACCATCCACCAATCCATTTTGCAGTCTGAACAATAATTTTCAAAAACATACAAGATCATAACTTTAATTATTAATACATTACTAGGACTTCTAGAAGTCCAAATAAAACTTTGACGGGGCCGTCAGGATATGATTTGATTAAGGAAACCATATCCAATACTTTTTTTTAGTTGTCTGGGTCAGCTTACGTGAAACTCAACTAATTCCGGAGCTCTTAAATTAACAATCGGGTAAACTGTCCAGTAGCCTCAAGATTTGAAAATTTTGGCCTCCGTAAAATTCGAACATGCGACATCATGGAGGACGAACACTTAAAATTAGTTTTCCCATGCCCATCTGACCACACTGGGTAACCATATTAATAATACTTCGACAACGACGAGCAATCAGATTGAGATCATGTCCCGATGATTTAACTAAACCATGCACCTAAATTATTGCATGTTAATAGGTTCGAACACGTAGATGGAAGCATTTCCAATAATAATTTTTTTTTTTTAGGTTCGACTAGTTCACACGCACATCAACTAATCTCGGTCTGGTCAAAGACATGTCACCCAAGCCAGGACTAGGGTGCAAGAAATTACTTTCTTGCGGCCTGACCTAAAAAATCAATTCCTTGCCAATTGTGTGGGTGCAAACCCACTAACCAACCGGACTAAATGTTGGGGCTATATCCAAATTAGTCCAATAATTAAGGAACGCCGTGAAACATGCGCTAAGGTAAAATGTATACCACCACGCACCATCCGTTTAAAATCAACAGGAAAGAAAACTAATTATTACTCCCTTCATCCCTTTTTAAGAGCCCCACCTCGTAAATTCAATTTTGTATGGAGGCATTATCATTTTTTTTATGGAGGTATCATCTTTACATTTTAAAAGTTATAAATTTTCCGACTTACCCTTCATAGAGATATTATCAATACATGCAGTTTTACTCACTAACTTTTCAAAATAAAATCTACTTTTAGGATAAAATGAAAAATGTACCAATTTTTATCAACTAACTTTACAAAATAGACATAACCCAAAATGAAATACTGATCTCTAAAAAATGGACAAAGAAAGTACATAAGTTAAAAGTTACGATGTACTAGGTTCAATATTATTGTGTCATTCAAAATGTTACGTAGATTACAATTAGTCATCACACAATGTGAGTTACTTCTTATCTCTCAACCACCCAACAGAAGTGAATGACAATGTCTTTATCGCATATTTTGTCGCTACGTAGATGATTAGGAGTACGACATATTCAACGTGTTCTACGGGAACGTTGACACGTTGAGTAATTAGTCAAAGAATCCTCGAATAAGGTTTATGCCCGTGGGTAAAGTTTGGCTTCACCAAAAGCTACCTCTGATAAAGTTTACTGAGGCAGGATCATTAAAAGAGAAATGTTTTATCCGGACTACCCGGTTATCCCATTGTGTCCAGATGTCCAATTAAAGAAAGCCACGTCATCCATTTGCAGAAATGGGTGGCTCCTCTTCAACCTATGATTTCCAACTACTTTGGTGGATCGGATAAAAAAAAAAAACTACTTTGGTGGATCCCACTTTAACCTTTGGTTTAAGTAATTTTTACCATAGGGCAAAATTTTGTTAGGTGCCGTTTCGCTTTCTCCGAAAAGGAACTTTAAAAAAAAATAACTTCAAGTTCAAAAATTATGTGTTTACGCAAATAATTTTCCTACTAATATGGATCTCATTTGATAGATCTTATTGAGATCTTTCAAACGGTGCAAAAAAAAATTACTGTAAAAAATATTTTTTATTTTCATTATATTTAAGTTTGAAATTACATTCTTTTTAAAAAGAAGGTGCCTATGATTTCAACGTGATTTTACAGTAATTTTTTTTGGTAATGCATGATGTTTCGGGGCTCAATTTGTGCAGTCCTCGGACTATTTTTTACAGTTCCTCTTATAGTATTTTCATATGCTTACACATGGGGTCATTTGGCATTATAAGCCAAATGGCTTTTTTTTTTTGTCCTTGTTCAATTTTTTTTCCGTATTTGTTAGTTTTTCGTTGTTTTTTTTAGGATTATTGCTTCGAATCTAAAAAGAAAAAAATTACGATTGAAATCCTTTTTTTAATAAAGACAAAAATTAGCCAATAAGCCAATTTTTTCATCTTTATTAAAAAAAATAGATTTTGATCATTATTTTTTAAGAAGCAAATCAAAATTTTTACTTTGAATTTCATAGGATCTCTTGTACAGGATATTTAGTCAATAAGCCAATTTTTTTCGTTTTTATTAAAAAATAGATTTTGATTGTTGCTTTTTACTTTTTTAGATTTCTCTCATCATGACGAAATAATAATTCTAAAAAAAACAACGAAAAATTAACAAATATGAAAAAAATTTAAATAAGAACAAAAAATAACCCTTTATAACTCTTTTTTGGTTACCCTAAACCTAAAGCAAGAAAAAAAAAACACTGCTAAATTTTGACCCGAGTTAAAGATTCTTAACCGAAGTTTAACGTGGGACCCACTAAAAATTTGCAAACAGCAGGTTGGATGGCACGAAGTACACAAAAATGATACTCACACAACAATCCAAACACAACACCAAACACAACCTCTTACATTCATGTGAGCTCCACACATACTACTATGTGTGGGCCCCACATGTATGTGTGAGATTGTGTAAGTTGTTGTGTTTGAATCGTTGTGTTAGTAGCATTTTTGCAAAGTACAAACCTTTAATGCCTCTGCCATTTCTCTCCGTGGAAGAGCTTCCATTTCTGCAAATGGATGACGTGGCCTCCATTAATTGGACATCCGGACACAATGGAATAACCGGGTAGTCCGGAGAAAACATTTTAAAAAATGATATTGGCACTACAAAAATTGATGGAGGCACTCAAAAAATAAAAAAAAATGGCTTTGAAATTACACTGATTTTGGAGTATCTGCATTAATTTTTGGAGTGCCAATATCATTTACCAACATTTTCTCTCATTAAAAACTACTCCTAATAACGTTTACTAATTGATGGGCGCATAAATGTTCACAAAATGCCCTTTAATTTATCATTTCTATGTCCATATATATTATTACTTGGAGTTTTATACCTTATTTATGTGATTGTAGGTATTTGGACAATTTGATACAAAAAGCGCTGTAGACACCCCAATCTGGATCTCCCAATTGTTTTACTTTATTTTACGGTTTTCTTGTTTCCCCGATGATGAAATCGGATCAAACGAGCTTGGAATGGGAATGGATTGAGCTTGGAGTGTTTGGAACCTTTCTTGAGCCTCACTTAAGCCTTTTGAACCCCTCTGAACCTTCAGTCAAACCCTAGGGTCAGGTTTGACCATCGCGCGATCCTTCATGTTCCTCGCGCGATACTCAGTTTGCCAGGTGTTGGTCAAAATCAAACTGTTGACTGTTGACCCTCGCGCGATGGTTTTGAACCCTCGCGCGACGGTTCTCCCCAGTCACTATCACACAATCCAGCTGGATTTGTGATGTTTGGATGTCACATGGGTCCCCATGGGCTGGAATCCCGTTTTCCTCAGCTGAACAGAGTTCTGGCAGGTTCAAGGCACATGCCCCCTCCCAACCACTTCACCACCTTGTTGGCTAGCTTTCCACCATGTTGTGACCAGCCTTGTTGGCTGGTTGTGTAGACACCCCAATCTGGACTTCCAGATTAGTTTGCTTACGGTTTTTGATTCCCCAATGATGAAACGGATCAAGAACACCCTGGGAATGTCGAGTGTTTGAGCTTTGAGTGTTTGAAAAACCCTGGAACCTAACCTAGCCTAAGCCACTTCCAAAAGCCAAAACCCTACTAATGCGCGCCAGGGCGCAATCATCGCGCACCAGGGCGCAACCATCGCGCGCCCAGGCGTACCGTCGCGCGACAGACTAGAACCCTCGCGCGATGGTCAAACTGCCAGGTGGACAAAGTTTGACCATTGACCCTCGCGCGACAGTTTGGAACCATCGCGCGATGGTTGGGTCCCCACCTACTTTTTCAGAGGCAGAAATTTGGCCACCAATGCAACTTCAGCCAGGCCTCGTGGCTGGCTTTGTCCCTCTCCTGGCACCAACTAGATTCACTCTCCATGCCTATAAATACCTCTATGGTTCATCCATTAAAAGGGTTACAAAAAATCAAGCACAAAAGGTTACACAAACCCAAATACACTTGATACTTCATCACTCTAGCCATCTACATACACTCATTTTGCAAGCTCTATCACATTGTTCAACCTCAACCTCAAACTCAACTCAAAGTTCAAGCACTTATTCAAACTCGAAAAGCCAAAGGTATAGCTTACCGTGGTTGCTCTCTGTTCTGATCCCTGAGGGGGGCTGGCAGGGCCAAGGCTGGTAATCAATACCAGTCCTGGCCCTAAATCTAGCAAGGTTTCAAAAACCGTGGCCAAGCAAACCCTCGCGCGATGGTCCCACTCACTCGCGCGACAGTTCTGTCTGCACGAGAATGGACCACGTGGGGAAGGGAGGCTGGTCATTTCTTGTTTTAGCTACGTGCATGACTGTTGTAATTTTTACTTAGCATATAGCTCACTGTTAAGCATGCTAAACAACCAATTTACTGCTTTCCTTTGTTAAAATGTTAGTTTTACATTTCAATATTTAGTTCTGTTCTGTTGGAGTACCCCTGGGATCATTCTGGACCTGTCTCAGAACCCAGGACGTGAAAAACCAGACACTGGAAAGTTGGCTCGAACCATCGCGCGCTGCACCCAAACCCTCGCGCAATGGTCAAATGGAGCGTTGACCAGTGCGCCAGGGCGCAATCGTTGCGCGCCAGGGCGCAACCATCGCGCGCCCGGGCGCATTATCGCGCGACGGTTTGGAACCCTCGCGCGACTGTTTGTACCCGATCAGTGGCTGGCCTTGCATGTTTAACTTGATTTCAGGCTATTATTTTGTCCCCACACTGTTTATGGGGTGTTTTGTTTATTTGTTGGGCTTTTCAGCCTTTAAACTGTATATTATGACTGCTATAAACTGCTTGGTTTGTCCTGGGTGTGCACTGGTCCTTCCAGAGCCCAGAGGGTTTGAGAATAAAAGCTGTGGGCTTAGGCTTACTGGCGCGCGCAGGTCTTGTAGTAGCGTGCGCAGGTTTGGTCAGCATGCATTGACTTGATCAGTGCATACTGGTTTCTTCCTGTGCACGACACTCCAAGACAGGAGCTTTCCAGTCTGTTTAAACTCCCACAGGAGTCTGTTCTCATCCTATACTAACTGTTCATTCATGTTATACTTGATCACATCCTGCAAACATGTTACAGTTTTAATCCCCGATTAACTGTTCCCCCGCCCTAATTGGCTAAAATCGATTAATAAAAGAAGAATCACAACGTTTTCAAAATGCCTAAGTAGAGACCGATCTCCGGATTGGGTGAGAGGGGTGCCATAAAACCCTTCCCCTCTCGTAACCTGGCTCCCGAACCCAGATATGGTTATGACGGACTGGTTCCTTCACTTTTTCAAATCAAACAGCGCGGCAGCTGCTTCGAAATACGGTTCCTTGGGTGTCGGACCTTCAAAACTCAAGTGGCGACTCTGTATTTTTGAGCGCTTGCCTCTCCGCTCGCGCTCCCTCGATTTCCAAAAAAAGGCCGCAACAGCGAAAAGGAACGAAATCCTTTCTCTCCGAGGGCATGCTGCCCACAGTGGCGACTCTGCTGGGGATGATCGAACTAATATTGATTCATACTTAGAGTTTTATACACTTGGAAACAATCCCTTAAAAGTCTGTCAAAACGGTGAGCTTCGCGCTGCCGAAGGTTGGAATGGTGATTTAACAGGACCTCGTGTCCGGCCATTCTAATCTGGGGCTTTTTCGATTGTTCACTTGCGTAGTTTCCTCTAAAGATGGATTAAATAAAGTGAGCCAAATTTGAAAAGTGTAGACATCCTATTTTGGACTTTCCAGAATAGTTTATTTACGGTCTTTTGATTCCCCGATGATGATTAAGGTCTAGAACATACCGAGTTTGTGAATGAGTTTGAGCTCTGAGCGTCCCGAACCTCGTCGAACCCGTTTCAAACCCTTGTCGAACCCTCAAGCCAGAACCAAACGGCCTCAGCAAAACCCTACTGGAGTACGCTGGTGGTGGACTAGCGTGCGCAGGAGCCACTGCCACGTGTCAGTCATCGCCGCTTTCTGGCGCACGCCACTCCATAAGTGGCGCACGCCAGTCAGTACCAATCAAATCAAACTTTTTCAGCCAGATGGGCGGGAGTCTTTGTAGCCGCCTGACGTCAGCTGGCAGCCTCCTGATCATTACTTCGGCCAGAAACTGTTCCCTTCTCTCTCCTACACTTTCCATCAACTAGTCCCATGCATTAAATGCATGGGAGCTTCCTCCAAAGCCTTACCACACCCAAACAGCCCCTAAGGGCTGGCTGATCAGCCCTTCTCTCCTCCATAAATACCCCCTTTGCATTCATTTGCAAAGGGTTGGCATCATCAAGAAAGGGTTTAGTTCCATTAAGACTTCAAGCCCTTTGTCTTCTTCTCCATTACTCTCCTTTGCTTCCTTTCTCTTCCATAGAAAGAGTAAGCAAAGGAATACTCTCCACAGTCCTCAAACCTCACTACATCCATCCTTCATCCATCTCCTTTCAAGCTCAAAGTTCAAACCATCCATCAAACTCACAAGCAAAGGTATAATACCTCTTGCTCCTGCTTTCTGTTCTGACCCCTGAGGGGGGCTGGCAGGGTCAAGGCTGGTAATCTATACCAGTCCTGGCCCTAGTGCTAGCAAGGTTTCAAAACCGTGCACAATGTTAAGTGGCGCACGCCAGTAACGAGTACCGTACGCCAGTAATGGTGGTATGTGCAAAACTGGCGTGGGAATCATGGATCATTGTTTTCTTGCATTATTTAAGCTTTGATCACCCTGCTGCATGCTAAAACCAGTTTACAGCTTTCTGTATTTAGAACTGCTTCCTTTTCTATCTGTATTTATTGCTTAGTTTGGTCTTCTAGGTCCCTCTGGTCCTGTTCCAGAGCCTAGGGTGTGCAAAGCCAAAGCATTGGGATATATAGATAACTGGCGTGCGCCCCTTCCTTAGTGGCGTGCGCTAGTGGTCTATATTCCAGTGGCTTGGCCCTTGCATGGATCTTACATCCAGGCCTTTGATCATCCTCCCCTCACTGTTTAAGGGGTTTTCTGTCTATTTGGTGGCTTTCAAGCCCATTAACCTGTCTGTAATAGCTTAATAGCCTTTATAAACTGTGTGGTTTGTCCTGGGTGTGCACTGGTCCTTTCCAGAGCCCAGAGGGTTGATAACAGAAGCTGTGGTCTTAAGCTTACCGGCGCACGCCAGTTGTGGTGTGGCGCACGCAGGTCATGACTGCATGCAGTGGCTTGGCCAGTGCATGCAGGCTTGTTCCTGTGTGCATTATCTCACAATCAGTATGTTCTAGTCTACTTAAAATGTCCACAAAAGCTTGTTCTCAATCTATTATACATAAGTGCAAACATCCATAAACATTTTGTTACATCTTTTGTACATAAATGCAATCTGTTACAGTTTTAACCCCTATTAACTGTTCCCCCGCCCTAACTGGTTAAAAGAATGATCAAATAAAGAGAGAAAATGCAAATGTTTTATAAAACGCCTGAGTAGAGACCGGTCTCCGGACTGGGCGAGAGGGGTGCCATAAAACCCTTCCCCTCTCGTAATCTGGCTCCCGAACCTCAAGATCGAAGGTGACGACGGTCCAGTCTACGCCTTTTTCAAAAATCAAACAAACGTGGTCCAAACGTTTTCAAAAGAACGGTTTCTTGGGTACAAACCGCAAAACCCGAGTGGCGACTCTCTGATCTGCGAAGCACTTCGCCGCGCTTTCCGCGAGATAAGGGCGCACCCGGAATTTTATGCTTAAAAATGGGATTTTTGGGGCGTGTGCCCACAAAAAGGCATTTTTGCAAATTTACGATTCTTCTTCTCTTAATCAATTTCTAGCATTTTCATTTGCATCGATGTGGGATAAGCCTCGTTGGATCGTTTTGGCAATCCGGCACGGTTTACCGGAGCCCGGGGACCCCGAATGACCAACAACCTTCGACGATGATGGATCATTCTACCGTTCGACTATTGCTCTGCGATTACGCGGGCAACGGAAGGTATATCTGTGGCCTTAATCCGAGGAACCTGTTACAAACCAAAACCGGCCTTTGCATATACAAAGCATTAGAACTCTCCAAATTAGGACAGGTACCCACAGGTTAAGATCTATTTGCATCTAACCCCGTAACTGTCTACGTGTTACTGCTTTCCCTATCGCATGCACTGTACATACACTGTTTTGCATAGGAGCATGCTTAAGGCTGTTTTATCTTTCGAGTTTGTCTTACACTGTCTAAAGACGTTGTTGGACCCGATGAGGAGTCGTTCATTCTGTTGAATGTTCGTTATCAATCGCAAAGTCCTTAGTTCAATGAGACTTTGAGAAATCAAAATTTACTACATCCTTGGCTCATGCCCGTTTAAGGATTCAACCGACAATGTGGAACAACAAAGTGGTGATGTCGTGTCGCTGGCGCCACCTAGGTTGAAGTGCGTTGTCACTATACACCGCCGTGTTCAAGGTTAAGGTGCCATGACATCAACACCGAGTTGTTCCAAATTCAAAATTGAATCTTCAAAAGGGACTAGCCAAAGATTTAGTCTATTTTGACATTTTTTAGGATTTGTCGATCTACTCAGGGACACATCGCCGAAAAGAATTCTGAGGATTCCGGCAACGTCTGAAACTTGTGAGACAAACTCGTCTCTGGTTCTGTACTGCATGCATACATTCTGTTCTGCGTAGGAGCATGTTTAGGGCGGCTTCTAGGTTGTCTCGCTTTCGAGTCTGTCTTATGCTCATTAGGACGCTGCTATAACCCGATGAAGAGTCGTGCATCTCGATGGTGCACGTTGTTAATTTTTCAAGAAGTCCTTAGATCAGCGAGACTTTGGGAAATCAAACCTTACTAAATCCTTGGCTCATGCCCGGTTGAGGATTCAACCGAACATAAGGAACCACAAAGTGTTGATGTCGTGATATTGATGTCATTTTGGTTATCGTGCTTCGCACGTACACCGCCCCGGCTAAAGCGCGTTGTCGCTCACGCCACCCCGGTAAAGGTGTCACGCCATCAATACCGAGTTGTTTCTAATTCAAAGTCGAATCTTCAAAAGGGACTAGCCAAAGTTTTAGTCTGTTTTGACATCTCTTAGGATCAGTTTGATCTTTCCAAAGGATACACCCTCGAAAAGAGATCTGAGGATTCTGGCAGCATCCAAACATCATGAGACAAGCTCGTCTCTAGTTCTAGAGTCTAGGGTTGACACCGACGACGATGTATGCATTGCATTTTGCTGCAGGAACGCCACTGAGCTTTCTCTTACTTTACTGTCTAGTTTGGAGCCATTGCACCGAGCAAGAGAGTACCGAAAGGAAGAGCCAAACCTACTTGGGAGCGTCTTCAGAATCCGGTTCAAAGACTTGTCAGGCTCGAACCTCAGTCAGTTGCAACGGAGGCTTCTCCAGGTTCATTGTTGGCAGCCCTAGAGTCGGGTTCGCCGTCGATTTTGCAAAGAGCCACACCGTCGGCTTCCCCTTCTTCAATATCTTCAAAGCCGGCCATGGCAGATCAACCGCTCACTCTAGAGGCAGTGCTCACGAACCTTCAGAACAGCATCACCGCTATGCAGCAAAGGGCTGTCCAGACCGATGCTTCCATCACCCGTTTGAATGACCTTATCAACACTCGTCTTCCACCTCCTCTCGAAGAGGAAGGTGAGGACGATGAGGATGCTCATGAACAACCTATCTTGGTCCCAGATCCGAATCACGAGGGGCGTCTCATTGTTCAGCTCAACCCTAAGGAGGTTCACGCACCTGCTGCAAACACAAATCCGGCAGGTGGCAAGCCTGATTTGAATCCCGATATGGTTGCACTTATAGCCAAGATGGCTAAGTTGGAAGAGGCTGTCACAAAGTCTGAAAAGATCAACGCAGGAGGAATTGACTTGGATCGTCTCTGTTTGTACCCTAATGCCAAGCTCCCTGACAAGTTCAAAATGCCTGACTTGGTTAAGTTTGACGGGAGCGGTGACCCCAGAACTCATCTCTATGGCTACCATGCCGCCATGAAGCTGTTGGGTGTGGAAAGTGAGGCCATGTCTCAACTTTTCCCTCAAATTCTCTCTGGGCCTGCCTTTCATTGGTTTCTGTCGCTCGACATCGCCAAAAGAAAAACTTGGGAAGACATAGGGGCTGCCTTTGTCTCACAGTATAGCTACAACTCTCAACTCAAGATGACTATTCGAGAGTTGGAATCCACGAAGATGGAGGCGAAGGAGTCCTTTGCGGACTTTGTTAAAAGGTGGAGAGCCAAAGCCGCTCTAATGACTGAGCGCCCCAGCGAAAGAGACCAACTCCGCATCATCTCCCGCAATCTTCAGCCAGACTATGCCAGGCACTTGGTACTCGCTCAAGCGACCGCCAACTTTAAGATCTTCTTCGATTCTGGCCTAGCCATCGAGGATGCGCTGCAAGCTGGCATTCTGCCAAGGGGTGAATCCTCTTCCTCCACTCAAAAGGCTAAGCCAAGGGCTTATTCGGGAAATAGTAGTGCGTTGTTTGGTGACAGCAACTACTCCAATACAGCCGCAAGTGGGAGTGATGCCCCGGCCTTCAATTCCAGTCGTGTTGCTGATATCAATCAAATTCGAAGCGCTCAAAGCCTCCGATCTCGAACACAACCCCGAAGCTTCTCTGCCTTCGAGGCATCTCTGTCTGCAGTGATGGAGAAACTCGTCAAGTCTAGGCACCTCAAACCTTTGACCCCAACTTTTCCACCCAAAGTCCTTCCGGCCAACTACAATGCCAACCTTTTCTGTGCCTTCCACCAAATGCCTGGCCATCTCACTGATAACTGCTTGCGTCTCCGACACGAGATACAATATCTAATTGATGATGGCACGGTTCAAGTTCCACCAAAGCCCAACGTCATTTCCAACTCCTTGCCTCAACACGGGTCTGACCCTCTGGTTGGTCAGGTATCTATAACCTCCACTCAGATCAACCTGAGCTCCACCATATTCAACCCTAGCCACCATATCGTCCCAGCAAATCAACCCAAACCCATCGTATCCATCCCGTCTGAACCGGAGGATAACATGATGGCTATAGGTTGGGCAGTCGAAGCTTTTCTCTGCCAACACCTGGATTGACAGTGATGAGGGGCTTACAAAGGAAAGGATCGACTGGTTGAGGTCCATTGTTCAAAGGAGCATCGAGTAGGTTTGGCCGAAGAAGCTGAGGAAGCCGAAGTGTTGTTGCTTGGGTTTGACTCCTGCTGGATCCTACCTCTTTTTGTGGAAGCTATGGGTAGCTTTTTAACAATTGCATTTCCAAAACCGCGTCTAGTTTGCATTGGCGTTTTGTCTGAGTCTGACACAGAGTCTTTTGCGTTCGTCTAAATCTAGCTCTGAGTCGGAGGTTGTGCCTCTTGGCCCTCCACGTCGTAGCTTTTGTTTCAAGTTTCGAGTCTGCTGTACTTGGCAACCCTGAGGGTTTTTATGATATGCATCGTCTTGCTTCTACATGCTTCGCTGGCTTTTATATAAACTGTGTCGACCTTAACGACGAAGGGATAGATTTCGATGGGATCATCCCCAAGGAAATGTGTTCCCTCGCCGAAAGGGAAGACAAAAGGCATGCTCAGCCTATTAAAAGAAGAAGTAATTTCAAATAAACTTGAAAGACAAGTATAACCTCCCGAAAGGTTCAAATTTGGTTCAAAGTTGTTCCCAGAGGAGCATTGCACCCGGTTAGACAGGCTTGAAGATTTCATCGACGTCTTGGCATGGTCTCATCAAGTCATGCCTCGCGTTGATCCTGAGATAAAGAAGCATCAAATCCCTGCTACCAGGTGTCAATCCGAAAAGCAGAAGCACCAAAGGCTCCGGGCCTTGCATTGTGTTCAAAAGCAACGACAGTGGCGTTCCGCCAAGTACAAATGAGAAAATTTACAAAACAGCCTGGAGCAAGGCATTTCCAACCTAAGCACTTTTGACCCTGCGTCATCAAAGCCATATTATCTGGGGCTGCAGCCAAAGGTCTTCGACCTCAACGGCAACTCAACGGCAACAAATTCAATACCATGGTCGATCTGGATCAATTCAAAAGCAACTTTCCCCTGAGAGAAGCTCGTTGGGCTGAAAACCCCAAGGGTGGGCAGTTTCAAGCAAAAGTTAGAGCAGCCTGCTAGACCAAAACCTATGAAGGAGGTTTAGGCAAAAATGAATAGGCAATATTCAAAAACTCGCTAGACCGAAGACCCGAATGGGCGGTACTAGGCAAAAGTTAGAGCGTAAAAGGAGAGGTAAATACTCGAGAGTTAACCCTTGGCCTGAACTACGTTTTGACCTGATTCCCTAGCTTGGGATACGTAGGCAGTCTCTCTTTGGGACTCGGTCATACTCTGTCGAACCGTGGCCTGAACTACGTTTTGACCTGATTCCCTAGCTTGGGATACATAGGCAGTCTCTCTTCGAGACTTGGTCACGATCTATCAATTGGATCCATGGTTGACATTTTGGTACACATCAAAGGTCGAAGAAGATCGAAAATCAAGACAAGCTTCCTTGGAGGAACCAGAAGGGGGAAAATCTTCGTCTTTCAATTTTATTACCAAACTGCTTCTTCAATTTACAGGCTGAGCATAAGTCTTAAAAAATAATTGAAGCATAAAAAATAGAACGAAATGCTAGAGGCCTTAACAGGCTCACAGCTTATTCTAAGTTCAGCGAAGTCTGGTGTAAGCTACCGCAGCGCGTTTGTTCGAGTGATGCGCGTTGGTCTCAAACCTGCGCATGCTTCTTGCAGCAGGCAGTAGCAGTTGGCTACTACCCTCGAATGTCGTTCCAGGGGCTTTTGCCAAGTCTTGTCATACCATGCAAGTCATATGGACTTAATGTGACTGCACGGGGGTGTCGGTTTCAGTCCGGGCCTATACGAGTCATCATCTGCGTCTTATGTCCGTTTTTGTGACATTTTTCTAGTTTTTCAATCAATTGTCGTTTCGGGATGCTTTTCTCGGTTTTGTTTGCACAGGTCTTTGTACCTTTTGCACTTTTCGTAAGTGTCAGTTTCACCTGTTAAAGGAATGTTGTGAGTTTTGGCACATTAATGCCCAAAATTTCATTGTATTCCATGTGTCTAAGGGTTCGCATTGTACCCTGGTTCTCTTTCTCCATTTTTGTTCGAGCTAGGCGAGTCCGTACATATGTGCGCGCGTCTGTGTGTCAATTCAAAGCACTTGTCAATGCAAATTAGATATTAGTGGTTAGTTTTTACATTCTCTTCAACACTTGTAAAAGAGAGTCAATAAACTGGAAAACGCAATTGTTACATTGCTACCCTAGTATCCATAATCCGCAAGCAGCGGAATCTTTTGAAGCAGCAAGGGCACGTCAGCCCAGGGCCAAGCAAGGCACACCTATGGGGCATATCCGCCCAAGCATCAAAGAAAGGGGCACACAGGCCCAATGCCGCTACTAAATTTCAACAAGAGGCATGCCGGCCCGTTCAATGTCTATCTATCTGGGTTCACATCTCAGAAGTACCAGACAGTACAGTAATAAGGCTCAGTGGTAGTCCTTAGGTGTCGTTGTCCTTCTAGGAGCCGCCCTAAGCTTGCATCTGCATTTTCAATATTTTATACATGTCATTGCATATTGTGTGTATATCAAATGTTGAACGCACGAAAAATCCATCAAAACGACAAAGCAAGCCTGCCCGGTATCGAAGGCAGCAAGTAAACAGCTCAGCAGTTGTCACCGATTTCTCCCCAGCAGCAGTCCATCTTGTCAATATCCATGCTATTTTCAAGGGTAATCTCTCCTTGGGATATTTCAAATCAAATCAACGATGATCAGCCATGTCATCGCCGACGATCAGCCATGTCGTCACTTCAAATCAAATCAACGATGATCAGCCATGTCATCGCCGACGATCAGCCATGTCGTCACTTCAAATCAAATCAACGATGGTCAGCCATATCATCAATGACGGTCAGCCATATCAGTCATTCAACGATGGTCAGCCATATCATCCATGACGGTCAGCCATATCTGTCATTCAACGATGGTCAGCCATATCATCCACGACGGTCAGCCATATCGTTTATCTCCACCAAATCAGCGGTTTGATCATTTATACTGATGATCTGTCCGTTCAAAAATCAAAGCGCGTTGAGGCGTCCTTCAGTCAGTGTTGAGGCATTGGCAAATCAAAGCGCGTTGAGGCGTTCTTCAGTCAGTGTTGAGGCATTGGCAAATCAAAGCGCGTTGAGGCGTTCTTCAGTCAGTGTTGAGGCATTGGCAAATCAAAGCGCGTTGAGGCGTCCTTCAGTCAGTGTTGAGGCATTGGCAAATCAAAGCACGTTGAGGCGTTCTTCAGTCAGTGTTGAGGCATTGGCAAATCAAAGCGCGCTGAGGCGTTCTTCAGTCGGTGTTGTGGCATTGACAAACTAATCAACGACAGCCGGTCCTGTCCAATTTCCCAACTGCGTTCACCACATCATCCCATAATCCACAACAACGATCAGATTATCAATCGATGGTCCGTTCATCCGCAACTGATTGTTCCCCAGGAGAGTCCGCCTTGGCCTGTCCCAAACGACAATCACCCTCAGTCAAGCCACAAGTGCATCTTCCAGCAGGCTTATTGCTCTGTCTCGGATGGTCTTTGATAAGGAGATTGGCTCTGATTCCCTACAGATGGAATTCAACCTACCTGACACGACCTACCCGTGTTTGTTGGAATACTTTGTGCCAAGGATAGCTTGATCCCCAGCAACGACGGCCGGTCCCGTCAACATCTGCAGCGACAGCCTGTCTTGTCCAGATTCGATCAACAAGCGGCGATGCAATCGTTCACTTCTACTTCTATCCCCAGTGACAATCCGTCCGTCCATTCAACCAATCAGGTTCTGTAAGTATGCTTGTCTACTTTGCTAGCATGTTCTGCTTTGGATTGCCTTGAAGGTGTCTAGAAACCTTTGACGTTACTTGTACCAAGTTGATGGTGCTCCAAGTGCCGTCAAAGGGGGGCTACTGTAGACACCCCAATCTGGGCTTCCAAATTAGTTTGCTTACGGTTTTTGATTCCCCAATGATGAAACGGATCAAGAACACCCTAGGAATGTCGAGTGTTTGAGCTTTGAGTGTTTGAAAAACCCTGGAACCTAACCTAGCCTAAGCCACTTCCAAAAGCCAAAACCCTACTGATGCGCGCCAGGGCGCAACCATCGCGCGCCCGGGCGCACCGTCGCGCGACAGACTAGAACCCTCGCGCGATGGTCAAACTGCCAGGTGGATAAAGTTTGACCATTGACCCTCGCGCGACAGTTTGGAACCATCGCGCGATGGTTGGGTCCCCACCTACTTTTTCAGAGGCAGAAATTTGGCCACCAATGCAACTTCAGCCAGGCCTCGTGGCTGGCTTTGTACCTCTCCTGGCACCAACCAGATTCACTCTCCATGCCTATAAATACCTCTATGGTTCATCCATTAAAAGGGTTACAAAAAATCAAGCACAAAAGGTTACACAAACCCAAATACACTTGATACTTCATCACTCTAGCCATCTACATACACTCATTTTGCAAGCTCTATCACATTGTTCAACCTCAACCTCAAACTCAACTCAAAGTTCAAGCACTCATTCAAACTCGAAAAGCCAAAGGTATAGCTTACCGTGGTTGCTCTCTGTTCTGATCCCTGAGGGGGGCTGGCAGGGCCAAGGCTGGTAATCAATACCAGTCCTGGCCCTAAAGCTAGCAAGGTTTCAAAAACTGTGGCCAAGCAAACCCTCGCGCGATGGTCCCACTCACTCGCGCGACAGTTCTGTTTGCACGAGAATGGACCACGTGGGGAAGGGAGGCTGGTCATTTCTTGTTTTAGCTACGTGCATGACTGTTGTAATTTTTACTTAGCATATAGCTCACTGTTAAGCATGCTAAACAACCAATTTACTGCTTTCCTTTGTTAAAATTTTAGTTTTACATTTCAATATTTAGTTCTGTTCTGTTGGAGTACCCCTGGGATCATTCTGGACCTGTCTCAGAACCCAGGACGTGAAAAACCAGACACTGGAAAGTTGGCTCGAACCATCGCGCGCTGCACCCAAACCCTCGCTGTGGGCAGCATGCCCTTAAAATGTGTGGGAAGGATTCCGTTCCTTTCCCAAGGCAATGGGCCCGGATCGAGGGAGCGCGAGCGCAGGTGGCAAGCGCTCGAAAATACAGAGTCGCCACTCGGGTTTTGAAGGTCCGACAACCAAGGAACCGTATTTCGAAGCACCTGCCGCGCTGTTTGATTTGAAAAAGTTGAAAAAGTTAAGGAACCAGTCCGTCATAACCATATCTGGGTTCGGGAGCCAGGTTACGAGAGGGGAAGGGTTTTATGGCACCCCTCTCGCCCAATCCGGAGATCGGTCTCTACTTAGGCATTTTGAAAACATTGCGATTCTTCTTTTATTAATCAATTTTAGCCAATTAGGGCGGGGGAACAGTTAATCGGGGATTTAAAACTGTAACATGTTTGCAGGATGTGATCAAAATAGTATGGATGAGCAGTTAGTATAGGATGAGAACAGACTCCTGTGGGAGTTTAAACAGACTGGAAAGCTCCTGTCTTGGAGTGTCGTGCACAGGGAGAAACCAGTATGCACTGATCAAGTCAATGCATGCTGACCAAACCTGCGCACGCTACTACAAGACCTGCGCGTGCCAGTAAGCCTAAGCCCACAGCTCTTATTCTCAAACCCTCTGGGTTCTGGAAGGACCAGTGCACACCCAGGACAAACCAAGCAGTTTATGCAGTCATAATATACAGTTTAAAGGCTGAAAAGCCTAATAAATAAACAAAAACACCCCATAAACAGTGTGGGGACAAAATAACAGCCTAAAACCAAGTTAAACATGCAAGGCCAGCCACTGATCGGGAACAGAATGGAACCGTCGCGCGAGGGTTCCGAACAGTCGCGCGACGGTGCACCCGGGCGCGCGACGATTGCGCCCTGGCGCGCTGGTCGAATGGAGCATTGACCATCGCGCGATGGTTTGGATGCAGCGCGCGTGGGTTCGAGCCAACTTTCCAGTATCTGGTTTTGCTCGTTCCAGGCTCTGGGACAGATCCAGAATGATCCCAGGGGTACTCCAACAGAACAGAAATGAATATTGAAGTGCAAAGCTAGCATTTGTAAGCTAAAGAAAGCTGTAAAATGGTTATTAGCATGCTTCACAGTGAGATATATGTAAGTAAAGTGTAAAACAGTAGGACACCAATCCCCACGCGGTCCATCGTGCACAACAACGAAGTGTCGCGCGCGTATATGGGACCCTCGCGCGCTGGTTTCTACCATAACAGTTCTTGAAACCTTGCTAGCTTTAGGGCCAGGACTGGTATTGATTACCAGCCTTGACCCTGCCAGCCCCCCTCAGGGATCAGAACAGTGAGCAGAACAAAGGTGTTATACCTTTGACTTTTTTTTGAGTTTGAACGGTGTTTGAGCTTTGATGCTTGAGGTTGAACAAGGTGATAGAGCTTGCAAAATGAGTGTATGTAGATGGCTAGAGTGATGAAGTATCAAGTGTATTTGGGTTTGTGTAACCTTTTGTGTTTGATTTTTTGTAACCCTTTGAAAGAGAAACAAAGGGGGCTATTTATAGGCATGGAGGGTGGATCTGGTTGGTGCCAGGAGAGGGACAAAGCCAGCCACGAGGCCTGGCTGAAGTTGCATCGGTGGCCAAATTTCTGCCTCTGAAAAAGTAGGTGGGGAACTGAAAATCGCGCGAGGGTTCTAGTCTGTCGCGCGACGGTGCGCCCTGGCGCGCGACGATGCGCCCGGGCGCGCGATGGTTGCGTCCTGGCGGGCGATGATTGCGCCCTGGCGCGCATCAGTAGGGTTTTGGCTTTTGGAAGTGGCTTAGGCTAGGTTAGGTTCAAGGGTTTTTCAAACACTCAAAGCTCAAACACTCGACATTCCCGAGGTGTTCTTGATCCGTTTCATCATCGGAGAATCAAAAATCGTAAGTAAACTAATCTGGAAGCCCAGATTGGGGTGTCTACAGTAGCCCCCCCTTTGATGGCACTTGGAGCACCATTGAATTGGTACAAGTAACGTCAAAGGTTTCTAGACACCCCTCAAGGCAATCCAGAGCAGAACATACTAGCAAAGTAGACAAGCATACTTACAGAACCTGATTGGTTGAATGGACGGACGGACCGTCGCTTGTTGATTGAATTTGGGCAGGACAGGCTGTCGCTGCAGATGTTGACGGGACCGGCCATCGTTGCTGGGGATCAAGCTATCCTCGGCACAAAGTATTCCAACAAACACGGGTAGGTCGTGTCAGGCAGGTTGAATTCCATCTGTAGGGAATCAGAGCCAATCTCCTTATCAAAGACCATCCGAGACAGAGCAATAAGCCTGCTGGAAGATGCACTTTTGGCTAGACTGAGGGTGATTGTCGTTCGGGACAGGCCAAGACGGACTCTCCTGGGGAACAATCAGTTGCGGATGAACGGACCATCGAACGATGTTCTGGTCGTTGTTTGTGGATTTGACAGGACCGGCTGTCGTGAGGGCGGACGGAGAGATCATTGTGCCGAGTGATCAAGCCGTTACGAACTAGGACGGGAGGATCATCAGTATAAATGATCGAGCCGTTGGGGGATTTGACAGGATCAGCAGTCGGTGATAGCAGACGGGGAGATCATTGTGCCGAGTGATCAAGCCGTTGGGAACTTGGACGGGAGGATCATCAGTATAAATGATCGAGCCGTTGGGGAAATTTGACAGGATCAGCTGTCGGTGAAAGCGGACGGGGAGATCATTGTGCCGAGTGATCAAGCCGTTGGGAACTTGGACGGGAGGATCATCAGTATAAATGATCGAGCCGTTGGGGGAATTGACAGGATCAGCTGTCGGTGAAAGCGGACGGGGAGATCATTGTGCGGAGTGATCAAGCCGTTGGGAACTTGGACGGGAGGATCATCAGTATAAATGATCGAACCGTTGGGGGAATCGACAGGATCAGCTGTCGGTGAAAGCGGACGGGGAGATCATTGTGCCGAGTGATCAAGCCGTTGGGAACTTGGACAGGAGGATCATCAGTATAAATGATCGAACCGTTGGGGGAATCGACAGGATCAGCTGTCGGTGAAATCGGACGGGGAGATCATTGTGCCGAGTGATCAAGCCGTTGGAAACTTGGACGGGAGGATCATCAGTATAAATGATCGAGCCGTTGGGGGAATTGACAGGATCAGCTGCCAGTGAATGCGGACGGGGAGATCATTGTGCCGAGTGATCAAGCCGTTGGGGTTGGATGGGAGGATCATCAGTATAAATGATCAAACCGTTGAAGCCTGGATGGGAGGATCAACAGTATAAATGATCAAACCGTTGAAGCCTGGATGGGAGGATCATCAGTATAAATGATCAAACCGTTGAAGCTTGGATGGGAGGATCAACAGTATAAATGATCAAACCGTTGAAGCCTGGATGGGACCGGCTGTCGTTGATTTGAACTGGCGGATCGCTATAAAAAGTGATCGAACCGTTGAAGATTGGACAGGACCGGCTGTCGTTGATTTGAAATGGCAGATCGCTATAAAAAGTGATCGAGCCATTGGGGTTGGACAGGACCGGCTGTCGTTGATTTGAATAGGCGGATCGCTATAAAAAGTGATCGAGCCGTTGAGGTTGGACAGGACCGGCTGTCGTTGATTAGAAACTGGGCAGATCGCTATAAAAAGTGATCAAGCCGTTGAGGTTGGACAGGACCGGCTGTCGTTGATTAGAAATGGCGGATCGCTATAAAAAGTGATCGAGCCATTGAGGTTGGACAGGACCGGCTGTCGTTGATTTGAACTGGGCAGATCGCTATAAAAAGTGATCAAGCCGTTGAGGTTGGACAGGACCGGCTGTCGTTGATTAGAAATGGCGGATCGCTATAAAAAGTGATCGAGCCATTGAGGTTGGACAGGACCGGCTGTCGTTGATTAGAAAGTGGGCAGATCGCTATAAAAAGTGATCAAGCCGTTGAGGTTGGACAGGACCGGCTGTCGTTGATTAGAAATGGCGGATCGCTATAAAAAGTGATCGAGCCATTGAGGTTGGACAGGACCGGCTGTCGTTGATTTGAACTGGGCAGATCGCTATAAAAATTGATCAAGCTGTTGAGGTTGGACAGGACCGGCTGTCGTTGATTAGAAATGGCGGATCGCTATAAAAAGTGATCGAGCCATTGAGGTTGGACAGGACCGGCTGTCGTTGATTTGAACTGGGCAGATCGCTATAAAAAGTGATCGAGCCATTGGAAGTTGGACAGGACCGGCTGTCGTTGTGTTGATCCAAGTAGCACAAATAGTGGATATCATGGATAGAAGCAAGGCGGACTGCAGTTGGGGAGAAATTGGTGACAACTGCTGGGCTGTTTACTTGCTGCCTTCGATACCGGGCAGGCTTGCTTTGTCGTTTTGATGAATTTTTAATGCGTTCAACATTTGATATACACACAATATGCAACGATATGTATAACATATTGAAAATGCAGATGCAAACTTATGGCGGCTCCTAAGAGGACAACGACACCTAAGGACTACCACTGAGCCTCATCACTGTACTGTCTGTGCGTCTGAGATATGCACCCAGATAGGAAGATGTTGAACGGGCGGGCGTGCCCCAGTTGATGTTTAGTAATGGAATTGGGCCTGCACGCCCTTTCTTCGATGTTTAGGCAGACGTGCCCCAGAGATGCTTTGCTTGGCCTTAGGCTGACGTGCCCTTGCTGCTTCAAGAGATTCCGCTGCTTGCGGATTAGGATACTAGGGTAGCAATGTAACAATTGCGTTTTCTAGTTTATTGACTCTCTTTTACAAGTGTTGAAGAAAGAGAATGGAAAAACTAACCACTAATATCTAATTTGCATTGACAAGTGCTTTGAATCGACACACAGACATGCGCACATGTGTACAGACTCGCCTAGCTCAAACGGAAAAGAGGGAGAGAGTCCCGGGGTACAATGCAAACCCTTAGACACATAGAATATAATGAAATTAATGTGCCAAAACTCACAATATTCCTGAACAGGTGAAACTGACACTTATGAAAAGTGGAAAAGGTACAAAGACCTGTACAAACAAAATCGAGAAAAGCATCCCGACATGACAGTTGAAAAACTGGAAAAATGTCGCAAAGACGGACATAAGACGCAAATGATGACTTGTATAGGCCCGGACTGAAACCGACACCCCCGTGCAGTCACATTAAGTCCATATGACTTGCACAGCATGACAAGACTTGGCAAAAGCCCCTGGAACAACATTTGAGGGTAGTAGCTAACTGCTACTATCTGCTGCAAGAAGCGTGCGCAGGTTTGAGACCAACGTGCATCACTTCGAACAAACGCGCAGCGGTTGCTTACACCAGACTTTGCTGAACTTAGAATAAACTGTGAGCCTGTTAAGGCCTCTAGCATTTCGTTCTGTTTTTGATGCTTCAATTATTTTTAAGACTTATGCTCAGCCTGTAAATTGAAGAAGCAGTTCGGTAATAAAATTGAAAGACGAAGATTTTCCCCCTTCTGGTTCCTCCAAGGAAGCTTGTCTTGATCTTCGATCCTCTTCGACCTTTGATGTGTACCAAAATGTCAACCATGGATTCAATTGATAGATTGTGACCGAGTCTCGAAGAGAGACTGCCTACATATCCCAAGCTAGGGAATCAGGTCAAAACGTAGTTCAGGCCAAGGGTTAACTCTCGAGTATTTACCTCACCTTTTGTGCTCTAACTTTTGCCTAGTACCGCCCATTCGGGTCTTCGGTCTAGCGAGCTTTGATTGATTGCCTATTCATTTTTGCCTAAACCACCTTCATAGGTTTTGGTCTAGCAGGCTGCTCTAACTTTTGCTTGGAACTGCCCACCCTTGGAGTTTTCAGCCCAACGAGCTTCTCACAGGGAAAAGCAACATTTGAATTGATCCAGGTTGACCCAGAGTATTGAATTTGTTGCTGTCGAGGTCGAAGACCTTTGGTTGTAGCCTCAGATAAATGGCTTTGATGACGCAGGGTCAAGAGTGCTTTGATTGGAAATGCCTTGCTCCGGGCCGTTGTGTACATTTTCTCATTTGTGCTTGGCAAAACGCCACTGTTGCTGTTTTGAACATGGTACAAGGCCCGGAGCCTTCTGTGCTTCTGCTTTCTGGATTGGCACCCGATAGCAGGGGATTGATACTTCTTTGTCCCAAAATCAAACGCGAGGCGTGACTTGATGAGAACATGCCAAAACGTTGATGCTTGTCTGACCGGGCGCAATTCTCCTCTGGGAACAACTTTGAACCAAATTTGAACCTTTCGGGAGGTTATACTTGTCTTTCAAGTTTATTTGAAATTAATTTTTTTTTTTTAATAGGCTGAGCATGCCTTTCGTCTTCCCTTTCGGCGAGGGAACACGTTTCCTTGGGGATGATCCCATCGAAACCTATCCCTTCGTCGTTAAGGTCGACACAGTTTATATAAAAGCCAGCGAAGCATGTAGAAGCAAGACGATGCATATCATAAAAACCCTCGGGGTTGCCAAGTACATCAGACTCAAAACTTGAAACAAAAGCTACGACGTGGAGGGCCAAGAGGCACAACCTCCGACTCAGAGCTAGACTCAGACGAACGCAAAAGACTCTGTGTCAGACTCAGACAAAACGCCAATGCAAATTAGACGCGGTTTTGAAAATGCAATTGTTAAAAAGCTACCCATAGCTTCCACAAAAAGAGGTAGGATCCAGCGGGCGTTCAAGCCCAAGCAATAGCACTTCGGCTTCCTTAGCTTCTTCGACCAAACCTACTCGGTGCTCCTTTGATCAATGGACCTCAGCCAGTCGGTCCTCTCATTTGTAAGCCCCTCATCACTGTCAAACCAGATGTCGGCAGAGGAAGTCCCAATCACACAAACAGCAGCCAGCAGGCTGTCCTCGGGCTCGGACGGGATGGGTACAGTCGGCTTGGAGCTCGGGTTGAGTTGAGTAGAGTTGATAATTATATGACCAACCAGAGGGTCAGACTCGTGTTGAGGCGAGGAGTCGGAAATGACATCGGGCTTTAGTGGAACTTGAAACGAGCCATTGTCAATTAGGTCTTGTATCTCGTGTCGGAGACGAAAGCACTTGTCCGTGAGATGGCCAGGCATTTGGTGGAAGGCACAGAAATGGTTGGCATTGTAACCAGCAGGTAAGACTTTGGGTGGGGAAGTTGGGGTCAAAGGCTTGAGATGCCCGGATTGGAAAAGTTTCTCCATTACTGCAGATAGAGATGCCTCAAAAACAGAGAAACTCCGGGGTTGGGTTTGGGCTCGGAAGCTTTGAGCGTTTTGAACCTGATTGATATCGGCTGTTGATGGTGGTGGGTTTGTGATGATGCCACAATCGACGAGATCCTGAACAACATGTCGAAGCCGGAAACAGGCATTGGTAGAATGGCCAGGCATTTGATGGTAGGTGCAATAGAGGTTAGGTTTGAAGTTGGGTGATGGATTTTTGGGTAGAGGAGTTGGATTGAGGGGCTTGATGGAACCAGCATCGAGGAGCTTTTCATAAATTGAGGCCAAGGGCATAGAGAAGCATGAGAAAGTCCTTGGTGGGTTCCAGCGAGTGAACTGAGAATCCGAAGCGGAACCCTTGTCTGCTTTGCAGTTTGCCTCATCAACAGGGTGCACTCTTTTGCCTTCAGGGCTGAATTCATCACTAAACATGTCCTCCCCTTTGGCAAAGGCTTTGAACAAGGAATCAGCATCCTCCTTCGAGTGAGTCCTGGCCTCATGAAACTCAGCCAGGTCTTTGAACATGTCTCCTGAGCAAAGCTTGATTCCAACTGTTGGAGGGTGGTAGGCTTGAGAAGGTTCTTTGACTAGCCCCATATCTGGTTGCGAGGCTATGGAGGAAACAAGGCCAACGAGTCCCTGGACCATAATCATCTGTTTGTCCATCTTGTGACCCAATTCTTCTACAGCTTTCCTGAGCTCAGCCAGCTCCATTTGTACTGCCATTCCGAATTGATGAGCGAGGTAGGTGATATGACCTTGGAAGCAAAGGTGTAACAGCCCTGGCAGACTCTTCTAAGCAGGTTTGGCTCTTCTTTTCGGTACTTTCCGATGATGCAATGGCTCGAAACTTTGACAGTAAAGTAATGAAAGCTCAGTGATGCCCTTTCAGCAGTTTATTGAAAGAATTGAAAGAACAAAAATGCCGAGATCATCGTCGTTAGTGTCCTCCTAGACTTTAAAACTAGAGACGAGCTTGTCTCATGATGTTCGGATGCTGCCAGAATCCTCAGAATTCTTTTCGAGGGTGTATCCTTTGAATGGATCAAACTGATCCTAAGAGATGTCAAAACAGACTAAAACTTTGGCTAGTCCCTTTTGAAGATTCGACTTTGAATTAGAAACAACTCAGTATTGACGGCGTGACACCTTTACCGGGGTGGCGTGAGCGACAATGCGCTTTAGCCGGGGCGGTGTACGTGTGAAGCACGATAACCAAAATGACATCAATATCACGACATCAACACTTTGTGGTTCCTTAATTTAAGTTGAATCCTCAAACGGGCATGAGCCAAGGATTTAGTAAGGTTTGATTTCTCTAAGTCTCGTTGATCTAAGGACTTTGAAAAATTAACAACGTGCACCATTGAGATGCACGACTCTTCATCGGGCTATAGCAGCATCCTAATAAGCATAAGACAGACTCGAAAGCGAGAGACAACTTAGAAGCCGCCCTAAACATGCTCCTACGCAGAACAGAATGTATGCATGCATGTACAGAACCAGAGACGAGTTTGCCTCACAAGTTTCAGACGTTGCCGGAATCCTCAGAATTCTTTTCGGCGATGTGCCCCTGAGTAGATCGATAGATCCTAAAAGATGTCAAAATAGACTAAATCTTTGGCTAGTCCCTTTTGAAGATTCGACTTTGAATTTGGAACAACCCGGTGTTGATGGCATGGCACCTTAACCTTGACCACGGCGGTGTATAGTGACAACGCACTTCAACCTGGGTGGCGCCAGTGACACAGCATCACTACCTTGTTGTTCCTTATTGTCAGTTGAATCCTTAAACGGGCGTGAGCCAAGGACTTAGTAAATTTTGATTTCTCAAAGTCTCATTGAACTAAGGACTTTGCAATTGATAACGAACATTCGACAGAATGAACGATTCTCATCGGGTCCAACAACGTCTTAGACAGTGCAAGACAAACTCGAAAGACAAAACAACTTTAAGCATGCTCCTATGCAAAACAGTGCATGCGATAGGGAAAACAGTAACACATAGACAGTTACAGGGTTAGATGCAAATAGATCTTAACCTGCGGGTACCTGTCCTAGTTTGGAGAGTTCTAATGCTTTGTATATGCAATAGGCCGGTTTTGGTTCGTAACGGGTTCCTCGGACTAGGGCCACAGGTATACCTCCCGTTACCCGCGTTTTTCGCAGAGTAACGGTCGAACGGTAGCATGACCCATCATCGTCGAAGGTTGTCGGTCATTCGGGGTCCCCGGGCTCCGGTAAACCGTGCCGGATTGCCAAAACGATCCAACGAGGCTTATCCCACATTGATGCAAATGAGATGCTAGAATTGATTAAGAGAAGAAGAATCGCAAAGTCGTAAAATGCCTTTTTCAAATTTGGCTCACTTTATTTAGTCCATCTTTAGAGGAAACTACGCAAGCGAACAATCGAAAAAGCCCCAGATTAGAATGGCCGGACACGAGGTCCTGTTAAATCACCATTCCAACCTTCGGCAGCGCGAAGCTAACCGTTTTGACAGACTTTTAAGGGATTGTTCAAAAGTGTATTAAACTCTAAGTGTGGATTAATATCGGTCCGATCATCCCCAGCAGAGTCGCCACTGTGGGCAAAATGCCCTTAAAATGTGTGGGAAGGATTCCGTTCCTTTCCGAAGGCAATGGGCCCAGATCTAGGGAGCGCGAGCGCAGGTGGCAAGCGCTCGAAAATACAGAGTCGCCATTCGGGTTTTGAAGGTCCGACACCCAAGGAACCGTATTTCGAAGCACCTGCCGCGCTGTTTGATTTGAAAAAGTTGAAAAAGTTAAGGAACCAGTCCGTCATAACCATATCTGGGTTCGGGAGCCAGGTTACGAGAGGGGAAGGGTTTTATGGCACCCCTCTCGCCCAATCCGGAGATCGGTCTCTACTTAGGCATTTTGAAAACATTGCGATTCTTCTTTTATTAATCAATTTTAGCCAATTAGGGCGGGGGAACAGTTAATCGGGGATTTAAAACTGTAACATGTTTGCAGGATGTGATCAAAATAGCATGGATGAGCAGTTAGTATAGGATGAGAACAGACTCCTGTGGGAGTTTAAACAGACTGGAAAGCTCCTGTCTTGGAGTGTCGTGCACAGGGAGAAACCAGTATGCACTGATCAAGTCAATGCATGCTGACCAAACCTGCGCACGCTACTACAAGACCTGCGCGCGCCAGTAAGCCTAAGCCCACAGCTCTTATTCTCAAACCCTCTGGGCTCTGGAAGGACCAGTGCACACCCAGGACAAACCAAGCAGTTTATAGCAGTCATAATATACAGTTTAAAGGCTGAAAAGCCTAATAAATAAACAAAACACCCCATAAACAGTGTGGGGACAAAATAACAGCCTGAAATCAAGTTAAACATGCAAGGCCAGCCACTGATCGGGAACAGAATGGAACCGTCGCGCGAGGGTTCCGAACAGTCGCGCGACGGTGCGCCCGGGCGCGCGATGGTTGCGCCCTGGCGCGCGACGATTGCGCCCTGGCGCGCTGGTCAAATGGAGCGTTGACCATCGCACGATGGTTTGGGTGCAGCGCGCGCGGGTTCGAGCCAACTTTCCAGTATCTGGTTTTGCTCGTTCCAGGCTCTGGGACAGATCCAGAATGATCCCAGGGGTACTCCAACAGAACAGAAATGAATATTGAAGTGCAAAGCTAGCATTTTTAAGCTAAAGAAAGCTGTAAAATGGTTATTAGCATGCTTCACAGTGAGATATATGTAAGTAAAGTGTAAAACAGTAGGACACCAATCCCCACGCGGTCCATCGTGCACAACAACGAAGTGTCGCGCGCGTATATGGGACCCTCGCGCGCTGGTTCCTACCAGAACGGTTCCTGAAACCTTGCTAGCTTTAGGGCCAGGACTGGTATTGATTACCAGCCTTGACCCTGCCAGCCCCCTCAGGGATCAGAACAGTGAGCAGAACAAAGGTGTTATACCTTTGGCTTTTTTTTGAGTTTGAACGGTGTTTGAGCTTTGATGCTTGAGGTTGAACAAGGTGATAGAGCTTGCAAAATGAGTGTATGTAGATGGCTAGAGTGATGAAGTATCAAGTGTATTTGGGTTTGTGTAACCTTTTGTGTTTGATTTTTTGTAACCCTTTGAAAGAGAAACAAATGGGGCTATTTATAGGCATGGAGGGTGGATCTGGTTGGTGCCAGGAGAGGGACAAAGCCAGCCACGAGGCCTGGCTGAAGTTGCATCGGTGGCCAAATTTCTGCCTCTGAAAAAGTAGGTGGGGAACTGACCATCGCGCGAGGGTTCTAGTCTGTCGCGCGACGGTGCGCCCTGGCGCGCGACGATGCGCCCGGGCGCGCGACGATGCGCCCGGGCGCGCGATGGTTGCGTCCTGGCGCGTGATGATTGCGCCCTGGCGCGCAGCAGTAGGGTTTTGGCTTTTGGAAGTGGCTTAGGCTAGGTTAGGTTCAAGGGTTTTTCAAACACTCAAAGCTCAAACACTCGACATTCCCGAGGTGTTCTTGATCCATTTCATCATCGGGGAATCAAAAACCGTAAGTAAACTAATCTGGAAGCCCAGATTGGGGTGTCTACACTCGCGCAATGGTCAAATGGAGCGTTGACCAGTGCGCCAGGGCGCAACCATCGCGCGCCCGGGCGCATTGTCGCGCGACAGGTTTGGAACCCTCGCGCGACTGTTTGTACCCGATCAGTGGCTGGCCTTGCATGTTTAACTTGATTTCAGGCTATTATTTTGTCCCCACACTGTTTATGGGGTGTTTTGTTTATTTGTTGGGCTTTTCAGCCTTTAAACTGTATATTATGACTGCTATAAACTGCTTGGTTTGTCCTGGGTGTGCACTGGTCCTTCCAGAGCCCAGAGGGTTTGAGAATAAGAGCTGTGGGCTTAGGCTTACTGGCGCGCGCAGGTCTTGTAGTAGCGTGCGCAGTTTTGGTCAGCATGCATTGACTTGATCAGTGCATACTGGTTTCTTCCTGTCCACGACACTCCAAGACAGGAGCTTTCCAGTCTGTTTAAACTCCCACAGGAGTCTGTTCTCATCCTATACTAACTGCTCATTCATGCTATACTTGATCACATCCTGCAAACATGTTACAGTTTTAATCCCCGATTAACTGTTCCCCCGCCCTAATTGGCTAAAATCGATTAATAAAAGAAGAATCACAACGTTTTCAAAATGCCTAAGTAGAGACCGATCTCCGGATTGGGCGAGAGGGGTGCCATAAAACCCTTCCCCTCTCGTAACCTGGCTCCCGAACCCAGATATGGTTATGACGGACTGGTCCTTCACTTTTTCAAATCAAACAGCGTGGCAGGTGCTTCGAAATACGGTTCCTTGGGTGTCGGACCTTCAAAACTCAAGAGGCGACTCTGTATTTTTGAGCGCTTGCCTCTCCGCTCGCGCTCCCTCGATTTCCAAAAAAAGGCCGCAACGGCGAAAAGGAACGAAATCCTTTCTCTCCGAGGGCATGCTGCCCACCGGTTGCAAAGCCAAGTTTGGCCACCACCTAGCCCACTCACTCTCCCTATAAATACCCCCATTGGTCTTCCATGTGAAGGGTTCCAAGAAAAAGATTAACAAGGTTAATTACCATTTTACAAGGCAAATTATCTCTAGCACAAAGTTACTAACCCAAACCAGTTCCTAGTCTTTCAAATCTAGTGTTCAATACACACTTAGTTGACACCACTCAAGCAATCCATTTTCCAAAACCCTTTTCAAGCAAATGTATAACATTTAGCCTGTTTCTGTTTTGGATCCCTAAGGGGGGGGCTGACAGGGCCAAGGCTGGTAATCAATACCAGTCCTGGTCCTAAAGTCAGCAGAGTTACAAGAATCCGTGGCTGGCCAAACCCTCGCGCGATGGACCCACATACTCGCGCGACACTTCTGTCAGCAAGAGATTGGTCCTCGTGGGGAAGGGAGGTTGGTCTTTTATTGTTTTTATTATATGCATGCCTGTTGTAGTTTTGTCTTTATAAATAGATCACTGTGATGCATGCTAAAATAAATACAGTAGCTTAGTTTATTACTTCAGTTAGTTTTGAATGCCCTTGGGATACTTCTGAATATGTCTCAGAGTCCCAAGCATGCAAAGCAATTCCTGGAAGTCCAGTCAGAAGCATCGCGCGATGGTTCTCTGATTTCTAGAGACTGCCCTTGCATGGGCAACAAGGCCCTCGGCCTCTGTTTTGATACCCCCTCTGTTTAGGGGTCGTATTTTCAATTTATTCCATTCTGGCTATTCAATCTGTAATAATTAGTATTTTACAGTTCCTACATAAACTGCCTGGTTTGCTCCCTGGGTGTGCACTGGTCATTCCAGAGCCCAGAAGGAGATAGAAATCAAGCACTGGTGGAGCATAAACTCTCGCGCGATGGTCCGATTGTGTCGCGCGATGGTCAGTTTGCATGTGCGTTGATCCATGCATGCAAGTTGGCCAAGGTGTGGCAAAATCATACCAAAGGGCCCTGTTTTGTGTTCTGACCCAGTGTTGAGTTTTTATCTCACTTTTTGCTTAATCATGCCATCCATCCATGCCATTTCCTCACATCTTGCAAAATGTATTACAAGTTTTAATCCCCGATTAACTGTTCCCCCGCCCTAATTGGCTAAAATCTGGTTAATAAAAGAAGAATCGTAAACATTTTCAAAATGCTCAAGTAGAGACCGATCTCCGGATTGGACGAGAGGGGTGCCTTAAAACCCTTCCCCTCTCGTAACCTGGCTCCCGAACCCAGATATGGTTATGACGGACTGGTGCCTTCACTTTTTCAAAATCAAAATAACGCGGCTGGTGCTTCAAAATACGGTTCCTTGGGTGTCGGACCTTCAAAACCCGAGTGGCGACTCAGTATTTTACGAGCGCTTGCCTCTGCGCCCGCGCTCCCTCGATTCCGAGGGCCTTGCCAAGTTGTCGGAAGGGAACGAAATCCTTCTCCGAGGGCATGCTGCCCACAAGCGCGAAGTTGGAAGTACTCGAAGTTTAGCTCTTGCCACGAGCATGAGTACAGAGGAAAAGGAGTAATATTTGCAAGTCAATTGGCCAAAGAATTGGACTTGGACTTTGTTTACACCCATTTTTGGCATCAAATCTTAGGTTAGCGCTGGAAGGCCATTTAGTTATTATTTGATTAAATTGGGCCGAAAAATAGAGATGTATTGAGTTAAAATTAATAGGCCAAGACAATATTAGTTAGGCCCGATTAATTTTAGCTTTGTCCGGTTACGGGCTAATGATATTCTGGGCTTAATTATTGAAAAGAGCCCGGCCATAACCCATAGTGATTATTTGGTGGTTCCAAAATATTCTGTAAAATGGGAATAATGGGTACCATTATTCTTGTTAACTGCCCATGACCGAGAAAAGTTGAGAAATCATTTGACCTCATGGGATTTTTGGACACATGGCAAGCTGTGGACACTTGGGAAGTTGGAGAATAGGCCCATGATCTCCATTTTCGTATGTTCAAGAGGTGGGCAAGTAGTTATTTATTTTTTAAAGGCTATTTGACTTGTCAAAGTGGCCTGACCTTTGGTAACTACCCATGATCCCATGAAGTGGAAGTTATATGGACACATGGCGCCACAAGGTGAAGACAACAAATCTTCTTGCGCAAAATCGTGGATGCTCTTTGCCTATAAATACTAGAAGTCAAGAAAAAAAAAAGGGTTCATATACCAATCAAGCTCAACCCTTAAACCAAAGCCTTCCCAGTGAAGCAACTATCTCATTTTTCTCACATTCACTCAATTACTTCATCAAGTAATTCGGGTTTTCTATCTCTCTTGTACCCCAACTTTATTATTACGACGTAATAAAATTATTCCTATATCTCTTATATCCCCTACTTTATTATTACGACATAATAAAGTTATTCTACGTTGTTACTTCTTTTCCTACACGGTTAGGAAATTATTAAGTTCTCGCTTGTAGAGGCAAAATTACGAACCAACACTGCAATCCAGCCCTTAGGTTGCAGCACTCTCGCCCTCACAGATCTAGAAGTCAGAAGAAGGGGCACTCAGTCCTTTACGTTGGACGCGACAAGTCCTGGCACGCCTGCTCAGTCCTTTGAGCCGTTTCGGAGCCGAACAGACTTCTATTAGGTGGGCTCAATAGTTCACAATTAGTTTGACTAAATGATGGGCCAAGGAGAAAGTGGCCACGGCTGGGAATTAAAAAAGTAGGAGAAGGGTTTTGGATGAGTCGGCTACGGTAGCTATAAAAGCATCACGCACAAACAGGAGAAAGGGGATCTTGGGGGGATTTCCCACAACACGCGGAACAGGAACAACGAACGGGGCTGCCGTGTTCACGAAGAACAGGGGCTGCGTTCAGTATTGTTTAGTGTTCTATTTTCCTTTTAAGTATTTGAAGTTTTGTTTAATTATTCGCACTCCGGTAATTCGTATTGATTTTCGTTCTTTATAAAAGTTGTTTGTTGGTTCTTGTTTAACTTAGATCTTTTATTTATTTTATATCTCGAGCAATAGAAGCATGTTTCAAACTAGGTTGTCTTTCGTTTTTTGCTTGGTAATGGGTGAGTAGTCATTTAGGTAGGGTCGCAGAGTGATTAACACACCGTGTCCAGGTCGGACACGTTCTGCCCCTGTTTTTCGAGATAATAAGGAAAATGCAATTTTAGGTTAATAAAGTACGTCCGTTGGACGAACCCGGACATCGTCGGAGCCCATGTGAATGGAGGAATGGGAGACCAAAACTTATTCTCTGCTGCGCATGGGTAAATGGCGACCATAAAGGTTCGCATCTTTCGGGATAGCTTTTTCTCTCTAAAGTCAAACGTTTTTAAGAACACCGATTGGAGTAGATGAGTCCAGGACTGGTTGCGAGTGCTATGAACCTTACGACCGTACCTCCCTTTTAATTATTTGAAAAACCAAACAATTCCCTAATTTTAGTCAATTTCAGCATCAAACGGCAAGAGGTGGCTGGCTACCTAAGAGCTAGTTTAAATAGTAACAATCCGACTTTCTTAGTTAGCACACATCATTGTCTCTGTGGATTCGACTCCGGTCTTACCAGATATTGTGCTACGTCAGTCTCAGCCCTACGCTTGGGGCAGCCCGTTATTTTAGGTCTAGGAATCCGTCAAGCACTAATCTTAACTATTCTCCTCAAGTAATGCAGGGCCAAAATTTTTGTTGACAAACTATCAAAACAACCCCGAGATTCTTTTGCAAACTATAGATTGCCCTCTCACGTGTAGACGTTAGGAAATTTGACAAAATTTGTGTGACATCAACAATCCTAATTAGAATGGACCACATTGTCTTTTTGTAACTTGTGAAAGGCTGCAGATGTTTGAAAATAGCTTTTCACAGGCTAGGAAAAGATAGTTTAGTCCATTGTAATTAGGATTTGATGATGTCAGATAGATTTCATCGAATTTGTTAGCGGCTACATCACGACAAGGGAGTAATGTGTTATGCGACAGGGGGTATTTTCAAATTTCCCTAACTTGAGGAGGAAATCTGTAATTTTCAAAAATCTCAGGGGTGATTTTGGTGATTTAGCAAATAATTTTTGGATCTTGATAATTATATTGTGAGATACATCACATTCACGTGATGGTTGGATTTTCACCGATCTCAAAAATCCTATGTTCATAAGATAATTTTTTTTTAAAATTAAGAAAAATGAGGACAAAATGAGAGGTTATTCGTTTTGTGTAAACTTTAGTTCATAACCTCGTTAGACAGTAGTGGACCAGTGGTCCATCTAGTTTAGAAATGGTCCACCAAGTATTAAACCTCATCGCGGGATTTTCCCCATTAGAGCATCCACACCGGTCGCCATTTTTTTTAGTAGTAAAATTCTTTATCATTTCTCAAAAATAAAAAAAGAAATGGAAAATTTGGTGCCACACACACAAGGCTAAAGTTTTCTTAAATTTGGCAAATGCAAATTCATTTGCCATATATGGCAAATGATATATGGCAACGTTGCCATTTGTGATTGAGAGAGAGAGGAGAGATGAGAACGCAATGACAAAATGGCAGATGCTCATTTATATTTACATATACTCTATATCTCTATGCATTCAACATATACTCGATCTATGCTCATCTATATTTTCATGGGTGTGGATGCTCTAAGAATTCAACATATACTCTATATCTCTATTTAAGAGTATTAAACCACTCCAACCCATCTTTCCAACCGTCCTCTATTTGAAATTATTGAATTTCGATCATCTATATTTAAAGAAGGATGAGAGAAAATATAGAGGATCATATCTATAATACTATTCACCTTTTTAAATGGCATTTTTGTCCTTACGAGCTTTTTCTAATAACTACTAATCGCCCCCCTCCTGTCAGACCCCCCTGATGACTCCCCCTTTTACACCCCCCCCCCAACCCCAACGTGCTCTCTCTCCCCCAACAGTCTCTCTCTCTCTCTCTTATTTAATTTTTTTTAATAAATTTTGAATATTAATAACTTTTTTTTCACGTATTTTTTTAAATAAATTTTATATTTTTGAAAATTTCTGAACGAAACCTATCAAACGAGCCTAATATTGATGGTGAAATAATGTAAAACGGAAGAGTTCGCGTGTAGTTATTTCATATTCAATATTAGACTTGGTTGATAGGTTTCGTTGAGTAGATTTCAAATATATAAAATTTATTTAAAAAAATACGTGATTTCAACCTCTTTATACAGTTTATATACTAAAAAATATGGTTAAAAAATTAAGTGTTCCAAATTTGAATCCGTTTGAACCGGTGGAAAGGTTTTATTTTTCTGATCATTTTATTCTAAATGGTCATAATTAAATTTTGACTTTAGGGCTCTCGTTGATTAACCCCAAGAGACTCTACAACTTTCTTAGGGTTAATCAACGAGAGCCCTATAGTCAAAAGTTAATTATGACCATTTAGGATAAAATGATCAGAAAATTAAAATCTTTTCACCAATTCAAACGGATTGAAATTTGGAACAATTAATTTTTCAATAAATTTCAAACGGATTGAAATTTGTAACAATTAATTTTTCAATAAATTTCAAACGGATTGAAATTTAGACAGTTTAAGCTACCACAAAAATATAATTTTTCCGTTTTACGTTATTTCACCATCAATATTAGGCTCGTTTGATCGGTTTCGTTGAGTAGATTTCAAATATATAAAATTTATTAAAAAAACACGTGAAAAAAAATTAAAAACATTTAAAATTTTATAAAAAAATATCAAAAGAGAGAGAGACTGCTGGGAGAGAGAGAGAGAGCACGTTGGGGTGGGGGGGTAAAAGGGGGAAGTTGTCAGGGGGGGCGATTAACAGCCCTCTAAACTTTTGGGAAAATTTCAAAATACCTCCCAACCTTTACACCAAAATTCAATTAGACTCCCAACCTTTTAAAAATTTCAATTTTACTCCCAACGTTAACTCCGTTAATCAAAACGCCCCCTTCTGTCCGAATGACTAACGGATTTCGTTAAAAGCTCTGTTAAATAGCGTCCCGATCGAATTTCGATGATTTGAGCCTCTCAATGTGTTCAAAATGTGATTTTAAGGGTACTCGTGAGAAATTGGCAAAAAAAATGACCAGGAAGGGCTTCATCTGAACAGTTTTTTTTATTGAATAGTTCAATAAAAAACTATTCAGATAAAACCCTTCCTGATCATTTTTTTGTTCATTTCTCGCGAGTAACCTTAAAATCACGTTTTTTAACACATTAAGCAGTTTGGATCATCGAAATTCGATTGGGAAAGGGGGGGTGCGGATCGATCCGTATTTTGTTCAAGTCCGGACGTCCGAATTTTGCTTAGGTCTGCACCTCCCCTTTTCCGATCGAATTTCGATGATCCGAGCCGCTCAATGTGATTAGAACGTGATTTTAAGGGTACTCGCGTGAAATCAACAAAAAATTGATCGGGAAGGGCTTCATCTGAACAGTTTTTTTATTGAACTATTCAATAAAAAAACTGTTCAGATGAAGCCCTACCCGGTAATTTTTTTTGCTGATTTCTTGGAGATACCTTTAAAATCACATTTTGAACACATTGAACGGCTCGGATCATCAAAATTCAATCGGGACGATATTTAACGGAGCTTTTAACGAAATCCGTTAGTCATTCGGACGGAATGGGGCATTTTGATTAACGGAAGATAACATTGGGAGTAAAATTGAAGTTTTTAAAAGGTTGGGAGTCTAATTGAATTTTGGTGCATGTAAAGGTTGGGGGGTATTTTGAATTTTTCCCTAAACTTTTATACAACCATATATATCCTTATGAGAGTACCAAAATAAGTTTTTTTTTTTTTAAATTCATAACGTGATTTTAGAGACAAGGATTTGCGGTTGGAGTGAACATGAATAATAACCTCTATGATCACTTTGACTAAACAAATATTATTTTGAATCTTTGATACTCTCGAATAGAGTGTTGGGATGGAAAAGCACTAAAGATAAATTTGAAAATTGAAAAATAAAATAAAAAGATAGGTGCGCAGAGAAATACGTACAAAGAGGATTGCACAGAAGTATCGATCGATAATTTAGCATTCAAGCTTTTTTTGAGTGGAAGAGTATGAACTTCATTAATGAAAGAGATTAATTGCTACCTACCGGTTGCATCTAATACAACTAGTAAAAGATAAAATAAAATGAATGATACATTTCTTTTTTCTGCCCACATTTTCTGGAATTTTCCATCTGCATTATTTTTGTCTTCTTCAGTGAAGTTAGGACTGCCTCCCATCTTGGAGGAAACATCATCACATGAAAAGGACAATTCAATTACGAAACAGAAGAATCAAGAGGAGCAAACGGACCACTTTTGGGAGGTTGACAATTTTTGTATACTATACAGTATGAGCTAGCTATCCTCTCCAAATTTTATATGGCTAAACCAATTTTCCAAAGAGCTTGGGGGGTTTGTGTTGTACGTGGTCCTGTCAAGGCTAGGACACAATATACTATTTTCGGTCGTTAATTTCAAGACTTCAAAATACGTTGAGATGCATGTAAATTGGCTCGGTCATCTAATTATAAAAAAAATAAAAATCTTTTCGTTCCCACATCGTGTAAGTATCATCATATAGGATGCGAATAGAATTCCATAACATTTTTATATAACTATTACATTTTTATAAATTTATGTAAAGATGTTATGAAATTTGTCTATTTCATTGGTTGCATGCCGTTCACCTGCATGTGGGTTGTGCATAAAACATTTCGGAAAAAAAAAACAGAGGCATTTTTTCAATCTATTCTTCGAATACTATACACCACATAGTACAATATTTTGTACTAATTAGGTGAAGTCACAACTCACAAGATTACTCTTAGATACTAGGCAAAGAAAGCTGAGAGGTCTTTAGCCGAACACCACATAGTACAATATTTTGTACTGATTAGGTGAAGTCACAACTCACAAGATTACTCTTAGATACTAGGCAAAGAAAGCTGAGAGGTCTTTAGCCGAACACCACATAGTACAATATTTTGTACTGATTAGGTGAAGTCACAACTCACAAGATTACTCTTAGATACCAGGCAAAGAAAGCTGAGAGGTCTTTAGCCGAACACCACATAGTACAATATTTTGTACTGATTAGGTGAAGTCACAACTCACAAGATTACTCTTAGATACTAGGCAAAGAAAGGTGAGAGGTCTTTAGCCAAACACCACATAGTACAATATTTTGTACTGATTAGGTGAAGTGACAACTCACAAGATTACTCTTAGATACCAGGCAAAGAAAGCTGAGAGGTCTTTAGCCGAACACCACATAGTACAATATTTTGTACTGATTAGGTGAAGTCACAACTCACAAGATTACTCTTAGATACTAGGCAAAGAAAGCTGAGAGGTCTTTAGCCGAACAACATTAGAAGTGCACTTAAATTGTAGGAGAAAGGAGGTCAGGAGTTCAACTCCACTTAAGGTGCTAAGCTAAGTTTCGCTAAGATTTTTGGTCTTTACCACAAAGCCAAAAGCTACATATATTGTTCCTTTTAGATTTTTTATCCATACCCTATAGACAACACTACACTGTTGCATTTCCCAAACCACCTGACCAACATAAAAACCCAAAGTGAAATGTTGATTTTGCCATTGAAGTTGTAATCGTATCTTTTTTCCCAAAAAAAAAAATTACTGTAGATGAATAAGTTCTTTGGATAAGGGCAAAAAGGTCATTTGGTAAACACCACTCATAGACGCTAAAATTAATAGGAACAACTTTTCAATAACTTATCGACACTAAATTCAAAAAACCTATAAAACCCAAAAATCCCAAAAAGCCGTTAGCGAAACTTTAGTATGATTTTAGCCGAATGAAAAAAAGTACTGTACTAGGAAAAGATAACAAAAAAAAAAACAGAAACATAATGAAGGACACTAGCTTCTACATTTCACCTAAGGAAAAAAAGGAAAAAAGCAGTGTCAAAATCAGTTATAATTAAAAGGTAAGACAGAGATATGCAATGGAGATAGATACCCTTTATTTCATTTCACCACAATCATGTGAGGGCCAAATTGGTTGATAACTTAGTTTTGTCAAATATCATGTGAGGGGGTTGAATTATTTTTGTTAGGATCGTCACACACATGCACACGATTTACGAGTATAAAAAAGTAATAATCAAAACAGAGATATACGTGGTTCTCCAAAAGCGGGTACGTCCACGGGAGCAAGAGCGACTGTTGTTCTTTATTATCACAGTTACAAAATAGATTTACAACATAGAGCATTTATACCGACTCGTTCCCCTCCGCTCCGGCATTTAGCCTTCTTTCTAGAACTCCTTAATATCTCTTCATATTTAACATATGAGCCAAAGTTTTAACAATTAATTTTCTTGTCTACTTCAACCAAAAAAAGTGAAGATCAAAGATGTAGCCAAAAGCCAACATAGTTAACAGTTGATATTGCACAGTAAAAAAAAGGTTTGAAAAAACAGCACTCAAAGTAGAAAAGATGAAAACCACCATGTGGGAATTGAAGGGTAGGTAGCACCTTTAATTTTTCTTGGGATGCGAAATGAAAAACAATCGTGTTGCGACCAATGAGGGATTGGTTCAGTGGCCGGAGGGAAGTACAAGAGTGGGGAGGTCGAGCCTCCCTCAACCTTGTTAAAGTCACGGTAGTTATTAAGTGCAGAATACATATTAATTAAAGCATCGATAGTGTAGAGAACAGAAATATTTAAAATGTACCATATCGGCTCTTTCAAACTTTAAAACATAAAGCATAAAAAAGTGGTTATGTAGTGAAAAATAATTACTCCTTTTTATGTATGTAAAAAAAGTGCCTAGTTATATTTTTCTGGAGGAACATTATTCTTTAGATTAGATTTCATGCTTGAATTTCTAAACTATATGCAAAAAGGAAAGTGTTAGAAAACATGACAAGAAATCATGAAAGTGTTCATGAAACAAAAATGAACGGCTCAGATTTACAGTACTGTCATGGACCCTATCAAGCCCCATGCAAAAAAAAAACTTAAAAAATTAACGACTATGTGGATATGTAAAATTTTAGGTTCTAGGTTTCGGCCTCTCCTCTACGCAAATCCTTGCTCCGTCCCTGGGGTCACTAGTTGGAAACTTGCATGGACTCGGTTTAAGGCACAGGTTTAAGTTCCCGTAGCCTGTTATTGGGGCTAAAGATACTCCTGACATTACCCACCCATTGTGAGACCTTAGCTTCGGTCCCTACACACTCTTGGCAGAGGTCTCGGGTGCTGTAAAAATAAAAGGGCAAAGTACGGATTACCTCCCTATGGTTTGATCGTTTGGCAGATGACCTCCCTGAGCTTTACTAATGACCAATTAACCTCCCTATGGTTTTGGAGTAAAGTGCATTGCTAACACCGTTAACAGAAAATGCTAAATGACTCTGGTACCCCTGTACTTTTATTTGGGATAAATTACCTCTAAATATATGTCTTCTCTCTCCTTGCTTGGAAAACGTAAGCAAATCCTATTACTTCTCTTTCTAGAACGAGCTCCACCTCGTTGACCCATCGGAAAACAACCGGAAATCGATAGAGGAAACTGATCAACTGGAACTAGCACCAAAAAACTCAAAAGCACAAACATGGACTCCCTTCCCTCTGAATCTGACTACCTCCATGGATTCAGAGGAGAACCCAATAAATGGGGACAATACAAACCTCTTCGCAAATTCATTCGCTTCTCAAATAGGCGAACCGGTCGGAACCCTCTGCTGGGTTTGTGGAAAAGTAGATAATTCCAATGCAGAGAGAGAGAGAGAGAGAGAGAGAGAGAGAGAGAGAGAGATGTGTGTGTATACAGAGCGAGCTCTCTGGGCATTTCCCGAACGGAGACGAAGAGGGTTTAGACGAATTCAAAACCAACTGGGGTTTCAAAGAGCTCAATAGCACAGAGCTTGCTGCCTCCATGTTCGTTATGGAAAGCAGATTGGGTTTCTTAACTTGGGAAATTGCTTATGGAAAAAATCACGCGTTTATGGGACTTGGAAGGGACTTTTGACCCTGTCATCTGGGATTGGGTTTCTAACTAATCAGATTCGAAAAGAAAGTAGATTACGATAGAGTGTACACAGGAGGGCCTTGGATGGAGGTGCGACAGCGGATAGTGGAAGGGGTGCCGGAAAAGGAGTCGACGGGATGTGACGATGGGCGGATGAGGGGAGCTGGACGAACTGTTGTGTTGTTTGGCCGGATGGTGTTGGACCAGAGGATGGAGAAGGGCAGTCCTGTCTTTTTCCACCAAAATCTACCTTTATTTTACTTTTTTCTCAATCCCAGTCTCATAATAAGCATGTGTTTTACACCTTCCGTTATTTTGGATGGAAAATGTGACGGCAGCACTTTACTCCAAAATCATAGGGGGGGTGAATTGGTCATTAGTAAAGCTCAGGGAGGTCATCTGCCAAACGACCAAACCATAGGAAGGTAATCCGTACTTTGCCCAAAATAAAAATTAAGCTGCGGGACCATTTTAGCCAGCTAGCCAAGTCTGAGGTGCCAGAACAAACGGTTTTGGTCTTCCAATGTCATTATCATGCTATTTGACAATTTTTTTTTTGGGTAAGTTAAAACTTTTATAAAGTAACCAATCAAGACCAACAAGAGGTCAAAACCTTAGTACAATAAGAGCCTACCTATCCAACTAGGAAAAGTAAATCTAGAAAAATAGAGCAATTACAAAGGACAGAAAATCCTAGAACTAAGGTCCAGGATGTAACAAGAAACTGATTTGCATTGCTATGCTTAACGTTTCTCCACGAGCATAAGCGGTCTCGGACTTCCTCAATAATCTGGTTCCCCAAAGTTTGAGCAGGCACACTAACCCCTTGAAATTGTCTTCGATTACGTTCCCTTCAAATCAAATAAATCGAAGCAGTTATGGAAAGTTTATAAACACGATTAGAACATGAATCAGAATATCTGTGAGTGCGTACATCCAATCCAATTCACTAGCCAAACCAAAATAGGGCTGTTGAATATTGTTCTTGTGAAGCACCATCCGCCTAACCATTTGAGAATATGAGCACTCAAAAAACAAATGGTCATGAGACTCCTCCACATCTTGGCAGAGCAGACACATCCCGTCAACTGGTAAACCCCAACTGTGCAATCTATCCTTGGTAGATAACCTCCCCAGAATTGCAAGCTATTCAATGAAAGACCAACGAGGAACATGACTTGGAAACCAAACACACTTAGACCAGGGAACCATTGGATACTTGGTACGCAGAGCATGCCAAGCTGACTTAGTCGTATACACCCCAGATTTATGAAGTTACCATCTCACAGAATCAGGAACAAGAGGGTTTGACATGTTGTATCACCGCCCCGGCCAATAGATCTCCGATAGGGACGGGAGTTTCACCACAGATTATATGATTCGAGCCTTTTGGGCCTTGTTCGTTTTGGCGTCTCAAAAATCACTGCGCACGGTCTCTAATTTGTATGCCCTTCACGTAGATTATTCACAAAGAAACAAGATTAATCATGCAATATGCTCTTTTTTTATCTCTAGAAAATTGGATTACGTACGTTTTCTCAAAATCTAACGATTAATTGTGTCATCAGAAAAATGAATGTTATGCCATTATGCAATAAATGTTTGTAGGTTATTCCGAGTGCTCAAGGAACAATGATCTGTGTGATGAAATTTACAGAATGAGCGATTTCCCGAATCATCGATCACTTACCTGAATAGCGCTCTATAGAAAAACTTAGTTACAGTTAAGGATGCAAACGAGATGAGCCGAATTTTGGAGTATTCGAGTTTGGCTTGTTTACTAAACAAGCATAAAACTGGAGCTCGACGTGCTGAGCCCGATTAATTAACTAACTGAGCCTTTATAAACGAGTCGAGCCTATACAAACGGCCTGGCCGAGCTTTAGAGTGTTGAGCTCTGCTCGTTACTACACGAGCCTAAAACTATAAATTGAGCTCGGCTTGATTACTAAACAAGTCGATCCAGCTGAGTCTCAAACTGCTCGCAAGTTGCTCGATTCGTTACAGCTCTAGTTACAGCGCGGGATTTAAGAAGGAACCAGAAGGTTTCCTTGCCCCCTGAACTTTGTATCATGACCCCGGCAACTTCCATGTATGCTGTTTCTTTCCAAAACTAAAGGCAAACCGGTTTCCATTAAAATACATAAATTGATTTTCGCGCTCCATTTTTGTACGCAGACGCTTCACTTTGTACATGAAGTTTGTAATAATTTCACGTTAAACGTGAAGCGTCTGCGTACAAAAGTGGAGCGCGAAAATCAATTTCCTAGAATAAAAGAGAGGGAGACAAAACAGTTCTTCAACTCTTTAAGCCCCATTTAATATCTTACAAGTTACAACAAAGAGTCCGGCTTCTCTCCAGTACAATGGTTTGGACGGGACGAAACAGTTCAGATCGGGACCATTCATTGAAAGATTCAATTGTTCGGATTTTTTCATACAATTTTACCGATAAGAATACACTTTTATCAGTAAAAGTGTAAAAATACATTCAAACCTTTAATTTGCAGCAAATGAAAGGGTTCTGATCAGGACTGATTTTTCCGATCCAAAACAAAGACGGGAGAGGGTCCATTTCCTACAACAAAACAAAACGCTATGCAAAAAAGCAGACCACAACTATACCGTAGAAAATTTCCTTGGTCGTTATATGCCCTATTTTGGCAGAAAGATCCATTTCTCTCGTCTGTACCGAAAAGGTTAAAAAAGCAAAAAAGAAGAAAATGAGAGAGAGAGAGAGAGAGAGAGAGACATTTCTCCTATTTGACGTAGATGTAACATTCCGTGCACCCATGAAAACTAAGGTCTAATATTCGAACACGTCCGCGGATATTTTGGCAGAGGTGGCACTGAGTCATTCGCTTGGTTTTATTTAATTCATTTTCTGTGGTTCCTTCTGTTATGCCTTTTAATTTTCGTGAAGACTTTGTAGGGGTTAAATATTTCATACTTATTTGCATTTCTTAATCTATGTTAGTACCTTTCGTACAAAAAAAAAAAAAAAGTCTCTTAATTCTATGAATGTTGATCAAGCAATATTTTTTGAACTCGAACATCCCCCTTGATCCAAGCAAAATTTCTGGCTCTGTCTCTTAATTTTTAGAATGAACCACCAAATGGGATTTGGATACCCAATCATTTTTTTTTCCCAATCAACAAAAGAAATTAGTCTTTAAGGGATCAGATTACAAAAATTAAAAGGACTATATAAGGGCACAATGAACAGCGGACATCTCATCTAGCACCATCACTCCCTACAATTATATGACATACAAGACCCAAAAAATTAACGAAACATGATTTGCGTACCACACTATTGTTGCATGCGGTGAAACGTACAATCCTTAAACCTGATGGATTCACATGTACAGCCATAGATATAATGTCCTGATATTTGGAACCAATTTTTAACAATCACATATATGGAATTTTTAAAGTTTGGAAGGAATGGACGCCTCAACCTCCAGTCTGTTCATAATTTCTTGTTTGTTAATTTGAAAGGCAGCTACTCACTCTCTCTCTCTCTCTTTGTTAATTTGAAAGTTAGCTACTCTCTCTCTCTCTCTCTCTCTCTCTCTCTCTCTCATAATGCAAAACGTTGGCTGAAAGGGACATGACGCCTGGTTTGGAAAGGGAGATTAAAAAAAACAAAATATGAGAAAGGCCGGACAGACAAAAGCCAGCTATTAGTAAGTAAATTGCTTCCCCCCGACACACCCCCCGGCCCCACCTCCCTTTTCCCGGACGCATGGCGCATGGTGCTACGTACGTACGGACGCATGGCTAAACGGCCCAAAAAGTTTTTTCTATCGTACCCTGAAGAATGATTGATCATTGAATGAAAAACAATCTCAACACCAATGAAAAAACAATTGCATTGAGTGAAACCTTCATATATTTTCTTCTTTCTTTCTTTTTTTCAGTGAAAGAGAAACAATTTATTGGGATATCTTGAGAAAGTTACTGTCAGGATCAAAATGCAGAGATTCAGTGCCCTTGGGGCACCACATGACGGTGCCTTAAACCTCTCCCCACCACACATTATTGTGAGGTCCTCACATTTAGTCTCTGATCCCATAAAAATGAGTGATTGAGAAGAGGACTGGGCATCGGTCTGGGCATCACGTGACGGTGCCCCAGGCGCATTGAATAATTTTTCGCCGGGATCCGGATTGATTCTGAGAAGTGACTAATTGTACAAATTGTCTGTACAATTCAACCATAGGGGGCTCTATAGTTGATTTATTAGGCTTGTCTCGGACCTTGTGTGAGACTGCAACGTACACATGCGATCACCGATATGCCCAAAAATCAAGGATGAAGTCAGAGGAAGGCTAAGAATTGTGGTGGTGAAAAAATATGGTTCATCACGTGGCGATGTCTATATATGGGAATGAATAGCCTCGTTCGGAAACACTTGAACCACATGCAAATTGACACACACACACATTAAGGGCCAATTATTGGGTACTCCCCCGGCCCCACAAATGACATATTGCCATCACAGAATATGGGTTACTTTTTGTCTCTCAATCATCTAACAAAAATTAAGGATCGATAATGTCCATATAACATGGCTTGTCGTTACTTACATAAATGGTTGAGAGTACAACGGAAACAACGCCACGTGATATCTTGCTTAATTTGGAGTTCCAGTAGTTCTTGATTTCATTGTCCGTTCGGCCCGGTAGTCTTCCGGCAATGAGTGACCACCTGCACCAGCAAAATCGGTATTGTAAAATTAAAACGTTGCTTGTTTTTCTCTCCTTAATTAGGTGGAAATAATCGCTAAAAAAGTTTAATTTAAGACATGTTTATCCTGTCTTGTCAACGATACATAGCAAGGTTTTTGGACTGGGTTGCGGTATTGGGGATATCGAATAACACGTAGCGGAAATCAGATATAGCGGTCGAGAGTTTTTTTTTTTTAAATTTTCATTTGGCGCTTGAGCAATGTAGTAGCCATTGAGGTCACGTAGCGGCCGTGAAAGTTGTGGACTACAACTTTCTTGTGATCATTCTTTTTTTTTTTTTGTTGCCTCTTAGTTTTGCAGCAAATTTTTTTATATATTATTGATTTGTCTCGACGAGAGAAATAGAAAGAATACAAAAAAAAATTGACTTTTACCCAATTTTTTTTTGAGAAATATCCATGAAAAAGTCAAAAAACTATTTTTTGAGACTATTTTTTGGATATTTTCAAAAATAGTTGTATAAAAGTCACAATATTTTTACTTTTTCGATTCCTCTCGTCGAGACTAACCAATAATACATAAAAATTTGGTACAAAACTAACAAAAATAAAAAAAATTTGAATAATGAAAAAAAAAAAATGTACAGCCCACAACTTTTAAGATACCGGAAAGGGTGGGGCTAAAGCCACGACAACATTTTCTACTGCCACCACATATTATTGGCAGTCAATATTATACCATTCTTCCCGGTCAAAGCGAAGTCTCCATGTGCTTCTCTCTCTCTCTCTCTCTATCTCTCTCTCTCTCTCATGTACCATGTTTATGTTTCTCCCACAAAAAATTTACCCTGTTTGTCTTTCTTTCCATTCTTCTACTCCTTGTCTTCTCTCCTTCTCACTCGAAAATTGAAACCAGCCCAAGACATACAAAACACCCATACAATCCAATTCATAACCATCCATCCACTGTGACCAATCTATATGGAACAATAAAAAAGGGGATAATTCATTTTCTTGTTTGAAAAAGAAAATAGAAAACCTTTCACTGAATCAGTCGGAAAAGGAGGAAAATTAAGGAGAGGAAGAAATGAAATCGCAACCCTTTTTTTTCCATCCATTTTCCTCCTTTACATCCCTTGACACCGTCTGATTTCGCAGATTCTTTAGGTGAAGTTTGTAGTAATTTCACGCTCCACTTTTGTACGCAGACGCTTCACTTTGTACATGAAGTTTGTAGTAATTTCACATTAAACGTGAAGCGTATGCGTACAAAAGTGGAGCGCGAAAATCAATTTCCTAGAATAAAAGAGAAGGAGACAAAACAGTTCTTCAACTCTTTAAGCCCCATTTAATATCTTACAAGTTACAACAAAGAGTCCGGCTTCTCTCCAGTACAATGGTTTGGACGGGACGAAACAGTTCAGATCGGGACCATTCATTGAAAGATTCAATTGTTCGGATTTTTTCATACAATTTTACCGATAAGAATACACTTTTATCAGTAAAAGTGTAAAAATACATTCAAACCTTTAATTTGCAGCAAATGAAAGGGTTCTGATCAGGACTGATTTTTCCGATCGAAAACAAAGACGGGAGAGGGTCCATTTCCTACAACAAAACAAAACGCTATGCAAAAAAGCAGACCACAACTATACCGTAGAAAATTTCCTTGGTCGTTATATGCCCTATTTTGGCAGAAAGATCCATTTCGCTCGTCTGTACCAAAAAGGTTAAAAAAGCTAAAAAGAAGAAAATGAGAGAGAGAGAGAGAGAGACATTTCTCCTATTTGACGTAGATGTAACGTTAAGTGGACCCATGAAAACTAAGGTCTAATAAACGAACATGTGCGCGGATATTTTTGCAGAGGTGGCACTGAGTCATTCGCTTGGTTTTATTTAATTCATTTTCTGTGGTTTCTTCTGTTATGCCTTTTAATTTTCGTGAAGACTTTGTAGGGGTTAATTATTTCATACTTAATTGCATTTCTTAATCTATGTTAGTACCTTTCGTACAAAAAAAAAAAAAAAGTCTCTTAATTCTATGAATGTTGATCAAGCAATATTTTTTGAACTCGAACATCCCCCTTGATCCAAGCAAAATTTCTGGCTCTGTCTCTTAATTTTTAGAATGAACCACCAAATGGGATTTGGATACCCAATCATTTTTTTTTCCCAATCAACAAAAGAAATTAGTCTTTAAGAGATCAGATTACAAAAATTAAAAGGACTATATAAGGGCACAATGAACAGCGGACATCTCATCTAGCACCATCACTCCCTACAATTATATGACATACAAGACCCATAAAATTAACGAAACATGATTTGCGTACCACACTATTGTTGCATGCGGTGAAACGTACAATCCTTAAACCTGATGGATTCACATGTACAGCCATAGATATAACGTCCTGATATTTGGAACCAATTTTTAACAATCACATATATGGAATTTTTAAAGTTTGGAAGGAATGGACGCCTCAACCTCCAGTCTGTTCATAATTTCTTGTTTGTTAATTTGAAAGGCAGCTACTCACTCTCTCTCTCTCTTTGTTAATTTGAAAGTTAGCTACTCTCTCTCTCTCTCTCTCTCTCTCTCTCTCTCATAATGCAAAACGTTGGCTGAAAGGGACATGACGCCTGGTTTGGAAAGGGAGATTAAAAAAAACAAAATATGAGAAAGGCCGGACAGACAAAAGCCAGCTATTAGTAAGTAAATTGCTTCCCCCCGACACACCCCCCCGGCCCCACCTCCCTTTTCCCGGACGCATGGCGCATGGTGCTACGTACGTACGGACGCATGGCTAAACGGCCCAAAAAGTTTTTTCTATCGTACCCTGAAGAATGATTGATCATTGAATGAAAAACAATCTCAACACCAATGAAAAAACAATTGCATCGAGTGAAACCTTCATATATTTTCTTCTTTCTTTCTTTTTTTCAGTGAAAGAGAAACAATTTATTGGGATATCTTGAGAAAGTTACTGTCAGGATCAAAATGCAGAGATTCAGTGCCCTTGGGGCACCACATGACGGTGCCTTAAACCTCTCCCCACCACACATTATTGTGAGGTCCTCACATTTAGTCTCTGATCCCATAAAAATGAGTGATTGAGAAGAGGACTGGGCATCGGTCTGGGCATCACGTGACGGTGCTCCAGGCGCATTGAATAATTTTTCGCCGGGATCCGGATTGATTCTGAGAAGTGACTAATTGTACAAATTGTCTGTACAATTCAACCATAGGGGGCTCTATAGTTGATTTATTAGGCTTGTCTCGGACCTTGTGTGAGACTGCAACGTACACATGCGATCACCGATATGCCCAAAAATCAAGGATGAAGTCAGAGGAAGGCTAAGAATTGTGGTGGTGAAAAAATATGGTTCATCACGTGGCGATGTCTATATATGGGAATGAATAGCCTCGTTCGGAAACACTTGAACCACATGCAAATTGACACACACACACATTAAGGGCCAATTATTGGGTACTCCCCCGGCCCCACAAATGACATATTGCCATCACAGAATGTGGGTTACTTTTTGTCTCTCAATCATCTAACAAAAATTAAGGATCGATAATGTCCATATAACATGGCTTGTCGTTACTTACATAAATGGTTGAGAGTACAACGGAAACAACGCCACGTGATATCTTGCTTAATTTGGAGTTCCAGTAGTTCTTGATTTCATTGTCCGTTCGGCCCGGTAGTCTTCCGGCAATGAGTGACCACCTGCACCAGCAAAATCGGTATTGTAAAATTAAAACGTTGCTTGTTTTTCTCTCCTTAATTAGGTGGAAATAATCGCTAAAAAAGTTTAATTTAAGACATGTTTCTCCTGTCTTGTCAACGATACATAGCAAGGTTTTTGGACTGGGTTGCGGTAGTGGGGATATCGAATAACACGTAGCGGAAATCAGATATAGCGGTCGAGAGTTTTTTTTTTTTTAAATTTTCATTTGGCGCTTGAGCAATGTAGTAGCCATTGAGGTCACGTAGCGGCCGTGAAAGTTGTCGACTACAACTTTCTTGTGATCATTCTTTTTTTTTTTTGTTGCCTCTTAGTTTTGCAGCAAATTTTTTATATATTATTGATTTGTCTCGACGAGAGAAATAGAAAGAATACAAAAAAAAATTGACTTTTACCCAATTTTTTTTTGAGAAATATCCATGAAAAAGTCAAAAAACTATTTTTTGAGACTATTTTTTGGATATTTTCAAAAATAGTTGTATAAAAGTCACAATATTTTTACTTTTTCGATTCCTCTCGTCGAGACTAACCAATAATACATAAAAATTAGGTACAAAACTAAGAAAAATAAAAAAAATTTGAATAATGAAAAAAAAAAAATGTACAGCCCACAACTTTTAAGATACCGGAAAGGGTGGGGCTAATGCCACGACAACATTTTCTACTGCCACGACATATTATTGGCAGTCAATATTATACCATTCTTCCCAGTCAAAGCGAAGTCTCCATGTGCTTCTCTCTCTCTCTCTCTCTCTCTCTATCTCTCTCTCTCTCTCTCTCATGTACCATGTTTATGTTTCTCCCACAAAAAATTTACCCTGTTTGTCTTTCTTTCCATTCTTCTACTCCTTGTCTTCTCTCCTTCTCACTCGAAAATTGAAACCAGCCCAAGACATACAAAACACCCATACAATCCAATTCATAACCATCCATCCACTGTGACCAATCCATATGGAACAATAAAAAAGGGGATAATTCATTTTCTTGTTTGAAAAAGAAAATAGAAAACCTTTCACTGAATCAGTCGGAAAAGGAGGAAAATTAAGGAGAGGAAGAAATGAAATCGCAACCCTTTTTTTTCCATCCATTTTCCTCCTTTACATCCCTTGACACCGTCTGATTTCGCAGATTCTTTAGGTGAAGTTTGTAGTAATTTCACGCTCCACTTTTGTACGCAGACGCTTCACTTTGTACATGAAGTTTGTAGTAATTTCACATTAAACGTGAAGCGTATGCGTACAAAAGTGGAGCGCGAAAATCAATTTCCTAGAATAAAAGAGAAGGAGACAAAACAGTTCTTCAACTCTTTAAGCCCCATTTAATATCTTACAAGTTACAACAAAGAGTCCGGCTTCTCTCCAGTACAATGGTTTGGACGGGACGAAACAGTTCAGATCGGGACCATTCATTGAAAGATTCAATTGTTCGGATTTTTTCATACAATTTTACCGATAAGAATACACTTTTATCAGTAAAAGTGTAAAAATACATTCAAACCTTTAATTTGCAGCAAATGAAAGGGTTCTGATCAGGACTGATTTTTCCGATCCAAAACAAAGACGGGAGAGGGTCCATTTCCTACAACAAAACAAAACGCTATGCAAAAAAGCAGACCACAACTATACCGTAGAAAATTTCCTTGGTCGTTATATGCCCTATTTTGGCAGAAAGATCCATTTCGCTCGTCTGTACCAAAAAGGTTAAAAAAGCTAAAAAGAAGAAAATGAGAGAGAGAGAGAGAGAGACATTTCTCCTATTTGACGTAGATGTAACGTTAAGTGGACCCATGAAAACTAAGGTCTAATAAACGAACATGTGCGCGGATATTTTTGCAGAGGTGGCACTGAGTCATTCGCTTGGTTTTATTTAATTCATTTTCTGTGGTTTCTTCTGTTATGCCTTTCAATTTTCGTGAAGACTTTGTAGGGGTTAAATATTTCATACTTATTTGCATTTCTTAATCTATGTTAGTACCTTTCGTACAAAAAAAAAAAAAAAAGTCTCTTAATTCTATGAATGTTGATCAAGCAATATTTTTTGAACTCGAACATCCCCCTTGATCCAAGCAAAATTTCTGGCTCTGTCTCTTAATTTTTAGAATGAACCACCAAATGGGATTTGGATACCCAATCATTTTTTTTTCCCAATCAACAAAAGAAATTAGTCTTTAAGGGATCAGATTACAAAAATTAAAAGGACTATATAAGGGCACAATGAACAGCGGACATCTCATCTAGCACCATCACTCCCTACAATTATATGACATACAAGACCCATAAAATTAACGAAACATGATTTGCGTACCACACTATTGTTGCATGCGGTGAAACGTACAATCCTTAAACCTGATGGATTCACATGTACAGCCATAGATATAACGTCCTGATATTTGGAACCAATTTTTAACAATCACATATATGGAATTTTTAAAGTTTGGAAGGAATGGACGGCTCAACCTCCAGTCTGTTCATAATTTCTTATTTGTTAATTTGAAAGGCAGCTACTCACTCTCTCTCTCTCTCTCTCTCTCTTTCTCTCTCTCTCATAATGCAAAACGTTGGCTGAAAGGGACATGACGCCTGGTTTGGAAAGGGAGATTAAAAAAAACAAAATATGAGAAAGGCCGGACAGACAAAAGCCAGCTATTAGTAAGTAAATTGCTTCCCCCCGACACACCCCCCCGGCCCCACCTCCCTTTTCCCGGACGCATGGCGCATGGTGCTACGTACGTACGGACGCATGGCTAAACGGCCCAAAAAGTTTTTTCTATCGTACCCTGAAGAATGATTGATCATTGAAAGAAAAACAATCTCAACACCAATGAAAAAACAATTGCATCGAGTGAAACCTTCATATATTTTCTTCTTTCTTTCTTTTTTTCAGTGAAAGAGAAACAATTTATTGGGATATCTTGAGAAAGTTACTGTCAGGATCAAAATGCAGAGATTATTCAGTGCCCTTGGGGCACCACATAACGGTGCCTTAAACCTCTCCCCACCACACATTATTGTGAGGTCCTCACATTTAGTCTCTGATCCCATAAAAATGAGTGATTGAGAAGAGGACTGGGCATCGGTTTGGGCATCACGTGACGGTGCCCCAGGCGCATTGAATAATTTTTCGCCGGGATCCGGATTGATTCTGAGAAGTGACTAATTGTACAAATTGTCTGTACAATTCAACCATAGGGGGCTCTATAGTTGATTTATTAGGCTTGTCTCGGACCTTGTGTGAGACTGCAACGTACACATGCGATCACCGATATGCCCAAAAATCAAGGATGAAGTCAGAGGAAGGCTAAGAATTGTGGTGGTGAAAAAATATGGTTCATCACGTGGCGATGTCTATATGTGGGAATGAATAGCCTCGTTCGGAAACACTTGAACCACATGCAAATTGACACACACACACATTAAGGGCCAATTATTGGGTACTCCCCCGGCCCCACAAATGACATATTGCCATCACAGAATGTGGGTTACTTTTTGTCTCTCAATCATCTAACAAAAATTAAGGATCGATAATGTCCATATAACATGGCTTGTCGTTACTTACATAAATGGTTGAGAGTACAACGGAAACAACGCCACGTGATATCTTGCTTAATTTGGAGTTCCAGTAGTTCTTGATTTCATTGTCCGTTCGGCCCGGTAGTCTTCCGGCAATGAGTGACCACCTGCACCAGCAAAATCGGTATTGTAAAATTAAAACGTTGCTTGTTTTTCTCTCCTTAATTAGGTGGAAATAATCGCTAAAAAAGTTTAATTTAAGACATGTTTCTCCTGTCTTGTCAACGATACATAGCAAGGTTTTTGGACTGGGTTGCGGTAGTGGGGATATCGAATAACACGTAGCGGAAATCAGATATAGCGGTCGAGAGTTTTTTTTTTTTAAATTTTCATTTGGCGCTTGAGCAATGTAGTAGCCATTGAGGTCACGTAGCGGCCGTGAAAGTTGTCGACTACAACTTTCTTGTGATCATTCTTTTTTTTTTTTGTTGCCTCTTAGTTTTGCAGCAAATTTTTTATATATTATTGATTTGTCTCGACGAGAGAAATAGAAAGAATACAAAAAAAAATTGACTTTTACCCAATTTTTTTTTGAGAAATATCCATGAAAAAGTCAAAAAACTATTTTTTGAGACTATTTTTTGGATATTTTCAAAAATAGTTGTATAAAAGTCACAATATTTTTACTTTTTCGATTCCTCTCGTCGAGACTAACCAATAATACATAAAAATTTGGTACAAAACTAACAAAAATAAAAAAAATTTGAATAATGAAAAAAAAAAATATATACAGCCCACAACTTTTAAGATACCGGAAAGGGTGGGGCTAATGCCACGACAACATTTTCTACTGCCACGACATATTATTGGCAGTCAATATTATACCATTCTTCCCAGTCAAAGCGAAGTCTCCATGTGCTTCTCTCTCTCTCTCTCTCTATCTCTCTCTCTCTCTCATGTACCATGTTTATGTTTCTCCCACAAAAAATTTACCCTGTTTGTCTTTCTTTCCATTCTTCTACTCCTTGTCTTCTCTCCTTCTCACTCGAAAATTGAAACCAGCCCAAGACATACAAAACACCCATACAATCCAATTCATAACCATCCATCCACTGTGACCAATCTATATGGAACAATAAAAAAGGGGATAATTCATTTTCTTGTTTGAAAAAGAAAATAGAAAACCTTTCACTGAATCAGTCGGAAAAGGAGGAAAATTAAGGAGAGGAAGAAATGAAATCGCAACCCTTTTTTTTCCATCCATTTTCCTCCTTTACATCCCTTGACACCGTCTGATTTCGCAGATTCTTTAGGTGAAGTTTGTAGTAATTTCACGCTCCACTTTTGTACGCAGACGCTTCACTTTGTACATGAAGTTTGTAGTAATTTCACATTAAACGTGAAGCGTATGCGTACAAAAGTGGAGCGCGAAAATCAATTTCCTAGAATAAAAGAGAAGGAGACAAAACAGTTCTTCAACTCTTTAAGCCCCATTTAATATCTTACAAGTTACAACAAAGAGTCCGGCTTCTCTCCAGTACAATGGTTTGGACGGGACGAAACAGTTCAGATCGGGACCATTCATTGAAAGATTCAATTGTTCGGATTTTTTCATACAATTTTACCGATAAGAATACACTTTTATCAGTAAAAGTGTAAAAATACATTCAAACCTTTAATTTGCAGCAAATGAAAGGGTTCTGATCAGGACTGATTTTTCCGATCGAAAACAAAGACGGGAGAGGGTCCATTTCCTACAACAAAACAAAACGCTATGCAAAAAAGCAGACCACAACTATACCGTAGAAAATTTCCTTGGTCGTTATATGCCCTATTTTGGCAGAAAGATCCATTTCGCTCGTCTGTACCAAAAAGGTTAAAAAAGCTAAAAAGAAGAAAATGAGAGAGAGAGAGAGAGAGAGACATTTCTCCTATTTGACGTAGATGTAACGTTAAGTGGACCCATGAAAACTAAGGTCTAATAAACGAACATGTGCGCGGATATTTTTGCAGAGGTGGCACTGAGTCATTCGCTTGGTTTTATTTAATTCATTTTCTGTGGTTTCTTCTGTTATGCCATTTAATTTTCGTGAAGACTTTGTAGGGGTTAAATATTTCATACTTAATTGCATTTCTTAATCTATGTTAGTACCTTTCGTACAAAAAAAAAAAAAGTCTCTTAATTCTATGAATGTTGATCAAGCAATATTTTTTGAACTCGAACATCCCCCTTGATCCAAGCAAAATTTCTGGCTCTGTCTCTTAATTTTTAGAATGAACCACCAAATGGGATTTGGATACCCAATCATTTTTTTTTCCCAATCAACAAAAGAAATTAGTCTTTAAGGGATCAGATTACAAAAATTAAAAGGACTATATAAGGGCTCAATGAACAGCGGACATCTCATCTAGCACCATCACTCCCTACAATTATATGACATACAAGACCCATAAAATTAACAAAACATGATTTGCGTACCACACTATTGTTGCATGCGGTGAAACGTACAATCCTTAAACCTGATGGATTCACATGTACAGCCATAGATATAACGTCCTGATATTTGGAACCAATTTTTAACAATCACATATATGGAATTTTTAAAGTTTGGAAGGAATGGACGCCTCAACCTCCAGTCTGTTCATAATTTCTTGTTTGTTAATTTGAAAGGCAGCTACTCACTCTCTCTCTCTCTCTTTGTTAATTTGAAAGTTTGCTACTCTCTCTCTCTCTCTCTCTCTCTCTCTCTCTCTCTCTCTCTCTCTCTCTCTCATAATGCAAAACGTTGGCTGAAAGGGACATGACGCCTGGTTTGGAAAGGGAGATTAAAAAAAACAAAATATGAGAAAGGCCGGACAGACAAAAGCCAGCTATTAGTAAGTAAATTGCTTCCCCCCGACACACCCCCCCGGCCCCACCTCCCTTTTCCCGGACGCATGGCTAAACGGCCCAAAAAGTTTTTTCTATCGTACCCTGAAGAATGATTGATCATTGAATGAAAAACAATCTCAACACCAATGAAAAAACAATTGCATCGAGTGAAACTTTCATATATTTTCTTCTTTCTTTCTTTTTTTCAGTGAAAGAGAAACAATTTATTGGGATATCTTGAGAAAGTTACTGTCAGGATCAAAATGCAGAGATTATTCAGTGCCCTTGGGGCACCACATGACGGTGCCTTAAACCTCTCCCCACCACACATTATTGTGAGGTCCTCACATTTAGTCTCTGATCCCATAAAAATGAGTGATTGAGAAGAGGACTGGGCATCGGTCTGGGCATCACGTGACGGTGCCCCAGGCGCATTGAATAATTTTTCGCCGGGATCCGGATTGATTCTGAGAAGTGACTAATTGTACAAATTGTCTGTACAATTCAACCATAGGGGGCTCTATAGTTGATTTATTAGGCTTGTCTCGGACCTTGTGTGAGACTGCAACGTACACATGTGATCACCGATATGCCCAAAAATCAAGGATGAAGTCAGAGGAAGGCTAAGAATTGTGGTGGTGAAAAAATATGGTTCATCACGTGGCGATGTCTATATATGGGAATGAATAGCCTCGTTCGGAAACACTTGAACCACATGCAAATTGACACACACACACATTAAGGGCCAATTATTGGGTACTCCCCCGGCCCCACAAATGACATATTGCCATCACAGAATGTGGGTTACTTTTTGTCTCTCAATCATCTAACAAAAATTAAGGATCGATAATGTCCATATAACATGGCTTGTCGTTACTTACATAAATGGTTGAGAGTACAACGGAAACAACGCCACGTGATATCTTGCTTAATTTGGAGTTCCAGTAGTTCTTGATTTCATTGTCCGTTCGGCCCGGTAGTCTTCCGGCAATGAGTGACCACCTGCACCAGCAAAATCGGTATTGTAAAATTTAAACGTTGCTTGTTTTTCTCTCCTTAATTAGGTGGAAATAATCGCTAAAAAAGTTTAATTTAAGACATGTTTCTCCAGTCTTGTCAACGATACATAGCAAGGTTTTTGGACTGGGTTGCGGTAGTGGGGATATCGAATAACACGTAGCGGAAATCAGATATAGCGGTCGAGAGTTTTTTTTTAAAAAAATTTTCATTTGGCGCTTGAGCAATGTAGTAGCCATTGAGGTCACGTAGCGGCCGTGAAAGTTGTGGACTACAACTTTCTTGTGATCATTCTTTTTTATTTTGTTGCCTCTTAGTTTTGCAGCAAATTTTTTATATATTATTGATTTGTCTCGACGAGAGAAATAGAAAGAATACAAAAAAAATTTGACTTTTACCCAATTTTTTTTTGAGAAATATCCGTGAAAAAGTCAAAAAACTATTTTTTGGATATTTTCAAAAATAGTTCTATAAAAGTCACAATATTTTTACTTTTTCGATTCTCTCGTCGAGACTAACCAATAATACATAAAAATTTGGTACAAAACTAACAAAAATAAAAAAAATTTTGAATAATGAAAAAAAAAAAATGTACAACCCACAACTTTTAAGATACCGGAAAGGGTGGGGCTAATGCCACGACAACATTTTCTACTGCCACGACATATTATTGGCAGTCAATATTATACCATTCTTCCCAGTCAAAGCGAAGTCTCCAAGTGCTTCTCTCTCTCTCTCTCTCTCTCTCTCTCTCTCTCTCTCTCTCTCTCTCTCTCATGTACCATGTTAATGTTTCTCCCACAAAAAATTTACCCTGTTTGTCTTTCTTTCCATTCTTCTACTCCTTGTCTTCTCTCCTTCTCACTCGAAAATTGAAACCAGCCCAAGACATACAAAACACCCATACAATCCAATTCATAACCATCCATCCACTGTGACCAATTAATCTATATGGAACAATAAAAAAGGGGATAATTCATTTTCTTGTTTGAAAAAGAAAATAGAAAACCTTTCACTGAATCAGTCGGAAAAGGAGGAAAATTAAGGAGAGGAAGAAATGAAATCGCAACCCTTTTTTTTCCATCCATTTTCCTCCTTTACATCCCTTGACACCGTCTGATTTCGCAGATTCTTTAGGAGAAGTTTGTAGTAATTTCACGCTCCACTTTGTACATGAAGTTTGTAGTAATTTCACATTAAACGTGAAGCGTATGCGTACAAAAGTGGAGCGCGAAAATCAATTTCCTAGAATAAAAGAGAGGGAGACAAAACAGTTCTTCAACTCTTTAAGCCCCATTTAATATCTTACAAGTTACAACAAAGAGTCCGGCTTCTCTCCAGTACAATGGTTTGGACGGGACGAAACAGTTCGAATCGGGACCATTCATTGAAAGATTCAATTGTTCGGATTTTTTCATACAATTTTACCGATAAGAATACTCTTTTATCAGTAAAAGTGTAAAAATACATTCAAACCTTTAATTTGCAGCAAATGAAAGGGTTCTGATCAGGACTGATTTTTCCAATCCAAAACAAAGACGGGAGAGGGTCCATTTCCTACAACAAAACAAAACGCTATGCAAAAAAGCAGACCACAACTATACCGTAGAAAATTTCCTTGGTCGTTATATGCCCTATTTTGGCAGAAAGATCCATTTCGCTCGTCTGTACCAAAAAGGTTAAAAAAGCAAAAAAGAAGAAAATGAGAGAGAGAGAGAGACATTTCTCCTATTTGACGTAGATGTAACGTTCCGTGCACCCATGAAAACTAAGGTCTAATATTCGAACATGTGCGCGGATATTTTGGCAGAGGCTTGGTTTTATTTAATTCATTTTCTGTGGTTCCTTCCGTTATGCCTTTTAATTTTCGTGAAGACTTTGTAGGGGTTAAATATTTCATACTTATTTGCATTTCTTAATCTATGTTAGTACCTTTCGTACAAAAAAAAAAAAAAAAGTCTCTCAATTCTATGAATGTTGATCAAGCAATATTTTTTGAACTCAAACATCCCCCTTGATCCAAGCAAAATTTCTGGCTCTATCTCTTAATTTTTAGAATGAACCACCAAATGGGATTCGGATACCCAATCATTTTTTTTTCCCAATCAACAAAAGAAATTAGTCTTTAAGGGATCAGATTACAAAAATTAAAAGGACTATATAAGGGCACAATGAACAGCGGCACAATGAACAGCGGACATCTCATCTAGCACCATCACTCCCTACAATTATATGACATACAAGACCCATAAAATTAACGAAACATGATTTGCGTACCACACTATTGTTGCATGCGGTGAAACGTACAATCCTTAAACCTGATGGATTCACTTGTACAGCCATAGATATAACGTCCTGATATTTGGAACCAATTTTTAACAATCACATATATGGAATTTTTAAAGTTTGGAAGGAATAGACGCCTCAACCTCCAGTCTGTTCATAATTTCTTGTTTGTTAATTTGAAAGGCAGCTACTCACTCTCTCTCTCTCTCTCTCTCTCTCTCTCTCTCTCTCTCTCTCTTTGTTAATTTGAAACTCAGCTACTCTCTCTCTCTCTCTCTCATAATTAATGTAAAACGTTGGCTGAAAGGGACATGACGCCTGGTTTGGAAAGGGAGATTAAAAAAAACAAAATATGAGAAAGGCCGGACAGACAAAACCCAGCTATTAGTAAGTAAATTGCTTCCCCCCGACACACCCCCCCGGCCCCACCTCCCTTTTCCCGGACGCATGGCGCATGGTGCTACGTATGTACGGACGCATGGCTAAACGGCCCAAAAAGCTTTTTCTATCGTACCCTAAAGAATGATTGATCATTGAATGAAGAACAATCTCATCACCAATGAAAAAAAATTGCATCGAGTGAAACCTTCATATATTTTCTTCTTTCTTTTTTTTTTTTCAGTGAAAGAGAAACAATTTATTGGGATATCTTGAGAAAGTTACTGTCAGGATCAAAATGGAGAGATTATTCAGTGCCCTTGGGGCACCACGTGACGGTGCCTTAAACCTCTCCCCACCACACATTATTGTGAGGTCCTCACATTTAGTCTCTGATCCCATAAAAATGAGTGATTGAGAAGAGGACTGGGCATCGGTCTAGGCATCACGTGACGGTGCCCCAGGCGCATTGAATAATTTTTCGCCGGGATCCGGATTGATTCTGAGAAGTGACTAATTGTACAAATTGTCTGTACAATTCAACCATAGGGGGCTCTATAGTTGATTTATTAGGCTTGTCTCGGACCTTGTGTGAGACTGCAACGTACACATGTGATCACCGATATGCCCAAAAATCAAGGATGAAGTCAGAGGAAGGCTAAGAATTGTGGTGGTGAAAAAATATGGTTCATCACGTGGCGATGTCTATATATGGGAATGAATAGCCTCGTTCAGAAACACTTGAACCACATGCAAATTGACACACACACACATTAAGGGCCAATTATTGGGTACTCCCCCGGCCCCACAAATGACATATTGCCATCACAGAATGTGGGTTACTTTTTGTCTCTCAATCATCTAACAAAAATTAAGGATCGATAATGTCCATATAACATGGCTTGTCGTTACTTACATAAATGGTTGAGAGTACAACGGAAACAATGCCACGTGATACCTCAAAAATGTTGAATAATTACTCCACAAAGTCCCATACACTGCACGGTGCTCTCATTTAGACTTCGTGAGTAGTGTGTTTGTGTGTGTGTTTGTATACTGAGTTTCTAACGACGTTGTGTTTGTGATCTGTATTAACCCTTATTTTTTTGGAAGAGCTAAGTATTCCACGGCTGCAGCTTCTCTCTGTTCTTGGGAGTGGTGCAACGGTAAGGATCTGGGAGCGTGCTGTCCCGCTGGGTGTGGTCCGCTCCGGTCTAGCTCAAACTAATTGGAAACGTTTCGCTTCGTAGAGCTCGTCAAGTAAAACAAGATTGCAAAAAATAAGCTTGATCATGGGTTCCAGTAGTTTTGATCTAGTATTTCGGATCTATTCTTTTCAAGATAAAAGTGTTTCGATCAGGCATTCTATGATCAATAATTCTCTAACAACAAATACTTACACACACACTCACATCTTTTGGTGGGGCCTACACACACTGGAAGTGTAGTGTGTGTGGATCCCAGTATGAATGTGAATGGGTTTGTGTAAATGTGTGTGTAAGTGTTTGTAATTATAGAATGATTGTTCCATGATATCCGATCGAACTGATTTTTTTGTGTACTTGTTTTACGCAACGAGCTCTACAGAACAAGACTAGAGTAGGCCCCACTTGGTAGGGCAACACGCCCCTGATTCTGTTCTGGCTTGGGCCCCGTTCCGCTTTCTCCAAAAACCTTCTTTTTGAAAAAGAAGATAATTTCAAAATCAAATATAACGAAAATAAAAATAATTTTTCAATTTTTTTTGCACCATTTAAAAGATCTCAATGAGATCTATCAAATAAGATCCATATTAGTAGGAAAATTATTTGCATAAACACATAATTTTTGAGCTTAAAATTACATTTTTTTTCAAAAAGAAAGTTTTAAAAAAAAGTGGAACACCACCTGAACCCTTGGTTAATGGAAAAGCCTTTTTTTTTTTTAAGGGTAATGTTCATTGCCAATATCAATAAGGATCCAGAGGATCAATTTACAGAGAGAATCACACAAGCGGGGAACAAACCCCGAATACAAGCATCAAATCTCCAAAAATCAAAACCCTAGATTACAAGAAGCGTAAGAAAACGATAGAGGCCCGAGCGGCTGGCCCGCGAGACGGAGACATCCGCCAAGCCAAGGAAGGGACGTTGTCATTGCTAAGTCATTACGATCCCAGGAGATCCAGAGGAGGGGAAAATCACCGAGGAGCGGCCACTCATGGAAAAGCTTTTAAAAGGAGGAAATTGGTACGTGAGTCTCTCTCAAAACGACTCCAGTAGGGTAGTATGTTTTCTAGCATTAAACGATTTTCACACTCTCCATTTTATAATTTTTACTCTTTTTTTTTATCTGTATTAATTTACAATGTTGTCATTGAATATGTGAAAATGCATATTAACAAATGGCAAAATAGTAAATTCATGTCAAAAATGAAGAAGTGAAGATTGTAAACACGAGGGTGTGAAAATCACTTCCTTTTCAACACCGCAAGAGGCACATGGAGAGAGGTGAGAATCATGACAAAACTCTCGCTATTCCGGGACACACTTACCACATGGGCAACCAAGATACCATACAATATTATACTAGGAATCTAAACAAACATAAAATCCCCCCACACCCCCGGCCCCTCCCACCCCACACAAAAAAAAAAAAAAGGAATAAAAACAAAAACATAAAAACAAAAGATGCAATAATTCTGGACTAAATTTTGTACAATTTTGTTTGTTTCTCAATCTGTTTGCCAGGCATGTGCAAGAATGTTTACGGAGTTAGTCGAGACGCGCGTAAGTTGGCCAGCCCTGAACATTCGATTATTAAAGAGATGAATTTATCATGCATGTTTGTCACATATGTACTATTTGCAACATATGTACTGTTTGTACTGTTTGTCACATATGTACTATTTGTCACATACGTATCTTCTTTTTCATTTAGCCCTCGTCGTCCTGAGGTGGCCTTGTTCGTTTGGGAGACTCAAAACCCCTGAGCACAGTCTTTAATAAATTTTCTACATCTATCTCTCTCCACTCATTACTCTCAAAAATCTCCCTCAAAACCCAAAACGAACAGGATTTATTTGCGACGACTGGACTTTGTAAATCCGTACTCATTATTATTATTATTAGAACCCTGCTAACCACACATACATCTGTGCACAGATTATGCACAGATTTTGTTGTGGGGCCCACCACGGGTCCCACACAAATGATCCAAGCCGTTCATTAGATGTAAAATATTTTTTCAAGGGTCCTCGTAAAAAATAAGCTCAATCTAATACCTATAGGTGCTCGATCCAATCATCTAAAAATTCATTCAGATTTTCGGGTAATGAAAAATTAGATGATTAGATCAAGCACCAATAAGTATTGGATTGAGCTGATTTTTTGTGGGAACCCTTGAAAAAATGTTTTACATTTAATGAACGTCTCGGATTGTTTGTGTGGGCCCGTGGTGGACCCCACAACAAAATCTGTGCACAGATTATCTGTGTGGACAGATTTACCGTTATTATTATTATTTTTTATCCGTACTCATCACTATTTGAAAGATAACAAAAAGACTTATTAAGAGGAAGGTATGTGTATATCTTCGATCAAATAATTGTTTTTTCATAGTCTAGATAGTACTTGTTACTCCTACAATGGAGAAGAGTTATTTGAGCATTACATATTGAGAGTCATTTTCGTACTTGATAGGTAATTATTAATGATTAAGAGCATTATTAATAAGAGATAGATATGCCCTAATGATGGTTCAATAGTATGGCCGGTGTCGCAGTCTCAACCCTATGGTCTACCTATCCTTCAATCTGTACATGGTTTCACCAAACCCTAATGCTCTCATCTTGTGCATTTCTCACCTACTCTCTAAAATGTGAGGTGAGGAAGGATCAGTCTGCCCAAATCAGAGTCCTCATGTTTGTCCAATGGAGACATCTTGGTCCTATTATTAAGATAAGAGAGATTCATGTAATTAGACTCGGAAATTACACTTTACACCATGAGATTTTTTCCAAAAAGCCTATTGCGAACTTCGGTCTGGTATTTTTTTCGGTATTTAAAATTTTTTTTTGCTAAGTTTTCATCGTAATCGTAACTTTTGAAACATCTCGATGAGAGGAATTAGAAAAGAATAAAAATATGGACTGAAGTTGAAAAAAGTTCATGTAAGATGATATTAAAAAACAAAAATACTAGCTATGTAGTAGTATTACTTCTTCTTTTTTGTTTCCAGTGAATTTTTTCGCTTTTGTTTATAATTTTTTACTTTTTAGACTCATCTTGTCGAGATGAATAATTAATCCAGAAAATATATTGCGAATCTAGTAAAATTTCAGAAATGACGAACAAAAATATTAAAATAAAAACCTAAGAAGAAAGGACTATGATTTGAAAGTAGATCCACTAAACAAAGGAAGCTAGATAAGCATTATTTTGGGATTTACAAGGGTCAACTCCTTCAATAACAAGAGTAGGAATAACAAACCAAAGTGTGCGGTTTATAGATCTGCCGTTGCAGCTCTAGCACTCTCCGCATCTATCTCTTTAGATGGAGTTATTAACAGAAATAGAATAATTCTGGACGAAGCTCAAGCAATTTGGACCTGCAATAAGATCATGGGATTGGGGTATGATGGTGAGGAGGATGAAGTCATAAGCAAATTTGCAGATTTGGTAGCTGAAGACTTGGACAGAGCTGACAAAGTGGCTGGGCAGGCCTAGCTTCCTAATTCATTGAGTTTTTGGTAGTTGTACGTCGCCATTGAAGATGCAAGTGGGCTTCTTTGCTTTTGGAATTCATTTGGTGGGGTGTGTTTTGGTTTTTGGGAGGGGGATGTCTTGTCCTGAGTGGGGGGTGGGGGTGTCTTTGTTTGTGGGTGTGTGGGGGTGTATTCCTCTGGTTTTGGTGCTGTTTCGTTGGGTCCTTTTTAGGGGTGTTGTTACTAAGTTTTCAGGATCGATCCAATCGACGGGGATCGATGGTAGAATCGACGGGGATCGACGGTAGAATCGAAGGGGATTTTTGTTTCTGAATTGCTGGAATGTGGTTGTGGAAAGTGGAGTTTGGTTTCTTACCGTGTTTCAGGACTTCTTTGGAAGCAAACAATGAAGTGGATGGATTATGGAAGAAGAGTAATAAAAATGGACTTTATTAAACTTCAAAGTAGAAGAACAATCGATAAAGATTATCAAGTGAACAATTACAAGTTAAAGCTACTCCTAGAAAAGAAAAGATAAAGGCCTGATTGGCGTTGTTTGTGTGTCCCGAAAATTGCTACGAATTCCTCCATAAATAGGCCTCTTCATTTGAATTTGAATATTCCCTCCAAAGACGGCAGTTACTCCCCTATATTGTGCCTTTGAACTGCCCCCACGATCGGTGAAGCAAATAACTCCCACGTTGTGAAAACTGCTCCAAGTATTGCTGAGCAAAACTGCCCCACGATCGTGAGAATGTCCATATGAATCTCCTTCTAACACCTGTACATGAACTGTCCATATAAACAAGTTCAATAATACTTAGTGTAGACACCCTATTCTGGACTATCCAGATTAGTTTACTTACGGTCTTTGATTCCCCAATGATGATTAAGGTCAAGAACATCCCGAGTTTGTTAAATGAGTTTGAGCTTTGAGCGTCCCGAACCTCATCCAAACCCTCCCAAACTCCTTGTCGAGCCTTCAAGCCAGAACCAAATGGCCACAGCAAAACCCTACTGGAGTACGCCGGTGATGGACTAGCGTGCGCTGGAAGCTCCGCCACGTGTCAGTCATCGCCAGTTACTGGCGCACGCCACTCAACATGGGGCGTACGCCAGTCAATGCCAGTCAAATCAACTTTATTCAGCCGAACGCGCGGGAGTTTTTGTAACCACCTGACGTCAGCTGGCAGCTCCTGATGATTACTTCGGCCAGAACTGTCCCCCTCCCTCCTACACCACCTTTCAACCCAAGTCCCATGCATTTAATGCATGGGAGGCTCCTCTTTGGGCTTAAGCCACCAAACAGCCCCTTATGCCCAAACTGATCTCAGTCTTTCCCCTCCATAAATACCCCCTATTTGCATTCATTTGCAAAGGGTTAGACTCCATTAATACCTTCCAAGCCATTCTTCTCTCTCTCTAGTTTTTCTTGCCTTTCCTTCCATCCATTAAAGGAGAGGGCAAGGAACACTAGTTACACATATCATCTCACCATACTCATCCTTCATCCACCATATCATTGCAAGCTCAAGCTCAAGCTCTCTTCCAAACTCACAAGCAAAGGTATATCACCTTTAGCTTTTGTTTTCTGTTCTGACCCCTGAGGGGGGCTGGCAGGGTCAAGGCTGGTAATCTATACCAGTCCTGGCCCTAATGCTGGCAAGGTTTCAAAACCGTGCGTGATGATCAGGTGGCGCACGCCAGTTATATGTGCCGCACGCCAGTAATGGCTGTATGGCAAAACTGGTGTGGGGATCACCGATCATCATTTTTCTTGTTTCATTACATTCTGATCACCCTGATGCATGATAAAAATCAGTTTATTGCTTTCTGTACTTAGAGCTGCTTTCTCTTCCATCTGTATTTATGTTTAGTAGGGTGTAACGCCCCCATTTTCGGGTACGTTAATTAAACATTTTATTGATAAAATTAACAAAGTCTGACTCATTATTACATTGTTAATCTCACAAGGGAGTACATTTATTCAAAAGGGGAGGGAACTAAGGTTCCTAACTACAGCTCCGCCTGCTCTTCCATCCTAGCTAGCTCTTCGGCTCCAAAGGCCTCCACAGTGTACATCTCACCCTATTCGTCTATAAGGTCTGACACATTATACCGGCGTCGCCACCAATATAATATGTCAGGGTCACCAAAGGTAACACCGTGAGCTTATAAAGCTCAATAGAATAAACCATACCCACTAACCCTTAACTTACAACAAGAAGCACATAAACAATTACACATGCTCATTCAACAATATGGTTTAGCAATTTCATATTCACCTTCACTATTTTTCTAGCGTTGGTGTCATGTCTTTTCGTGTTTCTCCTACGCGACTCATCGTAGACCGTGTCATTGATTTTCCACTTTATTAACACTTTCCAAAATCATTTTCGGAAATCCGTTTTTAAACACACCCAACCTCGATTCCGCCGTTCCGGGTTCTCGAGTATCCTCACAATGGTTCCGCCGTCCCGGGTTCCCATTGGCACACATTAGCATTGGCTCCTCTCCACGGATAACCAAGCCACACACCCAACCTCGGTTCCGCCGTTCCGGTCTCCCGAGTATCCTCACAATGGTTCCGCCGTTCCGGTCTCCCGAGTATCCTCACAATGGTTCCGCCGTCCCGGGTTCCCATTGGCACACATACACACACACAACTCATAATGACCACCACAAACAGTCATTATGTAGTTTCAAAAATATTTTTTTACCAAGGCCATGCCTTTAAACACACCCTAGGTGTCATGTTTCTAACTTTCTCGGTTTACGTGTCTCGTTCTCATGCATAGACTCCGCGGTACGACTTTCATGTAATCATGGTAATCTTGAAACTAAACTAGCAAGATCATCCAACTCTATATTAAATAGCATGCTCGCTCTATCACATCATCATGCTCAACATTTAATCATATAAGTTAAAGCATAGTGCCACATGGACGGGCACCTTTGGAGTGGTAAACCACTTATGCTTTATCAACAACAAGTAGTCAAGTAATCACATAATCATGCTTATATTCTTTCTAAGATCAAAATACGAATACTTAAAGCTAATCTATGAACATTATCTTTCAATATTCATTCTTTCTTTCATATGTTTATTGGTTTGCAATGCATATATCAGAATAGTGTCGATGGAGATTCTACATATACTTAGGATTCGAAGGTATAGAATAGTCTACATATACATAGGGAAGAGTAGATATAGAATATCTACCGTTCTTCTTGGCGGTAGAGATGACTACGGAAGGTACGTCGACGGTTGGACGGAGTAACGTCTAGGAATGGCTTCCGGTAGCTTCGAAAGAGAATGGTTTCCCTCGAAACTAGATCTTGACTAACACTACTTGACTTTTTGGATCGAAAGGGTGGTCGAGTGGCGGTTTAGTGGCGGCTTAGGATGAGTTTCTTGAAGAACTAAGGAAGAACCTCAAGAACAAGCAAGAACAACTAAGAACACTAACTTTCTAGAGAGAGAAGTTGGAGGTTGGAAAGGTGTGAGTTGAATGAAAGCATGGGGTGCTATTTATAGGCAATTGGATGGCTTCCCCTCACCCTCATGGCCGGCCCCTCTCTCTCTCCAAATCCAATGGATTTTGCTTCCAAATCTAGTCATGACATCACCCTAGGTCTTCTTCTTCCAAACTAGGACAAATCTAGGTTATTCTATTAGGGTTTTAGTCTAATCTAGTCCTTTGAAAGAATAGGAAATGAGATTTGGTTGTCCTTGGTTGATCAAAGTGTAAGAAAGACTAGATTTTGGTTGTACTTTGGATGATAGAATAAGAAACCCTAGATTGAGTAGTACATGGTGATGCAAGAAGATGATGTAGGAAGATATGGTGAGTACACTTGCACACATATCACTCTCTCTCTCCCTCTCTCAATCAGGCCCCCCTCTCTCTCTCTCTCTCCCTCATCTCTCTCGGCCTCTTTCTCCCTCTCTCTCTCTCTCTCTCTCTCTCTCTTAGGTACAAGGTACACACATATGTATATATACAAGTACAAAAGATCAAGGGTTGGTAGATTGACTTAGGAAGAGTAAGGATTTGGTTGTAAGGCTTGTAAGAAATCTTGTAAGTAAATCTAGTACCTCAAATCTATCTCATGTCATCCTATCTTCTTCTTTCACAAGTACATGTACCTATATATATATATATATATATAACTAGGGTTTGGTAGATGAAAGATCAAGAAAGTACAACATATCTTTCTCTCTCTCTCCTATCTCTCCCATCTCTCTCGGCTCTCTCTCCTCTCCCTCTCTCGGCTCTCCCCCTCTCTCTCTCTTGTACTACTTATGTATTGTATATAAGTACATATCTACCTAATAGATATTGAAGTACAAGGTACCTAATAAACTAATGGGATTTAAAAGAATAAGGATTTTCCTATTAAACAAATGGATTTCACACATGTGTTCTATCTCTATATTGTATAGGAGTAGGTGTACTCATGTCCTATTATAATATTTAGGTAGGTACTAGATGATTTGGGTAGATATCTAGTCAAAATTTTATATTATACTAAGTCAAATTGACACATGTCTCTTTATTATATAGTATTTGTACATAGGAAATCTTAGAATCCTATATTATATTATATTCTCTTCTAATTCTTTAAGGAGGGAATCCCATGGGATTCTAGACAATGAATTAACTAATATATCTTAGTACTAGTCCTATTATCCAATGGATAATAATTCTCCTAGCATTTATATGGACCAATGGACAAAGTCAAAGGTTGACTTTTGGTCAAAAGGGTTCATCTAGGGTTCAAGAGATCAAAAGGTTCAAATGGTTCAAGGAAGGTCAAGGGTTTAATTAGGTTATCTTCCTGGATTAGATTAGAAGCTAACTAGGCTTGCTAAGTACGATTTCTAGTCAGGAATCTAACTTAGGCTTAAGCTTGATGATTAAGGGAATAGTCCAACACACTTGTCTTTAGAAAATGATCTTATGGAAGAATCTAATCATGACGGATTGCTAGGAATAACTCAAGGTCTTCGAGAGGAGTTTAATAATCATTCAAGAAAATTTTAAAGACTTTTCGAATTAACAACGAAATTTTTATTTAGTAAAAATCAGAGTTGTTACATAGGGCCTCTGGGATCATTCTGGTCATGCTTCAGAGCCCAGATGATGCAAAGCCAAAGCATTGGAATGAAAGGCTCACTTGCGTACGGCCATACTCTACTGGTGTACGGTAGTGGTCCAAGTTCCAGTGGTTTGGCCCTTGCATGGATCTTCCATCCAGGCCTCTGATCTTTCTCCCCTCATTGTTTAAGGGGTTGTTTATCTATTTGGTGGCTTCCCAGCCCATTATCCTGTCTGTAATAGTTTAGTATAATCTATATCAACTGCGTGGTTTGTCTTGGGTGTGCACTAGTCCTTTCCAGAGCCCAGAGGGTTGATAACAGAAACTATGGATTTAGGCTCACCGGCGCACGCCAGTTGTGTGGTGGCGCACGCAGGTCATGACTGCATGCAGTGGCCTGGCCAATGCATGCAGGCTTGCTTCTGTGTGCACCACTGCACAGATAGCGTGCACTAGTTTGTCTAAAACGTCCACAGCAGCTTGTTCTCAACCTATTATTCATCATTTCATCCATCATCCACATCTTTTGTCACATACAAACTGTAAATTTGTTATCGCTTTAATCCCCATTAACTGTTCCCCCGCCCTAACTGGCTAAAAATGATCAAATGAGAGAAAAATGCAAACGTTTTACAAAATGCCTGAGTAGAGACCGATCTCCGGATTGGGCGAGAGGGGTGCCATAAAACCCTTCCCCTCTCGTAACCTGGCTCCCAAACCTCAGATATCGAAGGTGACGACGGTCCAGTCTACAAGCCTCCTTCAAACTCAAACAACGTAATCCAAACGTTTTCAAAAACATGGTTTCTTGGGTACTTTCCGCAAAACCCGAGTGGCGACTCTGATCTGCGAAGCGTTTTGCCGCGCTTTCCGCGAGATAGGGCGCACCCGGAATTTTTTTACAAACTAGAAATGTAGGGATTTTTGGGGCGTGTGCCCACAGTGGCGACTCTGCTGGGGATATTACATTAATCAACATTTAGAAATCAATACATGAATGAACAATTTTCAAAAGTCTGTCAAAACAGTACGCTCCGCGCTGCTGAAGAACGGAATGGTAACGTAACAGGATTCTACATCCGACCACTCCGAACTGGGGCCTTTACTATTGTTCGCTCGTGTAGTTTTTTCCAAGTGTCGATTAATGAAGTGAGCCAAGCTTCAAAAGGCATTTTCCAAAACATTGCATTTCTCTCTCATTCAATCGCTTTCGGCGCTCTCCATTTGCATCGGTGTTCTATCAGCTCCATTGAGGTGTTTTGGGTAACCGGCACAGTTTACTGGAGATCGGGGTCCTCGAATGCCCAACAACCTTGGACGATGATGAGACGTATTACCGTTCGACCATTTGCTTTGCTGCACGCGTTGCAATGGGAGGTATAAAACGACTCTAGCCTGAGGAACCCCCTTCAGCCAAAACCAGCCTCGCCACGCGTACAAAGCACTAGAACCTTCCAACCTAAGACAGGAACCTACAGGGTAGGATTACTTGCATCTAACCCCATAAACTGTCTATGTGTTACTGCTTTCCCTATCGCATGCCTGTACATACATTCATACCGTTCTGCGTAGGAGCATGCTAGGGCGGCTTTTAGGTTTGTCTCTCTTTCAAACCCGTTTTATGCCTGCTAGGGCGCTGCCTGGACCAATGACGAGTCGTGCATCGGGGTGGTGCACGTTATCAACTTTCCAATTCCTTGGGTCAACGAGACTTTGGGAAGTCAAGACCTTCTAAGTCCTTGTCTAGATCCGATCGAGGTTTCAAACAGAAAACTAGGAACAACGGGAAACATGCCATGATACTCACACCGCTCAGGTTAAAAGTGCTAAACACTTACACCGCTCCAGGCTCCGGCACAGTGCTGCTTACGCCACCCTGGTTACAACATCATGTCATTAAACACCTAGTTGTTTCGTTCCAACATTGAAACTTCGAAAGCGAAATAGTCAAGAACTTAGGCTATTTCGACATCCCTTAGTATTAGTCGATCCCATCAAGGTACATCGTCGAAAAGAAATCTGAGGACCTGGGCAGCGTCTGGCTGTCATAAAACGGTTTTGTCTGCTAGTTCTAGAGTCTAGGAGGACACCGACGACGTTGACATGAACATATTTCTTTCCCTTTCAAATAAAATTGCTGCAGGCTGTCACTGAGCTCTTATACTTTACTGTCTAGCCGTCACACTGTCCAGATTCAGAATCAAGAGCCAAACCTACTTGGGAACGTCCGCTGGGTCTGTTTGTGAGAAGATCTGGGTGGGTCCGATTTTGGGTCTGCCACAACGGAAGCTCCGGGTTGTTTTCTGTTAGGGGAGGATTCGCCACCAACTCCTTTCACTCCGTTCCCTGCACCTCAAAAACTCGTTCAAGTCAAGTCAGAACCTCTCATCATGGCTGAAACTCCACCTCCAAATCTCGCTGTTGTTCTTGCCGACATTCAACGCAACCTCGCCATCATGCAAGAGAGGGCCGATCAAGCTGACGCCTCTACAGCCAACCTTCGTGCCCTACTTGAAGAGCGACTTCCTCTAGTAGCTGCAGCTGGAGGAGGCGGCGGAAAGGAAGAGCGCGAACCCGTGGCTGAGGAGAACCTTCAAGGGGAGAACCCTGCTCCGAGCCCGAAAATGGCTGCCCTGATCGCCAAGATGGCGAAACTAGAAGAAACCGTCTCTAAGGCTGAGAAGATAAGCGCTAGCGGTTTGGACATGGACCGTCTCTGCCCGTTTCCAAATGCTAGGTTGCCCGAAAGGTTCAAGATGCCCGACTTTGCGAAGTTTGACGGTAGTGGGGATCCAAAGACTCACTTGTTAGCATACCATAGTGCAATGAAATTACATGGAATTGAAGAGGAAACCATGGCACAACTGTTCCCTCAAACTCTTGCTGGTCCCGCTTTTCAATGGTTTCTGTCTTTGAACCTCTCCAAAAGGAAAACTTGGGTCGATATTGGGGCTACTTTCAACGCCCAATACAGTTACAATGTCCAACTCAAGATGACCACTTGAGAGCTGGAATCGACCAAGATGGGCGCAAAGGAGTCCTTTGCGGATTTCATCCAGCGGTGGAGAGCTAAGGCAGCCCTAATGACGGACCGTCCAAGTGAGAAGGATCAAATCCGCATCATCTCTCGCAACCTGCAGCCGGATTTTGCCAAGAACCTCGTACTAGTCCAAGGCGCAAACTGGGAAACCTTTTTTGATTCTGGCCTCGCCATCGAAGAAGCTCTCCAAACTGGGGTCATCCCGAGAACCGAGTCTGCTCCTGCTACCTCAACGTCAAAAGCTAAGCCCCGTGCTTACACCGAAAGCAGTACTGCTCTCTTTGGCGGTAGCAACTACGCCAATGCTGCTACTGCTAGCAATGCCGCCACCACCCAAAGCTCCAACCACATAGCCGACGTCAATCAAGTGCAAACCCCTCAACGACCCCGGAACCGCAGTCAACCCCGCACCTTTGCCAACTTCGAAGCACCTCTCTCTGCTGTCCTCAAGAAGCTGGCCAAGTCTGGTCACCTCAGGCCTATCACTCCAACCCCACTTCCCCAAAATCCACCTCCTAGCCACAACCCTAACGTCTTCTGTGCTTACTACCAGATGCCTGGTCACCACACTAACTCTTGCTATCGCCTCCGTCATGCGATACAAGACTTGGTGGACAATGGAACTCTTCCAAACCCACCTTCTAAACCCAATGTCATCTCTAACTCTCTCCCAAAGCACCACAATCAAGTAAACCACATATCCCTTAGCTCCACCATAATCTCTCCTAGCTCCACCATATTCAACCCCACTGACCATATAACCGCAACAGATCAACCGAGGCCAATTGTGTCTGCGCCTCTTGAGCCCGAAGTGCTGCAGTTAAACCTGGAGAAGGGACAGTCATCCAAGTCTAGGACACCCCTAGAACGTCTGCGTGACGGAGTGACTACCTTCAACGACGTGTTTCGAGACCTTCAAAGCGACCCCGCCTTCACTGTACAGCTTCTCGTTGGTTCCACCATAAGGAATCCCTTCTTTACCATCTTCGGTCCTACTCACGATGGGGCACCAGTACAACGTGCAAGGCTCACCGGGACTGCGGTAAGTCCGCCGGAACCAGAGCTCGACATGCAAGTTGTGGGTTGGGCAATAGCTGACCATGAGAACTTTGTAGTCCCCAGGATCAACGAGTGGGAAAATCTTGCGCTCGACGGTTTCCCTCCAGAGCCAGAGGAGGTACCCTTTGGCCATGCTGCAAACGATGAGTGGTTAGCCGCACAGGAGGAGGCCATGTTAGACCCGTTGGATGGTTTCTCCCTGTATCTGCTCTTCAATCCGCTCGAGCCTGTTGTTGAAGAAGAACCGTACTTTTGGGATCCCGAGCCCGCTTGGCAGTTCCCGGCTGAATATGTTCAAGAAGAAGTTGTACTGGACTATGAAACGTTCTACACAGAGGAGGACCTCCGCCAAGAAGAACCCCGAGTGATTGGGGAGTGCTTTCGCGCATCTACAATCGATTCGCTGCTCGCTTCCGTGACTGACTCCGAGTTGGATCCCTCATTCTACATAGTCGATTGTAGACACCCCAATCTGGACTTCCAGATTAGTTTACTTACGGTATTTGATTCCCCAATGATGAATCGGATCAAGAACACCCCGGGAATGTCGATTGTTTGAGCTTTGAGTGTTTTAAAAACCCTTGAACCTAGTCTAGCCTAAGCCACTTCCCAAAAGCCAAAAACCCTACTGATGCGCGCCAGGGCGCAACCATCGCGCGCCCGGGCGCACCGTCGCGCGACAGTTTGGAACCCTCGCGCGATGGTCAAAGTCAAAGTTTGACCGTTGACCGTCGCGCGCCAGGGCGCAACCATCGCGCGCCCGGGCGCACCCTCGCGCGACAGTTTGGAACCATCGCGCGATGGTCAGTTTCCCACCTACTTTTTCAGAGGCGGAAACTTGGCCACCAATGCAGTTTCAACCAGGCCTCGTGGACTGGCTGAACTTCTCTCTTTGCATCAGCCAACCCTTGTTTGGTTGGTTCTTTCTCCTCCATACACCATTTTCACCATTCCTCCTATAAATACCCCATTGGTTCTTCCATTAAAAGGGTTCAAAAAAAGAAGAAGAAGAAGGAAGTTACAAATGTTCCAACTTTTCAAATACACTTGATATTCCATTACTCAAACCATTTCCATACACTCTTTTTACAAGCTCTATCACCTTGTTCAATCTCAACCTCAACTCAAAGTTCAAACACTTTTCAAACCTCAAAGATCAAAGGTATAGCTTACTTTTGTTCTGCTCTCTGTTCTGATCCCTGAGGGGGTCTGGCAGGGTCAAGGCTGGGAATCAATACCAGTCCTGGCCCTAAAGCTAGCAAGGTTTCAAAAACCGTGGCCAAGCAAACCCTCGCGCGATGGTCCCACTCACTCGCGCGACAGTTCTGTTTGCACGAGAATGGACCACGTGGGGAAGGGATGCTGGTCTTTAAATTTCTTGTTGTATTCATAGTCACTTTCAAGTCTTTTAAGTATTAACTCACTGCTTTGCATGTTAAAGATCATAGTTTAGCTTAGTTTACAATTTCACTTGGTTTGGAATGCCCTTGGGATGCTCCTGAATATGTGTCAGAGCCCAAGCATGCAAAGCAATTCCTGGAAGTCCAGTCAAAACCCTCGCGCGAGTGTTCCACTCTGTCGCGCGATGGTTATCTGATTTCCAGAAACTGCCCTTGCATGGGCAGCTTGGCCCTTGGCCTTTGTTTCAATACCCCACATGTTTAGGGGTTGTTCTTCCATTTTATTCAATCTGTTTGTAATATTATTTACATTCAGTACATATAAACTGCTTGGTTTGCCTCCTGGGTGTGCACTGGTCCTTCTAGAGCCCAAAAGGGGATAAAGTTCAGACTGTGAGTGAAACATGAACACTCGCACGATTGTATGGGATTGTCGCGCGATGGTTAACTTGCATGCAGGTTGATCCATGCATGCAAGTTGCCTATTGCTTGTGCCAATCTCATTCAAGGCACTGTTTTGGTGTTTCCTCGCTGTTTTGAACTTTATTCCATTTATTGTTCAATTTTCCGCTCATTCATGCCATACTTGATCATATCCTGCAAACATGTTACAGTTTTAATCCCCGATTAACTGTTCCCCCGCCCTAATTGGCTAAAATTGATTAATAAAAGAAGAATCGCAATGTTTTCAAAATGCCTAAGTAGAGACCGATCTCCGGATTGGGCGAGAAGGGTGCCATAAAACCCTTCCCCTCTCGTAACCTGGCTCCCGAACCCAGATATGGTTATGACGAACTGGTGCTTTCACTTTTTTAAATCAAACAGCGCGACAGGTGCTTCGAAATACGGTTCCTTGGGTGTCGGACCTTCAAACCCGAGTGGCGACTCTGTATTTTTGAGCGCTTGCCACCTGCGCTCGCGCTCCCTCGATCCGGGCCCATTGCCTTGGGAAAGGAACGGAATCCTTCTCCCATTTTTAAGGGCATGCTACCCACAGTGGCGACTCTGCTGGGGATGATCGAACCGATATTAATTCATACTTAGAGTTTAATACACTTGGGAACAATCCCTTAAAAGTCTGTCAAAACGGTGAGCTTCGCGCTGCCGAAGGTTGGAATGGTGATTTAACAGGACCTCGTGTCCGGCCATTCTAATCTGGGGCTTTTTCGATTGTTCACTTGTGTAGTTTCCTCTAAAGATGGATTAAATAAAGTGAGCCAAATTTGAAAAAGCATTTTGTGATTTTGCGATTCTTCTTCTCTTAATCAATTTCTAGCATCTCATTTGCATCGATGTGGGATAAGCCTCGTTGGATCATTTTGGCAATCCGGCACGGTTTACCGGAGCCCGGGGACCTCGAATGACCAAAAACCTTCGACGATGATAGGTCATGCTACCGTTCGACTGTTGCTCTGAGTATCGCGGGCAACGGGAGGTATATCTGTGGCCTTAGTCCGAGGAACCTGTTACAAGCCAAAACCAGCCTTTGCATATACAAAGCACTAGAACTCTCCAAACTAAGACAGGTACCCACAAGTTAAGATCTATTTGCATCTAACCCCGTAACTGCCCTCCTTCGCTGAATGAAATCCGCAAAGGACTCCTTTGCGCCCATTTTGGTTGATTCCAACTCTCGAGTGGTCATCTTGAGTTGAACGTTGTAACTGTATTGGGCATTAAAAGCGGCCCCAATATCGACCCAGGTTTTTCTTTTGGAAAGATCCAGAGATAGAAACCATTGAAAAGTAGTACCAGCAAGAGTTTGAGGAAAAAGCTGCGCCATAGTTTCCTCTTCAATTCCATGTAATTTCATTGCACTATGGTATGCTAACAAGTGGGTCTTGGGATCCCCAGAACCGTCAAACTTCGCAAAGTCAGGCATTTTAAACCTTTCAGGTAATCTAGCATTTGGAAACGGGCAGAGACGGTCCATGTCCAAACCACCAGCACTTATCTTCTCAGCCTTGAAGACAGTTTCCTCGAGCTTCGCCATCTTGGCAATCAGGGCAGCCATTTCCGGGCTTGGAGCGGGATTCTCACCCTGTAGGTTCTCTTCGATCACGAGTTCACGCTCTTCCCTTCCGCTGCCTCCTCCAGCTGCAGCCACTAGAGGAAGTCGCTCTTCAATGAGGGCGCGAAGGTTGGTTGTAGAGGCATCGGTTTGATCGGCCCTTTCTTGCATGATGGGTAGATTGCGTTGAATGTCGGCGAGAACCTGGGCAAGAGTCGGAGGTAGATTTTCTGCCATGTCGAAAGGTTCTGTTTTGACTTGGACGAGTTTCTGAGGTGCAGGGAACGGAGTGAAAGGAGTCGGTGGCGAGGCCTCTCCTAGCAGAAAACAACCCTGAGCTTCTGTCGTGGCAGACCCAAAAAATAGTGTGGGCACACGCCCCAAAAATCCCATTTTTAAGCATAAAATTCCGGGTGCGCCCTTATCTCGCGGAAAGCGCGGCGAAGTGCTTCGCAGATCAGAGAGTCGCCACTCGGGTTTTGCGGTTTGTACCCAAGAAACCATTCTTTTGAAAACGTTTGGACTACGTTTGTACGATTTTTGAAAAAGGCTTTTGTAGACTGGACCGTCGTCACCTTCGATCTTGAGGTTCGGGAGCCAGATTACGAGAGGGGAAGGGTTTTATGGCACCCCTCTCGCCCAGTCCGGAGACCGGTCTCTACTCAGGCGTTCTATAAAACATTTGTATTTTCTCTCTTTATTTGATCATTCTTTTAACCAGTTAGGGCGGGGGAACAGTTAACAGGGATTAAAACTGTAACAGATTGCATTTATATACAAAAGATGTAACAAAATGTTTATGGATGCTTGCATTTATGTATAATAGATTGAGAACAAGCTTTTGTGGACATTTTAAGTAGACTAGAACATACTGATTGTGAGGTAATGCACACAGGAACAAGCCTGCATGCACTGGCCAAGCCACTGCATGCAGTCATGACCTGCGTGCGCCACACCACAACTGGCGTGCGTCGGTAAGCTTAAGACCACAGCTTCTGTTATCAACCCTCTGGGCTCTGGAAAGGACCAGTGCACACCCAGGACAAACCACACAGTTTATAAAGGCTATTAAGCTATTACAGACAGATTAATGGGCTTGAAAGCCACCAAATAGACAGAAAACCCCTTAAACAGTGAGGGGAGGATGATCAAAGGCCTGGATGTAAGATCCATGCAAGGGCCAAGCCACTGGAACATAGCTCACTACCGTACGCCACTAGTTAAGGGGCGCACGCCAGTCATCTGTATATCCCAATGCTTTGGCTTTGCACACCCTAGGCTCTGGAACAGGACCAGAGGGACCTAGAAGGCCAAACTAAGCAGTAAGTACAGATAGAAAAGAAAGCAGTTCTAAATACAGGAAAACTGTAAACTGGTTTTTGCATGCAGCAGGGTGATCAAAGCTTAAATAATGCAAGAAAACAATGATCCATGATCCCCACACCAGTTCTGCACCTACCACCATTACTGGCGTGCGGTACTCACAACTGACGTGCGCCACTTATCATTGTGCACGATTTTGAAACCTTGCTAGCATTAGGGCCAGGACTGGTATAGATTACCAGCCTTGACCCTGCCAGCCCCCCTCAGGGGTCAGAACAGAAAGCAGGAGCAAGAGGTATTATACCTTTGCTTGTGAGTTTGATGGATGGTTTGAACTTTGAGCTTGAAAGGAGATGGATGAAGGATGTATGTGGTAAGATTTTAGGACTGTGGAGAGTATGTTCTTCACTTACTCTTTCTATGAGGAAGAAAGGAAGCAAAGAACAATGAAGGAGAAGAAGACAAAGGATGGTTTTTGTCTTTATGGAGCTAATTCTTTCTTAATGATGCCAACCCTTTGCAAATGAATGCAAAGGGGGTATTTATGGAGGAGGGAGGACTGAAATCAGCCTGCCCTTAGGGGCTGTTTGGATGGCCAAACATTGGAGGAAGCTCCCATGCATTTAATGCATGGGACTTGGCTTGATGGAAGGTGTAGGAGAGAGAAGGGAACAATTTCTAGCCGAATTAATGATCAGGAGGCTGCCAGCTGACGTCAGGCGGCTACAAGACTCCCGCCCATCTGGCTGAAAAAAGTTTGATTTGATTGGTACTGATTGGCGTGCGCCCCTTGTTGAGTGGCGTGCGCCAGATAGTGGTAATGACTGACACGTGGCAGTGGTTCCTGCGCACGCTAGTCCATCACCAGCGTACTCCAGCAGGGTTTTGTTGAGGCCATTTGGTTCTGGCTTGAGGGTTCGACAAGGGTTTGAAATGGGTTTGGACGAGGTTCGGGACGCTCAAAGCTCAAACTCATCAAACAACTCGGTATGTTCTCGACCTTAATCATCATTGGGGAATCAAAGACCGTAAGTAAACTAATTCGGACAGTCCAGATTAGGGTGTCTACAGTAGCCCCCCTTTGACGGCACTTGGAGCGCCATCGACCTGGCGTAAGTAACGTCAAAGGTTTTCTAGACACCCATCTAGGCCGTCCAGAGCAGGATATACGAGTCAATGAGAACATAAATTTAAATAACCTGACTGGTTAGATTGATCGGAGCGGATGGACCGCTATTGGAGATGACATGCTTGGCTGAGACGATGCTGGCATGGGCTCTTGATAGCGCGGCCGGGGCGGCTGACTCAGCTGGGGAGTGATAAGCCGTGAATCGGCTTCGTTGAGAAAGATACAGTCCTTTGGGTGGATCGTCGTTGATTTGAAATTGGACGGATAGATCGTCGTTGATTTGATAAGGACAGAACAGGCTGTCATGGGGTGCGGACTCTCCTGGGGAATAGTCCACTGAAAGCAACTCAGGGTCACCCGTTTGACTTGAAATTGGACGGGTGGATCGTCGTTGATTTGAAATTGGACGGATGGATCGTCGTTGACTTTGAAGTTGGACGGATGGATCATCGTTGATTTGAAATTGGACGGATGGATCGTCGTTGATTTTGAAGTTGGACGGATGGATCGTCGTTGATTTGAAATTGGACGGATAGATCGTCGTTGATTTGAAATTGGACGGATGGATCGTCGTTGATTTGAAATTTGGACGGATAGATCGTCGTTGATTTGAAGTTGGACGGATAGATCGTCGTTGATTTGAAATTTGGACGGATAGATCGTCGTTGATTTGAAGTTGGACGGATAGATCGTCGTTGATTTGAAATTTGGACAGGCTCTGCTTGGGGAGTGACCATCCTAGGTGATAGAACCAATTTGATGACCACGGGCCTTCATTTTGACCACGGAACGTGAATTGGGCCTCAGGCCCACAAACCTCTGGCGTGCGCCACTAGTTTTGTGCCGTGCGCCACTGATGCTGAAATGTCCGAGCCCAGATCCGGCCCAGACCCGGCCCAGAACTGTTTCACGTCGTATAAACTTCCAGGACACGAACAGAAACGCCATACTTCCTATTCCGAACTCCCATATTCTCCCAACTTCTTCTCAAATCTCGAACTCCCTCATCTCGTTCCCAAAATCCGTACTCCACGATCACCAATGGCAGAAACCGGCGGCGGTAATGGCGAGCAAGGCGGTGGCGGCGAGGTGGCTCGGCCGAGCCACGAAGTCGAGGCTTTGGGGACTCCGATCGACGATCAAACGACTGGAGAGGGTACACAGGGCATCGGTGCAGAGGTTCAGGCGGCAGCGACGGCAATGGAGGCCATGCAGTGGAGGCGGGTAGTGGCGAAGAGCGGCGTGCGCCGGTGGAGGAGGGGCGTACGCCGGTAGCGGTGAGTCCAGAAGGTCCACAGGTGCAACGGTTGGACTCGAGGAGTGACATAGAGGGTTTCGTGGTGACCGGCGGTGGTTCGGTTGGGGTCGCCGCCGAGAGACCCAGCGAGCGGCAAGGCTCCGGCAGCGGTAGAGGAGATGGGGGACGTGCCGAGGGCGGACCACGTTGAGCGGATCGAGTTTGAGGCGCCTGCGGGTTCGTCCAGTCACGAGCCGATCATGAGCCGTGACTTGGCGGAGTTCGTGGGTGACTCTGAGCTCGCTCGACTCATGAGAGAGAGCCCTGCGGTTGTTAGAGCGGTTTTGGCGGCTAGAGAGGAGAGGCTGAGGGAGATAGCCCGTTCCGACGAGGCCGAGAGACTGAGGAGAGAGGCTGAGGCGGCGGAGAGAGAGCAGGCGGAGTTGGTGCGAGAGGCTGAGGAGGCCGAGAGGGAGCAGGAGGAGGGTCCTGGGGCGTACGAGGTGGCCGTGGACTTAGCGGAGACCAGACGGTCGGCCACTCGTGCCCCTTTTGTGGCCGAGACGTACGTCCTTCCAGAGCCGCACGTGTTTGTGGCGTCGGGCACCGAGAGCTACGTCCCTCTATAGAGAGACTACGACGAGGAGCTGGTGCTGAGGGACCGTGAGCAGCACTTGTCCAGGGGCTGGACTGAGGTATACCTTTGAACTTTGCTTTAAAGTTCCATTTCGCACTTGCGTTGTATGATTTTCGAACCTATGTACTTGATTGACTGTGTAGAACTAGTGATATCTCGACTTGCGATAGACTGGATTGACTGTAGAGTGTTTTGACTTCACAATTTGACCATAGAGTGCCTGTAGATAACCGACATTGACTTGTAATATGCCATGTAACGTAACTCGACTGATAGGTTGTCCCGAAATCTGACTTGACCCTGTAGGATGCCCAAATGACTTGAATCGATCGATAGGGTGCCTTGAAAAGATAATCGACTGAACAATCATGCTTTCGTTGCCTTGATAACTTGAATTGATCGATAGGATGCCCGGTGGCTTGACAAGTGACTGAATAAATACTTGAAGCTTGAATCGACTTTGAAACGATAATCGACGGAATGAATCGACCGAACGAATGCCTTGAAACGATAACTGGCTGAATGAATCGACTGAACGAATGCCTTGATGCTTTAGATCCTTGATTCGACTATCCACTGAATTTGAACTGCTATACTGATGCTATTTCTGTTGCTTTGGTTGTTGTGATGTGCAGAGAGGAGTGGCTAGCTCGATGGGACATGGCGGTCCGGCTCGCTCACTCGAGCTATACCTGAGTTTGCCGGCGGGGGCACGAGAGCTGGTGGACGCGGCGGGATTTGGCGTGTTCATCCCCACGCTGACAGCGGTGAGGAGTGACCACGCGGTGTTGTCTGCCCTGGCGGAGAGGTGGTGGGACACGTCGAACTCCTTCCACTTCCCGATTGGGGAGATGACGGTGACTCCGACGGACTTTGCGGCCATCACGGGCCTGAGGGTAGGAGGGGACCCGATCCCGTTCGACTCGGGGATCCACAGAGACAGGGGGGCGCTGCAGTGGTTCTTAGGGATGGTGCCGGCGGGGAGCTCAGAGATGGTCTCATACGACCAGTTTGTGAGGCGCGTGGAGCAGAGGGTTCCAGAGTTGGAGTTGGCAGGGGGGGAGGTCTCCGAGTTAGAGTCGGCACAGCTGGCCCGGGTTTACTTGTTGTACTTGTTCGGGGCTACTCTATACCCGAACAAGAGGTCCACGGTGCACTTGTCTTACCTGCCTGCTCTCTTTGACCTGCGGTCGGCTTCTCGGTTTGACTGGGGAGGAGCGGCCTTGGGCACGTGCTACTGTTTCTTGGGTGAGTTCTCCAGAGGGAGCAGGGCAGCTGCTGGGTACTGGAGAGTGTGGGAGGTAAGGAATCAATACTGTCTTTCAATTCCGTTCCATACCTGCACTTTATCTTGCATATGCTGTATTTTCTGATGCCTTGTCTGTTCGATTGTTTGAAAACCTTGCAGTTGTGGGCTTACGAGGTGCTGAGGATGTACCCTCCGGAGCACAGGAGTCCGGACCCGAGGGTGCTTCCTCGAGCGATGGTCTGGGGACCACTTTGCGTCGGGAAGAAGAAGTCGACGAAGACGCTTGCAGACTTCCGGCTGTACCTTGACCATTTGACGGGCTCTCAGGTGAGACCTGCCTTTCTATTTGGTAGTTCATGTCTTTGAATTGCTTCAATGCTGTTGCTGATATCCTTTGATTGTTTTGCAGGTGGAGTGGGACCCGTGGAGGCCTGCAGGGCCTGAGCCTGAGTACCTTGCCCGGAGCAGAGTGGTGACAGCGAGCCGGGTGCTGCTGGAGTCGGCTTTCGGGTGGCAGTGGTACTTGGGCGACCGGGTGACGCGACAGTCACTCGACTCGCCCGAGTTCCTTGTCCCTGGGCCACTTCCGCCTCGTGCTTCGCACATTGGGAGGTACACTCTGAGAGAGCTGAGGAGGTTCACTGTCCCTGCTGCTGTGGCTCCCCTTCTGAGACGAGAGCGAGACTACACCGTCTACCAGAGGCGATACTTGGCGGGAGCGCTTGGAGTGATGGAGCACAGGGCAGTGCGGGCGGAGGCGTTAGTTGCTGGTGAGGAGAGGTCGGGACGGCGGAGTAGGCCGGGCCGTTCCAGGGAGAGGAGTGAGTTTGCAGAGTCGACCGGGCTCACTCAGCTTTCTTGGACGTTGCCAGTGCGTGACCCTCAGGGGGAGGCTGCAGAGGTTCACTTTGAGCCTGCTAGGACCGAGCCGGCAGAGGTCATGGGACCGGTATGATGTACTTTCTGCTTTTGTTTATTCCTTGTTTCCTGTATCATACTTGCCTTGTATTTGAACTGCCCTTGACTTCCAATTCTTGTGATTCAGGTGCCGCTTGAGTGGGCGAGGGAGTCCATGCGCTTGATGCTTGCCATGGAGAAAAAGTTCCACCAGATAGCCAGTGGCACTCCCTTGCAGTTGCATTACCCGCCGGCAGCTCCAGCACCTACTGCGCAGCCTCAGGTATAACCCAGAATTCCGAATTCGATACTTGTCTGCAGTGCATGTCTGTTACAATGCATGTTAGAAGTACCTGCTCTTGATTCCTGTTTCAGCATTTACATATACACTATGCACAACATTGATATTGAATTGAATTGACAATGCAGGGACACTCTAGGGCGGCTTTCAGGCGGCAGACAGCGAGACCTGCCCCTCAGAAGGGCAGAGGGAAGGGGAAGGCCCCCGCTGCGGTCCAGCGACCGGCGAGGACTACGCGGCGCGAGGCCAGAGGGGTGGTGATAGCTCCTGACAGAGGGTCACCACCGCCTCAGAGAGTGTTGCGGAAAAGGGACGCCCGGAAGCAGCCAGCGGAGGGGCCCGCGCGGAAGAAGAGGAGAGAGGAGGAGGAGCACGAGGACGAGGGTGAGGACGAGGAGTCCGTCTCCCTCAGCAGCGGTTCTGACTCTGCGAGCGACCCTAGGTACAGGACCACTCAGAGAGACTTAGCTGCAGCTGAGGAGAGCGAGGACGGCAGCGGGGACACCGACGAGCTCTTCGACCAGTTAGGGCTACCACTGAGCCTCAGTTACTTTACTGTCTTTGCCTTTTGATACCGTTGATTTTGATTTTGGGGCCTGCGTGCCTTCTGATTCGCGGGCGGATGTTGCCCAATACATACTTTAGCTTGCTTTTGCTCGGGCCGTTGTGCCGCTTGATACATTTCCACCTTTTACTTTTATAGATGCATGCTTTGGGTAGTATAATAATTGCTTCTTCAGTTTATTCGACTTCTAATTTGATGATGTTGATGATAGAAGTAGGTGAAAACAACCACTGCTGTCTGACATGCATTGACGAATGTTCTGAATCGCTCGACAAACGCTAGGATACACGTAGAACTGATCTAGCTCGAATGCAAGGGAAAGAAAGCCCCAGGATACGTCGTGTATCCTTAAGACACGCGGAGGATACGGCAGTTTGGTATTAGTGGGCTGAAACGCCCAATCCTCCTCTGAAAGGGAAACTGACACTTTTGTGAGACCAAAGAGATGTACCGAGGCCTGCACGAGTGGAAAGACTCGAGAAAGACGACACAAAATGGGAAATAATCCGCAAAATGCTCAAAAATGTCATAAAATAGACGTAAGACACCAAAGATGACTCGATATAGTCCCGGACTGAAACCGACACCCCCATACAATCACATAAGGCCTACATGACATGTACGGTATGAGAAAACTTGGCACGAGACCCTCGGCACGAACTTGGAGTCTCCGTATCCTAAATTTTGGAGGATACGGACCGTCGGAGGTCCGAATTCTTCGTTAAGCGTGACGTTTCCGAACCGATGCTTCCCCATAGTCCCAAATACCATTTATGACATGCACGAATCGACAAATTTGCTAAACCAGCCCCGGAATCGAAAATGGTTGCTTGATCACAGTTGCTGCTGTTGCTGCTGTCTGGTGCAGGTTTCACTGGCGTGCGCCAGTAGTTGGGCTACGTACGCCAGTGGTGTAGGGTATCCTGCGTGCGCCTATGGATGACTGGCGTGCGCCAGTAAAATGTGACACAGAGCCACTTGTCTGACTGTCTGTCCTTTTTCTGGTTACCCTTTGTCTTCACCTACACACGGTTTGCACACGGTTTCTGGCTTTCAGAAGACAGTGTACTTCATTGTAAGGAGGGTTTGGATGCTAGCTCTTGGTTTGGAACTTAGAATAGGAAGTAAGATTCGTGGCTTGGTATAAGATGGAATGTTTGCACGCATTGAAGCCACACTGATATATCCTACTCCCATACTCAGCCAATTTGAATTGCTGATCCCAAATGGCAAACCCAATTCCAACTCTGATCAGGCCTTGGTTGGCGGAAATGATAAGTGTCGATTGGTTGAACTTTCAATACCACGGCCTTGCCTCGTTCCGGTACTTGCGGCATGTGCCAGTCCGCCCGGCTCTCTTGAGGGCTGCGCTCCGGTTCTGGGATCCGGATGTCCATGTTTTTCGTTTTGGTGATGATGAGATATGTCCGACGGTCGAGGAATTCCAAGCGTACCTCCGGACCTACTCATCTCCGACGCTCGTCGTTCCTCCCTATCAGGTGAGCATGCCCAGGCTGCTGGCCACTGCGCTTGACATTCCTAGAGGTTTGGCTAATTCCATGCTGGAGGGTGGTCAGGTTCATATCCTACAGCTGATCGAGCGATATAGTCCTGAGGGTGACCTGGAGGACATGGCTTGGCAGGCGCGGCGCCGACTGGCTCTGGTGATCTGTCTTTTAGCCGGCTACTTGCTTATCCCAGCGGACGGGCGGGTCAGCTCCCTGCTTGTGAGCGTTGCTCTCCAGATGGCTGGTCCGGACCGGCAGAATGTTATCCCTCTGGTTCTGGCCGAGACGCTTATCGGCCTAGACTCGGTATATTCTGGGGTATCACGTACCTTCAGCGGCAGTCCGTTGCTTCTTCAGGTAGACTCACTCAGCTCACCTTTTTCCGGTTTCCGCACTTTCTTATTTTACCTCGACTCTCAATTTAGGCTTTTTGGTGGCTCCTTACTTGTCTTTTCGCTCGGCTTTATCTGGCTTCTTACTTGTCTTTTCGCTCATGCAGCTGTGGCTATGTGACAAGCTGAACTTGTTGCATCCTCCGGAGGATGGCTGGGAACTTTTTCCGAAGAGGATTCACCAGCGGGGAATGAGGTACCCCGAGATGAATGAGATGGAGTGGTTTGCTTTCATGCAGGAGATACAGCCGGATGAAATTGCTTGGAGGTGTTCATGGCTGGGACTGGAGGGGATGACGGTTTTCTCAGATGGTTTTGACAAGGTTGTGATTGTAGGGTTGACGCGGTTCACCTTTTACATCCCGGGCCGCGTCCTTCGTCAGCTGGGCATCCCTCAGGGGAATGTTCGTATCACTGCCGGGGACTTCCGAGTCCCCAATTTCAATGCTCAGACGCTTCATGGGTATAACAGGCGCTGGGCGGACAGGGCCCTGCAGGCGGAGTCTCCGGATTTTACTCCAAGACTGAGGAACGTTTATCGACAGTGGCTAAGAGCAGATGTGGAAGCAAGGGAAAACATTGATTGACTCCGGACTACTTTGCTGTTTTTAGAATAAACTGTGAGCCGTTAGGCTTCTCAAGCATCTGTTCTGTTTTTATGCTTAGTTGTTTTAAGGCTTTTATGCTCAGCTTGTGTATCAGAAGTAGTAATTTTATAAATAAAGTTGAAAGACGGAGGGTTTCCCCCTTCTGACTTCTTAATGAAATGTTGGCTCGTTCCTTGACTTTGTTCGGATCTTGACATGGCAACGGAATGTCGAACACTGGATTGCTTTGATTGAATGTGACCGGGTCTCATGGTGAGACTGCCTACGTATCCCTTTTCAAGGAATCAGGTCAGAACGTAGTTCAGGCCAAGGTTCACTCGTGTATTTTACCTCTCCTTTTACGCTCTAACTTTTGCCTAGCGCCGCCTTAACAGGTTTTCGGCCTAGCGAGCTTTCGACTATTGCCTATTTATTTTTGCCTAGACCCCCTTCAGAGGTTTTTCGGTCTAGCAGGCTGCTCTAACTTTTGCTTGGAACCGCCCACCCTTGTGGTTTTCGGTCCAACGAGCATCTCTCAGGGGTAGAAGCGTTTGAGTTGATCCAGGTTGACCAAAGTGTTGAATTCGTTGCCGTCGAGATCGATGAGTTGAGCAGCACCCCCGGATAGGATGGTCTTGATAAGGAAAGGCCCGGATCGCTTTGGTCGAAACTTTCCGCGGGCGTCGAATACTGGAGCCCGTATCTCCTTTGTGACCATGTCTCCTTCGACCAAGCCCCTGGATTTGACCTTCTTGTCAAATGCCCGTGCAATTCGACGCTGGTAACCTTGAACGTGATACAGGGCGCGGAGTCTCCTTTCATCAAACAACATCAGTTCAACAAATCTCCCGCTGAGCCATTCAGATTCTTCGAGACTGCTTTCGACCATGATCCTCAGAGAGGGAACCTCAAGTTCGATAGGAAGTACTGCTTCCATTCCGTAAACTAGGGAGAAAGGAGTTGCACCAGTTGACGTTCGAATTGACGTCCTGTACCCCCATAGCGCCAGAGGCAGCTGCTCGTGCCAATCCCTTGCGGACTCAATAGTCTTCTTGATGATCACTTCAATGTTCTTGTTTGCTGCCTCGACTGCTCCATTTGTTTGTGGACGGTATGTTGTTGACCGGTGGATATCGATGCCGAATTCTTCGAAGAGATCCAGGACCCTTCCCTTGAAATGACTCCCATTGTCAGAGACGAACGCCTGAGGAACTCCATAACGGTAGATGATGTTCTTTCGAATGAATTGAGCCACTTGAACCGTCGTCAGAGTTTTGTAAGATTCAGCCTCGACCCACTTAGTGAAGTAATCTATTGCCACTAGTATGAACCTGTGACCATTGGAAGCAGGAGGCGAGATCATCCCGATAACGTCAATTCCCCACACCGAGAAAGGCCACGGCGAGGTCATGCCATGTAGCTTAGAGGGTGGAACATGCTGCAGGTTGGCATGGATTTGACATTTGAAACAACGCCGCACGTAGTCGATGCATTGAGATTCCATTGTTGACCAGTAGTAGCCTTGCTTGAGGATCTTCCGCGCAAGCATGACTCCACTCATGTGGGGACCGCAGACTCCTTCGTGAATCTCTTCCATTATCCTTGTTGCTTCGGCCCCGTTGACACACAGCTTGTGCATTCCGCAGTGAGATCTTCGATACAGTTTCCCTCCACAAATGATGTACTGAGCAGCCAGCCTTTGCAGAGCAACCCGGTCCTTCCTTGAAGCTTCAGCAGGGAACTCCCCTCGTTCGACAAAGTTCCAGATATCATGGTACCAGGGTAGGCCATCATCGACATCATCAATGGCGTTGACGTATTCATAAGCGGGCAAGTCCCTCTGCTCAATCACAATCGGTCGCATCCGACCCCTACCGGAAGTTCGATCATTGAAGCCAAAGTCGCCAAAGCATCGGCGAACTGATTCTTCAAGCGTGGAATGTGGGTGAAGGTCACCTTATTGAAACGAGGAATCAGTTCTTCCAAATCTTGGTGATAAGGCTTCAGCTTTTCCTCACGAACTTTCCAGTCTCCATTAGCTTGAGAGATCACCAGGTTCGAATCCCCGATTATCTCAAGCTTCTCGACTCCCAATGCAATAGCAGCCTCCATTCCGACGATGCAGGCCTCATACTCAGCTTGATTGTTGGTGACGTCGAAGTTCAATTTGAAAGCAAGCGGGATATGAGCCCCAGCGGGCGTAATGAGCAATATCCCAACTCCGAAACCTCTTTGATTAGCAGCCCCATCAAAATAGAGTGTCCACACTTCTTCGACAATTGTTAACACATCCTCGTCCGGGAAATTGAAGTCCACGTCTTCAGGTCCGTCAATCGGGTGGTCGGCCAGGAATTCTGCCACAGCACGGCCCTTCACTGATTTCCTTGTGACATGTTGAAGATCGAACTCAGCCAGCAGCAGCAACCAACGCGCTAGCTTATGGGTGAGCGCCGGCTTCTCGAACAGATACTTGATAGGATCCATCCGAGAAATCAGCTTCACCGAATAGGCTAGCATGTAGTGTCTAAGCTTTTTGGTAGCCCAAACTAGCGCCCAACACGTCTTTTCCAGAGGGGTGTAACGTTCCTCACTCCCCACCATTTTCTTGCTCAGATAGTAAATGGCTTTCTCGACTCCGTTTTCTCCCTCCTGCGCCAGTAAACATCCCATAGACGTTGGTGTGACGGATAAATACAGGATCAAAGGTCGACCCGGTGTAGGCGGCATTAAGACTGGTGGATTCCTCAGATACGTTTTAATAGATTCGAAAGCAGCTTGGCACTTCTCTGTCCATTCGAAACGAACATCCTTTTTGAGCAAACGGAACAGTGGTTCGCAAGTCAGTGTGAGCTTGGCTATGAATCGGCTAATGAACTGAACCTTTCCCAAGAAGCTTCGCACCCCCTTTTCTGATCGTGGTGGTTCCATCTCGAGAATTGCTGTAATCTTAGAGGGATCGACCTCGATTCCCCTTGCGGTGATCAGGAACCCCAACATTTTGCCTGCTGTGACCCCAAATGTGCACTTTTGTGGATTAAGATGCACGTTGTATTTGCGGAGCCTCTCGAGAAACTGCCTGAGCGCTGGAATGAAGTCTTCCTTTTCCTTTGCCTTGACAATCATGTCGTCGACGTAGACCTCAACCGTTTTGTGGATCAGATCGTGTAGCAAAGTGGTCTGGGCCCGCTGGAAAGTGCAACCGGCGTTCTTCAATCCAAACGGCATCATCACATAGCAGTAAGTACCCCACTCGGTGACGAAAGTAGTCTTCTCTTGATCTTCGGGTGCCATAAAGATCTGGTTGTATCCTGAGAATCCGTCGACAAAAGAGAGCAAGGCATGCCCCGCCGTGTTGTCCACGAGCACATCAATGTGAGGCAAGGGAAAACTATCTTTGGGGCTTGCTTTGTTCAAATCCCTAAAGTCGACGCAGACTCGGATTCTCCCATCTTTCTTAGGAACTGGCACGATGTTAGCCACCCATTTCGGATATTCAGCAACCCTCAGGAATCCGGCGTCAATTTGCTTGGTGACTTCTTCTTTGATCTTTTCCACCCAATCTGGTCTCATTCGGCGGAGCTTCTGCTTGACTGGAACAGCCCCTGGAGCTAACGGAATTCGGTGCTGCACGATTTCAGGATCGATACCGGGCATGTCGTTGTGAGACCATGCGAAAACCTCGAAGTATTCTTTGAGCAGATCAATCAGCGCCGTGTGATCCTCGGGGGACAGAGTTGAACCAATTTGCATCATTCGAGGGTTATCCTCGTCTTTCAAATTTATAGAAATTACTTCTTCTTTAAGAGGCTGAGCATGCCTTTCGTCTTCCTTTTCGATGAGGGAACGCAACTCAGCGGGAATGCTCCCATCGAAGTCTGTTCCTTCATCGTCGGGGTCGACACAGTTTATATATAATTCAGCAAAATAATCAGAAGCGGGATCATTCATTTCATAAAACCCAGACGGGTTACCAAGTACAGTTGACTCGAATTCAAAGTAGAAGCTATGACGTGGAGGGCCAAGAGGCACAAACTCCGACTCTGAGCTAGACCTAGACCGGACAGACTCCGTGTCAGACTCAGGCATATTATCAATGCATGTCAAGCGTGGAGTGAAAAAGCAATTATTTAGGCTACCCTTAGCCTCCACGATGAGAGAGGTTGGATCTTTGGTGACGTCCGGGGAGTCGGGCCCAAGCATCAGCACTTCGGCCTCTTCTTCTTCACCAACCAAACCTACTTGAGAGAACAGCATCTCCAAGCTTTCTTGATCAACTGCCATGACCCAGTCTGTCTCTTCCTTGGCCCGGACCAGCTGCTTCTTGAACTCCGCCTCTGCCAGCTTGTCCTTGGCTACTTCTTCTTCATCATCGGACCAGGTGTCCGCAGCAAAGATTTCGAACCCCGGAAGCCAAGTCCCAGTTTCTGGATCCCAAAATGGTTCTGGTTGACCCCCATACACGATGCTCCCACCTTCTCGGATAAAGTAGCTATCGGGGTTACCGTAGAGGGTTCGAAGTTTTCCCGCATCTTTCCCCCTTTTAGCCTTCTTGGCCAGAGGTGCGTACCCAAAGCCAGCTCGGCTTTCGGAAGAGGGAAAGATGGGGAACTCAGCGACCCCCTGCTGGTTGACCCCGAGTCCAAGGCCGGGCATGTGGCCCATCTTCCTCATGATATCGATCGCGGCGGAGCTGACGTAGAAGTCCTTGTCTACAGCGACGGTAAGAACGGAGCCTGCAGTGTCAAACGAGAATCCCCCAAAGTCAGAGTCTTCTTCTCCATGTGCAATCCCCAAGACAGGCTCGTCCTCCTTGAGTGGGCGGATCCCAGAGTCTCCGCAGATGGTAAGGGTCCCTGTTGGCAGTGCTAGCATGACTTTCTGGTGCAGGGTGGAGGGAACCGCCATGATGTCGGACCTGTGCAACCACGGCCTTCCTAGCAACAGATTGAAAGTGGCTGGGATGTCAACCACATGAAATTCCACCTCCATTTCGAAACCCTCGGCATTGAGCTTGAGCATGATGGTGCCTTCCACCACATGGCGGGTGCTGTCATACGCCTTGACCGCCAGGTTAGACGGTGTGAAATCCTTCTTTGCAAGCCCCAGGCGGTAAGCAACCCTCAGCGGGCAGACGTTAATGGCAGAGCCATTATCAATGAGCACGTTTGGCACCCAGAGTCCATTGCACTTGACGGTAATGTGCAGTGGGCGGTTGTGGTCAGCTCCTTCAACAGGTAGGTCCCGCTCGGTGAACGTAACGGAGTGTTTGGCAAGCAGTGGCAGGATAAGAGCGACCAATGCTTCGGGGGTGATGTCGGTGGTTACCTTGAGTCGAGAGAGAGATGAAGACAGCTTGTCGCGGTGTTCCTTTGAAGATGCAATCAGACCCCAGACTGAGATGGCAGTAGGTATCTTCTCCAGTTGCTTCTGAATCATGTCCTCTTCTGGGACCCCGCCAAGGATGTTTGGAGCACCCCTTTGGACAACTGGATTGGCGGTTTGCAACACGGGGGGATTGGATGAACTCCCTGCTTGTAAGTGAGAGGGCTGAAAGACTCGGCCACTCCTCGTGACATTGGCGACATCCCACCAAGAGGTTGAATCATTGAAGTCCCAAAAATCCGTGGGAATGTCCTCCATCTTACGCTTTCCCTTATCGGTTGCCGCCACGGTTGCAGACGGGTCCTGTTCTGAAGCCAGATCCTGTTCCCAGTTCTGCATCGCTAAGTCTTCCCAAAACAACGGATCCTGTGCTGCAGCTTCTTCAAATGGCGCTCCCGGGTTGGTCACAAATGGCGTATCCCAGAAACCTGCGTCGACCAAAGCGGAGTTGACGGTCCACACCTCATTACCCATTTTGATGTCTACTACCTTTTCTTCGTCCCAAAAGTCAACGGGCAGCGGGTTCGTGTTAAGGTCGACGATTTCGTCGACTTCCCACAGATCGTCGGGCACAGCGTCCAAAGTCATGATGCTGCATTCGTCTCGAGATAGAGGCACGATGGGTAGCGGAAGCTCTTCGTCAATTATGTAGGAAGCCGGATCAAACTCTTCCTCGGCCTCCTGCTCTAGGGGTTCTTCTTGTTGGAAGTCTTCCTCAGGGTAGAGTGCTTCGTAGTTGGGCAGGACCGCCTCTAGATCATAGTCGGCCAGGAACTGCCATGCTGGCTCGGGATCCCAGAAATACGGTTCCTCTTCGACGATAGGCGCAGGTTCGGCCTGATAGAAAAACGTGCGTAGTGACAGGCCATCGAGCGGGTCGGCCTGCACTGCAATCCACTCTTCTTCCAATTGGTCGAGCCATGCTTGATAAGCTTGCAGAGGTATAGGGAAGCCCAGATGGTACTGCTCATTCCAGTCGTGAGCCAGTTCCGTCCATTCTCTCATCCTTTCTTCCATTTCCCTGCTGGCAAACGTCATGTTGACGTCGAGTTCGATCGGGAACACCACGACGGGCCTTGGGTGATCGACTGAGGTTATATAGTCGGTAGGGTTAAATATGGTGGAGCTAGGGGAAGTTATGGTGGAGCTGATGGATATTTGGCCAATTTGGTTATGGTGCTTCGGGAGGGAGTTGGAGATGACGTTTGGTTTAGATGGTGGGTTAGGAAGGGTTCCATTATCCACCAAATCCTGTATCGCGTGACGGAGACGATAACAAGAGTCGGTGTAATGGCCGGGCATTTGATGGTAGGCACAGAAAGCATTGGGGTTATGGCTGGGTGGTGGATTTTGAGGGAGTGGAGTTGGGGTAAGAGGCCTGAGATGACCAGACTTGGCCAATTTCTCAAGGACAGCAGAGAGAGGTGCTTCGAAGTTGGCGAAGACACGGGGTTGGTTGCGGTTTCGGGGTTTCTGTGGTGCTTGTACTTGGTTGACATCGGCTGTATGGTTAGAGCTGTGGGTTGTGGCGGTGTTGCTTGCAGTGGCAGCGTTGGCATAGCTGCTACCACCGAAGAGAGCAGTGTTGCTTCCGGTGTACACACGGGGCTTGGATTTCGATGTTGAGGAGGCAGGAGCAGCCTCGGTTCTTGGGATGACCCCATTCTGAAGAGCTTCCTCTATGGCGAGACCGGAGTCGAAGAAGGTTTCCCAATTTGCCCCTTGGACCAGCACAAGATTCTTAGCAAAGTCCGGTTGTAGGTTGCGGGAGATAATGCGAATTTGGTCCTTCTCGCTGGGACGATCCGTCATTTTGGCTGCTTTTGCCCTCCATCTCTGAATGAAGTCCGCAAAGGGTTCCTTTGCGCCCATCTTGGTTGATTCCAACTCTCGCGTAGTCATCTTAAGTTGGACATTGTAGCTATATTGGGAGTTGAAAGCAGCCCCAATATCGACCCAGGTCTTTCTTTTGGAAAGGTCCAATGACAGAAACCATTGGAATGCGGGACCAGTGAGAGTTTGTGGAAAGAGTTGAGCCATAGTTTCTTCCTCGATTCCGTGTAGTTTCATTGCACTGTGATATGCCAACAAATGGGTCTTAGGATCCCCAGAACCATCAAACTTTACAAAGTCGGGCATTTTAAACCTCTCGGGTAGCCTAGCATTAGGAAAAGGGCAAAGACGATCCATGTCTAAACCACCAGCGCCTATCTTCTCGGCCTTGGAGACTGTTTCTTCGAGTTTGGCCATCTTGGCGATCAGCATGGCCATTTCTGGATTCGGAGTAGGGTTTTCTCCTTGACGGTTTTCTTCGACCACAAGTTCACGTTCTCCGCCACCTCCTCCAGCTGCAGCTGCCGGAGGGAGGCGTTCCTCAATTAAGGCACGGAGATTGGCCGTAGAGGCGTCGGCCTGATCGGCCCTTTCTTGCATAATGGCCAAATTGCGTTGAATGTCGGCGAGGACCTGGGCAAGAGTCGGAGTTTCAGCCATGTTGAGAGGTTAGATCTTGGCTGGGAACAGCGGTCGAGGTGTAGAGGATGGAGTGAAAGGTGAGGCCTCTCCCAACAGAAAACAATCCGGAGCTTCCGTCGTGGCAGACTCAGAAACAGACCCACCCAAATCTTCTCACAGACAGACCCGGTGGACGTTCTCAAGTAGGTTTGGCCCTTGATTCTGAATCTGTACGGTGCGATGGCTAGACAGTAAAGTAGAAGGGCTCAGTGACAGCCTGCAGCAATTTTATTTGAAAGAGAGAATGAAAAATGCTCAACGTCGTCGGTGTCCTCCTAGACTCTAGAACTAACAGACAAAACCGTTTTATGACAGCCGGACGTTGCCCAAGTCCTCGGATTTCTTTTCGACGGTGTACCTTGAAAGAATCGACGAACACTAAGAGATGTCGAAACAGCCTAAGTCTTTGACTATCCCGTTCTCGAAGTTTCAATGTTGGAATGAAATAACTTGGTGTCGACGACATGATACTGTAACCAAGAGGACGTAAGCAGCACTGTGCCGGAGCCTCGAATGGTGTAAGTGTTTAACACTTTTAACCTGGGCGGTTTGAGCATCATGGCATGACTTCCGTTGTTCCTAGTTTTCTGTTTGAAACCTCGATTGGGTTTTGGACAAGGACTTAGAAAGTCTCGATTTCCCAAAGTCTCGTTGACCCAAGGAATTGGAAAGTTGATAACGTGCACCATCATGATGCACGACTCGTCATCGGTCCAGGCAGCGCCCGAGCAGGCATAAAACGGGTTTGAAAGAGAGAAACCCTAAAAGCCGCCCTAGCATGCTCCTACGCAGAACGGTATGGATGTATGTACAGGCATGCGATATGGAAAGCAGTAACACATAGACAGTTTATGGGGGTTAGATGCAAGTAATCCTACCCTGTGGGTTCCTGTCTTAGTTTTGAAAGGTTCTATTGCTTTGTACGCATGGCGAGGCTGGTTTTGGCTTAGAGGGGTTCCTCAGACTAGAGATGTTTTATACCTCCCATCGCAATGCGTGCAGCAGAGCAATGGTCAAACGGTAATACGTCTCATCATCGTCCAAGGTTGTTGGGCATTCGAGGACCTCGGGCTCCAGTAAACTGTGCCGGTTACCCAAAACACCTCAACGGGGCTGATAGAACACCGATGCAAATGAACGCGTGTTGAAAGAATGATCGAGAGAGAGAGAAATGCAAATGTTTGTTTTAAAAAAACACCTTTTGAAGCTTGGCTCACTTCATTAATCGACACTTGGAGAAAACTACACAAGTGAACAATAGCAAAGCCCCAGTGCGGAGTGGTCAGATGTAGAACCCTATTACCATTCCGTTCTTCAGTAGCGCGAAGCGTACTGTTTTGACAGACTTTTGAAAAATTGTTCATTCATGTATTATTTTCCAAATGTTGATTAATGTAATGTCCCCAGTAGAGTCGCCACTGTGGGCACACGCCCCAAAAATCCCATTTTTAAGCATAAAATTCTGGGTGCGCCCTTATCTCGCGGAAATCGCGGCGAAGTGCTTCGCAGATCAGAGAGTCGCCACTCGGGTTTTGCGGTTTGTACCCAAGAAACCATTCTTTTGAAAACGTTTGGACTACGTTTGTTTGATTTTTGAAAAAGGCTTTTGTAGACTGGACCGTCGTCACCTTCGATCTTGAGGTTCGGGAGCCAGATTACGAGAGGGGAAGGGTTTTATGGCACCCCTCTCGCCCAGTCCGGAGACCGGTCTCTACTCAGGCGTTCTATAAAACATTTGTATTTTCTCTCTTTATTTGATCATTCTTTTAACCAGTTAGGGCGGGAGAACAGTTAACAGGGATTAAAACTGTAACAGATTGCATTTATATACAAAAGATGTAACAAAATGTTTATGGATGCTTGCATTTATGTATAATAGATTGAGAACAAGCTTTTGTGGACATTTTAAGTAGACTAGAACATACTGATTGTGAGGTAATGCACACAGGAACAAGCCTGCATGCACTGGCCAAGCCACTGCATGCAGTCATGACCTGCGTGCGCCACACCACAACTGGCGTGCGCCGGTAAGCTTAAGACCACAGCTTCTGTTATCAACCCTCTGGGCTCTGGAAAGGACCAGTGCACACCCAGGACAAACCACACAGTTTATAAAGGCTATTAAGCTATTACAGACAGATTAATGGGCTTGAAAGCCACCAAATAGACAGAAAACCCCTTAAACAGTGAGGGGAGGATGATCAAAGGCCTGGATGTAAGATCCATGCAAGGGCCAAGCCACTGGAACATAGCTCACTACCGTACGCCACTAGTTAAGGGGCGCACGCCAGTCATCTGTATATCCCAATGCTTTGGCTTTGCACACCCTAGGCTCTGGAACAGGACCAGAGGGACCTAGAAGGCCAAACTAAGCAGTAAGTACAGATAGAAAAGAAAGCAGTTCTAAATACAGGAAAACTGTAAACTGGTTTTAGCATGCAGCAGGGTGATCAAAGCTTAAATAATGCAAGAAAACAATGATCCATGATCCCCACACCAGTTCTGCACCTACCACCATTACTGGCGTGCGGTACTCACAACTGGCGTGCGCCACTTATCATTGTGCACGGTTTTGAAACCTTGCTAGCATTAGGGCCAGGACTGGTATAGATTACCAGCCTTGACCCTGCCAGCCCCCCTCAGGGGTCAGAACAGAAAGCAGGAGCAAGAGGTATTATACCTTTGCTTGTGAGTTTGATGGATGGTTTGAACTTTGAGCTTGAAAGGAGATGGATGAAGGATGTATGTGGTAAGATTTTAGGACTGTGGAGAGTATGTTCTTCACTTACTCTTTCTATGAGGAAGAAAGGAAGCAAAGAACAATGAAGGAGAAGAAGACAAAGGATGGTTTTTGTCTTTATGGAGCTAATTCTTTCTTAATGATGCCAACCCTTTGCAAATGAATGCAAAGGGGGTGCAAAGGGGGTATTTATGGAGGAGGGAGGACTGAAATCAGCCTGCCCTTAGGGGCTGTTTGGATGGCCAAACATTGGAGGAAGCTCCCATGCATTTAATGCATGGGACTTGGCTTGATGGAAGGTGTAGGAGAGAGAAGGGAACAGTTTCTGGCCGAATTAATGATCAGGAGGCTGCCAGCTGACGTTAGGCGGCTACAAGACTCCCGCCCATCTGGCTGAAAAAAGTTTGATTTGATTGGTACTGATTGGCGTGCGCCCCTTGTTGAGTGGCGTGCGCCAGATAGTGGTAATGACTGACACGTGGCAGTGGTTCCTGCGCACGCTAGTCCATCACCAGCGTACTCCAGCAGGGTTTTGTTGAGGCCATTTGGTTCTGGCTTGAGGGTTCGACAAGGGTTTGAAATGGGTTTGGACGAGGTTCGGGACGCTCAAAGCTCAAACTCATCAAACAACTCGGTATGTTCTCGACCTTAATCATCATTGGGGAATCAAAGACCGTAAGTAAACTAATTCGGACAGTCCAGATTAGGGTGTCTACAAATAGACCCACCCAAATCTTATAGATAGACCCGGCGGACGTTCCCAAGTAGGTTTGGCTCTTGATTCTGAATCTGAATAGTGTGACGGCTAGACAGTAAAGTAGAAGGGCTCAGTGACAGCCTGCAACAATTTTATTTGAAAGAGAGAAAGAATGCTCAACGTCGTCGGTGTCCTCCTAGACTCTAGAACTAGCAGACAAAACCGTTTTATGACAGCTGGACGCTGCCTAGGTCCTTGGATTTCTTTTTGACGGTGTACCTTTGATGGAATCGACTAACACTAAGAGATGTCGAAACAGTCTAAGCCTTTGACTATTCCGCTATCGAAGTTTCAATGTTGGAATGGAACAACTCGGGGTTTTAATGTCATGATGCTGTAACCAAGAGGGCGTAAGCAGCACTGTGCTGAAGCCTTGGGCGGTGTAAGTGTTTAGCACTTTTAACTTGAGCGGTGTGAGCATCATGGCATGTTTCCCGTTGTTCCTAGTTTTCTGTTTGAAACCACGATCGGGGTTTAGATAAGGACTTAGAAAGTCTCGTTGACCCAAGGAATTGGAAAGTCGATAACGTGCACCATTACGACGCACGACTCTTCATCGGTCCAGGCAGCGCCTTAGCAGGCATAAAACGGGTTTGAAAGAGAGACAACCCTAAAAGCCGCCCTAGCATGCTCCTACGCAAAACGGTATGAATGTATGTAAATGCATGCGATATGGAAAGCGGTAACACATAGACAGTTTATGGGGTTAGATGCAAGTAATCCCACCCTGTAGGTTCCTGTCTTAGTTTGAAAGGTTCTAGTGCTTTGTACGCGTGACGAGGCTGGTTTTGGCTTAAGGGGGTTCCTCAGGCTAGAGATGTTTTATACCTCCCATCGCCCTGCGTGCAGCAAAACAATGGTCAAACGGTAATACGTCTCATCATCGTCCAAGGTTGTTGGGCATTCGAGGACCCCGGCCTCTAGTAAACTGTGCCGGTTACCCAAAACGCCTCAACGGGGCTGATAGAACACCGATGCAAATGCGCGCGCGCCAAAGAATGATTGAGAGAGAGAGGAATGGAACGCTTTTTGGAAAAATGCATTTTGAAGCTTGGCTCACTTCATTAATCGACACTCGGAAAAAACTACACAAGTGAACAATAGTAAAAGCCCCAGTTCAGAGTGGTCGGATGTAGAATCCTGTTATGTTACCATTCCGTTCTTCAGCAGCGCGGAGCGTACTGTTTTGACAGACTTTTAAAAATTGTTCATTCATGTATTAATTTCCAAATGTTGATTAATGTAATGTCCCCAGTAGAGTCGCCACTGTGGGCACACGCCCCAAAAATCCCTACATTTTCGGTCTGTAAAAATCCCGGGTGCGCCCTTCTCGCGGAAAGCGCGGCGAAACGCTTCGCAGATCAGAGAGTCGCCACTCGGGTTTTGCGGAGAGTACCCAAGAAACCGTTTTTTCAAAAAAAAAACGTTTGGATTACGCTTGTTTGAATTTGAAAAAGGCATGTAGACTGGACCGTCGTCACCTTCGATATCTGAGGTTCGGGAGCCAGGTTACGAGAGGGGAAGAGTTTTATGGCACCCCCTCTCGCCCAATCCGGGGATCGGTCTCTACTCAGGCATTTTGTAAAAACGTTTACTTTTCTCTCTCATTCGATCATTTTTAGCCAGTTAGGGCGGGGGAACAGTTAATGGGGATTTAAAACTGTAACACGTTTGCATTTATGTACAAAAGTTTGATGGATGTTTGATGTTTGATCTAAAGCAAGTATAATAGATTGAGAACAAGCTCCTGTGAGTGTTTGGAACAAACTGGAATACACTGACCTAGGTGACGCACCCAGGATCGAGCCTATATGCACTGGCCAAGCCACTACATGTAGTCATGACCTGCGTGCGCCACACCAGATCTGGTGTGCGCCGGTAAGCCCGCACCCACAGCTCTTGCAAACAACCCTTTGGGCTCTGGAATGGACCAGTGCACACCCAGAACAAACCACGCAGTTATAAAGACAATAAAATATAGTTACAGACAGATCAAGGGCTTAGAAGCCACCAAATGGATAAACAACCCCTTAAACAGTGAGGGGAGGAAAAGCAGAGGCCAGGGCCTAGTTGCCATGCAAGGGCCAGCCACTGACCAAGGTATGACTGGCGCACGCCGGTACAAGGTACCGTGCGCCAGTTGACATGACTTGGCCAGTGCTTGGCTTTGCATCATCTGGGCTCTGGAACATGACCAGAAGGCTTCCAGGGGCATTCCAAAGCAACAGAAATGAAATACTGAGTACTATAACTGAACAGTTCTAAAAGACAAAAAGCAGTAAACTGGTTTTAGCATGCTTGCAAGGTGATCAGAACAGGGACATAACAAAATAATGATGATCGGTGATCCCCACGCCAGTTTTGCCATACAGCCATGACTGGCGTACGGTACAAATAACTGGCGTGCGCCACCTGAACACCACACACGGCTTTGAAGCCTTGACCCTGCCAGCCTCCCTCAGGGGTCAGAATAGAAAATAGAAGCAAAAGGTGATATACCTTTGCTTGTGAGTTTGGAAGTGAGCTTGAGCTTGGGGTTTGAGGGTTTGAGAGGTGAGTATGGAGTGGTATGGACTGTGGGTGTTATTCTCCTTGCCTTATCTCTCAATGGATGAAAGAAAAAGCAAGAAGAACAAATGGAAAAAGAAGGACCAAAGCTTGGGCCTCTTAATGGTGCTAACCCTTTGCAAATGAATGCAAAGAGGGGGTATTTATGGAGGAGAGAGACTGAAAATCAGTTGGCCTTAAGGCTTGTTTGGTGGCTTAAGGGAGGAGTGAGCCTCCCATGCATTAAATGCATGGGACAAGGCTTGAGAGGTGGTGTAGGAGTGGAGGGAATAGGAGGACGGCCTCAGCCACCAGAGGACTGCTGGCAGACGCCAGGTGGCACCCAAAACTCCCGCGTGTTCAGCTGGAATAAAGTTGATTTGACTGGTACTGACTGGCGTACGCACTTTGTAAGTGGCGTGCGCCAGTAACTGGGGATGACTGACACGTGGCGGTGCTTCCAGCGCACGCTAGTCATCCACCAGCGTACTCCAGTAGGGTTTTGCTGAGGCCATTTGATTCTGGCTTGAAGGTTTCGACAAAGGGTTCGGAAAGGTTCGGATGAGGTTCAGGACGCTCAAAGCTCAAACTCTTTAACAAACTCGGGATGTTCTTGACCTTAATCATCATTGGGGAATCAAAGACCGCAAGTAAACTAATCTGGACAGTCCAGAATAGGGTGTCTACACTATGCGGTTAGAGCTTTGGGTTGTGGCGGTGTTGCTGGCAGTAGCAGCATTGGCGTAGTTGTTACCGCCAAAGAGAGCAGTGCTGCTTTCGGTGTAAGCACGGGGCTTGGATTTCGACGTTGAGGTAGCAGGAGCAGATTCGGTCCTCGGGATGACCCCAGTTTGGAGAGCTTCCTCAATGGCAAGGCCGGAGTCAAAGAAAGTTTCCCAGTTTGCCCCTTGGACTAGCACGAGGTTCTTAGCAAAGTCTGGCTTCAGATTGCGAGAGATGATGCGGATTTGATCCTTCTCACTTGGACGGTCCGTCATTTGGGCTGCCTTTGCCCTCCATCGCTGAATGAAATTCGCAAAGGACTCATTTGCGCCCATTTTGGTTGATTCCAACTCTCGAGTGGTCATCTTGAGTTGAACGTTGTAACTGTATTGGGCGTTAAAAGCGGCCCCAATATCGACCCAGGTTTTTCTTTTGGAGAGATCCAGAGACAGAAACCATTGAAAAGCAGTACCAGCAAGAGTTTGAGGGAAAAGTTGCGCCATAGTTTCCTCTTCAATTCCATGTAATTTCATTGCACTATGGTATGCTAACAAGTGGGTCTTGGGATCCCCAGATCCGTCAAACTTCGCAAAATCAAGCATTTTAAACCTTTCAGGTAATCTAGCATTTGGAAACGGGCAGAGACGGTCCATGTCCAAACCACCAGCGCTTATCTTCTCAGCCTTGGAGACGGTTTCCTCAAGTTTCGCCATCTTAGCAATCAGGGCAGCCATTTCCGGGCTTGGAGCAGGGTTTTCACCTTGTGGGTTCTCTTCGATCACGGGTTCGCGCTCTTCCCTTCCGCCACCTCCTCCAGCTGCAGCCACTAGAGGAAGTCGCTCTTCAATTAGGGCGCGAAGGTTGGCTGTAGAGGCATCGGCTTGATCGGCCCTTTCTTGCATGATGGGTAGATTGCGTTGAATGTCGGTGAGAACCTGGGCAAGAGTCGGAGGTGGAGTTTCAGCCATATCGAAAGGTTCTGTCTTGACTTGGACGAGTTTCTGAGGTGCAGGGAACGGAGTGAAAGGAGTCGGTGGCAAGGCCTCTCCTAGCAGAAAACAACCCTGAGCTTCCGTCGTGGCAGACCCAAAAACAGACCCACCCAAATCTTACAGACAGACCCGGCGGACGTTCCCTAGTAGGTTTGGCTCTTGATTCTGAATCTGAACAGTATGACGGCTAGACAGTGATAGGCGCGTAAATGTTCACATTAGCGCCCCCTAATTTATCTTTGTTAAGTCTCATTTATATTATTATTTAGAGTTTTTATTCTTTTATTCTTGTGTTATAGGTATCTGGATGGTTTGATACAAAAATGCACAAAGTTAAGAATATTAAATGGTTTTTTGAAGCGGTCCGTTGGAAGGTTATATGGAGTCAAGTGTTCACTAATTAGTCCATGGGCATTACTGAGGAAAATAATTTGCAATTCCATTGTGTGGGCCAATGTTCACGATTGGTTTGACTGAATGGTGGGCCAAGAAGGGGAAAAATGGAATTCTGTTTGGAGTAAAGGGAGAAAAGAAAAAAAGGAATTAGGCCTAAGCCTCTCGGCCCACGAGGGTTAGGATTAAGTCGGCTACAGGAGGATAAAGAGGAAAAAATGAGAGAACGGGGGCTATCATCAGATCACTTTTTACACGCATAAACCGAGAATAGGAGCAGCGGCATCGGGATCTACTTCCTCCCACGGAAAAAAAGAGAGAACGGGGGCTGCTGTATCGATTCTCTAGTCCGATAGTTTATCTTCCGAGTTTGTCTTCCTTTCAAGTTTTGTTCAACTATTCGCACTTCGGTAAACCCTTTTAATTTCTGTTCTTAATAAAAGTTGTTCGTTTGTTTTTGTTTAGCTTGGATCTCTTGTTTATTTTCCGTATCAAGTAATAAAAGCATGATTAATTCTAGGGTTTTATTCCTATTATTTTTAATAATGAGTGAGTAGTTTTTCTGAGGTTTGGTCGTTGGGTAAAGGCGCGCCGCGACCCAATTAGGATTCGTCTCGCAATTTTCCTGTTCATTAATTTAATTAAATAATTTTAGTTGGTGAAAACTACTTTCGTTGGACGAATCCGAGGCATTGCCGGGACTCATGTGAGCGGGAACGGGGGACCAAAACCTGTTCGCCGCTGTGTACGGGACCGGCAACCTTAGGATTCGCATCCTTCGGAGTTTCCAATTCTCCCTAATTTTAACCGTTTTTAGAACTTTGAAAAGCGAGCGGATTCTGATTGGGTAGCAAGTGCCGGATTCCCTATATACGACTGTGCCTCTCTTTTTAATCATTTGAGCAAGTTATCTGTTAGTATTAGTTAATTAATCAACTAAAAGACAAGGGGTGGCTACCTAAGAGCTAATTCTAATACTACAACCCGAGGTTCCACAGCACACACTTCACCGTCCTTAGTGGATTCGACTCCGGTCTTACCGGGTATTGTGCTACATCGGTCGCAGCCCTACGCTTGGGGCAACCCATTATTTTAGGTCTAGGAATCGGTCAAGCATTAGAAGGGCTCAGTGACAGCCTGCAACAATTTTATTCGAAAAAGAATGCTCATGTCAACGTCGTCGGTGTCCTCCTAGACTCTAGAACTAGCAGACAAAATCGTTTTATGACAGCTGGACGCCGCCCAGGTCCTCGGACTTCTTTTCGAGGGTGTACCTTGATGGAATCGACTAACACTAAGAGATGTCGAAACAGCCTAAGCCTTTGACTATTCCGCTCTCGAAGTTTCAATGTTGGAATGGAACAACTCGGGGTTTTAATGTCATGATGCTATGACCAGGATGGCGTAAGCAGCACTGTGCCGGAGCCTCGAGCGGTGTAAGTGTTTAGCACTTTTAACCTGAGCGGTGTGAGCATCATGGCATGTTTCCTGTTGTTCCTAGTTTTCTGCTTGAAACCTCAATCGGGTTTAGACAAGGGCTTAGAAAGTCACGATTTCCCAAAGTCTTATTGACCCAAGGAATTGGAAAGTTGATAACGTGCACCATCACGATGCACGACTCTTCATCGGTCCAGGCAGCGCCTTAGCAGGCATAAAACGGGTTTGAAAAAGAGACAACCCTAAAAGCCGCCCTAGCATGCTCCTACGCAAAACGGTATGAATGTATGTACAGACATGCGATATGGAAAGCAGTAACACATAGACAGTTTATGGGGTTAGATGCAAGTAATCCTACCCTGTGGGTTCCTGTCTTAGTTTGAAAGGTTCTAGTGCTTTGTACGCGTGACGAGGTTGGTTTTGGCTTAAGGGGGTTCCTCAGGCTAAAGATGTTTTATACCTCCCATCGCCCTGCGTGCAGCAAAGCAATGGTCAAACGGTAATACGTCTCATCATCGTCCAAGGTTGTTGGGCATTCGAGGACCCCGGTCTCCAGTAAACTGTGCCGGTTACCCAAAACGCCTCAACGGGGCTGATAGAACACCGATGCAAATGCGCGCGCACCAAAGAATGATTGAGGGAGAGAGAAACGGAACGCTTTTTGGAAAAATGCCTTTTGAAGCTTGGCTCACTTCATTAATCGACACTCGGAAAAAACTACACAAGTGAACAATAGTAAAAGCCCCAGTTCGGAGTGGTCGGATGTAGAATCCTGTTACGTTACCATTCCGTTCTTCAGCAGCGCGGAGCGTACTGTTTTGACAGACTTTTGAAAATTGTTCATTCATGTATTAATTCCCAAGTGTTGATTAATGTAATGTTCCCCAGCAGAGTCGCCACTGTGGGCACACGCCCCAAAAATCCTACATCTTTAGTCTGTAAAAATCCCGGGTGCGCCCTTCTCGCGGAAAGCGCGGCGAAACGCTTCGCAGATCAGAGAGTCGCCACTCGGGTTTTGCGGAGAGTACCCAAGAAACCGTGTTTTCGAAAACGTTTGGATCACGTTTGTTTGAATTTGAAAAAGGCATGTAGACTGAACCGTCGTCACCTTCGATATCTGAGGTTCGGGAGCCAGGTTACGAGAGGAGAAGGGTTTTATGGCACCCCCTCTCGCCCAATCCGGAGATCGGTCTCTACTCGGGCATTTTTGCAAAGCGTTCATTTTTCTCTCTCATTCGATCATTTTTAGCCAGTTAGGGCGGGGGAACAGTTAATGGGGATTTAAAACTGTAACACGTTTGCATTTATGTACAAAAAACATGATGGATGTTTGATGTTTGATCTAAAACAAGTATAATAGATTGAGAACAAGCTCCTGTGAGTGTTTGGAACAAACTGGAACACACTGACCTAGGTGATGCACCCAGGATCGAGCCTATATGCACTGGCCAAGCCACTGCATGTAGTCATGACCTGCGTGCGCCACACCATATCTGGCGTGCGCCGGTAAACCCAAACCCACAGCTCTTGCAAACAACCCTCTGGGCTCTGGAATGGACCAGTGCACACCCAGGACAAAACACGCAGTTATAAAGACAATAAAATATAGTTACAGACAGATCAATGGCTTAAAAGCCACCAAATGGATAAACAACCCCTTAAACAGTGAGGGGAGGAAAAGCAGAGGCCAGAGCCTAGTTGCCATGCAAGGGCCAGCCACTGACCAAGGTGTGACTGGCGCACGCAGGTACACGGTACCGTGCGCCAGTTGACACAACTTGGCCAGTGCTTGGCTTTGCATCATCTGGGCTCTGGAACATGACCAGAAGGCTCCCAGGGGCATTCCAAAGGAACAGAAATGAAATACTAAGTACTATAACTGAACAGCTCCAAAAGACAGAAAGCAGTAAACTGGTTTTAGCATGCTTGCAAGGTGATCAGAGTATAAATATAACAAAATAAGGATGATCGGTGATTCCCACGCCAGCTTTGCCATACAGCCATGACTGGCGTACGGCACTAATGTCTGGCGTGCGCCACCTGATCATTACACACGGCTTTGAAGCCAGCATTAGGGCCAGGACTGGTATAGATTACCAGCCTTGACCCTGCCAGCCCCCCTCAGGGGTCAGAACAGAAAACAGAAGCAAAAGGTGGTATACCTTTGCTTGTGAGTTTTGAGAAAGAACTTGAGCTTCGAGCTTGGAGTTTGAAGGTTTGAGAGGTGAGTGTAGGATATACTATGGACTGAGTGTAGTTCTCCTTGCCTTATCTCTCAAGTGGATGAAAGAAAAAGCAAGAAAAAAAAGAGGGAAGAAGGAGAACCATTGCTTGGCCTCTTAATGATGCTAACCCCTTGCAAATGAATGCAATGGGGGTATTTATGGAGGAGAGAGGGACTGAAATCAGTTGGCCCTAAGGGTGTATTTGGTTGGCTTAAGCCAAGTGTGAGCCTCCCATGCTTTTAATGCATGGGACTTGGGTTAAAAGGTGATGTAGGAGTGGAGGGAACAGGAGGACGGCCTCAGCCACCAGAGGACTGCTAGCAGACGCCAGGTGGCACCAAAACTCCCGCGTGTTCGTCTGGAATAAAGTTGATTTGACTGGCACTGACTGGCGTACGCACCTTGTTAAGTGGCGTGCGCCAGTAACTGGGGATGACTGACACGTGGTGGTGCTTCCAGCGCACGCTAGTCCACCACCAGCGTACTCCAGTAGGGTTTTGCTGAGGCCATTTGGTTCTGGCTTGAAGGTTTCGACAAAGGGTTCGGAAAGGTTCGGATGAGGTTCGGGACGCTCAAAGCTCAAACTCTTTAACAAACTCAAAATGTTCTTGACCTTAATCATCATTGGGGAATCAAAGACCGCAAGTAAACTAATCTGGACAGTCCAGAATAGGGTGTCTACAATTTTCAGATTTTCTTTTTTTGAAATTTTCTCCACCGATTTTTCATCAAAAATTGGTGGCTTATTCCAATCCACTATTGGATCTGGAATAATATTTGATGTGAATGGCCACTTGATGGTAGCTTCATCCACTTTTGTCCTCCCCCTCGACTGATGGTTACCAGCCAAAGGTTTGGTGATAGAAATATCATCCGACACCTCCTCCTCTTTCGGAAACAAAGGTTGAACCGGACGACGGCGAGGTGGGTTCCCCCCTACAGCCATGGCAGCCACCTGATCGGTTAGGACGCCAATCGCATCCATCACACGCTGCTCAAGTTGTTGGAACCGCGCCTCCATTCGTGCTTCTCGTGCAACTTTACTTCGTTCATACACATCTTCGGCAACAGCATAACGACCATAACGAACTTCTTGTTGCGCCATGATCCAGAATCGAGCGCAGGCTCTGATACCAACTGATGCAGGGAGGCGTGTTGGAATAGAAGAATGCGTAACAAGGACAATCACGAATAAGTTTGAACTAGAGATACTCTCTCTACGAACAAACAATATTGAGAAACTTCTCAATTTTCATTAATAATTCATAAACAACTCTCTTGCCCTAAGGCTTACAGCAATTATTTATAATAGTAGCAACCCTAGAACTAAAAAGGAAACAAAATACTAGGAAGAAACCCTAATTCTTGTGGACCAAGAAAACAATAAAAAGGAAATAAAATCAACCTAAATAAGAAAACTCAATATTCTAGGTAATTTATGCTAATACGGAAAGACTCCTAATAAAATACTAATTTAGAAATTCCAAAATAAAATCCATATATTTTTAGGATATTGGCCTGCATCACATATCGCCCATTTAAGCCACTCAAAGTTGGTTAATATATTCTAAAGGTTACTCCACCTATATATTGCCAATTGATTTTAGGTTGGAACCCTCCAAGAATTCTAACGTGGTATTAGAGCTAGGTCTTGAGTGGCCTCACCTCTCGTGGGAAAGTCTCTGTCATCTCTGTCGTCGATTGAGTCAATCGCTCAGCTCCTGATTTTAGGTTGTAACTCTCCAAGAAATTCAACAATAACATTCACCTCAAAATCATGACTTTATTCTGGTATAATTGTTGGGTACCATATGTTTTTCTACTTAAATTTGTGAACAAGAAAGCTTCTCTTATTTCTATAAATCATTAGAATTCCACAAAATGAGGGTGTAGTCCAATAAACACAACAGAAAAAGTCTCTACGCACCTCATAATCAGAGAGCCAATATTTTCCACAATAAAAGGTCGTACTCGTACTCGAAGAAGTAAATTTCAAGTGAAAGACTAAGCAAACAACGTCAATCCAGTCCAAGATTTGAACCCACCTTACATAGTTGGTCAAAAATATCTTGAAACACCAACACTTGGCGAAATTTCATAACGTCAAATTACACTTGGTGAAATTTCACAACACTTGGCGAAGTGTTTCTTTCATAATAATAGGTAATATGGAAGTCTTTTTCTTTTCCCTGTCGGTTGTTCCACGTACCAATATCATGGTTTAGGTTTCCTTTTACTTGATGTATCCGTATCAAGTTTCTAATAATATACTAATATTTTTGTCGATTAAAAAAAAAGAAAAGGTAATAATAACAAATGTTATTCAATAATAACCTGCAGTGTTATAAAACATTTTCACAATGTAGGTGGTGGTGGTGGTGCTGGTTGGGATGTAGGTCGTTGGTTGTGATGCCGTATACTACAAGAAATTTGGGATCTCCCAACGGTTTTTTTAGCAACGGTTCAAAAAACCGTCGGTATAGATAGTGTGTAGCAACGGTTTACAAAACGTTACTAGAAACAGGACTATAGCAACGGTTTTCATGCAACCGTTACTAGATTACAAGACTATAGCAACGGTTTTCCATAACCGTTACTAAAAACCGGACTATAGCAACGGTTTTCTATAACCGTTACTAAAAACCGGACTATAGCAACGGTTTTCCAATAACCGTTACTAAAAATTATTTTTTGAAAATTTGTTAGAAGCCGGTTTTAAAATTAAAAAAAACAATTTTTGTGTTAAAAAACAGTTTTTTTTTTTTTGAAAAATTGTTAGAAGCCGTTTTAAAAAAAAAAAAAAATTTTTGTGTTAAAACACTTTAAATTATTTTTTTTGTAAATACTGTTTTTTTTAAAGTTTCTGAAAAAAAAAACAATTTTTAAAAATAATTTTCTGGAAACATTGTTGAGAAAGAGAATTTTTTTTATGTAATGATGGGTGTATTTGATTGAAAAAATGTGGAGATCATTAGATTTGATTATTGACAAAAAAGTTGCTAGTTTTGATTATTCAAAAGCCAAAATTTGATGAGTTACTAATTAAGAGGTTGCTAAGTTTGGTTATTACAATGTGAACACTTTTTTGAGCAAATATTGCTAATTTTAACAACTTTTTGGTTTTGATTATTACATTGTGGATGCTCTAATGACAGTTCGCATAATATAAAATATTAGTAGTCCCTTAATATTACACAAGTGCTGGGCTAGCCCAGCTGGTTTGCACTCACGTGCGCATACGCGAGGTCCTGGGTTCGATTCCCAGGAGGAGCAAAATTGTGTTAAGGCCATGCGCCATGCGGGCGCCACGTCTGCTGCCCACACAGGCGCCAGGTGGTGTCCACGTGGATGACACGTGGCTGCCATGTCATATTTTACCCCAGATTTAAAAAAAAAAAAAACTTTCCTTTAGCAACGGTTACAAGCGTTGCTAAAGAAACCGTTACTAAAAAAAAATCTGTACCAACGCTCGTCAAAACCGTTGCTATACCCCTATAGAAACGGATATATTGCAACGGTTTGACCAACCGTTGGTATAGCCTAAATGGGTCTCTACCAACAGTTTTTCGGCTTTTTGGCAACGCTTTCGACCGTTGTTATAGAACGATTTTCTTGTAGTTTTCCTGTTTTCTTTTAATCTTTGTAACTTCGGTTATTTGATTAATGAAATTTTCTTTGCCGATCAAAAAAAAAAAAAATTCAAGGCAGAGCTACACCAATGACGAAGTGAGATAAATTGGCCCCACATGGTTAATTTACTTTTTTGGTACGAAGAACATTTTTCTTTGAGATATTTGTTATTCTCTTCCAAAACAGCACGGAGAACGTGACCCATGATTTTAACATGAGAACGTGAGATATTTTCTTTGAGATATTTTTTATTTGCCCCACAAAAGCCTTAACATGAGAACGTGACCCATGATTTTAACAATCATGGATATCTATACTTTCCACTTAATTTTGTCTATGATGATGGACAAATAACGATTAGGCCTCAAGACAAATGCTGCCTCCGTCACTGCTAGTGCTTGGCATCCTCTTGTTCCCCACCCAAGATTAAGTTCCATTTCCCCGACCTTGCACCCAATCCTTTATGAGTTTACAATATGTATAACATACAGCACGAGACAATTGTTTTTCCCTTTAATGTATTGGTATATATCTTGCCAAAAGAATCAACTAATTTGAAGAGACCAATCCCGTCGTTCACTGACGAGGATTCAATTAAAGTCAAGACAAAAGTATCGTATGGACTGACTTACAATCAGTTGTTTGCATGGTACATCCATAAACAGGAAAGGGTACATCCCACAAAACCTTATGCTTTTTTCCATCACACCCGAAAAGGAGTAATGACCGGCCATGAATCACAAGGCCTCAACTTGCGAAATACACATCCTAAATAAAATACCAAAAACACCCCAAGTAGACCACCACTGGCCTTGTGAATACCTAATATGTACTTAGTCTACGTTCTTATGAACTTAACTTAAACTTAACTAAGATTTAAAAAAAAAAATCTTTTTTTTATTTTTTTTTCATTTGTTAGTTTTGTCCCAAACTTTTGTGAATTATTAATTCGTCTCGACGAGAGGAATCGGAAAAATAATTTTTTTTTACTTCTACCCAAGTATTTTTAGAAATAACCACTTCTTAGGCCAAAAGGTGACTCTTTTTTTTTTTTGCTAAAAAATGATTATTTCTCAAAATATTTGAGTAAAACTAAAAAAAATATTACTTTTCCGATTCCTCTCGTCGAGACTAATCAATAACTCACAAAAATTTGACAAAAAACTAACAAAAGCGAAAAAAAATTCAAATAAGGACAATTTTCAAATTTAAGTTAAGTTAATAAGAACACAGCCTTAGTTACAAGTATATAATTAACTTTTCTTCGCTGATTAAAAAAAAAATCTAATCAACCGTTGAAATACAATGTACCTGGCCAAGAAAAGGGTACTCTTGAACTATATTCGCAAGCAATCTTTATTATATAATTTTTTTAGAATAGGAGGACATCCAAACTCTATAAATAGCAAGTACGAGAGCTCTTCTGTCTATCCAACCAGCTAGAGAGTGAAAGCAAGGACTAAAATAGTGTTCTTTCTGGTTTAGTCGAGCACCCTCTTCTCTTAACCGTTCATAGCCTCCAAAGCAACCCACTAGGAAAATGGAAATAAACTCTAGCCCAACTCTATCATTGACCCATGGCAAAGTACCCGAGGTCATTCCACATCGCTCTGCAAATTTCCATCCGAGTGTTTGGGGAGATTATTTCCTTACCTACGCTTCTGTCGCCATGGTAAAATTGTCTCATATTGTTTTGAATCATATGTAGAATACTTAAATTAAATCCTTACAGCCTTCCAATATGATCAACATAAATGCGATTTTTTATATATATTAATCTCGGTTTAGGATATATAGTGAAAACAAGCATAAAAATATTATTATTTGATTGAGTTACGTACGTAGTAATATATATAATTTCACTATCTTCGTTTCCATCATATATACTTTTGTCGTTCTCTTCACAAAGTCAAGATTGTTATAGATATTTGATTTCGTGGTTACAAATGTTTCGGTAATATTTTGGTGACAAGTACTGTTGTTTGAACACTATATAGTCATAGATATACCATGTTGCACCCATTATTTGTGACATGTTTAGTATCATGTAAGACACTACATTAGACTAGTTCCAAATGAGCATATTTATCATTGTTTCCATAGGAACCGGATGTTAAAACGGAGCAAAGAATTGAGCAGCTCAAAGAAAAAGTGAGAGAGATGATAGTGGCAAGTGCTGATAAATCTTCACAGAAGTTGAGCTTGATTGATGTAATTCAACGCCTAGGTGTGGGCTACCATTTCGAAACCGAGATTGAGACAACATTACAGCACATATATGAAACCTATCATGAAATGGCCAACGATGAAGATCTTTACACTATGGCTCTCTCATTTCGAGTGCTTAGACAGAAAGGACATCCTGTCTCCTGTGGTAATTCTCTTTTACTTACTACCCATATTTATTTGGTTACATCCCCGGTTTTTGTAGTATCCATATTTTGGTTGAAATATGTTATTCCCAGCGAAAGATATATAAACCTGGACGCACACACATTGAATGTGTACTGTGTGTGTTTCCATGTGAATGTGAGTGTGTATATGTAAGTATTTGTAATTGATCGAGAAAAGTTCATCAAAAAGTAGGAGACAGGACAAATTAAGGAAAAAAAGGGCGTATAAATTTCGATAAAGGAGACCTTGGAAATCATATGTTCTCGGAAAACATAGCCAAAATGTTTTTTTTATGGAGCCAGGAAAACCTTTTATTTTTTTCTTAGTGATCTTTTTTCTTGTGAAATTACCAATATTTAATTTACCTGTCGTTGACTGCAATTGTGCTAATAGGAATTTTTTTTTTTTGATCGGCAACAGACAAAGATTTATTAACTCCAAACACAAAGTACAGAGCTAATAGGATCATGGATACACCGGCATGACCATCCATGACCCTCATCTCCTAACCACACGGAGAAAAAACTGATTTGGACCCAACAGGCTGAACCCAAACCAGGGAAAAATACCTAAAAAGCCTAGGTTGGAGAGACACCAACCCTGCAAGTGCTAATAGGATTTTTGAATACTAAATCCTATACAGATAGTAAACAACAATTATAGGATTGATCATACGTTAAAATTGATAAACTTAATAGGATGGTTGCTGATTTTGCCACTCCTTTTTTTTGTAAACACCACACCCCTGCAAGTGTATTTTTGCACCAAAAATATACTTACAGGGTGTGGCGTTTACAAAAAAATGGAGTGGCAAAATCATTTACCAATAGGATTGATCGTCATCGATGTTTCTAAACAATGATTGAAAAATAAAAAAAAATTAGGTGATCGAGGGCAAGGGTACTATGTTTTATATTTCCTCCATAGTTCGAAAAATATAAACACCTTTATGATTACTTTCATGAAAGTTACTGGAGCCGCAACTACTGATTGTTGTTATAATTTCTGTTAATTTTCGTATTTCTAACATCCGGCCGATTGCTCATGTTTTTGAATGGTTTAAGCAGATGTATTCAACAAATTCAAGGACAACGAAGGGAAATTTAAGGAATCGTTGATTGGTGATGTGAGAGGATTGTTGAGTTTGTACGAAGCTACATATCTGAGTGTACATCAAGAAGATATACTAGATGAAGCATTGGAGTTTACCACCACTCACCTCAAATCTACACTACCAAACTTGAGCAATGATGCAATTGCAGCACAAGTAGTTCATGCTCTAAATCAGCCCATCCACAAGGGCTTGCCAAGGCTAGAGTCAAGGCAGTATATTTCCCTGTATGAGCAAGATGATTCCCACAACAAAACTCTATTGGCCTTTGCGAAATTAGATTTCAACTTAGTGCAGAAATTGCACCAGAGGGAGCTATGCAAATTCACAAGGTGACTCTCTAGCAACTTTTCATTCTTTATCTTTGGGGGTATTGTATCATCTTTTCTGAAGGCTTTTTAGCATTTCGAAAAAAATGATACATTATTGATTCATCTTCATTACAAGGAAATTCATAAAATTGATCCATATTCATAAAAGAACACTGAATGCCAAAAAAATTGTAAATTTTCTAAGGGGTTGTAGTTCAATTTTATTTTTATTTTATTTTTTGGAGGGGTTTGCCTCTTTTCCCCCATTTCGTTGAAATTTAAAACTTTTTTTTTTCTTTTGTAGCTCCTTGATGAGAACCCAAATAAAAGAATTCTTGGAATGAACGAATTGCAATAAAATAGCATTAATTGAAAAGGACAGAGAAAATTGTATGTTTCCTCGTAAGTAATGAGATAGAAGTCATACTCGTAGTTGACATTAAATCCTATCAGTCCTCATAATGAATCGAAAAAGAAAACAAAAGTTCGTTTAAAAGAAGAAGATTAACTACTAAAGTCTAGAAGAAATTGTTTTCTTGAAATCCAAAATAGGGCATTAATACCCTGGATCTTACATGTTTCATGGTACAATTTTTTGTTTAGGTGGTGGAATGATTTGGACGTTGCAAGAAAATTACCTTTCGCAAGAGACAGAGCGGTGGAGTTGTTCTTTTGGATATTGGGAATCTACTACGAGCCCCAATATTGTCTTGCTATAATGATTCTAAGCAAAGTCATTGCCTTGATTTCCATTCTTGATGACATGTATGATGCTAGCAATGCTACCATCGAAGAACTTTTGCTCTTCAACGATGCAATTCAAAGGTTAAATTCACCCGCCCTGATATTAATTTGATTTTACAGAGAGAGAGCGCGCAAGAGAGAGTTTTGATCAAAACACTAGCTAGCAACTTAAAAGTTGACTTTTAGTTTTTTTTTTTTTGGTAGTAAACACTAAGTATATTTTTATTAATTTGTGGCGACTTATTATTCATAATCTCATAGCTGTAGCAGACACAACAAATAACACAAGTTTTTGACACAATATCCTAGCCATCGAAATGATGGTTGAGATTAGAACACTACAAGAAAATCGTTCAATAACAACGGTCGAAAGCGTTGCCAAAAAGCCGAAAAACCGTTGGCAACGGTTGGTCAAACCGTTGCTGTAGGGGTATAGCAACGGTTTTGACGAGCGTTGGTACATATTTTTTTTTAGTAACGGTTTCTTTAGCAACCGTTGCTAAAGGTTGCTAAAGGCAAGTTTTTTTTTTTTAAATCTGGTGTAAAATATGACATGGCAGCCACGTGGACACCACCTGGCGCCTGCGTGGCAGCAGACGTGGTGCCCGCGTGGCGCATGGCCTTAACACAATTTTGCTCCTCCTGGGAATCGAACCCAGGACCCCGCGTATGCGCACGTGAGTGCAAACCAGCTCGGCTAGCCCAGCACTTGTGTAATATTAAGGGACTACTAATATTTATATTATGCGAACTGTCATTAGAGCATCCACAATGTAATAATCAAAACCAAAAAGTTGTTAAAATTAGCAATATTTGCTCAAAAAAGTGTTCACATTGTAATAACCAAACTTAGCAACCTCTTAATTAGTAACTCATCAAATATTGGCTTTTGAATAATCAAAACTAGCAACTTTTTTGTCAATAATCAAATCTAATGGTCTCCACATTTTTTCAATCAAATACACCCATTATTACATTAAAAAAAATTTCTCTTTCTCAACAATGTTTCCAGAAAATTATTTTTATTTTTTCTAGAAACTTTAAAAAAAACAGTATTTACAAAAAAATAAAATTAAAGTTTTTTAACACAAAAAATTGTTTTTTTTTAAAAACGGCTTCTAACAATTTTTCAAAAAAAAAAAACTGTTTTTTAACACAAAAATTGTTTTTTTTTAATTTTAAAACGACTTCTAACAAATTTTCAAAAAATAATTTTTAGTAACGGTTATTGGAAAACCGTTGCTATAGTCCGGTTTTTAGTAACGGTTATGGAAAACCGTTGCTATAGTCTTGTAATCTAGTAACGGTTGCATGAAAACCGTTGCTATAGTCCTGTTTCTAGTAACGTTTTGTAAACCGTTGCTACACACTATCTATACCGACGGTTTTTTGAACCGTTGCTAAAAAAACCGTTGGAGATCCCAAATTTCTTGTAGTGGAAGTACCTCCTCTCTATCCTCTCTCCATCTCATTTGATCTCTCTCTTCCCCCTCAATCTCATGTTCTGCTCTCTCCCCTCCCCTACCTCACGTTCTCTCTCTCTCTCTCTTACATCACCATCTCCAACGAGCCTCTCCTCTCCAGCGAGCCCACCTGCGGTTCTGATTTCTTGATCTATTTTTATTAAAGATCGTCTCTTTGCTATTCTAATTAGGTTATTCCTGCATTTGACAAACATCTTGGGGATTTTCGGCCATTTTTAGAGGAGTAATTGGGTCTTGTAAGGTAAAAAGAAGAAGAGGGATTTGATTCATAATTAATTGTTTCCTTCAGTTAAGGGTTACCCAGATGCAAAGAACATGTGAAAGAGAAAGCATACGCACTAACATGAATTTCTGTCTTGACATCACAAGTAGGGAGAACCATGTTGTACCAGTTCTTTTTCTTTCAAAATTCCAACAAGTGATTTTTTTATTTTTTTTTTCAGTTAAGGGTTCCAAGAATTCTTTTATTTGGGTTCTTATCAAGGAGCTACAAAAGAAAAACATATTTTTAAAAGAAAAACACCTCCGTTCTCGATGGGTCTTGGTGCGTTGGAATCTTCTCTCAAAGCCACACAAGACTCAACAATCAGAAATTGGTTTCCATCAGATTTTTGGGTCCGTGACTCTAGGACAGAACTCGACCTCTGTACGCCTCCATTCTCGATGGGTCTTGGTCTGTGATTTTTGGGTATGTGATTCGGTGATTTAGATCAGATTTTTGGGTCTCTCTCTCGCTCATACCACATGGGGACGGCGGGGAGTGGATGCGTTAGATGGGGTTGCCTGAAATGGGCTGGCCGTTATTGCGGTCGGCCGGACATGGAAGTGCCGGAGTGGGAAGGGGAGTTGACTGTCGTGAGCGAGGGGAGGGAGGGAGGGAGAGAGAGATTAAGTGTGAGTGAGATAGAGGGGAGAGAGTAAAATATTATAATCTCAGCCATTGATATCAATGGTTGAGATTAAATGTTAAAATGAGTGTCAAAATAGGTGTGAGCGGAACCGGCCCTATATTGAATGCCCGTGTCTAAAGGCACGTCCAAACGAAATACAGTCCCAACTTAAATAAATTGTATGCTCTACCCATCCGATATAACCTCTACTCACTCTTTGCCTCAATTTAAAAAGCTCATGTCAAGGTAGAGAGAAGAAATAAAAAAAGGTAGTAATAATTTATAGGTTAATTATCAACTTAAAATGAAAAAACCCAAAAGGTGATAAAATTGGAAAGGAAAGTGAATATATTACCACAACAGCAGGTCAAAGTATAACTTAAGGAAACATTCTCTTAATCGGATGGCTACAATCTTAGCTTGAAGGCGATCAACGGCTGTAGAGGTGCTCATATTTACATGTGTAGACAAAAACCGCTCTGTTTTATAATATATATATATATATATATATATATATATATATGCAACTTATGCTAAGAGTACAGATTCCGGAGTCTAAAAGTAGTATCTAAAGTTATTCCTATCTAAATTTGGTTTCCACAACGATGGCTATGGCCCTTGGCCATTTCCCATAACCTCTGTGATTTTCAGGTGGGAAGTCAATGCCCCGGATCAACTTCCTGACTACATGAAACACTTTTATCAGAAGATTTGGGATACTTACAATGTATTTGATGCTGAAATGGCCAAGCAAGGAAGATCATACCGAGTCGAATACGCAAAATCCGCCGTACGCCTTTAACAAACTTACTCATTTAAATTTATTACTATGAGTAATAATACTAAAATTTCGTCCAATACTAACTGTATGATAAAACTGAAAGCTGAAAAATTAATGGTGGTGGTGGTGTAATGGTGGTGCGATAGTGGCGTTGCATGTGGTGGTGGTGTAGTTATGGTAGTGGTGGTGGTGGGGGAGTGGAGGGGTGGGGTTGGTGGTGGTGTAGTGGTGGTGGTAGATTGATGGCAATGGTGGTGATGATGATGATGATGATGAGTGGTAGTGGAGTAGCGGTGGTGGAGTGATGGTGGTGGTGGAGTGGTTGTAGGAGTGTGGGGGTGGTGGTGGTGGTGGTGTGGGGTGGGGGGGAGTGGGAGTGGTTGTGGTGGTATAGTATATATGTCGTATGGTAGTTGAATGTAAACACACAAAAATTCAGTCAGAATTAAGTAGCTTAAAGCTACTTAATCTTTTTAACATTTTAGCCTATATTTTAAACAATAAGTCTAGGTACACTATATCCAACCACTACACCATCCACTACATGTTTTGTAGGGCCCACTCCGGGTCCCAAAAAAATACAGAAAAATGTTTATAAATTTTAAAATAATATATTATGGAGCCCTATAAAAATCAGTTCCAACAAATATCGGTAAGTATTATTTCTTGATTCGTAAGGGCGAAACTGTGCAGTTGAGCAGTTTCGCCCCTACAAATCAAGAAATAATACTTACCGATATCCGTTATAGCTAATTTTTTACAAGGCCACATAAAATATTATTCTAAAATTTATGGACATTTTTCTGTATGTTTTTGAGACCCGGGGTGAGCCCCACAAAAAATGTAGTAGATGGATGGTAGTGTATGTAGCATCTCTCATATTTTTAAGTGATACTTAATTTAATAAGCAATGTATAATGTGGTTATCAAACCTGCTTAATCACATATAAATTAATTGATTCAATTTTAAGTGCTGAATTTAAGTGATCAAACAACCCTACTCATTGTCCTCAAAATTGCATGCAGTTGAAGGACATGACTAGAGCATACTTGGCTGAAGCCAAATGGTATCACGACGGCTATGTTCCAACTATGGAAGAGTATATGCCAGTTGGACAAGCGAGTAGTGGTGTCCGATCACTTGTCACCGTTTCCTTTGTTGGAATGGGAGAGCTGGCGACCAAATCGGCTTTCGATTGGATTCGTAGTGACCCGTTAATTGCTCAAGCTACAGAAGTGATTGGCCGACTCATGGACGACGTGGCTGGCCACGAGGTAATAAGATTGATGACTAGTTTTATTAGTATGTAACTTGTTCTAAAAGCCCATATACAAATGGATTAATGCAATATATGTTTGAAATATGGTTCATCGATCATGCCTGGAACTTTCTCGAAGAAGGTTGCTTATCCATGACACTTGATCCTGTAAAGTGTAAACCCGACCCGAATGAATCGTCTATCTCCAAATTCAAGATTCTAATTTTCAACCATGCTAAGGGTTGTCAATTAATTAGCACAGATAGAGAAATAACTAGGGAGGGTGCATGGAATTATGACATCCTTTGTACTACCTCTTTTGCATGCTAACGTTTGTGATGGTGCAACTGTAGTTTGAGCAAGAAAGAGGTCACCTAGCCTCAGCAGTTGAATGCTACATGAAACAATATGGTGCAACACGTGAAGAGGCCGTCGTTGAATTCCAGAAACAAGTTACAAATGCATGTAAAGACATCAACTCAGAATGTCTCCAGCCAACCGCTGTCCCAATGCCTCTCCTCGTGCGAGTTCTCAATCTGGCGCGAACATTTCATTTTGTATACAAGGATGGATCAGATTGCTACACAACTCTTGGAAGCAAGTTCAAGGAAATTGTGACCTCAGTACTCGTTGATTCATTGCCAATTTGAAATCTCTCTTGCAAAAAATTGAGCCCAAAGTTCGAGTAATCGTATGAACACCTATCTGTATCTCTATATCGCCAAAAACATATAATAAGCACGTATGTTTATCATAGATTGCTCTAGTGCTTGAAGAAATAAAGAGATTCTTCTGAAGTATGGCCTTGTTTTGATCAAACAGGCCAATGGTTAGGAATCCTCATTGTGTGCAATGAACGGATTATCCCATGGAGAAGAAATTATAAAGTTGTCTTTTGTTGTTGTTTGTCCCTGACGAGTATATCTCTTCAGAAATGATTTTTACAACACTCATTCACACACCGAGGTTAATTTTGTTTTAACATAAACAGTCAACTAAAATTGAAATCAACGGGATAGTTCAATTGGCCAGGACTCTTGCATCTCACTAGAAGGTCAGCAGTTCAAATTTTCCCGCCCGCGTGTGGGTGTTTTTCCCTTAATGGGCTTTTCATTTGTTTTTTTGTTTCTTTCTGCCCTATAATGGGCTTATTTCTTCAATTTCCAAATGGAACATGAGAGATTGGAAACCCCAAATTTGGGGCAGAGATGGATGGCCTCGAAGGAGGATGCGCAACAAACCTACAGTGTTCCGATGCAGATTTTAATTTGGAATTGTAGAGGGGCGGCAAATCCTTCGTTTCGCCGTCATTTTGGTGAACTAATCCGTCAACATAAACCCATACTTGTGGTTATTACTGAAACTCGTATAGGAGGACAAAGAGCCAGAGAAGCTAGTGCTGATTTGGGTTTTTCAAAAGTTGCCATTTCGGATTCGGTTGGGTTTGCGGGTGGCATCTGGCTGCTATGGAACGAGAGTGACTTGCAATGTGATGTTCTCACCGTGACACCACAAGCAGGGGCGGAGCTATGTTGGGGTCCGGGGGCCCAGCTCCCCGAGCGTTCGACTTTTAAAATTTTTATTTTGTACATACTTGCTTTTGAATATTATTGATAATTATTCGTGTATAATCTTAATAATTTTGGTTCAATTTGATTTAAAAAAAAACCCAGTTATTTTACATTCTCGTTTCTCAATTTTTTTCATAAATAAAAAATAAGCATATGACAGTTGAATTAGCCTAAAGAATCATTTAAATGTACAAATGTAGTAAATCGAAAAGCAAAAACCTTATGATATAACAAGTATATGTTTCGATAAAAAAAATATATGTCTTTTTAACCGCCCTTGGATTCATAATCCTGGCTCCGCCACTGACCACAAGCAATCCACACAAGCATCCAAGTCTTTGATGCGTGAGCGTGAGGTGTTTGGCATCAACCATATCTATCGGGAAACTAATAGCTGTGCGGATGCGTTGGCAAATGACGCACCGGTGTCAATAGAAGATTTACATATCTACCCTTATCCTCCTAGTTGTATTGCTACTTTATTGTATGCAGATTTGATTGGGATTGCATGCCCTAGAATTGTAAACGCTTAATTTTAATTAATGAATCGTCTTTTACCAAAAAAAAAAATGAATGAGAATGTGATGATATTTTCCTAATATTTTTATGTTCGGAACTGAAGAAAAAGAACAGAATAACATTCCCAAATTGAGGCAATGCTAGATTCTTAGACTTAAAACCACATCATTGTTTCCTTGAAATGTTAAACATTGGAATTGGAATGAGCATACATCAGATATTAGAAAATTACTAGGTGTTTGATTGTGAATCTTATTTCCGCTCCAAACATAGACAGAAAAATGAATAGTTTGCCGTCAACAATGTATTGTTAAGCCCTTTTTATTTATATCAAAAATATGTTCTTCCTCTGCTTCAAGATTTAAGCCAAAATCATCAACTGTATCCGTCTAAAACAAATCACAGTAGATATCCCGTACTTAAATATAAAAGTCTAGCCGCTCATGGATTACGGAAACATGTTCATATAATAAAAGAAGTACGCCATGAAACCAAGCTTACGAAAAATAAAGAATTTTCCTAGCTTTTCCTCTGCCAATGCTATTGCGCCAGGAGCTGCTGCTGCGTGCCGCTTCTGTTTCGAAGTGTATGAGATGCCCCTGACAGAAACCCATGGCAGAACGTGTAATCTACAATGCCAGAACGTACCGGTTCAATACTGACTCGATACCTGATCATATATAGTAGATTTACAATTTGCTATTATTACAATAAGGGGTGATATGAAGGAGAGAGGTACATCGATCTTGTATTCAAAGGTAGACCCGTTGAGAGAGATATTTATGTTTGGCAATTCAGTTCGTAACCTGTTTAATTAAATCGTTCCAGTGGTCATGAACACAGGACGAGGAGGGCTTTTGAGCGGTAGACTTGATACCTTCACAAGGGGAGGAATATTAGACCTGATGCAACGTTCATTCTGTCAACGTTCTTACTTATGATTTTCATACTCTCTTGTTTGACTTGTTGTATTCAATGTCCTACATGTTCGATCTAAGTTCTGGCATTCCAGATAATTCTTTTTTAAAAGAAATATCTAACAAAGTAAGAATACAACAGAAGGAATGTTTTAAATAACGGTATCGGGATACGTAACGGTTGTGAACGGGTCTGTAATACATAATGGCTAATATTTAAAACCAGGAATGGAAGCGCATTGATAAGCGTAAAATTGCACCAACAGTAATTCCAAAATCTTAAAGAGAATCACAAGTTCGAGATAGAAAAAAATTATACTTGTCGAGAGCGTTTTTGAGTTGACCAGTGGCTTCTCTAGCTTCTTCAATCGTGGGCACTCCACCAAACACGAGCCTCGGTATCGGCTCACCGGTACGTCCGATCACCTCTTGCTCGCCGTCAGCGAACTCCCAGTTGTCAAGCTCCCAACACGGCCTATGCACCGACGCCTCAATCGGGTAGTTGTTCTGAGAACATGTGAAGAATCTCCCAATTCAGTGACTACACCATACGTAACGGAAATTGGGACACGTAATAAGAGGTGGCTCCATGATTTTAATTATTTTAGTGATAATAAGAATATTGAAAGATTTCAAGGTACTACTAGGTTCTAGGGTTTGTTTTCAAACCAAGTTTGAATCGAACTGTTTTGCACTCGTTAGCAACGATGTTTTTCTTTTTAACATATAAACAGTCAACTAAAATTGATCGCTAAAGTCAATAGTAATAAAACAACTATATAAAAAAGCAAAATATTAAATGACGAATGATCATTCAAGAAAACAGAAGTAGTTCTAAATTAATCACCAACAAGACTGAATACTATTGTTCGAAATTACCAACAAAACTTACTAATACCCCTGCCACAGGTTTTGATACTCAAAATTGACAAAATGCAAATAAATACTAACAAAAACAAAAACTGACGATTCTTCAAAAATCTGATTTAAGCGCTCTTATAGCTTTAACGCCGCCACGACCGGTCTGTCTGGCAGCAATTTGACCAACCTTTTGCCCAGGCACACAAGCACGGCTGACGCAACTGCCATGACCGATATGTTGGTGGTTACCACCGCCGTGGGGATGGTCCACTGGGTTCATAGCCACACCGCGAACCTTAGGCCAGCTGTTCCTCTTGACTCTGAATTTGTGATATGCATTACCAGCCTTGAGCAATGGCTTCTCCGTACGCCCTCCTCCGGCAACCTGGCCAATCATCGCTCGACACCCGCTAGCCACAACCTTTTTGGCTCCCGATGGGAGTTTGATCCTGTCAATAGCACATCAAGTAGCAGTCACTTATGCAAAGTTGCAAACAAAAACAGCCACCTTGTAGTCGTATGAAATAAAATAGTAGAGCAATACATCCTAATAAGCATATAAAAAAATATTTTTAACTCTAACTAGTGTGGGAACACATTGTTTTTTTTTATTGGCAAATTTTTTTTAATAAAAACTGGACAAAGAGTACGTGTGGAAATAACACACATTGTTGAAGTGGTGATTTCAAAAAGTAAACAACATATAAAGAAAAAGAACATTTTTTTTTTATAGAGGATACCATGAAAATGGGTTTACGGAGCCCAATCGCGTGCATTCAAAATGTTTTTGAATGGTCCGGATTGAAAAACAATCTCAACAATTGATTGTGTTAACGACGGACGGCTACGATTGCAAGAATCCGCAAAAAACTTGTTCACGGCTCCGCCGTGAATAAGTTTCTATCATAAAGAAATATGAAGATTCGATGTCCTTATATGACACTGAATAGCTAATTGCTTTGTAAGCCCAAACCAACATACAAACTAAAACCTTTCGTTAGATCCCCCTCTCCTCTCCCCCAACCTGATATATCCTTTATTAAATATTTCTTAATATTTTGCCGTTTCAAAAAAAACATACAAACTAAAACCCTGTCAAGTTTTCTTAATAAAATTCTTTTGCCCATAAAAATAAAAAAACATGCAAACAAAACAACGGCAAAATCACAAGGCACAAGCCCTATTCCTAGTTGAACTGATCAAATAAATTAATACTATTTTTTTTTTATCGGCAAAAGATGAAATTTTATTAAAACACAGGAAAAGGGGAAGGGGATCCAACAAAAAGTTGGAAAATACACCACAAGGGCATAGCCTAAAACACCCGAAGGTCTACCAGGGATCATAACAAAATAAGACATATGCCGAGCAAAACAAAAAACAAAATAAGACATATAACCCAGCACCCAAATAAATCAAAAAAAGCACAAACGCCTAAATCCGGCCCAAACCTGGGCCAGCCCACCCTAACCAAACCACAAAACCCTAACTACACCGGCAACCACCACCGCACAAATCACCAGAGCCCAGTCTCGCCGTTAAGCCGAGCTGGCCTCTCCCAGATGTAGAAGCTGGCGGTGGGAACCGGCCTACGGCAATGAAGGCCGAAGCAGGCAGGGCCTGAGGGCCAACCACAACCAACAACAATAGTAAACCCAAACAGTCCCCTGCAACACAAACTTCATCAAAAAACACAATCTTCATAGCAATAGCACCACTCCAGAGCAACGAGATACCAGCCCCTCGCTCGATTGAGAGCTCAGACGGCCGCCAATCGGACTTCGGCACACAAAACGACCAAAGCAAACAATCATGGGAGCCGCATCCACCTCACCACCGCGCCGGACTGAACCACCACCGAACAAAAATCGCCATCTTTACTGATCGATTTTGGAAATATGGACACCTGCAAAACAAGATTAGAAACAAAACTAGCTACACCTCCAAAGACCCAAACTGCCGCCCTCCACCACCACCCACCCCAGACAGATCTACTAGTGCCTTGGATCAACTGCCAGAGTACATGAAACTATGTTATCAAGCACTATTGGATGTTTACAACATGATTGATGAAGAAATGGCCAAGGAAGGAAGGTCATATCGTGTCAATTACGCAAAATCTGCAGTAAGTCTCAACCCAAGTTACATTTTGTTAGTGGAAAACAAAAAATGAAGTTAATAATAATGTTTTTTTTTTTTTTTGAACATTTTCAGATGAATAAGTTAGTTAGAGCATATATACTTTGAGGAAGCCAAATGGTGTCACGAGGGCTATGTTCCGAGTATAGAAGAGTATATGAGAGTTGCCCTTGTAACCGGTGCTTACAAAATGCTTGCAACAACTTCCCTTGTTGGCATGGGGGATTTGGTGACTGAAGAGGGTTTCAAATGGGTGTCGAGTGATCCTTTAATTCTTGAAGCTGCATCCGTGATTTGCAGACTCATGGACGATATGGTTGGCCACAAGGTAAGGACTGATAAGAAAATATGGACTACCTTGCACATTGCGCTAATACTATAGGATTTTTAATTTCATTGAGAGTGCATTCACCCCTCAAGTCCTTTCGCCCCAATGAATTATCAGCCACGCAAACAATCATAATTTGACCTTATCATTTCTGGTGTTGCAATTGCAGCATGAGCAAGAGAGAGGCCACGTAGCCTCGGCAGTTGAATGCTACATGAAACAACATGGTGTACGTCACAGAAGAAGAGGTTTATGTTGAATTTAAACAAAGAGTTACAAATGCATGGAAAGACATGAACGCAGAGTGCTTCCACCCAACTGCTGTCCCGATGCCTCTCCTCGCCCGAGTTCTCAATCTTGCACGGGTGATCAATCTTATATACACGGGTGATCAATCTTATATACACGGGTGAAGATGGGTACACCAACTCCGGAAAAAGGCTGAAGCAGTGCATAACGTCCGTGCTTATCGATTCAGTTCCGATCAATTAGCAAACAACTATCTTAATAGTAACCAATTTATTCATAAGTGCCATTAAATGTTTTATTTTTTATTTCCAAAGTATTTTCCCCTTCAATCGCCGGAATGAGTGTGAACTTGGCTCAGATGGTAAAGAATAAAGATGTCTCTCTGATATCTATGTATGTCCATTGTACGGTTGTAATATTGGGCCCTTTTATTAAGGGAATTCGGTTTTATATACCTAAGTATGATTGTGAACCTTATAGTACAATGATCCTTGGAATAGAAAGTAAAACTGTGCATTTGTATCTACCTGCGACTGACCAAATGGATATTGTGAACCTTATAGTAAATGATATTTGTCATTTGCACATGGAGTACGAAAGAGACTAATTTAGTTTTGGAATACTATTTTGGGTCTCCTTTAAAGAAAAAATAGAGGATTTAGGACTCGTATATAGCAAAAAATAAGGAAAAAAAAAATCTAGCGGTGGTGAATTTATATAAGTTGGGGTTAATTTTTTTTTTACATATAATAATTGTATTTCCTAAAATTCTTGCCGTGATAGCCGCCCCTACTAGACCCCCCTGATTCCATCCTTGACTGTCAGCAATGGGGTCAAGGGCAGCGTGTCACAGTTCCTTGTGGGACTTGGGAGCATCTTTATCTTTTCCTGTTTTTGTGAGTACTATTTTTGTTGGCATCTTGTCAATATGTGTCTTATTTTCTTTAAAAAGAAATCGAGTGGCCTAGACGTATATTTTGTTTTTTCGAGTAGCAGTAGTACTAGTCCCTATACTCTTCGAGACTCTCTCAATGCATTTCGATCTTTTCATATTGTATTGTTCCATCTTTGAATCTTGATGATCAATGGAATTTTCTTCGTCGTTCAGAAAAAAACCTGAATCACCTATAGGCAGAGGCAAAATTTCCCTAGACTTTACCTCAGACTCACTGTCGCGGCCCGGCTACTAAACTTTGGTTCTTATATACTCGTGATCATCCATATGAAGAACTCCGATTTCGAACAGGTGTTACATTTTTACCACAAAATCTCATCACAGAATTAGCCAGGAGGTATGTTGTGTAGCCATGAACTCTCGTAACTACAACTGTTTCAAGGTTCAAACTCTCATAACTACATCACTCTCAGTTCATAACTATTAGACTTGTCCCACATCGCCCATTAATTAAGCCACCCAAAGTTAGTTAATATATTCTAGAAGTTACTTCACCTATTATCAATAGATTTTAGGTTGGAACCCTCCAAGAATTCTAACATGGTATCGGAGCTAGGTCTTTGGTGGTCTCACCTCCCGTGGGAAATGATAAGAGTATGAGTTCACCTAAGTCGTGCACACTGTAATTCTATATGATTAGCTCACACTTGAGTATATCTCTGTTGTAATCAGTTAGTGTAATCAGTTGGTTAGTGGAATAATAGTTAGTGGAGTAGTTAGTGGAATCAGTTAGTTAGTGGAATATCAATTAGTGGAGTTAGATGCCAGCTGTATGAAGTAAGTCGGTGAAGTGTTCCCATTGTATAAAGAGGGTTTCTCCTGTATCAATGAAAAGTAAGATTTGGATCTTTTCTAAAATCTCTTCATGGTATCAGAGTCGCACAACTCTCACGAGTACTCGATCCTCTTCAATTCTACAACCATGGCTGATACATCTTCTTTTTCTTCATCATCTATTACTATACCAGAGAATCTCAAGCTTTTAATCTCGAATTTGAGTTCGCTCGTCACAGTGAAGCTTGATTCCACAAACTTCATCATTTGACGCAAGCAGATCCAGAATCTTCTTCAGGCTACGTATCGGTTTGGATATCTTAATGGATCTACTGCATGTCCCTCTCCTATCATCAAAGATCAGACTGACAAAGATATTGTGAATCCAGAATTTATGAAGTGGAAGATCATTGATTCTCATCTTCTCAGTTGTCTGACTGCAACTCTTACAACTTCCGTCTTCTCTCTTGTTCTTGATCTCTCCACTAGCAGAGAGGTATGGCTTGCTCTTGAAAAACGGTTTACTACACTATCTAGATCTCATATTCACAAATTGAAAGATCGTCTGAGTACTGTTAGTAAAGGTACAAAATCTATGGAGGATTATCTCAAACAAATTAAGGAAATTGCTGATCAATTGGCCATTGCCTCTTGTCCGATTCAAGATGAGGACTTAGTTTTTCAAATTATTTTGTTACATACTCAGGAAAGGAATTTCTTTCACTATATTAAAACAGTTTTCTTCAAATTCGGGCTAAAGTAGTAAACGCAAAATGTTAACCAAACTCAATGGAATTTGTAAACATGTATGTAGTGTTATTTTTGTCATAGACAGTATTCCTAAAGAGTGGCCTAGTATAGTTGGACCCTGTTGGTAATCATGATTTGCATGTTGTGACTTAGTTGTCCCTTAGCCTTCTGCAGATATTGCCTAACTGCTTACCTTGCAAACTCGACAATGTTGAGTATGTAGGGTCCACTGGTAATTAGTTTTTTAGCGGTGTCCTCAGTCATCTATAGTAGTTAGAAAGATGATCTTCTATGGAGACCCAATCAGCTGCTTGTATTAATTCTGCAACATTCGCTACTCTTTTTGGTCGCGAAATTTGGTTATTATCTCCGTATCACCTCCTTATCACAGGATTGAAGTCATGCCTAATTAATTTACGCTATCTAATCTTAAGGAATGGATGTAAATAGTTTGTTCTGAAATTGACATCATGATATGCTTTTGTTAATCTTTAGGTGTCACTGCTTTTGAAGGAGAGTTTCATCGAGTCGTTTGCTAGTCGTGACCGACCTTTTATGAAGGTATGTTTGTTGCCAACAGCTCTCTCTACATTTTATTTGTCCAATCTGTAAGTGTTTTGGAAAATATATGCTGTTACGTTCGCTTTGGCATTTCAGTTCTTTTGTATGACTGTAAGTAGCGGAAATACTTCTCTTTCTCTCAGTGCTGTTTAAAGCATATTGATTTGTTATTTTCTTCTCTATGTTCTGTGTTACAGCTTTTTGTGGACACACAACTCTTCTCTGTACATACGGATCTTGTACTCTCTTTCTTCCAAAAGGAGTAATGCTGCCATGCAAGGTGGGCTTAGTTTGTATAATTACTTTTGAATTGTTATAAAAAACGCAAGTTCTATAGCTTGTAATTTTTCTTTTTGATAAGAAACAAAAGTGAGTTTTCTTTCCTTTTTTTTTTTTTTGTGTTGTGAGCGTTCTCTTTCTTGTCCACTCAAGTTCTCTCCCTGTAATCATACAATTAAATGAAGCACAAGTTTTACAGCAGTTTTGGTATTATTGCCATGAGGAAATTCAGAAAGTTATAGGCACTGTTGTACACCATATTAATTTTGAGTCATTAATGTAACGTTTTTCTTTGTTCTCGTTAATGCGATACTCAACTTATTAGCCCCTGGGAAAGTGCTCTTCCTATTGTGTTGCGAACTTGCGATACGATGTTTACTTCCCCTTGTATGGATAGCGTTTCTTTCTTCTCATTTCCGCCCTCTTTCTTTCCTTCTTTGGTTTCTACCCAATATTTTCCAGTGGAGGCAGTCGAACCCCCAACATATGACCTTCAAGCAGAGGAATTGGAAGCTCAAGACAAGTTTTATGCAAGTGAAGATCCAAACCTCACTAGGGAGGTTGTTTGTTCTTTGTAGTAAGTTCCAAACTCTTATTGATAATCTGTTTTGCTTACCAGTCTATTACCTGTCATAAGTATATTGAATTCCTCTCTGCAGAGTGCAGGCCCAATCCTGTTACTCGAGATCGTGCCACATGCTTGTTCAAAACCAATCCCAGAGTCCAAGAATGACCCCCTGCAAGTTAGACCGCTAATGGGTGACTGCAAACATGATTTCCCACGTCTTTTGGAGTTTAGGTTGGTCATGAACTACTCACCTTCTCTATTACCATGTACCTTATTTCAATTTTTTTCCTCTATGATCGAAGGTAGATTCTTGATTGGCATGTTTTTGGCTTATCGGTTGTCCAGAGAATAAGACTTGTATCTTTTAGTTTGCAGGGTTGAAGAATGGATGCACTCAAATGCGTTCCAGGATTCGAGTTGCCCCGTATCCGTTAGTAGGAAGACAACGGGAACTCAGAGAAACATGGCGCTAGAGAGCCAAAACAGAATGAAAATGGGTGATGTTATGAAAGCAAATGTACCACAGCGACCTGCACAAGATTCCCACACTTGTGCAACTTCATATTCTGACTAATCGTCCAAGTTCTATGGTTTTCTTTCTTTGTTCGCAGTCTCAAATTCGAGAACTGTGAAAAGTAAAAGGCGAGGCAGCGAGTAGCATTTTATAAAGCTGAAGCCGTATTATAAACCGTGCCATTGGGGCTTCAAATACTATACCTACTCTCAGAATGCTTTGGCTTCTTGAGCCCCATGAGTCAGGGAGTTGGCCTGGCAGTAGCCCTTCCTGCTTTTGCCCATTTTCCAGACTCAAAACTCCATAGAGGTAATCCAATCATTTATACCTACCGCTGTGCGACCAGCCTAACATTTAGCGTGGACAACTTAGGCCTCGTTTGGATTATTGAAGACTAATAATCTTGTCAATTTGGCTTATTGGCTGAACAAAGGAAGAATGAGTTTACTTATTTAGTTTGGCTAATTGGGCTTGGGTTGCAATTGGGTTGCTAGTTTGGATTTGGGGAGTTTTGGGGTTTGGTTCAAAAATTAGGTGTAGATTGGGCTTGGCACATTGGGTGTTGCGTTGGCGTCTTGCTAAAAGGGTGTCTTAATTAGATCTTAAAATCGAGAGGCGAAGGTGTAGGATAAGATTTCGAGAGAAGTTGGTTAATGATTAGGCACATTGGGTGTTGCGTTGGCGTCTTGCTAAAAGGGTGTCTTAGATCTTAAAATCGAGAGGCGAAGGTGTAGGATAAGATTTCGAGAGAAGTTGGTTAATGATTAGGCGAAGAAGTTTGGTGCAAAAATACACTTGCAGGGGAGTGACGTTAACAAAAAAAGAGTGGTAAAATTATTTTCCTAAAAGTATTTTGCATAATTACAAGGGAAAATTTTAAAATAGCACTTGACATTTTACACAAATTATGTATAGGCACCTGACCTTTTAATATTATAAAAAAAATACCTGACCTATTTAAAAATCCATCAATTTTTCACCCGTCGTTAACGTTTCATCCAAAATTTGCCGAAATGGCCTACACATATCTCATTATGTAAATGGTTTATACTATCCTGCGACTGGTCTATTTTTCGTTCTCGTTTAATCGGTCCAGACATCCTGAATTATATAAAAAAAGACAAAACATGGGTTTAGAATTTTATCTCCTGTAGTTTAAGGTAATTAAGCCAAATGAAATTTAAGAGAATAACCTTAACAAAAACACTGAAGATCTTAACAAAATTATGCCAATGCCCTGCCTATCTCATTCAACATCAAGTAGGTCTAGACCAGCTTGTTATTTTTCTACCATCAATTTCCAAAATGCTAGCAATTCATCACAACTCTTGCACCACCCTAGGGTTAGGGTTTCCGCCTGGTCTCTCTCTCTCTCTAGGAGCCGCCTGGTCTCCTCTTCTACCCCACCCTAGGGTTAGGGTTTCCGCCTCCTTTTTCCTCCGCACCTCTCCTCCGCGCCTCCTCTCTCCCCCCTCATCCACCTCCCCCGCCTATTCTCAGCCCCCCATCCCTTTTTCTAGTTTTCAGCTCTGGTGTTGTGTTTTGGGGGTGGGGCTGCTGCCCCTGTGCCCCACCCTCGCCCGTCCCCCTCCCTGCCCACCACCGACCATCATCTCCACCGCCGGCCTTTCCATGGCCCTGCCAGAACTCACCCCCTCCGCTTGCCTTTGCTCTCTGCCCCTTTCCCTCGCCACTCTTCCTCCGCCGCCTCTTCCTCCAACCACCACCAGCCGTTTCCCTCTTCTGGTAAGGGTTCCTGTTTGGACCGAAGAGGAGATGACGTTGGGTGGTTTGGGCCCCTCGACGCAATAAGGCTCTGGATTTCGCAGGCGGCCGGCGATGGAGCTTGGTTTCATTCCGGGGAAGAAGCCGGACAGCTTTCAGATCTACTTGGTTACTCTTTGCTTCAACTCAGCTGGGCGACTCAGCGAGTCAAATCAGGGCGGTAACTCAGTGGTTTTTGGTGGCTGTTCAGTTTTTTTCTTCATCCTTGCACTTATTGTTCGAGGTCTAAGTTGGGGTTCTTTGGAGTCTCTACTTCTGAGTTGCTGACGGGTCTCTCATACCAGCAAGTAGTGTAGGTTTGCTTCGACAAGGTGTCCTAGAGTCTGTAGCTTGTGTGCTTAAAGCAGTAACTCGTGTCTCGATTTGATAGCTTTTGGTTGTTTCATTGTACTTGTGATGAAATCTTTCCCTTCGGGTGATGAAATGAAGTGACATTTTCAAATATTCACAACTCTTGCATGTGAATCCCTTTGCACCTAACCATATTGACAAATTGCCAAAATCATACTACAAAATTATTCACCTTAGGTTACACTTTTAGTAGAGTGGAGCCCACAAACAATATACAATGTTGGATTATTCTTCTAGCCAGCCCCTATTTTGCTGAAGGAAATTGTTTACTGTCCAATCCTCCATCACATCCTTGGAACAAATTAGGGTTCCATCTGGTGTTGCGGCCGATAAATCGTTACATTTATACCCGCTGCAATCGACATTAAATGGTGCATCAAAGTCCGAATTCAGAATATCAGACAAGAAAACGTCCTCCATGTTCACATCCAACATGAGGTCGTCGTCCAACGGTGATGGAATTGACTCCAATATTGGTTTAACAGAAGAACCGGTAGTAGTGATCGGTACTAGCCCTTTGTTATCCGTGGTGACGATTCTCTGTGGCTGTGGGCTAATGAAGACCTTGGTGCACCTCATTGCTCGGGTTCGGACCACTTGGGACTCGTTCATCTCCGTTTTGGGAATGCTAGGGTTGTTCTTCCCGTTATTCTTGGATTTTTTTGAGCAGTGGTGGTCAACTACCTTCTTGCGTAAGTTGGTGTTCCAGTAGTTCTTTATTTCATTATCTGTTCGCCCTGGTAGCCTCCCAGCTATTAGAGACCATCTGCCAATATTGATCACAAAATAAAATGAGCTCAGAGAGTGGGCCCCTTAAAGCAAATTCAACTTTAATTTCCCTTAAAAGTAAATGAAAGGTTGAGATCATGATGGAGCCAGGAATCGAAGTCGGAGGGGGCCAAACAATGGAATAAATTTTGGTTCGATGGTTCTTCAAGACTAAATCAAGTCATTCGAGTTTTATGGAATGGTTTTGATAAATTGAAAAATTGGTCTCGAGCAATGTTAAGAGTTCAACTCCTCCTCCAAGGGTGTTATCCAACTATTCTAACAATACCGACTTTCGCCGATTAAAAAAAATATCGAATATTGTTGTTATAACATCATTCGACAGTACGCAGTATCATTATGGCACGCATGCACAGCATCATTCACCATGGTGTGCTCATGAAAATAAAAATTAGTCTTAGTTTCTTATTATGCTTGAAATTTCATTATTCGAATTTTTTAAATGGACTGCAGAATTTCTGGTCAAATTACAGCATGGTAAATTCTTGTACCTTTCACATAATGGCCCACAAGTAGTATTGTTATTTTGAAGTTGTAAATTAAATTTCATACTAAAGTTGTATTTTGAACCAAAGGGAAGAAATGGAATTATAGTAAAAATAAATTATAATTTTCCTGGAACTTTTATAAGAGAAAAAAACAACAAACAAAAAACAAAAAACAGGTGTCAAGTGTCAACTTTCTCTTCTAATTATTTTCCCTTCATTTCGTTTTCTCTTTATGTTTTCCCTACATAACCGAAAAGGATAGATCACCAGCCCATTGAAAAGCAATCCTGACAATTGGCTTTTGCCTACCATTTTGACAACAACCAAGAGAGAGAGAGAGATATCTAGAGAGGGAGAGAGAGACCTGTTACCCAAGAGCTTGTGAAGCCTAATGATGAGCTCTTCCTCGTCATGAGATATGTTCCCTATCTTAATATCTGGCTTTAGATAATTCAGCCATCGCAGCCTGCAACTCTTTCCACATCTTTTTAGACCTGCAAGAACTTAGACGACCAATTCTAGATCTCAAAGACCAATTTTCATTTGATTTCATGGACTGATGAACCAGAAGGCACAGAGCCACCCAAACATCAATATTTTCTTAGCCTTTTCCCACTACCCAATCAAGCTATTTAATTTTTTTTAATAGGCAACAACATTTTATTAGAAACTTAACAAAAGGTACATCGAGAGACACAGACCACAGAGATTGAGTAAAAAGAAAAAAGAAAAATGTAAAAAAAAGAAAGATAGTATTTACGTGATTCAGTCACAGACTGTGACTTACATTCATGGAAGAAGGGAGGAGAAATATTATCGGTGAGTTGTTGTGAAACATTGAGTCACTACACCATGTTCATTGTTGAGGTCCTTTTTTAGAGAGAGAGAGAGAGAGAGAGAGAGAGAGAGAGAGAGAGAGAGAGAGAGAGAGAGAGACCTGCTTTCTTAGAAAGGTTTCTCCAGTTGCCATCACCATGGAGCTTAATGTAATCTCTCAGAATTTTGTCTTCAGACGCAGTCCATGCACCTCTGTTCAACCCTTCCTTTGCACAACAAGGGCTTCTCCCCATCTACCTTGAATATTTTAGGAAGTATCTATATTCTGCTCTCTCTCTCTCTCTCTCCTTTAACCCAAGTCTCCAGCGACGTTGGAAATTCAGTGGAGAGCTGTGCTTCTTATAGGGTGGTTAATTGTCATGTACTCCATACGTCACAAGACATGTTGGTCCTTATATAATGCATAGACAAGAAAGTGGGCTCTATCTGAAGTGACTATTCGAGTACTCCCGCGTTACGGACACGTGATGCTCCAAGTCGATCTTTCTCTTCAAAACATATTTATATGGTTCCATGCACTCTATGGCGGATACTACGCAAATATGTGCGGTGGATACAAGATTCGGGACACCATGTGTCCTTGCCCTCGAGTGACTAAATAATTTTTCTTATTCATATGGTCCCCTACGCACCCAACGTGAACTGAGGTTTGAAACTAGAGTAATTAAATTGAATTCTAAGGAGTGCTACAGAAAATTAACCATTTTTTTCTAGAGTGTGTTTAATTTGAAATTCACGTGCCAAAAGGGGACCATTTTGATCGCACAAGAGACATTGTATGTACAACTATGTTTTTTTGTCGTTTACATTGTCTCAAAAGACTCAAGTTCAAAGTGAATTATTTTAATACCGGAGATTGTAATCACCAACTCATCTAAACATTTAAGCCGGTAGTTCGGATAAAAAAATAATAAAAAATTTAAGCCGGTAGAGAGATTGGTTATGTCCTTCAAATGCCTCTCACGAGGAGCCATGCTCTCCTCCATAAATGGGCTAAACACGTGCAAGTATAAATTATCAGATATGCGGTGATGTTGAATACATGATTTATTGCACGCTTTGGTATATTAGATTGTCGATCACAAACTCATCTAAAAACTTACTCCCTCCGTCCTGTATTTAGAGTCCAGTATTTCATTTTGGATTGTCCCTTAATAAGTGTTCATTTTCTAAAGTTAGGAGGTAAAAGTTGATGCATTGTCTATTTTGTCCCTAAAAGTATATTTCATTTTGAAAAGTTAGTGAATAAAAGTGTAATAATGATGGGTAAATAGGAAAAGTGGAGGAAAAAGTTGAAGTAAAAGGTGTAATGATGATGTTTTTTTTATAAGTTGGAGTTACGAAGCAAGACACTTAAAAATGGACGGAAGGAGTAATACCTTGTTTGGATAGTGTTTTGAAAATTTTGATTTTCATTTTTAGGTAATGAGTTGAGGGAGAAATTAGGATAATAATTGGAGATAAGAATAATGAGTGAAGAGAGAAATGAGAATAATGATTGGAGAGTGGAGAGAGAAATGAGAGTAATAATTAAAAGTAGAGGTAATGAGTGTTTTTTGAGTTACATTTTTTTTCTTCAAAATGCCATCCAAACAAGGCATAAGTGGTTAGAGAAAAAGGTACGTAATAGCTTCAAGGGGTTTGGCCAAGTGGACGGTACGTACAAGAAAGCTAGAGCAGTAATTTCTTGTCCTTTATGGAGTCGCATGTTTGAACTCCACGGAAACCAAACATTCCTAACCTTGAGGCCACTGGAGGATTTGTCTGGTCGTTAATTTCAAGGTCCGAAAATTAGTCGAAGTGCGCGCAAACTCGCCCGAACATCCGGTTTTAAAAAATAAATATTATGATGATAGTGACAGGTGAGAGGTGTAGAGCAAGAAGCTGGTACGTGTTACATACATCCAGCTCCCAGTAATGACACAGTTTTGGAGTTTTAAAGGAATGAAATTCAACCACCACATGGCTTTGTTCGGTTGTCATTTTACTTTAGTTTTAGTTTTATTTTTTAATCATTATTCTACATGGAGTATATATATTTTTCAATCATTATCCTATATCTCCAATTATTAATTTCATTTATCTCTCTATCTATCTCCAATCATTACCCCTCTCTTCAATTATTATCCTATTTCTCTCTCTATCCACTTTAATTAATCCGAGATCGGTGAGTGGGTAATTAGAGGCACAATACAAACCTAGTCCTATGTTTAAGTTAATTAACTTGGTTAATCTTGATTATTGTTAAGTCATTAATTATAACAACTTTCATCTGCCCTTCCTCATTATTGCACCTTTCTTCACGAATTTCCCACACACTTGAAAGTTTGTTGCAGCCCGGCACACTCCGCGGAAGAGTCTAACTCTTCTCTGAAAGAGTTTTTCTTTTCTTTTCTTTTAAATTCGGACCATTTGAAATACTTTTGTACAGTTTGGATGGGGGACAATACACATGCGGATCCGCCATTTGCTCTGTCCCCTTTCTCTCATGATCAGCCATGACTTTTTGGAAGCCTAAAGAGAAAATTATAGACGAGGCCTTTTTTGTCGGATTATTATAAGAGGTACTAAGAAAAGGGACCCGTAAAATTCGTAATTTTTTAGGGGCTTAAAGTGACCGCACCTCGATATTTAGCTCAGGACCATCTCTCTCTCCCATATGTTTTGATTAGTAAAAGAAAAAATCTTATTTAATTGTATGGTTGAGATTACGCACAACACCGAGTAATCCGAACCATTAATTGCCGAGATGGATGATCCGAATCAGCATAGCACCATCCACCAAACCATTTTGCAGTCTGAACAATAGTTTTCAAAAACATACAAGATCATAACTTTAATTATTAATACATTACTAGGACTTCTAGAAGTCCAAATAAAACTTTGACGGGGCCGTCAGGATATGATTTGATTAAGGAAACCATATCCAATACTTTTTTTTAGTTGTCTGGGTCAGCTTACGTGAAACTCAACTAATTCCGGAGCTCTTAAATTAACAATCGGGTAAACCGTCCAGTGGCCTCAAGATTTGAAAATTTTGACCTCCGTAAAATTCGAACATGCGACATCATGGAGGACGAACACTTAAAATTAGTTTTCCCATGCCCATCTGACCACACTGGGTAACCATATTAATAATACTTCGACAACGACGAGCAATCAGATTGAGATCATGTCCCGATGATTTAACTAAACCATGCACCTAAATTATTGCATGTTAATAGGTTCGAACACGTAGATGGAAGCATTTCCAATAATAATAATTTTTTTTTAGGTTCGATGGTCACGAGTGTACGGACTAGTTCACACGCACATCAACTAATCTCGGTCTGGTCAAAGACATGTCACCCAAGCCAGGATAGGGTGCAAGAAATTACTTTCTTGCGGCCTGACCTAAAAAATCAATTCCTTGCCAATTGTGTGGGTGCAAACCCACTAACCAACCGGACTAAATGTTGGGGCTATATCCAAATTAGTCCAATAATTAAGGAACGCCGTGAAACATGCGCTAAGGTAAAATGTATACCACCACGCACCATCCGTTTAAAATCAACAGGAAAGAAAACTAATTATTACTCCCTTCATCCCTTTTTAAGAGCCCCACCTCCTAAATTCAATTTTGTATGGAGGCATTATCATTTTTTTTATGGAGGTATCATCTTTACATTTTAAAAGTTATAAATTTTCCGACTTACCCTTCATAGAGATTCAATACATGCAGTTTTACTCACTAACTTTTCAAAATAAAATCTACTTTTAGGATAAAATGAAAAATGTACCAACTTTTATCAACTAACTTTACAAAATAAAGATAACCCAAAATGAAATACTGATCTCTAAAAAATGGACAAAGAAAGTACATAAGTTAAAAGTTACGATGTACTAGGTTCAATATTGTGTCATTCAAAATGTTACGTAGATTACAATTAGTCATCACACAATGTGAGTTACTTCTTATCTCCCAACCACCCAACAGAAGTGAATGATAATGTCTCTATCGCATAATTTGTCGCATGATAGCCCTACCCGGTCGTTTATTTTGCTGATTTCTTGGGGATACCTTTAAAATCACATTTTGAACACATTGAACGGCTCGGATCATCAAAATTCGATCGGGACGATATTTAACGGAGCTTTTAACGAAATCCGTTAGTCATTCGGACGGAATGGGGCATTTTGATTAACGGAAGATAACATTGGGAGTAAAATTGAAGTTTTTAAAAGGTTGGGAGTCTAATTGAATTTTGGTGCATGTAAAGGTTGGGGGGTATTTTGAATTTTTCCCTAAACTTTTATACCAACCATATATATCCTTATGAGAGTACCAAAATAAGTTTTTTTTTTTTTTAAATTCATAACGTGATTTTAGAGACAAGGATTTGCGGTTGGAGTGAACATGAATAATAACATCTATGATCACTTTGACTAAACAAATATTATTTTGAATCTTTGATACTCTCGAATAGAGTGTTGGGATGGAAAAGCACTAAAGATAAATTTGAAAATTGAAAAATAAAATAAAAAGATAGGTGCGCAGAGAAATACGTACAAAGAGGATTGCACAGAAGTATAGATCAATAATTTAGCATTCAAACTTTTTTTGGGTGGAAGAGTATGAACTTCATTAATGAAAGAGATTAATTGCTACCTACCGGTTGCATCATATCTAATACAACTAGTAAAAGATAAAATAAAATGAATGATACATTTCTTTTTTCTGCCCACATTTTCTGGAATTTTCCATCTGCATTATTTTTGTCTTCTTCAGTGAAGTTAGGACTGCCAGCCATCTTGGAGGCAACATCATCACATGAAAAGGACAATTCAATTACGAAACAGAAGAATCAAGAGGAGCAAACGGACCACTTTTGGGAGGTTGACAATTTTTGTATACTATACAGTATGAGCTAGCTATCCTCTCCAAATTTTATATGGCTAAACCAATTTTCCAAAGAGCTTGGGGGGTTTGTGTTGTACGTGGTCCTGTCAAGGCTAGGACACAATATACTATTTTCGGTCGTTAATTTCAAGACTTCAAAATACGTCGAGATGCATGTAAATTGGCTCGGTCATCTAATTATAAAAAAAATAAAAATCTTTTCGTTCCCACATCGTGTAAGTATCATCATATAGGATGCGAATAGAATTCCATAACATTTTTATATAACTATTACATTTTTATAAATTTATGTAAAGATGTTATGAAATTTGTCTATTTCATTGGTTGCATGCCGTTCACCTGCATGTGGGTTGTGCATAAAACATTTCGGAAAAAAAAAACAGAGGCATTTTTTCAATCTATTCTTCGAATACTATACACCACATAGTACAATATTTTGTACTAATTAGATGAAGTCACAACTCACAAGATTACTCTTAGATACCAGGCAAAGAAAGCTGAGAGGTCTTTAGCCGAACACCACATAGTACAATATTTTGTACTGATTAGGTGAAGTCACAACTCACAAGATTACTCTTAGATACTAGGCAAAGAAAGCTGAGAGGTCTTTAGCCGAACACCACATAGTACAATATTTTGTACTGATTAGGTGAAGTCACAACTCACAAGATTACTCTTAGATACTAGGCAAAGAAAGCTGAGAGGTCTTTAGCTGAACAACATTAGAAGTGCACTTAAATTGTAGGAGAAAGGAGGTCAGGAGTTCAACTCCACTTAAGGTGCTAAGCTAAGTTTCGCTAAGATTTTTAGTCTTTACCACAAAGCCAAAAGCTACATATATTGTTCCTTTTAGATTTTTTATCCATACCCTATAGACAACACTACACTGTAGCATTTCCCAAACCACCTAACCAACATAAAAACCCAAAGTGAAATGTTGATTTTGCCATTGAAGTTGTAATCGTATCTTTTTTCCCAAAAAAAAAAAATTACTGTAGATGAATAAGTTCTTTGGATAAGGGCAAAAAGGTCATTTGGTAAACACCACTCATAGACGCTAAAATTAATAGGAACAACTTTTCAATAACTTATCGACACTAAATTCAAAAAACCTATAAAACCCAAAAATCCCAAAAAGCCGTTAGCGAAACTTTAGTCTGATTTTAGCCGAATGAAAAAAAGTACTGTACTAGGAAAAGATAACAAAAAAAAAACAGAAACATAATGAAGGACACTAGCTTCTACATTTCACCTAAGGAAAAAAAGGAAAAAAGCAGTGTCAAAATCAGTTATAATTAAAAGGTAAGACAGAGATATGCAATGGAGATAGATACCCTTTATTTCATTTCACCACAATCATGTGAGGGCCAAATTGGTTGATAACTTAGTTTTGTCAAATATCATGTGAGGGGGTTGAATTATTTTTGTTAGGATCGTCACACACATGCACACGATTTACGAGTATAAAATAGTAATAATCAAAACAGAGATATACGTGGTTCTCCAAAAGCGGGTACGTCCACGGGAGCGAGAGCGACTGTTGTTCTTTATTATCACATTTACAAAATAGATTTACAACATAGAGCATTTATACCGACTCGTTCCCCTCCGCTCCGGCATTTAGCCTTCTTTCTAGAACTCCTTAATATCTCTTCATATTTAACATATGAGCCAAAGTTCTAACAATTAATTTTCTTGTCTTCTTTAACCAAAAAAAGTGAAGATCAAAGATGTAGCCAAAAGCCAACACAGTTAACAGTTGATATTGCACAGTAAAAAAAAAGGTTTGAAAAAACAGCACTCAAAGTAGAAAAGATGAAAACCACCATGTGGGAATTGAAGGGTAGGTAGCACCTTTAATTTTTCTTGGTATGCGAAATGAAAAACAATCGTGTTGCGACCAATGAGGGATTGGTTCAGTGGCCGGAGGGAAGTACAAGAGTGGGGAGGTCGAGCCTCCCTCAACCTTGTTAAAGTCACGGTAGTTATTAAGTGCAGAATACATATTAATTAAAGCATCGATAGTGTAGAGTACAGAAATATTTAAAATGTACCATATCGGCTCTTTCAAACTTTAAAACATAAAGCATAAAAAAGTGGTTATGTAGTGAAAAATAATTACTCCTTTTTATGTATGTAGGTATGTTTTGCCAAGTAAAAAAAGTGCCTAGCTATATTTTTCTTGAGGAACATTATTCTTTAGATTAGATTTCATGCTTGAATTTCTAAACTATATGCAAAAAGGAAAGTGTTAGAAAACATGACAAGAAATCATGAAAGTGTTCATGAAACAAAAATGAACGGCTCAGATTTACAGCACTATCATGGACCCTATCAAGCCCCATGCAAAAAAAAAAAAAAAAAACTTAAAAAATTAACGACTATGTGGATATGTAAAATTTTAGGTTCTAGGTTTCGGCCTCTCCTCTACGCAAATCCTTGCTCCGTCCCTGGGGTCACTAGTTGGAAACTTGCATGGACTCGGTTTAAGGCACAGGTTTAAGTTCCCGTAGCCTGTTATTGGGGCTAAAGATACTCCTGATATTACCCACCCGTTGTGAGACCTTAGCTTCGGTCCCTACACACTCTTGGCAGAGGTCTCGGGTGCTGTAAAAATAAAAGGGCAAAGTACGGATTACCTCCTTATGGTTTGATCGTTTAGCAGATGACCTCCCTGAGCTTTACTAATGACCAATTAACCTCCCTATGATTTTGGAGTAAAGTGCATTGCTAACACCGTTAACAGAAAATGCTAAATGACTCTGGTACCCCTGTACTTTTATTTGGGATAAATTACCTCTAAATATATGTCTTCTCTCTCCTTGCTTGGAAAACGTAAGCAAATCCTATTACTTCTCTTTCTAGAACGAGCTCCACCTCGTTGACCCATCGGAAAACAACCGGAAATCGATAGAGGAAACTGATCAACTGGAACTAGCACCAAAAAACTCAAAAGCACAAACATGGACTCCCTCCCCTCTGAATCTGACTACCTCCATGGATTCAGAGGAGAACCCAATAAATGGGGACAATACAAACCTCTTCGCAAATTCATTCGCTTCTCAAATAGGCGAACCGGTCGGAACCCTCTGCTGGGTTTGTGGAAAAGTAGATAATTCCAATGCAGAGAGAGAGAGAGAGAGAGAGAGAGATGTGTGTGTATACAGAGCGAGCTCTCTGGGCATTTCCCGAACGGAGACGAAGAGGGTTTAGACGAATTCAAAACCAACTGGGGTTTCAAAGAGCTCAATAGCACAGAGCTTGCTGCCTCCATGTTCGTTATGGAAAGCAGATTGGGTTTCTTAACTTGGGAAATTGCTTATGGAAAAAATCACGCGTTTATGGGACTTGGAAGGGACTTTTGACCCTGTCATCTGGGATTGGGTTTCTAACTAATCAGATTCGAAAAGAAAGTAGATTACGATAGTGTGTACACAGGAGGGCCTTGGATGGAGGTGCGACAGCGGATAGTGGAAGGAGTGCCGGAAAAGGAGTCGACGGGATGTGACGATGAGCGGATGAGGGGAGCTGGACGAACTGTTGTGTTGTTTGGCCGGATGGTGTTGGACCAGAGGATGGAGAAGGGCAGTCCTGTCTTTTTCCACCAAAATCTACCTTTATTTTACTTTTTTCTCAATCCCAGTCTCATAATAGGCATGTGTTTTACACCTTCCGTTATTTTGGATGGAAAATGTGACGGCAGCACTTTACTCCAAAATCATAGGGGGGGTGAATTGGTCATTAGTAAAGCTCAGGGAGGTCATCTGCCAAACGACCAAACCATAGGAAGGTAATCCGTACTTTGCCCAAAATAAAAATTAAGTTGCGGGACCATTTTAGCCAGCTAGCCAAGTCTGAGATGCCAGAACAAACGGTTTTGGTCTTCCAATGTCATTATCATGCTATTTGACATTTTTTTTTTTGGGTAAGTTAAAACTTTTATAAAGTAACCAATCAAGACCAACAAGAGGTCAAAACCTTAGTACAATAAGAGCCTACCTATCCAACTAGGAAAAGTAAATCTAGAAAAATAGAGCAATTACAAAGGACAGAAAATCCTAGAACTAAGGTTCCAGGATGTAACAAGAAACTGATTTGCATTGCTATGCTTAACGTTTCTCCACGAGCATAAGCGGTCTCGGACTTCCTCAATAATCTGGTTCCCCAAAGTTTGAGCAGGCACACTAACCCCTTGAAATTGTCTTCGATTACGTTCCCTTCAAATCAAATAAATCGAAGCAGTTATGGAAAGTTTATAAACACGATTAGAACATGAATCAGAATATCTGTGAGTGCGTACATCCAATCCAATTCACTAGCCAAACCAAAATAGGGCTGTTGAATATTGTTCTTGTGAAGCACCATCCGCCTAACCATTTGAGAATATGAGCACTCAAAAAACAAATGGTCATGAGACTCCTCCACATCTTGGCAGAGCAGACACATCCCGTCAACTGGTAAACCCCAACTGTGCAATCTATCCTTGGTAGATAACCTCCCCAGAATTGCAAGCTATTCAATGAAAGACCAACGAGGAACATGACTTGGAAACCAAACACACTTAGACCAAGGAACCATTGGATACTTGGTACGCAGAGCATGCCAAGCTGACTTAGTCGTATACACCCCAGATTTATGAAGTTACCATCTCACAGAATCAGGAACAAGAGGGTTTGACATGTTGTATCACCGCCCCGGCCAATAGATCTCCGATAGGGACGGGAGTTTCACCACAGATTATATGATTCGAGCCTTTTGGGCCTTGTTCGTTTTGGCGTCTCAAAAATCACTGCGCACGGTCTCTAATTTGTATGCCCTTCACGTAGATTATTCACAAAGAAACAAGATTAATCATGCAATATGCTCTTTTTTTATCTCTAGAAAATTGGATTACGTACGTTTTCTCAAAATCTAACGATTAATTGTGTCATCAGAAAAATGAATGTTATGCCATTATGCAATAAATGTTTGTAGGTTATTCCGAGTGCTCAAGGAACAATGATCTGTGTGATGAAATTTACAGAATGAGCGATTTCCTGAATCATCGATCACTTACCTGAATAGCGCTCTATAGAAAAACTTAGTTACAGTTAAGGATGCAAACGAGATGAGCCGAATTTTGGAGTATTCGAGTTCGGCTTGTTTACTAAACAAGCATAAAACTGGAGCTCGACGTGCTGAGCCCGATTAATTAACTAACTGAGCCTTTATAAACGAGCTGAGCCTATACAAACGGCCAGGGCGAGCTTTAGAGTGTTGAGCTCTGCTCGTTACTACACGAGCCTAAAACTATAAATTGAGCTCGGCTTGATTACTAAACAAGTCGATCCAGCTGAGTCTCAAACTGCTCGCAAGTTGCTCGATTCGTTACAGCTCTAGTTACAGCGCAGGATTTAAGAAGGAACCAGAAGGTTTCCTTGCCCCCTGAACTTTGTATCATGACCCCGGCAACTTCCATGTATGCTGTTTCTTTCCCAAACTAAAGGCAAACCGGTTTCCATTAAAATACAGAAATTGATTTTCGCGCTCCATTTTTGTACGCAGACGCTTCACTTTGTACATGAAGTTTGTAATAATTTCACGTTAAACGTGAAGCGTTTGCGTACAAAAGTGGAGCGCAAAAATCAATTTCCTAAAATAAAAGAGAGGGAGACAAAACAGTTCTTCAACTCTTTAAGCCCCATTTAATATCTTACAAGTTACAACAAAGAGTCCGGCTTCTCTCCAGTACAATGGTTTGGACGGGACGAAACAGTTCAGATCAGCACCATTCATTGAAAGATTCAATTGTTCGGATTTTTTCATACAATTTTACCGATAAGAATACACTTTTATCAGTAAAAGTGTAAAAATACATTCAAACCTTTAATTTGCAGCAAATGAAAGGGTTCTGATCAGGACTGATTTTTCCGATCCAAAACAAAGACGGGAGAGGGTCCATATCCTACAACAAAACAAAACGCTATGCAAAAAAGCAGACCACAACTATACCGTAGAAAATTTCCTTGGTCGTTATATGCCCTATTTTGGCAGAAAGATCCATTCCGCTTGTCTGTACCAAAAAGGTTAAAAAAGCAAAAAAGAAGAAAATGAGAGAGAGAGAGAGAGAGAGAGAGAGAGAGACATTTCTCCTATTTGACGTAGATGTAACATTCCGTGCACCCATGAAAACTAAGGTCTAATATTCGAACATGTGCGCGGATATTTTGGCAGAGGTGGCACTGAGTCATTCGCTTGGTTTTATTTAATTCATTTTCTGTGGTTCCTTCTGTTATGCCTTTTAATTTTCGTGAAGACTTTGTAGGGGTTAAATATTTCATACTTATTTGCATTTCTTAATCTATGTTAGTACCTTTCGTACAAAAAAAAAAAAGTCTCTTAATTCTATGAATGTTGATCAAGCAATATTTTTTGAACTTGAACATCCCCCTTGATCTAAGCAAAATTTCTGGCTCTGTCTCTTAATTTTTAGAATGAACCACCAAATGGGATTTGGATACCCAATCATTTTTTTTCCCAATCAACAAAAGAAATTAGTCTTTAAGGGATCAGATTACAAAAATTAAAAGGACTATATAAGGGCACAATGAACAGCGGACATCTCATCTAGCACCATCCCTCCCTACAATTATATGACATACAAGACCCATAAAATTAACGAAACATGATTTGCGTACCACACTATTGTTGCATGCGGTGAAACGTACAATCCTTAAACCTGATGGATTCACATGTACAGCCATAGATATAACGTCCTGATATTTGGAACCAATTTTTAACAATCACATATATGGAATTTTTAAAGTTTGGAAGGAATGGACGCCTCAACCTCCAGTCTGTTCATAATTTCTTGTTTGTTAATTTGAAAGGCAGCTACTCACACTCTCTCTCTCTCTCTCTTTGTTAATTTGAAAGTCAGCTACTCTCTCTCTCTCTCTCTCTCCCTCTCTCTCTCATAATGCAAAACGTTGGCTGAAAGGGATATGACGCCTGGTTTGGAAAGGGAGATTAAAAAAAACAAAATATGAGAAAGGCCGGACAGACAAAAGCCAGCTATTAGTAAGTAAATTGCTTCCCCCCGACACACCCCCCCGGCCCACCTCCCTTTTCCCGGACGCATGGCTAAACGGCCCAAAAAGCTTTTTCTATCGTACCCTGAAGAATGATTGATCATTGAATGAAGAACAATCTCATCACCAATGAAAAAAAATTGCATCGAGTGAAACCTTCATATATTTTCTTCTTTCTTTTTTTTTTTCAGTGAAAGAGAAACAATTTATTGGGATATCTTGAGAAAGTTACTGTCAGTAGTTTGTACGATGTGTATTAGTCCATTGCTACTGCGTGCACAACGCCCGATCCGTGGAAGAGTAACTGCAGAGAGAGTCCACCACGTCATTTTGGCATGATATAATTTGAATGAACTCAGGCTCACTTAAAAGCATATGCCAGCCATCCGATATTGTATTTATCCAATGTGGCACTTAACATTCACGCATGTTCTAACAATTACATCAAGAAATGGAAGCAAAGGCAATTTGAGTCGTGTTGTGAAGTTACGAAGAGCCTTCCGTTGATAGGAGGGAAAATAGAAAATGGTTCTGTAAATAGAGTTTTCAAATGTAAAAACCCATCGATCTGAACTAACAAGCAACCCCAAATAAGTACTTATTTTTTAAGAAGGCAATTTCAAGCTCAAAAATCATGTGCTTACGCAAATAATTTTCCTACCACTATGGATCTTGTTTGATAGATCTCATTGAGATCTTTAATACGGTGCAAAAAAATTTGAAAAATTATTTTTTATTTACATTATTTTTTAGTTTGAAAATGTGAAATAAGCTGCTTATTTTTTAAAAAGGTTTCTGGAACGGGGCATGTCTTCTTCTTCTTTTTGAAGATAATGGAATTGGCATATACATAAAATATGATCATCAAATGTGGTCACGTAAATATTATCGTTGGACCACCGTTAAACTTTGGGATGTGGTGCGTGTGTCGAACAGAAGTGCATATGGCCTATGGTTTTTTGGATTTTCATAACACATACAGTCCAAAAGAGCTAGAAAAGAGAGAGGTTATGCCCGTGAGCCGATGAACTTGTTTATAGACACACCGAAGAATTTGCAAGTGGAGTGGTAGTCAAGTAATTGGCACCACGTACTCCAATGCATTTGACAGAGTTCAAACTTCATTAAAAAGTTGACTTTAGCCGAGAAAAAAATTTGACACACTGGAGAATTTTCAAATTTTACAGTGAATTTTCATGCTCCATCATCCAGTGGTCCACTCCTCCTCTGACTCAAAAAAAGATGCAAGTGCCTTGAGCTCCAAAGCTTCCTGTGGTTGAAGAGGGTGATCCCCACCCTTCCAACTTTCTTGCATTATTATCTCATCTGTTGAATTCCTCTGCAAGTCCTCAAAACCAGAGAGACGAAAATCCGAGTCGTTACTCTCTTGGTGAAACTTGTCGTTGAGAACGTCTGAAATCAACAGGTCGTTGATGTTGAAATCCGTCAAGAAGTTCGATGAATCATCTTGATCAACTAGCTGGGGTGAAATGGAATTAGGGCTATCAATGGGATTGGAAGTGGGAATTGCTTCATTTTTATTGACCGCTGGATCGTTTGGTTGTTGTGGGGCGACTGGTTTTGTGCAACGAACGGCCTTTGTTCGGATCACATTGTGCTGTTCTGTTCCAGTGGGAAGTTTGATTGCAGGGGATTTTTTGTTTTTCGATTTCTTGTGTTTTTAATGGAATTTTCAGTTTTTCGACATTCGGCGCTCTTGCTTAATTTGGAGTTCCAGTAGTTCTTGATTTCATTGTCCGTTCGGCCCGGTAGTCTTCCGGCAATGAGTGACCACCTGCACCAGCAAAATCGGTATTGTAAAATTAAAACGTTGCTTGTTTTTCTCTCCTTAATTAGGCGGAAATAATCGCTAAAAAAGTTTAATTTAAGACATGTTTCTCCTGTCTTGTCAACGATACATAGCAAGGTTTTTGGACTGGGTTGCGGTAGTGGGGATATCGAATAACACGTAGCGGAAATCAGATATAGCGGTCGAGAGTTTTTTTTTTTTTTTAATTTTCATTTGGCGCTTGAGCAATGTAGTAGCCATTGAGGTCACTAGCGGCCGTGAAAGTTGTGGACTACAACTTTCTTGTGATCATTCTTTTTTTTTTTGTTGCCTCTTAGTTTTGCAGCAAAATTTTTATATATTATTGATTTGTCTCGACGAGAGAAATAGAAAGAGTACAAAAAAAAAATTGACTTTTACCCAATTTTTTTTTGAGAAATATCCATGAAAAAGTCAAAAAACTATTTTTTGAGACTTTTTTTTGGATATTTTCAAAAATAGTTGTATAAAAGTCACAATTTTTTACTTTTTCGATTCCTCTCGTCGAGACTAACCAATAATACATAAAAATTTGGTACAAAACTAACAAAAATAAAAAAAATTGAATAATGAAAAAAAAAAAATGTACAGCCCACAACTTTTAAGATACCGGAAAGGGTGGGGCTAATGCCACGACAACCTTTTCTACTGCCACGACATATTATTGGCAGTCAATATTATACCATTCTTCCCGGTCAAAGCGAAGTCTCCATGTGCTTCTCTCTCTCTCTTCCATGTACCATGTTTATGTTTCTCCCACAAAAAATTTACCCTGTTTGTCTTTCTTTCCATTCTTCTACTCCTTGTCTTCTCTCCTTCTCACTCGAAAATTGAAACCAGCCCAAGACATACAAAACACCCATACAATCCAATTCATAACCATCCATCCACTGTGACCAATCTATATGGAACAATAAAAAAGGGGATAATTCATTTTCTTGTTTGAAAAAGAAAATAGAAAACCTTTCACTGAATCAGTCGGAAAAGGAGGAAAATTAAGGAGAGGAAGAAATGAAATCGCAACCCTTTTTTTTCCATCCATTTTCCTCCTTTACATCCCTTGACACCGTCTGATTTCGCAGATTCTTTAGGTGAAGTTTGTAGTAATTTCACGCTCCACTTTTGTACGCAGACGCTTCACTTTGTACATGAAGTTTGTAGTAATTTCACATTAAACGTGAAGCGTATGCGTACAAAAGTGGAGCGCGAAAATCAATTTCCTAGAATAAAAGAGAGGGAGACAAAACAGTTCTTCAACTCTTTAAGCCCCATTTAATATCTTACAAGTTACAACAAAGAGTCCGGCTTCTCTCCAGTACAATGGTTTGGACGGGACGAAACAGTTCAGATCGGGACCATTCAGTGAAAGATTCAATTGTTCGGATTTTTTCATACAATTTTACCGATAAGAATACACTTTTATCAGTAAAAGCGTAAAAATACATTCAAACCTTTAATTTGTAGCAAATGAAAGGGTTCTGATCAGGACTGATTTTTCCGATCCAAAACAAAGACGGGAGAGGGTCCATTTCCTACAACAAAACAAAACGCTATGCAAAAAAGTAGACCACAACTATACCGTAGAAAATTTCCTTGGTCGTTATATGCCCTATTTTGGCAGAAAGATCCATTTCGCTTGTCTGTACCAAAAAGGTTAAAAAGCAAAAAAGAAGAAAATGAGAGAGAGAGAGAGAGAGAGACATTTCTCCTACTTGACGTAGATGTAACATTCCGTGCACCCATGAAAACTAAGGTCTAATATTCGAACATGTGCGCGGATATTTTGGCAGAGGTGGCACTGAGTCATTAGCTTGGCTTTATTTAATTCATTTTATGTGGTTCCTTCTGTTATGCCTTCTAATTTTCGTGAAGACTTTGTAGGGGTTAAATATTTCATACTTATTTGCATTTCTTAATCTATGTTAGTACCTTTCGTACCAAAAAAAAAAAGTCTCTTAATTCTATGAATGTTGATCAAGCAATATTTTTTGAACTCGAACATCCCCCTTGATCCAAGCAAAATTTCTGGCTCTGTCTCTTAATTTTTAGAATGAACCACCAAATGGGATTCGGATACCCAATCATTTTTTTTTCCCAATCAACAAAAGAAATTAGTCTTTAAGGGATCAGATTACAAAAATTAAAAGGACTATATAAGGGCACAATGAACAGCGGACATCTCATCTAGCACCATCCCTCCCTACAATTATATGACATACAAGACCCATAAAATTAACGAAACATGATTTGCGTACCACACTATTGTTGCAGGCGGTGAAACGTTCAATCCTTAAACCTGATGGATTCACATGTACAGCCATAGATATAACGTCCTGATATTTGGAAACAATTTTTAACAATCACATATATGGAATTTTTAAAGTTTGGAAGGAATGGACGCCTCAACCTCCAGTCTGTTCATAATTTCTTGTTTGTTAATTTGAAAGGCAGCTACTCTCTCTCTCTCTCTCTCTCTCTCTCTCTCTCTTTGTTAATTTGAAAGTCAGCTACTCTCTCTCTCTCTCTCTCTCTCTCTCTCATAATGCAAAACGTTGGCTGAAAGGGACATGATGCCTGGTTTGGAAAGGGAGATTAAAAAAAACAAAATATGAGAAAGGCCGGACAGACAAAAGCCAGCTATTAGTAAGTAAATTGCTTCCCCCCGACACACCCCCCCGGCCCCACCTCCCTTTTCCCGGACGCATGGCGCATGGCGCTACGTACGTACGGACGCATGGCTAAACGGCCCAAAAAGCTTTTTCTATCGTACCCTGAAGAATGATTGATCATTGAATGAAGAACAATCTCATCACCAATTAAAAAAAATTGCATCGAGTGAAACCTTCATATATTTTCTTCTTTCTTTTTTTTTTTCAGTGAAAGAGAAACAATTTATTGGGTTATCTTGAGAAAGTTACTGTCAGGATCAAAATGGAGAGATTATTCAGTGTCCTTGGGGCACCACTTGACGGTGCCTTAAACCTCTCCCCACCACACATTATTGTGAGGTCCTCACATTTAGTCTCTGATCCCATAAAAATGAGTGATTGAGAAGAGGACTGGGCATCGGTCTGGGCATCGCGTGACGGTGCCCCAGGCGCATTGAATAATTTTTCGCCGGGATCCGGATTGATTCTGAGAAGTGACTAATTGTACAAATTGTCTGTACAATTCAACCATAGGGGGCTCTATAGTTGATTTATTAGGCTTGTCTCGGACCTTGTGTGAGACTGCAACGTACACATGTGATCACCGATATGCCCAAAAATCAAGAATGAAGTCAGAGGAAGGCTAAGAATTGTGGTGGTGAAAAAATATGGTTCATCACGTGACGATGTCTATATATGGGAATGAATAGCCTTGTTCGGAAAACACTTGAACCACATGCAAATTGACACACACACACATTAAGAGCCAATTATTGGGTACTCCCCCGGCCCCACAAATGACATATTGCCATCACAGAATGTGGGTTACTTTTTGTCTCTCAATCATCTAACAAAAAATAAGGATCGATAATGTCCATATAACATGGCTTGTCGTTACTTACATAAATGGTTGAGAGTACAACGGAAACAACGCCACGTGATACCTCGAAAATGTTGAATAATTACTCCACAAAGTCCCATACACTGCACGGTGCTCTCATTTAGACTTCGTTAGTAGTGTGTTTGTGTGTGTGTTTGTATACTGAGTTTCTAACGACGTTGTGTCTGTGATCTGTATTAACCCTTTTTTTTTTGGAAGAGCTAAGTATTCCACGGCTGCAGCTTCTCTCTGTTCTTGGGAGTGGTGCAACGGTAAGGATCAGGGGGCGTGCTGTCCCGTTGGGTGTGGTCCGCTCCGGTCTAGCTCAAACTAATTGGAAACGTTTCGCTTCGTAGAGCTCGTCAAGTAAAACAAGATTGCAAAATATAAGCTTGATCATGGGTTCCAGCAGTTTTGATCTAGTATTTCGGATCTATTCTTTTCAAGATAAAAGTGTTTCGATCAGGCATTCTATGATCATTAATTCTCTAACGTCCTGATATTTGGAACCAATTTTTAACAATCACATATATGGAATTTTTAAAGTTTGGGAGGAATGGACGCCTCAACCTCCAGTCTGTTCATAATTTCTTGTTTGTTAATTTGAAAGGCAGCTACTCACTCTCTCTCTCTCTCTCTTTGTTAATTTGAAAGTCAGCTACTCTCTCTCTCTCTCTCTCTCTCTCTCTCTCTCTCTCTCTCATAATGCAAAACATTGGCTGAAAGGGACATGACGCCTGGTTTGGAAAGGGAGATTAAAAAAACAAAATATGAGAAAGGCCGGACAGACAAAAGCCAGCTATTAGTAAGTAAATTGCTTCCCCCCGACACACCCCCCCGGCCCCACCTCCCTTTTCCCGGACGCATCGCTAAACGGCCCAAAAAGCTTTTTCTATCGTACCCTGAAGAATGATTGTTCATTGAATGAAGAACAATCTCATCACCAATGAAAAAAAATTGCATCGAGTGAAACCTTCATATATTTTCTTCTTTCTTTTTTTTTTTTCAGTGAAAGAGAAACAATTTATTGGGATATCTTGAGAAAGTTACTGTCATGATGAAAATGGAGAGATTATTCAGTGCCTTTGGGGCACCACGTGACGGTGCCTTAAACCTCTCTCCACCACACATTATTGTGAGGCCCTCACATTTAGTCTCTGATCCCATAAAAATGAGTGATTGAGAAGAGGACTGGGCATCGGTCTGGGCATCACGTGACGGTGCCCCAGGCGCATTGAATAATTTTTCGCCGGGATCCGGATTGATTCTGAGAAGTGACTAATTGTACAAATTGTCTGTACAATTCAACCATAGGGGGCTCTATAGTTGATTTATTAGGCTTGTCTCGGACCTTGTGTGAGACTGCAACGTACACATGTGATCACCGATATGCCCAAAAATCAAGGATGAAGTCAGAGGAAGGCTAAGAATTGTGGTGGTGAAAAAATATGGTTCATCACGTGGCGATGTCTATATATGGGAATGAATAGCCTTGTTCGGAAAACACTTGAACCACACATGCAAATTGACACACACACACATTAAGGGCCAATTATTGGGTACTCCCCCGGCCCCACAAATGACATATTGTCATCACAGAATGTGGATTACTTTTTGTCTCTCAATCATCTAACAAAAATTAAGGATCAATAATGTCCATATAACATGGCTTGTCGTTACTTACATAAATGGTTGAGAGTACAACGGAAACAACGCCACGTGATACCTCGAAAATGTTGAATAATTACTCCACAAAGTCCCATACACTGCACGGTGCTTTCATTTAGACTTCGTGAGTAGTGTGTTTGTGTGTGTGTTTGTATACTGAGTTTCTAACGACGTTGTGTTTGTGATCTGTATTAACCCTTTTTTTTTTGGAAGAGCTAAGTATTCCACGGCTGCAGCTTCTCTCTGTTCTTGGGAGTGGTGCAACGGTAAGGATCAGGGGGCGTGCTGTCCCGTTGGGTGTGGTCCGCTCCGGTCTAGCTCAAACTAATTGGAAACGTTTCGCTTCGTAGAGCTCGTCAAGTAAAACAAGATTGCAAAATATAAGCTTGATCATGGGTTCCAGCAGTTTTGATCTAGTATTTCGGATCTATTCTTTTCAAGATAAAAGTGTTTCGATCAGGCATTCTATGATCATTAATTCTCCAACAACAAATAATTACACACACACTCACATCTTTTGGTGGGGCCTACACACACTGGAAGTGTAGTGTGTGTGGATCCCAGTATGAATGTGAGTGGGTTTGTGTAAATTAAATGTGTGTGTAAATGTTTGTAATTGTAGAATGATTGTTCCATGATATCCGATCGAATTGATTTTTTTGTGTACTTGTTTTACGCAACGAGCTCTACAGAACAAGACTAGAGCAGGCCCCACTTGGTAGGGCAACACGCCCCTGATTCTGTTCTGGCTTGGGTCCCGTTCCGCTTCCTCAAAAAACCTTCTTTTTGAAAAAGAAGATAATTTCAAAATCAAATATAACGAAAATAAAAAATAATTTTTCAATTTTTTTTGCACCATTTAAAAGATCTCAATGAGATCTATCAAATAAGATCGATATTGGTAGGAAAATTATTTGCATAAACACATGATTTTTGAGCTTAAAATTACATTTTTTTTCAAAAAGAAAGTTTTTTAAAAAAGTGGAACACCACCTGAACCCTTGGTTAATGGAAAAGCCTTTTTTTTTTAAGGGTAATGTTCATTGCCAATATCAATAAGGATCCAGAGGATCAATTTACAGAGAGAATCACACAAGCGGGGAACAAACCCCGAATACAAGCATCAAATCTCCAAAAATCAAAACCCTAGATTACAAGAAGCGTAAGAAAATGATAGAGGCCCGAGCGGCTGGCCCGCGAGACGGAGACATCCGCCAAGCCAAGGAAGGGACGTTGTCATTGCTAAGTCATTACGATCCCGGTTATTACTCACTTCTCTCTCTTCTCTCTCTTCTCTCTCTCTTCTTGACCTAAACCAGTACAGCCGCCGCCTGGGGGGGGAGGTGCCCATTCCCTCCTCCCCCCGGGCCTCCTCTGCTTCTAATCCTTTCCCTTTCCTTCTCAGATCAAGCTTTCCCCCTGCTCTCCTCTCCCGTTTTCAGCTTCTGCCTTACTCCCTCTCTTCTCGTCGGACGGCCGCCGATTTTCCTCTTGGGGTAACCGGTTAGGCTTAACGGCGAGGGCGTCCGGTGGGAGAGGTGGTGGTGGTGAGGCCTGTGAGGTCATCCACCGTGTTTCTACTCTTGGGTAGTCACGGTATGGGCTTAACGGCAAGCGGCGACTTCACGGCAGGCGTCTGGTTCTGGATCGTGACTGAAGCATGGGCGATCGAGGGTGGCGACGGCTAGCAGTGTTCGACGGCGATTGGCACCTTCGTTGGCGTTTCCTCTGGTCGTTTGTGGGAGCCAAATTGGTGGTGTCTCGGCGGTCAATGGTGGGGTTTCGGCAGCGTTTGGGGCTCTTGTCGGCGTGGGCTGTGGGCTGGCGTTTGGATGGGCTTTCCGATCCTGGTCGGGTTTCTGGCAGGTTGTGGTGGTTCCTGGGAGTTTGACCGGCGGCTTAGGTGTTGTGGGGTGCGGCGGTTTGATCTGTTTTGGTTTGGGTTAGGGTGTGGTCCTCCTCTCCCCTCCCCTCTATGTGGGCTTCCCGGTGGCTGTGTAGTCGGCGGCTGCGGGTTGTCCGAGGTGTACTACTCGGTGGCTGTGTTTCCGGCGGCCGCGGGTTGGTGCAGGTGGAGGAGGACTTGTTACGCTTTAGTTGTATGGCGGCTAGGTGATTTCTCTAGGTGGCGGAGGATTTGAGGGCCGGTGGTGGTGGTGCTCTGGTGGAGGCGGGGGCTGGTGGTTGGCAGGACATTGATTACATATTTAGGGTTTGGTTATTTTAGGGCCTTGTTTGGGCTTGGCCCCTGTTTGCTTTGATCTTTAATGTTTGATCTGGGCTTGTTGTGGCCTATAAGGTGTTTTGGGCTTTGCCCACTGGATGTTTTGGGCTTTGTCCCAACAGGTGTTTCTTCCAACTTTTTGTTGGATTCCCCTTCCCCTTTCCCCAACTTGATGTACCCTTTGTCAAGTTTCTTAATAAAATTTTGTTGCCGATCAAAAAAAAAAAGTCATTACGATCCCAGGAGATCCAGAGGAGGGGAAAATCACCGAGGAGCGGCCACTCATGGAAAAGCCTTTAAAAGGAGGAAATTGGTACGTGAGTCTCTCTCAAAACGACTCCAGTAGGGTAGTATGTTTTCTAGCCTTAAACGATTTTCACACTCTCCATTTTATAATTTTTACTCTTTTTTTTTATCTGTATTAATTTACAATGTTGTCATTGAATATGTGAAAATGCATATTAACAAATGGCAAAATAGTAAATTCATGTCAATAAAAACAAAAAACGAAGAAGTGAAGATTGTAAACACGATGGTGTGAAAATCACTTCCTTTTCAACACCGCAAGAGGCACATGGAGAGAGGTGAGAATCATGACAAAACTCTCACTATTCCGGGACACACTTACCACATGGGCAACCAAGATACCATACAATATTATACTAGGAATCTAAACAAACATAAAATCCTCCCACACCCCGCCCCTCCCACCCCACACCAAAAAAAAAAAAAGGAATAAAAACAAAAACATAAAAACAAAAGATGCAATAATTCTGGACTAAATTTTGTACAATTTTGTTTGTTTCTCAATTTGTTTGCCAGGCATGTGCAAGAATGTTTACGGAGTTAATCGAGACGCGCGTAAGTTGGCCAGCCCTGAACATCCGATTATTAAAGAGATGAATTTATCATGCATGTTTGTCACATATGTACTATTACTGTTTGTCACATGTTTGTCACATATGTACTATTTGTCACATACGTATCTTCTTTTTCATTTAGCCCTCGTCGTCCTGAGGAGGCCTTGTTCGTTTGGGAGACTCAAAACCCCTAAGCACAGTCTTTAATAAATTTTCTACATCTATCTCTCTCCACTCATTACTCTCAAAAATCTCCCTCAAAGCCCAAAACGAACAGGATTTATTTGCGATGACTGGACTTTGTAAATCCGTACTCATTATTATTATTATTAGAACCCTGCTAACCACACATACATCTGTGCACAGATTATGCACAGATTTTGTTGTGGGGCTCACCATGGGTCCCACACAAATGATCCAAGCCGTTCATTAGATGTAAAATATTTTTTCAAGGGTCCTCGTAAAAAATAAGCTCAATCTAATACCTATAGGTGCTCGATCCAATCATCTAAAAATTCATTCAGATTTTCGGGTAATGAAAAATTAGATGATTAGATCAAGCACCAATAAGTATTGGATTGAGCTGATTTTTTGTGTGGAACCCTTGAAAAAATGTTTTACATTTAATGAACGTCTCGGATTGTTTGTGTGGGCCCGTGGTGGACCCCACAACAAAATCTGTGTGGACAGATTTACCGTTATTATTATTTTTTATCCGTACTCATCACTATTTGAAAGATAACAAAAAGACTTATTAAGAGGAAGGTATGTGTACATCTTCGATCAAATAATTATTTTTTCATAGTCTAGATAGTACTTGTTACTCCTACAATGGAGAAGAGTTATTTGAGCATTACATATTGAGAGTCATTTTCGTACTTGATAGGTAATTATTAATGATTAAGAGCATTATTAATAAGAGATAGATATGCCCTAATGATGGTTCAATAGTATGGCCGGTGTCGCAGTCTCAACCCTATGGTCTACCTATCCTTCAATCTGTACATGGTTTCACCAAACCCTAATGCTCTCATCTTGTGCATTTCTCACCTACTCTCTAAAATGTGAGGTGAGGAAGGATCAGTCTGCCCAAATCAGAGTCCTCATGTTTGTCCAATGGAGACATCTTGGTCCTATTATTAAGATAAGAGAGATTCATGTAATTAGACTCGGAAATTACACTCTACACCATGAGATTTTTTCCAAAAAGCCTATTGCGAACTTCGGTCTGGTATTTTTTTCGGTATTTAATTTTTTTTTTTTTGCTAAGTTTTCATCGTAATCGTAACTTTTGAAACGTCTCGATGAGAGGAATTAGAAAAGAATAAAAATATGGACTGAAGTTGAAAAAAGTTCATGTAAGATGATATTAAAAAACAAAAATACTAGCTGTGTAGTAGTATTAGTTCATGTAAGTTTTCAATAGTATGGCCGGTGTCGCAGTCTCAACCCTATGGTCTAACTATCCTTCAATCTGTACATGGTTTCACCAAATCCTAATGCTCTCATCTTGTGCATTTCTCACCTACTCTCTAAAATGTGAGGTGAGGAAGGATCAGTCTGCCCAAATCAGAGTCCTCATGTTTGTCCAATGGAGACATCTTGGTCCTATTATTAAGATAAGAGAGATTCATGTAATTAGACTCGGAAAGTTACACTTTACACCATGAGATTTTTTCCAAAAAGCCTATTGCGAACTTCGGTCTGGTATTTTTTTCGGTATTTAATTTTTTTTTTTTTGCTAAGTTTTCATCGTAATCGTAACTTTTGAAACGTCTCGATGAGAGGAATTAGAAAAGAATAAAAATATGGACTGAAGTTGAAAAAAGTTCATGTAAGATGATATTAAAAAACAAAAATACTAGCCGTGTAGTAGTATTAGTTCATGTAAGTTTTCAATAGTATGGCCGGTGTCGCAGTCTCAACCCTATGGTCTAACTATCCTTCAATCTGTACATGGTTTCACCAAATCCTAATGCTCTCATCTTGTGCATTTCTCACCTACTCTCTAAAATGTGAGGTGAGGAAGGATCAGTCTGCCCAAATCAGAGTCCTCATGTTTGTCCAATGGAGACATCTTTGTCCTATTATTAAGATAAGAGAGATTCATGTAATTAGACTCGGAAATTACACTTTACACCATGAGATTTTTTCCAAAAAGCCTATTGCGAACTTCGGTCTGGTATTTTTTTCGGTATTTAAAATTTTTTTTAGCTAAGTTTTCATCGTAATCGTAACTTTTGAAACGTCTCGATGAGAGGAATTAGAAAAGAATAAAAATATGGACTGAAGTTGAAAAATGAGAATGTGATGATATTTTCCTAATATTTTGATGTTCGGAACTGAAGAAAAAGAACAGAATAACATTGCTAGTTGTATTGCTACCCTTATCCTCCTAGTTGTATTGCTACTTTATTGTATGCAGATTTGATTGGGATTGCATACCCTAGAATTGTAAACGCTTAATTTTAATTAATGAATCGTCTTTTACCCCCAAAAAAATGAGAATGTGATGATATTTTCCTAATATTTTGATGTTCGGAACTGAAGAAAAAGAACAGAATAACATTCTCAAATTGAGGCAATGTTAGATTCTTAGACTTAAAACCACATAATTGTTTCCCTGAAAAGTTAAACATTGGAATTGGAATGAGCATACATCAGATATTAGAAAATTACTAGGTGTTTGATGTGAATCTTATTTCCGCTCCAAACATAGACAGAAAAATGAATAGTTTGCCATCAACAATGTATTGTTAAGCCCTTTTTATTTATATCAAAAATATGTACTTCCTCTGCTTCAAGATTTAAGCCAAAATCATCAACTGTATCCGTCTAAAACAAATCACAGTAGATATTCCGTACTTAAATATAAAATTTGATAAACCAAGCAATTCGATTAATAGGGTGATATCAAATCATGGAAAAAAGCCATTCCAATTGAATCCATATCCGAGTTTCAACCAATTTAATTAATGAGATCAGAACAACAAACTATAAAAGCACGTAGGAAAAATCATACGCATAGAATTAATTAATAAACTTTATGAGGTTTTATCCTCAGCCCTAGTCTAAAAGTCTAGCCGGTCATGGATTACGGAAACATGTTCATATAATAAAAGAAGTACGCCATGAAACCAAGCTTACGAAAAATAAAGAATTTTCCTAGCTTTTCCTCTGCCAATGCTATTGCGCTAGGAGCTGCTGCTGCGTGCCGCTTCTGTTTCGAAGTGTATGAGATGCCCCTGACAGAAACCCATGGCAGAACGTGTAATCTTCAATGCCAGAACGTACCGGTTCAATACTGACTCAATACCTGATCATATATAGTAGATTTACAATTTGCTATTATTACAATAAGGGGTGATGAAGTGTATTCGAAGGTAGACACGTTGAGAGAGATATTTATGTTTGGCAGTTCATTTTTTTTTCTCGGCAAAGGAAATTTTATTTATTAAACTCGAAAGGGTACATCGAGTAAAAGGAAAGGGAGAACCAGAAAGTTCACCACGACCCCAAGGAAAAACAAAATTGAAGTAAAATTACATCAAAAAATACACCCATGCATGGGTACACCTAAATCGTGAGCCTTTTAATACCATCAAGATTCCTTTTAAAATCTTCCACCATATACACCTTAACATCGAATTTGGCTTTGATCCACAAGGCTGCCCTTGTTTTGATTAAATCAACCAATTGGTGGGGATCAACAACTTTGTTGTTGAAGATAGCATCATTTCTTGCAATCCAAATAGACCACAAAATAGCGTAAAAACAACATTCCCAAAAAAAATTCTCCAGATTTTTGAACCGGAAGGAAAACCACCAAGAGGATAATCCCAGCAGATTCGGAGGAATCACCCAATCAATTAATGTTCCACCACTCTGCCATCTTCAACCAAATTTGGCTAGAAAACGGGCATGTTATCAATAGATGCTCTGGCGTTTCCTCTTCCTGAAGGCAAAATGGGCATGCCAAACCATGTTCATCCATTCCCAAAATAATATTCCTGCTATTCAAGACCGACCTCGCCGCAATTCTGTTTAATTATGTTTGGCAATTCATTTCGTAACCTGTTTAATTAAATCGTTCCAGTGGTCATGAACACAGGACGAGGAGGGCTTTTGAGCGGTAGACTTGATATCTTCACAAGGGGAGGAATATTAGACCTGATGCAACGCTCATTCTGTCAACGTTCTTACTTAATTATGATTTTCATACTCTCTTGTTTGAGTTGTTGTATTCAATGTCCTACATGTTCGATCTTAGTTCTGGCATTCCAGATAATTCTTTCTCAAAAGAAATAGGAGTATCTAGCAAAGTAAGAATACAACGGAAGGAACGTTTTAAATAACGGTATCAGGATACGTAACGGTTGTGAATGGGTCTGTAGTACATAATGGCTAATATTTCAAACCAGGAATGGAAGCGCATTGATAAGCGTAAAATTACACCAACAGTAATTCCAAAATCTTAAAGAGAATCACAAGTTCGAGATAGAAAAAAATTATACTTGCCGAGAGCGTCTTTGAGTTGACCAGTGGCTTCTCTAGCTTCTTCAATCGTGGGCACTCCACCAAACACGAGCCTCGGTATCCGCTCACCGGTACGTCCGATCACCTCTTGCTCACCGTCGGCGAACTCCCAGTTGTCGAGCTCCCAACACGGCCTATGCACCAACGCCTCGATCGGGTAGTTGTTCTGAGAACATGTGAAGAATCTCCCAATTCAGTGACTACACCATACGTAACGGAAATTGGGACATGTAATAAGAGGCGGCTCCACGATTTTATTTTAGTGGTAATAAGAACATTGAAAGATTTCAAGGTACTATTAGGTTCTAGGGTTTGTTTTCAAACCAAGTTTGAATCGAACTGTTTTGCACTCGTTAGCAACGATGTTTTTCTTTTTAACATAAACAGTCAACTAAAATTGATTGCTAAAGTCAATAATAATAATAAAACAACTATATAAAAAAGCAAAATATTAAATGACGAATGATCATTCAAGAAAACAAAAGTAGTTCTAAATTAATCACCAACAAGACTGAATACTATTGTTCGAAATTACCAACAAAACTGACTAATACCCCCTGCCACAGATTTTGATACTCAAAATTGACAAAATGCAAATAAATACTAACAAAAACAAAAACTGGCAGATTCTTCAAACATCTGATTTAATCGCTCTTATAGCTTTAACGCCGCCACGACCGGTCTGTCTGGCAGCAATTTGACCAATCTTTTGCCCAGGCACACAAGCACGGCTGACGCAACTGCCATGACCGATATGTTGGTGGTTAATTACCACCGCCATGGGGATGGTCCACTGGGTTCATAGCCACACCGCGAACCTTGGGCCAGCTGTTCCTCTTGACTCTGAATTTGTGATATGCATTACCAGCCTTGAGCAATGGCTTCTCCGTGCGCCCTCCTCCGGCAACCTGGCCAATCATCGCTCGACACCCGCTAGCCACAACCTTTTTCGCTCCCGATGGGAGTTTGATCCTGTCAATAGCACATCAAGTAGCAGTCACTTATGCAAAGTTGCAAACAAAAACAGCCACCTTGTAGTTGTATGAAATAAAATAGTAGAGCAATACATCCTAATAAGCATATAAAAAAAATATTTTTAATTCTCACTGGTGTGGGAACACGTTGTTTTTTTTTATTGGCAATTCTTTTTAATAAAAACTCGACAAAGAGTACGTGTGAAAATAACACACATTGTTGAAGTGGTGATTTCAAAAAGTAAACAACAGATAAAGAAAAAGAACATTTTTTTTATGGAGGATACCGCGAAAATGGGTTTACGAAGCCCAATCGCGTGCATCCAAAATGTTTTTGAATGGTCCGGATTGAAAAACAATCTCAACAATTGATTGTGTTAACGACGGACGGCTGCGATTGCACAAATCCGCAAAAAACTTGTTCACAGCTCCGCGAAAAACTTGTTCACGGCTCCGCCGTGAATAAGTTTCTATCATACAGAAATATGAAGATTCGATGTCCTTATATGACACTCAATAGCTAATTGCTTTGTAAGCCCAAACCAACATACAAACTAAAACCTTTCGTTAGATCCCCTCTCCTCTCCCCCAACTTGATATATCTTTAATTAAATATTTCTTAATACTATTTTGCCGTTTCAAAAAAAAAAGAAAAAAAAAACCATACAAACTCAAACCCTGTCAAGTTTTCTTAATAAAATTCTTTTGCCCATAAAAAATAAAAATAAAAAAAACATGCAAACAAAACAACGGCAAAATCACAAGGCACAAGCCCTATTCCTAGTTGAACTGATCAAATAAATTAACACTACTTTTTTTTATCGGCAAAAGATGAAATTTTATTAAAACATGGGAAAAGGGGAAGGGGATCCAACAAAAAATTGAAAAATACACCATAAGAGCATAGCCCAAAACACCCGAAGGTCTACCAGGGATCATAACAAAATAAGACATATAACCCCGCACCCAAATAAATCAAAAAAAGCACAAATGCCTAAATCTGGCCCAAACTTGGGCCGGCCCACCCTAACCAAACCACAGAACCCTAACTACACCGGCAACCACCACCGCACAAATCACCGGAGCCCAACCTCACCGTTAAGCGGAGCCGGCCTCTCCCAGATGTAGAGGCTGGCGGCGGGAACCGGCCTACGGCAATGAAGGCCGGAGCAGGCAGGGCCTGAGGGCCAACCACAACCAACAACAACAGTAAACCCAAACAGTCCCTTGCAACACAAACTTCATCAAAAAACACAATCTTCATAGCAATAGCGCCACTACAGAGCAACGAGATACCAGCCCCTCGCTCGATTGAGTGCTCAGACGGCCGCCGACTGGACTTCGGCACACAAAACGACCAAAGCAAACAATCATGGGAGCCGCATCCACCTCACCACCGCTGAACTGGACCACCACCGAACAAAAATCGCCATCTTTACTGATCGATTTGGGAAATATGGACACCTGCAAAACAAGATTAGAAACAAAACTAGCTACATCTCCAAAGACCCAAACTGCCGCCCTCCACCACCACCCACCCCAGACAAATCTACACCACCAACCGTGGCACAAGACAGGCCACCCAACGCCGCTAGGCATCCGGAGGAGACTAGGAAGACCTCCAGTCGGAGGTGACAGCAGCCGCCCCACCCTCCCTCGCATAGGAGAGCGGTGGCCCATAACGCAGAAATGGGGAGGGGAAAGGAGATCGATGTTGGAAGAGGAGGAAGAGGGAGAGAGAGAGGTAGAGAAGAGAATAAGAGGACAGGAGAGCCCGGGGAAGGAGGGACGGCAGCGCCTCTCCCGGTGGCGGCGGCCAAAGGGTTACCCTTGTTTCCAGAGAGAGCAAGAGAAAAGATAGAGAGAGAAAGGGAGGGTTTTTTTAGGCCTGTTTCCATGTGAAACCTGTTAATGGTGCCTTTTTAAATTAATACTACTTTATAAACCCCAAGCTCTAATTAACTTCTTTTGACCGAGTTCACAAACTTTGAACATGGTAGTTTAAGTGACATGTTTGGCTGGCTTGACAAGCATGTTGCTATAAAGTAGTAACTGAAAAAAGTGGCCACTTGGCCGGTGTGAATTTGTGATTTTGTGCTATCAACCAATAGGAAATAGAAAAAGGGATGCTCAAAACGATTAGACAAACTTTCTTATAGTATGTTGGACGTTTTATCTTTGTTTTTGTTATGGGTCTATCATTTTCCTTCATGTATCAATATCATGAAGTAGGTGTTTTGCCCTTTTTGCTTCCACGATATACACTTTGTCGAGTTTATAGTAAATTTTTTGCCGTTTCAAAAAAAAAGTCAACAAATGCGAGTATTTGCTCGCAAAGAACAATTTTTATTGCTTTATTTTCTATGCCTCCAAGAATTTTTTGAATTGTCGGCAACACAATGCCGCTCTCTACAATCAGTCTAAAACTAGACCTTAGGTACAATGATGAATGCCGTAAAAAAAAAAAAACATAAGGGAAGCACTCGTAATATTTCCTAACACCAATTGAATTTAGGAGAGACGATGGAACTCATCCTTACAATTAGATGCATTACGATCATCAAAATAATTAGGGATAACTTACACAATAACATGGTTTCTTACGTTTCTATATATATGCCAGTTTGCCCACCAAAAGAAATAAACTAATTCATATCCTTGTACTCAAATTATAAGTCTGTTAAGGGTCAAAAGCCAAATATCCCTTATCCATAGAAGCTTCAGATTCTTTGATATGGCTGTGAAAACATTTCGTTAACAACAAATTAATTATGCCACTGTGTTCATCAACTAACTGTCGATTACGGTAGACTAAGAAATAATGTCAGCCAGTTTTGCATTTTCATAAACAGAAAAACGCAACACACAGAGATTTTGCATGGTACCCCAATTGTTTAGTTGATTCCATCTACGGCTCACACGGTGGAAAAAGACCATTTAGTGTTGAACTGATCAAATAAATTAATGAATCAAAGAATCCTTTAGGAAAAATCACAAGCCCTAGTTGCATACCTCGTGGTATCGTTATCAGGGTTATGACCAATAACAACGGCATAATCACCAGAAGCCCTAGCCACATGGTTCTCAACGTTACAAACAACGGCACCTTCGGGAATAGACCTTAAGGGAAGGATGTTTCCGACCATTAGGTTGGCCTTCTTCCCACAAAACACAAACTGGCCCGTGTACATGCCCTCCGCCGCGACAAACAGCTCCTTCTGGTGCTTGAACCGGAACGGGTGGCGGAAGGTGACCCGGGCGAGGGGAGCGCCACGGCCCGGGTCGTGGACGATTTCGTTGACGACACCCTTGAGGTAGCCGTTGCGCTCGCCAAAGTCGAGGCTGCGGAACCTCGCCGGACCCTTGCGGTGGTGGGTGTGGGACTTGAACACGGAACCCGCGCCTTTACGCTGCGCTCTGATAACTCTTCCCATCACTCCCCCTCTCTGTTACTCTCTAGGGTTTTGAGAAGGGAATGGTGGAGATTTATTCTCTAGGGTTATAGGATTTATGGGGAATACGATTTCCTCTCTGGGTTTAGAGCTTTTGCGTGATTTATAGGGTTTTAGGGAACTGTGGGATTATTATGGTTTTCCCAAGAAAATGGTTGGGGTAAAGTCCAAGGTGGAGAAGCTTCAAGCCCAACAAATATACAGATACTGTCTTACGTGTCAATTTTTTTAATTGGACTTGTATTTTTATACATTTTTTTTATTTATTTTGCCGAGACAAATGATTGATACAAGAATTTTTTACAAACTAAACAAAGATCAGTAAAAGTAAACAACACCGGTTGTTTTGAAAATAAATTAATTTAGGCCAAACTCCCCATTAATATAGTCCGGAAAAATTTCGTTTCATCCTGTGATATATCGTACATTAGTTTGATTCGATGAAGACATCTTGCAGATCAACAAAAAGAATTACAATATTATCGGATCGAACGATCCAAATACGACCTATATTTGATCAGAACCCAATTGAGTGCTTCATGTCAAACACCCCACACTTGCTAAATGTATCAGTTTGTGAGATTTACTATCACATTTTTTTTTTTATATAAGCAACAACATTTTATTAAGAAACTCGACAAAGGGTATATCGAGGGAAAGTAAAATATACACTTCAAAGATTGAAGTCCATAAAAGACCTAGGAAAGAGAAAAGGAAAAAAACAAAAAGATCCATTCAATGATAATTGAATAAGCCTCAGACTAGGCCATCCAACCATCCAACCATAATCAGCTGTTGGAAGTCACCAAAAGACAGCAAAGTAGAACTCCTTTGGTAACCGGAGACATCTTCTTCAAACCTGTGGATCAGAATAGCAAGGTGTTCCTTTGAGAAAAGCAGCTTGAACTTCCTTTGAGAAAAGCAGCTTGAGGAAATTATTGGACTTGAAACAATTGCAGAATTCAGTCAGTAGAGTAGCAGAACTCCACCACTTATCCCATCAGAAAAGAGTGTCAATAAATCAACATTCCGAACATCCTTCAGCTCCATTCCCTTTGACATAAAACTGCAGTAGTAATTCCGTTAGAACGTAAGTCTCACCGTCAGATAGGTTTCCAGCGAAATCTCCCACAAGCATCATCCCAAGACTCAGCTCTATAGCAATGACGTGGCACAACAAATCACAATCACCCCGCAACATAAGGATATCCTCATTAACATTATCAGACATTACCATAACAGGGTGACCACGCTGGCTCCATTGAGGATACAAACTCTTAGCCCTCCAAATTGTTGGAGTTGAAATAGCATTTCAGAAGCACTAATTCCAGAACGCTCCGTGAAAAAACATCATTCAGAAACAGGGAAAACATCATTGAAAGAGCAATTTAGAACATCATTCAGTTCTGAACCGGCAGCAGCAAAAAACAGACTCTTCGATCAACTGAGGCCTCGTTTGATAACAGTGATAGATGGATGGGATTCGTAAGGAGATGGGATTAGGATTGGGATTCGTAAGGAGATGGGATTGGTAATGAGAAGGGATTGATAATGAGTATGTTTGCTTGGGATGAGATTAAATGATGGGATTATTAATATCATGTTTGTTTGAGATGAGATTAGATGATGGGATTGGATTGATAGAAGAAATTGGTAATGAAAAGGGATTGGTAATGTGAAGGAGTTGGGATTGGACTATTAATACCCCTCAATACCAAGTCCCACGGGGTATTAGCAATACCCCCTATTACCCGGATTTTTAATCCCATCGGACTACTAGTCCGAACCATTTTTGGTTACCAAACAAGGTATTAATAATACCAACACTCTACCAATCCAATCCCAACCCCTTGGAGGGTTATCAAACGGGGCCTGAGATAATTATAAAACAACACATCAATACCCAGCCCTTTAATACTGGTTACAAATCCAGTTAGTCTCTTAGCCCTCCCCAGAGTTGGGAGTTGAAAAGAGAGGAAGAGAGAACACTGATCAGATACTCTTAGTCCTCGAGAGAAAGTTAAACAGCCTTGGATTATGGAAATCCATCATGAAGACTAAGACAAAATTGGCTCTTAGCCTTCCCACAGCTAGGAGTTGAAAAGAGAGAACAAACAGCAGCAGAAATAGCAGACTGACCTTGAGACAGAGACACACCCATATTCAAATTAGTATTGATGGTCCTCCAATGATTGAAAGAGTAGTGGGTTTTTAAAAATAAGCAGCATCTTGACATCTTGACCAAAGCTTTAGTTCTCCAGCGACCTCTTAGCTCTCCAAAGACTTAGGAGTTGGCAAGAGGAAACATCCATTCTAACACAAGTTCCAGCACCCTCTTAGCCCTCCAAAGACTTAGGAGTTGACAAGAGGAAACATCCATTCTAACACAGGTTCAGCGATCTCATTCCCTTAATTAGAAATCATGGCCCTCCAGAACTGGAGGTGAGACACAGACTACGAGACTCAAGACACCCTCCTGACCCCAAACTCGAAAGAAAACAAACTAAAGGGAGAAAACAGACTTGACACGAAAAACAAAAGGGACAAAAAACCTGAAACCAACCCCAATCGAGATCGACAGACACACTACACAAAACCCCCCAAAGACAGCCCTAGGACCAACCCAGCAGACCAAAAATAAAAGCGCCCCAGCACTAACCCACAAGGAAACCAATCCAAACAAGAAAAGAAACACAACTAAACCCAAAAAACCAAAAAAGAGAGCAAGAAACTAAAACCAAGACCCCACACCACCCGCCCCACCCACCCCAAACCCAAACCAGCCCCAAGAAGATCAGAGGAAACCACCTACACCTTCAGTTTCCTAATACCATCCAAATTCCACTTGAAATCTTCCAGAGTATTCATGAAGATTAATTATGTTTTTAGGAAACCACCTACACCTTCAGTTTCCTAATACCACATTGCAACCGTACGTAAGGTTTTTAATTATGTCTTTTTTGGTTATTTGAATACAAAAAATGCAATACTGGAGTACTTGCATGCAAAAACGGACATTACTCTGTCACCAACGTAATGTTGATAGAAGCAATAAGTGAGTAGGGATCGATGGCAACAAGTAGGGTATATATGGATCGGGGATCCTATTCCATCCCCAATCCTTAATTGGAGCGTCTTTCACCATCCCACCCTGATTTCCATTGGGAATGTAGTATAAGATAAAGAACCAAATCCGTCTCCCAGTGGAAATTGGGGTTTCCCCAAATATACTCATATTCGAACAAAAAAGATTTAAGAAGTCAAGAATGAAACTAAAGTGCAAGCATAATTACGTACTTAGAATATTGTTTGAGTTTTTTTTTTTTTTATAGGCAAGAGATTTCTTTTCCGAAACACAATCTTTATTGCTTTTTTTTTTTAAGCAAAAAAAATTTATTAATCTTTATAAAAGATTACATAGATTAAAAGGATCAAGGGTACACCGACTGAAAGCCACCCGATACCTAAATACAGGCAAGACGCCAAACCGGACCCCAAAAATTGAAAACAGCCATAATAACTCAATTTGGTTAGAAAAAAAGGCAACATGTCTAGAGAGAGAAACAGTGAGAGAGGCAGAGGAGGCGGTGCCTATGGTGGAAATGAAGATGGTGGATGCAAGGGCGGAACCAGGAATTAAATTTACCCTGGGCTAACCCAAATTACATATATATAAACCAAAAAGAGGAAAACTTATATATAAATACGTAAATGTTCAAAAATAAATAAAAGAGAAGTACAAAAAAACGTACACTATCGAAATTGTACCCTACGATCTTTCACAGAATAGAAATCATCTATTATCGAATCTGAGTCGATGTCTTGGACAAGATCTCTTTCGATGTACATAATCATATATTCACTCTTCGTTTGAAGAACGACATAAGAGTTTTTCCTCCCTTTTTTTGTTGTTGTTCCATTATAATTTAAACCTAAAAGAGTAACATTGTAAGAACCAACAATTAAAACCAATATAAGCACACCAGCCAGTGCTTTGCATCAACTAAATCAGTAAAAATTTAAGCACACCAGCCAGTGCTCTGCATTTAACAACATAAGAGCAAATCTAAGCACACCAGCCAGTGCTCTGCATAATAAGTGAATACTTACAAATATTAAACGTCGCAAGCGAATGGGAGACCGCAGTGTGTAGTAGATACTGGTCCAAGGGTCCTGCATTTCATTTCTAATAAGCTTAAACACAAATTAAAAAGCCCTAAACTTAGTATCAAAAAACCCTAATTACAAAGCACTAATAAATATTTCCAAATCAAGACTATCAAGTGGATTGCCAACTGGAGAATAAACAACAATAATAAGGGCAAGAGAATAAACTATTGTCTTGGATTCTTGTGCATTCTCAAAATTCCAACTACTCACTATGCATTGAATAAGAAACACGAGAAACCCTAATTTGAAATATTCTTCTAAATACAGGATAGAAAATAAACAAAAGATCTAAGTTAAACAAGAATCAACGAACAACTTTTATAAAGAACAAAAATCAAAACAAGTTACCTGAGTGCGAATAATTGAACAAAACTTGAAAACTTGAAAGGAACAAAATTCGGAAGAAAAGTATGGAACAAAAAGAGATCTCGACAGCCCCCGTTCTACTCCACGGCAGCCGTCCCCTCTTTCCTATCTTCCATGGGCATCTATATATATTAATATATATGGAGCCAAAAATCCTTCTCTACTTTTTAATTCTAATTCCCAGCCGTGGGGCGTGGCTAGCGTGGGCCACGCTACTATTGCAGACCTAATTCCCAATTGAATTGCCATTATTATTCTCTGTAGTCATGTCCGTGGAAAAATGGGTTGGGCTAAATGGGTTAGAAGTTGTATGGGCTGTGTTTTCTACATAATTTTTTTTTTTTTTTTTTTTTGTTCTTCAAAACCCACCTGGGCTACAGCCTACTGTAGCCCATACACAGTACCGCCCTTGGGTGGATGGATCCCAGTACTTAAGAATCACTGGCCGCAACGGAGTGACCAATCTGGTAAGGAGATGTACACGCTATTTGTGGATAACATTCCAGAGAGCAAGGATCTTCAGTGGCTAGCAAAAACATTTAAGATGTTTGGTGTAATCAAGGATACTTTTATTCCTAGGAAAAGAAGTAAATGCTCTGGGAATAAGTTTGGGTTTGTGAGATACGATTGTCAGGTTTCGGCAGGTATGGCAGTATCAAGAATGAATGGTGTTTGGGTGGATAATATGAGGTTGTTTGTTAAGGAGGCCTCCTTCGGTCAAGGCGAGGTCAGGTTGAAGCAAGAAATACCTCGTTTCCGTGTTGCTGGGAAACAGGGGAATACTCAGGGGGTTGAGCTCAACCCTAACACAAGGGCAAGGATAAGCTCGGAGAAGGGAGGCCCGTCGGTACTGTGGAGGGGTAGGAAAACAGAGAAGTCCTTTGCTCAGGTGTTGGGAGGTGAATCCTCCAAGTCAGGGGGGTATTAGAGAAGCAAAACTCAGTTCTAAAAATTCATCCGGTTGGCATGAAACGGGAGGTTGGATAGAAGTGCAGTAGCACTTATGAGTAGAGTGGAATTTTTATTGACCTTAAAATCCAGTTTTAGCATGGAATCGGATAAGGTGGCTCAGTTCCGAGCTATGGGCGGAAGATTGTTAGAAAATTCCACAACTACAAGCCCTAATATCTTGCTACAATCCATGGCATATGAAATTAACTTGAGATTCAAACACATACCTGCGAGAGATGGGGCTGCCATGTTCTTAAATACAACAGTCAAGCCCTTATTTCTGCCGCAAGCTGATCGATCTGATGAACAGAAGAAGAGTGAAACCCACATGTACACTGTGTGCCAATTTTTCTCCAGAGAGGAGTAGCTACTCCCTTCCCTCTTTTCTCAACAGCCGTATGTCCCTCAATGGGCCAGACACACACATATATGAGGATGGGAGTAGGATCTCCTCTTGTGCTTATAAAATGGCCCAGCCCATTATGGGTCCAAATTAACCATATAGCACCGGGCCCACACTTAACAAAATACATATAATAAATTAGGTGCACCAAAATGACCCATTACAAAATGGTGATCACTAACCAAATGGGTCTAAACAAATACTCCGATATATTTGATAGTCGAACTAATCCCGGACCTTTTGACATAAATGAAATATGCTAGTCCACAAAATTGGAATAAATCTAACATTCTCCCACTTGGACAGCATATATCATTATGTAAGACACAAAAGTGCTTTATAACAATAGAAGCAATCATACCGGATTAGCCAATAAGTGGCCACAACATAGACTATCAAACGTGAGTCAGCACCCAAAACCATTCCTGTGTCCATAAGGGGTACATAAGTATTCAATCATGTAAGTCAATGCATCGACAGGATACAAAGCACACAACCAAACACTTACAACCCGTGACACAGATGGTAGTATGAAAGTGTGGTGTGGAAAATATACAAAAGGTGATTATCACACCAATTTCCACAAGATCCATGTGTCTGCCCAAGACACTGTGCCTACTGAGATTGGGTCAAAATATCTCAGATTCTAGCACCAATAATGCCACAATTAACAAAATTGCGCGCCCAACAAAATATGGCTATAAACTCAGGAATGCCATGGCTAACAAAATGCGCGCACAACAAAATATGGCAATAGACATTGATCATAGCATGCATACAAAATTCTTGAGAGTATGATCAACCGGAAATAACACCATTAACACAGCAGCAACTGATTACAATGTACAAAACTCCCACTAAGTAAAAACAACAGAAGACTCAACCAATCCCATATGAGTCGCATGCTCTTGAAATACTTTAGGAGCTAAACCTTTAGTTAGTGGGTCAGCCAACATTTGCTCTGTGAAAATGTGTTCAACATTTATAAAACTGCAGCAGAGTTATCACAAAATATCTTTAGGGGTTTCAAAATGGAATTAACAATTCCAAACCCAAGAAACAAAATTGCACAGCGGAAATGCAAGACAAATAGCTTCATAACAAGCTATGAACTCTGCCTCCATAGATGAGGTAGCTGTAAGTGTCTATTTGACACTTTTCAAGATACAGCTCCATCTGCCATCATAAATACATAACCAGAGGTGGAATTTCTATCGTCTATACAACCAGCTAATCAGCATCAGTGTATCCAACCACATTCAGAACATTGGCGCATCGATAAGTAAGCACAAAATCCTTGGTACCCTGTAGGTATCTCAATGCTTTCTTTACAACTTTCCAGTGATTCAAACCAGGATTACTCAATTAAAGTCGTCTCTTCCAAGTAATAATTTCTCACCTTTCACAATAGGTGCTTTTCAGGAGAACTAGACTGCATGTTAAACCTACCCAAAATTTTATCAATGTAGGTTTTCTGAGACAAGCCAAGAGTACCAATTGTTCTATCACGAAGGATTCAAATACCTAGAACATAAGATGTCTCACCAAGATCCTTCACATCTCAATGCATAAAGAGTAATTGCTTCATCTCAATCAAAAGTGCAGTGTCATTAGCAGTGAGTACAATATCATCGACATACAAAACAAGAAAAAATATAACCGCTCCCACTGACCTTTGGTTTCCATCCATCAGGCAACTCAACTAAAAACCCATACTTCATTTTGGTTATTGACTCCAACTCATTATGCATAGCATATATCCAATATTGAGAATTAAAGCTACTAATGGCATCATCAAAAGTGACTGGGTTAGAGGACATACCAACATTATATTCATGCTCCTGCAAGTAAACGATGTAGTTATTCGAGATTGCGGATCTGCGTGCCCTTTCTGATCTTCTCAACCAAATGTCCAAAGTACCCTTATCAACAATAGGTTCCAGGGAAAATTACGTTCTTAATGTGGAACACCATCTTGCTCAATTGGTGAAGGGACAAATACAAGTGATGGAACAAGAGATATTGGAAAGATCAAACGCTCCTCCTTAAAACACAATCTTGCGTGGTGTAGAACCATCAACCTTATCCTCAAGAAAAACAGCACAATCGGACTCAACAATTCTGGTAGTGTGAGAAGGGAATAAAATCTATAGCCTCTCGAGCCAATGCAATAGCCAACAAAATTTCCGCTAATAGTATTAGCATCAAGCTTTTCAACTGCAGACCCCACACACGAAAAAATGGCTCAAGCCAGATTTCTTGCCAGCCCAAAGCTGATATGGAGTTTTAAGAACAAATTTGCTACGCACTTGATCTAAAAAACATGCAGCGGTTTTCAATACTTCACCTCATAAGAATTCTAGAAAAGAAGAATTGTGAAGCATACAATGCACCATATCCATTTGAGGCCACAAACACGACAAAAGAGGCATTTACCTTTAAAAACCTTCAGCCTTAGCGTTTACATTATCAGGAACACATTGCTTAATAGACTTGTCCATAGTGTATTTCATAATCATGAGACAAGTACGATTAGAATGCTCCCATCTTTCATAATAAGCTTTTATGGCAGCGGAACTTCCAGCAGTAGGCTTAGGTGGTGCTTTCTCCCTTAAAGCCAAAACCAAAATTCTTAATGGCCAAGTTCACCATAAGCGACTCATTCCAATCCTCCCAAATGGTCTCATTTAGTGTTTTGATGGCAGACATGCAGAGATAAACCAGGATTGAAAGATGAAGAAATAATACCCACATTTTACCAAGCATGTAAAAACGACTTATCAAAAAATTTCTTCACTTTGCTAGCTACAAAAGTTCTACTAGAGTCTTAAATCACAAGACCAGTAAGACTCTTACGTAGGACAAAGCAGAACAATTAAATATAACGACTTAAAATGACCCACTACCGACAGGGTAAAAATGAGTCACCAAATGCAATATAGTTAATTGTTCTCTTTATCGTTCAAAGCATCCTTCCAAACAATGATTTACCGATAGGGTAAAGTCAAAGCTAGACTATATGGACCTTTGTTGATCTCAACAATATCGCCGTAATCAACATAAGCGGCGTTCAAAGAACAGTTTTTGATAACTAGTAAGGGTGAAAAAATATTACTCACTTTAGCACTTTAATAAATGGTTATAAAACCAACCCAAAATGGTACTTTGATTTGTTTATCTAAACAACAGCTTTTAAAAGATGAAACCGAAAAGACGGAAGTGTCGAGAGGTGCAACTGTCAACAAGTTCCACCACTTCCCTTAATTTCATCAAAGATTAGACCAATTAAGTCCTCCAAAAATAGGTAAAGCTATTACTATTATTACTACCACAGAAAACGTGTTCTTTTAACAACAGACAAAGAACACCAAAAATCATTTGGCAACAAGTTCAGTAAATGACAAAAGGGGGAAAGCCATCTTTCTCATGGTTACGCCAACACACCATGAATGCCAACAAATGGTAAAATCTTTTCACAAGGTTTAAATACCCCTTTTCTGTCAAAAAATAAATCAATCAAGGTACTCAACCAAAACCATAATCGGTTAGAAAAGGACAAAACCAACATAAAACAAAGTTTTATTTGTTTATGCAAGAACACCCAATTAGCTTGCAAATGGCAACAGCAGATTTAAAAGGAAAAACTGAAAGAGGACGCGAGCACAAAAGGCGTCTCAGTACTTCTTCCTTTGACAAGGATTAAACAAACGAAGCACTCAACTAAAGGCCAGAAAAAATAACAGGAGCACAAAAGGTGGGTTCGGCCCTTCTCCTTTTTCCATATATATATATATATATACATATATATATGAACAACACAGAAAACTTGCTCACTTGTAACAATAAACAAGCTACACCAAAATTAGCTTGCAAAAGGCAGATTTACAGCTTTAATGGAAGAAGACGAAACATCAACGGGAGGTGCAACAGCCAACATATATTAACACTTCCACTTTCGTCAAACATAAAACAAAAGGAGCATTTAAATTAGATCCACAAACTGAGACAAAACCCCTGAAGAAAATAAGAACAAAAGCTGTCGGCAAATAAGGAGGAAAAGGAAAAAAGGGTCTCCTCCCCTAAAACTTTCGATCGGCAGTCAGAAAAATGGGGAAAAAGGAATCGGCAGCTAAATCCCCAACAATCAACATAAATACGAACTGAATTCGCAATCACAGCACATGAATCGAAAAGCAAGTAGCTCTGATACCAATTGTTAGAAAATTCCACTACTACAAGCCCTAATATCTTGCTACAATCCATGGCATATGAAATTAACTTGAGATTCAAACACATACCTGCGAGAGATGGGGCTGCCATGTTCTTAAATACAACAGTCAAGCCCTTATTTCTGCCGCAAGCTGATCGATCTGATGAACAGAAGAAGAGTGAAACCCACATGTACACTGTGTGCCAATTTTTCTCCAGAGAGGAGTAGCTACTCCCTTCCCTCTTTTCTCAACAGCCGTATGTCCCTCAATGGGCCAGACACACACATATATGAGGATGGGAGTAGGATCTCCTCTTGTGCTTATAAAATGGCCCAGCCCATTATGGGTCCAAATTAACCATATAGCACCGGGCCCACACTTAACAAAATACATATAATAAATTAGGTGCACCAAAATGACCCATTACAAAATGGTGATCACTAACCAAATGGGTCTAAACAAATACTCCGATATATTTGATAGTCGAACTAATCCCGGACCTTTTGACATAAATGAAATATGCTAGTCCACAAAATTGGAATAAATCTAACAGGTCGATCCTCATAACATTTCAGAGCAAGGAAGAGAGGGATGAACTTATCAAAGGCCCATGGATGAAGAGGTGGTTTTCCGAGGTAAAACCATGGCGAGGTGAACCGGCTAGCCTTGAAAGATTTGTGTGGCTTTGTTGTTCCGGTATTCCTCTCAATGTCTGGAATGTTCCTACTTTTCAACAGATTGGTGAGCTTTGGGGTAGCTTCATTAAGATTGATAATGATACTTTAAGGGATTTATCTTTTGCGAATGGGAAGATTCTGATTGCTACAGAGGAATTCAATAAGATTGACAAATGGATTCAGATAGAGGTGCAAGGTTTGACTTATGATATTCATGTTAGAGAAGAGCTCTCTTATGTTAGTCCTGATGACATTGTGGAACCCTCGGTGGCTGGCCATAACGCCCCTGTTTCAAAGGTGCAGTTGCAGAAGAAAGGTGATGCAAGACTAGAGGAGGAAGATGAAGATGATGTGGACTGCCTCGGGTCAGGGTCATCCAATGGGCGCAATGGGGTAGGTGGGTGCCAACAGCTGGACCCTATAGCTAAGGTGACAGTCTTGCAGAGGAAGGATAAAAGGCATGATGGGGTTGGGGGCCCTAAACTTGACAGGGAAGGGAGGCATTTAATGCTGGTCAAGAATGGAGAAGTTTCTCGGGGGAAGCCAGAGGCTTTGTTCGTTTGATAACTTTGGGTATTTTAGTTTTGATAGTGGGTGGAGAGAAAAATAGGGTAATGATTGGGGAGAGGGGTAATGAGTGGAGAGAGATAGAGAGATAAATGAAATTAATAATTGAAAAAATAGGGTAATGATTGAAGAAAGATATAGGGTAATAATTAAAAATAAAGTTAAAACAAAGTAAAGATGAGAAACGAACAAGGTGAGAGATTTTTGAATCTGATGAATCTTTTGTGGAGGATTCGGTGGGCTTACCCGTATCTGAAGGTGCCAACTTGGGCTTGGGGGAAAAAGAGAATAATGGGCTAGAGGAAAATGGGCTATTGCAAAAAGGAGCAGTTGTTTCTTTAGTAAACCTTTCAGCCCATGAGAGTGGGCCTGTGGGTCAGGAGAGCACAAAGATCCGGTTACAGAGGTGTCTTGATCAGGCCCAAGTGCAAGAAATAGGGCTTCTTGAATACCCTTGTATGCAGAGAAGTATTATTCCGTTAGAGGTGCTGTCGAGTGGAGGAATTCGTGGTGAACATCCAAAGTCGACCGAGGTGAGCTCATCTCATCTCCCCTGTACCAACCTTCTTGTGGATCTTAATGACGCAGCGTGTCGGAAGAGAAGGAGACGGCAGCTCTCGAATCTCCTTCTCATACAGGAGGAGATGGAGAGAGAAGATAGAAGTCGGAGCTGCTCCTCATCTTCATCTAGGGAGACCCTACAAAGTACTTCTCTTATTGAAAGAGAGGTTAGAGCTACCATGGCGGTCGGTGCCGAACTGGGTATTCAGTATGTACCTGCAGATGAGCAATTTCTCAGAAGGATGATTGAAGAGGAAGATGAGGAATGTGTTCGATCCCAGGCGAGGTATGGAGAGGCGTAGCTATTTTGACTGAGAGGAGGTGCGTTTTCAAAACTCTCTTTATTAATGCAGTTAATTTCTTGGAATATAAGGGGAATGGGAAGTTCTATAAAGAAAAGATTTCTGTTCAAGCTCCTCAAGAGGAGGAAGCCCGACATGGTTTTTGTACATGAAACTAAATTGGGCACAATTGATAGGGCAGTTATTCAGAATTTGTGGGGAGGTAGTAATTTTGAATTTGCTTGCTCTAGCTCAGTGGGAGCATCTGGGGGCCTTCTTACCATCTGGAAAAATGATTTTTTCCGGGCTTCGAATATTACAGTGCATGGGTCTTTTATTTTGTTATAGGGGATTTTATTTAATAACTTTCCTTGTGTATTGGTGAATATCTATGCCCCCAATGAAGTAGTAGATCGCAGAGAGTTGTGGGAGGAGTTGATGAGGCATAAAGCAAACAGTTGTGAACCGTGGTGTATAGGGGGGGATTTTAATGAAATCAAATTGCCCAGTGAAAGAGTGGGGTGCGTAAGGGTGGATAGAGGTATGAGGGATTTTATTGAATTCTGTAACTCCATGGAACTCTGTGACCTCCCAATGATTGGTAGAAAATTCACTTGGACAAATTACCAAGATCAAGCAATTCATAGCCGTTTGGATAGGTTTCTTTGCTCTCTGGAGTGGACGATGAGATTCAAAATTCTTCAATGGGGTCTTCCTAGATTGAATTCTGATCATTGCCCTGTCTTGATCTCCGATGATAATCGAGATTGGGGACCGAAACCGTTTAGATTTATGGATATATGGTTATCTAACCCCAGGTGTTTGAAGCTAGCTGAGGAAACATGGAACAATGTACAAGTGGAAGGATGGGCTGGTTTTATTCTTCTCCAGAAATTGAGGGCGGTTAAAGCTAAGCTGAAAACTTGGAATATGGAAGAGTTTGGGGATATTAATTGTGCTTTGATTGAAATTGAATCGGAGCTTCATCAATTTGATATTGTAGCAGAGGACAGGCAACTCACGGCTGAGGAGAAAGCAGCAAAGTGTAAGTCTAAATCTGAATTTTGGCGGTTATCAAAACTTTCGGAATCTCTCTGGAGACAAAAATCTAGAGTGAATTGGTTGAAATTGGGAGACAAAAATACCAGATTTTTCCAAGCAATAGCAAATAGCAGATTTAAAAGGAATATGGTGGGATCTATTTTGGTAAATGGAGAAATGCTGGAAGACCCTATGGCCATTAAGGAAGCAGCAGTCAACTATTTTAGTAATAATTTCACAGAGGAGAGGGTATGCAGAGCTATTTTGGGGGGAGGTTTTCCAAGAATCTTATCACAAGAGGCAGCTATCCAAATAGAGAAAGAGTTTGAGGAGGGCGAAATCATGGCAGCTATGAAAGGGTGCAGTAGTAATAAGGCTCCAGGACCGGATGGTTTTAATTTTTCCTTTGTAAAGAAGAGTTGGGAGTTCATGAAACCTGTCATCTTGCAATTCTTCTCAGAATTTCACGTGAACGCAAAGTTAACTAAGGGTATTAATGCTACTTTTGTATCCTTAATCCCTAAAGTTGAGTGTCCCACTTCTTTCAGAGAATTCCGGCCCATTAGTATGGTTGGTTGGATATACAAAATTCTGTCCAAAGTCTTAGCAATCAGAATGAGGAGCCATCTCTCATCGGTTATAGGAGAGGCTCAAGCTGCTTTTATCGGGGGTAAACAGATTTTAGATGGGGTCCTTGTGGCCACAGAGATTATCCATTGCTGGAAGAAAAAGGCCAAAGGGGGACTTCTTTTGAAGTTGGATTTTGAAAGGGCATACAACTGTGTCAATTGGGGCTTTATGTTGGATATGCTCAAGAAAGTGGGCTTTGGTGCTAAATGGTGTGATTGGATCAAAGAATGCTGCTCTTCAGTCTCAATGTCTATTCTAATCAACGGGTCGCCGACAAGGGAGTTTAATACTCAGAAAGGCATTAGACAAGGGGATCCTATCTCTCCTTTCCTTTTTAATATTGTAGCAGAGGCTCTCAATATCATGTTGGAAAGAGCTAAGGCGAAGGGAATTATTAAAGGGGTGGAGTTGGGGCGAAATGGATTAGTAATATCTCATCTTCAGTTTGCGGACGACACAATCTTATTCTGCAATGTTGATAATGAAGAGATGTGTAACATCAAAAGGATTTTAAGGAATTTCCAGTTGATGTCCGGATTAAAGATAAATTTTTCAAAGAGTTCCTTGTGTGGTATTAATGTCAGTCATCAAGATGTGCTCTCCCTTGCTCAAGTGATGGGGTGCAAAGTAGAAACTTTGCCAATCAAATATCTTGGTTTACCGTTGGGAGCAATTCCAAGGAGTGTAAAAACGTGGGAACCGGTGATTGATAGAACTCAAAAGAAGTTGAGCTTATGGAGAAGTAGAGCTATGTCTGCTGGAGGAAGACTCAATCAGATTTATTCCAACATGACCAACCTACCTGTGTACTTTATGTCAATTTTCAAGATGCCGGTGACAGTGGCGAAAAAGTTGGAAAAGCTGCAGCGTCAATTCTTTTGGGGCGATACTATCGACAAGAAGAAGTTGCATTTGGTTAAATGGGAGAGTATAGCAAAGAAGAAAGAAGCTGGTGGTCTAGGGGTGAAGAGACTTTTGCAACAAAACTTGGCATTGTTGGCTAAATGGTGGTGGAGATTCAACAAAGACGACAACTCCCTATGGGTGAGAGTGGTGCGAGATAAATATAAATTAGATCGGAGGAGTTGGTTGCCAAACTGTCCAGAGAGAGGTTCAGTTTCTACCTTGTGGAAAGATATTTGTTCAATTGGTGATCTTGGGTCAAGTATTGGAGGAATTGTGCAAGAGGGTTTCGAAATCCATGTTTTTTCGGGGCAGAATACATATTTTTGGAACCACAGATGGTTGGGTCCCCAAACTCTCAAAGAAGCGTTTCCTAGACTATTTTTGCTATCGACTCAACAGGATGAGGTGGTCAGTAACATCTGGGAAGGGACGGGAAATGAAAATTGGGGGCTGGTTTTTAGGAGAGACTTGCGTGAATGGGAGAACCGGATGCTAACAGACTTGAAAATAAGACTGCAGTCTTATCATATGGATCCGTCCAAACCTGACTCTGTGCAATGGAGATGGACACAAAATAAGAACTTCACGGTAAGGTCGGTATACGAGCAATGGGAAGTGCAGACTCAAAATAGAGACTCACACCTGGGATCCGTGTGGAGAAACTTATGCCCCCCGAAGGTCGAAATTTTGGAATGGAAGGCTATTCAGGAGAGGTTGGCTACAAGGTCTGTTCTAATTAGCAGGAATATTGCCCTGAATGATCATTCGTGCCCATTTTGCTCTCTGATTATGGAAACCCCCAACCATTTACTTCTTCATTGCCAATTTTCTTGGTTTGTTTGGTCTCAAATTTTGGATTGGTGGCACACCAACTGGGTATGCCCATCCTCGGTCGCAGGTCTCATGGGCTGGTGGTTCGACAACAGCTATCGCAACTTGGAAAAACATATGTGGGAAGTGTGTTTTTATGCAACAATCTGGTCCATTTGGGTGATGCGGAATGGGTGTATCTTTAAGAATGCGGCTGTAAACACAGAGGAGGTGGTGGATAAAATTAAATTCAGAGTGGCTATGTGGATCAAAGTTAAATTCAATATTAGGTTGTACTCCGTGGAGGATTTTAAAATGTTTCTGGATGGTATCCGTTTGCTAAAATTGTAATCTGTTTTGGCATTTATCATTCAACTTCGTGCTGGATGATTTACGTTTCCCCCTCCCCCGGTTGAGTAGAGCAACTGTGCTCCTCGGTCTCCCCTCTCGATGTATCCTTTCGAGCTTTATAAAATTTCCTTTTGCTGAGCAAAAAAAAAAAAAATTGAAAACAGCCAAGAACCCCAAAAACCAAAAACAACCAAAGAACCAAAACAAGTTTAAAGCTCCAAAGCAGCCCAAACAAACAGATGACCACCAAAAAACAATAACACCGAAAACAAAACACTCGGCAAATCCGAACACAAGGAGCACACCCCAAACCCGCCAAAAACTCAAAATTAAAAATCCAAAGAGAGAGAGACGCTCCATCCTCCAAGTCGCCTTCTTCCTTCGAGACAGAGAAGAATGAAATTAAAGTGCAAGCATAATTACTTAGTTTGTTTGAGATTTTTTTTAGAAACACAATCCTTATTGCTCTTTTGAATCGATTAAGTAGTTTATAATAGGTAGTAATTGGTAAGATTTGATAAAAAAAACAGGTAATGAAATACATAGTAACTAATACTAATCAAGATTCATAGTATCATGTACGTTTAATCTGCTGAATATGGGATATACGGGGCGGTTCCGGGAACCTTTAAAAAAACCCTTAAAGAAACATTCCATCTCAGCCCTCCATTTCAAGGGCTGAGATTAAATCCCACATCCCTCCCCTACAACTAAAAACACGCTACCCCCTTCTTCTCCGCCCCTCTCACGTCTGAGAAACGATGCACCAGCAGCCCCCACCTCTCCACCTCCCTCCACTCCGACCGACGAGCCCAGCCGCCGACGACCCACCACCACTCGCCGAAGACCCTCTCCCTCTGCTCGAGGTAACGCTCTCCTTCCCCCTCTCTCGAAGAAATGGAAAGGAAGGTCGAAGCACGGTCAAATCGCAAAAATTGAATCGCCCACCACCGAAGCTCTATTGTCAAGGTCTCTCCTCCTCCTCCTCCTCCTCCTCTCTCTCTCTCTCTCTTCGTCGATGAGCCCCAGATTCTCCATCTTAGGGTTCCAAATTTTTGGGTTTGTCATACACTACAAAATTGGAGATTTTTTGGGTCAGTTCGATTGGCTAAATTAGATGAGTTGATTGCACAAGAAAGCTGGATAATGAGCAACGTTGTAAAAATCATTTAATTGTACAAGAAAACTGGATAATGAGAATCATAACAATGGACAGTTTGCGCATCTTTCTTTGCTGCAATCTGTTTTGGTGTAATGAAGATGTTTTGCTTGGCTTTGTTTTTCTGGGGGGAATGCCCCCACGATTTTGTATCGAGTTTGCGCATCTATAATAGACTGTAGTTATCAATAAAACAGGGGATGCTTTGATTTGAGGGTAACTTTTCACTCGTTTGTTAATTAAATTTGCTATAGCAGAGGGTATATGGATGAGCTGAGAAAAACTCATTACTGTGTTTGGTACTAATTGAAGAACACATTCTCATAGTTTAGATACTGATAATTGGATGTTGTTTGGGGCTTAAAAAATTCTGATAGACAATAAAGCTTTTCAGTTTGGGTTGTAATAATCTTAGGCCGCATTATAATGCCAATATGACAGCAGTTGAAGTTGGTCTTGAGTTTCTAAATCTTACAGGAGATGTCTTTGAGATTGGAAACAAGAAAGGGACAATAATTGATAGTGGTACAACTTTGGCTTATCTTCCTGAAGTTATTTACGAGCCGCTAGTAAAAACGGTATCTTCTTGTACATTGTTTTAGTTGTTTCATGATATCAAATTAGTTTAAATCCCTTCAAATTCTGACATGTTGGAAATTGTTCTTAGATACTCTCTTGGCAGTCTGATTTGAAACTACGCACTCTTCATGATCAGTATTTATGCTTTCAGTACTCAGAAAGGTATAGTGTATTTTACTGATATGCCGAGGATTACCCGATATGCCTTCACAACAATACAACATACCTATCCCTCAAGCCTTCAAATGGTTTGTGGGTGTGTTTAGGGAAAATTATGTTTGAGATTCTGTGAAAGCAATTGGTGAGGGACATGGCATACCAACTCCTAGTGTTTAAGCCCTTCAATTGTTTTTCTTCCCTTATCTTTCCTAAAATTTTGTCATTATAGGTATCCACCACTGCAACCACTGATGGTAACCGTGAGTCTGTGGTCGTGAGCGATCAACACCAACAGCAAAACCCAACGCCTCAGCATCCTCAAAGGGATGCCAACAACCCAGCTGGGTAACCAACTCTTCTCTTAAAACACACACACAAAACTTCCAATAAGGGCGCCCTTAACTTATTAATTTAAGGACGTCCCTTTCCCGACCAATTTGCGATGATCCGAGCCGCTCAATATGTTCAGAACGTAATTTTAAAGGTACCCGCAAGAAATCAACAACAACAAAAAAAAAAAACTGGAAAGGGCTTCCAGTTTTTATTGAACGGTTCAAATAAAAACTACTTAAATCAAGCCCTTTCCGGTCATTTTTTTTGCTGATTTCTCTATAGTTCCCTTAAAATCACGTTCTGAACACATTGAGCGACTCAGATCATCGAAATTTGATAGGAAAATGGGAGAAAATGGGACGTCCGCATTTTATTTAAAATAAGGACGCCCTCATAGGAAGGGGACTCATACATACATACATACATATATATACCTTTATAATAGGGAATTGATTTGTCACTCCCCTTCTCTCACAACACAAATCATCTAATAAAGACACAAAAGAGAGTGACATTAACAAAAAGGGGAGTGACAAAATCACTTCCCTTATAATATAGTATAGGTAGTATGTATAACCGATTTTGGGGCGGGACGGGAACGGGCATTTGGGGCGGGGATTATAAAAATCATACCCGCTCCATACCCGAAGCAGGTATTCTTTAAAGCCCACCATACCCGTCACTATTGAAAAAAATTTGGGGTAGACCCCGCCTCCATATGAATGGAGCGGGGCGGGTATCCATCAAATATGGGGAAATTGTCATCCCTATAACTGAGGTCCATCGCACCAGTGAAATCTCGCTTCGAAGCTTTTGTTTTATATTTTACTAGAATTTGAAAGTTTATCCGTTGTAATTGTTCCTGTTAATCGTAATGTTTTAAAATCCTCATGTACCCATTGTCGAGTTCAGAGCCGGCTCAGGCACAAGGCCACAAGGCCTGGGCTTTGGGCATCCCCAAGATGCCCAATTTTTGGGACACTCTAATTTTTTTTAGTATTTGGGTTGGGTATGACTCTTTTTAGGAAAGGCCCAGTCCAAGTTTCATAAGCACGGCTTAATTTATTGAGCATTAGTACTGAGGCAGTAAGACTTTCTACTTATAGGTCTCGTTTGATAACAGTGATAGATGGATGTGATTCGTAAGGAGATAGGATTATGATTGAGATTGATAATAATAAGGTATTAGTAATGAGAAGGGATTGGTAATTTGCATGTTTGTTTGAGATGAGATTAGATGATGAGATTCGTAGAGAGGTGGAATTATCATCTTTATTTTCCAACATTGCCTTGTCCCTAAACACAACTCAACAGTCAAGCAATAACTGAGAAGGAAAAAAAAAGAGTCACTTCTCAACAAAAAAAAAACAACTTGGCCCCTCTGTCTCTCTCAAACTTACTTTCGAATTCCATTTTTAATTTGCAGAAGAATTTCAAGTTTGCTTCCATTTCACTGGGTTTGTGCTGGGAGAGAGAGAGGGGATGAGCAGGGATAGTTTGGTCATTACACCGTTAAGGGAGGGGATTGGACTATTAATAGAATACCATGTCTCAAGGGGTATTGCTAATATACCCATTTAGGGGGCTTGCTCATCCCATGAGATTCACAATCCAGAGGGATTTGTGTTACCAAATAAGGAATTCACAGTCCGGAGGGACTGTTAGTCCAATCCCAAGGCCGAATCCAGTTAACAAACGGAGCCTAAAAGATTCTTTGTCTTCATTGTTTCCTTCAACTTGCAATGTGGGACAATAGGTGGGAGCCTAAAAGCTATGTTTGTCCCACATCAACAGAGCAAATGCTCAATTGGCAAAGTGTTCACCTATAAAGCCCTCTAAAAGCAACATGTGAGCAACAATAAGTATCGGAATTAAAATTAAAATTATTTTGAAGGGAAATTTCAAATTTTGAAATATATATATATATATATATATGTGTGTGTGTGTGTGTGTGTGTGTATGTATATGTGTGTGTGTATTAGTCAATGGAATTTAATACTATAGTTTTGGCTTTTCTTTTTTTTTTTCCGTAAAAATTGTCAAGCGTTTAGGGCACCATTTTTAGAACAGGCTTTAGGCACCCAAATACCTTGGGCCGGCCCTGGTCGAGTTAATAAAATTCTATTGCCGATTTAAAAAAAATCATATAATGTTTTAAAAACATGGGGCTTGGAGGTGGGATGGTGTGTGTCCGAGGTTTAAGGCTACATGGGGAGGACAGCATGGATCATTTTTAATAATTTGAGTGTGATGTGTCGAAATGTATTTGGTTTGAATGAACATGTATCTCATGATCATTCTATTGCTTTTGTTTGATCATTTCATTTTGGTTCATTTTATTGCTTTCCCTTTGATCATGTTGGAAATGATCAGCCCATGTGTTAAAAGGACCCATGTGTGAAAGGGAAAGGCAAATATCCTAGAAGTCAAGGCTTGGATTGGCTTTGGCAGCCTTTGTAGACCTGATCTGAAGCCCGCACCAAGGATTTAGAAAATCTCACGCATATATGAAGAGCATTGAATGGTCTTGAAAGTTTTCTTTCCTACTGCTGCCTATATATGCATGTGTATATTGTATATTAAAAGCAGAGTGTAGCAGAGTGCAGAGAGTGTTGGGTCCACCCCAGTGGGCCTGTTTTTTGTTATTGGGCTGGTTAGGCCCAGTTGGGCTCTCTTTTGTATTCTCATTTGTATAGTGTGTTCAAGAGAGAGAGAAAAAGAGAGAGCAGGAGACCGAGAGAGAGAGAGAGATTGAGAGGAGTGTTCATTGTATTGTGAGGAGAGTGTGAGTGAGTGTAATTTCTCAATATAGTGAAACCCCCCCTCCCCGTGGATGTATGCCGGTTGTTTGGCAGAACCATGTAAGTTTACGGTTTCTTGCTGCATTTTTCTCTGGTTTGTGGCTGAGTTGTGTGTGCTTAGAGGTGTGATTCGGGTCGGAGTCTCAATACAACAGAGAGATGGGGCAGCACCCTTTGGTGTCGGATTGGGTATTTTGAGGATTTGGTTAGGTTTGTAGACCTGATCTGAAGCCCGCACCAAGGATTTAGAAAATCTCACGCATATATGAAGAGCATTGAATGCTCTTGAAAGTTTTCTTTCCTACTGCTGCCTATATATGCATGTGTATGTTGTATATTAAAAGCAGAGTGTAGCAGAGAGTGTAGAGATGTAGAGAGTGTTGGGTCCACCCCAATGGGCCTGTTTTTTGCTATTGGGCTGGTTAGGCCCAGTTTGGCTTTCTTTTGTATTCTCTTGTATTTTCATTTGTATAGTGTGTTCAAGAGAGAGAGAGAGAAAAAGAGAGAGCAGGAGACCGAGAGAGAGAGATTGAGAGGAGTGTTCATTGTATTGAGAGGAGAGTGTGAGTGATTGTAGAGTAAATCTCACCGGTGTAATTTCTCAATATAGTGAAACCCCCCCTCCCCGTGGATGTAGGCCGGTTGTTTGGCTGAATCACGTAAGTTTTCAGTGTTATTCTTCTTGCTGTGTTTTTCTCTGGTTTGTGGCTGAGTTGTGTGTGCTTAGAGGTGTGATTCGGGTCGAGGTCTCGACACAACAGAGAGATGGGGGCAGCACCTTTTGGTGTTGGGTTGGGTATTTTTTGCCTCAAATCTATTGTAATCTCTCTAGTTTCATATAGTACTAGAGTATCTCGATCTCTCCCGTGGAGTAGGCCAGTTTTAGGTCGAACCATGTAATCTCTCGTGTCAACTCTCTTTTTTCTTTGGAATAAAACTGGTTTAGTATTGGATCGCCATATGTGTGTGTTGTGGGTATCACCAAACTTCCGCGAAATCCCAACACATCATGAGATGGTTTCCAAAAGATAGGTTTTTTTTTTTTTCAATCGATAGATGAAATCATTTTATATCATATAAGTACAAACACAATCCAAACACAAACTTGGGATGGTACATCAATTGTGAGAGTCCACGAGACAATCAAGCCCAACAACTCAACCATTACAAGAAATAAGCCTATTACAGAATCAAAACAAAGAAATTAAGGAAAAGTTCATGGCGTGCCCAAAGAAATAAGTTTTGTAATGAATTATCCACAAAGATTTCCATATGAAGTAAAAACCCAAACTTAGTGGGCCTGTATAACTTTCCTAGGAATGGGGGAGCCTGCCGTGCCCAAACAAAGGCCTAGTAGGCATCGTTCCGAGCTAAAAAAAATATGATCTGAACCATTTATTATATAGAGCTTGAAGTCTTGAATGATTTTTTAAAAAACTTAAGTCGATCGGATATCAATAACTCAATGAACGAGCCACATTTTTGGGCAGCTGTAAATGTCCGAAAAAGCATATTGTGGACGAATGTGGTTTGTTCACTGATTTACCTATTCAACTTGATTTATCATAAGTTCTACTCTACCCGTAAAGCTTTATAGAGTGAACGGTTCAGATCACATTTTGGGTTTAGAACGATGCCCGCTTTTCGGGCACAGCTTAGGCACCTCAGGTCCCTTTCCTTGCTTATGTCAATAAGGCCCCGTTCCGCTAAGAATTTTTCTAATAAGTACTTATTTTTTGAATTAAATGTAATGTACTCTCTCTCCACCTCCGAAATGACCATGGACGAGAGTAAGCAGTAGCAGAGTTTCAAATCTCCCAAAGAAGAAGCAAAGAATACGACGTGAGCAGATGAAGAAGAAGAGAACGACGAAGAATCGGACGAAATTGACAACGACGGTGATGACCGTGGCCATGTGGGGTTCTAGATCTATTGGTTTAGGGTTCTTGTTGGTTACTCCCTCCGTCCCTTTATTACAGTCCAGTATTCCATTTTGGACTGTCCCTTAATAAGTGTCCATTTTGTAAAGTTAATGGGTAAAAGTTGGTGAATTGTCTATTTTATCCCTAAAAGTAGATTCCATTTTGAAAAGTTAGTGAGTAAAAGTGTAATGATGATGGGTAAATATGGAAAGTGGAGGAAAAAGTTGATGTGAAAGGTATAATGATGATGTCTTTTTAATAAGTTGGAGTTACGAAGCAGGACATTTAAAAAGGGACGGAGGGAGTACTTTGTTAGTGTCCTTTTTTTGACCTCTGGTTCTCTATGAGGCTTCGTGATGTTTTTCGATTCTGATATGTGAAAAAAGAAGATTCAGTGAATTGATATTCTATACTAGTAATGGGGAAAGACTAGGAAGAATAAAGTGAACTGCTTTTTTTTTTTTTTCCTTACCTCTGGTTCTCTGGTATAGCAACTCAGTGAGTCACCAAAAACTGAAACATCCTCGAAAATTATTTGTGGAATCAATGCATATGGAAACAACTCTACATCACCAAGATTTGCTCCACTCTACTGTTTTCGAGCTTTGGTTTATCCGGCCTCTTTGCGATGGAATCAAGAGCAAAAGTTGCGTTGAATTACTCATATTTGTTAAGGGGGTGTGAATTGTAGTATATTGTTGAGAATTCTGTATTATAGGGGTGTGAATTGATGTACGAATTGTGTATAATAGCGGATGTGAATTGTCTATTTCAAAGGTGTGAATTCTTCACTTGGAATGTAAATTCTGTCTTTTTTTGAAGATGTAAATTCTTCATTTGGGTGTGAATTGTATCTTTTTCGAATGTGTGAATTCCTAATTTGGGGATGTAAACTGTGTCTTTTTCGAAGGCGTGAATTCTTCACTTGGGTGTGAATTCTTCATTTAGGTGTAAATTGTGTCTTTTTAGAAGGTGTAAACTCTTTATTTGGGGATGTGAAATGAATCCTAACTCTCCGCTGGTCGGCTAGGTGTACGGCCACTTGGCTCGGCCACGAGTCTTCGCCAGCTCACCCACTGCAACTCCCTTATCCTAAGTGACATATGTGACGTCATCCGAAGCAATTATGCAACAAAGTAGTCATGAGCCCACATGGAGTGATAGCTCACGCACGAGAATACTAACCGCCTTATCTGGTACGTCAGAAGTGATGTCAACCGAAGCATGCACAACACATACCCAAACTTGGAGAGCAAGCAAGGACACTCTACATAAAGGAAGCGAGGACAACCCTAAAATGTACACACTATCTTCTACCTCAAAACCCTTGTACTTTCCCTACTCTTGCCATGCACTTTCTGATCCTCACGCTAAAGGACCATTCTGGAGTCCCTCCGATGTGGTCTGTTAATCGTGCTTCCTTGTGCAGGCTAGGCAAAGGTGTTAGGCTCGAACCCAACTGAACCAAAAGCTAGAGAGGTAACCTAACGGGAGATCTAAAGCCGCACACTTATTAATTGCTGTAGCATTTGATGCTTTGTTGTTTAGCAAACACGACTTAGTTGAAACTGCTAGAAGACTACTGCATGGAGTAATTAAAACTGCTCAAAGAAGTGGCTAATTAATGTGTGATATTGGTAATTAATTTCCCAAAAAGGAAAAATTAAAGACTACCCTATATATAGAGTAGAACTGATCAAAAGAAGTGGCGAATTTATGTATGGTATTGATAGTTTTCTACTAACATTTTATTAATGCTATAACGACTAGGTGTAGATGCTAGTTTGAACGGTTATTTGAGTAGCATATCTAAACGAACTAAACATACTAGTAAATGGGCTAAAGTCAACAAAATGACGAATTTCGGGACAAGTAATTCCTCTTACATACAACTAGGGCTGTTTGTGGTCTAGATCGGATCGGATCGGACTTCTAGAAATTCGAGAACCGAACCGCTAGTTACAGATTTTACAAAATGAAATTCGTGTCTGGACCAAAAGTTCTACGGTCCGATTCCAATCCAATCCGTGACTTGTGGATCGGTTACGGTTTTATCCATAGACTACGTTACATAAGCAAGCAAAAATAAACACTTCACAAAAAAAGATCTTCCATCAAAGCACAATAAAGTATTTAGCAAAATGCAATCAGTCCTAAATTTTCGAATTGGGAGATGGTATCGTGCAGTGGTGTGGGCTTTAACAAAACGAGCTCTTGTTCGCCCTAGGGTTTTCTAGTGCTGAATTGTTTGTAATTTGGGCTTTGAGGCCCATAGGGTGCAGGCTTCGACCCAATAGGTGTGGGCTCTGTCCCAAGGGTTAGGCTGACCTATGTTGTCTATGGGTTGATATCCGGCTTGGAGGTGCGCAGCACGGTGCTGTGAATCTCACTGCACAGCACCAACCTGAAGTCCTAAATTTTCACTTCTAGATTAGGAAGTTCAGGAAGGCTCGTAAGTGATGTAATTTGATTACCGGCAACGATAAACCTGGTGTCACCATTTTAATTAGCAAAAAAAACACCAACAAAGCATCTCAATATATACCTTCCCACATCACGTGTGAATGAAGATAACGGATACACACCTATAGGGCTTTGCAGTTCTCAAGTGGTTCAAATCCAGGCCCTTAAGCTAAAATCTACCTTACATCACAATATAGTGTGTGTACATATATATACGAATCTTCACATAAGGGCGCCCTTACCGTATTACGGTAACGACGTCCCTTTCCCGACCAATTTGCGACGATCCGAGCCGCTCAATATGTTCAGAACGTGATTTTAAGGATGACCGCGAGAAATAAGCAAAAAAAAAAAGACCAGAAAGGGCTTGATCCGAGCAGTTTTTGTTTGTATTTTATCGAACGATTCAAATAAAAATTGCTCAAATCAAGCCCTTCCTGATCAATTTTTTTGCTGATTTCTGGCAAGTACTCTTAAAATCATATTTTGAACACATTGAACGGCTCGGATCATCGAAATTTGATCGGAAAAGGGGAGAAAATAGAACGTCCGCATTTTATTTAAAATGAGGACGCCCTCATAGGAATGGGACTTATATATATATATATATACATACATACATATCGGTCTTGCTATTGTTAGCCCACTGGGGTGACGATAAGCACTCTAGAAGACAAGGAAAACATATATTTTTGTATATTTTTTACACCCTTAACACACATTCACACACTTATTATTATTGGGCTGATTTTAGAATTTTTCTATATATATATATGTACGGGGCGGTTCAAAAGACACCCAAAAAAACACCCCAAATCTTATTCTCATAGTTCCCGATCAAATTTTGATGATCCGAACCGCTCAATGTGTGCAAAACATGATTTAATTTTAAGGGTACCCGCGAGAAATCGGCAAAAAAAATTACCGGAAAGTGCTTGTTTTGAGCAGTTTTTAATTGAACCGTTCATTAAATCTAAACTAAAAACTGCTCAGATCAAGCCTTTCCCGGTCATTTTTTTTGCTAATTTCTCGCGCGTACCCTTAAAATCACATTCTGATCACATTGAGCAGCTCGGATTATCAAAATTTGATAGGAAACTATGGGGTGTTTTTTTAGGTGTTTTTTTTGGTGTCTCTTGAACCGCCCCGATGTACGTATATATATATACATATATTGATTTATTATTTATATAAAATAAATATCACACGGTCCGGTTCAGTTAATCCACGGTTTTATAATAAAAATTCATGGACCGAACCGCGAGTCACGGTTCTCTAATTTTTCAATTCGTGCTCAGACCATTAATGCACGACAAAATCCAAAAGGTACGAATCGGTTCGGTTTGGGCCGGTTTCACGGTTCATCGGATTTTTTGCACAGCCCTACATACAACATCTAAAAGTCTTTTTAGTGGAAACAATTTGTCTAAAGTCCTTAAGTTATAGGTCAACTTTTTAGGGGAAACCTCAAGAGGATTGTCCGAACTCTGCTTTGTTTCTGTTTCTAAAATGTTTTTCGTTTTTTATTTCTCTCTCTGAACGGTAGACTCCCTGTTAATTGTAATTCTCTTTTTTGGATCTTGTTTGGCATATGATTGTCAAGAGTTTGGGTGTCAACATAGTTGGGATACTTTTAATCTTTGTAACAACTTCAAAGATTGATATAAAATTTCCTTTTGCCTTTCAAAAAAAAAAAATTACTTTTTAGGGGAAACCTAACCTAATCATGATGAACCAATATTCTAATAGGCTTTGAATTCGCAAACAAATTGCAGGCCGGCCATCATTAAGATAGGCCCAAGTTGTGCGCAAGGCTCAAACCATTGGCTAATACACTTTATAAATAGCGAGGAATTAATAATAAGGCTACCGTACATTTGTCTCACTTGAAAAACACTTCATAAATTGCGAGCACATGCAAGAGCTTTTTTCTCTCTCCCATAAATCAGCCAGGGAGTGAAAGGAAAGACTAAAGAATGTTTTTAATTTGTTGTTTAGTCCGGCCTCGATCTTCTCTTAACTTTCATTGCCACCAAACAGCCCATACCCATCCAAGAAAAATGGAAATAACTACTAGTCCAACTCTGTCATTAACCCAGAGTAGTGTACCCGAGGTCACACGACGTCGCTCTGCAAATTACTGTCCTAGCATTTGGGGAGATCGTTTCCTTGCTTACGGTTCTGCTTTCAATGATTAATAAATTTCATATTTTGCTGTTAAAGAAAAAAAGAATGTGTGTGTGTACACGCCATACATTTTAGGGCTCAAAGCGAACTTCAATATTGGGGCTCCATTTATACTTTTGTGAGAACAAATATACAATAATGTATAGTACGCAAGTAGATAAAATTACCAAAAATAGTAATTATTAAAAGAAGTAATAAAAACACCACTTGAATATTTGTCTTCTTGCATTTTGAGCAACAAATATAGCAATTATAAAAATTAGGCAAATGCTAACCAATGTCTCCGGGGCACAAATTAAGATGCGATATATATAGAATATTCACAAGTTAAGGACCTAGAATATTCACAAGTTAAGGTACAATAAATAAGGAAGGTGGAATAAGTATGGAATATGCACAAATGTCATAAGGAAACATTAATCAATGAATATTTCATGTAAATGATTTGTCTATTTATTCTCATATGTCCATATTAGTCCGATCTAGATAGGAGAATCAACTTTGTTTGGGAATATTTAACTAGGACAATCCTTAAACCAACCCTTCCCCATGGCATCTTCCAACATAAAATGACTAACCGATAGGAGGTTCCACACATACAACAATGTCTTCATCTTGTTTGAATTCTATATTTTCGTTAAAGTACTAGGTGATGACTCTTTTCTTTTCTTACTCATGTAATCACCTTGTTTTGGATCTATAAGAACTTTTTTTTCTTGTCGGATTTTGCGAAAAATTAAATTTTGAACGTCTCATTTTATTTATGTCCTGCATGGAGTTGAGTTTTGTTCACCCTCCACTTAATAGGGTGAACATTACCCTCCTTCCATTTGGTTGAAATGGTGTGAATTCCACCACAAAGTGATGTCATGCTTACCAAAAAATTTATTGCATGGTAAGCATGATATTACTTTGTAGTGGGATCCACATTATTTCAACCAATAAGAGGGAGGGTAATATTCACCCTCTTTTAAGGAGGGTGAACAAAATTGCACTCGTCCTGCATGCAATCGTATTTTTTTTGTCATTTAACTTTTATGTTACATGCTTGGATTGGTTTTTAGTCACCTGCTAATGCTATACTTGATAAATCTTAGAGCATGATGAAGTGGGAAAAATGGTTCACGACAAAACTAGAAGACGAAGTGGAAAAGGAAAATGGAGGAAAGGGAAATGGAAATGGAAAGAAATTGAAAAGTAGAAAATGAAGTGGAGGGAAAAGGAAAATTAATCATTGTTGACTTTGTTCTAGAAAATGACATTAAATGTTGGAAAATATTTCATATTTATTGCACCTTAACTTGTGCCCCGGGGGACATGTTAGCAAAACTTTTCTATTTTTGATTCATTTCTTTTGTATGGCAATTCATAATATTTGGATATAAAATCGTAACATTTGTTTTGAATTAATAACATACCAAAAAAAAATGATTGGCAAAAGAAAATTTTATAAAGAATTTGATAAATATTTTATGAATTTTTCAACAAATATTCTCAATTTCTATGCAAATGTTCTTTTCCCCCTTTCATTTCCCTCGATGTACCCATTGTCAAGTTTATCCTTAATAATATTTTTGCTATTTCAAAAAAAATATATATTATAGGTTTAGTTTAGTAATCGATCTGTGTATCTAGAAGAATACCATTTTCCTTGAGTGGGACATTATTATTTTTTATAGGCAATAAGATTTTATTAGAACTCGACAAAGGCTACATCGAGACAGCCAAACTCTATCTTCAAGAGAGAAACTTGAAACATAGAGAGAGCCAAAAGAAAGAGAAAAAGGAAAAGGATACATCTAACACGAAGTTGAATGGATCCACAAACAAGGTGGAGTCATCCAACCGCTGAGAACTTGAACAATTAACAAGATACTATTTTTGTTTGCAAGAAAAAAACTATATATTACTATTTTTTTATCAGCGAAGAAAAGTTAATTACTCCAACATATTTTGAAATAAGTATGTACAGTCAATTCTATTAGAATAATATTAGAAAATATTAGTATGTTACCATGTTTTCTAAGGTTGATTTTTGTGCTTCCTGTTTAGTTTAAACTATTATTCGTGTTTCATAGTTAGCCTATATATGTTCCTCATTATTTATGTTTTCCTAATTTGTTTATGCTTCTTAGCCATCAAGTCTTTTTTTTTTTTTTTAAGCCTAAATTTCTTGTCAATTCTCTTTTCTAACAAATCCAAATCTTGGATTGGGTGGACGTTGTTTGCTTAGGTTTTTCACTTCAAATAACTCCTTCATGCATGTACATCTTTGAATTGTGAAAATTATTAGCTTTCTGATTCTTTAATTGAATGGTGGAAATTATTAGTTTTCTGATTCTGAGCCAGAGAGAGATGATCAATGCATGGTTGAAATTATTCTGTCTTTTTAGAGATTGTGTGTCCCACTTCCCCAAGTGTTGTGTAGCACTTCCCTAAGGGCTCGTTTGGATGAGATATTGAAAAGGGGTATTAGTCGATACATTTCCCCCCGTTCCACGCTCATATACCGGCACCAGTACCACCTACAATTCAACGACATGATATTTTCTACAAAGAAGCTAGATGCCAAATTTTACAACATGTTTCTTTTTGGCCTAGAACCTTTCAACCTATGTATGTTAATTCAACACCCTCATTTGGGGCTAAGCTCGGACAAAATGCCAGAGGAATTAAAGTTCTGAAGCTCGCAACGCACGTACGGTCTAAACTCGATCGTTGATATTAAAACTACTAGTATTAATTTAACCTGGCCTCTGTAGTTCGCAGCACCCCTTGGTTGAATATTTATAACCTGGTCTCTTCAAATTAATGGCTGTAAAGACTATTCAAACCATTAATTGTTATTTTCTTTTTTCTTTACTCTGTTGTGCAACACAAATATAGAGCCATTTTTTTTTATCAGCAAAAGATGTAATTTTATTAAAAACAGAAAAAGGGGACAGAGATCCAACAAAAAATTGGATGATACATCATAAGGGTCAAGCCCAAAACACCCAAAGGTCTACAATGGTTCAAAACAATAAAATATTACAGCTCAACCCTACCCCTAAATAAAACAAATGAAAGCCCAAACACCCTAACCCAATCCAACTAGAGATCGGCTCACCCAAACCCTAACCACTTCAATCTCCACCGCCACACAAACCACCGGAAAACCAGCTTCGCCGTTAAGTTACCACTTTTTACCTGCATCTAAACAGCTTAATTTTTTTTCTCTTAAGCGGTAGTAGAATACAAGTGTAATTAGAATTAGGCATGAAACGGTAAACAATTCCACAATCACCATAAGCCTAACCCAATTACTAGCTTCCATTATTGAGAGAAACAATCTCAAATAATTTCACATTCAGTATATGCCAAACCCAACTACGAAGCTCCATTTTGGGGAGAAATTATATCACCAAGTACAAAGAGAAGAACACGCACACACGAATGCGATGAAGAAATTCGAACTCTTGATCTCTTAAGCGATGTAATAGTCTCGGTCAACTAAACTAGGCTCAGTTGGTTTAGACATCTGAATAAACCATCTATACTCTTCATTGATTAAGTACGCCTCCTAATCCTTTTACAGATTCTTCTAATTCTCGGAAAACAATACTCCTCCTAATCCACACTAACCCTATCAGTGTCTTTAAACCTTGTCCAAGCTTTCCTCCTTCCTATGAAGGAAAGACTCCTCAAAGAAAACGTTGCTTTCAAGTCATTTCCTCAAGACTGACTGCAACTGTGGCTTAAAACGTTGCCTACAAAAAAAGTTGTTTAAAACGTTGCCTAAAAAAAATCCGCCCTGCTACTTTATAAATAGCAAGGAATTAACTAACATTTTAATTAGGGGGTGACTATTCGCAACCCCGTATTACCTCCCATAGCCCGTTAAAAATTTCCGAAGATTATATTTCGGTAACTACATGTCGAAAATATATTCAACTTTCGGTAAACAACTGCCGAACACACAGTTCGGTAAATAGCTAATGAAAACAAGATTATATTTCGGTAACTACATGTCGGAAATGCATACAACAAAAACAAGATACATATATTTTGGTAATTTGATACTTAAAATGTTTCTCAATTTCGGTAACTAACTGTCGAAAATGTATCTCAATTTCGGTAACTAACTGTCGAAACATATTTTGGTAGTTGAAATTTTTTTAATGAGCTAAGGAAGAAAATATGGAGCTCCGAATAGCCGCACCCTTTAATTAGTTATGCATCAGCCAGGGAGTGAAAGGAAAGACTAAAGAGTGTTCTTAATTTGTTGTTTAGTCCCTCGATCTTCTCTTAACTTTCATTGCCACCAAACAGCTCATACCCATCCAAGAAAAATGGAAATACTATTTCCAGCTGTGGTGAACCGGGTTGCGTTGTAAATGTTGATTGGGAAAGATATCCATACTATTTCCAGCTGTGGTGAACCGGGTTGCGTTGTAAATGTTGATGGGGAAAGATATCCATACTATTTCCAGCTGTGGTGAACCGGGTTGCGTTGGTGAACCGGGTTGCGTTGTAAATGTTGATTGGGAAAGATATCCATACTATTTCCAGCTGTGGTGAACCAGGTTGCGTTGTAAATGTTGATGGGGAAAGATATCCATACTATTTCCAGCTGTGGTGAACCGGGTTGCGTTGTAAATGTTGATTGGGAAAGATATCCATACTATTTCCAGCTGTGGTGAACCGGGTTGCGTTGTAAATGTTGATTGGGAAAGATATCCATACTATTTCCAGCTGTGGTGAACCGGGTTGCGTTGTAAATGTTGATTGGGAAAGATATCCAAACTCTTTCATTAACCCAGAGTAGTGTACCCGAGGTCACACGACGTCGCTCTGCAAATTACCGTCCTAGCATTTGGGGAGATCGTTTTCTTGCTTATGGTTCTGCTTTCACGGTAAAATTGTTTCAGGTTTTGTTGAATATTTAACCTGGCCTCTTTAAACTAATGCCTGTAAAATTGTTATATTCTTTTACTCTGTTGTGCAAGACAAATATAGACCCTTATTGGTTCTCTGATTACTTGTTCCCTTGAGTTACCACTTTTTTCCCGTACACATTACACGACCTTTGTAAACCTGCATCTAAACAGCTTTACTTGCGGTTAATAAAACAGTTGGGATAGAAGTTAATGCCATTTTTTTGGGTTGGGTGGCTGTGTTATGTGAAGGAATAAGATAAGAGGAATGAAGAGAAATTATGATATTGAATAAAGAGCAATTGTGCTTGCTATTTACAGAGTAGCTAGATTCTGAAGGAACTGGACACGTCCTTTAGGAGGCAGCAAGATAATGTTGTTTATTTGGAAGAGAAGAATTACGCTTTCTAAGTGATGCCGTCATGTCTTTACTCCATTTATTAATCTTTGCAATCTCCTTTTCAATTATTAATAAATTTCATGTTTTGCTGTTAAAGAAAAAAAGAATGTGTGTGTACGCCATACATTTTAGGGGCTCAAAGTGAACTTCAATATTGGGGCTCCATATGTACTTTTGTGAGAACAAATATACAATAACGTATAGTACGCAAGTAGATAAAATGAATAGTAATTATTAAAAGAAGTAATAAAAACACCACTTGAATATTTGTCTTCTTGCATTTTTAGCAACAAATATAGCAATTACAAAAATTAGGCAAATGCTAACCAATGTCTCCGGGGCACAAATTAAGATGCAATATATATAGAATATTCACAAGTTAAGGACCTAAGGTACAATAAATAAGGAAGGTGGAATAAATATGGAATATGCACAAATGTCACAAGAAAACATTAATCAATGAATATTTCATGTAAATGATTTGTCTATTTATTCTCATATGTCCATATTAGTCCGATCTAGATAGGAGAATCAACTTTGTTTGGGAATATTTAACTAGGACAATCCCTAAACCAACCCTTCCCCATGGCATCTTCCAACATAAAATGACTAACTGATAGGAGGTTCCACACATATATACAACAATGTCTTCATCTTGTTTGAATCCTATATTTTCGTTAAAGTACTAGGTGATGACTCTTTTCTTTTCTTACTCCTGTAATCACCTTGTTTTGGATCTATAAGAACTTTTTTTCTTGTCAGATTTTGCGAAAAATTAAATTATGAACGTCTCATTTTATTTATGTCCTGCATGCCATCGTATTTTTTTTGTCATTTGAATTTTATGTTACATGCTTGGATTGGTTTTTAGTCACCTGCTAATGTTATACTTGATAAATCTTAGAGCATGATGTGGGAAAAATGGTTCACGACAAAACTAGAAGAGAAAGTGGAAAAGGAAAATGCAGGAATGGGAAATGGAAAGAAATTGAAAAGTAGAAAATGAAGTAGAGGGAAAAGGAAAATTTTAATCATTCTTGACTGCAATTCTCTTCTCGTGCCCCCCCTGCCACCCCTGACACGCGCGCCCCCGGACCCCACCCCCCAAGACCATTTTACCCCTGGCAATAATTCACCCATTATCTTATTTCTTATTTATTTACTTAATAACTTTTATATCTTTTTTCACTTTTATTTATTTAATATTATTTAAGTGTTCCAATTTTCAATCCGGTTGAATCAGAGCAAAGATCTTTTTTTTATCATTTGATATTTAATTGTCATAATGAATTTTTGGCTCGAATGCCTTTCAACAAGTACCCTAAGGCACTTTATTTAGCTTCAGGTCTCTCTTAGGGTGCTCATTGAAAGGCCTTAGAGCCAAAAATTCATTACGACCATTTAGGATGAAATGATAAGAAAAATAAGATCTTTGCACCGGTTCAAACGAATTAAAAATCGGAACACTTATTTTTTTACTCTTTATATGTATTTTTAAATTATTTAATATTATATATGTGAGTAAATTTCTTTTTTTAAAAAAAATTTTATAATTCTTTTATGTTATTGAATTTATTAATTTTGTATTTATTTATATCTTTTATCTAATTTATTTCTAACCCCTTATTCAGATTTCCTTTTATCTTCATATCTTCATATATTCAATTACAACCACACATTCAGATTTTTTTGTTATCTTCTTATCTTTAACTATAACCATTCATCCATCACTCCTTATCCTTATATATCCAGCATTATCCTTCCAAAATCACCATCTTCTTCCCATCACCTCCTTCTCCCTGCTTATCCCTCCAGCATCACCATCTTTCCATCATCTATCTCTCTCTTTCTTCCTCTGTCACGGCTCCTCCCTCCTTTTCCACACCGATTTCGTAAAACGTAGAAGAACATTATGGATGGCTACAACTGTTCATTTTCAGATAGTTGGTCCGTTGAGAATGATGTTCCTAGTGGGGAGGGCGTCTCCCACAATTTTCGTAATTATACACCCGAATTCACAACTAACGAGGTTAGTTATTACTGTTGTTCTTATGCATATTAGTTATTTAATTTAAAAGTACAGAAATTATGCATATTAGATTGGATCATGTTGCACTTATACATATTCTTTTTTCTTATTTATAGATTTTTCAAAGTAGAGACGACATGATAGCTTGGGTGCGGAGAGTCAGTAGGGAAAATGGTATTGTTGTTGTTACTAAGAAATCTGCTAGTTTAATTGGTGGCAAGCTGCCAAAGTGCATTCTTAGTTTTGAAAGAAGTGGAAAGTATAGATCGGCAAAGAAAGCAGTTGAAGGGCAATCCTCGCAAAAGAATACTGGGACAAAAAAATGCTATTGCCCGTGTTGGGAACAATCACTTTGTGCAACTTTTCTTGCAGCCTCATTACACTGTACCACCCTTCCCAATATGGTGGTGGAACAATGCATCAGACCAAGCTAAAAGATGGGCTGATCGCTATGCAACACGATTTAGATTGTGGGAAGAAATAATGGATACAAGACCAAGAGGGACAGGAGCAGAATTTGGTGGAAACATTGATTAGAAATTGAATTTTCATGTATTTTCATTCTTCGACGAAATTAGTACAAGTTATGTTTGGTTTGATTAATTAAAATTGGTACAAGTTATGTTAGTATAAGTTATGTTTTAATTATTCATTTATTAATTAGGCTCATAGTGAGAAGTCTTTTACAAGTAAAATAAAAAACTACTAAAAGTAAAACAAAAAAAACTAGTACAAGTTTAAAAAAAAACAGTAATTAAAGTCTTTTATAAGAAAAAAGAAAGAAACTAAAAGTTAAAAAAGAAACTAAAACAGTAATTAAAGTATTTTAAAAGTATAAAAAAAACTAGTAAAAGTAAAAAAAAAATATTATACAGTAATTATTTACTTTTAAAAGTAAAAAAAAAAAAAAACTAGTCAAAGAAAAAAAAAAACAACCGAAAAAGGAGGGGCAAGGGGGGAAAGGTGGTGGGGCCGGAGGGGAGGTGTGTGTCAGGGGGTGCGAGAAGAGGCTCTCTTGTTGACTTTGTTCTGTACTCCGTACTTGTTGCTTTCATGTCATTTCCTCAAGACTGACTGCAACTGTTTCTGTAAGTGTGGCTTAAAACGTTGCCTAAAAAAAACGTTGTTTAAACGTTGCCTAAAAAAATCCGCCCTGCTACTTTATAAATAGCAAGGAATTAATTAGTTATGCATCAGCCAGGGAGTGAAAGGAAAGACTAAAGAGCGTTCTTAATTTGTTGTTTAGTCCCTCGATCTTCTCTTAACTTTCATTGCCACCAAACAGCCCATACCCATCCAAGAAAAATGGAAATAACTACTAGTCTAACACTGTCATTAACCCAGAGTAGTGTACCCGAGGTCGTACGACGTCGCTCTGCAAATTACCGTCCTAGCATTTGGGGAGATCGTTTCCTTGCCTTCGGTTCTGGTGCCACAGAAAAATTGCTCCAGGTTTTATTAAATCATGCATATAGACGTACAAAATACACGAATAGTTATTTCAGCCTTTTAGTGTGGTCAACTTAAATGCGGTAAATATATTTTTGCGGATCTTTTTTTAAATGTTTCTTATATTTTTGTTGGATGTTGGAAATTAAGAAAAATCTATTTCCCCTTCATTATTCTTTTCACTCTTGACAAGTGTAAGATCAAAACGGGCTTCACATGGTAGTTTTTGCATGCTTCTGGAGGGCCTATCCTCTCTTTAGAATTCTGCTCTGCCTTGGTTGGTACCTTGCTAAATGGGCTTCTTGTTTGGGTTTGGAATGACATATGATTATCTTGGAGTTAGGTGCATGGCAACATATATAGTTGGGATGTTTGAGTACTATATTCCTGGCACCCTTTGCGTAACGTGTTACACAGATCAATCACATGAACTAGGTGGAAATTATTAAGCTATGTGGTTGTTGTCATGTTAGACACTATATTCACTAGTACATCAGGTAGTACCAAATGAGCTTATTTTAAGTTGTGTGGCTTTTGCAGGAAATGGAGGTTAAAATGGAGCAAAGAATTGAGCAGCTCAAAGAAAAAGTGAGAGAGATGATCGCAGCGAGAGCTGATAAACCTTCGCTGAAGCTGAACTTGATTGATGCAATTCAACGCCTAGGTGTGGCCTACCATTTTGAAATTGAGATTGAGACTGCATTACAGGACATCTATGAAACCTATCATGAAATAGCCGACGATGAAGATCTTCACACTGTGGCTCTCTCATTTCGGCTGCTTAGACAACATGGACATCCCATCTCCTGTGGTAAAGTCACTTTGTCTTGTGGGTATTGGTTTAAATACTCTAGCAACATCTCTTTTAAATTTTTTCGACTACTACCGCAACCTTAGCTTGGATGGCAGAAACATTGGGATAGAATGAGAATGTGATGATAAATGCTGATATTTTTAGGGCAAAGTCCATTTTAACCCCCTGTGGTTATCGTCATGTGTGGATATCCCGCTTATGGTTCAAAACTGACCACATAACCTACCTGTGATTTTGAAAATGTGCGGATAGATCCCCTACCGTCATGTTTTCCATCCATATTAAAGGACACAACATTAAAAGACCAATATACCCTCATCATGTCCCTTGATTCTTCTTCTTTTTTAAATCTTACCACACCATCTCCTATACCAAAAATTGAATCCAAATCGTTGATATTGTAAATTTTGACAAGTACTACATCTATGCCAAAATTCAAGTCAATCAAAAAATGAAAAACTCATGGTCGAATCGATTTTGTTATGAAATTAAAATTTCAAATTTGAATTTACTAAAAATTAGATCACTGGGTTATTGATGCATGATCGAGATGATTTTTTACAGAGATACTATATTCTTTATTTAATACATTGTGAACGACTCAGATTACATTCTAGAGGCGTATGAGATACACCTCCGTTAATATGGATGGAAAACATGACGGCAGGGGGTCTATCCGCACATTTTCAAAACCACATGTAGGTTATGTGGTCAGTTTTGAACCATGAGGGGGGTATCCGCACATGGCGATAACCACAAGGGGTGAAAGTCGACTTTGCCCATATTTTTATGCTCGGAACCGAAGAAACAGAATAGAATAACATTCCCAAATTGAGGCAATGCTAGATTCTTAGACTTAAAACCACATCATTGTTTCCCTGAAGGTAAGTTAAACAATGGAATTGGAATGAGCATACATCAGATATTACAAAATTACTAGGTGTTCGATTGTGAATCTTATTTCCGCTCCAGACAGAGAGAGAGAAATGAATAGTTCTTTTTTTGAAAGGCAAAAAGGATTTCATTAATCTTTGAAAGGAGAACAAAGATTAAAGGGAAACACATGAGAGCGATATCACATGTCCAATCACGGACCCGAAGCAGAACAAGTTGACAAGATGTCAACAAAAGAAAGACCGATTACAGACGGAAACTCCACCAAACCAAAATGCAATCAAACTACCTAACTAAATTACATAGAATATATAGCAGATCAGGTACACCTTTTGATCATAGAATTAGCAGTAAAGAGATGAATGTTGTAGGCGACGGCCGGTAGTTGATTTGTCGTCAACAAAGTTGCAGTGTTTGTTACATTATTCTTATCATTTTGCATAGACCTTTCACTGGCTTAAGTATTTCTTTGTCCCAGTTTAGCATTTGGCCCTTCCCAATTCGGAAAAATTTAACTAAACCCCTCTGCCTTATCACTATATCTGTGTAGGTCATACTTTGAAGCGCATATGAATCTATGATCATGTCATTTCTTGTTTTATTTCACATGGTTCATCATGCCTTGAATCATGTAAAATAGATGTGTTCAACAAATACAAGGACAACAAAGGAAAATTTCAAGAATCCGTAGCTGGTGATGTAAGAGGAATGCTAAGCTTGTTCGAAGCTACACATCTGAGGGTGCATGGAGAAGATATATTAGACGAAGCACTGACTTTTACCACCACTCACCTCAACTCTGCACTACCAAACTTAAGCAAGAATCCTCTTGCAGCACAAGTAGTTCATGCTCTGAATCAACCCATCCACAAGGGCTTGACAAGGCTCGAGGCACGATGTTACTTCCTCTTCTACGAACAAGATGATTCCCACAATAAAACTATACTGGATTTTGCAAAATTGGACTTCAACCTCTTGCAGAAGTTGTACCAGAGGGAGCTAGGTGAAATCACAAGGTGCATGATCGACTTCATTAATCGAGTCGAATTGCAATGGTCTTACAAGTATGACATATTGATTTAGTTTCATGGTACTTTCATCCTTGTTTTTGCTTTTTCAGGTGGTGGAAAGATTTAGACTTTGCAAATAAACTACCTTTTGCAAGGGATAGAGTGGTGGAGTGCTACTTTTGGATGATGGGTGTGTGCTTTGAGCCTCAATATTACTTTGCTAGGAAGCTTCTAACAAAAGTGATTACCTTGGCTTCAATTATGGACGACATTTATGATATCTATGGTACCTTGGAAGAACTTGTGCTCTTCACTGATGCAATTGAGAGGTTTTGTTCTTTCCCCTTCCCGATCTTAATTCACATTTCATCTAATGCAAGACTAGTCATTCAGAGCGGCAAGTACTTAATTGCATGCAGGTGGGAAATGAGAGCATTGGACCAACTACCGGCCTACATGAAACTATTTTATCAAGCCCTTTTAGATGTTTACAATGAGATTGACGATGAGATGGCTAAAGAAGGAAAATCATATGCAACAGAATATGCAAAATCTGCAGTAAGCCTCAAACTCAATTAGATTACATAGTAGGAGTCAGTGTGGATAGGATTTAGTATGTTAGAAAAGTAAATTGACAACCACCTTTCTTTCATTCATGCATATAAACCATAACTCTAGCATGTGCATTTTTTAGACTACAAGACTTGGTGGTTATGAAATCTAAACAAATAAGGAAAACATGCATAACAAAGACACCAAGACTAGCTAGGAAACATGAATAATGTATACTAACTTAGATTAAACAGAAAACGTAATTACAAAACCTAGAAACATGTCCAAATATTATGCTAACATAGTCACGAGCTGATACTATTACATTTTCTGTGAATTCCCAGCTGAAGAAATTAGCAAGAGCATACTTTAATGAAGCCAAATGGTTTCATGGGGGCTATGCTCCAACTATGGATGAGTATATGAGTGTTGCACTCAATTCTAGTGGTTACAAAATGCTTGCAACCACTTCCTTCGTTGGAATGGCAGAGTTGGCAACCAAAGAGGCCTTTGAATGGGTTTCAAGCGATCCTTTAATTGTTCAAGCTGCAGCAGTGATTGCTAGACTCATGGATGATATGGTTAGCCACAAGGTGAGATATATAAATGTCTTATAAGTATCAGAAAATACTTGCAGAACGCGACTATCACTACAAAGAACTCACTCAAACTATTGTGACGGTCACAACATCAATTTCAAAATCATTTAGTTGAGTTAACCTAAAAAGATCTTAAGGCCCCATTACAGTGTATTCGACCTCCATACGTAAGCGCTTTTCTCATATGATTGCCTAAAAATGTATTAGACCTCCATACATAAGTATGGCTATTGTGCATGCCTCTATGATGACACAAATTGAGAGGTTTAAATATCCAGTGGAGAGGACTAATAGGTATATTCATCATAAACTGTCCAAAACACAATCTACATGGGATTCGATCTCCAACAATTCAACCAAAATTGGACGTAAAATTTCCTACCTCTATCTCTACTAAATCATGCTTACACTTCTGAGATGGTAATTGTAGGTTGAGCAACAGCGAGGGGATGCACCCTCGGCAGTTGAATGCTATATGAAGCAACATGGTGTAATAGAGGATGAGGCGCTTGTTGAACTTCAAAAACTTGTTACGAATGCATGGAAAGACATAAACGCAGCGTGCCTCCACCCAGTTGAAACCCCAATGCCTCTCCTCATGCGGGTTTTAAACCTTGCACGGGCGATGGACGTTTTATACAAGGATAAAGATAATTACACAAATCCCGAGACCAAGCTCAAGGGTTATATTACCTCGGTGATCATCAATCCTGTGCAAATCAACTAGCAAATGGTTCTCTCTTCCATGGACGGCTTCCAAGGATTAATTATCTAGTATGAGCTATAGAAGCATTACAGAATAATAGTAGGAGTCATTTACATGGACTTCCATTGCAAATTTTATTGTATTTTTTTATTTTTTTTGAAACAGCAAAAATATTATTAATAAGAAACTCGTACTCCCTCCGTCCCTTTTTAAATGTACCGCTTCGTAACTCCAACTTATTAAAAAGACATCATCATTATACCTTTCACATCAACTTTTTCCTCCACTTTCCCTACTTACCCATCATCATTACATTTTTACTCACTAACTTTTCAAAATGGAATCTACTTTTAGGGACAAAATAGACAATGCACCAACTTTTACCCACTAACTTTACAAAATGGACACTTATTGAGGGACAGCCCAAAATAGAATACTGGACTATAAATAAGGGACGGAGGGAGTATTATTTAGTAGTATTATACTTCATATTCCTCATAAATGAATTGTTACATAACACTCATGAATACTCATACAAATCGAAACATCACCAATCTTCCTTGACCGGCGGGATGAAAGCTCGGAGAAGGTTTTCTAATTAACAGCACCAATATGGTTATGGTGGATTTTTTTTTCTTTTTTTTGAACGGCAAAATAGCATTTTATTAGGGGGGGGAAAGGTATCCAATCAAAAAATTGGAACCAAGGCAATGGGACGAGCCTAATGCAACACCTGGGGGCCTAAAAAACCCAAATATACAATTACAAGTCCAAATACAACAATGAAAATCCAATCCATAAGAAAACCCTAAACCTAACCCAAGAGCCACCTCCTCCCGCCACAGACAGAGCCACCACCACCACAAGAAATCACCACCAACATTAACCAAGCCACCACATGCAACCCACGATAAGAAAACCGAAACTAGCAAACCCAAATTGCCACGGAAGCTGCACCAAGCCGTTAGGTAAGAGCTGGGCCACCCAATGATGGCCACAGCAGGAGCCAATGCCGACTACTCCATCCGAACCCGAAAGGAGCCTAGCCGTTAAGCGAAAGTCAGATGACCCAGCAGCACCTCCGACCAGAAACAAAAGAAAAATCTGTAAAAAAAAAATTAGAGATGTTTATTAGCGATGCCATAGTTATACGGAGTATATCAAAAGATGTTTCAGCCTTCCACATTGTCACAAAATTGGTGAATCAGGTTTGGGAGAATTTTATATTTAGAATTTTTTTTATGCACATGGTTAATTTTTGAGTATGTAAAGTAATCGGATCAGATCGAAATTTTCAGATTGATACCTGATTTTTCAGATTCCGCTTCAGATTACCTTAAACGGATTTGGACAAGTCAAATTCGAATCGGATTTAAACTGTTCGTATTTGAATATTCTTTCATATTCAGATCGCATCCGTTCTATCGACAGGCGCCTAAGCTTAGGGATGGCATTCGGGGCGGATATTGGCAAATCCGTACCCGATCCCCGAAACCGAATGGCTACCCAAATCCGTCCCGAAACCCGACCGGATAGAGGATTGGTGAACCATAACCGAACCGAACGGGGTTCGGAAATGGGTAACCGAGAGAGAGAGAGAGAGAGAGAGAGAGAGGGGATTTGGCAAGATGATCAGCTGAAGCAGCATCATATTTGTCACAACTCCACAAATCTTCACCACCATTCACAGATTCTAACGAGCAAACCCCATTCTTCACTGTACCGTTTCCCATTGCTCTTGCTTCGCTTATATCCCTGCTTCAGAAATCACAACATCCGTCATCCTTTAGTAAAAGAGAGTGAAACCCAGAAACAGAAATCCACTATCTACTGATCTAAGCTCAGAACAAACAGACGCAATTAATCAAAAAGCGGCATACAAACATAAAAGAAAACCAATTAGAGATTATGGGTACTGAGAGAGAGAGCGCGAATGGCGGAGGGCCATGATGGTCGACGGCAGAGGGGTGAGGCCGTGAGTCGTTGTAGATCGAGAGGAGGGGGTGGGTTTTGAGGTGTTGGGCCTGTTTGCTGCGTGGAGTGGAGGGATAATGATATATGGAGATCAAACCCTATCATCGTGTTATTATATATAAAGGGGTAATTATGTAATTTCGAGGTTTCGATTATTTCCGTTCGGTTTGGGTATTAGTTCGGATAGAAGATGAGTCATAACCGAACCGATACCTATTCTGTTATCCAAGGCCTCAACCATACCCATATCCATGGGGAAAATTTCGGATTTGGTTCGGGAAAAATTTCGATTATCGGTTCGGTCCAAATTGTCATCCACCTAAGTTGTCCTACTCTCCACCGTTGTCAGTTCTGAATCGCGTCCGGTCTATTTACAGGCCTAAGCTAACTTGCTCCCCACCGTATAGGGCATGTCCATTTACACAACACAACATGACCCTAATTACACATCCATTTACATACCCACGCTCACTTAAGTGTGTGGGCTCCCGCCGTTTAATGAACCTCGCGTCATTATGTATGTCATCTTGTTTGTCAAACAATAAACAATAATGCTCGTTAATTGAGATAATAATAATACTGTAATACTAATAATATAGTATCTTTTTACTACTTTCAACCCTTTTCCCAAGAACCCAACTCTCAGATGATTTGAAGTAGGTTTGATTTCTTATATATACAGTATTTTGAACACAAAGTTTCAAGAGAAAAGTACACCAAAAAAACAAAAGCTCAAACACAAAAAAATGGTGGGCAGTTGGTTTTCATTTACCTGGTTGAGTCCCGATTCGCTACCACTTGCTCTTCTTCTTCCTCTTCTGCTCATTTGGAGCGGAGCGTGGAAAAAAGCAACCAGAAAGAGACCACCAGGGCCAGCTGGATGGCCAGTGGTTGGCAATATGTTTGATCTTGGAACTATGCCACACATAACCCTGTCCAAGCTCAGATTCAAATATGGACCTGTACTTTGGTTAAAGCTCGGATCGGTAAACAGCATGCTCATACAATCACCCAAGGCAGCTGCAGAATTGTTCAAGAACCACGACTCAACCTTCTGCGACCGAAGAGTGCCCCATGCACTGACATCATGGAACTACAACCAAGGATCAATAGCCATAAGCAACTACGGAACATACTGGCGATTACTGAGGAAACTGTGTACCGCAGAGCTCCTGGTCAGCAAACGAGTCAACGATACAGCTGCCGTCAGGCAGAAATGCGTTGATAACATGACCCGGTGGATCGAGGAGGACTCGTTGGCATCACATGCACACAAGGATGGGATCAGGGGGGTCTAGTGGCGGCGACCGCGCGCCACGACAAAATTTTTTAAAAATGCAATTATTATATGTAAAAAAAAAAATTATGCCCAACTTATATAGTCTCGCCATCACTAAAGTTTTTTAGTATACATTTCGCCACTGCTAGGGTGAAATCATGGTTCCGTCCTTGCGTGCACGTGGAGGATCGGCGAGGTAGAGTTAACCCATTTCGTCTTCCTCATGAGTTTCAATGTGGTAGGCAACCTCATGCTGTCGAGGGATTTGTTGGAACACACTCAGAGGGAGGACGTGAATTCTTCGATGCAATGAACAAGATAGGGGAGGAGTTGGCTAAGGCCAGTATAGCGGATTTCTTGCCGTTTCTGAAATGGATGGACCGCATGGGGATCAAAAGCAATATGGATCGGCACATGGGAAAGGCCATGAAGATTGTAGCCGAGTTTGTGACTGAGAGGGTTCGGCAAAAGAAGGATTCAGGTACTGAGAAGGTGAACAAAGACTTCCTGGACGTTATGTTGGAGTATGAAGGTGATGGCAAAGAAGGGCCAGACAAGATATCCGAGTCAAATGTGACTATTATCATAATGGTAATAACATCCTCCATTCCCATTTGTGTGTTTGTGATTCAATTGGACATTTTTCTTAAAAATGAAGCTATTCGCGCGGTCCATGTGACTCTTGGTAATTTTTCAATATAAGTGTTAATGGTGCAGGAAATGTTTTTCAGTGGTTCAGACACTACAAGCAGCACAATCGAATGGGCAATGGCAGAGCTACTACGTAACCCTGATTCAATGAGAAAGGTTAAAGAAGAGATAAATAGCGTCGTTGGACTCTACGGGAAGGTTGAAGAGAAGAATATGGATCAGCTCCCATATTTGCAGGCAGTAGTGAAGGAAAACCTCATATTACACCCTGCACTTCCATTACTTCTACCACGGAATGAAATGCACGATTCTAGCTACATGGGGTATCAAATACACAAGTGCTTGTGAATGCATGGGCAATCGGGAGAGACCCAGAGTCCTGGGACGACCCCTTGTCTTTCAAGCCCGAGAGGTTTCTGGGCAAGAACATTGACTACAAAGGGCAACACTTCGAGTTCATCCCGTTTGGATCGGGGAGAAGGATGTGCGTTGGATTTGCGTTAGCTCAACGGGTGGTTCACCTTGCTCTGGCCTCCCTTATACATTCTTTTGATTGGGAGGTTAGCTCTCCGACTACAGAAATTGACATGACCGAAAGGGCGGGAATGGGATTGCGGAAGCTAGTACCGTTAAAAGCAATACCCACAAAGCGAAATTCCATACAAGAGACAATCTAGGTTTCAAAAACTACTGCCAAGTTCATGGAAAAACTTGATGCATTTTCTATGGTTTGTTGGATAAATAAATGATGTGGAGGTGATCGCATCGTTTGTTTGTTTTGTTTTGTGTTTCTTAATAAATATTGTCAACAAAAAATAACTTTTTGTCACCAACACCATGTATCGAAAGAAGAAGTTATTTTTGTTGGCACTGAAATTTGATCAAGCGTTGCAATACCCTGAGCCGAAGACAACCAAATGGTGTTGGATGCATTTCAGGGAGTTCGCTATAGATTGACAGGGCAAATCACTGTTGTACGTACAATCGCAGTAATGCAATCCGTAGTTGGTTTGGATTTCACACAGCCATTGACACGCGGTGCAATGCGATGTATGATCACACTGATGCGATGTAAATTTGGTTTTCTCAGCTGTTGCTAATAAAATGCCTGTTCTAAAGACTACAATCTGTCGCGCATATTTGTATTGAAGCAGTGCAGGAAGTTTGTTACCAACACCAAAAGCAAGGGCGAAGACCGGTGAAGAGAATGTCATTGATCCGAACCTGTAATGATGTGCGTGGGGTTCCGATCAAGACGGTTCGCTCCTCTGGATCTAGGGTTCAAGTTCAGCTCCTGATCTTCAAATGTCCTGCAAAAGAGAGCATGACTAAAGACCACACCGGAGGCTCTCCGGGATGGCCCTCCGGTGCAAGAATTAGAACACTTGCAGTGAAGAGTCAAAGATTAGAAGCTAGGGTTTTAGAGTTGTGTAGGACGTACCTCTTTCAGGAAGGTATAATGGCATATTTATAGGGAACTCCTAGCTTGGCCTTCAAGATTGTACCAACGCTCGACACACGTCGGCTCATGTCACCCTCACGTCACTTTAGGATTACATAACCGTTTAAGGGATGAACTGACGTCTTCACGTGCTCTCATCATTACCCTGATAACCGTTCAGCTGACGTCATGATCGTCATCACAGCCACGGTAGCACTCCCACGTGGGTGAGCTGGAATCTTGGCCCCCACATTCGTTCAGAGCCAAATGTGACAACCGACCGTCTAAAAGTCGATGAGCCGAACGAGATATGTTAACGAATTGTGACGGAGATATTGGTATTCGACCGTCGGTTAGCCAAGGCGTAAGGTTGACGACTCAGAATAGATTGGACCGTCGGCCACATGGCTCGGTATCCCGCTTGGTACGGCTCGAGCTATTTGACTCGGCCTGCTACAATGTGCAACGGCCAACAGAAATTTGATTTTGGCAATTCAATATTTCAATTCACTGGTTTCCTTAAAATCTGCTGAAAGTTATCATAACTCTTTATTTGGCCACTACCCAAATCCATCTGTGCACTCTATAAGAAACATCAAAATCCAGTTACAAAAAAACTTTAACAAGCTTAGCTAATCCATCAGTGCACTCATCAAGAGAGAATGAGTCCTAACCCCTCTTCATCACAACCAACATAATAACCATGACTGCCAATCCCATGAAGGATGCCGCCACAGCTCCACCAGATAAGGTTGTTCCGGCACTTCCATCGGTCTCTGCTGTTGGGCTTCTAAATAGATCCTGAAAGTAATCAGATAATGTGCTCATCATCTCAACCACTTTATTCCTCACGCCCTGAAAATAATCCATATAATACTCATATGCATAATCTGCAAATTGCGCGGAATCAGAAGAATCATCGACGATTTCTGATGATTGACGATCAAGAAAACTTGCATCGGCAGCGTATTGTTCCATGACTGGATCCATATCTGAGAAGGCATTATTTGCACAAATGAATTACATGAAACTTTGTGGTAACAAATGCCAAAAAAAACAAAAAAGAGGAACAGAAGGCGGAAAAGTTCTTACTGCTTTTCTGGGACTTGAAAAACTCCACCAGTGCCTCGTTTTCAAGTACAGCATCCCATATTTTCGGGTCACTAGCAATTGAAGCAACAACAGACTACAGAAAACACCAATATCAGAAACCATACTTATGGGACATGAAAAACTCCACCACCGACTCGTTTTCAAGTACATCATCCCCTATTTTTGGGTCACTAGCAATTGAATCAACAACAGACTACAGAACACACCACAATCCGGACGTATCCGTTGCATTATCTTTTAACTCCATAGGTTATAAAACTAGGAGGTGGATCAAAGAATGGAACAAATGGGAGTCAAACAATCAATAACAGAGATCTGAAAAATGACATGATGAAGTCAGAAACATCAGCTACCACACAAAATGTCCCCAACTGTTTCGAAAGCTGTGAAGAACATCATTGGCACGCGCTTGTCATTTGTGATATTTGACCTATTATCAGTTGATCGATTTCTAAGAACTAGAAACAAATGACTGCATGCTCGAAGTTGAAATGGCCAGTCACACTTGCTACCAGTTGAGATACTCTCCAGCTTTAATATAAAGTATAAACCAAATGGTATCGATACCTCTTGAGTCGAGTAGGTAAATTGCTCAAAAAAGTAAATCGAGTGGAATATATAGCAAGTTGTACAATACTAAAGCACACATACATTAATAACACAAGTTGCACAAAAAAATAATCTCCCAAGCACAGTGTAACTAAGTAAGAGCACATACATACACTGGACATGTAATTCGATGATTTCATAGCATTGTGGGAAAATCGCATAAACATGAGTAACTAAGAAGCTACATTTCCGGAAGGAGATGTTAAAAAGAAATTTTTCTTCTCAGTACCTGAGCTACCTGACTCTCATTGAGAAGCCTAAATGCTTTAATAGCATCTTTCGGAACTGACATTGCTCTAGCCTGACCGGTACCGCAAAGCAACAAATCAGACTCATGATCACCAGCATACTGATCACCAGATCCAGTAGAATAAGGCGAGGACAGATAGACCCTGAAAGTTATGCCAAACAAGAGAACAAAAAAAAAATCAGCCAAACAAATTAGAGGGTATCCTGAAGAAAAAACACCCGTAAAAGAGGACTAAGCACTATGTGTAATCCCCTATTTGGTTCTCTGGTTCGGATCTAGCCTGAGCTCCGCCTTCAGATCTAGTCGGCTAGTCGTTCAAGGCAAAGAACCACCATCAGCGCCTAACACAGGTGATGACCGGGACCAATGGATAAGTCCTTGATTGAGAATGCGAAGTATGGAGCTTTTAGGTGAATAGTAATAACGTACCTGTTTAAGTTGTGAGACTGTAATTTGTCTTAAGCTAGGCACATGCCCTAACCGTCTAGTGTGGTATCATGGATGACATAGTAAACTAGGCGGTTATGCTGACATGGCCGAATGGTCCATTCGCGAGATAGGGGGATCATATAACTGTGGCTTGGGTAGGACTGGACTCGACCCAGCATGATTCAGTTTGGATCACACGTTCAGGCCATATGATCAGGGGCGGCCCTGTTTCAGCCCGTCATACACAGTTCGGCCTGAACGCGTAGCCCAAAATGTCTGGTAATCCGCTAGGCCCAATCGAACCTGATGATTCAGCCCAGTACACTATGCTTTCTAAACCACCTGTGAAGTCCAACTCACGCTTGTGATGTTTATCCTTGGAACATTAAGCAACTGCGAAGAAACATGTCCTACAATATAGGCAAATGACAACCAGTAGAATGATCTAACACTCCATATCAACGACAATTCGCTACAGATAACAACCAAAATTTATACGTCAAGTCCCAGAAGGCGGACTAACGTAAGATTGAAAAAAAGTAGGACACAATCCAACAAAATTATAAGCAAACTTCAAGTCATACGGCTACAGGAGAATCCTATCCAGGCTGTCTAGCCAACTTATCAGTTATTAGCAAGATGCGAAAAGCAAACAACCAATAACTGAAAGGAGGAATTCTAGACTGTAAGGTATTCCGGACCCATGTAGAAAACATGAACATATGTCCTAAATTATGGTACAGAAGAAGTAGGCTTCCATAGATTACAATGTCACAATGTTTGAATGAAACTAAAAGAACTAGTGGTGTAATCTACAATGCCAGAATGTACCGACTCAATGGATACTTAAATCGTTTATCAAAAAAAAAAAATGGATACTTAAATCCAAATTACCTCCATATATTGGAATCCGCTTCAAGAGTAAAAGGGGTGATGAAGGAGAGAGGTACATCGATCTTGTATTTAAAGGTAAGCATGCTGAGAGAGATATTCGTTTGGCAATTCGGTTCGTAACTAGTTTAAATCGTTCCAGTGATCATGAACGCTTTTGAGTGGTAGATGCCTTCGCAATGGGAGGAATATTAGACTTGATACAACGCTCTTAGCAGCAGTGGCGGAGCTATGTTGGGGCCCGGGGGGGCCCGGCTCCCCAACCGTCCGACTTTTAAAATTTTATTTTTGTATATACCTGATTTTGAATATTTTTGATAATTATTCGCATATAGCTACAAAAATCTTAATTTCTATTCGATTTAATAAAAAAATCGGTTATTTTACATTCTCATTTTTCAATTTCTTTCATAAATAAAAAATAAGCATTTGATAGTTGAAGTAGCCTAAAGAATCGTTTCAATATACAAATGTAATGAATTGAAAAGCAAAAATCTTATGATATAATAAGTACTAGAAATTGTCCGTGCCTGAAGCGCAACACTTTTGGAACACGACTAAAATGAATTAACTTCTAAAATCTAAAATCTAAGGAGTGCAATACGTTTTTGAACACGACTAAAATGAATCAACTTCTAAAGTCTGAAATCTGAGGAGTGCAATTGTGTGCCCCTGCCTGAAGGCACTAATTCAAAAGCATTGACATAAACTAATGAAAATTTTCCATGCACCCTCAACAGTACTAAAGCTGCTTAATCTTGATAGAAGATATTACCCAGAGAATCAAAGCAAATGCAAAACCGCTATTTTTTCAAGATTACTTCAACAAAACCACTATTTTTTTCCGTAAACGTGTCAACAAATTTATACATTCAAGGAAACACAGAAAGAACACTAACAGTGATCAAAGCAAAAGCAAACACCAACAGTATAAAAAGCTTCCTCTCCATCATCTTCAAAGCACCAACTTAATCACTTTCGTAGCCAAAATAACTATTTTCCTTCCAACAATCTTATGATATAATAAGTATACGTTCCGATAAAAAAATATATATGTCTGTTAAGCTGACCCCCTAGGGGTCAAAATTTTGGCTCCGCTACTACTTAGCATGCCACTCTTTCTTACAACTTTCTTACTTATGATTTTCATACTCTCTTGTTTGACTTGTTGTATTCAATATCTTACATGTTCTAAGTTCTAACATTCCAGATAATTCTTTTATCAAAAGACAAAACTCAATAGAGATATCAAGCCAAGTAAGAATACAATGGAAGGAAGGTTTTTAATAACGGTATCGGGATATGTACAGTAACTGTCGTGGTACAATGGTATCAAGAGTATCGAACAATATAGAAGGTTTAAAGTGTTTAAATCACCCGTAACGGTTGTGAACTGGTTTGTAATACGTAACGGCTAATATCTAAAACCACGAATGGAAGCTCATTGATAAGCACAAAATTACACCAATAGTAATTCGAAAATATTAATGAAAATCACAAGTTCGAGATAGAAAAAAATGGTACTTGTCGAGAGCGTCTTTTAGTTGACTAGTGGCTTCTCTAGCTTCTTCAATCGTCGGCACTGCACCAAACACGATCCTCGGTATCAGCTCACCGGAAAATCCGATCACCTCTTGCTCACCGTCGGCGAACTCCCAATCGTCGAACTCCCAACACGGCCTCTGCGCCGACGCCTCGATCAGGTAGTTGTTCTGAGAACATGTGAGGAATCTCCAATTCAGTGACTACACCATACGTAACGGAAATTGGGACACGTAATAATAATGGGCGGCTCCATGATTTTAGTTTAGCGGTTGTCAAGAACATTGAAAGATTGTATATAAGATAATCATATGAGGCCTAGTTTATTTTGTTTTGTTAAGATATATGAAGTATTAATCCACAAAATTAAGTGATTTTCATTTACTTGGGTACGTGTGAATGATTCAGTACTATATTGAAGAAAAATCAAATTATATCGAAAGAGAAGTAAAAAAAATTAAAGTATATTTTCTGAACATTTGCTTGAACCCTCTCGGAACCTAGTGCAGCCACCCCTGCACGCAACAGTAATCGGTCATAGCGACTGTAAATTTATAAAAATTACTTTGGACCAAAAAAAAAATAAGTGCCTTAATCCATGCATAGGAAAGAGATACGTGTAGGTCGGCACATAAATAGGTCACGGTCGATATTTACTAAAACCTTTCATTCACCTTGTCAGAAAACGAGACGGTCGACGACGCCGGACGCGTGGCTTTGCGAGAGGCCGCGCCAAACGGATGCTCCGCCGGATGCAGCGACGGGACGCCGCGAAGGCCGGTGTTGGCGACGGTCATCCCTGCCACCTTTGATGCTGCTCTCATGGCCCCTCCGCCTCCCATTTTTCCTTGCGACTGATTTGAGCCTTAGGACGAGATATATATATTAAGAGGGACTCTGTATATCAAACCGATGAGGTAAATCTGGATTCTTGTATTTATAGAGAGAGAGAGAGAATTGGCGCTGAAGGAGGACTCTTTAATTACGCGTGTTAGACACATTTCAAATTTGGGTTAACACTTAACAGTGAGTTTCAGCCTTTGTGGTACCCCCGACCATTTACGTTACGATAAATTTTGCGACACGAGTACTATTATTCATTTTTGTTGGTCAACTAGAAGACAAGAAACGACCTATATTATGTGGTGGTTATCTTCTTCTTCTTCTTTTTTGTACACAGGCCCACATGACAATGCACATGGTACTCCGGAAGTATTAAGTAATTTGCGGTTAACGATAGTATTAATTAGGTGGGTAATTACGGATGACTACTTCTAAAAGATTAACGTATGTCCAATTTTAGCATGTTTTTATGCTAACAAAAGGCAGCACAATATTCAAGAGTACCAGCCGCTGGCGTAATAAGAAGGAGAAGGAAACGACAGCACCCAAATCAACGGCTAAAACACAAACAAGTATCCCGCGAAACGCTCAGATCACGCCAGCTGGTCCGCTATCACAGCCGAACACGAAATTACAATTCTAGACACCCAACACTACGCATATGAAAATCAAGGGGCACAATTGAAAAAATCGACCAAAATTGACATCCCAAAAAAAATCCATCCATTTTATTAAGGGGAGGATACAATCATACAGAATGTGACTTTTAGTAATAATAATAGTAATAATACAGATAGAGTAGAAAAATATATCAAGAAATGAACTTTGAAATTCATGGAGTAACAAATTACTCCAACAAGATTAATTAAGATTAATTAATATATAAATCATAGCCGATAATGATGAGACAATAATGTTATCAATTACGATGACAGGTTTTAATTCTTATAAGAGGATAATTAACACCGCTGCATCCATTTCTTTGGAGCTTATCTATGCAAAAATTTAAAAAAAATGAAAATGGAAAATGGCAACGAGGAAATCAAAAGATGGTATGAATTTACAAAATGCTTTTATTTTTTTACCATTCTCGGGAAAGGCAATGAGATTTGGTGATTCAATAAACTTCCCTTTTAAGTAGATCCCTTAAGATTGTGCTTGGATTATTGTATGTTAAAAGAGAATTAAAAAGATTGTGGAGGGATTTATTTTATTGAAGGTAGAAAGGAAAGGTAGAAGAAAGGGAAAAAACTGAAATAGTAGCTAAATATATATAGATAAGCCCATATATCAGATTCTGTATAAGAAGTTCTATTTCGCTTTCATTTTCAACATTCTATCAGATTCATAATCTGTTCTAGTCACAATCCAAAACCTATTTCTCACAATACAAAATAAAGAAGAAGAAGAAGAAGAAGATTAGGCTCCCAAACGAGCCCTAACTTTAAAAATTCATTATAATAAATGTACACCTAAATTTATAATATATGTAACCTTATGAATTTGTCTAACCAAATAGGACTAACTCAGTTGGTCTAGGACTCTTACTTCTCAATAGAAGGCCAGGATCGAGTTTGAATATTTTCACCTACATGTAAGTGTTATTCCTTTTATATTTATTGAGATTAGATTATTTATCACGTTAATGGCACTATTAGTTGCGTTGAGCTTATATTGATTGTGGACTTGTTTACAGTTTGATATAATTCTGATACTTATATTCACCTACCTCTTGTAAAAAAAAAAAATTTAATATATTTACGAATTTTGCAAGAAATAGGAACCTTGAAGTAAACCTTGGGCTTTGTTTGGTGTTTGTTGGGCTCAAAACCTTGGGCTTTTTTTTTCTTAATTTTTTCCAAACCAGAAGAACCAATAAGAGTGTCCACTTTCTAAGATAAGCCTTACAAGGGTCTTAACTGGTTCATGGGGCCTTTATGAGCCCAATCCAAATAAGTTTTTGCCCTTTCTTCGGCTGGTCAATCCACATAAGTTAGACCATCATAATTCTTTCTTTATTTATACCGGATCAAAATCATGTCGGGCTGGCCCAACTCCTAACTTACATTTGAGTTTGAGGCTTTCTAATAGAAACCGGGCTGCCAAACGAACTGAGCTACCAAGTTTGATTCCTTTTTTTTGGTTCATCAAATGCTTTATTAAGACACATTTCATGGACAATCAAGGTTATACCAGTTACTATTCGCTTTGATAACCTTACGAATCAATGTTCAATAAAGTGAGATATTCAAAACCGGCTAAAAATTCGTTTGAGATCGGGTTGCTTAATAAATAATTGAAGCTAAAAACAAGTAAATCTTGTCACAATTTCAAACTCGGTTTTCGTTAATTGGTTGCTCTTTTGGCTCGTTCCTCAACGCTAACTAGAATATGGTGTCATATAGGTGCATAGGAGGAATAATATGATTTAGGAACATTGCATGTCGACTGTCGTTAAGATAGACGAGATCAGAGAAAAATTGTATCGTTCCCAAATGAACAACTATGCACCTTTACTTCTCAACTATGCACCTTCCTACTGTCTTATCTCTAAAGCTTTCGCCAACATCATCAATGAGCTAGACTAATTGCATTCCAATCACCAAACACCTTATGTTAAAAACTTGTTTCTATGGCTTAGATTATATTTGTAAGGTTAATTTTTTGATGACAATATTATTGGACGACATGCTACGAACTCCGGTTTCGAAAAATATATTTTAATTAGCAGCCAAGTGCTTGTCGGAGAATGGAGAGACAAGTCCAATAGTATAACGTGTAATTCGTTATTAGTGGGTGTGAACGCTCTACGTACTTTCAGTGGAATTTACATGTGTTTCACTTCAACAATCGAAATGTTTATTAGGAATCCATACACAAACCACCTCAATTGAATATGATTCTCTCTTTTTTTTATCTAATAGAAGCTGTCTTGGTTCATAGCTTTGATCCATATTTTAGATTAAGAAACAATTCATATAAGAGACTCATCGATATCCAGTTGAGCTTATTTATATATAGATCATTTCTAATTCAATTGCACATAATTAAAGAGCAGTTGCAATTTTCAAAGTGAGATCTGATGTGAACCCTACTTGATCCACTTTCGAGTTTTGAGAAAATGTTTATACTCTTTTCACGGTTCGCAATAAATTTCTCTGTCTATCTCTCTCTCCACTCGTTACCGCTCGCTACATAAAAAAAATCCCAAAACCAAACAAAGTGGAATCATTCATATTTCTCTCATCATAGTATAAGGCTTAGAAATACACAAGTGGAAGCAATCGTGGCTTTTGGTCTTAGTTTTCTTATCACTATTTGTCGACTAAAGTTTGTCTCCTTTTTCTAATTTCCCTATTCTTTAAATAATTCCCCCTTCCAACCCATCCACAGCATTTTAGTATTATAACTTATAATCTAACACTCAAGATCCTATGAGGGATCCCTTACGGTCTAACTGTAAGGGACTCCCCTTTCCCGATCGTATTGCGACGATCCGAGCCGCTCAATGTGTTCAGAACGTGATTTTAAGGGTATTCTTAAGAAATCGCCCAAAAAAATGACCGGAAATGGCTTGATCCAAGCAATTTTTCATAAAAACACTATACATGCATTTTATGCAAAACTATTCGGATCAAGCCCTTTCCGATCATTTTTTTGGGCAATTCTCGCGAGTACCCTTAAAATCACTTTCTGAACACATTGAGCGGTTCGGATCGTCACACTTCGATAGGGAAAGGGGAGTCCCTTACGGTAAGGCTGTAAGGGATCCCTCATAGGATCCTGACTGTCTAATCTAAATGAGGATTTGTTAAGCTATTTATTAACAATAAGTCTACTGGTACAGCAATATTGTACAGATTTTGCGTACAGATTTTTTGTGGGGCCCACTACGGGTCCCACACAAATGATCCAAGCCGTTCATTAAATGTAAAACAGTTTTTCAAGGGCCCTCGCGAAAAATCAGTTCAATCCGATACTTATAGATGTTCGATCCAATCATCTAACTTTTGATTTAGATTCCCGGATAATAAAACATTATATGATTGGATTGAGCATCTATAAGTATCGGATTGAACTGATTTTTCACGGGGGCCCTTGAAAAACTGTTTTACATTTAATGAACGTCTTGGATCATTTGTGTGGGACCCGTAGTGGGCCCCACAAAAAATCTGTACACAAAATCTGTACAGAATTGCTGTACCACAGTACCAGTAGACTTACTGATTTATTAATACCAATCACTACTACTTGTTACTACTATTCAATAACAGTGAGGATGCTTCCCCGAAACTAGGCAGGGCAGCATATATAATTTTCACTTCTAATTGGATATTCCACTGACAAATCAATAAAAATATTATTATATAAATAAAATAGAATATTGTGGCATTATCATGCACAATCGAAACTTGGTGCTAATTGCATGTATATATTAATTAAAAAACCCATCAGTGATCAGTCCTAATCTCGACTTAATTATTTAATTAAAACCCGATATGTTAATACACCATATATACAGTTTGTGATTACCTCACGTATTTTACTTGTGATAGACATGACTGCTCAATTATTTATTAAGCATGTTGTTTAAACTACCAACAATCGAATTATTGACCCCATTTTTTAAATTTAGAAAAGGAGACCTACATATTGTTATGACCGGTGCAGTTTCTAGACCCTGTTCGAATCACACGGAAATCAAATATTCAAAATCTTAGGGCCACTCAAGCGTTTAGCGACATGCTGAGATTATTCGATCAAGGTGTGCACCCGGGCATCCGGTTTAAAAAAAAAAGTGCTAATCAAGTAAACGACGTGCTTGTCATTGAACTTCGTGATCCCGCGCCAAAATCAACGGCGTAGATTCAATGACATGATGATGGAAGTATATGATACTATTATTGTTAGATCATGGGTGGTTGATTAATTACCGGTTTGGGGTTGAATCAACAAAACAATGCGACTGTTGATGACAAGTTTATGGGCCCAAAGACTGGGCCGGACGGGCCAACAAAAGAGGGCCCGGCAAGAAAACAGAGCGGATATGTCTCACGTGCGGGTGGGGCCAGTCAAAGTCTAAGATTTCTACTATCAATGGCGGGTCCACACGTGTTGGTGTCTTCTATTGTCAAGGATAGACACGTGTGAGATGATAGAAATGGATTTGTGCACACTTCCACGACCACACAAGTTCTTGTTTTGTAACCATAGCTAAGCCCAGCTTGCACGCACTAATTTTAGTGCCCTGAAGTTAACGACAAACAAACCTTCTAGCAGTCTCGAAATTTTTTTGTTTAGCCACCATAAAATTTGAATATGTCACCTCATAAAAGGATAACTAATTACTCCTACTAACTTTCTAATGACTAACCAAACCCCTTGGAGTTTTTTTTTTTTTTCCTGATAACTGATGTTTAAGTCAGCTTGTACGCACTTCGACTAATTCCGGAGCTCTTAAGATAACGATCGGACATAACCCCCAGTGGCCTGCCTCAAAATTTAGAATGTTTGGCCTCCGTGGGAATGAAACCTGTGATCTTATGGAAGAGCACTTATTATATACTTTATCACAATCATTTGGCCAAACCTCCTCTCTGAGTTCACAACACCCAAGTTGGTGGTGGGCCGGTGGATGTGGTGGTGGTGGTGGCCGGCCTTCGTGCGTCATCTCTCTCTGATGCATCCAATATGTAAGTGACATTCCACGTGAAGATTTGGACACAAAGGCCGGGCTTTTCGGATGAGTGGCACTTGAGCCAATGAGTGGTATTTTAATATTGCGTTCGTGCTATTTATTCTAAATGTAGCACCCACATTGAGGGTCCTGAGGTTAAATATTGGGGGTCCCATTTTGACTCAGTTTCTTAATGGCTCCTAACTGGAATTAGTGGGTTATTGGTGAATTATGGGGCTCTTTCATGTCTACTGATGAATCGACACTGAAGATGTCTTCTTTTGCAGCAAATATTCTTATCGCCACTAGCACTTTTAAGGAAATTGATAAGTGGATTACCGTAGAAGTTGAAGGAAAGCGGTATAAAGTCAAGATGATGGAAGATTCGTGCGACCAACCACATAAGGCGGAAAAACAAATTCCTAGAGCAAGTCTTGATTTTTCCTTGAATTCAAAAGAAGAATCAAAGGAAGAGGAGGAAAATAAGGAGGATGAAGTGGATACTCCGGCTTCCGTGAGTAAAGCTAATGGGTCCTCTTCGGAGGCGAAGCTGAACTCATTCCGAGGGAGTGGAACCCTTTGCGATTTAGACAATGGTAGGCATGGTGGAGCTGATTCTAGGATTTGTGGGGCGAATACTGATGGGGATAATTTATGTGTGGCCGAATCTCGGAGTTTCTCAAGCAAATGAGGGGGGATTGGTTCCTTTTGTTGACTCGGCGGTTATTTTTGACTCTCAAAATTCGCTGAAAGCGTCACAAGTGGAGGGATTAAACTTAATAGTCGACTTGAACCAAAAGGAAGGTAGTTGGGGTTGTACCACTCAGTCTTTCGAGAGAGTATCGCCAAAAAAGAGATGAGAGGAGATCGTCTTCTGATGCCATCTTGAAGCTAAGAAGAGGAGTGAGGAGAGAAAAATAAAAAATAAAAGGAAAAAAAACTGAATCGGTCCCTATAGTTAAGTATTTGTGTCAACTTGATCCTTGTAGTTGTAATTGGCTCGATTTACACTCTATACTTTCCATTTTGTTCCAATTTGGTCCAATTACTAACTGTCGTTAGTCTGCCGTTAAGTCCTTTTAACTAGGGGTGAGCAAAAAATTCGTCAAATCGCAAATCCAGTCCAAACCAATCCAAGGTTTGGATTCAGGTTTTTAGTAGTATGGTTTGGTCATGGTTTAAAAAAATTGGAAACCGCGTTATATGATTTGGTTCGTGGATTCATGTTCACGGTTTAACGGTTTGACGGATTTCGGTTTGGATTGGTTTGGACTGTATTCGCGGTTTGACGGATTTTTTGCTCACCCCTAGTTAAAAGGACTTAACGGCAGACTAACGGCAGTTAGCAATTGGACCAAATTGGAACAAAATGGAAAGTATAGAGTGTAAATCGAGCCAATTACAACTACAGGGACCAAGTTGACACAAACACTTAACTACATGGATCATTTCGGTTTTTTTCCCAAAAAAGAAGAAGAAGAAGGGCCCTTATTCCTCTTTGTTCTTTAAGGAATCTCGCAAGATGTTAGATATTGGTTCAAAGTTGGGCATTGAAGTAAAAGGTGGGAGGAACTATAATTTGAAGAGATTTGTTGAAATGCAAGAGAAAGCATTTAAGGAAAATGATCCATGCTCTTGACGACTATGAGGAAGAATCTATCCCGGGGGACGATGATGATCTCAAGGATGGAGCCTCTCTCTCTCTTGCTTTTTGATGTCGAGTTTAGGCAGGTTTGGGATTTTCTGTTGATTAGGATGCATGTGGTAGCGATGTAGTTTTTGGCGGTGGTAGTAGGAGGTTTTTGCTGTTGTGGGGGTTGGCTGGGGGTTTTTCTTTGCTACTTTTGTGGCTCTTTTGGTGTCTAGTTGGCGTCTAGCCTTCTATTTGGTCTTGGGTGGCTTTTATCGGTGTGCCCTTGGTTCTTTTAATCTTTATAATCCTTATAAAGATTAATAATTTCTTCTTGCTTAGCAAAAAAGAATTAGTGGGTTATCACGATGAATATATATATATATATAGAGAGAGAGAGAGAGAGAGAGAGAGAGATGTGTGAGGACAAATTTTAAAAGATAGCCTTGAATTTGGAGTTATTAGCTTTTTGTCATGGGCATAAATTTAAAGGACTGAAGTGATATGCTAGAAAATCCATTTCTACTGTCTGCCTTTGGTCGGACATGAATATCGGATTGACTGATATAGAGTATAATCTATTGAGGTAGATATTCGGTATTCAGTGGAAAAAATTACGGTCTATAATAATTACTCGGTACTTATTGTATTCACGTAATTACTCAGTATTTTTGAAGTACCATATGACGTGGTTCTCTCGATAAATCAAGAGTATAGACTCATTTAACATAAAAGACATGATTATGCACTTTTTTAGGTAAGTAAGACACAATGAGTGAGTGAGTCACATTGTGTGTCATGGTTTCTCGATCACTTAATGCATCATGTGACAATGTCATTTGATAGTCCATAAATATCTGATGCTCTAAGTTTTTCCTAAGCACAAATAGATTCATTGCAGTCTCCCATGAGGGGGTTCTTATTTTAACTAAAATAAGGACCTCCTCATTTCTCTCATTTTCCGATCGAATTTCGATAATCCGAGCCGGTCAATGTGTTCAAAACGTGAATTTAAGGGTACTCGCGAGAAATTAGCACAAAAAAAAAAGACCGGGAAGAGCTTCATTCGAGCAGTTTTTATTTGAACCGTTCGATAAAAAAAAAAAACAAAAACTGCTCGGATGAAGCCTTTCCCGGTCTTTTTTTTTGCTAATTTCTAAAAGGTACCCTTAAAATAACGTTCTGAACACATTGAGCGGCTTGGATCATTGAAATTGGATCGGGAAATGGGAGGTCCACATTTTATTAAAATGAGGTGGTCCTTACGGGAGACGGACTATATATATATATATACACAACATTAAACATGGAAGGAGTTATTTATCTATTCACATTCATTCAACAAACGGACTCTTTAGTCTAATGGTATACTGTGACAATGAAATTACTAGAAAAGAGAAAAGTTACTCAGTGCAGTACTCAATTTTTACTAAGAAAACAAACAGATTCATTGTTGAAATCCCTGAATCAATGCAACGAATAAACTAACTTCCAAACAGCGAACTCCAATCACACAAACCAAAGTAGAAAAATATACGTACGTTAAGGCACAAGGTTTATGTGGAAAATCCTAAAACGGAAAAAAAAATCACGGGAGGAGATTATGCACTATAAACCATGTGTGATTACAAAAAGTCTTTCTCAGTGACTGTGTATCCTCACCATGAATCCTAAGACCTACTTGCTGAATTCACATTCATTACACCTCTGTATGACTGCCGAACCTTGAATCCTCAAGTCTTCCAATCAAATTGCCTTTCGAACTCCACGAAAAGCTTTATGTAAAGATTGAATATGTTGAAGCAGACAAACTCTCGAAGATGATTATTTTGCGCAAGGTATTGAAAAACCTTCCCTGGTCTTCGAGGTGCGCAAATCCTAACCGCCAAAAGAGGTAGGAGATGAGAGATATCAGTTCTCGACTTTCTTAATTGGTGTAGGTCACATTCTATGACCTAACGGGATGGTATTTATAGAGCAAATTTTGGTGTAGAGTCTGTAAACAAAACATCCGGTTTTGCTTGACCCAAATTCTCTTCCTTCAAAGTGTCAAGAACACAACATTGAGCAAAACAGTTTTACTTGAGCCAAATTCTCTTTTTCAAGAACACGCTCGTTTTACTTGACTAACAATTACTGCACTCAAAACATAAAATTAATACACCCATATGAGATTCCTTTCTACAATCTAGTACAGACGCTATGGAGATTAATTAAATAAACATACTACTCAATAATAAAAAAATACATGCAAATGTAAGTTTTGGTTACGAAAGTACTAATAAAAAAAGAGCTCGACCTATGGAGCTTACAATTGTTAATTAGACGGATTTCTTAATTTAAATTAATGCTACACGGTAACACATAAATTAGAAAGGAAAAATTACTCACTGCACTAAGTTATTACTACTAAGCGGAGTTGGGGGAGCTGCTGTCTCGGCCAAGGGGGCCGTGCTCCTGTCTCGCTCCAATGATCGAAAATGTTCACTTCGTAGAGCTCGTCGAGTTGAACAAGTATGTAAAAAATCAGCTCGATCATATATCATTAAGTGCCTAATCGAAACCTTTTTGTCTTGAAAAGTATGGATCCGAAACACTGGATCAAATCTACTAGAACCCATTATTGGCAAGTTATATGTGTTCCGATCAGACACTTAATGATATCCGATCAAATTGATTTTTTGCATACTTGTTCAACTCGACGAGCTTTACGAAGAGAACGTTTTCGATCATCGGAGCAAGACCAGAGCGGGGCTCCCTCGGCCGGGACAGCAGCTCCCCCAGTCTGCTACTAAGCATAGTGCATAGACAATTTACGTTAGAGTCGTTAGTTAGACTAATCACATTATCTTCAATAATTATTTACTAATGTTTGGCTCTCTCTATCACTGCTCCATTATTATTAGAATACATGTAAGCTTTGTCATCGATGATTATCCATGCCATTAACCCATTACAACTCTCTCTCTCTCTCTCCCTCCTGATTTTTCGTTACTTTCATTATCAATCAAAGCTTTTGGGTCATTATCCACAAGCCTATCTCTCTCGTCGTCGTTGTTGGGCCAAGTACTGTCTCGAAAAGAGAAACTTTCTTTCTCTTTCAACCCCAAAGTTTCCAGCTCAGATTTGTTTAAATGCATCATCAATCACCTCAATTAGTCTCTCACTTTCACCATTATTATTGTACATTTTGATGATGGCAATATACCATCAAAACTCCAACACCAACAGCTTTAGGGTTACAAAACGTTTTTGAATTGTTTGGCCATGTTTCCTGTAGCAATTTGAGAAAAAAACGTAGGCGTTTCTCATACAAATCAACAAGTTTTGACATTTTATTATCTCGTTCACGGTAACTAATAACTTGTCAACAAAAACTTTTTTGACTACAATAACTCTACTTAGAAACCTATCTACAACTTATTCACTATCGAAAACATCAAACAACTTGATTGCTACAAAAAAAAAAAAAAATCACAACTTATTCACTACCGGAAACACCACCTGCCCTGTTTCCACAAAGGAAAATCGCTAAAAACTTAAGGCATTTTACCATGTTGTTCACGCTAACAAAAATAGTTATTCAATTTTAACACTTCGTTCACACGAACAAAAAGTTTGTCAACAAATTTTTTTTCTCAACTTAAAAAAAAAAAAGTCCAGATTAGTACATCCTTTAGATTTTTGGAGGGTTTTAACTTAAAATCAATTGGCATAGGCGGAGGTATGGACTAAGGAGTTGAAGGATTTGACTCGGGCGAAGACTCAATCATGTGAGGTGATACCACTTAAGAGTTAGCTCGAATCACTTGCGAAGACTTTCAAGCCATAACTAAAGTGAAAAATTAACAAAGTAGCTTTCACAACATATTAATAAAAAAAAGCTTCGATGCCATAGATGAGCGAGAGGGATAACGTCTAACGAGTCAGATGCAGACAATACGATGGGGTTATGCGTGTGTATCCCACGATGCATGGTTATAAAATGATGTACTATTACAGTTCACACGTGAGTCTTGCTTAGTTTCAAGGAATGTAGTTCAATGAAAATAATTCTATTCCTCATTGGTCATTTACATGTCATTACGAAGATAATTAAAAAACTGGTAGTAACTCTTTTTCCTTTCTCGAGAGACAAATCCGTTTGTAATATATATCCAGCATGGATGCATGACCTATTTAAATATCATGACATCAAATTTTGTACTTTTATTTAAAGTCAAATATGTGTCGTTTTCGATGTTTCACCTTTGTCTCAATAGTGGACAAGGCCAATCTGTCACTTTAACTTATATATATAAGCAAGAAACACATCACGAAACAAAACAAACAATAGTGTACTACCATGCCTGTCAAAAAAAAAAAAAAAAACAATAGTGCTACCATGTCCATCCAAAAAATTTATTCGGTCTGCAAAATGAATGTTTATAAATAAATATCTGTCGGTAATGGACGGCTGAGGTCTCATCTCGACTGAACGGCTGAGATATGTTTTGCCGAGATGAAATCTGAGTCGTCCATTGCGGAGTATGGACGGTCCGGATGGGGAAACACCCAAGGGATGGCAGGGTCCCCCATTTCATATCTTTTTCAAAAATTGAAATATTTTGCGCATGTTACTAGGCATCAATTAGTTCTTTTAACTGATAAAAAATTTAATTTAAGTTTTTCATCAAAAATACATTTTCTTAAGTTCTCGTTTTGTAGACTGGACAAAATTTTCAGAACAAAGAGAGTAACATGTACTGAATAATTATATTCGCCTCATACTTATAAATACTAAGTAAAATGCACTGCCTTAGTATAAATATTACGACAAGAAAGAACGCATGTAATAAATTTTTCATTCCAAAAATATATGCCGGTTTTTCGTATCAAATTGTTGCGCTCTCTATTTTTGACTCTCAAAGGGCTAGTTTCCTGGGTTTCGGCGTTGGTTCGATTGCCCTTTCCGACGGATTGGCAATTCGGACAATAGGGGTTTCAATTTTAGGGTGTTTTGGGCTCTGTTTGGTCTCGGATTAGCGTTTGGATCTCGGGTTGAGCGGGAGATTGTATTTTTTTGGACCAGCGTTTGGGTCTCGGGTTGAGCGGGAGATTAAGTAATTTTAATTTCCTTTTGGCCCTTGTCCTTTTAATCTTTGTATTTTATTTGCGGAGATTAATAAAAAAAATTGCCAATAAAAAAAATGATGCATGTTTCTTTATTAAGCTAGCGGGCTTTACCATTCGTTAATCCTAATCTACTAACGCCTTTTTACACTTGATAGATAGGTTTAGATTCTTAATTAAGTAAATTTGAGGTTTCTAATGAATTTCAAACCGTGCTTGTACGCAGTTGGGCGGGCCTCGGCATAGGCCCCCAGGGCCCTGACATTGTACTAGCACCCAGTGCAGGTGAGGCTCTGTGGGCCCGTGTTGATTGGTTGGCCTTTGGTGTGGTAATCCCACATCAGAGGTTTGGGCTGTGTGTGTTTGTGTTTATAAGGTCCACTCATACTTCACCTAGTTAGCAATTGCCTAGATGTTTGGATGAGTGAAATTACTCTTATGTCCCTCATTCAAAAAAGAAATAAATTTCAAATTCATGAAATTAACCTCAACCTAATTGATGAACTTCTCTTGAGTACTAAAAACAAACTAAGAAATTATAAAAGCAAAAACAGAAAAATGAAGGGTGAAGAAATTTAGAATATTCATTTGATTTGCTTACATTCCCTCAACCTAATCGACGAAATGTCAAGTTGAGAAATGCCATGTTGTTTCCACTAGTAAATAAGTTGTTGATGAGTATGTAAGTGAAAAATAATGATTCGGACTATATTGACTAAGCTAAAAAAAACATAGATTCTTTTTCCGTAAAAGATAAGAAACTTTCCCTCTCCAACCAAACTAATATACTCCTTCCGTCCCAAAATGTCTGTCCGGTCTGCAAAACAAGGACTAAAAAATAATGTATTTCTTTTAAGAAAAAAATTCAAATTTTTTCATAAATTAAAAGAGTTTTTCATAAATTAAAAGAGTTAACTCGTCGAGATCTAGTAAATTATTGAAAAGATTGTAAATTTTTCTTGCAAAACTTGAATTATTTTTACTTTCTCATTTTGTGGACCGGACAAAGATTTTGGAACGGAGGTATTATAAAACATAATTTCCCTCCAATGGAACCTCTAACAAGACGTATCAAGAAAACATATTCTTTTCGTCCATGAGTGGAGTCCGAGGAGGTATCCAACTCTCCATAAATGTTTGGTATCTTTTGATTTGAAATTTTTGTTCGTCTTTTTTGAATTACCTTTTGATTCATTTTATGGAGTAATCATTTATCCAAAGCAAAAGAAGAAAAAGTTCACTAGAGACTAAAAAATACTACCAAGCAGCTGGTTATTTTGGTTGTTTAGTAGCTTTTTTAACTTCGGACCACATGTTTATACTTTTTTTTTCTTCTCATCGATCAAAACGAATGATTAATTACAAAAATTGTGAAAAAAAATTAAAGATTACAAAAAAATTTTAAAAAAATACCAGACCAAAGAATTGTACGGATACTTTTTGAGAGTGTCGTAGGCTAATTTGCTAGTAGTAAAACCTAGGGCGAATGTACGGTTAAGGTGGGTTGGGCTATAGCCCGTGAACTTGAATTCTTTTTTTGTTTTTATGTGTATAATTTTGGCTCAATAAATTTTAGCACTCCTCATTTTATTTTGTAGCCCAACCCATTGAAAGAGAACTTATTGAAGATATCGACTCATATTCGATAATAAATAATTTCTGCTATTCGAAACAGGTACAACTTCAGTAGGCTACAACTTCAATAGTGTAAGTGTTTTGTACTTTTCTTTTGTTTATTCTTGAATATTTACATATTTATGTATAAGTTTGCTGGACATTAATTATACAACTCTTTTTGGTTCATATATATATATATATATATATATATATATATATATATATATATATATATATTGGTTTAGCCCATGGCAGATTAGTTCCTGGTTCCGCCCGCCAAATATAAGGTATGATCCTTTTTACAGTTTACTCTACTCTAATTAACCAGTTAGCTTCATTTTAGCTAGATTTGGGAATTAAAAGTTTCTTTAGCTACACAGATTTGCATGGCACCTACACATGCAGTTTGTTTGATTGTGTTTAAGTCTCTCTCTCTATATATATAGCCATTTGATGTGGCTAGCTACACATAGCTTTTAAGTAGCTAGGGAGGTTAGCGCTCAAAAGTTGACCCCAAGTTCGACCGTTCAATTAGTTTAATTACAACACGCGGCACTATCAGAGGCACGGCACGTGACAGACCCACGAGGGGTAGCCTACGCAGTCATATTCATCCCCGCGAGATCTAGGCGGCGCAAGTTCCAGCATATCAAGGCACCGAAGGCCGAAGCTATATTATGCCCGTGAGAGAGAAGAATGACCCAAGGGCCTATATAAGGCTCGGTCGCGGTATATATTTGGGCTCAAATTTGAACCTCTCATACACCTTTTCCTTTTAACTACTAGATCACATAACGCACAAAGAGACTTTAGCTTAGCTTCGATTCAATAGTAAAATACGGCATATAAAAGTAGAGTATCCGCATTATCATTTTAGGAACGTTACATAGAATTAAAACCACACGATCTAAACGATGCCTGGAGAGACGTCGCATGCAGCACTAGCAGATCCCAAAAAAAAAAAAAAAAAAAAAAAATTAGTAGAAAAATATAGCGATGCTGGAGTCCTGAAGTCCACATGATCTGATATGGGCGGGTTGTGAACAGTGATTGATCACTGATCCAACCGTCCACGTGGTGTGCTGTTTCTTTAATCGGTAATTGCCCACATACGGCCCGGCCCGGCTCGCATTGTAATTCGTGTTCTGTCGAATTGTCACATACTCCTGTTTTCTCAATTCTCGAACCGTACTCAGTCGCGTTCTCAACCATCGCTCTAACGGATTTTAGTTACTTCGAAGACGCGTTTCATGCTCGCGCTCGTGTACCCGACTCCAATGTGACTTGGGTTCCACCATATGGATCGATCTAGAGAGAGAGAGAGAGAGAGAGATAAATCTAGACGTACGTCAGGTCAACGAGAAACGTGGCGAAATTCTGGAGCAGGTCCCCCCCCCCCTCCGCTTACTATAGTACAGAAATCAACCAACACACACCGCACTCCGCATCCAACATAGTAACAAATAATTTTCCCGGATTTTACGTTTTCTCGGGAAAAGCAAGTTGCATGGGACTTTTTGGACCCCACAGACAATCGACACGAGTGATTACGTGGATTTGTCCCCGTCACTCTTCCTCGCCGACTTCTATTCCCAACTCTAGGGCTAATTTGGTTTTAAAAGTAGAATAGTAAGTAAGACTTATTAATCCAAACCTACCCTCAATCCCAATTATTTTTGCCTATAAAAAAGGCTACCGATTTTGTCATTACCTTTTTTTGATAACGTCACTTTCCTGCAAATATATTTTCATAAAAATTATAAGCCAAAAAATTTATTAGTCTTTTAACTTGCTCAAGCATACCAGAAAGTCAATGGAAAACTTTTTTCAAAGGATGTCTAAACTTAATTTTATTCTAAGATGAGCCTTATTTTATTGCACATGAGGTATCACGTTAGTATTTATGAAACTCCAGCTTGGCTCCAATCTAAGCAAATATAAACGAGCCGACTTCGAGCTAGCTCAAACTCAAGTTTTCTAAGGAGGTGTTTTCGGTAGTGAAAATTTGTTAGATTTTTATTTGTGGTTAACAAATAGTTTAGGTGTTTCCGATAGTGAATAAGTTGTTAATGAGTTTGTGAGTAGAGTTACTGTAGCAAAAAAATAATAATTTGTTGATAACTTTTTTGTTAGCGTAAACGAGATGATAAAATGCTGAAATTTTTTTGTTAGTGAAAACGAGATCGTAAAATGCGTTGGCTTTGTTTGGTTGAGAGTTTAGTTTAGTTTAGTTTTAGTAGTAGGTGGAGAGAGAATAGAGTAATGATTGAAAATAGGGGTAATGATTGGAGAGAGATAGAGAGAGATGAGAAAATAATAATTGGAAAAATAGGGTAATGATTGAATTTTAGTATTTTTTATTTGTGAAAACGGAGCCTAAGAATTTTTTTTTAAAATTAATACTAAACTACTACTCTAGTATTTGCGACCCTACTCGTGCTGAGATTTTAAATTTGAGTTTGACTCCTTTACTAAACGAGCATAAATCCTATCCAAAACTCCTTTACTCGAACACGAACAAACCCTTATCGATAGTCTTTCGAACTGCTTCTTGCCAACAATTCGATTCGTTTGCACGCCTACTCAGGCTAAAGCTCTTCCTCCCTCTCCGTCCCTCCACCCAAGTCCTTGATGAAGCTTTTACTCTGGCTGTCGTCTCTGCAGTACTACTTGTCCCTCTGTGTTTTTTTTTCGGGCTGTGTTGAGGCTGACTTATCAGAAACTGTTTTTTGTTTGATTCTCCATACCAAAAGGCAACAGTTTCTGATAACATATTGATCCCTGCTTTTTTTCTCAACTTTTTCCGGCCACTTCCGTGACCATAACTTAGGTCTGTGTCGATGTCAATGTCCACTCTTTTGCCATTATTACAATTATCCCAAACAAAAAGACAAGCCAATGTATGCCCACAGAAAATGTGTGCTCAAATTCGATATGCGGTCCACCGTCACATCATCCTGCAACTCCAACAGTACACATGATTTTGGAGGCACGGTAGTCGATCTCTATTATTGAGGTTTAGATTGCGTTCAATTTCAATTTAACTGGCGCGCGCAAGTTTAGCTTATACTACTAGCTTAAAGTTAGATCGAAGTTTTAAAGAGCGGTAGCATACTGCGTATATAACGGACCGCATAATTTGCAGTGGGAATCGAATGTTGCGATTGTGAATTTATGTCACATTCAACTTGTTCCTTCCCAAACCACTCGTTGCCATGTTTTTAATTAGACAATATATCCCTTAAAATTATAATCTTGGAAGAAGGAGTGGGTCCCTAATTCACTTTGGCAGGACTTTAATTTACAAGATTTATTTTTATTTATTTTTTTCTCGGCAAAACGAACGATTTCATAGATCTCAAAGGGGTACATCGAGGGCAATTTACAAGATTTATTAATTAATTGTTGTAGGGAAATGACTGGACATGAGTTGTACACATGGGGGTGACCAATAAACAACAGTTCTAAGTGCAGTTCAACCACATTGTAAAGTTTTTGTCTTTAATCCTGAACTACAGGGGCTATAAAGTTGGCTTGCTTTTCCCTTAAGATACTAATAGAAAAATTAAGCAAATTCCATTTGGGGATTAGCTCTCTTTTTTCTTTTTTTTGGACCTGGTCAATGGCACTTCAGTGGGCACGGGGCTGAATTCCTGGCTTGTATTATGAGAACAGTGCCCCCCATAATGTACCAGCATAATTTAAGTTTCAATAAAGGGTAATTTTAAACACTAAATATACTATTTAAGAGTGCATTAAAAAATAGTTTAAGGTTAACATCGCTCTCTAATAAGCTGAACCATCCCAAAAGAAACTAAATAAACACGAGCGCGCGCGGAGAATGAGAGTCTTCCTTGACACACGAAATTTTTGTACAAGGCTAATTTGTAGTCCCTAAAAACTTACAAAAATTGAGGGGGTAGAACTTACAAAAACGATGATAAACGACGAAAGAAAAATGAGAAAAGGCCAGATGGGTCAACCCTAAAATGGGTAAAATTTATCCTAAGACGATCACACTTCTTGTTTTTTAGTTTCCCTAATGAAACTACCAAGAACAATTCAAACTCCCTGCTGTTTGTCAATTGGTACACTGCTCGATCCATTCCTTACGACCAGGAACCCATTTGGGGCACTTGGGACTGAAATAGCTGGACACGACCCTCGAGTTCAGAAGCTCGACAATGGGCGCAAATTTCACGCACCGAGGCGTCTTGTACTGGTTGATCGAAGCCCCCAAGCTGATTGCATAGTCCATAAGCTTGTCAAAGGTTCCCATTTCCACAATCTTGATCTCCAGCGGCCCGATCGACTTGTCCGAGACGCGGCCTTGTCGATACACGCTGTTCAACGACTCCTCGATCGTCAGACAGCAATCCTCGATAACGGATGGGGGAACCGGGGTCGACCCGTTGACGGTGATTTCCCAAAAGAGCACGTAGTGACCGGGGATCGATGTTGTATCGGCGTAGCTGGTGTACTCTGTTAGCCTCGCGTCAAACGGCATTAAGTGGTTCACGGCGTTTTTGACCGCGTTTTGGAGCTCAACCTCGTCGGTCTTGTCCGAATCGATGCTTAGGACGACGTTTTTTCGGCATATGAAGTTGAATTGCGGTGCCTTGTTCTTGAACCCGGCCACTCTAAGCACGTCGCCGACTCGATAACGATAAAGTCCTAAACAAAACAAAAAAATACCCAATTCAATTTAAGTACAAAAAGGTACAGCTAAGGATTAATTTGTGACGATTAATAAATGAAATTGAATAGGAATATTGGGAATTTACCTGCATAAGTGGTGACAACAAGCTCATACTCTTGGCCTAGTTTGACATCGACCAAATCGACCAATTCTTGCTGTTCTTTCTCATTGAGGGATTTGGGCATGGAAATAGATTTGGTGACACCATTGTTTCTGTGAACAGGTAAGAACTCGAAATAGGCCATGGTTGGGATAAGGGTATAAGAGACCTCGCTAGGATTGCAAAGAGGGTTGAGATTGACACCAAAATAGCACTCAGAAGAGGCATACATGGTACAAACAAGGGGAAGGCCATTGCTGTAGTAGTCCAAAGTGGGGATATACTGTGACATGGTCCCAGTGACAATAACATCCACATACTTGGTGTTCGGCCACAACCTAGTTATGATCCCCTGCCATGACTCCCTCCCGCATTCACACTCCAAGAAATCCGCCAGCTTCGGGTCGGGCTTCAGGATCCTCGTAACCGCCTCCCTGACCGACGGATCCGTGATTTGTTGGTTCATGGTTCCGGTTCGGATATCGTTGCACAAGAGGGGCCAGTGCTTTTCGAGGAACCGGATTGCCCGGATAAACCCGGAAGCGAAAACCGCCCCGACCCGCAAGACCTCCTTGTTTTGGAAAAGGCCACAGAGCATTTGGGAATACATGCTTTGGTAAGAGTCTTGGCACAAGATGGTTTCGTTTGGGCTGGTGTAGTTTGTGTAAGGATCATACGGTCTTTCCTTGAAATGGTTACTTTTGTAGTAACTGGTTAAAACAGGACGAGCCACTAGACCCCCTGGGGTCTTAGCCTCGGACTTTATGAACAGGAAATACATTCCTTTGCCTTTGTCTAGACCAGGAACAAACTGGTTCATCACAGGCATTAAAAGGCTGTAGAGCAGTGACCTCCTCCCTAGCTCTTCCTCTATTGTTGGCATCAATTTCCTCTCTCCACCAGATGTCCCAGAACTGCAAATCAACACAAACCCATTTACCAAATCAATCTCATAAACCAAACCCAATATCACAAAGGTCAAACACTTGTCCATTACAAAAGCATGGGACTCAATTTGCATATATTTTCTGTTCAAAAAACAAATTCGTATATATATTTTATTCCTATTCTTGCTAAATTATTGCTTTGGTATTTTGCTATGTCTTTTTTTTTGAATTTTTGTTAGATTCACATCAAATTTTTTAAATCAATTACTCTTCTTAAAAAAATAAACGAGTCTAAAAAGAAAAAAATGATGACAAGGAAAAAAAAAAAGAATTTACTAAAGACAACAAAATTTTGAAGCAGTTGTATTTTTTATATGTTTAGTATGGTAAGTAACTTTTTTTAACCTTGAATTATTTTATTATTATTTTTAATATCTTTCGTTGGAACGAATGATTACTCTTTTCTTTTCTTTTTTTGACAGACAGCTAAATCAAAAGATGACTAAAATTCAGGCTTTACATGACATGATACATGTATGTATATGTATATGTATATGTTTGTACCTTGTGAGGAACTCGGAAATGGGTTGGGAGCAGAGGATGGGGGACATGTCGCCATTGGCGATGCGGCTGATATCGGACTGTATGTCCTCGTACTTGATGACCGGCACGAGTTTCTTGAATGAGTCTCGGTCGGTTTGACCGGAGAGGCCGTGCCGGTTCAAGTACTCCACGCCGGCGCTGCAAGAGAGGATTTCCGAAAGAACCCGCTTCTGGACTTGGTCTGCGTTTTCAGTCACATCTTCGATGAACTGAAGCGTCGTCTTGTTTTTCTCGGATAGGCTATAGTCTCCGCCGTTGCTATTGGCATTTGGAGCTTCAGGCATGGTTAACTTCTAGTTGCACTAACCAAAAGAAATATATATATCGATCTCGAGAGAGAGAGAGAGAGTGAGTGAGATGATGATGAAAGCTGTTTGTTAGAGAGAGAGAGAGAGAGATGGTTTGGGTGTGGGGGAAGAAGAGAGGGATGGGGGGTGCTTATATAAGGGGAATGGGGGTGGCTGTGGTGGTCCACATTTGCAGTGTTTAAAAGTGCAAATAAGCAGTACACAAAGGATGAATGGCGTGAAGGTAAATAAATAAGCCGTTTTGTGGCATTTATGTTTCCGATTTCACAACATGCCTTACGACTTGTGCTCCAATTATTTACCGGATGTGGGTGTTGTTGAGCGCAGCCTCATCAATGCCTTCTGCATATTTTACCGGAGTGCTTTTTTCAGGTTCGATGCTTAGGGTGTTCGGCTAACTTACGTGTATCTCGAGCGTTTTAGTTCTCTGATCTCGTCAAAGACAGAGTATCCAGGCTGGATTTAAGGGATTCGCAAGAGACTTCTCTCTTGTGGCCTTACACCAAGAGATTGTAAAGTTTCGCCGCTTCGGGATTCTACTTGCTGATTAGTTTATTAATGCACTTTTGTTGCAATAATTACCAGGGGACATGCCCATCAAGTAATAAAGAAGTCAGGATAACCATCAACAAAAGAGAAGTACTTTAGGAAACCGTAATTTTAAACAAAAATTATTAATGCAAGTTTTGATTATAAGCAGGGAGATATGTGGATTACGTCCAAAATTAATAGCAACATGGTTTGATCATTGGTTTCTCATGGAAAGAACAATTTCTGGAATAGATCGTTCAGTTTACATCAAACATGATCGGATCATGTGATTTGACCCAATTGAGTTTTAGCATGAATGATCACTCAATACGTAGATCACACAAATTAAATGATTTGCGTCCCTAAGGTAAAGGTGCACTAAATTAGTGCCACTAATGGTCCAACAAGACTGTCCAATAAGGTGTGTTCTTTGTTTTTTGTTTTACTCTTCTTTTTCTTTTTTTTTGTTATCTTGTGCCTAAGGAATGAAAGTGTGATATAGGTTAAATATTTCTCAAACGCTGAAGAGTGTTCATTACATATTCTTCATAACGGATTGTGGAAAGAACCATCTATGTTAACATAACATACTCGATGTGAGTGTTTGTGTCTGTGAAGTCTTTAGCTTTCTCTGTAAGAGAATTGTGAAAGAGGAACTCTATACACTTTACAAGCACTCCTAATCATGTTAGAGCCGATAATAATAATAGAGTTTAATCGAGTTGTTTCTACTATATGTTATTGAAGTGAGAATTTCCTTTCAAATGCAGAGTATTTCTTTTGATAATTAGTACTCCTAGGTGTTAGTGGCGGAGGAGTGTAAGGGCTGGATGTGCTAGCTCCGCCCATCTGAATTTGAGTATTATTGATATTATCTGAGTTTTGAAAGATAGGCTTCTTTTACTTGTTGGTATGTGGTCAAATAGTCCAAATTAATCATGTTTATGGTCCACCTTAATTTGATTTAGAGAGAGTGAGAAACTTTAGTTTCCAAAGTATATTCTGTGGAGGAAAAACAGTTTTTATTAAAGAGCGGTGAAGTCTGCATTGTCTCTTTACCACCAAACTTCCCCACATCTCTTAATTAATCATACTAATTACGATTACACAACTTTAACTTTCACACACAACTAAACTACTCCTACTATAAACCCAATTTATAAGTATTCTTGGCGTCCAATAATCTTGTTTTAATCTGCATTAAGCAGTTCCTAGGGAGGCGGGAGGGAGGGAGGGCTACCGTGCGCCAGGGGGCGTGCTTGTCGTACAAGGAAAACATGGAAAACGTACACCCCCTTCACATCTGGAATCCGCCTTCCATTCTCAAGGCGGTACACCGGCAATATCCGGTAAACCCGCCCCTTGAATTTGAGCGTACAACCGGCTACATGCGTGCTTGTACCGCGGGTGTTCCTCCGTGTACCATCAGCCCGCTTCCCCACGGGGTTCCGGTTCCCGGTAAACAACTCCCCCCCCCCCCCCCCCCCCCCCCCCATGAAAACGGGGATTTGTTTATCCAAATTCTCCAATCGTTTTACAAACATAGGAGTAGCTAGGAATGTAAACGAACCGAATTTAGCCGAACCCTATTAAGTTCGGTTCGGGTTTGTTAAGATACTAGTTTGGCTTGAGCTCGACTCCAACTCGATTCGAGCCTGAACAATTTGGCTCGAGTTTGGTTCGGTTGAGTTCATTAAGGTACTAGTCTGGTTCGAGTTCGACTCAGGTTCGATTCGAACCTGAACATCTTGGCTCGAGTTTGGCTCGTTAAACTCAAACGAATCAAGCCGAGCCGAATCTAAGCTCGGATTGAGCTCGTCAAGACTCGGGTTTGGTTCGGCTCGACTCATTAAACTCAAGCGAATCCAAACTCTCTCATTGATCGTATAGAATTTGAGAGAAAAATAAGTATTGAATTATATATACAACCTTAAAAAAATTTATATTTATAAATAGACCCCTCTTGAATTATTAATTAAATTTAAGTATAGGTTCGCGAGCCTAACCGAGCCAAATACCGTTAGGCTTAGGTTCGGCTCATTTACGGAACGAGCCTAGAATTGAGGTTCAGGTTTAGTTCGTTTAGCAGACGAATCGAACTCCAATGAGCTCTTGTCTAACCGAGCCTCAAACGGTTCACGAATGGCTCAGTTCATTTTACAGTTCTAGGAGTAGCAATACATGGTGATAAGTAGTCACATTTTAAAAATATAAAATAAAAATCAACGTTACTATTTTTTTTTTTTGATCCGCAAACAAAATCAACGTTTATATTGTGCCTTTAACTTAAATTACATAAAAAAAATAATATATAACTTTGATTAAAGTACTTTATGATTAGCACGATCTGCTTCAAAGAAAATAACTCTCCTTGCATTTTTTTTAAACCAATGAGAAGTTTTGGATCATGAAAATAAACTCGGCCTGTTTGAATTTAAAACCCCCACGTTTCGTCAACGATTCAAAGCATGTCCACCTTCTAGTTGCCCCCCCCCTCCCTAAAAAGTCTGCCTACACAAACATTACATGCACAGATTGTGCATAGATTTTTTTTGTGGGGCCCATCACGGATCTCACACAAAACGATCCAAGCCGTTCATTAAATGTAAAATATTTTTTCAAGGGTCCCCGTGAAAAATCATTCTAATACGATACTTATAGATGCTCGATCCAATTATTTAACTTTTCATTTTCTTGAAATCTCAATAAAAAGTTAGATGATTGGGTCGAGAACTTATAGGTATCGGATTAAGCTGATTTTTCATAGGGACCCTTAAAAAAGTGTTTTACATTTAATGAACGGCTCGGATCATTTGTGTGGGACCCGTGGTGGGCCCCACAAAAAAATCTGTGCATAATCTGTGCATTTTTGTCTGTGTGGGTAGACTGGTTCCTGTTTTTAGTACCATACCTTCATAATGGGATGGGGCAAAATTGAAATTCAAAGTGGGGTTAATAAGTAAAACTTGGGTGTAAATTATAAACACCCCTATTTTTTGTTGGGTTTAAAATTTTTTTATTTCTAGATTTTATAATTTTTTTTGGCCCCATGGTGAGGGTCGCCTAAGCCCGTAGACTTGCGGGGCTTACCTCTTGACCAGCATTTTGTCCATATGAGTCTTATACCCATACAACACAAAGGGTGGTCGCCTAAGCCCGTAAAATAGTTATTATTGTTGGAGTCTTGGAGATGTTTTTACCAGTAGCAGTGAAATATGTAAAAACTAATAAATAAAATTTGAACTTCTAATCATTGTACTCCCTATGTCCTATTTTGTTTGATTATTGCGGAATGCCGTGTCATTTCGACATCCACCAATAATCTACTCTATGAATTTATTTTTAAATTTCTTTTGCACCATTCAATTTTCTGGATGAGTATTTTAATTTAAAGCGGTGGAAAAAAAAAAGCTCGAAAAAATAATTCTCAGAAACAAATGCATGTATCTATTATAATTACTGATTACCTTTTTTTTTCATTCAATTTAGGCTATTAGCTGGCTACCACACTCGGATCAAAAAAAAAAAAAAAAAAGCTGGCTACCATACTTGGCTGTTTGCCACGTGTACGAACGGGAAGTACGTGGTCAAAAAGTTGCTTTGCACAATTCCTCGCCAAAAAACCACCGATGGGTGAGATTGCTGTTTCTTATTTGGGTTTTGAGAAAGGTTTTTGCGGTAATCATCGAAATAGATAGAGTAGTTTATAAAGAGAGAGTATTAATGGGAAATGATTTATGACACTTCATTTTTTTTGTTAACGCCACTCCCCTGTAAGTGTATTTTTGCACTAAAAAATACACTTGTAGGAAAGTGACGTTAACAAAAAAAAGAATGACAAAATTAGCAGCCGTATAATTAATTGGAGATAAAATTTATTAAGAACTATGCATAGAAACAAGGATTGAGTCTAGCTAGAGACCTAAAGCTAATAGTGGGACATTCCAGTTCACTGAAAAAGAAGAGAGGTGTGGTTTGTTCTTGACATCAATTGCTAATTAAACTGCTATGCACTAATAGGGCTACTAAACGAACCAAACAGCTTGAACTCGGTTAGACTTTTGGTTTGTTCAAACTCGTTTATTAGAAATATATACCAAGCTCAATCATGTTTTTTCGTTTGGTTATGAATTCAAGTCAAGTTTGAGCATATATGTATTTGGCTCGATTGGCTCGTAAATAAAGGGTCATTCCGTACATACAAAAAAAATAGGCGAATATTAATAAATACTCCAAAATATGAGATATGAATCTGCCTTTCATATAGATATTTCACCAATTTCATAGTACTATTGCATCCAAATAGAAATCATTGAAGAAGCCTTATCATTGTTTATTTTTTTGATTATGAATCATAGAACTTGCATTCTTTAGAGGTAGTTAGGAAACAATTAAGAGTTTGTTTTATTTATTTTGCTTAAGATGATTCTAAGACAAGTTTGACTTTGAGGGTATTTAATTAATTTAATGAATGGTAACTAGTAACTGAATTTTATGTTTATAAGTTATTTTGGCCTAAATCAATGATGCTGGTTTTTCTTTATGACTTCAAATTAGTCCATTTCATTTTATACCTTAATGAACTTAAGCTCAAGCTTAAAAGCTTGAAATTTCACGAAATAAAGCTCCCTCGAGATTGACTTGCATATTTCACAAGCCAAGCCAAGCTTATCACGAACACAAAATTTCAAGCTCGAGTCAAACTCGAACAATTAGTTTCAAAAAGTTCTCAAACCAAGCTTGAACACATGTAACAAAGAATCGAGCTAAGCTTAAATAATTTTGTGCTTGGCTTGTTTGACTCGATTAGCACCCTTTGCACTAAGGTGCTGAGAAGGATAGTACTAGTACGTAAACTAACATATATAGAAGTTTATCTTCAGTCGGTTTTTTTTTTAATTTCAGAAGTGCCTTGGAGACCCCACGTTTTGTTTTACTAGTAAAAAAAGAGTAGTAGTTAAACCACATATAATTGGGCCTTTGATGCTACACAAATTATTCAGCGCAGCCAAGAGGCCTTTGGCTCAGCAGCATCATGGATGCATCTGTGGCAAGATCGAGTAAGGAGGTTAGGAGTTCTATTCTCTTAAGGTGTTACTCTTATTAATTATTCTAACAATAGAACTTCCTCCGTCCTTTTTTTAAGCGTCCAGTTTCATAATTTCAACTTATTAAGGAAACATCATCATTACACTTTTCACATCAATTTTCTCCTCCACTTTTTCTCCTTACCCTCTATGGAGATATTATCATTACATTTTACTCACTAACTTTTCAAAATAAAATTTACTTTTTGGGGCAAAATGAAAAATTCACCAACTTTTACCCACTAATTTTATAAAATGGATACTTATTAAGGGACTAATGAAATACTGTACTCTAAAAAAGGGACGGAGGGAGTAATTCCTTTTCCGGAGAAAAAAAATTCAGTGCAGATAGGGTTTTGCACTCTCCTTTTTGATAACTACACCCCAATTTTAAGGAAATTATGTTCCAATTTGTATAGCGTGGTTTTCTATAGTATTACTGTTTAAGTTGCAACAAACAGGTTCAACTAGGCAGACCATGAATTTGAAGACAGTCTTATCGCTTACAATTGCTTTATTCTTCTTTTTTTGGTTTAATTAGTTTAATAAGGTAGTTTCTTAAATTTCCTAAAATGGGGCAGACAGCTCCACAAAAGAATTGCAGATCGAAGAACAAGATAATACATATGTTATCAAAGGAATGTCTTGTAATTAAGTTCAGAGTTCTGGGGATGTATACGTTAACCACACAAGACGTGCGTCTTAAGGCTCAAGACTGAGAAATTTTTCAGTGCCGGGTGGGCACGGGACACGTGGTGCCCGTGCACCATCTCGGCCGTCCAATGAAGTTTTGGACGGCCCAGATCTGTTCGGCTGTTTTAAAGTGTGAAATGACTAAAATACCTCTCGACAGCTGAACAGATCTGGGCTGTCCAAAATTTCATTGGATGGCCGAGATGGTGCCGGGCACCACGTGTCCCGTGCCCACACGGCACTGAAAAATTTCTCCTCAAGACTAGTCAGAAACTAAAATTCGCAGAAAAATGACGCGTTCAAAGTGACAAGATTTGTAGCTACTAGCTAGTACGTACGTAAATGTTGTTTTGACTTCGGTGGATAATAGAACAGAAAGTTGATGGATTTATGTGAAGAGGGTTAGCTGACATTTTGGTGTATTGGATTGAATTTTTTTACTAAAAAGAGAAAAAAATGCGCCCACTGAAGTCAATGGATGGAGGATTGTTAACCTAACCCTTTGACAAAATTAGTGGAAATAAACAGAATTAGATCAGTAAACCAAAGAAACGAAATACATGCATGTATGTGTACCACGTATAAATATTTTTCTCAAGATGTTAGAAATAAGGAAGGTTTATGAGAAGACTTTCATGCCTTGCCTAGCTATCCGCCCAAGTGCATGTTTAATCATTCTTTGGAAATTTGAATTGATTTTTAAAAATATCATACCGCAAATTACTTTTTATAATTCGGCCCTCATTTATAGTTCGTTTCTTGACTCCGCCCCTTTCTGTAGTTGCGTGTTGTTGGACTTGCTTCCGTATTTGAGTATTAATAATCTATTTGTCAAGAGTCTTAATTAGGTAAGTACTCCAAATCATCGCTTGCCGATTGGTTGAAGAAAGATGTTTAGCACTCTAATCAACTTAAGTGGGCACTAAATTAATGAAATTGTAAGCTAGCTAGCCTAGCTTAGCTTACTTGAGTGTGAACTAATTAAAGAAATGTCTCTTTCGCGCGTCATGTATCAAACTTGTTAAGAGAAGTATACCCCAAACATAAAGGCACCAATTGGTGTGCTAGTGTGAGAACTTAAGCAAAGAAAATTTGACAATGGAAAATGTAGGCAAGCACAAAGTCAATATGGCGGCGATTTTAGGTAAGAAGCAAGCAAGCAAGCAACTGATCATTATATGTATATATCTATCATCACCGAAAGCTACAACAATCCACCCCGTGGTGGCCTTATCCATCAGTTGTTGGCCATAAGGAGGCCAGGTTCAAACAACTAGCTAGAAGTTGCGTACAAAGAGTAAATTAAACTTGAGGACCGGAACAGAGCGATAATTGAGAATGTAGGCGCGCTCAAGATTTTTGACATGTTATCAGAGAAGACTTTTTGACCAACCAATTGGCCGTGGACACGTGGCAATTAGGCCCACGCGGAAAGTCAATCTTAGTCAAAACGTTTGACTGACCAATGGAAGGGAAGCACGCGTGACCCATAAGATCGATGCCCGCGGAAGGGAAGACCTCGCGGGACCCCTGCGGGCCCCGCGGGGGGAGAGCTAAAAGCGTACCGGGGTTGGTACAGAAAACTACAGGAAGGCCCCGGGATCCTATTCGGGCCTAAAAGGCAGGCCCGGAAGGGACCCCGCGGGAGGTAAACGATCGCCGCGGGTCGCGACCTTGCTCTTGCGGGAATTGGGGAAGCTCTTGTGGCTTGGTGGCTTGGGATGGAGGTAGCGTCGCGGAAGCGCGAGTCCCCCCCGCGGAAAGTCCTCCGCGGGAGGACGAGTCTTCCGCGACCTGGAGGTACGGGAGGGACACGTGTTGGGGTCTTATAGGAGCGCCGTCCTGGGCTTGACATAGGCCCAGGTGCCCTATAAATACCCATGACATTCCCAATGATTGCCAGAGGCTGACTTTTCTGGAAAATGAGAGAGAGAGAGAGAGCACTGATTCTGAGGAAGGAGAACATTCTTCCCGGAGAGAAGGTGACCTCACTCATTTGATTCCAGAGAAGGCAGACGTCATCCCCCCGCGGAGAACAAAGGAGACACGTTGCCTTTGTCTTTTCCGTACCTCTTGCTCCATCCCTCACCCCACGAGATCTTTCCTCTTTTCCCCTCGGTACTAATTATCGGCCAATCGCACCTCTTCAGCTCACTTTTCTACACGTAAGCAGCCCCAAAGGAACCCGCTTCACCCACAGAGAACATGAGAAAAAAGGAGGGTTCTACTAGAGAATTATGCGACCTAGCTAGCTAGCTCCGAACTGGTTTAATTCTTGGATGTTAATATTAACTCCAACCATTTAATTCGCCAGCACTGCATTTAAAAAAAAACTAAACTAAACTAAACTAATCCGTTTGTTGTGGATAAGTGAATGAATTCATTTACTCTAAAAATGAACATTAAATTTTTGGGAAAAATCTTTCTATGCCAAACCTAACAAAGCAAACGAATAGAGTCCGCAAATCATGTTAAGGATAATCTTGAGAGATGGTGGTATAGAAATCAGATGGAGTGCAATTTTGTTCATCTTCCTTAAAATCGAGATGGTACCGATTGCCTCTGAAAGTACCAGGCATTGCCTATTCTCTTATCTTAGACTACTAGTTAAAAGCCAAACATGATATTCAAATAATGCGAAAAGTGCTATGACAATTATGAGGCCAATATAAGAAGAGTCACTTGGCCGGTGAGACAAATGAGTAACCATTTAGTAATTAGTAGCTTTGAGACAACGTCACGCAATATCTAAATATCTTATCTCCCGAATTTGTGTCAGATATTGGCTTATTCACGGAGGAGCCGTGAATATATAAGCCATTTGCAGAGCTCAATGATCTGAGTTGTCCGTTTTGACATTGGACGGTCCAAATTTTAATATAAATTTTTTTTCTCAGCGTCAAATTAAGTAGAGTCACGGCGTGAGAGAATACCCCGCTCGGGGCAACCGAGGCAGGTAGGTAGGTAGGAGCGTTCCGAAGTTGGGCGCATAGTGCTTCGTGCAGTGGAGCGAGGGTTTTATGGGAATGTTTTACTACTCCTACTAGTAATTAAGTAATGCATATGAGCGAGAATGTGCGTGTTTGTGGGGGACACAGACACTAATGCAAATCTTTGACCATTGACTCCTCCTCTAAGATACTCCACTATTTAGTAGTATTATTTACGTAGTAATTCTTTATTATGAGTTTTAACATCTCGAGGAAATTAATTAATTAAATTAATAACAACTGAAAAGAAGACCATTTTTTGGGGATTAAAAGACGTGAATGAGCGAGAATCCACCAAATCAAGTCCCTGCTCTTCTACTGCCCCACCTTAATTATCTGTTTTTCCAATAATTAATATTTTACTAATTAAGTTGAGGGGTTATTGGAACTGTGACAGCTGGGAGTACTTGGGTTAAACTAGCTTAATTAATCTAATGATCAACGCGCTTAACAGTTGGTAATTTGCAAGTGGCTTATCTTAATTAATTCGGTAGCTAATTAGTATATACTATAAGCTTCCGAATTATCAATGGACCACGTTTTGCTTCCCAAGCTCTCCCCGTTGACGGTGGAAAGCAAAATGATCGAGGTAAAAATCATATATATATATAACTGGCCGGCTACTAATCTCTTTTATTCCATTTAATAATAGGCCGATTACTTTCGGGGACCAATGTCATCGTTTCACTACCAAACACTTGAGTTATCAAAAAATAAAATGCTATACACTCGTATAAACATGGGTATGGCGAATGCACTCCACCCTCATTGAATTCACATTTTACACTGGCTTTCCGAGTCTCGTTACTGAGTGCATAAGTTTTTTGGGGCAAATGTAGGGCTGCAAACGAGTCGAACGGAGCCGAGCCTTGTTCTGTTTGAGGTTGGTCGGGCAAAAGACTTAAGCTCGATTGCAAACGTGCCGAGGCCGATTCGTATACTAAACGAGCCTCGCCTACTTTTTCGAGCTGAGCCAAGCTTTGGAGTGTTAAGCTCAACTCGTTAACAAAATGAGTTCAAAACTCGAGCTCGACTCGATTACTAAACGAGTTGAGCCGAGCCAAGTCCTAACGATCCAAGCCTCAAACTGCTTGAGAGCAGCTCGATTTGTTTGCGGCCCAGACAACTTGAGAAACCAATTGTGTGGCCCCTAATCCCATGTTTCCATTCCCCATTACTGTAGCCTGGAAGACAATGCCACTACCTGCAGTAACATGGAGATAAGATCTCTCCAATCCTTAAACAAACAGGGAAAAAGTCATGGCCGTAACGTTAAGCCAGGATCCTGCCCCTAATTTCACATTCCGGTAATAACCATGATTAGTCACATTCCAGTAATAAACATGATTAGTTAAACAACGTTAAAGAGTTGAAATCTCTTGAGACGTTAAAACTACTAGTATTTTATACAGTACATCACATGCATGCAACTCTTTGATAGCTAGAACCTTTCCATTTATCAAAGGCAAAATCATGAATATCTTTCTTCTTGTTTATTTGACAATTCAACAGACCCTAGCTAGCTAGAACCCTGTGTTCGATCTGTTGCTCATCTTTTCGCGCATACGCGGAATGTCTGCAACTAGCTACAAAATCACACATATTAAAAGTCAGAAGGTTGCGAGTAGAAACGGGACTTTCGAATTTGGCGTACGATTGGTTTCGGTAACAACTTTAAACCCTTCCATAGACCTATTACTCATCTTTTTAAATTTATATATTTGGTAACGATCGACCAACTCCTTTTATTAAGAGGGATGGACCATGCATTCTGGATTCGTGCCCGGCCACAAGGTAAATTGTTCAAAATACGCGTAACCAACTATACAAGAGTTCGAGTCAGAGAGACCCAGCAGCAGGATTTCAGTGACAATAGATCTCAACCGGTGCCAAAAGGTGGGTTTCTCACCTTTTTCAAGATAAAAAAGGGTGGATCTCTTTTGAACTTGCATCATTGTTTTGCATGGTGCTTGGCTTTCAGCATTATTACTCTGCTTTGGCGCCCATCTCGCACCTAGCCCTCTCTCTCTCTCTCTCTCTGCTTTGTGTCATGAATTATTGAAGGCATCTTTTTGCTCCACTTCCGGTGAAAAAGTAGTAATCTACTAACTACAAAATTATTAGACCTACAGAGAAAAAAACATGTTGAAAAGCAGGGTGAAACAAAAAACTGTGGGCATTGCACTGGAAACAATGGGATATATGATATATTGCTCACCCCAAATGGCCACCAATGTTTTTGTCCCATTTCTTTTAGAAATTTTTCAGTGCCGGGTGGATACTACGTGGTGCCCGCTCGGCGCATCTGGACTGTCCAACACGCTTTTGGACGGTCCGAATGGACTGCTCGGGCACCACCTGCGCAAGGCCACGTGGTACCCACCAGGCACCCCGAAATTTCTCCATTTCTTGGCCATGTGTATCATTTTGGACCCTTTACAAAATTCTTGCATTTTCAGCCTGAAAATAAGTACTATGCAGTTTTTGGAGTGTTTTGAAGGCGGCCACGACTACTCTTCGTCAGCCTGTCGTAAATGGGGGGTTGTAAAATCTGGCAAATGTTGGTCATTTTGAGAAGAAATTAAAATAAAACAACATCTTCTATAACTTTTAGGCCAATGTACATAGTACTATATGGGGACATGACATTTATTACTAGTGGAATGGGAGGGACAATATAATAGTAGTAGATATGAGGAAAAAAGAGAGATTGTACCCAAATCGGGAAAACGATGAATCTATTATCGGGAATCATTTAATTCTGCTATGGATGATTACTCTGATGTATTATGCAATCTTTTCGATACTTCGACACAAGATCTACAATGTTAGTCATTGGCCACAACTATCTTTGTAGTCCACATTTTTAGTTGGTAATTACTTGCAACCCAAAATCAGTTGGATTGTTTGATTCTATTGTCTGATCTCTTTCATCGCTTTTTTTTTTTTACCCCTACTTTAGTTGGTTTTTATAGCTCATAAAGGTTTCTTACCTGTCCCTCCATTTTTAAATCATAATTAGGGTATACAAGGCCCTGATTTATTAATTCACGTATTGGGCGCCACGAGGGTATTCAACGCGCGGCATGTGCGACTAAATAACGTTAATCTTGATAACTCAATGTGTTCAAGTCAATTTACACACCTCGACTAATCTCCGCAGGACGAGAATGACATTGCTGACGTTGGACAATCCTGCGTTCGCATAGCACGTAGTCCAGACCACTTTTCCTCTTACTTTTATGAAGTTCTAATTAACCTCGCATCACATTGTCTGCACACAAGTTCTTCTGTACCGAATTCCCCATGTTCCCGTGTAACCATATATCCATATGTTTTGAGCCGTTAGATTGTATATTAGAATTTCAAGGGATTTAAAACGGTCATGTAATCTAACGATAAAAAACACACAGGAACAGAGGTACATAAAAAAAAAACCTACTAGTACTAAGCATTTGATCCCCATTGTCCACGTCCTTTGCTTTAACATGCGACAGAGGAATAGTGAGAGTTATTAGGCCCCTTCCGCTAAGGGAAACAACCACTTATTTTTAAAGATAATATATTTTAAGAGAATAACCTATTTCGTAAAATAGAAAATAAGTACGTAAAAAATAGAAATATTAGCGGGACGGGGCCTTTGCCCTACAGCAGGGAGTAATAGCAGCACTAGCCGCTAAGGGTGGGTGTACTTGGCTTGTACCTTTATCCGGACATGTCCTCTCTTTATACTTTGAACTGGAACCCATCAAAAGCCCAAAACAAACTCCTCTCCTCTCACAATAGCTTTACGTTTGAATTCATATGATATCATGATATGATGCAACGAATAATGGTTTCCACTTTTCATCATCCACCAAACAGATATAACACGCCAGGACAACCATTACCCAAAAGCAAAATTGTTGTCCTTTTTGTCATCTTAATTTTCTCGGGGGTACTGTCGGAAATTCATCCTGACTCGTTGACATTCCTCGTCTCACATACATCGGGCGACTATCAGAATCTAATTGAGATCCAGCAACGGTCTCGATAAAGATTATCCGAATACCCATCATTCGTCATTTGAAAAAAGTCATAGAACGCGACGAATTGGACGATCCGGCCAGTTGGTTAAACCAAAATCGTTGTTAGTGGATCTCTTTCCAAGCCCCCCAACAGAATCATCAAGAATCCACTAACTAAATTGCTGCTGAAATCAGATGCGGCCTTGTAATCTAATCCACATAGCTCATCTTGCAGGCAATTAAGCAATCAAAGAAAGGACCGGGCCAGCTTACGCGCACCACGGCTAATTCCTTCTCTGATCCGGTCAAAAACCAAGCAAGCTATTCATGCCGGGACTAGGAGATTTACGAGAAATTACTTTCTTGCTGTCGAATCCCGGCCAATAACCGACCGAACCCTAGTTAATCGTGGCGGGAGTAAACCCATCAACCAACCGTATGGGGCGGAATGTTTAAGTCCTTATCTGTTGGGAACTTTATAGGGCGTGTATGGATATAAATGTCGCCGGTGACTTTGGCTTTTACAAAATGTGCTACTCGTATTTATTCTTCCACTTTCCCCTTGTTTGATTCTTTCTCTCCTTTTCAACGGATAATGTTGGTAGTGACTCTTACAGATATGAGGAATGGGAGCCTTAATTGACCAACTTCTTCGTGTTCCTTTTATCCTGTTACTGTTTCTGCACTCTTGTCGGTCGAGTGCCTCAAATGATAGAGACACTACTCTCTCTGTTCTTACTTAATTCTGCTGTACTCAATGCTTCAGAATTTAAGAAGAATTTTTACTCACGGATCGTAGGAGTATTAATATTTCTGCAGAATTTATTTATGTCAATGTACACCACATTATTGGTGCCCTCTCTATGGTTTCTAGTCTCTACTTTTCAGAAATGTACAGAAGAGATAGAGTTTGATTTTCCATGTCAAAAGCTAGCTTCTCATTTTTGTGCTGACTGTCAGAAGTATCGGGATCAGCTTAGTCGCACCTCAACTAATCCCCTCTCTGGTGGAAGACAGACATCCACTCTGAGATGAGAGAATTCACAAAGAAGTTGTGTTTCGTTGTTTTTAGGCTCAAGGATTAGTCCAGTTAGTTAGTGGGTTTGATGGCCACACAATTGACCAGAGTTCTGTTGGTATGATTTTGGTCCTGCTAGTAAGGGATTTTTAACCCCTTTGTTAATTGTACATCATACCAACAACATCGTTTAAACATCATGACAGCATCATTGCTTTTAACCAGATCATTACATTCACAATCTTCATTAGGACTAGGCTTAGGTCTTAATCATGTTTTGTCTGATGTATATGGAGCAGAACACACCATCTTAAATAAAAACCAAATCTTGGACAACACTATTGGCAGCACTAATCAAATGGCTACACATATGGCCTACAAGTACAAATTAAAGCCCCTTGAAAGGGATCACCTCCCAAAATTAGAAAGGGAAAAAAAATTCAACAAAAATCAGGAATGGTTGCTTTGCCAATTATACATATTGTTTGCATAAACCTAGGAAATGTTATGTTACCATAAGTTACCATGTTTTATAAGTTTTGAAATTATGTTTCCTGGTTAGTCTAATTGAAAATCCAACCCCTGGTATTGGGGCGATTCATGTTTCGTAGTTAGTCTAAGTTTTCCTTGTTATGCATGTTTCCTAATTTGTTTAGGTTTTTTAGTCACCAAGTTTTATTGAGGCATACTATAACAATGTTTTAGGTTGCCTTTAGACAAACTTTTTTAGGGTTCTTTTTGAACAAGCATAAAGATCAAATCTTTGGACTAGAGAAGCAAAGAGCAAAAAAAACCAAACACCTTGTTAACATGAAGAAGAGAATTAAAAGTTAGTCCAAACAACTTTTCTGTTACTCAAAGACAATTTTTGCAAAATAAGAGCAAACCCAGTGCACGAGACTTCTGCTATTGCGTGGTCTCGGGAAGGATGGACGTTGGCGAAAATTAAACCTCTAAAAAGTTGGTGAAGGCAAAAAAGATATGATATTGCCAATCCATTTTTCTACGCATACACTCGGTGCATGTTAGTTTCAGGCATCAGCTTGGGGTAAAAAAAAAAAGAGAGGCCAAACCTAACAAAAATGGATCACTGTTGCCAATCCACATGCTTAGTACCCAATAAAACGAGTTTGTCTCTCTCACTGTTGGGAGATCTGGATTCATGGGAGCTCTGTTGATATTACTATGGCTCTAGCGAATAGGCAGAGGATAAACTTTAATTAAAAGTTGAAAACATGACATGATGGATCAAAACAAGGCTATTACTGTAATACAGATAATTCAAGAAAGTGATTCTATTCTATGTCAAGAAAGTGATTCTATTCTATGTCACCGATTTCTCGCTATTAAGTATACTTTTAGAGGGAATAAAATCAGATTATGGCTCAAGTCGATCTTGAGATAGCGTATGTGGATTCGCATCGTGTGGACTCATCTAGTGTGACTCCCTAACAGACATAAGATTCTCTGCTTGCGTCCACAAGTTTTCCACCCATTGGGTCGTTAGATCTTCTCTTATCATACGTGCATCTCTCATCAAGAAAAAATTGGGATAAACAAAATAATGAGGGCTTTTGTGGTTCTAAAACCGCAATTGTCTATCAAATAAAAGCCGAAAATATGACAAGATGGATCAAAAGGAACACTAACAAAGAGAAAGAAACATTGATCTTACACCACCATTTCCACAGCTATACCTCATGAGGTCATTGAGGTGCATATTGGGTAATTAAGGGTACGAGTCAAGTCTATCGTGAGAGAGAGTCGTTGCGGATCCTTAATCATACACGGTATCCCAATATTTTTGGACTCTTCTAGACTAAAGTTTGCCTGGCTAACTTGCAATTATAGCCTCATTCGTCACATCCAAGAAATCGTCATCCCCACTGGCTGTCTTATTTTCGTTTTTTTTTGGGAAAAAAATAACTAAATATCAAGGAAAGGTGACTTGTTTTTTTTGGGTGGTTTCCAAACCCAAAAGTTTTATACGGTGAAGCATGCACAAGTTTTAGATCTTTTAGATTCCTTGAATTAATTTTGTCTTTGGTTCCCTAATCAAGCACAAATCTAATCTTGTGACTTAGACCATAGAGTTGTTAGGCCAAATCCAAGTGATTGGCTCGTAGGGGGGGGTTAAAACCTTTTAGCCCATCTTTTCATGTCCCCTGTTTGGGTAACCTGTGGGACCTTAACAACCGAACATCCGCTTGACCACAAAAGTAGTACTAGTACACCAAAAGTATCTCTTTTGAGAAGATGATTGAACCCATATCACAAGGAATGGAAGGGGGGCATACTTGTACGTGCTTTCTTTTCTATATGTGATTTCTCTCTCTCTCTCTCTCTCTCTTCTTTATAACTTTTACATTTGTTTTTTGAAACAATGGTGGTGTAAAGAAAGAGATAAGAGTTTTAAGTGCAGGTGGGGGAGGGAGTGAGACCAGGGAATGTGGGGAACACATTCATGCATGGATTGAAAACAAGTAATATGCAAAACAGAGGCTAATAGGTTGAATAACTATATGTTCTTTTGCTTTGAATGAATTCGATTTTAGAGGAATATCACTATACTTTCCATTATAAATAGTTGCATGAGGGGTTGTGGACCATGGTTGAATTGGACAAATGTTGGCTTGCCTTTTGACTTTGGTTTTGTGCTTGTGAAGTGGTGTTGGAAGGTGTATGGGTGATGCAATATAAAAGAAATATCCACAAACATGATAGAAGATAATATATATATATATATATAGATCATGGCGTGTGGCCTTATTAGTTTTGTCTGCGAGTTGCGGGGTCCTAGATGAATTTGAAAAATGAGGCCTCTATTTTTATGTAAATATTACAACCCCAACAACTAGGTTCATAGTCGGGTCAATTATTTGCTCCTTAGACCATCGCCTTAAGATGCTCTAAACATTTCCAAAAGTTACCTCTTCTTAAGGCCTCAAATCATCCAGAGGGTTGATCTTCTCCAAGAGCTTACATCGACAGGAATATCTGGCACTTCAATGCGGGCTCCCTGCCACCTCAGACTACATAATGCTCCAAGGATTAGGTTGTTCGCTTATTAAAGCGGTACGTGAGCTGGGTTCAAAACGACATGACCAGACAATCCTGTCTCCATCCGCAACGGAGACTTAATAAAGCTTTAGATGACAAGTCGCTCTAGCTATGACTTCCCATCGTCCTGTCATTCTAGCATAGGATTTTTCCAGTAATTTGTACCACAAATACTATTACTTCACTATAGAGGAACAAGGAAATGTTGGTCCTCCCTCCCTACAAATGAATCTCAAAAAAGGAGGTGGGTGTGTCATGTCCCCTTCATGAAGAATACAAAGGGGCTTGCATAATTGTGTTCTTTCTAAACTATCCTTTTGCCTCCCCCCCCCTTCTTCTTCTTCTTCCCATTTCTCATGATAGGAATGTTAGATGAACATAACTACTGCAGAGCTTTGATTGTGCCCCCACAACCCCCTCTTAATTGAATTCATATATATATATATGATGGTAGGTGTGGGTTAAGAGTATCAGGACATTGGGGCCGGTATGAACTGTACTTCACATCTAATCAGCCCAAGTATAGCAAAAACTGAATTCTAAGTACTCATTTTCATCATCTTAATCTTATCCTCTCTCAGTTTTTTTTTTTTTGTTTTTGGGTTCTCAATTAAAGAATGTTCCTCTATGTTTGATTTTGATTCCCAAACTAATCAATTCTCACCCACATGAAGGGGAACATGGATATCCATGGGTCAAAGAGACTATACCAACAGATGGGTCCTCCCAATAATCATACTTCAAAGAAGAACCTAATTGGATTTTCTCCACAAAATATAAGGGTCGTGATATAAGGAATTCCTTTTCTTATCCATACATTTTTGGGGGACCAAAAAAGACTAAATTAAGTTTATTACTGTAGTTGTAACAAGGGGTGTCATCTCCACCAACTATACTATGAGCCTCCTTTTATCCAAGCTAAATTATACTTGATAGGGACACAAAGGCTATGACTTTAATGTCGGGATATTAATCGAACTATCCAATCGACTCACCCAACACACAAACAGTCATGATCTTGGATGCTATGAATCACGTAATACAAAACTAGAGGAAAGGAGAAACAGAATACCAAGATGTACGAGGCTTGGTAACATGCCAACTCCTCGGAAGCCATGCCAATTCACTATGATCAGTAGAGGAAACCCTTAGTCTCTCTCTCTCTCTCTACGAGTTAAAGTAGCCTTTGCTCCGCGCACAACCGTTCGGACGAGATATACTAAAACCGAAAACTTGCAAACCCTGTTGTGACTGTTCGAACGGCCCCGTGCCACGTCCAGACAGAAGATGCTGCGAGCTGAAAACAGCTTCGCACCTAACATTTCAAACCTCTTTTCGTGACGCAGCAAAGAAAATTATGTTCAATTAGTTAAATTAAACATCACATGAAGCAGATCGAGCCCGGGCGGAAGCCCAAGCCCAAGAAACCACCGCTTCAGACCCCTAGAAAATGCTACAAATAGGGGCCCATAAGTATTTAAACCCCTTTCGCATATTAGGCCCAACTTTTTAATTTTAAGTCTGACCCTATATAAAATGGGCCCAATCCAAGCCTCAGGAGCCCAAACAAATGCAGGGGAATTAAAATCAAAATCAAGAGAGTGACGCATACCTCGTACAGCGAAAGATATAGCCAATCCACATGACATGAACCTACAAAAAATGGAAAAATGAGGTTGATTTCATTATGATTGGGATGATTCCCTTCCATAGTTAGGCTCATTCCTCTTGTATAAATAAAGGTCTCATTATACGGTTTTATTATCGAATTCAACAAAACTTCTCTTCATATTTAACATGGTATCAGAGCTATAATATCTAGGCCATGTGGATATTCGCTCCTGGCGGGCAGCCTAAGCCTCGCTGCCGTCCGCCGGGCACTTAGTTATTTTGTTAATCTCCTTCACGCTTTTCCGGTTGCCTACACCATGCCTCTTCACCACCAGTGCTCGTGGCTTTTCGATTACTAACTTTTTCGTTTTTCGGCTTTTCTTGGTTTCTGCTGGTTTTCTTCCTGGCTGTTCTCCTGGCTCTTGGCTTTTGGCTCTCTTGACCGTTTCTCTCTCCTGGCTTCTCTTGGCTTGGCTTGACTGTTCTTGATTTCTTTGGGTTTTCCAAACTCAAGTTGGTAAACCTACTTGAGTTTGAGGAGATGTTAGAATATAGTAATAATATAATATCATAATCATGTGCTGATATGATTACGATATTATATGATTACCTTGATTTTATTTTGATTGTAATTGATTACGATTTCATTATAATTGGGATGATTCCCTTCTATATTAGGCTCATTTCTTTTGTATAAATAAAGGCCTCATTGTACGGTTTCATTATCGAAGTCAATAAAACTTCTCTTTCATATTTAACAAAACTAAAGATGCAAAATATTGCCAGAACATGAACAACTTGAAAGCACACTATGAAATAGACGTTAGCGTCTTCTTGTGTGTGAAGTATTGTCCAAAACAAATTGGTTAGTTACAATATACTTCATTCGAGAACAAAGGGTAACCAAAGCAGTAACGTGCTCCATTTACCAAGATAATTTGTGGGTTCGAGTCTCATCGTAGAGTTCCATTCCCTACACCTAAGTTCGGCTAGAGTTAAAAACTTAAGCCAGCAGTCCAAGTCCCAGATCTATACCTCCCTTATTGGCAGCGTGGACATAGCATGTATGCCATAAGTATAGTAACAATCTGATTTCCATGGTTTGCGGTGGCAAGGCTCGTGCGTCTCCACCGGGTTTTTTCTCCTGGGTTGAGATTGGTTTTTGGCCTAACGGTTTGGCGAGGCGGCGGCAGTGGGTTTCTTCTGGCCGGCTGCTTTGGCGGTGGTTTGGCGGTGTGCAGTTGGGTTTGGAGGGTGTGCGGTGGGGGAGGCAGTGGGACGTCCGGTGGTTGATTGTCGGCGGCTGTGAATGTGCTTGCTAGGGTTTGGGTGTTTTGGGCTTATTTGATTAGGCTTATCCCATTATCTGAGCTTGAAGGCCATTTAGGTGTTGAGGCTTTTTGATTTTTAGGTGTTTGGGCTGCGCTCATATATTTTATGGGCCTGTCTATTTGGGTGTTTCCTTGATTGGCTTCTTGCCAATCATGGGATTAGGTCTTGCACTCTGTTGTCGTTCTCCTTGTCCTTTTAGGGAAAATAACGGTCCAGAACGTGTTTTGATAATTAATACCCACCAAGGACATGCTAAGAACATTTGTTAATGCTGAAAATGTCCTTGGTGGGTATTAATTATCAAAACATGTCCTTGGCCGTTATTTTCCCGTCCTTTTAATCTTTATAACAATTTCGGAGATTAATAAAATTTGTTTTTGCTGTTCAAAAAAAATAAGTATAGTAATAATCTGCTAAGAGCTAGGATTTTTATATGCAGTCAGATGTTTGGGGCCATCAGGCCATATAATAAGATGTGAACAAAAAACATTGCTAGAATGGATAGATTATAAGATGTGAACCTCACGATATTCACACGTCGCATCGTATTCATCCGGATCATAACTAAAGATAGCTAGCTGGTTCTCGAGTTCAATAAAATTTTGTTACCGATAAAAAAAAGAAGACAGCTAGCTGGTTGTGTAGTGCTTTAGAATAGCTTATCTACGCACATATTCATTCATAATTATAATCAACTCAAAACATGGGTAAAATTTTTATGACCTATCGTTTCTGCACGCAGAAGCTTGTGCAAATTAAATTACTTTGTCAAAGAGACTCTATACGTACGCGACTTAGGGTTGCGGTAGGTGGGGTAGCTTTGAATTATGTTCATGAAAAAGGATACTTCGATACACATCAAGGAAGCAAGACGCTCAAGAATCAGCCAAATCGGACTTTTGGGTTAGGGAAAATGACGGCCAATGACGTGTTTTCTCCATCATGTTGGCTACTGGGCTTATGGATCTAAAATCCTCAAGGACCTGAGTTGGGCCTGACCCCATTAGGCATAATCAGACTGGCCTTTTACTTCATAGACTAAGTAATAGTAGTTGGATCTATCTTCAACGGTCTGGACCCAACCCAAAAAAATGGTCTGGATTAATCACTTCAGCTAAGTAAATAGTACTCCCTCCGTCCCTTTTTAAATGTCCTTCGTCGTAACTCTAACTTATTAAAAAGATATCATCATTATATCTTTCACATCAACTTTTTCCTCCACTTTCCCTACTTACCCATCATCATTACACTTTTGGGGAAAAAAAAAATCACTCCAGCTGCTTCGTAGCCCAAGTGTAACTGGGGATCCAAAAAAAAAAAGGGCCTGGATAATTTATTACTCATGGAATTGGAAACCACCCCAGGTGCTTCGCCCTAATGTCTATTGGATTGTGAAACTGTTAGAGAGATGGACAACTTTATTAATATACCTTCAACAATGTCATTTTGCAATTCTCCATTTCAAATGTCTCAAGATCAAAAAATAAGAATAGAAGTAAAAATTCAAATGTCCCTAAAAGTATAATCCTAAATTTGTATATCTGGGGTTCACATTTTTTTTTTTTTTGGTATCAGCGGGTTCACATTGAATCAGGTACCTTCTTTTATTAAAATGAGGTGGTCCTCATTAGAAGGGGACTCTCTCTCTCTCTCTCTATATATATATATATTTTGATCGGCTAATAGCATAGATTTCATCGTATAATGTTAACTAATTAACCTTCTGCTGTAAAAAATCTATCCATGTCAAGAACTATCGCACTGGAAAAGAAATTAGTGTAATATTAATGTACCTTCTTTTTTTTTATAATCGGCAACAGTAATTTTATAAAAACTCGACAATTGGTAAGCCACAGAAAATTTGAGGCAAAGCATTTTTCATATTTGACTGAAAAATGCACGCGTACATGTGAAAGAAAAATTAGTAAGCGGTTAGACCGATCGAGTGTATTAGATGCAAATAAGGATCGCAGATTGCGTAGATATTTTTGCGGGCGACGGAAAGTGATTGCGTTTCCGCGTGTGAAATTATGACAAGTGAAGAAAGGGGATTGAAGGGGTAGGTCCGACCAATCACTTTTTCCCACATTACCATCATCATGAAACCTTATACAATGAGAAATCCTATACACTATTATATAGTCCTGGAAAACTGGATTTTTTTTTAGGGTTCCGATTGTGAGAAAGAAAAAAATGGAGTAAAACTGTGCTCAAGTACATATGGAAGAAAGCGAAAAACTAATAGGCAAATAATTAAGCTTGTTGGCGATGCAACGATGAGGTCATGGTGAAGTAGTTTGTGGTAGGTGAGTAGACCAATTTTTGGGTGCTTTTTTCTTTGTCCATGTTGTTTAATTGGGTGGTGACTTGCCTTCCTGGTTTTTGGGTCTTGGCTGGCTCCTGTCGTTGTGGCCTTGGTTCATTTAATCTTTGTTTATTTCTTTCAAAGATTAATTATAAGTTTCTTAGGTAGGCGAAGATAATTTCATCACAGTCGTTTGATACATCACTATATTACAAATTGAACTGAAATCTGTGAAAATTGTTTCGACGACAAGATAGTCATATATATATGAAACTTATTTAACATCGGAAACAATTCTTCGCGATCCAATTACCCAAATTACTAGTTCATTTGTTTTTGTATTTAATTAGAGAGGTTTTAGGAACATAAAAAAAGAAGGTAATAAAAGTTCTCCTTTTTCCAGAGTTATATATCATAACTTTGGTTCTTATACTGGTGTCTCATTTCTCAACTCCTAAGTTAGAGTAGATTAAGTTTCTTCCAGGTTCTAAGAAAAAAAGAATTCTTATGAGAACGATCAAGCCAATTTTCTTTTTAAACTTCCGCGTTTTCTATGTTTTGTACAGCCAAAAGTTGAAGAAAATTATACGATCGATATCTTGCAATCACGCGTCCATTTGAAACAATATATATCGACTATTTGATAGATTTTTCAAATAGGTAGAGTACTCTAATCAACGGTTAACATGGGGCCGGTAGCAATATTGCACATAACGGAGCGGATAATTCTCCGTTTCGCCGCCATGATGGCAGATATTGCTGCCATGATGGCGGACATTTGGAAGGAAGAAGGAAAATTAAGGGATAGAAGGGTAAGCTCACCACCCAAGTTAGGGACCCAACGGGATACAGATTAACACCACCCGAGGATTAAATGAGGAATACATAACTGGATACACTCGTCACTCTAAGGAATCCGCCTAAGAGATAAGAATAAACAAGAAGATAAGCCAAAGGATTTCTCAAAACTCGTCATCTCATTCATAGCAACGGATTATAAAACATTTGTTGGAACATCCCTCCAAACATAGAAAACCTAAACTTAGATTTTCTAGACTAGAACTAATTAATACAAATAAAGATGGTTAACTACTAAAAACTAGAAAGATCGACTTCTTAAGAACTTAAATAGAGTACTCTTCAAATAGTAATTGCTAATTTGGAAAATGTAGACTGCATGTGAAGCTACTGAATGATCACCACCATTATTCTCCTGCGTCACGCCACTTAAGTTTTTATCTACTGCGTGTTTCGTTGAAACAGTTATTTGAAGCTAAATAATTTTAATTGCTTTTCCACTCAAAAAACGGGTTGCGATAAGTATTATTAGGAGCAAATCATTGATGACCAGAGGAATTAATGTTTCCACCCAATTGATTAGGTCAATCCAATTAATCCATTGTCAACGCCACCTGATGGCGTCGAGACCATATTAGCGACGTGACACATGGCCACTGCCTAGTCAAATTCATGTTTACTTGTCATCCCCAACATTCAAGTCAAGTATGCATTTTAAATATAAGTCAACTGGGAGAGAGAGAGAGAGAGAGAGAGAGAGAGAGAGAGAGAGAGAGAGAGAGAGAGAGAGAGTCGTGCAAGAAATTATCGCCCTAAACAGATTACACATGCAACCCTGTCGAGGTCTACGAAAGAGTCTTACCACTAACTTAAAGTGGGAAAAAATATCTCCATGGGAGCATTTGGAGCAATTTGCTTTTAGAAACACATTGAGGACTTGTTTGGCCGCTCTAAGTTTTTGCATTTTGATAGTACGTATGGTTTGGTGTTTGAGAGCAACTTTAAAATGCGTTATGTCAAAATGCATTTTTAACTTGTAAATGCATATATTGTCAAAATACTTTTACCGATTTTTATTAAAATAAAAAATTTCATAATCTACAATCCACAATCATAAAAATAATTGGCCCAAAGACCCCCTCATAAGGATGACTATTAACTCAAAAACTGTTATCGTTTTCTTCGATCATTAATTGTCGTGAGTAGTTTTCATAGAGATCTTGTGATAAAAAAAAAATTTACGTGATTGATTAGCAGAACAAAGTTCTGTGTGTTTTTTTTTTTAAAGTTTACAAATGCAAATTGAATAGAAAATGATGCATAATCATCCGCAAAGCATAATCATCAATGATGCCAAGATGCTTCTGCATCAGACTAAGTCCAAGCTCACTCATATCTATAGAGCAGCAAATCAATGCGCGGACCACCTCGCTAGAATGGGCGCCGAGCAAAATGATCATCTTATTGTCCTTGAACAAGCCCCTATATCCATTAGAGAGTACCTGATTCGAGATTGCCTAAATATTAGGCAGATCCTTGACTAGGTGTTTTTTTCTCTTTTATTTGGGACGTGTAGTATGCACTCTAACTTATTAGCACCTCTGATGCTTGTTTCCGTTTTGGTTTAATATATTTGATGTTCCGATTGACCAAAAAAAAATAATAATACAAAATAAATTTTTATGTCCAATGGATATGTAATAGAGCACCTTATATAGGGCATGCATTATTTATGTCTTATTTACTCTTATTTCTTCATGTTGTTGGATTCTTAGAGAAAATTGCAATGTCATATTTGCACAAACCTATTCGTAGATCGTACTAGATTGCAAAAAACTATGGTGGTTTATTTATTATTGTGTGATCTAATAATGCAATTAATAATTTGATTTGGATTCATCCAAGCATAACCCATATATAGCTAGCTAGCTCACTTTCTAAAAGCTCCCAAATAATTGATTTTGTTGCTACTATATATTTTTGTCCGGTTCAACATAGTGGAACTCTTAGTTGTTTTTAGGGAAGAACAATGTATATATATGTATCCACGCATAAAAGGTGGTCTTAATTAACCAAGATATGTTTTCTTATTCTTGTATTTCACGTTTAATATTTAATATAGTTAAACTTTATTTAAATTGGGCCACTACTACTAGAACTATATATGCATCAACACCTACCTACCTACCTCCATCGAAAGCTTTGAAATGTACAACAGTAACTGCAAGTTGGGAGCCAGTTCGAGTACAAGATGATGGATTGGGAGCCAGGAATTGCACGAGGGTTGAGTTACTATTTCATGATAGTACGAACTATTTTTATCCTTTCTACAAATATGGCCGGAGTGTAGATGACACAATCCAAAAAAAAATTACCCAGTTCACGAGGTTCCCACTGGTACTGGTAAATTATACTTCTTGATCTATGGGAAGAAAAAATGAACTGATTTTTGTGGGTGAAACCTCTAGACAAAAGTAGGAAAATATCAAATATCAAAGACATAGTATAGAGACTATATGCAGACCACTGAAATTGGTGGTCACCGTCCAACGTAGGTCAAATGGTTTGCCAATATATCTTGGTTAAATAACGGGTTGCGATAAGTATTTTGATTATATGCAGACCACTGAAGCTAAATAATTTTGATTACAGTGCGGTCAAATATCTACAACACATGTAATTTTGTGAGACCTTCTGGGCAAAAATATATCTTTTGGGGCAAAATTACATATCTTTTGGGCAAAATTACAAAATACTCCTCAAAACTATACCTGCTCTAAAGGTATTTTGGAACTCAGCGGGGTCAAGTGACCCCGCTTGCCCTATACTGGTTCCGCCCATGTATATATGTATCCACGCATAAAAGGTGGTCTTAACCAAGATATGTTTTCTTATTCTTGTATTTCACGTTTAATATTTAATATAGTTAAACTTTATTTAAATTGGGCCACTACTACTAGAACTATATATGCATCAACACCAACCTACTTCCATCGAAAGCTTTGAAATGTACAACAGTAACTGCAAGTTGGGAGCCAGCTCGAGTACAAGATGATGGATCGGGAGCCAGGAATTGCACGAGGGTTGAGTTACTATTTCATGATAGTACGAACTATTTTTATCCTTTCTACAAATATGGCCGGAGTGTAGACGACACAATCCAAAAAAAAATTACCCAGTTCACGAGGTTCCCACTGGTACTGGTAAATTATATATACTTCTTGATCCATGGGAAGAAAAAATGAACTGATTTTTGTGGGTGAAACCTCTAGACAAAAGTAGGAAAATATCAAATATCAAAGACATAGTATAGAGACTATATGCAGACCACTGAAAATGGTGGTCACCGTCCAACGTAGGTCAAACACCCAAATGATTGCATGCAGTTGACTAATCTTAGATGGTTAGAATTTGTTGACTTATGGGATGGTCTTCCTTTCACTACTCCAAGATTCAATCACATCGAATTAGATCACCGGCCCGGGTCTGATTTTGACTTTTGTGAAATGGAGATTAGACTCCCATTTAGTAGCTAATCTAGTTAAAGTGGACCCTTTAATCACCATTCACAAATTACAGAGAGAGAGAGAGAGAGAGAGAGAGAGAGAGATTTTCATGTGTTTGGTGAATGTCCCAACAAGTAAACCCAGTCATGATTAATGTTGTCTGGGGCGGCTTTTACGCGGTGCGTGTTTTACTCTAGTTCCTGTTTGACTCCAGAGGTGGCTGGCAAGTAGTAGTATAGTGTGTGTGGATTAATAAAATAAATGGTAAAACCCTGACCTTAGAATGTGACCCTTGGACCCCATGTCGTCAGCTACAACTGTTTCATTTCTCTCTCTCTCTCTCTCTCTCTCTCTCTCTCTCTCTCTCTCTCTCTCTCTCTCTCTCTCTCTCTCTCTCTCTCTCCAAATAGATGCAATCAGTGAGTGTTGAAACCTTATAGTACGGTTTTCCGAGCTTGTCAGTTTGCACAGCTCAAGCTGACCTCAGTGTGACATCATTCTCAACTTGACATAAGATATTTTTTCAAAAAAAAAAAAAAAAGTGCTAATCAACCGCTTACGAGTTACGAGCGATGGTTAATGGGACTTATTCGGTTTAAATTTTGAGAGAAATTTTTGAGGATACTTATGCTGTGTTCTCTTTAGAATTCAAAAAGAATTTTTTTTTAAAATTTCCTCTAGATTTCTCCTACTTCTAACATTTCTCTCTCTATCTCTCTCCACTTATTACCCCTACTATTTTTCAAAAAAAAATTTCAAAAACCAAACCAAACACAGAATTAAATGGAGAGAGATGGAGTAAATGGAGAGATAGTTGAAATTTTTTTTTATTGAAAATCGTGCTAAGAGAGGGTGTGGTTTTGAAAATCAAAGCGAACAAACATGTCCTAATTAACTGTGAGATTACACTTGACAATTACTTCATGGTAAATGACTGCGGCATGATAGTATTTGTTTGGTACACGAATGTTTATGTTGATCGGCAAAGTCATATATATATTCGTCAGGAAATATTGCGCTCGATCAGTACCACGTAACCATCTGAAGAAGACCTTACACGCATGTCAGGTTCGAAAGCTAAGATTTCATCGTGTGCTACAATTATGGATATGCAAACTTGAACCAAAACATTTAGTAAGTACTTGCATTGAACCAACCAAATGTAGGTGTTACATGCATGAAAATCAAATATCAATGAAAGACACCGTGAAATGAATAAATACCCACAAAACCGCTTCTTATGGGGTAGATAATCTTGTCACTTAGAGCCATTAAACATAACTTGCTGCTGCATATATATTGCTACTGCTACTGCTATTCGAAATTCTTCTATATAGTTTGCCAATTATTAATTGGTAATGTCCATGAGATTTCTTTTTAAAGTAAGATTATGCTAATTGCTGCCCATCAGACAGTGGATAATGCAAATACACGAAACAAGTTAGTATAGTTTTGATACAGGTAAGGCGGATATCAATACAAAGTCACTGACATTTATACAACTTTTACAGTGATTAATACACTTTTTCACCATTTCAAGGACATCTTAATTATCTGGCTAGTTTTTAATGTCCTTCTTTATTTTTTTTAGTTTCCTTTTTGAATGAGGACCTAACTTGTGGTTTTTGAATAATTTTCGGATTTAAAATTGGTTTGGAAAATTTTCTGCCGATAATGATGCAATGAATGGTGGTTTTTTTTTTTTTTTTTTAAATACGAAAGGAATGAATGTGTTATGTGAGGGGAGGGAGTATACTCCCAAAGTATTGAATAATTTTCCCTTATTCATCAAGCCACTATCTTCTATCATTAATTTGAGGGTGTTACGAATTACAAAATTTCCTAGTAAAATTGAGAATCTAATCTTTGGTTTTATTGTACAAATCCTTATTTTTAGATCGCATGAGTGATACTTATTGAAGTAATTAATTGCTCCAATCATTGAAAGTTGGATCCATTTGTTTCGATAGAAATTCAAGTACTAGAAGCAACTCACTCATTCTTATGATAAAATTATTATTAGACTTATGGTCCCAATAAGGGTAAGACCTTCCTAAGTACAAGTACCTAGCTAATTTAGAGGAAACATATATATCATATTGGAGAAAACAAGCCACTGCAAAGCAATGGTCCAAATTCTCAAATGCTTTGATATATAAAAATTCAAATGCTTGATACACAATTTTAATCGTGCAGTTTTTTAATCCATCGGAAGAAAAGAAATAAGAGCATCTCCAACCCTTACTCAAACCCTAACTCAGATTCAAAATATGAGAAAAACTCCTAAAAATCAGTTTCAATCGTAGACCAGAACTCATACCCAAGGGAATATATTCAATTTTTTCACCAAATTAAGGGAGACTCAAACCCAATACCAAATTTCGAATGGCTGCTTTGTAGTTGTGCTCGTCGCTAGACGGAGTTTGTTCGTCGTTGTTAGCAACTTCGGCAGGGTAGTGAATCTAGATTGAGAGGCTACCAAAAGCTGTCGGTTATAATTTGTGGTAGTGCGGTGGTTGAAGAGAGACAAAAGAAATTGTGGTAGAGGTAGAGGGAGAGACATAGAAAGAGACCTGAGTTGTTACAGTTTTGACAGCAGTGAGCGACGGTTATACCAAATTGAGCTTCAAGCCTTCAACTCAAATATTTACCCAAATTTATGTAAAATATTCAGTTAGGGCTGAAGATGTGAGGATTCAATTTGGGGGGGAAAAAATGAAAGACTAAAATAAGTAAAATGACCATTGTCTAGTCTTTATGGTTTTTTTTTTTTTTTTGCCAAGAGCATTTTCTAGTCTAGTAGGTGCACTTCGGAAAAAAACTATTCTACTACCTCAAACATTTGTACATATAAATACAAACACTCATTCACATTGAATATGGGACCCGCGCACAGCGCACAAATATTGTGTGTATGGATTCCACCCTCAATGTGAATGAGCTTGTCAATTTATATGTGTGAGTGTTTGTGGTTCTAGATTTACTATTTAAAAAAATTGATTTTTACGCTCTATTTTTATATCCAAGCGCTCCACTTTGTAAATAAAATTACTAATAATTTTACGTTAAAGGTGGAACGTCAAAATCTAACATTCTAAAAAAAATCTAGTAAGTGAAAAACAAGTACACTACTTCCAACGCATTTGGTACGTCAGATTGAAATGATGAGATTATCGGGGCTCTGACTCATAGGATAGTGGGACCCAGTGAACCGCACGCGAGCATGCCGCGTGGACCCCATTCAGTTGACTATTGTCTTTTTATGCTTTTTGTTTTGTTTTTTTTCATCACAACGCAACAGAAAAAATCGACAGGTCAATATTTTTATGACGCCTACTGATGGAGACTTTGAGTCCGGCCTCCTCCTCCACCCCCTCCCCCACCATCCCTCCCTCCTCCGCCGCCTCCCTCCACCCCAAATCCCCACTTTTTCCTCCCTCCCTTTTCTTTACATCTTCAATCCTAGCTATCAAACTGTTGTTGAAGAAAAATATTGACCATTTAAGAAACAATTTTCCACCAACATAAACCACTTGTGGCTTCAATTTTGTAAAAAAATTCAATCGTATTTTCTAAATTAAAAAGTAGTTACTTCTAACGTTTTGGCTGTTTGATGATCAGGGTCTTGTTTAGGGTCTGGGTTTCGCTCAGGTTTTTTGGTTGTTTTTTGTTGGGTTTTGTGGGTTGTTTGGTATTCAAGTTGGCGTCTTGCTTTCTTTCAGGTCTCGGGTGGTTTTTTTGCTGGTATGCCCTTGATCATTTTAATCTTTGTAATCATTTATAAATATTAGTAATAAGTTCTCTTTGCTTAGCATAAAAAAAATTAAAGAAGTTACTACTTCATTTATGATTTCCAATACATTTTTTCTTGATAGTTTATCGTAGAATTGAAGAACTCATTTTCGAGAAAAGTATATCTCTGATTTTCTTTTTTGTCGAAAAATAATTTTCAGAAACTTATGCAGGGCTAATTCTGAAACGCAAGCATGATATGTATGTAGTAGTTAATTTTATTTTTTCAAGCTTCCAAGGTGAGGTCGGTTTCTGTTTGATTAGGGTTTGTCTTTGAAGATTTATTTTTTCGAGTGTGACTTATTATTGGAAAGAATTTTTTTTCTCTATTAACTGAACTGCAAACATAGACAATCCTAAGCTAATTTTGAGGTATGAATTTTAATTGAAAAACCAATGATATGCCTGGTCGTAAGGGATCAGGTCACCGCCAAAACCCTCCAAACTTCAAATTCTTCGGCCCCATTATGAGCCCACAACAGTGATCCAAATTGTTCATCCCTTACTTCTTGATGGTAACAACAAACGCAAAAAAAAAATAAAAAAAATCAGCTCGATATGTCATTGATGAGTACATAAACAGACTGTAAAATGTGGCGTTCAAGTTTAAAATTGTGTGAACTGTCCATTTTATACGATCTGTTTATGTATTTACTAATAATCGATTAAGCTGATTTTTTACATATAAGTTGTTCTTAACAGGAACTACAGGATGAACGGTTCAGATCACGGTTGTGGGCCCACTAGGGGGCCCAAAAATTTGGGTTTGGAGGAGTTTGTTGGATAAGGTATCACAGGAGGTGGCGATCGAGGCATCAGAGAGATTCGTGTAGAGAGATAGAGAGAAGGAGAGAGAGAGAGAGAGAGAGAGAGAGAGAGAGAGAGAAATTTGTGTGATGTTATACTACAGTAATTAAGATCATACTCCTACTACTAGTTTAAGTGGTGGTTGACCATATCAAAAATCGTGTTCATCGGATTTTAATTGATATATGATCGGCACATGTGAAAATTGTAAAAAAAAAACAAAACTGGGTTCCGATTCAGTGTGGTTTGGATCCAGTTTTGATTTTCTTCAATTTTCATGTGTGCCGATCATGTATTTAAAAAAATCCGATGAACATGATTTTTAGTATGTTTAAGGTTCTTGCCAAACTCTACAAAATGAACGGAGTCGATCATCCAAGTGTGATCGAAAAATGACCGAAAAATTAGAAAACGGACTGGAGGGGATACCAATGGTGTTGGTATATCCGGTATACAAAAAAGTTTCTCCTTGTTTTGTTGTTTAGCAGATAATGTTAGTCTTGAAAACGCAATCATAGAGATTTAAGTCTATGAGCTCTTAAGTTCGAAAGCTGATTAACTTCATTATATGACTTGTAATCATTTGGGTTCTTGACACGACTTAATTGAAGAAATAGTTTTTCACACACAGAAATTCTTCTGGGAAGTTGGTAAGATTCACCTACCTTAATTACTGAATTAGAGCACTTGAAAACTAACATATATACATTAATTAATGTTAATTGGGCAATTTACCTCTAGGTCCAGAAAATAGAAAGTAATTCCCACCAAGTCTCCTCTAATTAATGAAACACTAAAACCCTATGAAAGTGCCTAAAACCCTAAATACTGAAAGTGCCTAACCCCTAGGGCACCCTATGAAAGTGCCTAAACCTTGGGTACCCTATAAAAGTGCCTAAAATCCTAGGGTACCCAATAAAAGTGCCTAAACCGCTAAAACCCAATAATAGGAAAGTGCACCCTAAAACTCCTATGAAAGTGCCTAAACCTAAACCCTAGGGTACCCTAAAACCTAAAATCTTAAAGTGCCCTAAAACCCTAGGGTACCCTAAAACTCTAAAATCCTAGGGTATCCTAAGATTTTAGGGTACCCAAGGGTACTAGGGTATCCATTAGGGTACCATTATACCCTAGCATACCCTAAAACCCTAAGGTGACACTTCCATTAATGTTAAATGTATTTTTGTAAAAGTGGACTTAGTGGTAATTAAGTATTTCATCTATCCTTAATGGGAATTAAGTGTCACTTTTCTGTACTTAGAGGTAATTTTCTGATGTTAATTTTAGGGTAGTGGTCCTTCTAATGGGGGTTGTTAATTAGTACTTGCAGTTTTTGCACTTCCGAATTTGGCATGGAATCCGACTAGCTAGGGTACAGAAATGGCTTCCACCCTATGCAGACGGAGACTCTCCTCGGATCCCATATAGATGATCACCGAAGTCGTTTATTTTGTAGAGAGAATAATTTTTAACCTGCCCTGTTTTAAATAACTCAATCAGATTTCAGTAAGTGTTTGATCAATTGATCCAAAATTCTAGATTGTGAATTCTGAACAAAAAAATGTAAGAATTAATTCATGATCAAACACTTACCAATATCTAATTGGACTAATTTTCTACACAGCAGGTCTCGTACCATCCATTCTTAATCTTGCCAGAACCGTCACGGCCTCAAAATAAACGTTTCGGATCATCTTTGCGAGAATTGATGGGCCCCATGCACCACATCAAAATTGAATATGTACTACTACTACTACTAATTATCATGATATTTTTTCTGGATAAAGCCAAAATATAAAATTGGGTTTTGCAATCTACCAACCAAGTGCGTGTGATTACATTTATATATATATATATTGGCAAAAGAATCCAGCATCCCCACAATCTAAAAAGGAACTGCAAAAAGCGGTCCGTGCAATCGGAAATTGGTTTTAATGGGGTTTGAATTTGTTAACAAATTCTTTACAGGTACAAATGATATCTTACGGTAAGAATCTTTCACAAACCTAACCCATTAATTGTCCAATTGGACAGTCAAGATGCAGCTCCTTCCGTCCCTATTTAATACTAGTCTCTTCCGTCCTCGATAGAAGTCGATAGAAGCTCTCTCCGTTCTTATTTAATAGTCTCTTGTTCTATTCTAATCGGATAAAAATAGCTACTTATATTTTTAAATTAGTAATGAATTTTATATTCAATATGAATCTTGTGTGATAAATCTCAATTAGTTCTATAAAATAATATTTTCAAAGTCACACAAGATTTATAAATTACGAGATATAATCAATTGAAAAGTAGCTCGAACTCCCAAAACAGACTATTAAATGAGGATGGAGGACGTAATTAAGATCAATCAGGGACAAATACCGAACGGAAGAAAACAAGAAAAAGAAGAAAAGAAAGAAAATTATCATGGTCCCGTGGAAAAAGGAAATCCATATATTTATCTATTTAATTTAGGCCAAATTTCAGAACACCTTCTTTAAAAATAAGTACTTATTTCACATTTTTAAACTCAAAAATAATATAAATAAAAAATAATTTTTTGATTTTTTTTTTGCATCGTATTAAAGATTTAATCGAAATCTTTCAAACAATATCCATATTACATATTTTTATATTTCAGTAAGCCCAATATTTTTTATCTTGAAATTACCTTCTTAAAAAATAGATATTTATTTCTCGTTCGAGAATGGGGCCTTAAACCAAGGGACAGGATTTGATATCTATCAGACCTTTCATTTGAGTAATCAAATCAGTACATGACTATACCACCCCTGGAAGAAAAGTCAACGAAATTCCGGTTCTTACTTTGGTATAAATAGCGAGATGCAGCGAATCGTTTTCATCACCTTATGAAACCAAGCCACAAGAATAAAGAGAGCCTCAAGAGGTGCCAAGAAGAATCTCAAGACAAAAACCACACAGAGAAAGAGAGAGAGAGAGAGAGAGAGAGAGGGAGAGGAAAAATCAACATCTGATCTTATAAAAGGAAGTTCAACCTTTCTAGCTATGGCTGATGAGTTTCCCATAGGTGGTGGAAACTGGTGGGAGTCGTCGAGGAACCGGTTCGAAAGCGGGTCGTCGGCGTCGTCCTCGGCGCCCCTCACCAGTAACATGTTGGTCGATCCGAACTTACAAATGATGGATTTAAGCCTTTCTTCTCAAGCCATGGATTGGAACCAACCCTTACTGTAAGTCCAGTTTACTTTCTAGCTATTCGAGGTTAAGGGTTTTTGTTTTCATTTCTTTTGACAAATTCGAGTCGTATGATTTGATGGGTATGATTTCATTTTTTATTTATTCGGTTTTTCGGGCAGCCGTGGTGGGAAAGCTGAGAGCAGTTTCCGATCAGCAATTCAAGAAGACTTGAACTCGAGTGCGAGTTTTCGGTCAGAAATCGGGATGGAGTCCCCGGCGAACGAGTACAAGCAAATCAACCGCGGTTTCTTACTGGATCAGCCGCAGTTGATGGATCAAGCGGCTTACGGCAGCCCATCAACGCTACTACAAGGGCTATTGTCAACCGACCATAATCAGCAACAAGTGCAGCAACAGTCTGGTTTCGATAATCAGCCGATGAACTATCCGTATCCGGCGAGTTATGGGATGAGCTCCGGTGAAGTACTGTTGCCGAATTCTTGGTCTAAATTTCCTAATTTCCTAAGACCTAATTCGCCTCCGAAACAACACCAAGCTCCCCCGAGCCAGCTGCAGTTCTCCAACAGCGGCCAGTTTTGGAACGCTAGTACTACTGATGTCCGATCAAGCTTTTTTCCATCGTTGCAGTCGCAGTTTCCTCCACCGAGTTTCGATGAGAAACCTAAGGTAATAAATGATCCTTAAAATTGCTGTATGTTCAAATTTCTCGACTAGGGTTTCAACCTTTTGGATTGTGGTACTTTTATGAGTTATGGATTCCGTGTTTATTTATTTATTTTATTTTTTTCAGCAGAGCTGTACATCTGAGGTTAAGGAGTGTAGCACAGTGGGGAAGAAAAGTAGTGGCAGTGAAGCATCGAGCAAAAGGTCCCGGAGCGAAGCACCGGCACCTTTGCCACCTTTTAAGGTACACTATCTTGCTGGTTAAGTCCTGTTTGATACTGTTTTCGTTTTCTTTCTTCTCATTTTCTTCGCGTCTTCGGAAGCAAAAAGCACGAAATTTTTGTAAACGCTCATTGTTTTGATCATTTCTATGTTTTTTTTTTCTTTCTTTCTGGAAATGAAAACGAAAACCAAACTCAACCGGAATCGATCGAAATTTGATTAATTTCTTGGAGAATTGTGAAGTTGTAGATTAATTGTGGTTATAGGTTAGGAAAGAGAAGATGGGGGACAAAATCACAGCTCTCCAACAACTGGTTTCGCCTTTCGGAAAGGTAATACAAATACTTCATAGTACTATTAGCTTTAACCACAAAAGATATAGTATATATGTATAGTGGTCAAAAGTGAGAGATGATTTTCTTGATGAATTCTTGAAACTAATCAATCATCTTATATATATATACACATTCTAATCTATGATTTTGTATGTTTCAGACGGATACAGCTTCAGTGCTCTCTGAAGCAATTGAATACATTAAGTTCCTCCATGAACAAGTTAATGTAAGTACCATTAGTAGCACCTTAATACTATACATTTTGCAAACAAAATTCATTTCCAAACAAAATAATAAAGGGAAGTGTTATAATACCCACCTCTATTTTGATGTGTACTGTATGTACCCTTTCCAATTTGACCTTAAATTCTCAATATCTACGCGAAAATTAGTAAGATTTACATTGACATCCATAACGATTGCACAAAATTTCATTATCAACAATAAAACGCATAACATAACGATGTTATTAATTAAACTTTGGTGTAATGAATTTTATCTTCAAATGTTGGCAATTTAAATACAAAAGTTATGGATTCGAAGTTGATGATGTGAATTTATATTAAAATGTTGGGAAAATGATAGCCAAGGACGTATTCTGATAATTAATAACCAACAAGGACACTTTCAGCATTAACAAATATTCTCAGCATGTCCTTGGTGGGTATTAATTATTAAAACACGTCCTGAGCCATCATTTTCCCTAAAATGTTTGGATTTTTTTACATAACTTAAGGCTTGCATACGTACACGCCCAAGTACGAGGTGTGTACGTATTGTAGTATGTCCTTGGATAATGTATCGATATAAACCATTTCTGATCCATGCTTTACTTATTCGTTTGATTAATTTTCTCAGGTTTTAAGTACCCCATACATGAAAAGTGGAGCTTCCATGCAACTCCAGCAGGTAGCTAGAAATATTCTCTTCTTTCTATTAAGTTTCTTTATAAATTGTTACTTTTGTCGATAAAAGAAAGAAATATTCTAGCTATTTCTTCCTTCTGTTGTGCATGGTATGTGACTTTTGAAAACCTTTGTAACGAGTCTAGCGACCTTGAGTTTGATAGAATCAACACGTTCTAGATCATTTTGAGTTGGTTTTAATTTTATGTATATTTGGAAGAAATGCTGCAATACGTACCTTATACTTGGGGTATGTACGTTATACACCGCTTTATTTATTGCATTGATAACATTTGGAAATAAATTCGTAACATCGATCTTGAATTAATGACTTTTGTATAAGTTCATAATATCACCACTAACATCAATCTTAAATTCGTAACATCGATCTTGAATTAATGACTTTTGTATAACTTCTGTATTTGATCTCTCCTCGATGTACCCTTTGTCGAGTTCTTAATAAAATCTTGTTGCTTATCAAAAAAAAAAACTAATAACATTTTTAGGTTACGAATTTTTATCTTGATGCTGAGAATTTTCACCTAAACGTGATGAACTTCTTTGCAAATCTTATGAATATTAATATACTTTTTTTAATTGGATTTGTATTGTAGCACTTTTCTATGTTTGGAATCAATTACCTCTATATAAAACAGATGAAGTGCTCCATAGTTTTTTTTTTGGTAAGTAAGTGCTCCATAGTTCTTGCTAATTCTTTCGAAATTGATCATAAAGCATCTTTTATTTAATGCAGAATCCTGGTAAATCAAAGGAAGATGAAGGACCGAAGCAAGATCTCAGAAGTAGAGGGCTATGTTTGGTGCCAGTTTCGAGCACCTACCCCGTTACTCATGAGACGACGGTCGATTTTTGGACCCCAACATTTGGAGGAACCTACAGATAAAGAGGTATCAATAGAAGCGATCAACATAAGGGCATGGACCGATTCGCGGCCCCTGCAACTAGTAAATAAGTTGGGGAACGATAAAGATCGATAAAAGTGAAGAAGGAAACACCGGCAGGGGCCCATACGACCATGCTTTGGAATCCGTGCTTCTTGCGATTCTCGTTGCGTCAGCCGACTGGAAGAAATGAAAATATACAGAATTTTAGAACTGGGAATCAGTAGCGGATGGAAGAGGAAAATAAGGTGATGGAGAAAGAAAAGGAAATGACCCTATAAAGGGCAGAGGATTGCTGGGCCAGCTACAAGCAAAATGATGGCTTTGGAAGATATTAGGGACTAGTGGACTCGAATGTGTAGTCTTGTAAAAATTGAAGAATGATGATGAAAGATTGGGGTTAGGAATGAGAATATATAGGTGTATCCAGTATGAGAGAAAAGATTTGTACTAGTTTAGGGTAAAAGTATTCGATTTTAACAGGATGATTGTAACATTTTCGGAGCCTCTACAGTCACAGTGTAAGGTCTATCACCGAACGTATAGAGTCCGTATAAGTAGGTGACTCTAAAGGCTCCAGAATTATTAGTTCCCGCGCAAGCACTGAATACTTTCTTCTTCTTTTTTCTAATTTTACAAAAGAATTAGTTGTAGTTGAATTTAGCTGAGGCTAAAGGAGCGTTCACTGTTGTATCACTTTTTTTTCTTTCTTTTTTTTCTTTGCAAAGGGCTTGCAGTGCCTTTAGTTTAAAGGAAACAAAAAGATGATAAGAAATGAAAAGGAATAATTCAATTCCAGAATAGGGAGAGTGAGAGTGAGAGTGGGGAGATATATTGATTGAAAATCCCACTTTTTTGATCTGTTTATATGTTTGGAATATGTTAGTGGAAGTCAGATATGGCCCACTGCCCCCCTCCTTTTTAGGGTTTCCCTTATGTTTTCCTTTCTCCTTTTATCTTTTCTCTTGTTTTATTCTTGTTTAAGAAATAGAGGGATATGGGGTCCCGGTGCTGTCAACCCATGCTTTTGTGCTTTTCATCCATTGGTCACTTTGAAGTGCCTCCCTTGGATGGTGAGGAGGAGCCAAAACCCCTCTCTCTCTTTTCTCTCTCTCTCTCTCTCTCTCTCTCTCTCTCTCTCTCTCTCTCTCTCTCTCTCTCTCTCTCTCTCTCTCTCTCTCTCTCTCTCTCTCTCTCTCTCTCTCTCTCTCTGCATATGTGCACCTCGGCTGATCTTTGGGGAGCTAAAATCACGTTCATTAGAGGGAGACCAATGAAAGGCCAAGTCTTGTATGTAGCCATGCAGAGTTGATAACACCTAAAATATTTCAAACCCAAGGCCTAAGCGAAAGCAGTCTGCAAGTCTCATGCCTTAACCGCTCGCGTCTGGGTCAAGTGTCAACCCATTCGGGTGGAGATTATCCTTTTGTTTTGCAAACCAACATTTGAAAGTCTTGGGACATGGTCACATTGCAAACTTTTATAATTCTAGTGGACTTGGCTAGATATGCTTGCGATGTCAGCCTTGAAACGAAAAACTTTGCTGAAAAGTAGACAGAAACAGAATATTTTTCCTTCTATCTTTCTTTTCTCCCTTTGTTTTTTTTGTTAAATTCGAAAACAGTATCTTGATTTTTTTTTCTTCACTTTGTAGATATATTGTAAAAGTGAAGATCGAACAACAGAAGCCTCCATGGATGCAATGCAGTTGTTAATTTTTGTTTCTCTTTGTTTAATTCTTAATTTACTATTTTATTAATTAAAAATCTTCGGCATCTTAAATGGTTCGAAACGAGCCGCTTTTTTAAGGGACTCTTTACAACATGTTTTAAACAAATAAAACGACTTGATCATTTGTGTTTGACTCACCTCGGAATCTCACACAATCGGCTGTATATTTGCCCCGTTCAGCTAAATAAGCCAACTGGCTTATTTTTTTGTTCTTATTCAATTTTTTTTCGTATTTGTTAGTTTATTATCAATTTTTTGGGAATTATTGCATCGTCATGACAAGAGGAATCTAAAAAGTAAAAAATTATGATCGAAATCCAATTTTTTTTTAATAAAGACGAAAAAATTGGCTTATTGGCTTTTTTTTGTCTTTATTCAAAAAAATTAGGTTTCGATCGTAATTTTTTACTTTTTAGATTCCTTTTGTCATGACGATGCAATAATTCCCAAAAAATTGACGATAAACGAACAAATACGAATTTTTTTTGAATAAGAACAAAAAAATAAACCAATTGACTTATTTAGCCGAACGGGACCTTAAGTGTACACCCAAATAGTGTACCCATAATTTCTTTTCAAAGGAATCTTGACTGATAATTGATCAAGTGCTTTAACACCTACTTTACCACCAACAATTTCTCTATTATTTGAATAATAGGAGAATATTCTGAGCTTACGTTTACTTAATTATCCAAAAACTGTAAAACGAAATATAAAGTAATATTTATTTTCATAGGCACCACTACCTGAAGATCTATTAAATCATTTGTAATTAATTTGAAGATGTGAGTATTAGCTTAGCTTAGAAGCACAAATGAATGCAAAAAGGGAAGAATCGATCTGACCATACATCATATAATCATGCTTCTGTATAAAGCATGCCCTTTTTAAAAAAAATAAAAAATAGGCCCATTTTAAATAATTCCTTCTTTTTTCATTATTTGAGTGAAGATCGTACAAAAAAAACCCCTGGAAAAAAGAAGGAATAATTTAAAATGCATGGGCCTATTTTTTTACGAAATCCGCCTTTGACATAACTCCCCTGAATTAGAAGAAGCTTTTGAGAAGGTCAAATAAAAAACTTGCTCTTCCTCCGTAAAAAATTCTCCACGAAAAAAATCGGAATTCTAATAAATGCAACTGGAATTAAAGATCTATTCAGCAGCCCGAGACCACTGGTTTTGGAGTGCTTACAATCAAAGATGTAAGCAAGGGGCTGGCATAGTGCATGGTCAAAAGCCTGGGGTTAAGGTTTGTTCTTTCCGACTTCAAGTGAGGCTTTTACTAGTGGACAGTGAAATTTATGGTTCTTCAAAATTAGTCGAAGAATGCATAAGCTGCCCGAGATACCTTGTTATAAATAAATAAAAAAAGGAAGTATGTCAGTCCTACTACTGATTGTGCAGATGTTGCTATAGTGTTTATGGTCAGAGACGGAACTAAGCTTCGGCTTATGGGGTCAAGGCCCCCACGTGGTTTTGGGTTTTTTTTTTCCAAATTTTAATATTAATATTAGTTATTTTTTGTTTGTTAAGAATATTTAGATATTGTGTTTTGTATTAGTTGTTATTTAAATATTTAGATGTTTACGAATGTGTCCATTTTGAGTCCCAAAATCCAACCCCTCCCTCTGCGCACGGTCTCCAAGCTTTTTCTTCAATTATTAGTTTCATTTCTCTTTTTATCTGTCTCCATTCGTTACCAAAAAAAACTTCCCTCAAAACCTAAATCAAACAAACTAGCTATTAGATTCCCGAATCTTGAAATTTCAAAATCTTGTTGATCATAGTTTGGCCTCTGCGTTTAGAAAATCCTGGTTCCGTCCTTGTTTATGGTTCTAAAGTTTTGGACCAATAATCACGGACCACAGAATATTTTCTCTTGATAGGTCCAAGATCAAAGCAGAGTGTTAATTTTTTGGCAAAAGTGTGAAGGACAGTTACAAAAGGCAAAAGTTTTGATGCATATGCTTAATTCATTGCTTTTACAAATTGGCTCCAATGAACCTTACCACCATTGTTTTTTTACTTTCCCTTCAGCCTCTAGGTCAAATGTTTTGGTTCCAATCCAATGGGTCTTCTATATAAGAAAGATTAAAACTCTCTTCTTCTTCTTCTTCTTGACCAAAGACAAAAACCCTGTTTCTTGTCTACTAGTACAAATTCAAAATCTATCGATATATAGACTCCATGAACGCTAAGGGTTGGCCTAGTGGTCAAGATTTGATACTCCGTATTTAGGAGTTTGCTCCCTCCTAAGATCTCATGTTCGAAATCCGATTACGTGCTATCAACTTTTTTTAAGACCAGTCCATTTAGGCCTTTGCCCTAGCTTTAATCGAGACTCCTTAAAGTGGACGATGGAATTGGTCCCCGGGATCAGTCCAGATGCGCGTAAACTAGCCCAGACACCTGAGTTATATATATATATATATATATATATATATATAGTATTCCATGTAAGATGTAAGCACAAACGTACGCACCACCAAGTAGATGATATAACACATTCATCAGCTACCAACTTACCAGTACAACATTCTTGACTGACAATTAGAAAATGAAAATTTCGGTTTATAATACTCGTTTCTTTAATCTAGTTTTCTTGCACTCCTGAGAAAGTTCACTCCATCATCATATATAATACTTTCATAAACTACTAGGAGTAAAATACTATAGCAATTTTAGGTTTCTGTCACGAGGAGAGCCATGGAATTAAGTATTACGAAGAAAAGTACTTCCCTCCGTCCATTTTTAAGTGTTCTGCTTCGTAACTCTAACTTATTAAGGAGACATCAACATTACACATTTCATATCAACTTTTATCTCCACTTTCCCTACTTATCCTTTAAGGAGACATCATCATTACACTTTTACTCACTAACTTTTCAAAATGAAATCTACTTTTAGGGGCAAAATAGAAAATACACTAACTTTTACCCACTAACTTTACAAAATGGACACTTATTAAGGGACAATCTAAAATGGAATATTGGACTGGGACGGAGGGAGTACCACCCAAGAAGAATTTAAAAGACATTAGAGCTGGAAAATAAAAAAAAACCTCAAAAATTGACTGGTGAGGTAAGACGAGAAAGGGGAGGGAGAAGTGGAAGAATTTGATCTAAAGTCTTTTTCTTTTCGCGTTTTGAGTCCGAAAGGAAAATAGATGAAGGGGTACTATGGACCGGATGATGACGTGAGAGCTACAGAAGCGAATTGAACCAAGGTTCAAATTTCATTAATAAAAGAAAATAAAGGAAAGTGGAATATGTGATCATCGTACGTAATACTCCCTCCATCTCTAAATAGATGTTCGGCGCGCAATTCTAGGTATTTGTTTCGTTAAAAAAATCAATTTTTTTTTCACAAATGAATAGATAGCAATGAGTTCTAGTATTAGATTGTGAAAAAATTAGATTTTTTAACGAAAAATATGCATCTTTTGTAAGGCCTAGGTTTGCGCGCCGGACACTTATTTAGGGACATAGGGAGTAATATATTTTCATCTTTTCCGCCTAATTTTCTCGTTTATGCAGTCTAAAAATCACTCTGAGGCTTGAAATTCAATTCTCTATCGATGTTGGGTTGGATAGGTAGAGATACTTATTCAGTTATATATATATGTGTGGCATTGAACTAATTTGATGCTTCTTAATTATGCGCTGTCAACGCAGAGGGTTAGCTCGAGTGGTAAGAATGGTGGAAGTAGCAAGTCTCTAGTTCGACTTCCACTACGAGCGTTCCGTATGACATCCATTTCACACCACCTTTTGCTTGCAAGAGGGTGACACAGCAAAAAGTTGCTCTTTCGTTTATCAATTTCAATCTTACCAAGTTCCTGGTTTTTCATCACTACCATCCAATTTTTTTTGATAATCAAAAGGGTGAGAGAGGCGACCAGCGTAGCAACTCCCCTTGGGCGTGACCATAGGGGCTTCCTACCTGCCAATGGAATGTCCAGTTCGAGCCATAGCTACCGTCCGGGAGGACGGGCCGTCACCACGGCACCACTTTAGTGCACAACTGGTGAAAAGTCCTCCCCTTTGGTCCGCAGACGAGTTTCGAGCACCTGCCGGGACTCGAACCTCCGTCTGCGTTAAGAGGAGTGGTGACCCTCACTAGCTGGGCTACCACCTCGGTGGTAAAACTAATAAGAAGTCACGGGCCGTCACTACCCATCCAATTACTCTTACAAAATACATCTACTCCAGATTATGACTTTGAAAGAAGTAAAATAATGGTCAACTGATTCATCTCTACGAGAGGAATTAAGTAATTCAGTCACAGGAAAAGAATAAGCAAACATACTTTTATCATTGAGAACAACCACTGTACTGAAGAGTAAACACATACAAATCACGTATTGAGTAAGGCAAGAATAATGTTTGCAAGCAGAAAGAAATAGGACATTTAAGTGACAGAAAGTGGTAAAAAAATATATGTAAGAATGACAAACAGTAATAATGTTGGTTCTGAATAGAAATTATTCAGCTCCCTTGAGTTTCTTTGTAATGCCGGCAATGTACTTCCCCTGGTGGAAAGCCTGCTCCAACTCGAGCTCAGATGGCTGCCTCGAGCCATCACCTGCGAAAGTCCCCGCACCATAAGGACTTCCGCCTTTCACTTGTTCCATCTCAAACATTCCAGCTCCGAACGTGTACCCGATGGGCACAAAGATCATCCCGTGGTGAACCAACTGGGTAATGGCAGTCAACCTAAGAAAAATTCCAAAGATCACAGTTAGTTTCCCCCTAAAATCACATATAACAGACACAGCACGTCACGGACACACTAACGCTGACACATTGTTTTCCCAAAAATTAGGACACGGAAATTTGGAGTTCATATGTGGCTATGTGGATGTGTTATTCAACTCATATAGAAATCAAAAACACCATTGCTATCAAATTAGGATAAAAGGAACAAAGATAAAATTACCAATTTACCATTATGCCGACAGTCACTAAATAAATATCCATGAACTAAGCATCCACGAGAATTTGGACCCTAATACAACTTTTTAAAATTGAATTATAACCTCATAATGTGTCCCCAAATTATTCACGGCATGTCTCATTTGTGTCCGAACAAATAAAATATGACGAAAATTAATAGGCTTATTCAACAATTGACACGAAGCCGGACCTGGACCGTGTGATGTCTGTTCTTCTTAGGTGCATTGTTTGTATAAAAACTACTACCAAACAGGAACTTACGCAGTAGTTTCTTGTCCCCCTCCTTGGGAACCAGTGCTATAGAAGATTCCAGCAGGTTTGCCTGCAAGCTGCTGGGATCGCCATAGACCTCCAGTTGCATCAAGAAATGCTTTGAATTGAGCAGCCATCATCCCAAATCTTGTGGGGAAGCCAAAAACAAACCCGTCAGCCTCGGCAAGCTCGGCAGGTGTAATAAGTGGCACATCACTCTTCGGAGGCGCGCTCATTTTGCTGAGCACCTCATGAGGTAGTGTCTCGGGCACCTGCTCCAAATGAAAGAGCATAGTGGTTTAGAAAGTCTAAAAATCAGGATTCAGCACTTGTTCCTCATGACGAAGTACAAGACCTAATCAAGGAAGACATACTAGTCTAAATTCTAAACAAGCATGTGTACACCAAAGCAAAACGAGTCAAGACTGGAAGAATTTGGAGGGATAAGTCCAGTCTTCTCCCAGAACATTAGGGAAGAGTGTGACCATTTTCTAATCTTCAGCAGGAGATTAACTAGAAGTAGTCTTTGGAAAACTGGAAAAAATGAGAAGATAATGTGAGGTTCTCTTTTACTTGGTTGCAGAAGAAAGTTTACGGGAAAATGTTTTAATCTGAGCCGATAAAAAAAAAAAAAAAAACTGTTTCTATCTTTCATGTGTTAATAGTTATTGTTGTACTGCCTACTAACCATAAAGAACCCTCATATATATTTTGAGAAGTGGAGGGAAACATTTTTATAACGAAGAACAGGAGGAGCAGAGAAAATAAAATTGGACAGACCAAACCATTTCCAGCTAGCAATCAAATAAAAAAGAAAACAAAAAGCTCTCAACACAGAGGAGGTGATTACTTATGAAGGGAGAACAACTGAGAAGCTTGATAAAAACAAAATTACCATATAGTGCAACAAGATATCGCCCACTGAGAGGGAGAATAATGACAGAACTCACGAATATGGATCACTTTAAAGAAGGTTCTAAATGACTTTGGGCAACTAAGAGATGTAGATGGACTCCTAGAAATAGTGGAGAAGATGTGAAATCCCAGCAACACATTAGAAATAGCAAAAACCTGAAAACTTGGAAACTAATCAGCAGTGTTTCAGTAAACAGAAAAACACACCCCCAACCAGATGGAAGAAAACATTATTTGATGGTATCAAGTCACTAGCAATGAAATGAACTTCATGCATCCCAGCATCTTTGGCAGCCAACCCATATTTTAAGATGCTGTAAAACTAACCAAAAGGTCCAGAACATTCAAAATTATTTTTTCGAACAGCTCTTTTTTTACATCAGAAGCCATTTGGGATCATTTTAGAACTTGTATTTTCCCATCAGAAGCCATTGGTTTCCTCCTACTTTTTCGTAGCTCGCCCTCAAATTGTGTTCTCTACAAATTTAATATGTCTTCGTCATCAACAAGAACTAAACCATGCAGTCTGAAAGAAGAAACCAGCAAACATATGCATGACTAGAAAGGCAAAGCACATCCTTTCTCATAGAAGCCTAATACATCAATACGATGAATTTTTTTCCATGTTGACAGTAGCTCCTTTTCCCTTTGGGAAGAAAAAATATAATCAACTAATGCACTGACAACTTCAACAAGCATTGCACACCTATTTTACTTGCTTTTGCTAAAAAAAGAAAAATGAAACAATATCAGTATTTACCTGCCATAGTTTTGCTTCAACTCCTTCCACAGAGGCAGCCCCTTTCTTTATCTGTTCTGCTAGTTTCTCAACATGTCCATACATAGAATAGTACCTAAAACAGGATAAAGCAAATAAGAAAAATTGGAAAATTGGAAGCGATGAGGAACGGAATGCAAAGAAGTACTTTAATTTGTTCAGCAATCTTATTTATTCAGGAGTTTCGGCTTCGAATTTTGTTAGGATCTTGTCTCTTATGAAATTATTTCTTATAATTGTTTTTATTTTGTTTTCGCTGGTGCCTATACCTATCTAAGAGGCATGGTTTTAATGGTTTCATTAAAGTCAATAGAAAATGATACTGGAGCGAAAATTCATTTTTGACAGAGTTGTGACTAGTGAGATTTCTTTTCTTTTTAAAGATATAGGGATTCCTTTCTGCAAGTGAAAGGTAAAACACAGAATACTTTCTACATGCTCATCGGTTAACATGTCTATGCTCTTCTAACAAGAATCAGATACGGATAGGTTCAATTTGGGGGCTAACACTCTGACTACTAATAGAAATAGTAATGAATGCTAAATTAAGGTACACATGGTGCATAAATACCAATTGTCCGATCACAATCTGCAAATTTAGATAAATGTGCAATCACAACACCAAAAGTTGAAGTGCCTTGCCTATCTAATCATCAACCAACATACCACATAGAAGGCAAACAAGGAAAACTACTGATTGACAGCTTCAGATAATGGATGCACAAGTCATGACAGTAACCAATATCAAAGCACACTCCAGGTTGTTGCATGGATGACATGACCAATATTGGTTAGCAAATCAGAGTATGATGCTTTTCGTACGATTAAATAGCAGTGCACAGATGCAAGGCCCAAAACCAAAGTGCAGGAAAACGCAAACATGGACCCAAATCTGTGCTGGGAATAACTGCAAAAGTGAACCTAAACCTGGCATCACGACGTTGACAACTAAGGATACCCTGCCTCCTGAAGTACTCACAAGGCTGTTATCAAACCATAATAAGAAATTTTCCTTCTCGCCTTAATTTTGATCCTCTCTATGCTTATGTACACATAACCCAAACGTATGGGGTCTCAAAGCACGGACCCAAAAAAACTCCAATGTCGCAGAGTGGCCTCCAAGCCGACGAGGAACAACCTAACTTGTGATTCTTTAGATGGTATATCAGCCTAAAGCATCCGATTAATGAAAGCTCATATTGAGACCAACTACTTCCAAGTTGTTGAAGCGGATATAAAACAATGTGTCACAAAATCTGGTAACAGGTTAACAATATTGACATGTAATTGGATATTTCAAGGATCGAATGTGGATAAAGAAGCAAAGAGACTTATATGCAGGATATGAGACAGAAGGCATGACACTTGCTGAAGCTCCCAAGAGGGATGGTTAAAATACAATGATATCATATATCAATATACCAAAAAAGACGAGAAAATAAAACTGCTCCTTATCTCATGTCTCCCGATGCTACTTCACTACTGTATTTTCAGAAACCAACTTCCAGAGGGATTCATTTGCAACAATGCGGATCGATTCTATTTACTGGTCAGCATAAAAAACAGTGCAGACCAACTTTATATGTGTTTTCTTTGAAACTAGGTACTGTGAGTTGTTTCCAATCTCTGCTTAGACAATGAGACAAAAGCTTACAGTACTTCAAGATCTTTATTCTTCCTAGATAATCAATTGAAAAACACTTCCATCGTGGTTTGGTAACTGCCAGATGCTATTATCTGCTGTTTTACCATTCAAAACTTTGGTGCTGATGGGGTGGGAACGACAACTTCTGGCTTCATTATGGTGATGTGTGCCCTTGAACTTAAACCTGCATTATTACTAATCGACCTCTTCCTATTTCACCAAGCAAATGTTGTTTTTCATTATTCTAACCTGAAAATGCCTTCAGAAATAGGATATTCAGCATTTTCTGGAAGAAAACACACATCACGATGTAATTTTCTGCACATTGTTTCTTATTCCTGCTTTGCTTTTGTTTTTCCTCATGCATTTGGTTGCACCATTTGAGACACAGCAGTCAAAAAACCTATGGCGCTAACTTCACTCAAGTCTCAAACACCAACGGTTCATGGATCGCACAGTTGTGATGTAGACTAGAGTTTATGGTTACAAAGGAGTTCTATGAAAGAGACCAAACTTGGGATATTGCATAGCCATATGGTCCATCAATTTCTGTTACCAGGAAACAACATTAAGGCAAAAGATTAACCGTTAACGGCATATTCTCAAAGACTTGCATATCCAAGTTCTACGGTGACACTAACTCAAGTTTCAAAACAAGTGAAGTCGAAGGAGATAGTTCTACTTCCCAAAGTTACCAAGCAAAACCTCAACAAAACCTAGAAACATAATTGGGCGCGCCATATTAGATTGTTCCGAAAATGCTTCCACGAAAGCCTTAATGCATTAATTCATTTTAATTAAACGCAACGAACACATCCTTGCAGAAACTTCAAAATTAGTAGTACTAACTATGCTTTTCCATCCATTTCAACAAATTTGACCAATTATTACTACAAATTAAGGTCTCTGATACAATTAACAGAGAAAGTAGAACATTTTCAACATCACAGCATAACTCAACAAATCTTTGCCCTAAATTACAACAAAAAATTAAAACAAAACAAAACTTCGCCGTTCAAAACCTAGAAACACAACATACAGATTCACCGCCAAAATCAGCCAGCACAAATTAAAAAGCAATACAATTGACAGATCAAGATAACAAAAGCACAAAAAAACTAGAGCGAGAAAGTACGGATACGAAACGATTGATCGGTTCTTACACGATATAGACTTTCGTAGCCATTGATCGACTCACAGGGAACACTCTCCAACTGTTGATCAAATTGCGCAACGTTGACGATTGAGAGCACGAGAGAGGGAAGCTGTATTTATAGTTGAACACCGGGATTAGTTAGCGTCGTAAATCATGGTTTAGCGACTAAAGCTTCCTCCGTCGGACGGCGTCGTTTTTATGTCACGGGGGTTGATGGGGTGGGGCCGGCAAGGAGACTAAATGATGAGATGATGTTGTCACGCCTATCATCATTTCATTTCTCCATTGCGAAAAGGCCACGGGTACTAGAGTAGAGGAGTCCAGATAATGCCAGATTAGTTAATATTTAATTATTGTGGTTGGGGGGGGGGTGTTTTTCTGAGGTGTTTTACCCGTTCGGCTAAATAAGTTAAGTGGCTTATTTTTTTTGTTTTTATTCAATTTTTTTTCGTATTTATTAGTTTTGTGTCAATTTTTTGGGGATTATTACATCTCAATGACGAGAGGAATCTAAAAAGTAAAAAAATTTTGATCGAAATCCAATTTTTTTTGAATAAAGCTGAAAAAATTGGCTTATTGACTTTCTTTTTTTTTCAAAAAATTAGGTTTCGATCGAAATTTTTTACTTTTTAGATTCCTCTCGTCATGGAGATACAATAATCCCCAAAAAATTAACGCAAAATTTAAAAATACAAAAAAAAATTAAATAAAGACAAAAAAAAAGTCACTTGACTTATTTAGCAGGACAACTTTAGTCAATGATGTCCCGGATCTGATGAGCGGTGTGGATTGGTGCATCTGAGCCGCCTATTTAGAGGAAGTCGAAAACAGACGATGCGGATGAAACTCTGTGAATCTGGACCGTTTGTTGGTTGGAAAACATTTGACTTTTACTAGATGCACGGGGTAAGAGATGGCGTACCGGAGGATGTGTAGACTCACCAAATCTCAGAGACTTTTTGACGACTTGCCTGTCAAAAGCTCCGCACGTTTTTTGAAAAGGAAATTGATGGAGTATTTGCGTTTCCTTTTTTGAATGGAGACGCTCCACTTTATTCATGAAACTTCACGTTGAAAGTGGAACGCCTGCATAAAAAAATGGAGCGTGAATATCAATTCCCTCTAAAAAATGACCAGAGTAGGTAAATGTTAAACTAGCTTTTATGTTTTATGTGCTTTCTTTATTTTTTTAGGACAAACAAATGCAAACTATAATGATGACCGACACAAGTTACATGGCTCATAGAACTTCCACGCTAGCATTGGTGGAATGTTCACTTCTCTCTCCAGTGGTCGGTGATCAAGGTTCGAGTCTTATGGGGAGTAGGTTTGGGGTTCAGGACTATGAATAACCTCTGAACCCCAGTTGATTAACATACTAACATCCCGCTAATCCCCACCAATGTATATTGTCTGGCAAAAAAAAAAAAAAAAAAGTTACACGGCCCATAGGCCCAACAAAGAGAACAGAGGGAGGACAAAAAAAAACTAACAGTAAAGGAAATAAGACTCGCCGAAACTTCGGTCTTCAAAGCTGTCCATTTTGTCTGAACTTCGCCGGAAGTTCACCAGAGTGTCCATTGGACAGCGTGATGAGGAACCACCCACAGCACTACCGAGAAGGAAACTATTGAGGGAGTAGTTTGCCCAAAAATCTATGGAGGAAACAAGAGGACGTGCTACAATGGGAAAGGACTTAAGCTAATTATGATTGTAGGTGTGAAATCATAATCCGATTTTTAATCGAGCAAGTGCATGTGAATTAGGGTCAAGTCAGGAAAATAGTTTTTTCTTTGCTGCATATTGAAGTTATCAAAATTTTCAATGGTGCCTCCTAAAAGTAGTACTAGTTTGAAAAAACAATAACTAATTAAGGAACTAGTAATAGTAAGCCAAAACAAATCACTTCATTGCAATAGAAATATCTAATTAAGTTGCAATTCGTGAACACAGCTGGATTTTGCATTAAAATGACAGGAGTACTTAAGTAAATTGAGCAAAACAAAAGACAGTGCTGGATCAAAACGACGACATCGGATTTTCCAGCAGATTAATTGACGTGTGAAATGCCGCGTCCTTACCTTTTATCACAGGGATCCATGACCGGCCGTAAGTAGTTTTTCAAATATATACCACTATCGAAATATTTGTGAATGACGACGAGGAATCTATCTCAATATTTTGTTTGTTCCAAGTCAAAATATCCCATAAAACCATCGAAACGCGACTAACAGTGGCAATAAGCTCAATACAGAAAATCTTTTTTATGTTTCTTTAATCATGCGTTAGGCACTTGGGTCACAAGAGTTAGAAAAATTTCAAGATGCCTCATTAGTGTATTGTGGAAATTAAACTCCAATTTCGTTCATTACGATTGTTGACCACTCCCACAACAGTTGGATCTAACAGTTGAACCTTTGTGCTTTTCACAAAGATTCTGAGCATGCAATGGGGTCAGATATCATGACAAAATCGACCCTAAAATAAAACAACTTAGTGGTAGTCTATTTATATATATATGGTTGGTTGACGAAAAACTGAGGTAGAGAGAGAAAAAACAATGCATACCACTAGAAGCCCGAAATGGTTGACCTGGTGGTCAAGACATGAGACTTTTAGGAGTTTGCTCGCTCTTAAGGGTTTAGGTTTGAATTTTGTTATCAACTAGATCGATCATTTGGAGCCTGTCCAAGCAACGTTTGCTTCAGCTTTATATTGGGCTCCCCGGAATTAGAAAATGGGATTTGGCTTCCAAGATTAGTCGAAGTGCGTGTAAGCTGGTCCGAACACCTGAGTTACGTTCCTAAATTTCTGGACTAAAAACACCAAGAATGTGCTAGGGAACGTACGTAAAACGTTGTCACGTCATGCAGGTAATTAAAATTCAAACGATAGCTTTCCTGAGTGGCAGTTTTTCCCTCAAAAGGTTTGAGAACGTATTTATAGGTCTGAAAAATCAAATAATTAACAAGGGCCAAGGCAGACAAGTGAGACAAGTTTCCAAATTTATACTATTGCTATTGGTTCAAAGCTTAGTTTCCAAATTTAACCCTAGTAAGATATTCTTACTGTAGGTTCAAAATTCAACCAATTATATTCCATTCAAATTAGAAAGAAGGAATTTTTGCTATATATGCGAATTGTCAAGAATGTGTTTCAAAGTTGAATAGAATTTGTAAATTGTCTAAGACTTGGGAGTTAATCTCTCTTACTCTATGTGTGGTAACTAACCAAGGTGTCCAGAAAAGTTGCGAGGGATGCTCATAATGTTGCTCAGCGTGCTTTACGCACGTAGTGTACTAGCTAGATATGTCTTCTTGATTAATTAATGATAAATGTTTTAGTTCCTAAAAGAAATGCGTGAATAATAGCTTGCTTGTGAAGTTTGAAGAACATATTTTAGTACCATATCAAACGAATTTATAACTTTTCTGTTTCAAATTAATACCAAAGCCTCTAGAAGCTTTTGTAACAGAAATTTGTTAAATGAATATACCTCGGATTTATCATCTTTAACAACTAGTTTTCCTGCCAATTAGCTCTAACCCAGTTGACGTATTAAATTCCTGCCTAACCCTCCACTGATGTATACAATATTGGCACACAAAAAAAGTACTTTTCCTCGTAGTATAGAGGGTACATACTACATACATCGTGCATGTATGACTCAAGGTAATTAATAATATTTTGATCTCACTTAATTACCAAAAATTTGGACTATAAATATAGAAATCTGGACAAAGACATCTGCAAATGTACCCTTGCAGTCTTTCTCGTCTAAGAGCATCTCCAACCCATGCTCTATTCCTCCATTTGAGAGTATAGAATTCCTCCAATCCATCCTCTCAAGCCTCCTCTATTTGAGAGGATGGGATTTTGATCCTCCATATTTAGAGGATGGGAGAAAATATGGAGGATCCCCTCTATAATACTATTCACCTTTTAAAATGGCATTTGTATCCTTTGAGCATCTTCAACACATATTCTATTCCTCCATTTGAGAGTATGGAACTCCTCCAACCCATCCTCTCAAGCCTCCTCTATTTTAGAGGGAAAAATAGAGGGTTTGTAGTTGGAGTAAATAGGAATAGTAATTTCCTATAAAATCACTTTAGGAATAAAAATAGAGTATTTTGATACTCTCAAATAGAGTATTGGATTGGAGATGCTCTAATGGCGGAGTATATTTTTTTCATTTTATGAACCCTAGCCTTGATTGTCCTGGACCTATGAAGGAATAACTTTTTCATAAGTTTCAAACTTTTGACCAAGGCTTGCAGTGTAAGATTGTTTTGCCAAAGCTTGAATTATGTATGCATCATCATCTTCAACCATTTTCTTCTTTTGTTCTGCAAATATTGGCCCACCAGTAAGACTTTTCAGGGTCTTGGACAAACATGAATTTTTAAGTCTGATTTTGTGAGTTGAGGTGTTTCCACTGCGTGGAATATATATGGTAGGAAGCGGGGGAGCTGCTGTCCCGGCCCATCAGGTCTTGCTCCGATAATCAGTAACGTTCACTTCGTAGAGCTCGTCAAGTAGAACAAGTGTATCAAAAATTAGCTCGATCGAATATCATTAAGTGCCTTATCAAAACATTTTTATCTTGAAAAGAATGGATCCGAAACATTGGATCAAATCCACTGGAACCCATTATTGGCAAGTTATATGTGTTCTGATCAGGCACTTAATGATATCCGATTGAGCTAATTTTTGATACACTTGTTCTACTTGACGAGCGCTACGAAGTGAATGTTACCGATCATCGGAGCAAGACCGGAGCGAGCCTCGATGGATCAAATCCACTGGAACCCATTATTGGCAAGTTATATGTGTTCCGATCAGGCACTTAATGATATCTGATTGAGCTAATTTTTGGTACACTTGTTCTACTTGACGAGCTCTACGAAGTGAATGTTACCGATCATCGGAGCAAGACCGGAGCGAGCCTCGATGGGCTGGGACAGCAGGCTGCTGCCCCTTAAAGGGACAGCAGCACCCCCGCTTCCCATTTAGTACGTACCTATTGCGCTAGCCACCATTAATTCTTTGTTTCCATGATTCATTATTTAAAGGGAGAGGGCCCTCACTAAAGGCATGAAGACAATTTGGATTTCACTTCACGAATCCAATACGCTTGACCCTCCCTCAACCATCCCCCTACTCATTATTATGTTGATCAATTTTCATTGCGTTGCTCGCAAAGGCACATATTGACCAATACTCTCTCTCTCTCTCTCTCTCTCTCTCTCTATCTCAGTTTGCTACTTTTGGGGGTGGCAGCCATGCGTTGGCGTTATGTATAATGCAAAGGTCGGTCTACCTATTGGGCTGGAGATATCGTCAATGCAGCTCGATATATAATTAATGATATGTGGGTTTGGCAATCCGCTCCATCCCGCCCTGAACAAGGCGGGTTCCGACAAATTTTTGGGTATCGGGTTGGGTTCGGAGGAGAATAGGAATCCCAGTTTGGGATGATGTCATCCCGCCTTATATTTTAGCTTATAAAATTACGCATGCCTGTACCTAAATGTACGGCTCAGACATCATAGATTTTGTGGGATTTTGATTGGTATGCCATTGTTGGTACGGTACTTGGATATCTCCCCAAGGTGGAGATTTGTAGTTTTTTGGCTCGTTTTGGACTTCTCGGTCTCCATGGTCCGGACCAGCGCGTATTCTACATTTCTGGAGCTTGCTGTTTTTTTTGTCCGGACCAGCGTGCGCGTTTCAGCCGATTTTGGTTATATTCTGGACTTCCTAAAGATTGATTTTGGATTTTCCTCTTTGGTTTTAGACTCTATATACAAAGGAAACATAATTTGGCAAGGATTCTGGCTTTAGGAAGCAACTTGTGGCTATAAATATAGCATTGCTCTCTCATTAGGGTTTGGACTTCTTGAGTGAATCCCTCTAAGAGGCCCCTAGGGGGTCTCATCTGTAGAACCTTAATTAAGGTTCGTCTGTTCGATCTTCATCTACATCTGGTTGCCCCTTTCATGGTGGGTTCTGTAGTCCTTCGGCCATCTGAAAGATCATTTATTTTGTCGATTCTTTCTTGAGAATCATCTGCATCTATGTGACATCCGGTCACATCTGTGGAACTACGTTCCGTCTGTGTCTCTTGGTTAAAAACCATTGGGGTTTTGTGAGACTTGATGATAGAGAGTTTGTATTTGGTGAGAGATTCCAATCGGGTTTTCTATTTGGTGAGAGAACTTGTATTTTGGGATTGGTGAGAGTCTCTTTGTGAGAGCTTTGTTTGTTCGTCACCATTGTAACTCTTCGGAGCATCGTTCTCTTCACATAGTGGAATCGTCTTTCGTTCGCTTGCCCGTGGAGTAGGTTTACAGTCGTAAACCGAACCACCGATATCCTGGTCTCTCTTATTTGTTTTTTTTTGTTTGGTACGTTTGATTTCTCCGTTGATTTTTCGCATATGTTTGGTTTGGTTATTTTCCCAATATCATGAACATCAGTAATCGTCGGGTTGCGGTTGGGTCCTTTGGGGGCCCGCCGCACAACAGATTTACCATCTTATTTTCACCTTAAAATACCATTTAATGTATTACTAACAATTTTCACCCTTTTTTCTTCTTCTTTTTTCTTGGTAATGTAAGGTGTCCCGGGCCAGCTTGCGCGCACCTCGGATTAATCCCTATAGCCCCTCCCACAACCATTTCATATGTTTACGCGCGGGATGAGGTGGCCTCAAGGGGAATACAAACTGAGGATACAATATTCGTGATTATCTGTATCCTACATTTGTTAGCTATGCTTAAAGGAAGCAGCTGGCCAAATCTGACTACTAGGAATCAAGTCATGCAGGCACTAACTTGTGATTATAACTTCCATTAATTTTGTTTTGAGACTTTCCTATCTCTGGTTTATGATAGAAATTTGGTTATCGTTGTTGGCACCATTGCTACAGGCGAAAAAGACGTGACCGTGAACCTAAAGCTTCTTTTTAGGATAATAATCAAGCAATTGAAGATTTGGTCTAGTCAAGGAATAACATGATTATTTTGCATACCGGGAATTGATTTTGGAATATAGGAGATATCATCGTACGCTCAAAGTTAAAGTCTTGTATTCTACAGCAACTAGCAAAGATATGGTGGTGGAATGATATGTTGCATAAATTCATTGTACTTTGTATGATGCATCAATTCATGTTACCCTTTTGTTAGTTTAATTTAAGATGTACGGATGATTAAAAAAATTAAAGTGTGACATTTAATTTCCTTTGACAATTTCTATTTAGAATTCTTAGTCGAGGCATGCATAATCAAGCATCTATATGGGCACGAGCTACTAACCAGAAAATTAAGGAGGAACGCTCTTTTTATTTACGTGGAACTCTAGGTGAATAGGACCTCAAAATGTTGGCCAAATCGAGCTAAACTTCTTCGTGCGTAGCCCAGATTTTTTGGACCGGTCCATAATTTCCCCGTCACAGATTATGACATGCCTTGAAAAAGGGAGGGCTACTACTTAATGGCATGAATATAAAATGGGCCAAATCGAATCTAAAACATACGTTTGTTCCGAAAATAAGTGAGTCAACCCAACTCATTCTATTTTACTTACTCCGTATTTTTTAATATCTCAGCAAGTTCGGATCAAGTTACGTGCACAGCTGCTAAGACGGGTGTTTCCGGTAGTAAAAAATTTGTAGATTTTTATTTGTGGTCGAGAAGTTATTAGGTGTTTCCGGTAGTGAATAAGTTGTTGATTGCTTTGTGAATAGAGTTACTGTAGCAAAAAAGATTTTTGTTGACAACTTTTTTGTTGGTAGAAACGAAATAGTAAAATACTGAAATTTTTTATTAATAGAAACAAAATGATAAAATGCGTTAAGTTTTTTTTGTGATTTTTGTTAGTAGAAACACCCCCTAATTCTTATAGATATCCATTCTGCACCTAATTGACTATAAAGTTAGTGGTCACCAACACGGGAATTTGGGCATCTCACCAAATTGAACAAGTCCGCCCACTCTGTTGGCCTCTCTATGCCTACGTTTCTACAATGGCAAATCAAGATTCAATGGATTTAAACTACAAAAGAACGACGACAGCAATAATCATGTACAAAGTGTCCCAACTGATTCTTTCATTAATTAGTGCAACAATCAACAAGAGTCACAAGTCCAGTATTTGTAGTATCAGAAAAAATAAGACAATAATTATAAGAACCAGAATTAGAATTCCAATTAATTAATAAAAGCCTTTGAATTCCTGTTCAAGCGCCTCCTCCAACAAAACTTCAGACTGCTCCATCAACTCAGGACTCAGTCTGAACATAAGAACACAAAACTCCATCTGATTCAGCGCCCCATCGCCGTCCAAATCCCCTTCCCTCAACATACTCCTCAGGTCACCGTCGCTCAATCCCTGCAACCCCAACACGGCGGCGTTTCTCTTCAGGCTATCGAACGTGATCGCCCCTTTATCACCGTCCGCCAGCAGCTCAAACCCATTACACAGCTCCCCGATCAGCCCTTCCCCGCCCAATTTCTCGGCCATTATGGGTAACATGTCTTCAAAACTCGGTTGGGCACTATTCGACGCCATTGAACAAGAGCGAGGAATTGGTTTCTTGGATTAGTCTGGGTTGCCGATAAGATAGTTGTGATTCGTGTATGCTGGTTCGGGAGTTGTGAGAAATAAAAAGAGAGAGAGAAAGTTGTGTAGTTAGAGAGAGAGAGAGAGAGAGGTGGGTTTTTTTTGGGGATGAGAAAGGGGAAGGGGATTAAATAGGGGGTTTGGGATTTCGGAGAAGGAGAGAGTGCCATGGGAAGACAGCTCAGGGACAGGCAACCCAGTGGTCGGTTTGATCCAGTAAAAATTGGCAAAATTGCCTGTCTCGCTTTCGGAGAAGCTGTGTTGAACAGGGTATTATCGTCCATTACGACGAAGGTCAGCGGAGTTTTGGAACTTATCCTGTAGCTTCCACTGTTGCATTTTTTTATTCTTCCGGAGCACGGATGGAGTCCGCGTTGTTTAAGTTTTTTTAATCCGTCTATGAATACCGACGGGTAGGTGTGCAAACGACCAAACTATTCGCGAGCAGCGTTCAGCTCGAGTTTTAGACTCATTTAGTAAACAAATCGAGCTCGATCTCTAAAAGCTCGGCTCAGCTCGTTTTATAGACTCGACTCTTTTAAAGAGGCAGGAAATTAGTCAGACTCGACTCATTAAGGGCTTGGAAATTAGTCAGACTCGACTCATCAAGGGCTCAGCTCGTTTACAGGCAAGCCAAGTTTGAGCTCGAGTTTTGGGCTCGTTTAGTAGACAAACCGAACCTAAACTCTATAAAGCTCGACTTGGCTCGTTTGCACCCATACCGACGTCTTGTTGTACAATTGCTTACCTTGGGTCCACCTTGGAGCACGGGCGGCATTTTTTATTCTTTCGGAGCACAGATGTAGACATGTAGTCCACGTTGTTTTAAGTTTTTTTAATTCGTCTATGGATACCGACGAGTAGGGCTGCAAACGAACTGAGTTTTTCGCGAGTAGCGCTCAGCTCGAGCTGAGCTTGAGTTTTAAGCTCGTTTAGTAAACAAGTCGAGCTCAATCTCCAAAAGCTCGGCTCAACTCGTTTTATAGACTCGACTCTTTTAAAGAGGCAGGAAATTAGTCAGGCTCGACTCATTAAGGGCTCAGCTCATTTACAGGCAAGCCAAGCTTGAGCTTGAGTTTTGGGCTCGTTTAGTAAACGAGCCGAGCCTGAACTCTATAAAGCTTGACTCGGCTCGTTTGCATCCCTACCAACGGCTTGTTGTACAATTGCTTACCTTAGGTCCACCTCGGTTCCCATACCAACAAATCGAGACGTTCATTTTTTTTCAGAGTAATTTTTCAATATGTCCCATAGAAATACACTTCATCCAATATTGACAAGTGTTTGATCAATTTGTTCAACTTTTTTGTTTAAAATTCTTGACTGCAGATTCTAAACTAAAAGTTGAACGAATTGATCAAGAGTTGTCAATATCTGCATAAACAAATCTTTTAAGGGCAAATTAAAACATTACTCTTGGGAAAATTGCATGTCTCGGGTCATATTTGTGTGGGTCAAGAAGTGGGCCCCGCTCAAGAAGTCGGTACACAATCAGTACCAAGTCTAATCTTTTTCTTTCTTTCTTTTTTTCCTTCATAGTATCTGTGAAGTTTTCTATGGCATAAGTATATATACGTGTACCTATCAGAATCTCTTATTACTCTACACACTTCTAATGGCCTCTAATTCTATAGTCTAGCAAACACACAAATCCAGGTTATGTGCCATATATAGCTTGTGGTCCTGTTGAATGGGATTGAGTGGCTGTATCCTTGTTAAGTTCTAACATGGAGGAGAAGATAAATCTGTTGGAAAAATCTCGGCAGCCACGTAACATTCCAGAGAACAATCTCATTTCCAATAATAAAATTACAGGAATAAAACGAATTACAAGATACAAAACAATTTACAGAATACGAAGAACGAGATTCAAACTGTTTTTTATTTTACAGAACATCGAACCGAGGCCTGTGTATTACCACAGTCACCTTAAGAAATATTCGCCGCCTACCGTGGGTGTTGTAGGTTGCGTCGGCGACTTTCTCCCAGGGTTGGCTCGGTTGAACCGCAGGCCGTCGGAACACCACCGAAGACCGCCTTGGCGAACTGACTACCGCCTGCCTCTCTCTCTCAAGAACGAATATTGAATATGCTGAAAGGTTGCGAATTTGCTTGTGATTTCTCCAAGAACATGAGCCCCCTTTTATAGAGTTAGGGTAGCCTATGAGAGATGAATGCTGCCATGAATTCAGCCATTAAATCGCCATCAAATGCTGATATGAATTCAGCCATTTGAATGAGGGAGGTTACAAGAATGAATGTCCATCATGGTGAGGGGTTACAGAAGTTACGAAATCCACACATCAATACGTCTATTGATTGTGGTGCGTCCAGATATAACGAACCCGGGACATGCACGGTTGCCTCGGGAGACCCTCCGGTAGCCCCGATTTCATTCATCCGAAATTCCGTAAATTTCCAACAAAATCTATCCATTTTCTCAAGATTGGAATTGTCTCCGAGGGAAGGGAAAAAAATTGTTGAATTGACCCCAATGGTTTAGATGTATCTTCTTATAATACACATCCACAAGGCGGCGCCTAATGAATAGAGAAATGATCAATAGCCAATGCCAATAGTATCCATTTCAAAGTGTCTAAATCAAGTTGCCCACCGGGTACCAGGCTTGGGTGGTGTTTACCTATTTTTTCCTTCGATCGAAATCGACGGAGATTTCGGGAAACAAAGCCAACAACAAAAAGAAAAGGCGAATGCGGCTTGTCTCCACAAACGAATTTGAGGTTCCTTGCCGTATTTCAGGACTTCACCGGAAGAGAAATGGCGAATGAATCAAATGCTATTTTTGGTGGTGATGAATCGACACGTAAAAGAAGACCGTCACCCGCCGATCTTCAAGAATGAAATCAACCCATCGATTGGGCGGAGTGGATTGATGGTTTAGTGAAGTGGGGTGGAGCGGAAGAAAAATAACAAATGGACTTTGTTATTTTTCGAAGGTAGAATTACAATCAAGAAGGACGGATCCCCATTGAAAGTAAGGGAGTTAATTTAATCCTACTCCTAGGAAGACAAAAATTAGAACAAAGTGAAGACTTTGATTTCGTTGAAGGGGGTTTACAATGAAGCCAAAAGAGGCTTTTTATAGAGAAAATGTGCAGGAAATAACTTCATAACTTCTCACTATTCTTAATCATCTTCCAAGTGTCCAAATAACTTCCCACAAACTCCAAAGTGTGTAGGAGCATGCCACTTGTCCAAATAACTTCTCTTCAACTTCAAAGTATGTAGGAACAAGCCAAGTGTCCTACATGCAAATACAAACAAATAAAAGAAATAAAAACTAGTTATATTATTAATACGAAATAATAAAATAGGAAGCATTCTCATAATCGCCACCTTCCGGTCGATAATCGACAGGCGGTAAATATATGGTACAAACAATGCCCCCCTTATTCATTTGGGTGAAGTGCTAACGTAACCCAAGTGAATAATGTAACTAATTTTAAATCACCCTTCTGTCGATATCGACGGGTGATAAATCAACGTACCTTTTCACTTTTCGACTGATATAACAAAGCCTTAAAGGCTTAAAAAATCACTGTCGAGAGTAACATGGTGTCATGCTTGTCTGTCGATAATTTCCTTCAACTAATTCCTACTGAAAGGAAACGAGGAAATGTGATCAATTGGAGTATTATGACCCTTAGCACAATTGGCATGCGTAAACCATTAATCAACAGAGATTGGTTTATTTCGAGCCAAGTATCCTGATGGATTGTCAATCGACGGAGCCAAGTATCTATCGACGGAGCCAAGTATCCATCGACGGAGCCAAGTATCCTGATGGATTGTCAATCGACGGAGGGAAAGCTATCAAAACCAGTATTATGGTTTTTTATTTTATCACTCACGGCCTTAAAGCCCATTCCTCCTGGGAAAATACATCCGAGATTTCGGAAAACAAAGTCGAAACAAGAGTAAGGGCCAAAAGCAATAATTTCTTTTGGATTTGGAGGCCAATGGAGCGCAACCTCCAATAATAATAGCATGAACATCCTTTACGTCGAAGATCGACAGGTTGCATCTAATGATAGACTGGGAACAAATTTGTTCTCTGTTTGATATCAAGAATAAGCCAACAAATGGCTGTCTTTAAATGAATACAATATCAAGCCTAATAATTAAGGCTTTCATTTGAATCGTTTCACTGGGTAAAGTACCAACATGACGCAAATGTTCATTTGATCTCATTAAATTTTTACTGATCAAAACTTTTCAATCCCAGAAACTGATTTTTCCATTGCTAAAGAAGGACTTTTATTGGACAAACGAAATGTGGAAGCCTTGCAAGGCCTTTTAACCCCAGAATCCTCCAACAATTGTCCATCAAAGGGCTAGCCTTCCTTGAACAAATAAATTGTTTAGGCCTTTCATACCATGCTTTTATATTTACGTAATTTGGCTTCACATGGATGAGTTTTGCCCCCCATGGGCATAGCCTTTCAATGATGCCAAGAATTCACAGATTGTCCCATTTTATAAAGATCAATCATACAATCAAATGGCATTTTTTGAACACGTAAATTGACCAAGTCTTCATATTAGACTAGAATTTCATCTCTTACATTTGTTTATAATGAACCCTCTAATTTGGGTTCATATTCAAAACAAACAAAGCCATGTAGCCCGTCGAGGAGCAATTGCAACACAGCCATCACAGTGGCTTTATGCACACCCGAATGAGGTCTTCACTCCAATTAATGTTTCAATCAAACAGGCTAACACTAATTCAAAATTGGATTAATGTATTAAGCCATATGATAGTCTCCTGCACCATTTCTTACCAACGAGACTTTCCATGCACATCAATGGCCAAATTAACAGTTACATTTGTTCCAATTAGGGACAAGAAGTAAAGACAAATTCTTTACAAGGCAAATTAATGCCTCTGTTGAACCTTTTTTTGTCAAAGGAAGAGACATGGTTCAAATCTCTCAAACAGTTGGCCAACAATTGGCCGGCTTCTTTTGAACAATAAATTGCTTTCAAGCCCATCATGCAAAGCTTGAAAATTATTAGTATTTTTTTACATTTGATCCGGAACCTGACTGTTCCAATTGGCCAACAATTGGCCGTTTATCTATTACGAAAATTATCAAAAACCTTGTAAGGTTTTCTTTTCACAAATGATTTCACCATTACTTCCGATTTAGAAATGATGCCCTCCTTCTAGCGCCAAAATTGTTTACCTATTTTTTCCTTCGATCGAAATCGACGGAGATTTCGGGAAACAAAGCCAACAACAAAAAGAAAAGGCGAATGCGGCTTGTCTCCACAAACGAATTTGAGGTTCCTTGCCGTATTTCAGGACTTCACCGGAAGAGAAATGGCGAATGAATCAAATGCTATTTTTGGTGGTGATGAATCGACACGTAAAAGAAGACCGTCACCCGCCGATCTTCAAGAATGAAATCAACCCATCGATTGGGCGGAGTGGATTGATGGTTTAGTGAAGTGGGGTGGAGCGGAAGAAAAATAACAAATGGACTTTGTTATTTTTCGAAGGTAGAATTACAATCAAGAAGGACGGATCCCCATTGAAAGTAAGGGAGTTAATTTAATCCTACTCCTAGGAAGACAAAAATTAGAACAAAGTGAAGACTTTGATTTCGTTGAAGGGGGTTTACAATGAAGCCAAAAGAGGCTTTTTATAGAGAAAATGTGCAGGAAATAACTTCATAACTTCTCACTATTCTTAATCATCTTCCAAGTGTCCAAATAACTTCCCACAAACTCCAAAGTGTGTAGAAGCATGCCACTTGTCCAAATAACTTCTCTTCAACTTCAAAGTATGTAGGAACAAGCCAAGTGTCCTACATGCAAATACAAACAAATAAAAGAAATAAAAACTAGTTATATTATTAATACGAAATAATAAAATAGGAAGCATTCTCATAATCGCCACCTTCCGGTCGATAATCGACAGGCGGTAAATATATGGTACAAACAGGTGGCCAGTCGCATTCGTTAATCAAAGCAATGGCAGTGTCACGTACCCCAACTGCCACGATATGAAGCAAAATTGTGCATGACCTTTGTTAGAATAAAAAGATATAATAAATAAAATCGTGATCTTGAGATTGTGATTTGATTGTAATTAGAATGATTTTCTTTCATAGTTAATTAGTATGATTTCATTCCATAATTAGGCTATCTCTCCGATATAAATAGAGGGCTCATTGTAAGGTTCCATATATCGAATTCAATAAAAACATTTCTTCTCTCATATTTATCAACCTTGACCACATCATTGGGTTTAATGATATCCCCCGAAGATTCATTCATTGTTTTAGGCAGAATACGTATGTGATTATGCCAGTTAGAGCCATGATTAAGTCACTAAGGCCCCGTTTGTTAACCGGATTCGGCCTTGGGATTGGACTATCAATCCCAAGGGATTACCAATACTTTGTTTGGTAACTAAAAATGAGTTAGGATTACGAATCCAAGGGACTAGCAAGCCGGAGATTAGGGGGTATTACAAATACCCCGTGGGACTTGGTATTAATAGTCCAATCCCATCTCCTTCTCATTACCAATCCCTTCTCATTACCAATTTCTTCTATCAATCCAATCCCATCATCTAATCCCATCTCAAACAAACATGATATTAATAATCCCATCATCTAATCCCATCCCAAACAAACATACTCATTATCAATCCATTCTCATTACCAATCCCATCTCCTTACGAATCCCAATCCTAATCCCATCTCCTTACAAATCCCATCCATCTACCACTGTTATCAAACGGGGCCTAAGATGGGCAGTAGGGTGGATTATTCATATTTAGCATGATCATTGATCGATCACCGTAGAACTCGGAGAATTCCAAGTCTCCACCGAGTCACAGACGTTTATAGTAATATCTAAGCTAACAGTCAAAATAGGTATTGGTTCGCACACGGAGGTCTTGAGTTTTGTTATTGTCATACTTATAAATAGGAAGTAACCAGAAACCACGTATACCCAACAACTAGAAAGCATGAGGACATCTAATGAAGGCTTCAACATACTTCTTTTCTTATCCTCTTTATTTTCCGTCTCATTAGTCTCTGAAGCTGCAGACACCATAACGACTGTTCAATTCATCACAGAAAATGAGACCATTGTTTCAGCTGGCGGAGGCTTTGAACTGGGATTTTTCAGTCCCGGTAGTTCCAAGAATCGATACTTGGGGATATGGTACAAAAAAAGAACTACTAGGACCGTGGTATGGCTTGCTAACAGGAAAACTCCTATCACCGATGCATCAGGTGTGTTAAAGGTCGTCGACCCTGGAATTCTTGTGCTCTTCAACGGATCTGGCAACATCGTATGGTCTTCCAATACGTCAAGGTCTGTACACAACCCAGTTGCGCAACTTTTGGAGTCTGGAAATTTTGTTTTGTGAAATGCAAATGATGACAACCCAGAGAATTTCCTTTGGCAGAGTTTTGATTATCCAGTTGACACGCTGTTACCAGGTATGAAGCTGGGAAAGAACTTGTTAGTTGGCCTAGATCGCGACTTGTCATCGTGGAAGAGTGATGATGATCCGGCTCAAGGTGATTATGTTAGAAAATTCCACAACTACAAGCCCTAATATCTTGCTACAATCCATGGCATATGAAATTAACTTGAGATTCAAACACATACCTGCGAGAGATGGGGCTGCCATGTTCTTAAATACAACAGTCAAGCCCTTATTTCTGCCGTAAGCTGATCGATCTGATGAACAGAAGAAGAGTGAAACCCACATGTACACTGTGTGCCTATTTTTTCTCCAGAGAGGAGTAGCTACTCCCTTCCCTCTTTTCTCAACAGCCGTATGTGCCTCAATGGGCCAGACACACACATATATATGAGGATGGGAGTAGGATCTCCTCTTGTGCTTATAAAATGGCCCAGCCCATTATGGGTCCAAATTAACCATATAGCACCGGGCCCACACTTTACAAAATACATATAATAAATTAGGTGCACCAAAATGACCCATTACAAAATGGTGATCACTAACCAAATGGGTCTAAACAAATACTCCGATATATTTGATAGTCGAACTAATCCCGGAACCTTTTAGCATAAATGAAATATGCTAGTCCACAAAATTGGAATAAATCTAACATTCTCCCACTTGGACAACATATATCATTATGTAAGACACAAAAGTGCTTTATAACAATAGAAGCAATCATATATCCGGATTAGCCAATAAGTGGCCACAACATAGACTATCAAACGTGAGTCAGCACCCAAAACCATTCCTGTGTCCATAAGGGGTATATAAGTATTCAATCATGTAAGTCAATGCATCGACAGGATACAAAGCACACAACCAAACACTTACAACCCGTGACACAGATGGTAGTATGAAAGTGTGGTGTGGAAAATATACAAAAGGTGATTATCACACCAATTTCCACAAGATCCATGTGTCTGCCCAAGACACTGTGCCTACTGAGATTGGGTCAAAATATCTCAGATTCTAGCACCAATAATGCCACAATTAACAAAATTGCGCGCCCAACAAAATATGGCTATAAACTCAGGAATGCCATGGCTAACAAAATGCGCGCACAACAAAATATGGCAATAGACATTGATCATAGCATGCATACAAAATTCTCGAGAGTATGATCAACCAGAAATAACACCATTAACACAGCAGCAACTGATTACAATGTACAAAACTCCCACTAAGTAAAAACAACAGAAGACTCAACCAATCCCATGAGTCGCATGCTCTTGAAATACTTTAGGAGCTAAACCTTTAGTTAGTGGGTCAGCCAACATTTGCTCTGTGAAAATGTGTTCAACATTTATAAAACTGCAGCAGAGTTATCACAAAATATCTTTAGGGGTTTCAAAATGGAATTAACAATTCCAAACCCAAGAAACAAAATTGCACAGCGGAAATGCAAGACAAATAGCTTCATAACAAGCTATGAACTCTGCCTCCATAGATGAGGTAGTTGTAAGTGTCTATTTGACACTTTTCAAGATACAGCTCCATCTGCCATCATAAATACTTATCAAAAATTTCTTCACTTTGCTAGCTACAAAAGTTCTACTAGAGTCTTAAATCACAAGACCAGTAAGACTCTTACGTAGGACAAAGCAGAACAATTAAATATAACGACTTAAAATGACCCACTACCGACAGGGTAAAAATGAGTCACCAAATGCAATATAGTTAATTGTTCTCTTTATCGTTCAAAGCATCCTTCCAAACAATGATTTACCGATAGGGTAAAGTCAAAGCTAGACTATATGGACCTTTGTTGATCTCAACAATATCGCCGTAATCAACATAAGCGGCGTTCAAATAACAGTTTTTGATAACTAGTAAGGGTGAAAAAATATTACCCACTTTAGCACTTTAAAAAATGGTTATAAAACCAACCCAAAATGGTACTTTGATTTGTCTATCTAAACAACAGCTTTAAAAGATGAAACCGAAAAGACGGAAGTGTCGAGAGGTGCAACTGTCAACAAGTTCCACCACTTCCCTCAATTTCATCAAAGATTAGACCAATTAAGTCCTCCAAAAATAGGTAAAGCTACTACTATTATTACTACCACAGAAAACGTGTTCTTTTAACAACAGACAAAGAACACCAAAAACATTTGGCAACAAGTTCAGTAAATGACAAAAGGAGGAAAGCCATCTTTCTCATGGTTGTGCCAACACACCATGAATGCCAACAAATGGTAAAATCTTTTCACAAGGTTTAAATACCCCTTTTCTGTCAAAAACTAAATCAATCAAGGTACTCAACCAAAACCATAATCGGTTAGAAAAGGACAAAACCAACATAAAACAAAGTTTTATTTGTTTATGCAAGAACACCCAATTAGCTTGCAAATGGCAACAGCAAATTTAAAAGGAAAAACTGAAAGAGGACGCGAGCACAAAAGGCATCTCAGTACTTCTTCCTTTGACAAGGATTAAACAAACGAAGCACTCAACTAAAGGCCAGAAAAAATAACAGGAGCACAAAAGGTGGGTTCGGCCCTTCTCCTTTTTCCATATATATATATATATATATTTGAACAACACAGAAAACTTGCTCTCTTGTAACAATAAACAAGCTACACCAAAATTAGCTTGCAAAAGGCAGATTTACAGCTTTAATGGAAGAAGACGAAACAGCAACGGGAGGTGCAACAGCCAACATATATTAACACTTCCACTTTCGTCAAACATAAAACAAAAGGAGCATTTAAATTAGATCCACAAACTGAGACAAAACCCTTGAAGAAAATAAGAACAAAAGCTGTCGGCAAATAAGGAGGAAAAGGAAAAAAGGGTCTCCTCCCCTAAAACTTTCGATCGGCAGTCAGAAAAATGGGGAAAAAGGAATCGGCAGCTAAATCCCCAACAATCAACATAAATACGAACTGAATTCGCAATCACAGCACATGAATCGAAAAGCAAGTAGCTCTGATACCAATTGTTAGAAAATTCCACAACTAAAAGCCCTAATATCTTGCTACAATCCATGGCATATGAAATTAACTTGAGATTCAAACACATACCTGCGAGAGATGGGGCTGCCATGTTCTTAAATACAACAGTCAAGCCCTTATTTCTGCCGTAAGCTGATCAATCTGATGAACAGAAGAAGAGTGAAACCCACATGTACACTGTGTGCCTATTTTTTCTCCAGAGAGGAGTAGCTACTCCCTTCCCTCTTTTCTCAACAGCCGTATGTGCCTCAATGGGCCAGACACACACATATATATGAGGATGGGAGTAGGATCTCCTCTTGTGCTTATAAAATGGCCCAGCCCATTATGGGTCCAAATTAACCATATAGCACCGGGCCCACACTTTACAAAATACATATAATAAATTAGGTGCACCAAAATGACCCATTACAAAATGGTGATCACTAACCAAATGGGTCTAAACAAATACTCCGATATATTTGATAGTCGAACTAATCCCGGAACCTTTTAGCATAAATGAAATATGCTAGTCCACAAAATTGGAATAAATCTAACAGATTATACATTCGGGATGAATACTCATGGATATCCCCAATTGATTACAGACAATGTTACTACTGTGACGTACCGGACTGGCCCGTGGAATGGTCTTTCATTTAGTGGGACGCAGAACTTAAAACACAACCCCATTTACGAATTCCATTTTGTATTTAACAGAGAAGAAGTGTATTATGGTTACGAGCTTCTCAACCACTCAGTTGTTTCAAGGCTAGTGTTGAACCCGAATGGTATTCTGTACCGCTGGACATGGGTTGATCGGAAACAAGGCTGGATCATTTACAATAATTCACCAGCTGATACCTGTGACAATTATGGATCATGTGGTGCTTATGGTCGCTGTGACATTAGCAATTCCCCTATGTGCGGGTGTTTGGACAAATTTGTGCCTAGGTACCCAAAGGATTGGGATATGGGAGATTGGTCAAATGGGTGCATGCAGAGGAAACCGTTGGCTTGTCACGAGGGAGAGGGATTCCTGAAGTATTCCCGAGTCAAACTTCCAGACACGCAGAATTCATGGTTCAATGAGACCATGACCCTTGAGGAATGTGGGAAAATGTGCTCGGAGAACTGCTCTTGTATGGCATATGCAAATCTTGACATACGGGGCGGAGGAACTGGCTGCTTGCTTTGGTTTGGGGATCTAATTGATATAAGAGAGTTCAGTACAGGCGGGCAAGATATCTATGTGAGGATGGCGGCCTCTGAGTTAGGTATGTATGACTGTCTCGAAACTTGTAGATGAGTAGCTCCCTACCATGTGGTAAGCATATTTTGTTGTTTACTCTTGACTGCCAATTAAGGTTGTAGAAAAGAAAATCAGGCATGGTACTCTTCTCAATTTTCTTGTCTAAGACTTCGCAGGGATACACGAAACTAACAAATGGTTAGTATTGAGCACTGCAAATGAGCAAGACTTGATTTTGCCAAGGTTTAGAAATACTGGATTTGTATTATGTAAGGAACAAAGTTGGTGTATATAGGGCCGATGACAATTATCCATGGAAATAATGTCATATATAGAAACAAGTTACTGCTTATTTTATCTGCTTCAAGAGTTGATGATTTCACTCACAGAACTAATAAAATGATTTCATGAATATTACTCGTATATGTGATATATAAAACAGGCAACAATTTCCAGGTCATAACATGAACATGTAAGTTCCATAAATAGTTCATTCGGCAACAAGGATTGTGAGACATAACGATTTTTCAAGTAGTACGTAGGAGTGGGATGTGGAAACTAACAATGGGAGAGTGTTACAATTCTGTTTTCATGTTTAGATTGCAAATGGAGAAGTCAAAACTGCACAGCTGAACAACTTTTTTAATGTATTTGAACATTTGATTGTATAGATGCAGTCCCGGGAGTCCCCCAAGTTGGCACCAATGGAAAGAGAAGGAACATAATCATAATCAGCTTGGCATTAACAATAGGAATGCTCCTGCTATGTCCGAGCCTGACCTTATTTGTTTGGCAAAAGAAGCAGAGACAGCTTAAGAAAAAAAGGTAATTCCACTTAAAGATAATCCAAATGAGTATGGAATCATCTTGTGATTGTCATTTTGTGAAAGAAACGTGTGTTTTTTTATACATATTTCTCCAATACACTGGTTGTGTGAAGAAGTTCCTTTATTTTTTTCTCTTATCCATTCTTTTCTTTTCTTTTCTTTTCAGTATTATTGGCACTCATCTCCGGGCATAATAACATCGATGAAAGCCAGAAGGAAGATTTGCAGTTGCCATTGTTGGAGATGACTACAATTGAGAAAGCTACTGATAACTTCTCAATAAACAATAAGCATGGACAAGGCGGATTTGGCCCTGTTTACAAGGTAATAATCATGTAGATCAACTGATTGTAGCCAAGTCGTAGGCACCATATACTCCTATGCATTTGATAGGTGTTCAAACCTCACTAACTGCATCTAACAATGCTTAATTTCGCCAAGCAAAAAGAAAAAAAAAAAGAAAAAGATCAACTGTTCTCCGGTTCCTTCTAAAGTCAGGTTATCGATACATGTGAAGCCCAGGTAGTTTGGATGTCAAAATAGTTTTGTTCAATCTATCAGCACTCAGAAAGACATATTAAGCCATGGAGTTTTCTTCGGAAAAATGCCAAATGGGAATTTGCATCAAAATTCTGGAGGCAAAATTTTCTATTTAGTTTTTCAAAGCAGTTTGGACTGTTTAAATCCTCTGAGCAAGATTTTGGATGCATTGATTTGTAGAAGCTGAGAATTGCCACAAAATCTGATTTTCTAGAAGGTGGGTCAGGGCCCAGGGTGGCTTTTGGAAACAGATTATGAATTCTAAAAGTTAATTACCTGCTTTTGTAGCAAACACTACTTTAATTTTGCTGCAGCTTAATTCATAATTCTATAGCTGCAGAAACAAGTTTATAGGAAGCATTTGGAGTGGTGTTTCTTTCCTCATACGGACTATGAAACTTCCTACTTATCCGGAGGTTTCCCTTTTGTATGCCGAACTGTATGTATTTTACATGATCCGCTTGTTGGACCAATGCCAATCAAGGAACATAAGAAGCTACTAAAAGATAGGCCAATGGGAAGGGAAGGAAAAGAAAGTAGGGGTACTACTTTTAAGTTTATGATATCCTACTTATCAAAATTGCCATCTTAAGGGTAGGCTGGAAGACGGACAAGAAATAGCTGTAAAGCGGCTGTCTAAAACTTCTAGACAAGGAATTGATGAGTTCAAGAATGAAGTCATCTGTATTGCCAAACTTCAGCATCGAAATCTCGTGAAGCTTCTAGGGTGCTGCTCTCAAGGAGAAGAAAGGATGTTAATCTATGAATTCATGCCTAACAAAAGCCTGGACTCCTTTATTTTTGGTTTGGCTCTCTCATAACTTTAGCAAGTATATTTTGCAATTAATCTACTCTCTGTCCATGGTCAAGTGGCCGAACATGTATGCAGAGAAATGAATAACTCTGGCTTCTAGGAAATTAGAAATAAATTTGTGTATTATTCTCTTTTCATTTGAAAACATGAATTCTTGAAGAACATGTAGTTCTCTTGCGACATATGCGGTTGCATGACTTGTTCTTCCAAGAAAAATATTATTTTTTACTATGGGATTTGTTCCAGTTAAATTTAGTCAGCAGGACTAACAACATTTATGGGGTGAAAATTTGGGCAGATGAAAGCAGGCGAACATTACTGGATTGGCCAAAGCGATATAAAATTATCAATGGGATTGCTCGTGGGCTTCTCTATCTTCATCAAGATTCCAGACTCAGAATCATTCATAGAGATCTCAAAGCAAGCAATATTTTGCTAGATATTGAAATGAACCCAAAAATATCCGACTTTGGCATGGCTAGAATTTTTGGAGGAAATGAGACAGAACAAAGTACAGAGAGAGTGGTTGGAACATAGTAAGAACCTCTTAACATGTTCTATACAGTTACTTGCTTGTACTAATTAACACTTGGTGTCCTTATTCATTCCTTGGTGCAGTGGTTACATGTCTCCAGAATACGCGGTAGATGGGCTTTTCTCCGTAAAGTCGGATGTTTTCAGTTTTGGTGTTCTTATGCTGGAGATTGTGAGTGGGAAGAGAAACAAAGGTTTCTTCCATCCAGATCACTATCGCAACCTCCTTGGACATGTGAGTTTATACTATATCATTCGTAAATAACCTCTTGAAACATCTCCAGTACTTTTTGCCATTTTTGGCAATGCCATTGGCAAAATTTGGCCAGGATTGCCAAAATTTGGTTTGTTATAATTTCATTAAACCATCTTTTAGAAATTGTTGCTCCACTGGTTCAAAGCTTACTCATTTTCACTGTTGAAAATCATTGGAGATCAAAAGTCCTGATGGAGATGTAGTAGTTTTTGCAAATGCCAAAGAATTGGCACTTGGCACAACGGCATTGCCAGAATTTGGCAAGAAGTTTGCCCCGGAAGTGGAGCTCCTGTTTCGGTGAGCTATAGCCAAATTTTGGCCTTAGCAATGAAAATGGCTCACACCTAGAGCTGCTCTTTTCATGTGGTAAAAATCTTGTATTGATGATATTGATTATAAATTGTTTAGGCATGGACACTACATAAAGAAGATAGGTCAATTGAACTGATTGATTCGACTTCAAAGGAATCGTGCTGTCCACCAGAAGTGTTGCGATCCATCCATGTTGGTCTATTATGCGTGCAACAACACCCTGAAGACAGGCCAAGTATGTCGTCTGTGGTTCTGATGTTGGGAAGTGAAGGTTCGTTGCCATGGCCCAAACAGCCTGGATTTTTCACCGAAAGGAATCTTTTTGAAGCCGATACTTCATCTAGCAAGAATGCACCAAGTTCAACTGCAACCAATGATTTGACCATCACCGTACTGGAGCCTCGATAATGTAACTATGTGAAACATTTTTGGCAGTTTGTGTTTCTTCAAATGTAAACCATTTTTGCAGTGTTGTGATTCTTTTGAAGCAGGATCAGTTTAGGGAATGTCGAGGAAAGTGGAGTTTGTATACCTGTACTGCTGAAGAGAGGGAGAGAGAAATGTCAAGGGGTTGCGCGATGCTTGTCGAACTGTTGCCGTTTTAGTCACAAAGAGGTAGAAAGTAGTTAGAGAGAGGGAGAAAGAGTGCATATGAGCATTTAGTGTCACATTATGGAAATTGTTTGGCAGCTTGGAAAGTATAGGCTATGCGGGAAGACTACACGGGTACACTTGATCGAAGTCGGCTCTGTTCCACGTATGGGAGTCCAGTCCAAGAAGGATCTCTCAATAACATTACAGACATTGCGGCCTATGGGTTGTGGGCTTCCAAGGGAGAATACCTTGAGCTTCTGGCATTCATGTACAACTATGAACTGATGTTCCTCACTGTTGCTTCCTTGTATCCGGATCAAATAAATCCTTGAACTTTCAACAAGATCTTTGTGCCAATGGGTGTATCAGTCCGGATCAAGTCCACACCCGTTCGCACCTCCCCTTACCCGATCGAATTTCGATTATCCGAGCCGCTCAATATGTTCAGAATGTGATTTTAAGGCCCGCGAGGAAATCGGCAAAAAAAAAACACCAGGAAGGGCTTGATTTGAGCAGTTTCTTTTTGAACCGTTCAATAAAAAACTGTTCGGATGAAGCTCTTCCCGATCATTTTTTTTGCTGATTTCTCGCGGGTACCCTTAAAATCACGTTCTGATCACATTGAGCGCCTCAGATCATCAAAATTCGATCGGAAAAAGGGAGGTGCGGACCGTAAGGGTGTGGATTTGATCCGGACTATATATATATATATATATATCTACAACCATCTGTTCAGAAGTCTAGAGAACCTTTGCAGTTTCAGTCAAAAGCCATCTAATCAATTTGTTAATTTCCTTGGTTTTGATTAGTTTCATGTTTTTTGAAGGACGTCAATAACATGTTCCGCCTAGTCTAATATGCCTGCAACAACATCCAGAGGATATGCCAAGTATGTCATCTGTGGTTCTGATGTTGGGTGGTGAGGGTGCATTGCCTCAGTCTAAACAACCTGGTTTTTTACATTGAAAGACTTGAGCTGGTTATCATGGGGTCGGGTATCACCAAGGCCAGTCAATGAAGTCACCATTACGCAGTTAGAAGGTCGATAGAGAACATGACTTGGTCGATATCTTTGGATATTTCTCGAACCGTTGGAAAACGAGGCCTACTTTTGCTGTCTCAGGCCATCTGTTTTTCTACTTGTGTTGCATATTACTGTAAATAAGATGATCGGCACCCAATTTTGCCTCATGATTTTGTAGAATAGCTTTCCTTTTCGGTTGGGATTGGACTAACATAAACGGGTCATCGAGTATCAGCCTCACGTAATTCAATGTATCATGCGCCAATGATCTTAATTCAACCCTTCTTCAGAATTTCCTTTTTGGGTTGTATCTAAGTACAGCTAATGTGAGAAACAAATAGAAAAAATCTGAACTTTGATCTTTGAAAAAATCAAGAACCTTTTCCTAGAAGCAAAATACTACCCTAAAAAATACTCCCTCACTGAATCCCAATGGGGACCCATAAATATATTACTATATCATTTTGCCAATTCTTACATTTAGGAGTCTATAATACACAATCCGCTCCTTGAAAATTATGCACCTTTTCTCTAGCTTCCAGCATTCAGGAGAATACACACACACACAAAAAAAAAGAAAACCTATACTTGTATATCAACATAAAACACTCTTTGCATATATCACAGCCTTTGTATTCCTTGAGCATGGGTTTTACAATCAACTCCTCGACGGTGATGTATCTTCTATCTGGCTTCTGGCAGTGTTATTGTTATGTCGTTTTGAGAGTAATATGCCCTTCGTTTGAGGTATCTAAATCGGTGGAGCTTCTTTCTACAAAGAAACCAGGCTGCTTAGGTTGAGGCAATGTCACCCCTTCATTCCCCAACATGAAAACTACAGCCGGCATTGCTGGCCTGTCTTCTGGGAGTTTTTGAACACATAGTAGGCCTACTTGAATACATCTCAGTACTTGAAATTGAACATACGAATCCTCTAAACATGAATCCATCAACTCCAGTGCCTTGTCTTCCTTCCACAATAACCATGCCTGCATCAATTGCAATCCAATACTTGTTTATTTAGAGCTATAGAAAGAAAAGAAATAGAATTGTAGCTTACAATGGATACCCACATGTCCCAAAAGAGTGTGATGGTGATCTGAATGATGAAATTTCCTGTTCTTTTGGCCACTCACTATCTCCAACAAAAGCACACCCAAACTAAAGACATCCGACTTCACCGAAAATTTGCCATCAATGGCATACTCTGGAGACATATAACCACTGCAGATATGTGTTGCTAAATGTAAGCAACTAAACACAATGACTTGCTCCAAAAATAACCACAGGTAGGAATAAAGTCCTGGAAATCTGTGAAACTTACTATGTCCCAATTACTCGCTTTGTTTTTTCCTCTACTTGATCTCCACTGAAAATTCTTGCTATGCCGAAGTCTGAGATTTTGGGGTTCAACTCACAATCTAGTAGAATATTGCTGGTTTTGAGATCCCTGTGAATAATTCTTAATCTAGAATCCTGGTGAAGGTAGAGAATACCCCTTGCAATACCCATAGTTATCTCAAATCGCTTCGGCCATTTGAGTAGTTTTCTTTTATTATGATCTGCAAAATTTTGCATCCAAGGTGAGTAATCTGCCAGTTTCATTTTCACTCAAAACCAAACGACTCCGAGAAACCGGCATTTAAGTTATTTCAACGAGGTTAAGGGATAAGAGTGTCGTACCAAAAATAAAGTCGTCCAAACTTTTGTTGGGCATATACTCGTAGATTAGCATCCTCTCTTCTCCTTCAATGCAACAGCCCAGAAGCCTAACAAGGTTCCGGTGTTGGAGCTTGGAAATCAATAAAACTTCGTTCTTGAACTCTTGAAGACCTTGTCCAGAACTCTTTGAAAGCCTTTTCACTGCAATTTCTTGTCCAATCGACAGCTTACCCTAGAAATTGTGATACACTCGTGTTACAAGTATATAACTCACTGTTTTCTTGACTGTAGAACTGAAATTATGTACCTTACCTCGTAAACATGACCAAATCCACCCTCTCCAATCTTATGATCATTGGAAAAGTTATTAGTGGCAGTCGAAATAGTAATCAGATCAAACAGTGGTAATTCTATGTCTTCTTTTTCTGGTTTCAGACCTGTGGAATGAAAAACTAATTCATTATTAACAAATTCAACTGCATAGCTTTTGGTGATCAGACTACTTCCAGCATATAGTAGGAACGAACAAATGAACATATAGGCGGCTATCTCCATTTTCATGGTTTAGGAGATTAGCCACAAATACCATTTGAGGATTTTAAAAGGTTGATCAGATATGCTTACTTATTTTCTTTCCCCTCTTCCAAAATATCCACCAGCACAACAAGCTCAGGAAAATCATCCCACAAACTGCTGATACAACTACTATGATCACAAGTACATTCTTTTGATTGAGATCTGGACCTATTACATGGAAGCAATTAAGCAAATACATATTTCAGGAAAACTTGCGAAAAACTGGGTAAAAAGTTTAGGGTACAACTTGCACGTACCTAGTTCTGACGCTGGCATCCTTACATAAATACTATCCGGCTGAACATTTCCTTGAGCAAGCTCGCGAATATCAAGCAGAACATCAAACCACATCAAACACCCGCTGCCACTTCCACTTGAATCTAAAGTAGCGTAAGCCATACAAGAACAATTCTTCAAACACTCTGCCCTGCATTCTTTAGTTTTCATGCTCGTGTCCAGCCTAAATTCTAACAGGTCCGGTAATTTCACGTTTTTCACCTTAACAAATCCTTCTCCCTTTTGGCAATCAAGTGGAATTCTTCTCACACATCCGCTAGACCAGTCAAAAATCCCCCATTCATTCTGCGATTGTGGTACGAATCCTTGCAAGCACTCACAGATTGGTGCTTTGTTAATTTTACAAATGCCATCTACACCACAATGTCCATAATCATCACACAAGTCATTCTGAAGTGTGAACATGAGAGCCCATTTAGAGCTACCTTTATTTAACACAAACCGCTGGAGCAAGCCCGTATCGTTTACCATAAACCTTGTAAGGACTCCCTTAGCCTCATAAATATAATAAACTTCATTTGGTTCATTCACAAAACTCGATATAGAAACCGCGGTTGATTGAATACCCGAACCAGAAAATTGAACTCCATTCCAAGGCCCACTTCGGTACTTCTTCTCGGATCCTCTCCGAAGAGAAAACTGAGGCAGCCCTCCAATATCAAGTCTATAAGTGAAGTCTCCAGGAGAAGGGTCACTGGCATCTTTCCATGAAGTCAAGTACCGATCTAACCCCGAGTTTAAGTCCCAACCAAACTTCATTCCGGCTAAAAGTGTATCAGACGGGTAATCAAAGCTTTGCCATGTATAGTTCTCGGTACCCGTATTACTCTTGTCCGTAAGGACAAGGTTCCCAGAATCCAACAGCTGTGCAACTGAATTTTGCACACTTCTTGAAGAATTTGATGACCAGATGATACCATTTGATCCATTGAGAAGGACAAGATTTCCACGGCTGTTGATAATTAAAGTTCCATTTGAATCTTGTATTGGTTTTTCCCTGTTTGCCACCCAAACCACAATTTCTGGATAACTCTTGTACCATATGCCTAAAAACCAGCTTTTGGAACCGTTTGGCGAAAAGAAGCCTAGGACAAAGGTTTGGCCCGAGGAAACCAACGTCCCACCGGAGATAAGGGATTGATTTGGAGTTAAGGTATCAACTGCAGAGGAGGATTCAAGGAGTGAGCATGAGATTAGAGAGCAAAATAAGATGAAAGGAAAGGTCTCCATGGGAAATTCTCACAAAGAGAAATAGTCTGCTACATTATTTAGGTAAGGCAATTACAAACTTTGACCATTCAAGTGTGTTGAAAACTTGAAAGTTTGCTACAGTAGTCTTTGATGCGTCAACTTTGCCCGCTTAGAAGTCAAAACATTGCTTGCCCTTCCTCAAGAGTTGGGTGGGAGATCTTTCTACAGGTTTGATTGACCACCCCCATCAAAGTACCTTTCTGTTGACTATAGGGGCCATGGTGGCTCCCATCCTCTTAAATGAGGCTTTGGACTATGTGGAGATTTTTTCTTCCAAATCTGATCGGATCATATCGTTTGGGATTTTGGCATGACTTCGAAGAATTGGCGTGGATTTGCATTTACTCCTCTGTCTAAGCATGGCAAAGAATATGCTTTGGCATGGGTATCTCAGTGAATCCACTTTCGAAAGTTTGTCAGAGACGTAAAAATTTTATATCCAACCCAAAAGCTTAACTATTAGGTGAAGGGATCCAACTATATATATCATTCCTCTTCCAAGTAATGTGCGATTGTAGTCGACAACATGATACATGATATAATGTCTTGTGATGATTCTTGGTCGACTTTACCGGGATGTGTATATTTGGTAGGTAAATAAGCATTACAATCTGCTTTAGCTATGCTTTCACGCATAGTTTCTCTCTGGATTTGGGATATATGATTTCCTCATTTTTTATGTATCAAAATTCATCCTATGAATTAATCATTTCAAAGAATAACTCCTCATTGACTTCATATTGGAGATGCCGAGCTTTTTTTGAAGGCTTACATGACATTTTGGCATCTCTAATTTGACATCAAAGCCTTCCTTTCCAACCCTTATGCCAAATTCTATTTATTTGACATGAAGATATCCCTCTCCAACCCTTAATGTCAATCCTTATGTCAAATTATATTATTTTTACATTTTGAATTTTTATGAACTCTAATAATTGTATTTGCCAAAATTTTATTTATTATACTTGCAAACTTAACCATGAATGGCATCCACACTTGTGTTAAGCCACGCACTCACGTGAAGACGATCCTCTTCCGAACTAAAGCTGGCACCTTGAACCGTAGTAGGTTTCGTATTTGGAGTTTCATCACTTTCGAGTTGTGATATCTCAGTAGAATATTGAGAGTGTGATATCTCACTAAGATATTCAGATTGTTGCGTGGGAAAAAAGTAAATTCAGAGTATGGAGAATCTATGGTGTGAATAAAAAATATTGTTTATTCAACTCTACATTTATAGGGAGAAAAAAATAGAGTTCAAACTTTTAAAGGAAAATAGAAAATTCAAACGGGCAAATGTTCAAAATTCAAATGGTCATTTTTTGAAATTTGGCATGGAGGGGGGTGACTATCAAAGTTGGTAGGTTTGCCATTCCCTTCAAAGCCACGTAGATTTTGGCATCAAAGAAGGCTGTTAGGTTGAATTGAATTTTGGTGTCAATTTTTACCGTTAAAATGTCCACGTAGTAATTGGCATCTCCCGTTGGAGATGCTCTCTATTCCAGTTTTTTAGAAAAGGAACTTTTAGAAAAGAAAGGTAATTTCAAGCTCAAAAATCATGTGTTTACGCAAATAATTTTCCTACCAATATGGATCTTGTTTGATAAATTTCATTGAGATCTTTTAAACGGTGTAAAAAAAATTGAAAAATTATTTTTCATTTTTATTATATTTGAGCTTGAAATTATCTTCTTTTTGAAAAAAAAATGTTTAAAAAGAAAGAACATTTGAATTTAGTGCCCTCTTTGTACAGTGATTTTCTTAAGGACTACAAAAGAAGTTAGAAAAAAACATCAATTTCATGCCTTTTCTGAACTGATAGTGTAAAAACCCATTTGACAGTTTGGATGCAGGATCAGACAGTTGAAGTGATTTGCCAACAAAGTCACAAAAGTGAGGGGGGAAAAGACGAAAGAGAAGTCAACCTTTTCGCGCTTGACCATTTTGAAGAACGGAAAAAGAGAACTTTTCGTTTGCTGAGTTTCCTCAACACCCAAGGAAGAACATATCAATTTGTGGTCCATGGACATCCCAAATGAGGCTTCATGGACTATGAGGAAGCTATTGAAACTAAGAAGTGTGGGTAAATCTTTGATAAAATACTTGATTGGTATTGGACAAGGTACTTTTCCATGGCTTGGAAATTGGCATCCTTTTGACTCTCTTTTTCATAAATTTGGTGAGAGTGTTGTTTATAATCTTGGTAGATCTTTGAATTCTAAGGTTTCCTCGATTATCCATGAAGGGGATTGGAGATGGCCTAGACAAAGGAATAGGGTCACTCAATTTTTCATGGATCATACCCCTCTTGATTTTACACCAATTTGTGATACGCTAGATTCAGTCATGTGGCTCCCTAATCCTGCTCGTTTTGCTGTGTTTTCTGCTTGGGAGGCTATCAGGCTTAAACTACCTATTCAGCCTTGGTCTAGTGTTGTTTGGTACAATAAAAATGTTCCTCGATAGTCTTTTGTGTTGTGGTTACCTGTGCAACAGAAATTAAGCACAAGGGACAGGTTATTGAGCTGGGGTATGCGTGTGGAGAATGGCTGTGTGTTTTGTAATAATGCCCAGGAGTCACAAATATACTTGTTTTTCCAATGTGCTTTCTCCCAATTAGTTTGGAGGGCTGTTTTGCAAAAATGCTTGACTGATCAAATCCCTTCCTCTTTACCGGATGTGGTTGCATGGTACGTATATTCAGACAGTTAAAGGATCTGGGCTTAAGAGTTGGCTTTTGAAAAGTGTGTTTGCTACTTGTGTCTATAACCTTTGGATGGAGCGGAATCAAAGGATTTTTCAACACAAGGTTTCTTCTCAGGATCAAGTCATCCTCAAGCCCATCTACCGCGTATTCTGAAGACATGTAACCACTGCACCAAGTAATGAATAAGGAAACCAAGTGTTAATTAGTACAAGCAAGTAACTATATAGAACATGTTAAGAGGTTCTTACTATGTTCCAACCACTCTCGCTGTATTTTGTTCTATCTCATTTCCTCCAAAAATTCTAGCCATGCCGAAGTCTGATATTTTTGGGTTCATTTCAATATCTAGCAAAATATTGCTTGCTTTGAGATCTCTATGAATGATTCTGAGTCTGGAATCTTGATGAAGATAGAGAAGCCCACGAGCAATCCCATTGATAATTTTATATCGCTTTGGCCAATCCAGTAATGTTTGCCTGCTTTCATTTGCCCAAATTTTCATCCCATAAATGTTGTTAGTCCTGCTAACTAACTTTAACTGGAACAAATCCCATAGTAAAAAATACATGTTCTTCAATAATTCATGCTTTCAAATGGAAAGAGAATAATACATAAATTTATTTCTAATTCCCTAGAAGCCAGAGTTATTCATTTCTCTGCATATATACATGTTCGGCCACTTGACCTTGGACAGAGAGTAGATTAGTTGCAAAATATACTTGCTAAAGTTATGAGAGAGCCAGACCAAAAATAAAGGAGTCCAGGTTTTTGTTAGGCATGAATTCGTAGATTAACATCCTGTTGGGAAAATTGTATGATTAGGAAGTTTCTGCTAAAAATTAAATGCCTAAACAAGAATAATAACAACCAAGTACGGCAAATAAATATTATTAGAGAAAAGATAAGAATAGCCTATGGGGTGATCAAGGCACGTGATGGCGTCCTCCTAAGGAATGATACACCCCCTTCTGCATGGGGTTGGATGTCGTTCTTTTCCCAAGATACAACGACCTTCAAGTTCTCTTCAGTGCAGCGAATTAAACTCACGAACCGATAGTTTCCCGACACTCGAAATCCAAATATGATACCGAACCAAATATGTATATATGAACCGAATATGATCAGCCACTATGAATGTTTTTTAAAGCAGGAGAGAGAATGAGATGTAGATAGAGTTTTTTTTTTTTTCTTCGTCTCACAGTGGTGTATAAGTTCATCTGTTGCTGAAGCTCTGGCAATTCGACATGGTGTTCAGCTTGGCTTCCAACTTGGTTTGGGGTCTATTTTCGTAGAAAGTGATGCTCAATTGCTGGTGAAGATGCTCAATGGCCAAGTTGCAACCAATCAACAGGTGGAAGTGGTCATTCATGATATTCAAGCTTTGAGCAAAAATTTCCAGTGATGTGGCTTTTCTTTTGTTGGTAATACTGTTGCTCATGTGTTGGCAAGGGTTTGAGTGGTTTGGGGTCTAGTCTTTGGACTGAATCCCCTTCGTTGTGGTTACTTGGTCCTCTTTCGAGAGATGGGTCTCCCGTTTGATGTATCGATGTATTAGTAAGTGCTTGATCCAGTTCCCATTCCAGTCCTCTTTCGAATGACCACTTCTACCGAGATGACTAACTTATAGGCTTCAGTCCCATTCCCCTCGATGATTTAAGAACTAGCCTGCGCACTAATTCTATAATAAGACTCACAAGAATTAGCCTACATGCTAATCTTTTTGTCTATTCGGGCTGATCAGGCCCCCACATTTTTAAAAGTTTATAAGAACTCCATTATTACTTCACATCAAGCTCACCAACAGTCGCAGCCTGAAAAATATTTAAATACCATTCTCCAAAACAAAATTAGTATACTCAAATATCATTTTCAAATTTACTTCTCCTCTTAATCTTTGCAGAAAATAAAACCTTCACATATCTTTTCTCGAGACGTGAGAAAAGAACATGTATATTTGTGCATGTCTGCCCCCACAATTACAAGCATCCATCCAAAAATGATTTTGAGCACCTCACTTGACAAATCAAATTTCTTTAGCATAACAATGTAGCTCTATAGCTTTTTCTCCTCTCTTTCCAGATCACAAAGTGTAGCTACCACAACACTTTAATTACCAGGACATGAGTTAACCTACATCTGGAGTTTAGTTGAACTTCACAAACATTAACATAACATCATACGTATAACAAATTGAACATGAAATGTCAATGAAGACAACACCCCCACATTATATGTTAATTATCCTCATATTCACATCATATATATCATCGTGATCAAACTAGTAGATGTGTTGTGATCAGAATGATGAGTGTGGAGAAAATTGAAAAGTCCAAAAAGTACCATGCTCATCTTAATTAAGTGAACTCAAAGTTTTTTTTTTTAATGATTAAGATCCAAAATGGTAACAGAATTTGACTGCTCAGAAGACACTAGAAATCCAATCCCGTAATCAAAAATCACAACCAAGAAGAGTTGATTAGAAATAAGTATTGATTAAAAAATACCTTCACGAATAAGCTTTTCGTTGCGTAAGATCCCTAATCTAACATGGCGTGCTTCTTTAGACGTTTCAGTATCGGTATGACATACAAATAATGGCCATTTTCGATTGCGTCAGGCAACATTTGGATTAACATTCTCATTGTTCATCTTGTAAATGAGAATCAATAAAACGAAGATATGGACCCAAAAAATGAAAAAAAAAAAAACAACGAAAAAGACTAGATTCGGAAACACCGGTGTGAATAACCAACTAACTTGAAATGGGTTGAAGTAGTGGTATCGGCGATGGTAAAAAGGTTGAGGAGAGAGAGCGGGCGCGGTCATGAAATACTTTTAGTTCTTTTTCAATCAGACTTGATGTGAGAGAGGAGAGCTCTCTCATTTGGGCAATGCCATCGTCAGAGAGATTTGAGCATTTTATGAAGAGAGAGAGTTGTTGTGTTGTTGGGGTGGGGTGGGCTGAGTGTCGGTGGGTGAGAGAAAGAGACCTTGGTGGTGCGGCGACGTTGATGGTGTTCCGGCGTTGGTGGTGACAGATCCGGTGGTGGCGACAGAGAGAGAATGGGTGGTGCATTTTGAAAGAGAGAGAGAGAGAAAGAGAGAGATGTGGTTGCAGATGGGAGAGTAAAGTTAGAGAGAGAGAGTCTGGAAAAGGGGAGTTGAAAGAGTAGTGGTGCGTGGTGGTCGGTGTGCATTTTTGTTTTCTTTTCGTTTTTTTCCTCGCCCCACTTTTTTTAATCCAGCTTCCCCTTTTCCAGTTTTTATCGGATTCTTTTGCTGATAATCATCCGAGAGAGATTACTTTTGCACTCTCTCAACTTACCCCTATATCAATTTAAAAAAAAAAAACCCCTCCATGGAAAGAACAAGAAAAATATCTACTGCTCCCATTATCCATTATCCAGAGATAGAGTAGTTGGGTTTTGGCCATGTAATATCTTTTTTATTGATAATCGCAATATGGTATTATGATGGTTTTTTTCCTTAGCCGTGAATTTGGTTTGTGGTTAGTGTCAAAGCTGGGGACAACAGAAAGAGGGCAAGCTTTTTTTGGATTTTTTAATCCGCAAAAGGAGCAGTTAAAAAAAACCCGCAAAAGGACAAGTTTTGGGTAGTGCAATTTTTGTATAGCATGCGTGGAAAACGAGAAGATTTTCAGTGGTGTCCGCTCGGCGCATCCGAGCCGTCTATTTCGATTTTGGATGGCTCGGATTTGGAGAGAGAAAGTGTTGATGTGAGATGAGAGAGAGTGTTTTAATTTGGGCCGTTCAATACACTTTTAGACAGCCAAAATGTGTTGCTCGGGCATCAAGTCAGTCGGGTGACGTGGTACTCACTTGGCGCCCAAAAATTCCTCGTGGAAAAGAAATAACTAATAAGGCGAGAGCTGGTCAATGAAAGTGGATAAGCGTGCGTGGGTACAGTGCTCTGTGTGTAGAATCTTTGGGTACTAAACATTTACCCATTAGTGAGTAGAGCTTATTTTGGATCCCATAAATTAATTTAAGCTATTCATTATTTTTAAAATTATTTGCTTAGTTGCCCTCGATGAATTAACTCAATCGGATAATTGTAAGTTTGATTAGGGCTTATTTGGCCTAATAAATCAAATGGCTTATATTTTTGGGTCATTATTTAAACTTTTTTCGCAATTTTTAGTTTTTAATATTATTGCTTCTTCATGACTAGAGGAATCTCAAAAATAAAAATTACAATCGAAACCTAGATCTTTTGAATAAAGTCAAAAATAAGTCAATAAGTTGATTTTTTGGTCTTCATTCAAAAAAATCTGGGTTTCGATCATAATACAAGGGGTACTAATCATTTACTTTTGTATGAAAAAATACAAAGGGTACTAATCATTTGCTTAGCTGCCCTCGATTGTATAGTAGTGGTGTAGCGTTGGTGGAGTGGTGGTCTTGTGGTGGCAGCGGCAGCAACATGGTAGTGGTGGTGGGCTAGAGTGATGGGGGTGGTGGTAGTAGTGGTGGCGGTGGCGAAGAAGTGTTGGAAGTGGTGGTGGTGTTTGTACCATATATTCACCGCCTGTCGATTATCGACCGGAAGGTAGAATGCTTCCTATTTTATTATTTCGTATTAATAATATAACTAGTTTTTATTTCTTTTATTTGTTTGTATTTGCATGTAGGACACTTGGCTTGTTCCTACACACTTTGAAGTTGAAGAGAAGTTATTTGGACAAGTGGCATGCTCCTACACACTTTGAAGTTTGTGGGAAGTTATTTGGACACTTGGAAGATGATGAAGAGTAGTGAGAAGTTAGGAAGTTATTTCCTGCACATTTTCTCTATAAATAGCCTCTTTTGGCTTCATTGTAAACTCCTTCAACAAAATCAAAGTCTTCACTTTGTTCTAATTTTTGTCTTCCTAGGAGTAGGATTAAATTAACTCCCTTACTTTCAATGGGGATCGGTCCTTCTTGATTGTAATTCTACCTTCGAAAAATAACAAAGTCCATTTGTTATTTTTCTTCTGCTCCACCCCACTTCACTAAACCATCAATCCATTCCGCCCAATCGATGGGTCAATTCGGTTCTTGAAGATTGGCAGGTGACGGTCTTCTTTTACGAGTCGATTCATCACCAACAAAAATAGCATTTGATTCATTCGCCATTTCTCTTCCGGTGAAGTCCTGAAATACGGCAAGGAACCTCAAATTCGTTTGTGGAGACAAGCCGCATTCGCCTTTTCTTTTTGTTATTGGCTTTGTTTCCCGAAATCTCCGTCGATTTCGATCGAAGGAAAAAATAGGTAAACAATTTTGGCGCTAGAAGGAGGGCATCATTACTAAATCGGAAGTAATGGTGGTGATCGATGTGAAAATGAAAGCCTTGCATGTAAGGCTTGAACATTTTGCTAAAATAGAATAACGGCCATTTAATGGCCAATTTTGGGATCATTCTGGAAAAAGGGAAAAACAAATTTCGACAGAATGGAAGCCAGTTTAATGGAAAATTTCAGCCTTAAATGAGAGGTTTGAACGATTTATTGCCTGCCATTTTTTGGCCATTGGTAATGGTTTTGTTAGACAAAAGTCTATTTGTTGAAACCCCTCGAAGAACACCTTGCCTTTTAAAAGGTGGCATTCAACAAAACCCAGTCATATTTGGATTTCGCCTTTCCATAGGCAGTAAAAATGGGTTCTATCTCGATAGGAGAAAAAGATCAAGTATAACTGGAAGCCCTTGAAATGGACAGAGGCCATTTATAATTTGTGGATCTACACACGAGAAGCTTTCATCCAGATTTCAGTAGGGATGAAAAGAAGTTATTGGCCCAATCATAAATGAGAGATAGCGCCCTCTTTTGATTTCAAATTTGCTTGGGGGGCAAACTTATCTTTAGAAAGCCAAATTATGCAAAGAAAGTGGCTTTGATATTGAAACTCAAATGTAGTTGAATTATAAAATCATTTGACTAGAGTTTTTCAATTTAGACCATGAATGGTCGAAATAGAAAATAATCCCTCCACTCCATCTATATATGGGTAAAGAACAGTGAGAACTTGCCCATGGAGGATAAGTTCAAGCCAATTATAGCTGTGAATTATGAACAACTATTTGTTCAATATGAGGTTTTGCTCCCGTCGATTTGAAAATCCTTGCGTCGATAATTCACAAGGCTTACAATCAACACTTTTGAAGCACGGTTCTAATATTATTGGCCATTGATTAAAAACTTTAATCATGTTTATGGGCCAAAAAAACCCTTTGAAAAATATGTGAAAATAGATGGTTGCCCGGTAATATTTAGTTTTGCCAAATGAATTTGGGGGGCAAAATTCATCTTAGAAGCCAAATGATCGAATGCCTACGAAGGTGGTTAATTGGTTGTTATTTATACCTTGAAGTTCATTATTGTGGGGATTAGGCAAGGCTCATGGCATATGTGTAGCGCTCTGATTGACTGACTATGTTTCGATGTTCCCCGTTTCCTTTCAGTAGGAATCAAAGCTTAAGGGGAACTAATCGACAGAGCATTCTCATTTTCGACGGTGATTTTTACGCCTTCAAGGCTTTGTTACATCAATCGAAAAAATGAAAGTGTTGGTGCTAAATTTATCTAGAACTCTTCGAGAGTTGGGGGGCAAATGTTTACACCGTAAAAGGTTACCCGTCGATATCGACAGAGGGGTGTGTGGGGGTTCGATTAATCGGGACCTTGACTGTGGTGTCTGGTTAGGTTCCTTCCTCCGCTGCTCCGCTCGTCCGTCGCCTGACCTGCAACAAGTCACTAGGGCTTTGGAGGCCCAGCGACCCTCCGACGATCAAGTTAGATCTCAGGGAAGGCGTTTAGGTCTAGGGTTAGGATAGTATTGCGTACCACTATCAGGTGTGTATCACTTTGTATTTATAGACCTAAGTTTGCTTGGTTTCCAAGCCAGCGCGTGGAGAGTACGCTCGGGTAACCGCCTCGGGTGACGTCACATATGACGAGGAGGGCGAGGTGGTTATGGAGCACATGGGACAGATCTCAATGATTGTGCCAGCTGCATGGGGAGCATGATCCCCATAGGTCCCACTCACAATAACCGCTATCTCCTGGAAGCCTCTGGAAGCACTGGAGCATGCAGTCAGCTGATGCTCCGAAGTCGATCACAACCGAAGCCTGGGCAACGACCGAGGTACCTCCCGAAGAGAGCGAGTCAGAAGACCTCGGCCCGTACCCTAGCCGCTGGTTCATGGTTTGGAGCCCGGTTACCAAGCCGATAACCGAGGGCCCTACAATAGCCCCTCAACTTCCGGAGCGCCACCACTGGTCTTCGGGGAGTTGACTCCTCTGATGGACTAGCACAACCGGGCTTTTAACCTATGAGATACTTTGAAGAAAAACTGAGCGACCTTGATGAGAACCGAGCTGCCTGCTTCCGCCCTAGGAGCCACGTGTCAACCATCGCCGAAATGAGTGACATCATACGTCGCCTCGGCACGTGAAATGTCAGATGATTGGTACGAAATGTCCTTTCAGGGCACGTGTCGAGGCGTGAATGGCTCGGTACGCGGCGCGCCTGACCTCGGTTCTGACCTCTGATTGCTGACCGTCTGATGAAGACACGTGTCGACGATCCAACGGTTCGGTGGGCGACGCTTCGTTTCCCGCGCGACTCCTCATACGCTCCACTATAAATTCAGAGCATTTGGAGAGAGAAAGTCATCGAAACCCTCTGACGCCGTCGAACCGCCGCCGCCATGTTTTGCAAGCTTTGGATCGCGATTTCGAGCATCTTGGCAGCGAATCTCTACACAAAACTTGGGTACGTTGATCTTTGTTAATCAATCTTCAAGTTTTAGTGCTTTTCTTCGTGTTTTTTCAACGTTTTCTGAACGCATTGGGGCGGGGACGCCACCTGCAACCGTCTGGTGCGCGGCGGCGCTGGCGCCCGCCGCTGCTGTTCTTGTTCTTCCCGAGGCCCACATTCTTCCCGAGGCCTAGATTCTTCCCGAGGCCTATCTTCAACCTTTGGACCAATGGAAAAAGTTGTAGTCCCCCGAGGATCCTTTCCGAGGAGGAAAGAGTCTTTAAGAATGACCGAGACCCATAGATTCCGAAGAGTGAGGACCATCTCGTCCCGAGCGCTAGGACCTTTTGCTCTCCCTTAGGCATATAGCTAACGGGTTTTGCACATTTTCCTTATTTTTAGGCAGGGGCGAATGGTCGTTGAACTCTCCTCGGACAGCTCCAGTAGTTCTGACGATCCCTTGGTAGAAGCCATCTTTCAGGAGCTTTGGATGGAGAGGTTTTACCGAATCCCAGTTGACCGGATTGAGCCTGCCAACCCTAACCGAGCCTCACGTGAGATTACTTCCCTTGACCCTTGGGAGATGGAGGCCCCAAGCACGTCGGACCACGGGCCGGGGCCATTTGGAAATTTGCCCGAGGAAATCCAGGGACGCCGAAGACCGATGAGGCCCTGCTCGTTTAAGAATAAGTACTTCAACAGGGACCCCGCAGCCTACGCCGAGTTCAAGAGGCTTTATAGTATTCCTCCAGACGTCGAGGTTCGGTTGCTAGAAGATACCGACCCGAAGAAACTTCCGCATCGGCCAGGGGAGTTGATCTTTCCCCTGATGGCCATCTGCGAGGGTGGCATCAGGTTTCCCCTCCACCAATTCGTACGTCGGGTGCTCCGGACCCTCAACCTTACCTCCTCCCAGCTTACGGTGAATTCTTACCGAATTATTACCAGCATCATCGAGCTAAGGAGGCAGTTTAGCCTAGTGTTCGGTCTTGAGGAGCTCTTCGGTGTCTACCTTTTGGGCGTTAACCGAGGCCATGACCGATACTATCTCTCGTGCAGATCAGGAAACGACACATTTCTAATCGATCACCTACCGGACTCCGAGGAGTGGGCGAGTATCTATGTCTCGGTCACCGGGAACTTCATGTTCGGGCCTGAGGAGAGCATAGATATAGTCACCACAGTCCCATTTGGGATTGGAACTCCTGGTCGGTAACTTACTCTTCGGTAGCGAGTTTATTTTAATAAACGCTTTTCCTTGTAAACTTGTACTGATTTCTCCATGTTTTGACACCCTTTTGCAGCCGACGGTACCGTTCAGGAGCTTCGGGAGAGAGCCGTCCGTGCTCGGATAACCGCCACCTACGCAATCCCAATCACCAGCCGTTACGTCCCTCAGCTCCTCGGTTACGTCCCCTCGTACACCAGTTACTTAAAGAAGAAGCCGAGGAAGCAAGGGGTGTCGAGGGCAGGACGAGGGGGCAGAGGAGGAGGAGGATGAAGGGGAGGTGGAGGAGCGGGGAGAGGAGGCAGAGGAAGCGCTTCTGGGACCGAGGGTAGCAGCTCCGAGCCTTAAGGTATCGTAAGAGAGGCAATTGACCGAGAGACGCCTGAGAGGACCGGATTGAGCGACGAGATGTCAGACCCTGCGGCTCGCGAGGTGCTAAATCTCAGACGTCGGAGGCCGAAAGGCCGAGGCCGAGGCTCAGTCACCAGTACACCTGGTGCTGGGACCTCGGGGGTGATCCCTGTTTCTCCGCAGGAGCCCCCGGCGAAGAGGACTCGGCGTGAGGAGGAGGGTAGCGCCCGAGGTAAGGAGAAGGAAGCGTCTCGGATTACCGAGGAGGATGAGAGAGTGGAAGAGTAGGACCAAGAGTCTGCAGAGGGGATTGAGGGGACCTGGGTCAAAGCCACGGAGTTTCCTTGGACCCCGGAATTTTATCACTATGCTGGGCGCCAGATTCACCATGCGGACAGCGTGTCAAACCTCGGTACGGCGTTCGGGATGCTCCGCGGCAGTATTCTTCCTAGGGATGCCAGGGCTGTCCAAGGATTGACCGAGGACATCACCGCGGAGATAGCGCAGGCCCTTTTCACTGTAAGTTTGTTGCTTTTCGCTTTATTGTTGTCAGCTAAGTCCACATTTGTGATTCTTCTTCGATTTTCTACTTGCAGGCTGGTGCTCGGACCTTGGTCATAAATGACCGATGCAAAGGTCAGGAGCACGAGATTGAGGATCTGAAGAAGGCTCTTGAGCAGAAAGAGGATGACCTGAAGGTGGCTCGGGAGACCTGCGATCTCTATCTTGCGGATTTCCAAAGGTGCGACAAGGAAAGGGTGGCAGCCGAAGCTCGAGTTGCAAAAGCCGAGGAGAATGTCAACACCCTGAGGGTCACCCGAGCTACCGAGGTTGAAGCTGCTAAGAACAAGGGCTATAACGATGGTTGGGCCGCAGCCGGGGTAGAATACCAGAAGCAGGTTCGGGAGATTGAGGCCGAGCTTTACAGGGACCACTTCGTGGACGGGCTTCGGTTTGGTCACGAAGCTCTTTTGAGTAAGCTCGATCTCCCAGCCGACTCTGAACTCCGGGTCCTTCCCGAGGTGCCGCCCGAGGAGACTGTAATGCCCGAGGAAGAAGAAGAGGAGGGCGAGCAGGTGCCAAACCCCGAGGCGGGTATTCAGACTGCTCCTGTTGCCGTTGCTTCAACCGCGGACGGTGCCCAGACCGCTCCTATTGCCGTTGCTTCAACCGGGGACGGTGCCCAGACCCCTCAGCCCCCCAGTGCTTAGGATTTTACCTTTTCTTTTGTTTTACACTTGGCTGGACGGTTCCGAACATTTGGATTTTACCGTTCCAGGGTTTGTAAATGTTTTTTTGCTAAGTAGGTACCGAACAGATGACCGAAGACTTTTGGATGTGGTAGTTTAACATAGGACTTAAACTTGCAATCCACTTCATTGTTTTTGAATGAATGGTTTCTTCCACCTCATGCCTTGTTTATTTTTTAGATGCTCGAAATGGTTTTATGCTTGTAACCGAAGGGTGCCTCATGCCCCTGCTTCTGTTGAAATGCTGTGAGGTATCAACAGATTTTAGCCGAAGCATTTATCGAGGAGGTGCTCAAAAATTTATTCCAAACCTAAGTAAGGCAGAATATAGGATTGAGTAAGTTAAAACGAAGCAAAGTAGTTAGCAATTTTTGAATTTTGCATGCCCCTGCTTTGTTTTAGCTGGCGCCGAGCCTAAGGGAGTAAACCAAAGCAACTCATTGTGGCGTGGCTATTTAGATTAGGGCTAAGGTCCTGAAGTGGGAAAGGCGTCGGCCATGGCTTCGGGACGTAGCGAATCTAAATAGTGCGTGACTTATTGGGGGGGGTCGGTGTAAGGGGCTCGGGATTAATACCGAGTGTCCTTATCGCCGACGTCCGAAAGTCTGAAACGACCGAAAAGGCCGTGGTGACTTGGTGAGGGATCTGTCCGAGGAATATCCCGCGGAGGACAGTCCCTGAAGTCAGGATAAAACGGTTCAAGCAACGGCGAACCGAATACGAAGAGTAAGTGACAGGATTAGACTAGTGACAAACAAGAAATTCTCATTAAAAAATTGTCGTAGAATCAAGCCATTACAAGAGTAGTTTGGTTCCTATCAAACCTTGACAAGAAATGAAAATTTTTCGAATAAATAAGTCCGAAGAGACCAAAGCCTGGCTACCCATAAAACTTCTTCAGGTTATTGGCGTTCCAGGTCTTGGCAATTGGGGAACCATCTAACTTCTCCAGCTTGTAGTTTCCTGAGCCGAGATGCTTGAGGACTCGGAAGGGACCCTCCCAATTAGGCATTAATTTCCTCTTCTTGGACTTGTCCACCACCTTTTTCCATACAAGATCGTCCGGCTTGAATGACCGAAGATTGACGCTTCGGTTGTAGCCCTTGGCCACCTCTTGCTGGTAAGACGCCAGCTTGATTCGTGCATTCTCCCGTTCCTCCTCGGCCAGATCGAGGTCTGCAGCAATGTTCTCATCGTTAACCGACTCGTCGAAATCTTCGGTTCGGATCGTCGGGAGCCCGACCTGGAGGGGGATTACAGCTTCCATTCCAAATGCCAAGGAGAAGGGGGTTCGACCGGTGGATCGCCGAGGCGTTGTACGGTAGCCCCAGAGTACCCGAGGGAGCTCTTCGGCCCACTTGCCGCGGCGTGATTCGAGCCGTCGCTTCAGTCCTGACGAGATTGCTTTGTTTGCAGCTTCGGCTTGCCCGTTGCCTTGGGGGTAGTATGGGGTAGAAGTGTCCCATTTGATGCCAAATTCATCCAAGAGTGCTCGGTACTTTTGTCCGGTGAACTGGCTGCCATTGTCGGTTAAGATGGCGAAGGGTACGCCGAAGCGAGAAATTATATTTCGCCATACGAAGCGAATGATGTCCGACTCTTCAACCGTGACCAGTGGTTCGGCCTCGACCCATTTAGAGAAATAGTCGGTGACGGTTAAGAGGAACTTGAATCCTCCAGGAGCGACGGGGAGCTTACCGACGATATCCATGCCCCACTGAGAGAAAGGCCATGGGCTAGTGAGCGGGCTGAGATCCCGAGCCGGCTGATGAATAATGGGAGCAAACATTTGACATTTCTGGCAACGCTTCACGAATTCTTCAGAGTCCTTCTTCATTGTTGGCCACCAGTATCCTTGGGTAATTGCTCGGTGGGCGATGGAGCGTCCACCGGAGTGGCAACCGCTGTCACCGGCGTGTAGTTCCTCGATGATCCCGGGGACCTGGTGGGGGTGTGCAACCAATAAATAGGGGCCGGTGAACGACCGTCGGTAGAGTTTTCCATTTGGATTTAGCCAGAAGAGGGCGGCCTTGTTGCGGAGTCGGTGGGCTTCCTTTTTGTCAGTTGGTAGTGTATCGTCGCGTAGGTAGCCAACAATTTCATCCATCCAGCTTGGACCAAGCTCCACGTTTAATATCTCATGACTTAACACCTCAAGCTCGAAGCTAGGTTTGTCGATGGAGCTAAAGGAGATGGAGCGGTGTCCCGAAGCGGCACAGGCCGAAGCGAGTCCGGCGAGGGCGTCGGCGTGAGCGTTTTGTTCTCTCGGGATGTGTTCGACGCGAATGGCCCTGAAGCTCTTGAGAAGCCGAACGGCAGAGCTTAGGTAAGTACGCATTCGGTCGTCCCGAGCCTCATACTCCTCGGAAAGCTGGTTGACAACCAACTGCGAATCACTGTAGAGAACAAGTTCTTCAATCCCAAGGGCTTCGGCAGTCTTTAGTCCGGAGATGAGCGCCTCATATTCAGCCTCGTTATTGGAGGCCGGAAAGTTGATGGAGATAGAGCTTTCATGTAAGACACCGGAGGGAGAGAGAAGTACGATTCCAGCCCCGGCGCCTCGGCTGTTTGAGGCGCCATCAACATACATTTTCCATACATTGCCATGGAAGAGCTTCCAGGCGGTGCTGGGATTTGCTTGGAGGACGGCTTCGGGGTGGGGGGCTGGATGTGAAGCGAGGACGTCGGCCGGAGTGAGCTCGGCGATAAAGTCGGCGAGGGCCTGGGCTTTAATCACCGTCCTCGGTTGAAAATGGATCTCATAGTTAGCAAGTTCAACGGCCCATTGAGAAATTCGGTTGGAGAGGTCCGCCTTCCGGAGGAGAGACTTGAGAGGATACTCGGTTAGTACGATAATGCGGTGGGATTGGAAGTACGGTGCGAGCTTCCGAGACGCGGAGACGAGGGCGAGAACAAGATTTTCCAAGGGAAGATAGCGCGTCTCGGCGGGCGTCATCGTCTTGCTGGAGTAATAGATTGGCTGATGGTCGCGCCCCTCCTGTCGGACGAGAACCGAGCTTATGGCATGTGTCGAGATGGCGAGATAAATGAACAGGTCTTCCTGGTCCCGAGGTGTGACGAGGAGAGGGGCCTTGGAGAGATAGTCCTTCAGCTGCTGTAGAGCCCGGTCGCACTCGTCGGTCCAGCTGAAGCTGCGTCGGCTCCCCTTCAGGAGGGCGAAGAACGGTTGGCACTTGTCGGAAGATCGGCTGATAAATCTGTTGAGGGCGGCGGCCATGCCGGTTAGACGCTGCACATCTCTCTTGTTATGGGGGGCTGAGAGTTTTTCGATTGCTGTGAGCTGTGAAGGGTCGGCCTCAATACCCCGTCGGGAGACAAGATGCCCGAGGAACTTACCAGAGCTTACACCGAAGACACACTTCTCGGTGTTAAGGCGAAGCTTGTGTGTCTTGAGAATCTCAAATGCCTCGGCGAGGTGAATGAGATGGTCGCCGGCCATCATGCTTTTAACCACCATATCGTCGATGTAGGCCATCATAGTATCTCCCAACAGACGCTCAAACATCTTGGTTATCATCCTCTGAAAGGTTGCTCCGGCGTTTTTGAGGCCGAAGGGCATGACGAGATAACCGAAGATGCCGTGGGGGGTGATGAAGGCCGTGTTCTCGACGTCGCCGTCGCTCATAGCGATTTGATGGTAGCCCCGGTAAGCATCCATGAAACTGAGCCGGTCGTGGCCAGCTGTGGCATCGACGAGCTGATCTATTCGAGGGAGGGGGAAGAAATCCTTCGGGCAGGCGTCATTGAGGTTTGAATAGTCAACACAAACTCACCATTTCCCGTTCTTCTTTTTGACCACCACAGTGTTGGCCAACCACTTAGGGTATTGTACTTCTCGTATGGCTCCTGCGTTTAGGAGTCGGTTGACCTCGTCGATAACGGCGTCGGAATGGACCGGGGAGGATCGCCGTGCTTTCTGGATGACCGGACGCTTGGTTCGGTCGATGTTGAGCTCGTGGCAAATGAATTGTGGATCGACCCCGGGCATTTCGTAGGGTGTCCATGCAAAAACCTCAATGTTGCTCTTGAGGAAGTTCACCATGTCATTCCGCTCGGTTTCCGAGAGTGAGGAACCGACAAGGAAGAAACGGGAACCATCCTTGGTTAGAGGGACGGTGACAAGATCCTCAATTGCCTTCTCGTCGGCGGGCCTCCCAACGTCTTCAAGAACCGGAGCCTCTGGTACTTCGATGAAGTTCACCCTGGAGGTCTGTTTGCTGCTTCGGACAGCGTTGACGTAGCAGCGTTTGGCGGCGGTTTGGTCTCCGTACAGATCTTCCTGTCGTCCGTTGGCACCGATGAACCGGACCACCTGGTGATAAGTAGAGGCAACAGCCTTTAACTTATGGAGCCAGGTGCGGCCAACGATGGTGTTATAGGGGCTTGGGACGTCGGCTACGACGAACTCCACGTCGAGTACAACCGAGCCGGAGCGGACGGGTAGGGTGATCAAACCGACGGGCCAGACCGGAGCTCCGTTGAAACCTATGAGGGGGACCTCGGAGGGACGGAGATCGGCGTCTGAGAGCTTCAAATCTTTAAACAAGGAATAGTACATAACCTCGGCCGAGCTCCCCTGATCCACGAGTACACGTCGGACGTTGAAGGTGCCTATGCGCAGTGTGACCACGAGGGCGTCGTTGTGCGGAAGTTGGACGCGCGCGAGGTCCTTCTCGGTGAACGTTATTGTCCATTTGGATCCGTCGTCGGTTCGAGGACGTTTGGGCTCGGGACCGACGAACATGACCTGCTTAGAAGAGGAAGCGTCGTTCAACTCAGCGCGGATTATACGGGCGGCTTCGGGATTGAGAGGGTCGTGGATAACGTTAATCGTCTGGATTTCCTCTTCGGCTCTGGTTTCGGCATTCTGCGCCCGGGCTCTCGTTTTCTCATGATCAATGAAGTTGTTGAGATGGCCACCGAGGACAAGCTGCTCCAGGTAGGCCTTGAAGGGCCTGCAAGCGGTTGTAAAGTGTCCTTGCTCGTTGTGGTAGCTACATCGGACTATCGGGTTTTTAATTTTCCCGTTTTCGGTACCGAGTTTTTGGTTGGGGAAGGAGAAAAAGGGTTGGTCCTTCACTTGGTCGATAATCCTGTAGATAGGGATAGTAAAGACGGTCTTCTCAGCGCTGAAATCTCCTTGCTTCGGTCCCTTCCTTGGGGACTGTTTGATGTTATTGACTTGCTTTTTCGGTGTTGAGGCCGTGGCGGGGGCCGGAGCGGACACCGGAGTAAACAGTGCCTTGGAGCTCGTTGACTTCCCCATGCCCCTCTCTGCTTTGGTTTCGATAAGCTGGCACCAACCTTCGATTCGAGTCATGAGATCCTTCATGGAATTCGGTTTGTGCCGAGCGAGATCGTCGTAAACCTGCTCGTCTTGGGCAGTGAGACCGAGCTTGAAACCGCGGGCGGAGATGACACTGTCGCATCCTTCGATTTCGTTGAACAGTTCCCTGTAGCGACCGGCGTATTGGCAGAGCGTTTTGTCGGTCCGCTTGCGTAGGGCGAGAAGAGAGTCGATCTCTTTTTCATGCTTGTTGCTCGTGACAAACCGAGCCATAAAAGCGTCACAGAGAGAATCGAAGGAAGAGATTGATCTGGCAGGAAGTTGATTGAACCAAGTTAGGCCCAGGTTGCCGAGGCTGGCGGGGAAGACCTTACAGAGGAAGGCGTCGTCCGAAGGCTCGTTGCGAAGGAAGAGAGACATGACCAGCTTGTACTGAACCAGATGGGTGTATGCCTCGGTTTTACCGTCATACTTTGCAAATTTGGGTTGGGTGAAGCCCTTCGGGGGGGTGACCGAGTCGATCTCCCTAACGAAAGGGGAGGTTGTGAGTCTCTCGAGACGGGCGTCCCAGTGGGGTCGGATCGAATGGTCGAGACCGTCTGGACCCCCGGTCGCGGTATGCTTCTTCGGTAGCGGTCGGTCCTGTCTTTCGTACTCCTTCCGCTTCGGTTGGGAGTTCCCTGACCGTTGAGGAGATCTCTCGTACCGATACTTCTTGTAGTTATCTCGGGCGTAGGGCTCAAGGCGCTCAGTATTTTGGCTTCCGCCACCAAGCCTTTTGTAACCATCTTTGGGGTGGTGGACGAGTGGACTCTTTGAATGAGAGCCCTTGAGGCGCTCACGATACCCTTTTGTTTGGAACTCCAGGAGGGCGTTGTCCTCGTTGGCAAGACTTGGGGTGGTCTCCCGGCGACGCTCCTTGGATCCGATTGGATGGGTGGAGGAGGCGGAGACGCTTCCGCCACCAAGCCTTTCGAAGGCGGATCGCTTCCCTCGAGGACCCTTTGGATTAGGGGAGCGGGAGCGTTCTCTTCGCTCAACGTCCCTCTCGTTACGACCCTCGCCTGGTGGTTCGAGGCGGTCCTTGGCTGAGGGGCGGGGTCGGTGTTCGACCAACTGTCCTCCGTCGCGGCTGCGGGGAGGGCTGTGGTGGCTTCTTCTTCCGCCACGGCCTCCGGAGGAATGAGACGGGGACATTTGGAGGAGGTGTTTGATTTCCGCCAACTCGTCTCGGACGCTCCTGTCGCGCTCCACTACTGTCGTGAGGTCGTCGATCTTCCGCTCCAGGTGGCGGATGTAGGTTTGGAGTTCGGCCGGAGCCTCTGCCTCCTGAGTCGAAGTCCCTGCCCTGACTCCGACGGACATGTGGGCCTTTCCAAGAGTGCCTGGTCCGCCGGACGCCGGGTCCCCGAGATTTCCGGGGCCGTAGGTGGTCTCGCTGCGATGTGCATCATCGATTTCCACCATGGTTGGGTTGGAGAGCTTTGAACGGAACCTTTGTGAGGAAGAAAGTGATTGAATGAAGAACAGCTAGGTCCCCAGCAGAGTCGCCAATTGTGGGGGTTCGATTAATCGGGACCTTGACTGTGGTGTCTGGTTAGGTTCCTTCCTCCGCTGCTCCGCTCGTCCGTCGCCTGACCTGCAACAAGTCACTAGGGCTTTGGAGGCCCAGCGACCCTCCGACGATCAAGTTAGATCTCAGGGAAGGCGTTTAGGTCTAGGGTTAGGATAGTATTGTGTACCTCTTTCAGGTGTGTATCACTTTGTATTTATAGACCTAGGTTTGCTTGGTCTCCAAGCCAGCGCGTGGAGAGTACGCTCGGGTAACCGCCTCGGGTGACGTCACATATGACGAGGGGGGCGAGGTGGTTACGGAGCACATGGGACAGATCTCAATGATTGTGCCAGCTGCATGGGGAGCATGATCCCCATAGGTCCCACTCACAATAACCGCTATCTCCTGGAAGCCTCTGGAAGCACTGGAGCATGCAGTCAGCTGATGCTCCGAAGTCGATCACAACCGAAGCCTGGGCAACAACCGACGTACCTCCCGAAGAGAGCGAGTCAAAAGACCTCGGCCCATACCCTAGCCGCTGGTTCATGGTTCGTAGCCCGGTTACCGAGCCGATAACCGAGGGCCCTACAGGGTGATTTCAAAAACTAGTTAAATTATTCACTTGGGTTACGTTAGCACTTCACCCAAATGAATAAGGGGGGCATTGTTTGTACCATATATTCACCGCCTGTCGATTATCGACCGGAAGGTGGCGATTATGAGAATGCTTCCTATTTTATTATTTCGTATTAATAATATAACTAGTTTTTATTTCTTTTATTTGTTTGTATTTGCATGTAGGACACTTGGCTTGTTCCTACACACTTTGAAGTTGAAGAGAAGTTATTTAGACAAGTGGCATGCTCCTACACACTTTGGAGTTTGAGGGAAGTTATTTAGACACTTGGAAGATGATGAAGAGTAGTGAGAAGTTAGAAAGTTATTTCCTGCACATTTTCTCTATAAATAGCCTCTTTTGGCTTCATTGTAAACTCCTTCAACAAAATCAAAGTCTTCACTTTGTTCTAATTATTGTCTTCCTAGGAGTAGGATTAAATTAACTCCCTTACTTTTAATGGGGATCCGTCCTTCTTGATTGTAATTCTACCTTCAAAAAATAACAAAGTCCATTTGTTATTTTTCTTCCGCTCCACCCCACTTCACTAAACCATCAATCCATTCTGCCCAATCGATGGGTCAATTCGGTTCTTGAAGATTGGCGGGTGACAGTCTTCTTTTACGAGTCGATTCATCACCAACAAAAATAGCATTTGATTCATTCGCCATTTCTCTTCCGGTGAAGTCCTGAAATACAGCAAGGAACCTCAAATTCGTTTGTGGAGACAAGCCGCATTCGCCTTTTCTTTTTGTTGTTGGCTTTGTTTCCCAAAATCTCCGTCGATTTCGATCGAAGGAAAAAATAGGTAAACAGGTGGTAGCGGTGGTGGAGTGGGAGTGGGAGTGATGGTAGTGGTGGTAGTAGTGGTAGATTGATGGTGAAGGTGCTAAAGTGGTAGTGGTGGTAGAGGAGTGGTGGAGGTGGTAGTGGTGAAGTGGTTGTGTGGTGGTGGTGTTTGAAGTGGCGGTGGCAGTTTAGTGATGGTGGTGTAATGGTGGCAATGAGTGATGGTTGTGCAATGTTGGGCGTTATTGTGGTGAGCTAGAGTGGTAGTGGTGGTGTAGTAGTAGTGGTGGTGGTGGTGGCAATGGTTGTAACACCCCGTCCCACATCGAAAGTCTACATGGATGATTTTGGGCATAAAACAAATCTTGTGGGCTACTACTAATACCTTGTGCTTAAGCTTTTGGGCCATGTGGTGTGGCTTGTGGATCAAAATCAGGATATTGGACTAGTGGTCTGCTTGGGGCATTACAGGTGGTATCAGAGCCATCCATGTACACGACCATGTGGGCCTTGGAGTTTGGTTTGATTTGGTTGTTGGTTTGATTTGTATTGGTGATTATAGTGCTCAACCCCTCGCGAGGGCGCAATGCTATAAAGTTGGGGAGATTGTAACACCCCGTCCCACATCGAAAGTCTACATGGATGATCTTGGGCATAAAACAAACCTTGTGGGCTACTACTAATACCTTGTGCTTAAGCTTTTGGGCCATGTGATGTGGCTTGTGGATCAAAATCAGGGTATTGGGCTAGTGGTCTGCTTGGGGCGTTACAGTGGTAGTGGAGTGATGGTTGTGCAATGGTAGCGTTGTAGTGGTGGCGGCGGCATGACAGTGGTGGTGGTGGTGGAGTGGTGAAGGTGGTGAAGTGTTAATGGGAGTAATGGTGGTGGTATAGCGGTGGTGGTGATGTGTTGATAGTGATGATCATGCTAAATATGAATAATCCACCCTACTGCCCATCTTAGTGACTCTAATCATGGCTCTGACTGGCATAATCACGTACGTATTCTGCCTAAAACAATTAGAAGGTGTTCCAGATTCCCTTATTTTTTTAAAGAGTGAAGCTACGCCCACCGCACGCCGCCGGGTCCATTCCGGCCACCGGACGGCCGATCCGAGCCGTCCAGAAATTCTAAAAAAAAAAACCGAGTGGGCCAACGCGAGAATCAACGGATGCCGAGAATCAACGGCATCCGACGTGTGTAGGTGCTCGATCCGAACTTCCAAAAAAAGATGATCCAAGCCATTCACAAAGCTACGCCGGATCGAGCACCTACACATGTCGGATACCGTTGATTCCCGCGTTAGCCCACTTGGTTTTTTTTTTTAGAATTTTTGGACGGCTCGGATCGGCCGTCCGGTGGCCGGAGTGGGCCCGGCGCCGTGCGGTGGCCACCCCATGCGGTGGGCGTAGCTTTTCCGTTTTTTAAAAGTTCTTTTTTCTGCAATGAACAGTACAAGAAAAGAATATGTGTTCCACTTTTCTTTAAAAACTACTACTCCCTCCGTCCCTTTTTAAATGTCCTACTTCGTAACTCCAACTTATTAAAAAGACATCATCATTATACCTTTCACATCAACTTTTTCCTCCACTTTCCCTACTTACCTATCATCATTACACTTTTACTCACTAACTTTTCAAAATGGAATATACTTTTAGGGACAAAATAGACAATTTATCAACTTTTACCCACTAACTTTACAAAATGGACACTTATTAAGGGACAGCCCAAAATGGAATACTGGACTGTAATAAAGGGACGGAGGGAGTACTTTTTTAAAAAGCTTATTGTCGAAATGACCATATTGGCCCTTAGACTGATTCAAATTCCCCAGGCACCCTGAGCTTTCTCCTCTCCTGCTTCTTCCACCGCACGGACCAGTCACCAGACGCCCTCCCTCTTCTTTCCCTCTTCGTTGACGCACATTAACCATAGCTTTACCCAAGGATGGAACTAGGGGGGGTCTAGTGGCGGCGGCCGCCACGACAAAAATTTTAGAAAATTCAATTATTATATGGGAAAAAATAATTTTATCCCCAACTTATATAGTTTCGCCACTGCTAGGTTTTTTGTCCTTATTTTTTTTTCGGTTAATCTTTTTTGGGTTCGCCCTGTGTTTCTCTTGGGAACTTTCAAGGTTATACCCCAGGTCCTTTGTTTTTTCGGTTGATTTCTTAATGGACAGACTTACCAAAATTAAAAATGATTTCATATTCAATGAGGATTTCAAAATGAGGCTTTATAGCTTCAGAACCTGTGAAGCACCGGCACCACACGGCATCATAGGTATGGGTGTACAATCGGAGTTATTAGATTTTAAGAGTGACCATTTGACATGAGGCACGTATGGGGACATGGTGGGAGTCACCTCGTCATATACAAAGTACGAGAAGCATATGCCAGAAAAACCTTAAATTTGTAGCTTTTTCATCTTTAGTGAATATATTTTTTTTCCTTTTTGTGTAAAGCAGTATGTTTCTGATTCTTATCATATAGACCAGTTTGAAAAGTGTACAAGATTTTGGTTTAAAACGGAATAAATTCACCCAAAACGACATGCCAAGAGGAAGATTGATTACTGTTGAACTTCATGCTATGTGTATATCCCCTTCGTTTTGATAATCATTTATGACTTGATTTTGCTGAAGACCATGGAGTTGATTGATGAGTTTAGGTACCAAGAGGCAGGCCATACGGTGGTGAATTTGGCGGTATCTCATTTTCCGGTCACATGGGCATTGCAGTAGCTCCAGGACAATTATATTCCCCGACAATAACTTGATTCGACACCATATTTACTCTTACAAGGGTGCCAAGGAACAGCGAGAGTGGTCGCTTCTCTTCAATCTGGTGCAGGAACTGTGGCAATAGCGTTCCAGATGAGCAGAGAGTGCGAGCAAAAAGCTGCAGGCCTGGCTCGTGCCATTGGCTTAGCTTAGTTGGCATTCGTGACTAAACATGGCTTTGGGAGCAAAATTTCATTTCTAAGGAGACCAATACAGATGTAACAAACACGTTAAATTTGAGAGGACGAATCTGTGCAACTTAAAAATGTATTATACAAACTCTATCAAGCTAATACAATATTCTTTGAAATTGGATGGTCACTAACGCGGTAGCCACCGGTCGGTTCATCCCAAGTGGCTTGTAATGTCCGTTGATGTTAACGTTTTTGTTGCTAAGAAATGCCTATCATCCCGAGTGGCTTGTAATGAAGAGTCGATGTTAACGTTTTGTTGATGAGAAATGCCTATCATCCCAAGCGGCCTGTAATGTCAGTTGATGTTAACGTTTTTGTTGCTGAGAATTTTTGGATAGGCAATAGGCATTGCATGGTTTGAGGATATTAGAGATTGAAAGAAATTTACCTGTTTTTCCTTAGTATTTTCTTTCTTTTCATAAATCTCCTCGCAATTTGTTGAGTCAAACACAACCTAGATTATACACGTCTTAAAAGTCCAAAAAAATACCCTGAAATTTTATTTTCAACAGATGCTTCATGGCTTATAAAAAATGGATACTAATTTGGTAGCCTTATTGTCTAAATTGGTCAATGATGAATGTTTTAAAACTGAAATTAACGGTGTTTACGTAGTTATAATTAATAAATTATATTCCCGAACTAAAAAGTACTATTGTACGTACACTCTTTCCATCATAATATTATGATTTTCTCTCGAAACTGGATGGTCGCCAATGCCTAGCCGCCCCTCGATCGGTTAGACTAAGTCAAGTCGTCCAATGAAGAGGCAGTAGATAGTGTGGAAAGGCCAAAAGGGGCCCAAGTTCAAGAAAACATGTGGTAAACAACAAACTGTATTGATAAGCATGTACACCATGGTAGTACAATAATGTAGTGTCCAAAATTGACTTGAAGAAGTTTTTCCTGTCCAAGCATGCGAAATATACAAAATTTAATAGTCAATTAAGAATTTGCACGCTGTTTGGCGTATCTCAAAAGATCATTTTTGCAACTCAACTTACAACCACCAAGATAGATGATAATATTGCAACCTACCAAACCTTCCCCAATAAATGTTGAAGACAAGGACTAATGGGAAGAGTTCTGAACATACCCCACAAATAACTACTCCAAATGTTCAAAAGACAGGCCCATGTGGGCAAATTGTAAGCTTCAAATGTCATGAGCAGTGATTCCAAACCCCCACAAGAGTGAAAGAGGGATCGAAAAAATATCTTCATCACATCTGGAGTCAAGAATTCTTTCTGGGTAAAAGTAGAAATTGTGTAGTAATTTTGTGAAGATAATGGCAACTTGAACACCTTCTCAATCTACATTTTGCAGGAAAATGAAAGGTCTAAGTCTTTGGCTCTTCCCTCTTAGATCTCAAGTTGAAAACCTCCTACCTGATATCGATCAATTCTTATGAGGTCTGTCCATATAGAGGAATTGACCCCCGTGTGTTCGCAAGCTGGCACAGACACCTTGAGTTATCAAAAACAAAAACATAAAAGTACGTTACGGTGTCCCCGATCATTTCTCATGAAACTAGTATGTGCTAATAACATGGGTTAACAATATCTTAAATTCTTAATGTCAATGCAGTGCGCACCTAATCATGGTAAAAGTTCGTCAAAAAACAGTTTGTTACCTCTTGTTTTCTTGACCTTTGGCCCCTCTCCGCTGTTCAACTCTCTTGTCATTCGTCGACTTGAATTAGTCTAAGTCCTCCGTTTTTATGGCTCCAGACCTGTACCAATCAAAGACGACGCAGGGGGAGGATTAGTCTTCCAAATAGACCATTCAACTGGCAAAGAAAAAAAGTTTGAGTTGAATCTAGAAGTTCGAGAACAACAATTGTATAAATGCAATATAATGGAATCCCAAGAGCATATATTTAACTTATTTCCAATTTTCTTATTCTGATTCCAGTAAATAAATTGTCGCAGAACTCCAACCTAGAGGAAAGCCAGGACTAACCCTTTTCAGCTGCACCAAACACCTACTTAGTCCCTTAGAGAAAGGTCAGAGAACTTCAGTATTATCAATCTTACATTTGGTATGTTGTGAAAAAGACAGTCGTTTAGGAATATTTTCATCTTTGAGTGAATTTTTGCAGTTTCAAACCAAAATTTACTTTTCTGACTGGTCAACCTGATAAGAATAAAAAATGTACTGTTTACACTAAAAGATTAAAGATACCCACTAGAGATGAAAAGGCAAAAAATTTCAGGTTTTTCTGTGTATGCCTCTAGTACTTTGTATACGATGAGGTGACTCCCACCTTGTCCCCATACATGTCTCATGTCGCGTGTCACTCTTAAAATCTAATAGCTCCAATTGGACACCCGAAACTATGATGCCGTGTCGTGCTTGTGCTTCACAAGTTCCCAAGCTATAAACCCTCAATTTTGACATCCTCATTGAATATTAAATCTTAAGTTTTTATTTCGGCAAGTAAATCCATTAAGAAACAAAGGCTCCGTGGTATAACTTAGAGAGTTCACAAGAGAAACAAAGAGGAAAATTACCCAACCGAAAACCAACTCCCATACCTAACGAGGGCTAGCCTAGCCCATGCCCAATAGTATGTAGGACACAATTCCAATACAAAGACCAAACAAAGAAAAGAAAACAAGCAACAATGAAACCACAATATGGACCATGTGCTCCATTTGAGATACCCCAAACAGCACACAAATTCTTAATTGACTTTTAAAGCTGGACGGTCTGATGGAAATCACATATGTGTAGTCGTAGCGTTCACATTTTCCATGACACCAATATTGGCTAATACCAAGGGTTAGCAATATATCAGTATCTTAAATATTAAACGCAGTTAGGATACGTAATCTTGGTGGATGTGCTTAACAATAACTTCGTTTACCTCTTGTTTTCTAAAAGTTTGGCCCCCTTAACAATAACTTCGTTTACCCTCCACTGGCTTGTCACACTTTGTCTAAGTCCATTTTTAAGGCTCCAGCCCCGTACCAATCAAAGACAAGTAGGGGGAGGAACAGTCTTCCATATAGACCATTCAATTGCCAAGGGAAAATGACTAATACAAGATGAAGAACAATATCTGTTAGGGTTCCTCAAGGGCATAAAAAATTTAGGTAATACAGCTTCTTGATACTTTAATTTTAACTTTTTTTCAAATTTCTTAAGAAAATTCCAATTGATAAACTGTCGCAGAATACATACTTAGTCACTTAGAGAAAAGTGAGGAGAGGAAAAAGGCATTTTCATTTAAAATTTGAAGTGCCAGAAGAGTTGTTTATAAATTCCCAAAGGAATGTACAGTCTTGGCCAATGAGTCCTGAAATACGGTAGTAGTAACTAAGGATAGCCTAGCCCATGCTCAACAGTACATAAGACACAATTCCAATACAAAGACCAAGTATACCGAAAAAACATGCAACAAGAAACCACATTATGGACCAATTAAATGATCTTTTGAGATACCCCAAACAGCGTACAAATTCTTATTTGACTATTAAATTTTGTATATTTCGCATGCTTGGATAGGAAAAACAGAGGTTTTTTTCAAGTCAATTTTGGACACTGCATTATTGTACTACCCAGTATTCCATTCCATGGACTACATTGCATGGACCTTCCCAATCTCACATCTTCCAGGAAAATGAAAGGTCTATAAGTCTTTGGCTGTTACCGTGACGGAGGAAATATCTCCAGAAATGAAAATAAGGTGCTTGCATTCCAGTGTGAGCTAGAGTCAGGAGCTGGTTCCTCGCGTTGCTGAACGGTCTGATCCTAATCACATATGTGTAGTCGTAGCGTCCGCAGTTCCCGTGACACCACTATCGGCTAATAACAAGGTTTTAACAATATATCAGTATCTTAATATCAATGCAGTTAGGATGTCTAACCATGGTGTATATGCTTATCAATACAGTTTGTTTACCACATGATTTCTTGAACTTGGGCCCCTTTTGGCCTTTCCACACTATCCACAGGCTCTTCATTGGACGACTTGACTTAGTCTAATCGAGGGGCGGCTAGGCGTTGGCGACCATTCAGTTTCGAGAGAAAATCTTGTACTTTTTTAACTGGTCTATATGATAAGAATCAGAAATATACTGCTTACAGCAAAAGATAAAAAATATTCACCAAAGATGAAAAAAGCTACAAATTTACGATTTTTCTGGCATATGCTTCTCGTACTTTGTATATGACGAGGTGACGACCACCACGTCCCCATACATGTCGCATGCCACATGGTCACTCTTAAAATCTAATAACTCCGATTGGACACCCACACCTATGATGCCGTGTGGTGCCGGTGCTTCACAGGTTCCGAAGCTATAAAGCCTCATTCTGACATCCACATTGAATATGAAATCATTTTTAATTTTGGTTAAGTAAGTCCATTAAGAAATCAACCACATTATGGACCAAGTGCTCCATTTGAGATACCCCAAACAACACTCAAATTCTTAATTGACTACTAAATCTGGTATTTCACGTGCTTGGACAGGAAAAATAGAGGTCTTCTTCAAGTCTATTTTGAAAAATTGCATCATGCTACTATTACATGGACTTCATTGCGTGGTTCCAAAACTATTAACATTTTCCAGGAAAATGAAGGTCAAGTCTTTGGCTGTTACCGTAAAAGAGTCATCTCCAGAAAGGGACATAAGGTGCTTGCATTCCAGCTGTGTGATTTAAGAATTTTTCCAAAATATTTTGTATTTCGCCATGTTGAGGGAAAAATCATCATATCTTTTGATTTATAGATAATTTTGGAGTCAAAATAATTTGGTTAGAAAGTAGGCTAGGCAAGCATTTCAACAATTCAAACCACGTGCGAATTGGAGTTTGGGAGTGTCCGTGGCAAGACCGCAAAGTTTGGTCGGTTTTGAAATTTTGATGATGCGCCCGGGGCACAATGAACTGCGCCTAGGGCGCATAGAATTGCTCCTGGGGCGCACAAAGCTCCTCAAATTCCTCAAACTTTGTGAGTTTGTCCCGGACACTCCCTCGTTTTTTGCAAGGTTAGAACCGTTAAAAAGTTTGTTGAGTCTACTTTCCAACCTAAGTAGTTGGAGTCTATAATTTTTTGTATATATAAAGATATGACCAATTTACCCTCAGTGATTTGAAAACTATATCTTTTCGGTAAAACGCTCGCACCTCTCTCATTTGAAATCGGATAAAGACCTATTATATATCGGTAAAGAGAACTTTGAATTTACTAAAAGATGGTGGAATCCAACCATCAAATTTGTAATGTTTAGTTCATAATAATTGGATAGTAACTAAGGCTAGCCTAGCCCCCGCTCAACAGTACATAAGATACAATTCTAATACAAAGACCAAGTATACCGAAAAAACAAGCAACAAGAAAACCACATTATGGACCAATTAAATGATCTTTTGAGATACCCCAAACAACAGACAAATTCTTAATTGACTATTAAATTTTGTATTTCGCATGCTTGGACAGGAAAAACAGAGGTTTTCTTCAAGTCAGTTTTGGACCCAATATTCCATTCCATGGACTTCATTGCATGGACCTTCCCAATCTCACGTCTTCCAGGAAAATGAAAGGTCTAATCCTTTGGCTGTTACCTTGCCGGAGGAAATATCTCCATAAATGAGAATAAGGTGCTTGCATTCTAGTGTGAGCTAGAGCTGTAGTACTAGAGTCAGGTCCTCGCGTTGTTGGATGGTCTGAACCAAATCAGTAGGATGGAACCAGGGGGGTTTAGTGGCGGCGGCCGCCACGATAAGAATTTTAGAAAATGCAATTATTATATATAAAAAAACAAAATTATCCCCAACTTATATAGTCTCGTCACCGCTAGATTTTTTTTTTTCCTCATTTTTTGTTATATACTAGTCCTAAATCCTTTATTTCTTTTTCAAGAAAGGAGACCCAAAAAGTATTCCAAAACTAAATTCAATGGGCCAACGTGAAATAATATAAAGGATGAGGTGTAACTACGGAAAAAAATACTCCATACTTTAACCCTAAAATAATTTAACCTAAAAAAATTAAACAAGTTAACCTAAATATTCAGCAGTAGTATTGTAGTGGATTTCTTTTTTATTTTTGATTCTCAGTTCCAAATTTCTGATGGTGCCACTGTGTTAATTCTCGTTTAGTGCAGTAGTGGACTTCTGAAATATTAAAAAACCATTTATCGATCGTCTGGTGTTTTGTGTGAATTTCTCAAACTTCATTGAGGAAAGGTTAATTTTCTTCAATTTTTTAATATTCAATTGAAGTTTCTTGATCACAATCATTAAGAAGGATATAGCTAGAAGTTTTAACACCAATTCAATTATTGATGCTTTTAACGACATGAAAGAGTATCGAGCACAATTCAAGATGCCTCACTTTAGTAGATATATTAAATTAAAATTAGTTTTTTTTCGTACTCCATGTGCAAATAACAAACATCATTTACTATAATTTTTGTTATGTTATTTTAATTTTTTCTAGAGTCGATGACTATTAATATTGTAATGCATCTTTTTATTCTTTTAGTATACATTTCGCCACTGCTAGGATAAAATCCTGTTCCGTCCCTGGCTTTACCCAAGATGTATGTATGGCCATTAATTCCTCCCACGCAACCTGAGAACTTCCACTGAATCTCAGTAGAACATATAGCAGACAATTATTGATTTGGGTACACTAAAAATCCACTTAGGAATTAAAGCCCAGACGGAATAATCTGAAAACTTTTGAATCAAACACAAACAATATATAAAAATCCAGCATCAAAACCCAGTTGGAGTAATCTGAAAACAGTGCGAGATTCCGGCCACATTCCTCGCCGTCGCTGCCGGAAAACCCAAAAATCGTTACACCAGACGAAGAAGGCAAGAGAGGGAGGGGTAACCTTTCCTACCTTCACCGGTGCCAAACGACGGCGAGGAGGCCGTAAAAAACACAGATCTGATGCTTGTGAAGACAATGGGGAAGAGAGAGAGGGGAACTCACTGGGAGCGAGTGCTACAGTCCTGCGGCAGGACCACCGAGCTACAGTAGCGGCTGCTACGATTGACGGCCCGTTCCGACTTCTAGAGAGGGGGAGAGAGAGGGCGGCGAGGGGGAGAGGGACGGGGACTTCTGGCTGCGGAGATGAGGGAGGGCTGCAGTAGCAGCTTGATTTGCCTCTGTTGTGAACGTACAATGAAGCCCTAGGAGAGAAATTTGGGGCGAGGATAATATTGTCATTTCACTCGGGGACTGTGGGGTCCGTTTTCCAAAACGACGTAGTTTTGGCAGAAAATTTTTCAAAAAAGGGGAAGGCTCAGGAAGTGGAACCAGCCTTCTATTTTTTGGGTCAAAAAGGCACTTTTTCTAAATGCGGAACGACCACTTAATGAATCTTCAGAGGATGTCATTAAACCCAATGATGTGGTCAAGGTCATGCACAATTTTGCTTCATATCGTGGCAGTTGGGGTACATCACATTGCCATTGCCATTTCAAGATAATAATGTTCGGATGATATCCGATCGAACTGTTTTTGGTACATTTGTTCTACTCGATGAGCTCTAAGAAATGAATGTTTTTTTCATCGGAGCGAGACTGGAGCGGCAGCAATATGCCCCGCACAGCACGGCTGCGCAGCACAGTCCCTTGGTCCCACCATAGTACTCGGAAACTTCCAAGTCTCCACCGAGTCACAGACGTTTATACTAATATCTAAGCTAACAGTCAAAAGAGGTTTTGGTTCGCTCAAGGAGGTCTTGAGTTTTGTTATTGTCGTACTTATATGTGTGTATATATATATATATATATATATATATATATATATATATATAGGAAGTAACCAGAAACCACGTATACCCAACAACTAGAAAGCATGAGGACATCTAATGAAGGCTTCACCATACTTCTTTTCTTATCCTCTTTATTTTCCGTCTCATTAGTCTCTGAAGCTGCAGACACCATAACGACTGTTCAATTCATCACAGAAAATGAGACCATTGTTTCAGCTGGCGGAGGCTTTCAACTGGGATTTTTCAGTCCCGGTAGTTCCAAGAATCGATACTTGGGGATATGGTACAAAAAAATAACTACTCGGACCGTGGTATGGGTTGCTAACAGGGAAACTCCTATCACCGATGCATCAGGTGTGTTGAAGGTCGTCGACCCTGGAATTCTTGTCCTCTTCAACGGATCTGGCAACATCGTATGGTCTTCCAATACGTCAAGGTCTGTACACAACCCAGTTGCGCAACTTTTGGAGTCCGGAAATTTTGTTTTGCAAAATGCAAATGATGACAACCCAGAGAATTTCCTTTGGCAGAGTTTTGATTATCCAGTTGACACGCTGTTACCAGGTATGAAGCTGGGAAAGAACTTGTTAGTTGGCCTAGATCGCCACTTGTCATCGTGGAAGAGTGATGATGATCCGGCTCAAGGTGATTATACATTCGGGATGAATACTCATGGATATCCCCAATTGATTACAGACAATGTTACTGCTGTGACGTACCGGACTGGCCCATGGAATGGTCTTTCATTTAGTGGGACGCAGAACTTAAAACACAACACCATTTACGAATTCAATTTTGTATTCAACAGAGAAGAAGTGTATTATGGTTACAAGCTTCTCGACCCCTCAGTTGTTTCAAGGGTAGTGTTGAGCCAGAATGGTATTCTGTACCGCTGGACATGGGTTGATCGGACACAAGGCTGGATCATTTACAATACTTCACCAGCTGATACCTGTGACAATTATGGATCATGTGGTGCTTATGGTCGCTGTGACATTAGCAATTCCCCTATGTGCGGGTGTTTGGACAAATTTGTGCCTAGGTACCCAAAGGATTGGGATATGGGAGATTGGTCAAATGGGTGCATGCGGAGGACACCGTTGGCTTGTCACGAGGGAGAGGGATTCCTGAAGTATTCCCGAGTCAAACTTCCAGACACGCAGAATTCATGGTTCAATGAGACCATGACCCTTGAGGAATGTGGGAAAATGTGCTCGGAGAACTGCTCTTGTATGGCATATGCAAATCTTGACATACGGGGCGGAGGAACTGGCTGCTTGCTTTGGTTTGGGGATCTAATTGATATAAGAGAGTTCAGTACAGGCGGGCAAGATATCTATGTGAGGATGGCGGCCTCTGAGTTAGGTATGTATGACTTTGTCTCGAAACTTGTAGATGAGTAGCTCCCTACCATGTGGTAAGCATATTTTTTTTGTTTACTCTTTACTGCCAATTAAGGTAGGTTGTAGAAAAGAAAATCAGGCATGGTACTCTTCTCAATTTTCTTGTCTAGGACTTTGCAGGGATACACGGAACTAACAAATGGTTAGTATCGAGCAGTGCAAATGAGGCAAGACTTGATTTTGCCATGGTTTAGAAATACTGGATTTGTGTTATGTAAGGAACAAAGTTGGTGTATATAGGGCCAATGAGAACTATCCATGGAAATAATGTCATATATAGAAACAAGTTGCTGCTTATTTTACTCTTTCTTATTATTTTATCTGCTTCAAGAGTCGATGATTTCACTCACAGTACTAATATCATGATTTCATGAATATTACTCGTATATGTGATACATAAAACGCGCAACAATTTACAGGTCATAACATGAACATGTAAGTTCCATAAATAGTTCAGTCGTCGACAAGGATTGTGAGACATAACGATTTTTCAAGTAGTACGTAGGAGTGGGATGTGGAAACCAACAAAGGGAGAGTGTTACAATTCCGTTTTCATGTTTAGATTGCAAATGGAGAAGTCAAAACTGCGCAGCTGAACAACTGTTCTAATGTATTTGAACATTTGATTATATAGATGCAATCCCGGGCAGGGACGGAGCCAGGAATTTCACTACACGGGGGCGACCATGTACGCGAGACCAAAAAAAAAAGAGAAACGTGCATAACAACGTGAATACATTAAAACTCAAATATGTACAAAATAGCAACACTCCATACTTAATTATGCTTTTCATAAATTAACATATTGCAAAAGCATTAACGACTTACCTCAACCTATCTAGTAAAACCAGGCATCTTCATTTGCACTCGACGCTCTTTCATGTCATTAAAAGCATCGATGATAGAATCAGCATCAAACCTTTTCGCAATATCCTTCTCTATGTAAGTGATTTATAAACTTGATAAATGTTTATCCCCCATCGTGTTGCGGAGTCTGATTTAGAAACTTGCTAAAAGTTTATCCCCCATCGTGTTGCGGAGTCTAGTATTTACACATTTCATAGTTACAACTTAGATTTCACCAAGATTACTTAGGGTTCCCAAAATCTCTTCTCCTAGTGTTCTTATTTTCTCGAAATTGCCTTCAAAGTCTTGATGATGTGGGATTTTTGTGCAGAGAGAGAGAGAGAGAGAGAGAGCGGGGGGGGCTCTGGTGTGCCATGGAGATTTTTTAGGCAGAGAGAAGAAAACGTGTAAAATCCTCTTAACGATTGGGGATTTTTGTGGGTAAAAACTGGGAGTTAAATAATTGAGTACTCACTATGTTAACCCTCAAATTTTATGTTTTGTTATATTTAACCCGTAACGTTTAGAAATTAACATTGGTATCTTGTATTTCAAAGGTTACTAACTACTTACTATCATTTGATTTTTTTTCCCCCCAAAATACCAGAAGGGGGCGAACCTCTATACTTTCATAGGAAATTTTTATTTTACATATAATAAGTAGAGTTTTTTTTCTTCTTGCAGGAGCGACTGCCCCTAATGGCCCCTCCCTGGCTCCATCCCTAGTCCCAGTAGTCCCCCAAGTTGGCTCCAATGGGAAGAGAAGGGACAGAATCATAATCAGCTTGGCATTAACAATAGGAATGCTCCTGCTATGTCCGAGCCTGACCTTATTTGTTTGGAAAATGAAGCAGAGACAGCTTAAGAAAAAAGGTAATTCCACTTGCTATCTAGAAAGGTAATCCAAATGAGTATGGAATCATCTTGTGATTGTCATTGTGTTTTTATACATATTTCTCCAACACACTGGTTGTGTGAAGAAGTTCCTTTGTTTTTTTCTCGTATCCATTCTTTTCTTTTCTTTTCAGTATTATTGGCACTCATCTCCGGGCATAATAACACCGATGAAAGCCAGAAGGAAGATTTGCAGTTGCCATTGTTGGAGTTGACTACAATTGAGAAAGCTACTGATAACTTCTCAATAAACAATAAGCTGGGACAGGGCGGATTTGGCCCTGTTTACAAGGTAATAATCATCTAGATCAACTGATTGTAGCCAAGTGGTAGGCACCATATACTCCTATGCATTTGACAGGTGTTCAAACCTCACTAACTGCATCTAACAATGCTGACTTTCTGCAAGCAAAAAGGAAAAAAAAAAACAAAAACAAAAAGATCAACTATACATGATATCGATACATGTGAAGCCTAGGTAATTTGAATGTCAAAATAGTTTTGTTCAATCTATCAGCACTGAGAAAGACATTAAGCCATGGAGTTTTCTTCGGAAAAATGCCAAATGGGAATTCACATCAAAATTCTGGAGGCAAAATTTTCTATTTAGTTTTTCAAAGCAGTTTGGAGTGTTTAAATCCTCTGAGCAAGATTTTGGATGCGTTGATTTGTAGAAGCTGAGAATCGCCTCAAAATCTGATTTTCTAGAAGGTGGGTCAGGGCCCAGGGTGGCTTTTGGAAACAGATTATGAATTCTAAAAGTTAATTACCTGCTTTTGTAGCAAACACTACTTTAATTTTGCTGCAGAAACAAGTTTATAGGAAGCATTTGGTGTGGTGTTTCTTTTCTCATACGGACTATGAAACTTCCTACATATCCGGAGGTTTCCCTTTTGTATGCCGAACTGTATGTATTTTACATGATCTGCTTGTTGGAACAATGCCAATCAAGGAACTTAAGAAGCTACTAAAAGATAGGCAAATGGGACGGGAAGGAAAAGAAAGTACTACTTCTAAGTTTATGATATCCTACTTATCAAAATTGCCATCTTCAGGGTAGGCTGGAAGACGGACAAGAAATAGCTGTAAAGCGGCTGTCTAGAACTTCTAGACAAGGAATTGATGAGTTCAAGAATGAAGTCATCTGTATTGCCAAACTTCAGCATCGAAATCTCGTGAAGCTTCTAGGGTGCTGCACTCAAGGAGAAGAAAGGATGTTAATCTACGAATTCATGCCTAACAAAAGCCTGGACTCCTTTATTTTTGGTTTGGCTCTCTCATAACTTTAGCAAGTTTATTTTGCAACTAATCTACTCTCTGTCCAAGGTCAAGTGGCCAAACATGTATGCAGAGAAATGAATAACTCTGGCTTCTAGGAAATTAGAAATAAATTTGTGTATTATTCTCTTTTCATTTGAAAACATGAATTCTTGAAGAACATGTAGTTCTCTTGCGACATATGCGGTTGCATGACTTGTTCTTCCAAGAAAAATATTATTTTTTACTATGGGATTTGTTCCAGTTAAATTTAGTCAGCAGGACTAACAACATTTATGGGATGAAAATTTGGGCAGATGAAAGCAGGCGAACATTACTGGATTGGCCAAAGCGATATAAAATTATCAATGGGATTGCTCGTGGGCTTCTCTATCTTCATCAAGATTCCAGACTCAGAATCATTCATAGAGATCTCAAAGCAAGCAATATTTTGCTAGATATTGAAATGAACCCAAAAATATCAGACTTTGGCATGGCTAGAATTTTTGGAGGAAATGAGACAGAACAAAATACAGAGAGAGTGGTTGGAACATAGTAAGAACCTCTTAACATGTTCTATACAGTTACTTGCTTGTACTAATTAACACTTGGTTTCCTTATTCATTCCTTGGTGCAGTGGTTACATGTCTCCAGAATACGCGGTAGATGGGCTTTTCTCCGTAAAGTCGGATGTTTTCAGTTTTGGTGTTCTTATGCTGGAGATTGTGAGTGGGAAGAGAAACAAAGGTTTCTTCCATCCAGATCACTATCGCAACCTCCTTGGACATGTGAGTTTATACTATATCATTCTTAAATAACCTCTTCAAACATCTCCAGTACTTTTTGCCATTTTTGGCAATGCCATTGGCAAAATTTGGCCAGGATTGCCAAAATTTGGTTTGTTATAATTTCATTAAACCATCTTTTAGAAATTGTTGCTCCACTGGTTCAAAGCTTACTCATTTTCACTGTTGAAAATCATTGGAGATCAAAAGTCCTGATGGAGATGTAGTAGTTTTTGCAAATGCCAAAGAATTGGCACTTGGCACAACGGCATTGCCAGAATTTGGCAAGAAGTTTGCCCCGGAAGTGGAGCTCCTGTTTCGGTGAGCTATAGCCAAATTTTGGCCTTAGCAAAGAAAATGGCTCACCCCTAGAGCTGCTCTTTTCATGTGGTAAAAATCTTGTATTGATGATATTGATTATAAATTGTTTAGGCATGGACACTACATAAAGAAGATAGGTCAATTGAACTGATTGATTCGACTTCAAAGGAATCGTGCTGTCCACCAGAAGTGTTGCGATCCATCCATGTTGGTCTATTATGCGTGCAACAACACCCTGAAGACAGGCCAAGTATGTCGTCTGTGGTTCTGATGTTGGGAAGTGAAGGTTCGTTGCCATGGCCCAAACAGCCTGGATTTTTCACCGAAAGGAATCTTTTTGAAGCCGATACTTCATCTAGCAAGAATGCACCAAGTTCAACTTCAACCAATGATTTGACCATCACTGTACTGGAGCCTCGATAATGTAACTATGTGAAACATTTTTGGCAGTTTGTGTTTCTTCAAACGTAAACCATTTTTGCAGTGTTGTGATTCTTGTGAAGCAGGATCAGTTTAGGGAATGTCAAGGAAAGTGGAATTTGTATACCTGTACTGCTGAAGAGAGAGAGAGAAATGTCAAGGGGTCGCACGATGCTTGACGAACTGTTGCCGTTTTAGTCACAAAGAGGTAGAAAGTAGTTAGAGAGAGGGAGAAAGAGTGCATATGAGCATTTAGTGTCACATTATGGAAATTGTTTGGCAGTTTGGAAAGTATAGGCTATGGGGGAAGACTACACGGGTACACTTGATCGAAGTCAGCTCTGTTCCACGCATGGGATTCCAGCCCAAGAAGGATCTTTCAATAACATTACAGACATTGCGGCCTATGGGTTGTGGGCTTCCAAGGGAGAATACCTTGAGCTTCTGTCATTCATGTAGAACTATGAACTGATGTTCCTCACTGTTGCTTCCTTGTATCCGGATCAAATAAATCCTTGAACTTTCAACAAGATCTTTGTGCCAATGGGTATATATATATATAGAGAGAGAGAGTAAGCTTCTAATGCGGACCTCCGCATCCAAGCAAAGTGCGGACCACCCAATTTCTCCCCTTTCTCGATTGAATTTTTATGATCCGAGTCGTTCAATGTGTTCAGAACGTGATTTTAAGGGTACCCGCAAGAAATCGGCAAAAAAAAAGGCCGGGAAGGGTTTGATTTGAGCAGTTTTTATTTGAACCGTTCAATAAAAAATAAACAAAAACTGCTCGGATGAAGCCCTTCCCGGTCTTTTTTTTTTGCTGATTTCTCGCAAGTACCTTAAAATCACGTTCTGAACACATTGAGCGGCTCGGATCATCGAAATTCGATCGGGAAAGGGGAGGTCCGCACTTTGCTTGGATGCGGAGGTCCGCATTAGAAGCTTACTCTCTCTCTATATATATATATCCCTTCCTGCTTTCCTTAAAGAGGATTGGCATGTTGGTAGATGGACGAAACCATTTTCTTGAAATACTTAAATGCCCTTGTTTGCATGCGGTGAGTGTATGATTGGGTAGTGTTGCTGAGGTTGTTTTGCAGCCTTTGATTGGTGTTTGGGGTGTGCAAACCTTGGCTATTTTTTTTTTTTTTTTACTTTAATGGGTTTTTGGACTTTTCATGTTTTCCTTCCATGTCCTTTTTTCCTTCTTCGGTTTATACTTTGAGTTTGGGTATGGGGGTGCTTTGGTAAAGTCATGCACCTACTCTCTCTTCCTCTCCCCAAAGAGTCAGAACCGAATCTGATTTTTTCTGCAAAATATCATAATCAAATCTGATCTCTCTCTCTCTCTCTCTCTCTCTCTCTCTCTCTCTCTCTCTATATATATATATATATATATACTAGTGTTTGCCCGTGCCTACGGCACTATGCACCCCGGTTGGAATTGTCCGTACCTACGGCACTTGCTAGCTAATGGCTCCAACATTAGTGTGTAGTATGTGATCCTCTCCTTAGTAGCACGAAAAAGAATTACCCGTACTTATAACACTCCTCCAACTATACATTTAAGCTAGCTACAAAGAACTATTAATTTGCTTATGTAATTCTAGTAAATACCAGGTAAAAAAATTTCTAATACAGTTTAACAATTTAACCCGCTTTGAACCTCACCGCCTACCTTATGAAGGAGAGTGTGTCTACACGTGTGTTGAAGGTATATAAATAATAAAGTTTAAAAAAAAGGTCATAAAGGGACAACAATTTAGGATGATCATGATAAAAGAACACAATAAGCTGAATATATGGGATCGAATATCAAAAAAAGTTTTGGCCAGTGGAACACAATAATCATTATTTCTTGGTTGGCCAGTGGGAAAAAAATTCCTCGCCTCGTGGGATTATATACTGCAACTCTATGAGTAATGAATGAGGCTTGCCCCGATCAACCAACCAAACGAAACCAAATACAGTTCAAAAAAAAAAAAAACGAAACCAAATCAACAAAACCCTAAAATACAGTTCAAAAAAAAAAAACCCAAATCAACCACATGAGCCAGAGATCAATGAATTAAGTTACCGAGATGAAGAACCAGAGTGAATCGTAGTCGCCGTATAACGATGCAAAACAGGGGTGTCAATTTGCCGTTTTGAGCGGAAAAAAAATTTGCCGCTTTTTTTTTTTGATCCGGAAATCTGTTGCTTGATATGGCTTCATTAATACGATGTCAGCTTATTATGGAAAGTTGTAATTGGTATCTGGACCATTGGATTTATTTGTATGAGTAGATAAAACTTGTGTGAGGGAGAAATCTGAGCCATTGAAAAGGAATATTCCTAAAGAATATTCCTAAACACCCTTTTGTTTTATTATATAGATATTCTATATTACAATACACAACGATTTTACAAAATATCTCTCTCACAACTGTCCTACGTGGCACATTGAAGGGCTCTGATTATATAAAGGGTTTGAGGGCTAAAATTTAGTCTATCCAAGGGTTATCATTTGTCTAGGTTCAAAATTTGAAAACCCATTATTTTTCTCCCTTAATTTCTGCTTCTTTTCTATTTCTATGGCAAAAACTATGGAAATTTGTTTTCTCTCTTACTTCCCCTGTTTGACATTTCATTTATCTCCCCCTCTCTTCTTTTCTCTTCCCTCTCATTGATTTCTCAGCAGCAACATAAGTTGTTGTAATATTGGTATCATTCTTCATTTTTGTCATAGATTGACTTTATTTATTTATTTTATTATCACAGCCTCTGTACTTTGACTTCATTTGTTTTCTGTTTTCAATTGCTCAGGCTCGGGCTCACAAGATTCACCAGTTTTTCTCACCTTTCTTGATCGTGACCATCTACCATAGACGAAGTAAGTTTCCCTCTTTCCTTTGTGTTCAACAAAGTCTACTTTTTGAACCCTAAGTTTTTGAATCCACAATATCCAAAACCCAAACACTTCTAATCATACTATTATATTCAATTTTTATTATCTTTTTTTACATATTATTGCTTATGTATTTATAGGTTTCTTTGGAGAAATGAAGCGCCATCCGTTTTTTATAGGTTGCATTGACTAACCAATGAATCAGATACGGAGTTGGTTGGAGTTTGAAACTTAGAAAGTCTACAATTTTTATAAATGAGATTACATTTTTAGATGTTGATATTGCCTATGTATTTTTACATTCTGAAGCTTGGTTTATTTTTTTGCCCATAAAGTGTTTTTTGTGATAACAAAGGTTTTTTTGCCAATTGTGATCAGTAGTTGGTAGCGTGATCAACATACTGTGAATTCAAATGGCTGGCTATAAGTACCCCACAAGCACGGACACTACAACTGTTAGTTTGTTTTGTACTGATTCAAGTTAACCGGTGAATATACTTGAATTATTATTTTTTTGTAGTTGAAATTTTGCGAATGGGGCGTTAGCCTTCAAGAGGTTAGAGAGACAAAATTAGCGAGTCGTGCCTTCAGGCATGGGCATGCACTAGTCTATATATATATCACACACACATACACAAACAGAGAGAGAACCAAGCCGGAGAATGCGAAGAGAGAGAGAGAACTCGAGAAAGGAGAGAGAGACGTACCAGCAGGCATCGTCTCCGACAAAACACAATTCGGAAGTAGTCCGTCTCTAAGAACTCCTCCTTGTACGCGATCGGCACAGCCGGGTTCGGCCCATCGTCCTGCTGGACTGGAGTCACGTACGGCCACTCCGGTGGAAGGCTCGGCGAGACTCTCATCAGATATATCGATTGCTCAGTAGGAGAGAATATGATCCGCGTATGGAACCTGTACCAATCCAAGAGACGGTGAGAGATAGTGTGAGATCGAGAGAGAGATCTATGGGTGTGGGGTGGGTGAGAGAAAGAGACATTTGGTGGTGCGGCGACGTTGGTGTTCCGGCTTTGGTGGTGTCTGCTCCGGTGGTGGAGAGAGTTGCAGATGAGGAGAGTAAAGTTAGAGAGAGAGTTGGGTGAATTTGAGATAGAGAGTGTTTTTTTTTTTTTTTTTTTATCCTCTGTCGAGATAGAGACTGGGTGAATTAATTCTAGGGAGAATTTTTCCCAAGTCCACTGTACCACTTTCAAAACCCACTAAGTCCATTTCTAAATTCTATAACCCCTTAGGTCCACTAACTTATTAGTAAGGATATAATAAACCTGGTTAGTCTAATATACCCCTGCTTCCAAAAAATCTTTTGTCCCGTTTCCTTTTTTTCCTCCATTCAGTTCCGTTTTTTCCTCCATTCAAACCTAACATCCCATTATAAAACCCATCACCCCTCCCCCCCTCCCCCCCCCCCTTCCCCCCCCTCCCCCCCTTTTCCAGACGAAAAAAACTCAGACAAAACACTAGATTGTCGTCGCCTTCTCCCACGTTCTCGTCGAGATCTTCGTCGTCAGCCCTTCTTCGGCCTTCTCCCTTCTACGGCGTCAGCCCTTCTTCGTCGTCGTCGGCCCTTCTTCGTCGTCGGCCTTCGTCGTAGTCGTCGGCCCTTCTTCGTCGTCGGCCTTGTTCAGTCGCGATCGTTCACAAACGGTATCAACGGTCGAACCAGTTCACCCATGTTCGTCTCTGTCGCCTAGTCGCCTTTGATTCGCCCTCGCTTCAGTCCGACGCCATCGCCGTTCTTCGCCTTCGTTTCTCCATCGCCTTCGTCAGATCCTACGTCACAATCGATAAACTTGGTATGTTTAAATGGTTTGGCTAAGTTAATTTAGGGTTTTGATTGTGAGTACATGTGCTTATATCAATTTTTGATCCGTTAGGGTAAATTCCCCTGAATTTCCCCAAAAAAATTCAGTACAGGTAATGATTTTTGCTTATATGTATATATAGTTACTGATTTAACGTTATAAATGATCTACTGTCTTGTGAGAAATTGTATATGATGTTGTTCTGAAATATATAGGGTTATATATGATTTTCTGTATAACTTTTAATAGTAATGCAACAATATATATGGTTATATTCAGGTTTATAAGCCGCTGCGCGGACCTATTCAATAACGTAAATTTAGTAGTTTATTAGTTTTCGTGTATAAATATATGTTATTTTTATTTGTACATACTAGAGGCACAACCAACAGTAAAGCAGAGAACGCATTTTATGAGTCATGAGTACCACTAAACCTTTTTGGAAAATGAACTCAGTATTTTGTCGAACTAGATGGTACATTGTGCAACATGTACATATCACTGCATCTGTTATTTTATTGAACAGGCAACAAAAGTTCTCGGAGTTAGTATTTTTAGAAACGCAAGACTTTGATAATTATTCCTCATCCTTGATTAAATAGATGTGACAATGTTGATCTTCCTTTCTTTTCAAGGTACAGTTAGTAATGACAAGATTCAAGGGACATTTCTAAAAAAGGATGATCCAAGGATACTTGCATTGATGCAGCAAGCAGAACTGCTCAGCTCTCTAGCAGTCAAGGTTAATATGGAGAACACAGACCAGAGTCTTGAAAATGCATGGAAGGTGAGGAACAGTAGGGGTCGGGTTTCTTGTCATTTCGTAGTTCTATTTGTTGGATCGTCCATTGCAAAGAAACTTCTCGAGTTTCTAGGCACACTGGACAGATATTCACTGTCAGTTTAATGCTTCAACAATTTTGAGCAACAAAGCCAATTCATTTATTTCGAGGATGGCTATATATTCGGATCAAGTATGCCGCTGCGCGGACCATTTTAATAATGTAATTATATTGGTTTTATTTATATATATGTAAACAAAATCTCTGTATATGATTTTTGACCTGTTTCTCCTGGTATATATGGTTATATAAACATTGCCAGATATAAAATGCTGGTTTTGTTCTGTTGCGTGCAGTAGGATTAATGTTCTATTTTGCTTTGCACGCTGTTGTTCTGTTGTTTTGTACTGATGTTCTGTTCTGTTGTGGATTGGCTATTGTCTGTCATTTGAATGCTTCTGTTATATATTTTTCAATGACTTGTCAGTAACATAACTTTCCGATGTCTGTTATAACATTATATATTGTGATTGTAACCATATATATGACTTTCCACTAGTTAATATATATGATTACATGTGATTTTGATCAGTCCATCCTTCTTTACACATACAAAACTTTATGTTTCCATATGTTTAATTTTTCCATTGTACGTGCAGCAATGACAGATCCTAAAAGAAGAGGAAAAGAGTTGGTACCTGTGGCGTACGCAACAGACATTCGTCCGTTAGCAATGATTGACCCCTCAAGCGATATATGAGGCAAGAAGATCAAATATGAGAATAAAGGAGAGATTAGGATGAAGAATAGAAAAAAGTTGGGGGGTTGTTTTGTTTTTCCTTATTCATGCTTAAAATATTGAAATTGTTTCTTTTGGATTATGGATAAATAAAGAGTTTTGTTGTTTTGTGGACATCAGGTGTGTACAGTTTTACATGTTAACGTTATATAACCTTATATAACGTTCTATATTCTCCTTTCCAGGTACACTGCTGTTTTATAGACATCAATTGTGTTCAGTGTGACATATTAAAGTTATATAACGTTATATAACTTCCTATATTCTTCTTTTCAGGTACACTGTATATAACGTTATTGTACTTATATAACAATATATATTCTCCATTTTTCATTGTATTGCAACATCATATTATAACCACTGATAATCTGTATCATTTTCATGGTATTGCAACAGCATACAAATGTTAGATGTTCCATATTAACTTTGATATAATGTTATATATGACCAGTAGACTTGTGGAAGGTTATATATCATGTTTTCACCAATCATGTTCGGATCAATTAGGCCGCTGCGCGGACCATTTCAATAATCTAATTTAATTGGTTTTATAGAGATATCTAAACTAATTATGTTCTCTTCTTTTCTCAAGTACCAAAAAATAACGCAAGTATCAAATCTCTTTCCTTTCCTTTTGTTTTGTTTTTTCCAAGTGTAGTATTAGGTCAATTTTTCTTGGTTGTGTTTGGGCTATGCCTCAAGCACTCTTTCTTGTCTTCATTCTTTTTATTTTTTTGCTCATACAGAAACAACAGTATTATTCTGTCATGTGTATCCCTTGAAAAATGAACATATGACATTATATAAGGTTAAACCTAAACAACCAAAATCATTTTAGGTTTGCATCCTTAATATCGTTATATGTGGTCTAACAGATCACCTTATATGAATTGGTCCGCGCAGCGGCTTAACAGACCTGAACATATAATGTTATCTGTGCAGCGCGTTAAATGTAAGTATCTAACGTTAAATATGAACGGATGAACGAGTATATAACGTTATATCTCTTTCTCCCTCTTTCTCTCTGTCGCAAAACTCCCTCCTTCTCTCTATCCCAAAATCCCAACGTAACTGCCGTGATTGTAGTGAAAAAAAGCTGGCAGGGGCATTTTTGGCTTGTATTAATTTCTTTTTGGCTTGACAAGGGCTCAGTTTGGCAACACAAAAAAAGAAAAAGAGTAAAAATACATTTTTTTTGTCTAAGCCAAACAAGGCCCTTGTCTGAGTGGACCTAGTGGGTTACAAACTTGAGAGGTGGACTTGGTGGGTTACAAACATACTATAATGGACCCTAGACCAATTTTTTATTAATTCTAAGAGCAATCATTGTTAGTAGTATTTTACTTGAGGGAATGGGTTAAATAATTTGAGATGTGGTAGTAAATATAGATAATTCTTTGGCCTGTTTTGGGCCCAAAAATATAATCGGAATCGTCTATTTTGTCGAGCTCGTCGAGAATTTCAACTTTGTAAAAATTCATGTTAATCGGATACCGAACAATACCTGATCCAACAAAAAATGGGTGGTTGGGCCCAACAACAAATCAAAGGTCTCTCCACGGCATTTACAATTTACTCACAGGATACACCTAAAAATCAACAGTCCATTTTCTGCATTTTACTCTCCCTCGACAGCATAATCCAACTTTTTTGCATTTTACTCTCCTTAATGCTTGATCAACTAATAAGAACTTGCTGATAAAAATAAAATAAAAACTAAAAAGAACTTCCACTAAAGATTTTTAGGACTCTTTTTTTGTTTTGTCGATCTTTATTAAATTAAAAATAACGCGTTTGTTAGTTTTGTATCTCACTTTTTACTTTTATCCAAATATTTTGGAAAATATCCACTCTTTAGCAAAAAAAAAAAGTCAAATTTTTATTTTTTTGGCTAAAAAATGGTTATTTTCCAAAATATTTGGTAAAAGTAAAAAAACCTGACTTGTCTCGTCAAAACGAATCAATAATCCACAAATGTTTGGCACAAAATTAACAAACGTGATTTTTCTTTGAACAAGGACAAAAAATGCTTAGTGGAACAGGGTCTAAGAACTCTACTATGCGTAACTTGTATTGACACTGTACAGATCGTCATGTGAGATCCATTTCTGGGTCTCATACGAATGATCCAAGCCATTAATTAATTCTTAAACTTGAATATGGGGTTGATGTGGACCGTTGATCTAGCATTAAGGAAAGTAAAGTAAAATGAAAATAAGTTGGGTTATGCTGTCGTGGGGAGAAAACTTGGAAATGGGATTGATGTGGGCCGTTGATTTTTGCTTGGGCAATCCTAGCCAAAAAAGGGACAATAATGGACTTTTGAATACTGGAGGGGAGCTGAACTCGGAAATAGGATGGTTTTTTTTGATCCGCGGGAAATGGAGGTTGAGAGAGTTGCATTCCAGAAAATTGATTTTAGTGTAAGTGGTACTCATGCAGCACATACGAGCTATTAAAAAATGCAATTGACGGCTAGGATTGAAAGGTACTGAACGAATTAAACCAAAAAAAAAAGGAGAAAAAAATTGTTTCAATCTGATCTATCAATTGCATTGTGCTGCATTAATATCACGTGGTATCTGATTTGCAAACAGAATTCCTTCAGCTTGAGAGAGTTCTCTGTGTACCTCATTACAAAAACCTTTTTAAAAAATAAGTACTTATTTTAAATTTTTCAAGCTTAAAAGTAATGTGCTTATGAAAATAGTTTTTAAATTTTTTTGCACCGTGTAAAAGATGATGAGATCTTTAAAATAAGATCCATATCGAAATATTTTTAAACTGGCAAAGACCTGTGATGATATGCGAATGAATCAGCCTTTTTAGTGTTCAAACCCGTTAGGTGTTTGGACTTTGGCCCATTTCCTGAGTTGGCAGCTTGTCAATCTCGGTTTCTTCTCTCTATTAGGTCTTGAATTGGCACAAGATTATTCTTAGGCTTTGTTTAGGGATATGATGTCATTTAATCCTTGTTCCTTTTAGTCTTGGTAGCTTCTCAAAGATTAATAAAAAAAAAATTTGCCTTTCAAAAAAAAAGGTGCACATTTAAATCAATGGCTCAAACAAAATTATTAAAGTAGGTCCAAACATTTCCAAATCTATAAACCATTCACCACGCTTACTACAAATTAAATAAAGTTAAATTGATCTGTAAAACGTAACCTAACAATTAAAATGTCTTTATAAAATCTTTCAATGCTTTTGCGAAGTTGTTATCATGACAACCCCATTGTTCCTTTGTTAGTCCTCGACATTCCTACATAAATAAGATCAAGAATTATTAAATTCATCACAAAATATGAACCGATTTGTATATAATCTAGGTGTGACAGTGAAAGTAAAAGGCCAACTTACCTTTGAAAAATTGCAAACATTCTTCTGACCAATCAACCTTTAATACGAAAGTCACCGCAGAGGCACAATGGTCAAGACACAAAGATTTTCGAGCAGGAATAATAAAAACATATGCGTGTCCATGATATTGAGAAAGATAGTCTTTGAGCATCTGCACACCATTATCCTAGCCAAACATCGCAAATAAAGGTATTGCTATATTTATAAAATACAATGTGATTTATATATGGCCTTTAAGTATTTACATTTAACACTAATTCCTTCAAATAGGATGGGACACATCGTGAGATAAATTCTGTCTTCGCATCCTTTAGCAAGAGCTCCATTGAGCCAGTGGAGTATTTCACGACCATTTTTACATTATACCTAAAATATATGCGAATAATAATTCAAACCAATATCCGCATCTTGCTCTTCAAATGCTGCTTGAGCATCGTTATGCTGCTTGAATCTTGGAGACACTTGAGGCATATCAATTTCTCCATCTTAATATAAACAATGAAGAATATGTAAGTAGGCATAAAATTTCAATTTGATGTAGTCTTCATATAACGTACAGTTCTTTATGCTTACCAATTGAGGACCAAAATTCACATTTAAAGTCTCTTGCATGCAGTTGAACTATGTCTATTATGGGATATATGAAATGGATAGTAGAACATTAAAATGCCATGATCAGTTGACCCAATCTCGTCCAAAAAAAAACAAGCACAACCATGTGATCACCCTTATATTTTTGTTCAACAACTATAATTGAAATTTGAAACCATGAAACGGCAAAGCCCCAAAAAAAACTATGTTCATTATTGTCGATAGGTAATTTTGTTTTTTCAATGCTCATGTAATTGTGTTTTTTTTATTATTATATTATCGTTAGGTAGTATATATCCAAAAACATGATGAGTGGACCCAAGATTTCGGGAAAAAAAATCAAAGTGACCCAATCTCGTCCAAAAAAAAAAATTCAAAGCCCCAAACAAAAACTAAAAATTATGTTAATCATCGTCGATAGGTAATTCTGTTTTGTTAATGTCCACGTAATTTGTTTTTTTTTATATTGTCGATAGGTAGAATCCAAATGCATGATGAGTTGGTCCAAGATTTCCGAAAAAATTCAAACTCACCAAACATGCGGTTAGAATTTTTACCATGTGGTGCTGTGTCATTCAAGTTTATCTCTCTTAGTATTGTAACGGTACGCCCCCTCGGATGAAGTTGAACATGCACTCCTATCGGGTGACATTATAAAAAAATCCACGGGTGATAAAGAAGAGTTGATTAGAAATAAGTATTGATTAAAAAATACCTTCACGAATAAGCTTTTCGTTGCGTAAGATCCCTAATCTAACATGGCGTGCTTCTTTAGACGTTTCAGTATCGGTATGACATACAAATAATGGCCATTTTCGATTGCGTCAGGCAACATTTGGATTAACATTCTCATTGTTCATCTTGTAAATGGGAATCAATAAAACGAAGATATGGACCCAAAAAAATGAAAAAAAAAAAAACAACGAAAAAGACTAGATTCGGAAACACCAGTGTGAATAACCAACTAACTTGAAATGGGTTGAAGTAGTGGTATCGGCGATGGTAAAAAGGTTGAGGAGAGAGAGCGGGCGCGGTCATGAAATACTTTTAGTTCTTTTTCAATCGGACTTGATGTGAGAGAGGAGAGCTCTCTCATTTGGGCAATGCCATCGTCAGAGAGATTTGAGCATTTTATGAAGAGAGAGAGTTGTTGTGTTGTTGGGGTGGGGTGGGTGTCGGTGGGTGAGAGAAAGAGACCTTGGTGGTGCGGCGACGTTGATGGTGTTCCGGCGTTGGTGGTGACAGATCCGGTGGTGGCGACAGAGAGAGAATGGGTGGTGCATTTTGAAAGAGAGAGAGAGAGAGAGAGAGATGTGGTTGCAGATGGGAGAGTAAAGTTAGAGAGAGAGAGTCTGGAAAAGGGGAGTTGAAAGAGTAGTGGTGCGTGGTGGTCGGTGTGCATTTTTGTTTTCTTTTCGTTTTTTTCCTCGCCCCACTTTTTTTAATCCAGCTTCCCCTTTTCCAGTTTTTATCGGATTCTTTTGCTGATAATCATCTGAGAGAGATTACTTTTGCACTCTCTCAACTTACCCCTATATCAATTTAAAAAAAAAAAACCCCTCCATGGAAAGAACAAGAAAAATATCTACTGCTCCCATTATCTAGAGATAGAGTAGTTGGGTTTTGGCCATGTAATATCTTTTTTATTGATAATCGCAATATGGTATTATGATGGTTTTTTTCCTTAGCCGTGAATTTGGTTTGTGGTTAGTGTCAAAGCTGGGGACAACAGAAAGAGGGCAAGCTTTTTTTGGATTTTTTAATCCGCAAAAGGAGCAGTTAAAAAAAAACCGCAAAATGACAAGTTTTGGGTAGTGCAATTTTTGTATAGCATGCGTGGAAAACGAGAAGATTTTCAGTGGTGTCCGCTCGGCGCATCCGAGCCGTCTATTTCGATTTTGGACGGCTCGGATTTGGAGAGAGAAAGTGTTGATGTGAGATGAGAGAGAGTGTTTTAATTTGGGCCGTTCAATACACTTTTAGACAGCCCAAATGTGTTGCTCGGTCATCACGTCAGTCGGGTGACGTGGTACTCACTTGGCGCCCAAAAATTCCTCACGGAAAAGAAATAACTAATAAGGCGAGAGCTGGTCAATGAAAGTGGATAAGCGTGCGTGGGTACAGTGCTCTGTGTGTAGAATCTTTGGGTACTAAACATTTACCCATTAGTGAGTAGAGCTTATTTTGGATCCCATAAATTAATTTAAGCTATTCATTATTTTTAAAATTATTTGCTTAGTTGCCCTCGATGAATTAACTCAATCGGATAATTGTAAGTTTGATTAGGGCTTATTTGGCCTAATAAATCAAATGGCTTATATTTTTGGGTCATTATTTAAACTTTTTTCGCAATTTTTAGTTTTTAATATTATTGCTTCTTCATGACTAGAGGAATCTCAAAAATAAAAATTACAATCGAAACCTAGATCTTTTGAATAAGTCAAAAATAAGTCAATAAGTTGATTTTTTGGTCTTCATTCAAAAAAATCTGGGTTTCGATCATAATACAAGGGTACTAATCATTTACTTTTGTATGAAAAAATACAAAGGGTACTAATCATTTGCTTAGCTGCCCTCGATTGTATAGTAGTGGTGTAGCGTTGGTGGAGTGGTGGTCTTGTGGTGGCAGCGGCAGCAACATGGTAGTGGTGGTGGGCTAGAGTGATAGGGGTGGTGGTAGTAGTGGTGGTGGTGGCGAAGAAGTGTTGGAAGTGGTGGTGGTGTTTGTACCATATATTCACCGCCTGTCGATTATCGATCGGAAGGTGGCGATTATGAGAATGCTTTCTATTTTATTATTTCGTATTAATAATATAACTAGTTTTTATTTCTTTTATTTGTTTGTATTTGCATGTAGGACACTTGGCTTATTCCTACACACTTTAAAGTTGAAGAGAAGTTATTTGGACAAGTGGCATGCTCCTACACACTTTGGAGTTTGTGGGAAGTTATTTGGACACTTGGAAGATGATGAAGAGTAGTGAGAAGTTAGGAAGTTATTTCCTGCACATTTTCTCTATAAATAGCCTCTTTTGGCTTCATTGTAAACTCTTCAACAAAATCAAAGTCTTCACTTTGTTCTAATTTTTGTCTTCCTAGGAGTAGGATTAAATTAACTCCCTAGGAAGACATTAGTGTAGAATCTTTGGGTACTAAACATTTACCCATTAGTGAGTAGAGCTTATTTTGGATCCCATAAATTAATTTAAGCTATTCATTATTTTTAAAATTATTTGCTTAGTTGCCCTCGATGAATTAACTCAATCGGATAATTGTAAGTTTGATTAGGGCTTATTTGGCCTAATAAATCAAATGGCTTATATTTTTGGGTCATTATTTAAACTTTTTTCGCAATTTTTAGTTTTTAATATTATTGCTTCTTCATGACTAGAGGAATCTCAAAAATAAAAATTACAATCGAAACCTAGATCTTTTGAATAAAGTCAAAAATAAGTCAATAAGTTGATTTTTTGGTCTTCATTCAAAAAAATCTGGGTTTCGATCATAATACAAGGGTACTAATCATTTACTTTTGTATGAAAAAATACAAAGGGTACTAATCATTTGCTTAGCTGCCCTCGATTGTATAGTAGTGGTGTAGCGTTGGTGGAGTGGTGGTCTTGTGGTGGCAGCGGCAGCAACATGGTAGTGGTGGTGGGCTAGAGTGATAGGGGTGGTGGTAGTAGTGGTGGTGGTGGCGAAGAAGTGTTGGAAGTGGTGGTGGTGTTTGTACCATATATTCACCGCCTGTCGATTATCGATCGGAAGGTGGCGATTATGAGAATGCTTTCTATTTTATTATTTCGTATTAATAATATAACTAGTTTTTATTTCTTTTATTTGTTTGTATTTGCATGTAGGACACTTGGCTTATTCCTACACACTTTGAAGTTGAAGAGAAGTTATTTGGACAAGTGGCATGCTCCTACACACTTTGGAGTTTGTGGGAAGTTATTTGGACACTTGGAAGATGATGAAGAGTAGTGAGAAGTTAGGAAGTTATTTCCTGCACATTTTCTCTATAAATAGCCTCTTTTGGCTTCATTGTAAACTCTTCAACAAAATCAAAGTCTTCACTTTGTTCTAATTTTTGTCTTCCTAGGAGTAGGATTAAATTAACTCCCTTACTTTCAATGGGGATCCGTCCTTCTTGATTGTAATTCTACCTTCAAAAAATAACAAAGTCCATTTGTTATTTTTCTTCCGCTCCACCCCACTTCACTAAACCATCAATCCATTCCGCCCAATCGATGGGTCAATTCGGTTCTTGAAGATTGGCGGGTGACGGTCTTCTTTTACGAGTCGATTCATCACCAACAAAAATAGCATTTGATTCATTCGTCATTTCTCTTCCGGTGAAGTCCTGAAATACGGCAAGGAACCTCAAATTCGTTTGTGGAGACAAGCCGCATTTGCCTTTTCTTTTTGTTGTTGGCTTTGTTTCCCGAAATCTCCGTCGATTTCGATCGAAGGAAAAAATAGGTAAACAATTTTGGCGCTAGAAGGAGGGCATCATTACTAAATCGGAAGTAATGGTGGTGATCGATGTGAAAATGAAAGCCTTGCATGTAAGGCTTTGAACATTTTGCTAAAATAGAATAACGGCCATTTAATGGCCAATTTTGGGATCATTCTGGAAAAAGGGAAAAACAAATTTCGACAGAATGGAAGCCAGTTTAATGGAAAATTTCAGCCTTAAATGAGAGGTTTGAACGATTTATTGCCTGCCATTTTTTGGCCATTGGTAATGGTTTTGTTAGACAAAAGTCTATTTGTTGAAACCCCTCGAAGAACACCTTGCCTTTTGAAAGGTGGCATTCAACAAAACCCAGTCATATTTGGATTTCGCCTTTCCATAGGCGGTAAAAATGGGTTCTATCTCGATAGGAGAAAAAGATCAAGTATAACTGGAAGCCCTTGAAATGGACAGAGGCCATTTATAATTTGTGGATCTACACACGAGGAGCTTTCATCCAGATTTCAGTAGGGATGAAAAGAAGTTATTGGCCCAATCATAAATGAGAGATAGCGCCCTCTTTTGATTTCAAATTTGCTTGGGGGGCAAACTTATCTTTAGAAAGCCAAATTATGCAAAGAAAGTGGCTTTGATATTGAAACTCAAATGTAGTTGAATTATAAAATCATTCGACTAGAGTTTTTCAATTTAGACCATGAATGGTCGAAATAGAAAATAATCCCTCCACTCCATCTATATATGGGTAAAGAACAGTGAGAACTTGCCCATGGAGGATAAGTTCAAGCCAATTATGGCTGTGAATTATGAACAACTATTTGTTCAATATGAGGTTTTGCTCCCGTCGATTTGAAAATCCTTGCATCGATAATTCACAAGGCTTACAATCAACACTTTTGAAGCATGGTTCTAATATTATTGGCCATTGATTAAAAACTTTAATCATGTTTATGGGCCAAAAGAACCCTTTGAAAAATATGTGAAAATAGATGGTTGCCCGGTAATATTTAGTTTTGCCAAATGAATTTGGGGGGCAAAATTCATCTTAGAAGCCAAATGATCGAATGCCTACGAAGGTGGTTAATTGGTTGTTATTTATACCTTGAAGTTCATTATTGTGGGGATTAAGCAAGGCTCATGGCATATGTGTAGCGCTCTGATTGACTGACTATGTTTCGATGTTCCCCGTTTCCTTTCAGTAGGAATCAAAGCTTAAGGGGAACTAATCGACAGAGCATTCTCATTTTCGACGGTGATTTTTATGCCTTCAAGGCTTTGTTACATCAGTCGAAAAAATGAAAGTGTTGGTGTAAAATTTATCTAGAACTCTTCGAGAGTTGGGGGGCAAATTTTTACACCGTAAAAGGTTACCCGTCGATATCGACAAAGGGGTGATTTCAAAAACTAGTTAAATTATTCACTTGGGTTACGTTAGCACTTCACCCAAATGAATAAGGGGGGCATTGTTTGTACCATATATTCACCGCCTGTCGATTATCGACCGGAAGGTGGCGATTATGAGAATGCTTCCTATTTTATTATTTCGTATTAATAATATAACTAGTTTTCATTTCTTTTATTTGTTTGTATTTGCATGTAGGACACTTGGCTTATTCCTACACACTTTGAAGTTAAAGAGAAGTTATTTGGACAAGTGGCATGCTCCTACACATTTTGGAGTTTGTGGGAAGTTATTTGGACACTTGGAAGATGATGAAGAGTAGTGAGAAGTTATGAAGTTATTTCCTGCACATTTTCTCTATAAATAGCCTCTTTTGGCTTCATTGTAAACTCCTTCAACAAAATCAAAGTCTTCACTTTGTTCTAATTTTTGTCTTCCTAGGAGTAGGATTAAATTAACTCCCTTACTTTCAATGGGGATCCGTCCTTCTTGATTGTAATTCTACCTTCAAAAAATAACAAAGTCCATTTGTTATTTTTCTTCCGCTCCACCCCACTTCACTAAACCATCAATCCATTCCGCCCAATCGATGGGTCAATTCGGTTCTTGAAGATTGGCGGGTGACAGTCTTCTTTTACGAGTCGATTCATCACCAACAAAAATAGCATTTGATTCATTCGCTATTTCTCTTCCGGTGAAGTCCTGAAATACAGCAAGGAACCTCAAATTCGTTTGCGGAGACAAGCCGCATTCGCCTTTTCTTTTTGTTGTTGGCTTTGTTTCCCGAAATCTCCGTCGATTTCGATTGAAGGAAAAAATAGGTAAACAGGTGGTAGCGGTGGTGGAGTGGGAGTGGGAGTGGGAGTGATGGTAGTGGTGGTAGTAGTGGTAGATTGATGGTGAAGGTGCTAAAGTGGTAGTGGAGTAGTGGTGGTAAAGGAGTGGTGGAGGTGGTAGTGGTGAAGTGGTTGTGTGGTGGTGGTGTTTGAAGTGGCGGTGGCAGTTTAGTGATGGTGGTGTAATGGTGGCAATGAGTGATGGTTGTGCAATGTTGGGCGTTATTGTGGTGAGCTAGAGTGGTGTAGTAGTAGTGGTGTAACGGTGGTGGAGTGGTGGTGGTGGTGGCAGTGGTTGTAACACCCCGTCCCACATCGAAAGTCTACATGGATGATTTTGGGCATAAAACAAATCTTGTGGGCTACTACTAATACCTTGTGCTTAAGCTTTTGGGCCATGTGATGTGGCTTGTGGATCAAAATCAGGGTATTGGACTAGTGGTCTGCTTGGGGCATTACAGGTGGTATCAGAGCCATCCATGTACACGACCATGTGGGCCTTGGAGTTTGGTTTGATTTGGTTGTTGGTTTGATTTGTATTGGTGATTATAGTGCTCAACCCCTCGCGAGGGCGCGAGGCTATAAAGTTGGGGAGATTGTAACACCCCGTCCCATATCGAAAGTCTACATGGATGATCTTGGGCATAAAACAAACCTTGTGGGCTACTACTAATACCTTGTGTTTAAGCTTTTGGGCCATGTGGTATGGCTTGTGGATCAAAATCAGGGTATTGGGCTAGTGGTCTGCTTGGGGCGTTACAGTGGTAGTGGAGTGATGGTTGTGCAATGGTAGCGTTGTAGTGGTGGCGGCGGCATGACAGTGGTGGTGGTGGTGGAGTGGTGGAGGTGGTGAAGTGTTAATGGGAGTAATGGTGGTGGTATAGCGGTGGTGGTGATGTGTTGATAGTGATGATCATGCTAAATATGAATAATCCACCCTACTGCCCATCTTAGTGACTCTAATCATGGCTCTGACTGGCATAATCACGTACGTATTCTGCCTAAAACAATTAATGAATCTTCAGGGGATGTCATTAAACCCAATGATGTGGTCAAGGTCATGCACAATTTTGCTTCATATCGTGGCAGTTGGGGTACATCACATTGCCATTGCCGTTTCAAGATAATAATGTTCGAATGAGGCACTTAATGATATCCGATCGAGCTGTTTTTAGTACACTTGTTCTACTCGACGAGCTCTAAGAAGTGAACGTTTTTTTCATCGGAGCGAGACCGGAGCGGCAGCAATATGCCCCGCACAGCACGGCTGCGCAGCACAGTCCCTCGGTCCCACCATAGTACTCGGAGACTTCCAAGTCTCCACCGAGTCACAGACGTTTATACTAATATCTAAGCTAACAGTCAAAAGAGGTTTTGGTTCGCACAAGGAGGTCTTGAGTTTTGTTATTGTCGTACTTATATGTGTGTATATATATATATATAGGAAGTAACCAGAAACCACGTATACCCAACAACTAGAAAGCATGAGGACATCTAATGAAGGCTTCACCATACTTCTTTTCTTATCCTCTTTATTTTCCGTCTCATTAGTCTCCGAAGCTGCAGACACCATAACGACTGTTCAATTCATCACAGAAAATGAGATCATTGTTTCAGCTGGCGGAGGCTTTCAACTGGGATTTTTCAGTCCCGGTAGTTCCAAGAATCGATACTTGGGGATATGGTATAAAAAAATAACTACTCGGACCGTGGTATGGGTTGCTAACAGGGAAACTCCTATCACCGATGCATCAGGTGTGTTGAAGGTCGTCGACCCTGGAATTCTTGTCCTCTTCAACGGATCTGGCAACATCGTATGGTCTTCCAATACGTCAAGGTCTGTACACAACCCAGTTGCGCAACTTTTGGAGTCCGGAAATTTTGTTTTGCGAAATGCAAATGATGACAACCCAGAGAATTTCATTTGGCAGAGTTTTGATTATCCAGCTGACACGCTGTTACCAGGTATGAAGCTGGGAAAGAACTTGTTAGTTGGCCTAGATCGCCACTTGTCATCGTGGAAGAGTGATGATGATCCGGCTCAAGGTGATTATACATTCGGGATGAATACTCATGGATATCCCCAATTGATTACAGACAATGTTACTACTGTGACGTTCCGGACTGGCCCGTGGAATGGTCTTTCATTTAGTGGGACGCAGAACTTAAAACACAACCCCATTTACGAATTCCATTTTGTATTTAACAGAGAAGAAGTGTATTATGGTTACGAGCTTCTCAACCACTCAGTTGTTTCAAGGCTAGTGTTGAACCCGAATGGTATTCTGTACCGCTGGACATGGGTTGATCGGAAACAAGGCTGGATCATTTACAATAATTCACCAGCTGATACCTGTGACAATTATGGATCATGTGGTGCTTATGGTCGCTGTGACATTAGCAATTCCCCTATGTGCGGGTGTTTGGACAAATTTGTGCCTAGGTACCCAAAGGATTGGGATATGGGAGATTGGTCAAATGGGTGCATGCGGGGGACACCGTTGGCTTGTCACGAGGGAGAGGGATTCCTGAAGTATTCCCGAGTCAAACTTCCAGACACGCAGAATTCATGGTTCAATGAGACCATGACCCTTGAGGAATGTGGGAAAATGTGCTCGGAGAACTGCTCTTGTATGGCATATGCAAATCTTGACATACGGGGCGGAGGAACTGGCTGCTTGCTTTGGTTTGGGGATCTAATTGATATAAGAGAGTTCAGTACAGGCGGGCAAGATATCTATGTGAGGATGGCGGCCTCTGAGTTAGGTATGTATGACTTTGTCTCGAAACTTGTAGATGAGTAGCTCCCTACCATGTGGTAAGCATGTTTTTTTTGTTTACTCTTTACTGCCAATTAAGGTAGGTTGTAGAAAAGAAAATCAGGCATGGTACTCTTCTCAATTTTCTTGTCTAGGACTTTGCAGGGATACACGGAACTAACAAATGGTTAGTATCGAGCAGTGCAAATGAGGCAAGACTTGATTTTGCCATGGTTTAGAAATACTGGATTTGTGTTATGTGAGGAACAAAGTTGGTGTATATAGGGCCAATGAGAACTATCCATGGAAATAATGTCATATATAGAAACAAGTTACTGCTTATTTTACTCTTTCTTATTATTTTATCTGCTTCAAGAGTCGATGATTTCACTCGCAGTACTAATATCATGATTTCATGAATATTACTTGTATATGTGATACATAAAACGCGCAACAATTTACAGGTCATAACATGAACATGTAAGTTCCATAAATAGTTCAGTCGTCAACAAGGATTGTGAGACATAACTATTTTTCAAGTCGTACGTAGGAGTGGGATGTGGAAACTAACAATGGGAGAGTGTTACAATTCTGTTTTCATGTTTAGATGGCAAATGGAGAAGTCAAAACTGCACAGCTGAACAACTGTTTTAATGTATTTGAACATTTGATTGTATAGATGCAGTCCCGGGAGTCCCCCAAGTTGGCTCCAATGGAAAGAGAAGGAACAGAATCATAATCAGCTTGGCATTAACAATAGGAATGCTCCTGCTATGTCCGAGCCTGACCTTATTTGTTTGGCAAAAGAAGCAGAGACAGCTTAAGAAAAAAGGTAATTCCACTTAAAGGTAATCCAAATGAGTATGGAATCATCTTGTGATTGTCATTTTGTGAAAGAAACGTGTGTTTTTTTATACATATTTCTCCAATACACTGGTTGTGCAAAGAAGTTCCTTTATTTTTTTCTCTTATCCATTCTTTTCTTTTCTTTTCAGTATTATTGGCACTCATCTCCGGGCACAATAACACTGATGAAAGCCAGAAGGAAGATTTGCAGTTGCCATTGTTGGAGATGACTACAATTGAGAAAGCTACTGATAACTTCTCAATATACAATATGCTGGGACAAGGCGGATTTGGCCCTGTTTACAAGGTAATAATCATGTAGATCAACTGATTGTAGCCAAGTGGTAGGCACCATATACTCCTATACATTTGATAGGTGTTCAAACCTCACTAACTGCATCTAACAATGCTGACTTTCGCCAAGCAAAAAGAAAAAAAAAACAAAAACAAAAAGATCAACTGTTCTCCGGTTCCTTCTAAAGTCAGGTTATCGATACATGTGAAGCCCTGTTAGTTTGGATGTCAAAGTAGTTTTGTTCAATCTATCAGCACTCAGAAAGACATTAAGCCATGGAGTTTTCTTCGGAAAAATGCCAAATGGGAATTCGCATCAAAATTCTGCAGGCAAAATTTTCTATTTAGTTTTTCAAAGCAGTTTGGAGTGTTTAAATCCTCTGAGCAAGATTTTGGATGCGTTGATTTGTAGAAGCTGAGAATTGCCTCAAAATCTGATTTTCTAGAAGGTGGGTCAGGGCCCAGGGTGGCTTTTGGAAACAGATTATGAATTCTAAAAGTTAATTACCTGCTTTTGTAGCAAACACTACTTTAATTTTGCTGCAGCTTAATTCATAATTCTATAGCTGCAGAAACAAGTTTATAGGAAGCATTTGGTGTGGTGTTTCTTTTCTCATATGAAACTTCCTACATATCCGGAGGTTTCCCTTTTGTATGCCGAACTGTATGTATTTTACATGATCCGCTTGTTGGACCAATGCCAATCAAGGAACATAAGAAGCTACTAAAAGATAGGCCAATGGGAAGGGAAGGAAAAGAAAGTAGGGGTACTACTTTTAAGTTTATGATATCCTACTTATCAAAATTGCCATCTTCAGGGTAGGCTGGAAGACGGACAAGAAATAGCTGTAAAGCGGCTGTCTAAAACTTCTAGACAAGGAATTGATGAGTTCAAGAATGAAGTCATCTGTATTGCCAAACTTCAGCATCGAAATCTCGTGAAGCTTCTAGGGTGCTGCTCTCAAGGAGAAGAAAGGATGTTAATCTATGAATTCATGCCTAACAAAAGCCTGGACTCCTTTATTTTTGGTTTGGCTCTCTCATAACTTTAGCAAGTATATTTTGCAATTAATCTACTCTCTGTCCAAGGTCAAGTGGCCGAACATGGATGCAGAGAAATGAATAACTCTGGCTTCTAGGAAATTAGAAATAAATTTGTGTATTATTCTCTTTCCATTTGAAAGCATGAATTATTGAAGAACATGTAATTCTCTTGCGACATAAGCGGTTGCATGACTTGTTCTTCCAAGAAAAACATTATTTTTAACTATGGGATTTGTTCCAGTTAAATTTAGTCAGCAGGACTAACAACATTTATGGGATGAAAATTTGGGCAGATGAAAGCAGGCGAACATTACTGGATTGGCCAAAGCGATATAAAATTATCAATGGGATTGCTCGTGGGCTTCTCTATCTTCATCAAGATTCCAGACTCAGAATCATTCATAGAGATCTCAAAGCAAGCAATATTTTGCTAGATATTGAAATGAACCCAAAAATATCAGACTTTGGCATGGCTAGAATTTTTGGAGGAAATAAGACGGAACAAAATACAGCGAGAGTGGTTGGAACATAGTAAGAACCTCTTAACATGTTCTATACAGTTACTTGCTTGTACTAATTAACACTTGGTTTCCTTATTCATTCCTTGGTGCAGTGGTTACATGTCTCCAGAATACGCGGTAGATGGGCTTTTCTCTGTAAAGTCCGATGTTTTCAGTTTTGGTGTTCTTATGCTGGAGATTGTGAGTGGGAAGAGAAACAGAGGTTTCTTCCATCCAGATCACTATCTCAACCTCCTTGGACATGTGAGTTCATACTACATCATTCGTAAATAACCTCTTGAAACATCTCCAGTACTTTTAGCCATTTTTGGCAATGCCATTGGCAAAATTTGGCCAGGATTGCCAAAGTTTGGTTTGTTATAATTTCATTAAACCATCTTTTAGAAATTGTTGCTCCACTGGTTCAAAGCTTACTCATTTTCACTGTTGAAAATCATTGGAGATCAAAAGTCCTGATGGAGATGTAGTAGTTTTTGCAAATGCCAAAGAATTGGCACTTGGCACAACGGCATTGTCAGAATTTGGCAAGAAGTTTGCCCCGGAAGTGGAGCTCCTGTTTCGGTGAGCTATAGCCAAATTTTGGCCTTAGCAATGAAAATGGCTCACCCCTAGAGCAGCTCTTTTCATGTGGTAAAAATCTTGTATTAATGATATTGATTATAAATTGTTCAGGCATGGACACTACATAAAGAAGATAGGTCAATTGAACTGATTGATCCGACTTCAAAGGAATCATGCTGTCCACCAGAAGTGTTGCGATCCGTCTATGTTGGTCTATTATGCGTGCAACAACACCCTGAAGACAGGCCAAGTATGTCGTCTGTGGTTCTGATGTTGGGAAGTGAAGGTTCGTTGCCATGGCCCAAACAGCCTGGATTTTTCACCGAAAGGAATCTTTTTGAAGCCGATACTTCATCTAGCAAGAATGCACCAAGTTCAACTTCAACCAATGATTTGACCATCACCGTACTGGGGCCTCGATAATGTAACTATGTGAAACATTTTTGGCAGTTTGTGTTTCTTCAAACGTAAACCATTTTTGCAGTGTTGTGATTCTTGTGAAGCAGGATCAGTTTAGGGAATGTCGAGGAAAGTGCAATTTGTATACCTGTACTGCTGAAGAGAGGGAGAGAGAAATGTCAAGGGGTTGCGCGATGCTTGTTGAACTGTTGCCGTTTTAGTCACAAAGAGGTAGAAAGTAGTTAGAGAGAGGGAGAAAGAGTGCATATGAGCATTTAGTGTCACATTATGGAAATTGTTTGGCAGTTTGGAAAGTATAGGCTATGGGGGAAGACTACACGGGTACACTTGATCGAAGTCGGCCCTGTTCCACGTATGGGAGTCCAGCCCAAGAAGGATCTTTCAATAACATTACAGCTATTGCGGCCTATGGGTTGTGGGCTTCCAAGGGAGAATACCTTGAGCTTCTGTCATTCATGTAGAACTATGAACTGATGTTCCTCACTGTTGCTTCCTTGTATCCAGATCAAATAAATCCTTGAACTGTCAACAAGATCTTTGTGCCAATGGGTGTATCTGATATTGGACTATATATATATATCTACAACCTTGTGTTCAGAAGTCTAGAGAACCTTTACAGTTTCAGTCAAAAGCCATCTAATCAATTTGTTCATTTTCTTGGTTTTGATTAGTTTCATGTTTTTTGAAGGACGTCAATAATATGTTCCGCCTAGTCTAATATGCCTGCAACAACATCCAGAGGATATGCCAAGTATGTCATCTGTGGTTCTGATGTTGGGTGGTGAGAGTGCATTGCCTCAGTCTAAAGACTCTAAACAACCTGGTTTTTTGCACTGAAAGACTTGAAGCTGGTAATCATGGGGTCGGGTATCACCAAGTCCAGTCAATAAAGTCACCATTACGCAGTTAGAAGGTCGATAGAGAACATGACTAGGTCGAAATCTTTGGATATTTCTAGAACCGTTGAAAAACGAGGCCTACTTTTGCTGTCTCAGGCCATCCGTATTTCTACTTGTGTTGTATATTACTGTAAATATGATGATCGGTACCCAATTTTGCCTCATGATTTTATAGAATAGCTTTCCTTTTTGGTTGGGATTGGACCAACATAAACAGGTCATCGAGTTTCAGCCTCACGTAATTCAATGTATCATGCGCCGATAATCTTAATTCAACCCTTCTTCAGAATTTCCTCTGTGGGTTGTATCTAAGTACCGCTAATGTGAGAAACAAACAGAAAAAATCTGAACTTTGATCTTTGAAAAAATCAAGAACCTTTTCCTAGAAGCAAAATACTACCTTAAAAAATACTCTCTCATTGAATCCCAATGGGGACCCATAAATATATTACTATACCATTTTGCCAATTCTTACATTTAGGAGTCTATAATACACATGTCAGTCTTTAATTTCCTCGAACTAGCAATTTACAATCCGCTCCTTGAAAATTATGCACCTTTTCTCTAGCTTCCAGCATTCAGGAGTACAAAAAAAAAAAAAACACAAAAAACAAAATCTATACTTGTATATCAACATAAAACACTCTTTGCATATATCACAGCCTTTGAATTCCTCGAGCATGGTTTTTACAATCAACTCCTCAACGGTGATGTATCTTCTATCTGGCTTCTGGCAGTGTTATTGTTATGTCGTTTTGAGTGTAATATGTCCCTTCGTTTGAGGTATCTAAATCGGCGGAGCTTCTTTCTATAAAGAAACCAGGCTGCTTAGGTTGAGGCAATGTCACCCCTTCATTCCCCAACATGAAAACTACAGCCGGCATTGCTGGCCTGTCTTCTGGGAGTTTCTGAACACATAGTAGGCCTACTTGAATACATCTCAGTACTTGAAATTGAACATACGAATCCTCTAAACATGAATCCATCAACTCCAGTGCCTTGTCTTCCTTCCACAATAACCATGCCTGCATCGATTGCAATCCAATGTTTATTTATTTAGAGCTATAGAAAGAAAAGAAATAGAATTGTAGCTTACAATGGATACCCACATGTCCCAAAAGAGTGTGATGGTGATCTGAATGATGAAATTTCCTGTTCTTTTGGCCACTCACTATCTCCAACAAAAGCACACCCAAACTGAAGACATCTGACTTCACCGAAAATTTGCCATCAATGGCATACTCGGGAGACATATAACCACTGCAGATATGTGTTGCTAAATGTAAGCAACTAAACACAATGATTTGCTCCCAAAATAACAAGTAGGAATGAAGTCCTGGAAATCTATGAAACTTACTATGTCCCAATTACTCGCTTTGTTTTTTCTTCTACTTGATCTCCACTGAAAATTCTTGCTATGCCAAAGTCTGAGATTTTGGGGTTCAACTCACAATCTAGTAGAATATTGCTAGTTTTGAGATCCCTGTGAATAATTCTTAATCTGGAATCCTGGTGAAGGTAGAGAATACCCCTTGCAATACCCATAGTTATCTCAAATCGCTTCGGCCATTTGAGTAGTTTTCTTTTATTATGATCTGCAAAATTTTGCATCCAAGGTGAGTAATCTGCCAGTTTCATTTTCACTCAAAACCAAACGACTCCGAGAAACCGGCATTTAAGTTATTTCAATGAGGTTAAGGGATAAGAGTGTCGTACCAAAAATAAAGTCGTCCAAACTTTTGTTGGGCATATACTCGTAGATTAGCATCCTCTCTTCTCCTTCAATGCAACAGCCCAAAAGCCTAACAAGGTTCCGGTGTTGGAGCTTGCAAATCAATAAAACTTCGTTCTTGAACTCTTGAAGACCTTGTCCAGAACTCTTTGAAAGCCTTTTCACCGCAATTTCTTGTCCAATCGACAGCTTACCCTAGAAATTGTGATACGCTCGTGTTACAAGTATATAACTCACTGTTTTCTTAACTGTAGAACTGAAATTATGTACCTTACCTCGTAAACATGACCAAATCCACCCTCTCCAATCTTATGATCATTGGAGAAGTTATTAGTGGCAGTCGAAATAGTAATCAGATCAAACAGTGGTAATTCTATGTCTTCTTTTTCTGGTTTCAGACCTGTGGAATGAAAAACTAATTCATTATTAACAAATTCAACTGCATAGCTTTTGGTGATCAGACTACTTCCAGCATATAGTAGGAACGAACAAATGAACATATAGGCGGCTATCTCCATTTTCATGGTTTAGGAGATTAGCCAGAAATACCATTTGAGGATTTTAAAAGGTTGATCAGATATGCTTACTTATTTTCTTTCCCCTCTTCCAAAATATCCACCAGCATAACAAGCTCAGGAAAAGCATCCCACAAACTGCTGATACAACTACTATGATCACAAGTACATTCTTTTGATTGAGACCTGGACCTATTACATGGAAGCAATTAAGCAAATACATATTTCAGGAAAACTTGCGAAAAACTGGGTAAAAAGTTTAGGGTACAACTTGCACGTACCTAGTTCTGACGCTGGCATCCTTACATAAATACTATCCTGCTGAACATTTCCTTGAGCAAGCTCGCGAATATCAAGCAGAACATCAAACCACATCAAACACCTGCTGCCACTTCCACTTGAATCTAAAGTAGCGTAAGCCGTACAAGAACAATTCTTCAAACACTCTGCCCTGCATTCTTTAGTTTTCATGCTCGTGTCCAGCCTAAATTCTAACAGGTCCGGTAATTTCACGTTTTTCACCTTAACAAATCCTTCTCCCTTTTGGCAATCAAGTGGAATTCTTCTCACACATCCGCTAGACCAGTCAAAAATCCCCCATTCATTCTGCGATTGTGGTACGAATCCTTGCAAGCACTCACAGATTGGTGCTTTGTTAATTTTACAAATGCCATTTACACCACAATGTCCATAATCATCACACAAGTCATTCTGAAGTGTGAACATGAGAACCCATTTAGAGCTCCCTTTATTTAACACAAACCGCTGGAGCAAGCCCGTATCGTTTACCATAAACCTTGTAAGGACTCCCTTAGCCTCATAAATATAATAAACTTCATTTGGTTCATTCACAAAACTCGATATAGAAACCGCGGTTGATTGAATACCCGAGCCAGAAAATTGAACTCCATTCCAAGGCCCACTTCGGTACTTCTTCTCGGATCCTCTCCGAAGAGAAAACTGAGGCAGCCCTCCAATATCAAGTCTATAAGTGAAGTCTCCAGGAGAAGGGTCACTGGCATCTTTCCATGAAGTCAAATACCGATCTAACCCCGAGTTTAAGTCCCAACCAAACTTCATTCCGGCTAAAAGTGTATCAGACGGGTAATCAAAGCTTTGCCATGTATAGTTCTCGGTACCCGTATTACTCTTGTCCGTAAGGACAAGGTTCCCAGAATCCAACAGCTGTGCAACTGAATTTTGCACACTTCTTGAAGAATTTGATGACCAGATGATACTGTTTGATCCATTGAGAAGGACAAGATTTCCGCGGCTGTTGATAATTATAGTTCCATTTGAATCTTGTATTGGTTTTTCCCTGTTTGCCACCCAAACCACAATTTCTGGATAACTCTTGTACCATATGCCTAAAAACCAGCTTTTGGAACCGTTTGGCGAAAAGAAACCTAGGACAAAGGTTTGGCCCGAGGAAACCAACGTCTCACCGGAGATAAGGGATTGATTTGGAGTTAAGGTATCAACTGCAAAGGAGGATTCAAGGAGTGAGAATGAGATTAGAGAGCAAAATAAGATGAAAGGAAAGGTCTCCATGGGAAATTCTCACAAAGAGAAATAGTCTGCTGCATTGTTTAGGTAAGGCAATTACAAACTTTGACCATTCAAATGTGTTGAAAGTTTGCTACAATAGTCTTTGATGCGTCAACTTTTCCAGCTTAGAAGTCAAAACATTGCTCGCCCTTCCTCAAGAATTGGGTGGGAGATCTTTCTACAGGTTTGATTGACTGAGCAGTTATTCTTTGAAATGATTAATTCATAGGATGAATTTTGATACATAGAAATGAGGAAATCATATATCCCATATCCAGAGAGAAACTATATGTGAAAGCATAGCTAAAGCAGATTGTAATGCTTATTTACCTACCAAATATACACATCCCTCTAAAGTCGACCAATAATCATCACAAGACATTATATCATGTATCATGTTAACGACTACAATCGCACATTGCCTAAAAACCAGCTTTTGGAACCGTTCGGCGAAAAGAGCCTAGGACAAAGGTTTGGCCCGAAGAAACCAACGTCTCACCGGAGATAAGGGATTGATTTGGAGTTAAGGTATCAACTGCAGAGGAGGATTCAAGGAGTGAGAATGAGATTAGAGAGCAAAATAAGATGAAAGGAAAGGTCTCCATGGGAAATTCTCAGAAAGAGAAATAGTTTGCTGCATTATTTAGGTAATGCAGTTACAAACTTTGAACATTCAAATGTGTTGAAAGTCTGCTACAATAGTCTTTGATGCGTCAACTTTGCCCGCTTAGATGTCAAAACATTGACTTGCCCTTCCTCAAGAGTTGAGTGGGAGATCTTTCTACAGGTTTGATTGACTGAGCAGTTATTCTTCGAAATGATTAATTCATAGGATGAATTTTGATACAAAAAAAAAAGAGGAAATCATATATCCCAAATCCAGAGAGAAACTATATGTGAAAGCATAGTTAAAGCAGATTGTAATGCTTATTTACCTACCAAATATACTGTGATTGAATTTAGTGCCCTCTTTGTGCTGTGATTTTCTTAAGGACTACAAAAGAAGTTAGAAAAAAACATAGCAGATTGTAATGCTTATTTACCTACCAAATATACTGTGATTGAATTTAGTGCCCTCTATGTGCTGTGATTTTATTAAGGACTACAAAAGAAGTTAGAAAAAAACATCAATTACATGCATTTTTTGACCTGATAGTGTAAAACCCATTTGACAGTTTGGATGCAGGATCAAACAGCAAAGTGATTTGCCAACAAAGTCACAAAAGTGACGGGGGGAAAAGACGAAAGAGAAGTCAAACTTTTCGCGCTTGACCATTTTGAAGAACTGAAAAAGAGAACTTTTCGTTTCCTCAGTTTCCTCAACACCCAAGGAAGAAAAGATGGTAAAGAAAAGATGCATTAAATAATTAAGAGTTTACAGACCTAGGGTAAACAATCCCAATCAAATCCGCAAAGAAAGCATTAGTAATACAACTAGGAATACTATGATAAACATAAAAGTCCTCGGCCGGAATGGGCGCATCATTTGTCAATGTATCCGCGCAATGATTTGCTTCCCAATAGATGTGTTTGATAGACACCGCCTCAAACGCCTCCATAAGGGACTAGCAATCGAGTAGAATATTACCAAGTGGGTGGTTTGACAGACTAGTATCATTAATCAAATGAATAATCCCCATAGCATCTGTTTCCACTTCTAGTTTCCTGACTCACTCCTCCTTACAAGAGCCAATCCGTCCCGCAAAGCCCAAAGTTCTGCCATAAGGCTAGAGGTTGCCAAACAGTTTCTGTGGAAACCTCATAGCCATCTGCAATGTTGATCTCGAAGTAGTCCTCCTGTTGAGGCCTTCCCCGTGCTAAGCTCAAACGCACCATCAGTGTTTAGCTTCACAAAAAATTCCCGTGGAGGTGTCCAGCCAACCAAAATGTCCCTCAAGTGGCTGTTCACCTGTTGAGGTACAATGGAATACCACTCCAAAGATTTGTTCCTGATATTATTTGCAACAAAAATGATACTCACACAACAATCCAAACACAACACCAAACACAACTTCTCACATCCATGTGGGCTCCACACACACTACTATGTGTGGGCCCCACATGTATGTGAGAGGTTGTGTAAGTTGTTGTATTTGGATCGTTGTGTGAGTAGCATTGTTGTGCATATTTGCAATGGTGTTTGGGCTTGATAAACTCGAGTTGGAATTATGGTCAAAGAGACGTTGGTTACGGTCAATTCAAATGTGCCAAATGGCAAATAGGAAAATGGAATTCCAAGGCAGGCCCGAAGGATCAGAAGATTTACTCTTAGAATGCAAAAGGATCCAATCGTGGGGATTGCTGGTATGAGTGACAAAAGGAAAACAGAGAGCATTCCCGATGGCCATAGCACGCTCACCCCTAGAGCTGCTCTTTTCATGTGGTTAAAATCTTGTATTGATGATATTGAATATAAATTGTGTTAGAAAACCGGCTGCTGCAAATTCTGACCTGTTGGTAAAATCTCCACCAATGCTGAAAACACTTCGAGTCATGACTATGTCGCTTTCCTAAAGACAGTATTTGTCCCCACTAGACGGTATGCAAAGGGTTACAGCAAATCTGCCTTCAAGATAAATCGAAGCCCGAACTCAAAGTTCTACCGTTTGCGTTTGCACTAACGAAACGGACAGAATACCTGCTGTGTGAATATGAGAACCGAGAACCACTTAATTCTGTAGCAAAACAGAACGCAGAATGAATTGAATTCTGTCAAGTAGTGGTCTATTTATAGGCCATTAAGCACCCGTTATCAAAGGTACGCACCCGATCTAATCTGACCGTTGGATCAGATCCTACGGTCTTGATCGATCAGTCACACCCAGTCACACCGAACTGGTGTACTGTTTCATTCACACCCAATCGGATTTGATCCAATCCGTTGGATCGTGACTATTCGCTGCCGACGGCTGCGATCGCAACCCACGAACCGGTGCACCCGTTGGCTCGAGTTGCACCTGATCGGAACCGCTCCGTGTGACTCACCTGCCACAGCGCCACCTCGCAATAAGAAGGGCGCCGCTAAAGCACCACAGCCCACACCGCGCACATGCGTGTGGGTGTGACCGGCTCCGCCGGTATGGTGCAAAGCACCATAGAGCTGCACCACACTGGATTATTAGTTATTCACATTAGGAATGTTTCCTAATATATACCACTCCAACATCTCTCAACTAACCAATGTGGGACAAAGCTCACAAAGAGGAAAACAAGCATTCTAAGGAAACAAGGAAATTTTACAAAACCAAAACGACGACTCTTTTATTTTGAAAATCTCTAACAAATTGTTTAGGCATGGACACTACATAAAGAAGATAGGTCAATTGAACTGATTGATCCGACTTCAAAGGAATCATGCTGTCCACCAGAAGTGTTGCGATCCATCCATGTTGGTCTATTATGCGTGCAACAACACCCTGAAGACAAGCCAAGTATGTCGTCTGTGGTTCTGATGTTGGGAATTGAAGGTTCGTTGCCATGGCCCAAACAGCCTGGATTTTTCACCGAAAGGGATCTTTTTGAAACCGATACTTCATCAAGCAAGAATGCACCAAGTTCAACTTCAACCAATGATTTGACCATCACCGTACTGGAGCCTCGATAATGTAACTATGTGAAACATTTTTTGGCAGTTTGTGTTTCTTCAAACGTAAACCATTTTTGCAGTGTTGTGATTCTTGTGAAGCAGGATCAGTTTAGGGAATGTCGAGGAAAGTGAAATTTGTATACCAGTACTGCTGAAGAGAGGGAGAGAGAAATGTCAAGGGGTTGCACGATGCTTGATGAACTGTTGCCGTTTTAGTCACAAAGAGGTAGAAAGTAGTTAGAGAGAGAGGGAGAAAGAGTGCATATGAGCATTTAGTGTCACATTATGGAAATTATTTGGCAGTTTGGAAAGTATAGGCTATGGGGGAAGACTACACGGGTACACTTGATCGAAGTCAGCTCTGTTCCACGCATGGGATTCCAGCCCAAGAAGGATCTTTCAATAACATTACAGACATTGCGGCCTATGGGTTGTGGGCTTCCAAGGGAGAATACCTTGAGCTTCTGTCATTCATGTAGAACTATGAACTGATGTTCCTCACTGTTGCTTCCTTATATCCGGATCAAATAAATCCTTGAACTGTCAACAAGATCTTTGCGCCAATGGGTGTATCCGTTATTGGACTATATATATATCTACAACCTTGTGTTCAGAAGTCTAGAGAACCTTTACAGTTTCAGTCAAAAGCCATTTAATCAATTTGTAATTTTCTTGGTTTTGATTAGTTTCATGTTTTTTGAAGGACGTCGATCAATAACATGTTCTGCCTAGTCTATTATGCGTGCAACAACATCCAGAGGATATGCCAAGTATGTCATTTGTGGTTCTGATGTTGGGTGGTGAGGGTGCATTGCCTCAGTCTAAACAACCTGGTTTTTGCACTGAAAGACTTGAAGCTGGTTACCATCTGTTGGGTTTTGCCCCAATGTGAAATTGGAAAAGAAAAAAAAAAAAGAAACGGGAAAAAGAGAAAGAAAAGAAATCGGTGGTGTTCAGCATTGAAATGGTCAAATGGGTTGGTTGTTTGGTGAATGAGATTTACTAGAAATCTCTATTTGTCAGCCGGCTGTACATTGAAAGTCCCAAAGAGCAATTGTGGCATTGGGTCCTAGATTCTTCTTGGGCAGTTGAAGAGTTTTTTGTTCGCCAATGTTATGTGTGTATAAAAGGGACTTATGAGAAGTACAGGAGGGGTGGATATGCTGTGTGTGAAAGGAAAAAAGGCAGAGAGTAAGTGTGTGAGAAAGAGCAAAATTGTGAGAATATTGGTTAGTGTGGGAGAGATAAAAATACCGAGAGCTTGAGAGTTAAGAGTAGGGTATTTTGTATTTCATTGTACTCATTCAATATTAGTGGAAGTTGTTCTCTCTCCGTGGACGTACCCGAGTTTGGGGAACCACGTAATCTTGTCTCTTTTGTGTGATTGTTTTTTGTTACGCTTCCGTTGTGCGGGTGATCGGGTATTCTTTTTTCCAACACCATCATGGGGTCGGGTATCACCAAGTCCAGTCAATGAAGTCATCATTACGCAGTTAGAAGGTCGATAGATAACATGACTTGGTCGATCGATATCTTTGGATATTTCTAGAACCGTTGAAAAATGAGGCCTACTTTTGCTGTCTCAAGCCATCTGTTTTTCTACTTGTGTTGTATATAAATATGATGATCGGTACCCAATTTTGCCTCATGAGTTTGTAGAATAGCTTTCCTTTTTGGTTGGGATTGGCCTAACATAAACAGGTCATTGAGTTTCAGCCTCACATAATTCAACGTAGCATGTGCCGATAATCTTAATTCAACCCTTCATGTAATTGAACTTTGATCTTTGAAAAAATCAAGAATATTGGTCAATGGTTGTCTAAGGATTTTCAAAGGTTGATCAGATATGCTTACTTATTTTCTTTCCCCTCTTCCAAAATATCCACCAGCATAACAAGCTCAGGAAAAGCATCCCACAAACTGCTGATACAACTACTATGATCACAAGTACATTCTTTTGATTGAGATCTGGACCTATTACATGGAAGCAATTAAGCAAATACATATTTCAGGAAAACTTGAGAAAAACTGGGTAAAAAGTTTAGGGTACAACTTGCACGTACCTAGTTCTGACGCTGGCATCCTTACATAAATACTATCCTGCTGAACATTTTCTTGAGCAAGCTCGCGAATATCAAGCAGAACATCAAACCACATCAAACACCAACTGCCACTTCCACTTGAATCTAAAGTAGAGTAAGCTGTACAAGAACAATTCTTCAAACACTCTGCCCTGCATTCTTTAGTTTTCATGCTCGTGTCCAGCCTAAATTTTAACAGGTCCGGTAATTTCACGTTTTTCACCTTAATAAATCCTTCTCCCTCTTGGCAATCAAGTGGAATTCTTCTCACACATCCGCTAGACCAATCAAGAATCCCCCATTCATTCTGCGATTGTGGTACAAATCCTTGCAAGCACTCACAGATTGGTGCTTTGTTAATTTTACAAATGCCATTTATACCACAATGTCCATAATCATCACACAAGTCATTCTGAAGTGTGAACATGAGAGCCCATTTAGAGCTCCCTTTATTTAACACAAAGCGCTGGAGCAAGCCCGTATCGTTTATCATAAACCTGGTAAGGACTCCCTTAGCCTCATAAATATAATAAACCTCATCTGGTTCATTCACAAAACTCGATATAGAAACCGCGGTTGATTTAATACCCGAACCAGAAAATTGAACTCCATTCCAAGGCCCACTTCAGTACTTCTTCTCGGATCCTCTCCGAAGAGAAAACTGAGGCAGCCCTCCAATATCAAGTCTATAAGTGAAGTCTCCAGGAGAAGGGTCACTGGCATCTTTCCATGAAGTCAAATACCAATCTAACCCCGAGTTTAAGTCCCAACCAAACTTCATTCCGGCTAAAAGTGTATCAGACGGGTAATCAAAGCTTTGCCATGTATAGTTCTTGGAACCCGTATTACTCTTGTCCGTAAGGACAAGGTTCCCAGAATCCAACAGCTGTGCAACTGAATTTTGCACACATCTTGAAGAATTTGATGACCAGATGATACTGTTTGATCCATTGAGAAGGACAAGATTTCCGGGGCTATTGATAATTAAAGTTCCATTTGAATCTCGTATTGGTTTTTCCCTGTTTGCCACCCAAACCACAATTTCTGGATAACTCTTGTACCATATGCCTAAAAACCTGCTTTTGGAACCGTTTGGCGAAAAGAAGCCTAGGACAAAGGTTTGGCCTGAGGAAACCAACGTCTCACCAGAGATAAGGGATTGATTTGGAGTTAAGGTATCAACTGCAGAGGAAGATTCAAGGAGTGAGAATGAGATTAGAGAGCAAAATAAGATGGAAGGAAAGGTCTCCATGGGAAATTCTCAGAAAAAGAAATTGTTGGTCCAAATAGCAACCCAAGAGGGGGGGGTGAATTGGGTTTCTCAAATATAACACGGAATTTTAAAAACTAATTGCAATCTATTCAACCACAATTCCAATTTCAATGATATACTATTCTACTCATGCAATATTGATATGCAAAACTGAAAATAAAGAGAGTAGGGAAGAGAGAATCGAACGCAAGGATTTATAGTGGTTCGGTCCGCAACTTCACGGCCTAATCCACTCCCCAAGTGTCCAACTCGGGATTTGCTGCACTATCTCCAATAGTTACAATCTTTTAGCTTCGCGGGTGCTAGACAACCTTTACAACGAGCAATCTATCCCCAATCGCTCCGACTAATTTTGACTCCGGTGCTAGTCACACCTAACCCAACTAGTTTTGACTCCGGTTCTAGTAACACCTAACTCCAAGTGATTTTCTCTCCAAAACCACTCACAAAAAGTAATCACTCATAAGAATATGAATAAGGGTGTACAATCCCTTTTACAATAAAGATCAAAATAAACTCTCTCACACAAGTGTATAGATATCAAGATGAAGTGTAGTTGTATGTCTGACAAATTTTCAAGTGATGCTCACAGCAATTTTCTTCGAAAGTTCTCTGTCAATTGCTTCGTCTGTCGACTTCTCTTTTTAACCATGAAGAATCAGTTCAACGTTGGATTTCCCTTCTAGCCGTTAGAGATAATCAGCTCCACAATCTTGGCTTAATGATTCTTTCCATTCTTGTTTGCTTCAAAGCAAAATGCATGTTCCCATATTTAAATATAACCGTTTGAATTATCAAGGGAAAGATTGGACCTTAATCTTTCTCCTTCTTTTTCTTTGCTCTTTACTATTGGAGATAGGACTTTGATGTAGAATATTTCCTTATGTTGCTCAGTCAAATTCCTACACAATAAATATTTGTTCCAATGAGTATCATATATCTTGATAATAATTATATTTCAATTTCAATAAATTATGTTTTGTTATCATCAAAACCAATAAGGTATTTTAGAGAAACCTTTGGGCTAACAGAAATAGTGTGCTGCATTATTTAGGTAATGCAGTTGCAATCTTTGACCATTCAAATGTGTTGAAAGTTTGCAACAATAGTCTTTGATGCGTCAACTTTGCCCGCCTAGAAGTCAAAACATTGACTTGCCCTTCCTCAAGAGTTGAGTGGGTGATCTTTCTACAGGTTTGATTGACTTGAGCAGTTATTCTTTGAAATGATTAATTCATAGGATGAATTTTGATACATAAAAAAATGAGGAAATCATACATCCCAAATCCAGAGAGAAACTATATGTGCAACCATAGTTAAAGCAGATTGTAATGCTTATTTACCTACCAAATATACTGTGATTGAATTTAGTGCCTCTTTGTACTGTGATTTTCTTAAGGACTACAAAAGAAGTTAGAAAAAAACATCAATTACATGCATTTTTTGACCTGATAGTGTAAAACCCATTTGACAGTTTGGATGCAGGATCAAACAGCAAAGTGATTTGCCAACAAAGTCACAAAAGTGAGGGGGGGGGGGGGGGGAAGAATACGAAAGAGAAGTCAAACTTTTCGCGCTTGACCATTTTGAAGAACGGAAAAAGAGAACTTTTCGTTTCCTCAACACCCAAGGAAGAAAAGATGCATTCAATAATTAAGAATTTACAGACCTAGGGTAAACAATCCCAGTCAAATCCGCAAAGAAAGCATTAGTAATACAACTAGGAATACTATGATAAACATAAAAGTCCCCGGCCGAAATGGGCGCACCATTTGCCAACGTATCGGCGCAATGATTTGCTTCCCGATAGATGTGTTTATAGACACCGCCTCAAACACCTCCACAAGGGACCAGCAATCGAGTAGAATATTACCAAGTGGGTGGTTTGACAGACTAGTATCATTAATCAAATGAAAAATCCCCATAGCATCTGTTTTCACTTCTAGTTTCCTGACTCTCTCCTCCTTAGCGAGAGCCAATCCGACCTGCAAATCCCGAAGTTCTGCCATAAGGCTAGGGGTTGCCAAAACGTTTCGGTGGAAACCTCCTAGCCATCTGCCATGTTGATCTCGAAGTAGTCCTCCTGTTGAGGCCTTCCCCGTGCTAAGCTCAAACGCACCATCAGTGTTTAGCTTCACAAAAAATTCCCGTGGAGGTGTCCAGCCAACCAAAATGTCCCTCAAGTGGCTGTTCACCTGTTGAGGTACAATGGAATACCACTCCAAAGCTTTGTTCTTGATATTATTTGCAATGGTGTTTGGGCTTGGTAAACTCGAGTTGGAATTATGGTCAAAGAGACGTTGGTTACGGTCAATCCAAATGTGCCAAATGGCGAATAGGAAAATGGAATTCCAAGGCAGGCCCGAAGGATCAAAAGATTTACTCTTAGAATGCAAAAGGATCCAATCGTGGGGATTGCTGGTATGAGTGACAAAAGGAAGACAGAGAGCATTCCAGATGGCCGTAGCATGCTCACAATCACACGGAGGGCATGACAAATAGTTTCTGGAACTAGGTGGCACCGTTCACAATCAGGAGTGGTTGTGATATATATGGTGAAAAAAACCAAAAATTACGAGTAGAAATCCGATCGTGGGCGGCCAACTAACCAAACGAAGTGTTGAATGCGGTAGGTGCACGGAAGACACCAATTATCCATTTGCCAATTTGGAGTTGGAACGGGCGGGCTAGTATCAAGAATGGAATGGGCAGATTTATTGCTAAAATCCCAATTGGAAGTGTGGTTCCAAATGATACGGTCAGCAGTGGGGTTAAACCACTGGAAAGTGGTCCGAAGAATACGGGTGCCCTTATCAAAAAGAGGTTTCCCTCCAAGTGGAGTGGTGGATGGTTTAGAGCACCTTCTAGAGGTTGATTTATAGTATCTAGCTTTGGCCCATTACTCTCTCAAACAGGAGTTAGCAGCAAAACAAGCAATGCATCAATTTCGACATCAAGATTTGTTACTCCCCATTCCCATGCTAATCTTAAGCCATCTCTTAGAGTCCATATAGTTACGCTGCAACAACAGAAACGTTCCCAATGTTGCGAGTGAATTCACCGGTGTGATCCAAATTAAGGCCATCGTTGTCTCTGATCAGACCTCTCCCAGTTCCCGTCCCCATTTTGAGTCATGGATCCATTTGTATTCAGTTTGTAGAGCCCATATACATTTTGAATGTGTAGTTTTGTGTACAGAGGGGTAATGGAAACTCTTTTGGTCTAAATTTTGAAACATGCCACCCAAAATTCTTTTTACTTATCAATATTTCAGCTTTTTTTTTTTTTGACAAGTAAAGTTTATTTCACCAAAAAAATGCAAAGAACTACAAAAATCACAGAGGCATACCTCTGTCTACTCAAACGCTAGAAAGATTAGCACACACCCAACCTTTCCAAACTACAGAATACTATCTAGCATTGTTAACCAAAAAAATTCTAGAATCAAGCCATTTGTCACACAATTCTCGATTCTGGGCCGTAAACTTATCAATATTTAAGTTGGTACTTCAGTTGTTATGCAACACTTTGATTCTGGGCCGTAAAGGCGTAAACTTCAGTTGTTATGCAACACTTCAGTTCTTATTTGGTCTTCCAGCTGATATTCTTAGTTATAGATCAACTTTAATATTCCATCTGTCTCAGATTGTAGAGCCTTCCATCATAGCATGAATAGACTGCATTGGGTCCTCGCATGATTCTTTGGAGCTGGTTAGAGTTAAGAACTGGAATAGCCAACTGTATGGTTGAGCAAATCGAAGTTAATGCTAATTCTGCATATAGGAGAGCCGAGTACCGGCCGATTCCTTAATCTGTATTGCTATATAAACGAGGGGATTCGATTCAAAGCGCCGGATATTTGTTTTTGAAAGCTCAAGCTGGTGGAGGATGAAGCAAAGTCTTTGTTCGATGGTCAGGGAAGTCCGGCCCAACTTACGCGCACTTCAACTATTCCCTTCCCCGGTATGGCTCCATGAGGTAGCCAAGTTCCTAATTGAGACCAGCTTATCATTGTTGCCACTTGAGCTGCCTCTAGGGGTTAGCTTTTGTAATGCCCCAAGCAGACTATTGGCCTTATACCTTGATTTTGATCTACAAGCCACACCATATGGCCCAAAAGCTTAAGCATAAGGTACTAGTAGTAGTCCACAAGATTTGTTATATGCCCAAGATCATCCATGTAGACTTCCAATGTGGGACGGGGTGTTACAATAAAAAATGTTGCTGAAACAACTTTGTAGTCTCGAACCCACGACCTTCGGAACTTAAAAGTAGTTCAACCACTTTGCCACTGAACCACAAGGCTAGTAACACCCTAAGCAGACCACTGGCCCAATATCTTGATTTTGATCCACAAGTCACACCATATAGCCCAAAAGCTTAAGCACCCCAAGATCATCCATGTAGACTTCTAATGTGGGATGGGGTGTTACAATCTCCCCAACTTTATAGCATCGCGCCCTTGCGAGGGGTTGAGCACTATAATCACCAATACTAATCAAACCAACAACCAAATTCAACAAAACTCCAAAGCCCACATGGTAGTGTACATGGATTGCTCTGATACCACCAGTAACGCCCCAAGCAGACCACTGGCCCAATATCTTGATTTTGATCCACAAGTCACGTCATATGACCCAAAAGCTTAAGCACAAGGTACTAGTAGTAGCCCACAAGGTTTGTTATATGCCCAAGATCATCCATGTAGACTTCCGATGTGAGACGGGGTGTTACAGCTTCAACGAAAAATCCAGGAACCCAACTCCGGACACAATTGTGTTTGGAACCGTCTGATGCATGTGCGCTCACGTGTAATGAACGGCTCTGGATGCAGCTGTGCTTTTGAGTTTGTGTTCCTAGGCCTAGCATTGGTCTAGCTTAAAGCCTTTGATTGCATCTTTGCTTGAAGGGGAATGAACATAAATGTCCTCAGCATTTTAGAATCTTAGGTTGGTGTTTGGTGGAGCTGGTTCTGAGTAATTGGTTTTTGGACCGTTCCGTTTGCTTTGGCATGTTCTGTGTCCGGCCTCTTTCAGTGGCCCTTTGATGTTTCTTGTTTAGGTTGTCTTGCTCCTGATTGCTTGCAGTAGGGGGCTTGGCCCGTTTTGTTTTCATGCTATTTTAGTCACAGAAAAAGAAATGAAAAAATAAAAATAAAAAAGAGTGCAATTATTTTTTATCAGACTCCTCTCTATGAAAAACCGATGCGGTTAAAAGGAGTCATTTCTTTGCAATTTTTTAGGTAATGCTAGTAACATCAAATTGGCAATCATAAAAGAATTTCAAACCTTAGGCCCACTGGCCAGGAGTGAATTGGTGATTGAAATCTGCCATAAACCACACTTTATGGGGCAATAACTTGCTGAAAACTGCTGGAAATAAGAGGAACTCGTCCAGATACAATAAACCCGAAAACGGGACCCTTCGGTTGCCTCGGTGACCCTCTGTGCGCCCCAATTTCCATTCACTAATTTGGAAATTTTCCAACACAAATTGCATGTTCTCCAATTCAATTGACAACCCCTGTAGTGAGTAAAAGCTAATCAAATCTGGACAACATGGGCTAGATGTTCCTCAATCATTGAGACCCTGTCTTCAGACCTTTGTGGCCACGTTGTGATGCCTTTCCCTGCCTCCTATCCTTGTATGCTTCAGCTTGTGATTAACAAAATCTCTTCTTTAGCTAGCTGTTCAAAAAAAAAAAAAAAAAATTTCGTCCTTTTGTGGATTAATGTCACTACTATTCTCTGTTCATTTACCAAAAAACTGAGATTTCAGCATCGCGTGATGTGGTGATCATTGATTGATTTGAAACTACACATATTATTGATCTGTTAAACTACTTTCTTTCTTTTTTTTTTCAAAACCATTACTTCATTATTTCCTTCCTTTACCTTATGCCTTTTCTTAGTCCATAAATCCTTCACTAACTCATGATTCAAATATATACAGCTTCGAGGTTGTAACTCATTCCAGAAAATAGGAGAAAATTATCAAAACAAAACGCATTGCCTTCTCTTTCTATGGCATAGTCTGACGCATCTGTGTGTACTTCAAATGGCTTAATGTGATCTGGCAACTGCAATACGGGATCATCCATCACTGCATGCTTTAGGTCCTCAAAAGCTCTTTGACACTCAATCCACATGGTTAAGATCTTATTAGCTAGAAATAATCAACACTACAACTGCAGTCACTTATTCCTTGCTTTTCTTTGTCTTTTCAAAAAGCAACAGAGACTTAAAACCAAAACAAGGCCACCAAATTCAAGCTAATCAATTCATAATTTGCGGGCCAGGTGACTAGCTGGTAATGATTATAAGCTCCAATAGATCTAGCAAACAATCAGACATGACTTTAATTTGATCTTATGAACCTAAGATTAGATTTAAACTACAAGAAAACTAAAGTGTGAAATGAATAAATAGTACGTATTATTTTTCACATTTGAACATTGCAACCAAATTTTCAAATTTGAAGTGCGAGATAATGTTTGAGGGTTTAGATAAACTGACCCCACGAGTCTTTTCACTGTAAGAATGTCGCCAAGGGTCCTAGTCATGAATGATTGGCTATAAATTAAATTTATAGAAGAAATACATTTAGTAGTGGAATCTGATGGAGGCTTTTATAACCTTTCAGACGTAGGCTTTTTAAATGACAAGGAAGTTGAGGGCCTCTAGTTGTGGATCTTAATCCAATTGCGGAGGTTAAGGATACGGGGAAAGGAAAATGGAAGCAGAAGTCGGTAGAAAATATGTTGGGCATTCCTAAGTCCAAGAAGAAAGGTGGTAAAAAGAAGCAAAGTGGTGTTCTATTTAGATCAGTTGTTGCCGCTGCTACTTTACCAATTTCTTCTGAAGGCGTCAACATGAATCATCTAAATGAGGCTCAGGCTGTTTGGACCGTAAACAAGATCATGGACCTTCATTATTCGGGTGATGAGAAGGATCTTATTTGCCGATTTGAGAGTATGGAAGCCAAAGATGAGGAAAGGGCTAAGGCGCATGATTTTCAACATAATGATTTACTCTTAGGTGTCTCTTTGGGTGTTGTTTTGATTTTTAAGGCTTTTGGGCTTTGCTTTGGGTCTTAGGTGTTAGGTGTCTCTTTCGGAATGATATCTTTATTGGTTTCTTGTCAACCTTGGTTTGTTATTCTCTCCCTTTGGGTCCGTGTTGGCTTTGATTGCTGGAGCTGTTGTTTCCCTTGTGGGTTTTCTCTCCTCCATCTTGAAGCTGATTTGGATTCTTTTAATCTTTGTAATTTTTTGTTTTTAAAGATTAATAAAAAAATTCGCCTTTCAAAAGAAAAATATATTTTGGTAATCGAAAACGCAAAGTTGGTCAATCTATTCTTTCAAATATTGCCATCAAAGCCTCTCAACTTAAGAGCCCCCTTTCTAAACTTTTCTCCTTCTAGGGTTTTCTTCGGGGGGAGTGGTGGCCGCCACTCCTCACCTCCACCTCCACCTCCCTCTTTCCTCTGGCCTCCCTCTTTTTCACCTCCTAGCCTTGTCGTGCTCCACTTGCGCCTCCCCTCCACCCTCCGCCTCCATCCTCCCCACCACCCTCCGCCTCGTTCCTCTGTCTACTTGTCCGGCCTTGTTGGGGCCGATCTGGTGAAAATTTGAAGATGGGATGGCTTGGCTTTGCTCATCCTGCGAATAAGCCAACGGATCCAGTGCTGGTGACAGTGTCCTCGGCCGGGTTTTTTTATTTTCCTGTCTCTTTTTGGTTCGTTTGTTTTGGGTTTTGTTGGTTTGGTTCTCCCCCTTTAATGGGAGTTTTCCCTCCCTTGTGTGGGATTTATGTTGTTATTTTGGTTGTCTTTGTCGCAGTTGAGGGTTTGTGTTGCTCTCTCTGTTTGGAGGTCGGTCATGGCCGATTAGCTGGCAAAGCCTGATTGTGAGGCTCTAGCTAGTGGGTGATGTTAGATAGCTAGGACTCTTATTTGGTTATTTACTCCCCTTGGGACGATATCCAACTTCTATATATTCGGCTGATTTATGATTATAATTCAACTCCTACGATTTTGGAAAAAAAAAAAAAATCAATACTACTACAATAACAACAATTTTGGAGTATTTTCTGTTTTGACGTGACACAATCTCTATGGTTGATTCAAATATGGGTCTTTACATGAACACCACAACATTAATTGTTAGTAAGAGGATATAAGTACTTTCTCCAATGAAATGCTACAAACATGAGTCAAATTAATCATGAGCTTGTGCGGATGTGAGAGAAGCGAGAGCGTGAAATCGCCCACAGTGAAATCATCTAAACTATAATTAAAAATCGCGAGAGCAATAATTGCGAAGCAAGAGCGTACGTAGAGTGAGAATTGAGAACGGGATCAAAGAATCCTACCGGAGCCTAGCTACAAACACAACAAGGTATAGTTCATGTTGCTTAATCTTATTCTAATTAGGGTCCGGAAAATCAAGGGAATGAAAAAAGAAGTTCATTGGGAGCAGATCGAACAGTACTGATACATGCGGCCATCACCCATCGGGGTGTTTCCCAGGTTGGCATCTTGCCCTACTAGTTATTGGGTCTCGGATGGGCACTTTGTTGCCTTTAATTTCTCCTTGCTCCTGCTAGCTAGTCTCTATAATCATCTTCAAAGATAAATAAATAAATAAATAAATAAAAATCGCCGTTCAAAAAGAAAAAGATAAAAGATACATACATGCCCATCACATTGTCCATTTAAAGCGTGGATCTGTCTTCTCCAAGTACTACTACTACTACTAATCCGTGATAAGATGTAAATTATTGAACATTGAGTGTATGAGGCAGCTAGCTAGCAAAGATAGATATTGTGCGGGATACATGGTGTGTGTCTGGCGCAGTAGTATAATTGACTGAGGAAAGTGCACTGAAATTTCCTTGTCTGCAACAAAAAAATTCCCAAGGGCAATGTTTCCCATGGCCTCCCACCAATAAGGCCAACCGTTCCTTTCCAGTTGAAATTACTGACTTGAGCTAGCTGGGTTAAAAACAAACACCAAATTCTATGAGCTGTCCGTGTCCATATTAATTTCAGCCCTGTACTTGGACCTTATCAATTAAACCCTACCACTACTCTTGATCAATGCCTCCACACGAGCACATGCATAATTACCAAATTGGTACTATTCAAAATTGTTGGCTTCTGCGCTTTGCATATAATTGATTACCGGTTTTGTTGACGTCTTACCAACTTTCTTCGGGGTCTGATAAGCACGTGATTGGTCGAAAGATTTGCGCTAGCTTAATTAGGATGTACGTTCCTTTTAGACAATGATCGATGATGATGATGCTATTTTCCATTCTTTCTATTAACTTGTTGGAATATCTTTAAAAAAATGAAGTAGTGATCGATATAGACAGCTATTAACAGATCGATGTTACAAATTAACCATTTTTTTACTGGCCCAATAACTTGTTGGAGCCTAACAATATGACCCAAAATGCTTACACCCAAATTATTCGATAGCAATAACCGGTTCATTGTGTATTCCCTTCACCGTGTCTCCCACAAAAAAGACGTGAAATGTTTGCGTAAAAAATAAAGTAATTTTGTGCAAATATATAGGTTTTACACATATGATCCGCACACACATTAACGTTCTCAAAAAACTCCGTGGATATGAAAAGGGGAAGGGATTGCAAGCTCCAAAAAGCAACTAGCGTTCCCTTTTGGATGGCAATTTCATTGACAAAGCACACATTTATTTGTATCCCGTATTTATCGAGTCTGCAATTTTTCTTTTATCTTCTAAGCTATCGATTCTTATATAGGATCAATGTGGCAGGAGTCATATATGTGTAATAGAGAGTGACCGATCAATCAAGCAGCAGGAGATCGATTGGATTATCGATCGGAGCACGTGCCCTAGAATGTAAAGAGATAAATCGGGCAAGATCAATTGATCGATCGGGAGATTGATCGGAAAGCGCATGTTTCGGGAAAAATATAAATCCGTGCAACACTTGAGTTCTAGGGGTAACGAAGCATGTACGATAGCCACATATAATATATATATATCGTGTGGTGGAGAGAAAGCTCTAGAATGATTTCTAAGATGTATCTTGGAGCATATGCAAAGATCCATATATCATTGATCAGTCATCTTCTGCTAAAGGCGTCCTTAACTTGTTAAGTTAAGGACCTCATGAGTTTGACATTGTTTCTGGTCAAATTTTTATAGCATTTTTATGAAAAACTGCTCGGATCAAGCCATTTCCGGTCATATTTTTTGCCAATTTCTTGCTAGCACCCTTAAAATCACGTTTTGCACACATTGAACGGTTCAAATCATCAAAATTTAATCGGAAAAAGGAAATTCCTTAACTTAGCAAGTTAAGAAAGCCCTTAGTAGCAGTTTGGTGTATCATTGATCATTCAAGAGATCTCCAAGAGATTTATATACATCATTCAATCATAAGTTTGAGAGAAGTTCTAAGGAGGATTCCTAGACAAGTTTAAGTCCTTCGGTGAATCTCCGGAAGGCGTTTGGAAAGGTTTGAGGATTCAATGTGGTGGCAATCAAGCACGGGGTGCATGAAAAATCTCTAAATGGGTAAAAATCACGGGAGAGAATCAAAACACTGTACTCATTGTGTACCTACAAGAAAACTAACGATTATGAATCCTCACTAATCGCCCTTAGTTGTACTTGTTCCTGTGAACCTTAAAAATAATGAAATATTATGTTCAGTGAAATTGCTCCATGTTCTTGTTTTACAATACTATTATGAGTTGCACTTATGCCGGACGACACCGAAATAGCAAATGATCATATTCTTAGATAGAGTTATATATTGAATCTTCGATGAGAATGTGGCAGTGACATTTATATATACCTTTTAGACGATCTAGCTATGATAGGATAAGTGGTAAATATGGAGTTTAAATAATTCAAAAAAATGGATTAGATCCATTACGAAAATGTCATTGCATATAATTTCCTAAGATAAACTTGCCACGTCTTTTAATCTCTCTATTTTATTTTTTTTTTGTGTGTGAATACCATAACCCTATTATAATGAGCACCCTTCTAATCTAAAAAGAGATAGCAACAGAGGAAATTGTATAGAAAAGTTGATCAAGAAAATGAATAAATGATTCAGATGCCCGATATTGAATATCCTATGAGAGTTTGTGTATGTAGCATCGCTCCACTATATATAACGAGGTGTAATATTTCCGTTCTATTCTCGTCTAAACTAGGTTTATATTTAGGGGAGTACTATAATACACACTCCTACTTAAGTGCATGTGTACGTACGGTATGGCCATTATATATATCGCCTTAATTTAATTCATAGAAATTCGCATAAAAATTCAAAACAGGTATAGAATTAAGTACATAACATTTCCAAAAAAAAATTGATGACATCAAGATGAAAACTCATAACATTTAATAAATGATATAAACACAGGAGGAAGTTATGGTACACGAGGTGTACCGTATGTCTAAATTATGACAATTTGTGATTTTCTAATGTATATTTATGATGCTGGTTACGACTTCTACTTTATAATTAACATGTTGAACCGGTCATTAGCAGGTTACCCATAATTAAAAAATATTATTATTATGTAACCACAATTATTCATACCAGAATCGATAATATTTATACTCTAACCAAATATATGTGTACAAGACCACAAATTAAATAATGATACCCACAATTGCTATAACAACACCATAAATTGACATTATCTTACCACAACAGGTCGAACCAAAAATTCTTTGACAAGTATAATATTTCGTAATAAAATCAAAATATGTCGTACCAGAATAAAAAATTGTTATGCCTAAGCAAAATACATGTGTAAAATATCACAAATTAAATAAAATAACCACAAATGTTATGACAACACCAAAAATTGTCATTTTCTTACCACATCGTGTCGTATCAAACGAATACATGTGTAAAATACCACAAATTATATAACATAACCACAATTATTATGACAATACCAAAAATTAATGTTTTCTAACTACGTGTCGTACCAAAAGTAATCGATCAAAATATTTCGTAAGAAGACCAGAATATGTCGTACCACAATCAATAATAGTTGTACCCAAGCAAAATACATGTATAAAATATCACAAATTAAATAACATAATCATAATTTTATGACAACACCATAAAGTGACGTTTTCTTACCACAATGTGTTGTACAAAATTTAACCTACTTATTTTCAATACCTGCCATATTATTTTCTCAAATTTTAAAATTCCCGTCCTATTATCACAATTTTCAATTCCCTCCATACTATTTTCTCAATTTTAAATTTTTGGCCATACGATACCCCGATAATTTAAATTAAAAATAAAATTCTTGCTAAAAAATTTTGTCCAAGAAATTTACCAAAAGGGCAGTACTATACTCAAAATTTTTAACACAATATAATTTTCGCTCAAAATATTCCTCCAAATCAAAATTTTCTCTACAAAATTTATTTCCAAAAAATCAAAAGCCCTCTAATTTTTTACATAAAAATGAAAGTTCATCGAAAAATTAACTATTCCACTTTCTCAAGACAAGAATTTGGGTTCGACCTTTCAATAAAATGGGTTGAGTATGACCGTCAAAAGTATGACCAATTTTATAGAATATAGAATTTTGCTATTTTTAGTATAAATTACACATGAGGGGGAAGGAGAGAGAGTCAAGGAGGAGAGAACAACTTGTTAATTGATTTAATAAATGGGTGGTCCGGATTATTCACTTTTAAATCCAAGGGTTTAAAATCATGGTGCGTACGGTATACCCCCCTAATAAGAGGTGTGTACCATTGGACTTACCGTACACAAGGTGTACCGTATATCTAAATTATGACAATTTGTGATTTTCATTTTGTCAATTTTTGGTTTTCTAATGTATATTCATGTAATTAATATGAATTTAATTACATTCAGATATTATGATCATTTGCATTCAACAGAAGAGGTGCATACCGTACTCGATCGGTGAAGTACGGGGTGTGTATACAGTATACTATAGTGTTTTTGTTGTTTTTATGACATGACTACCCCCAAGGATCATTTTGATCCCATGCAGCTGGCTGCAGCTTCCTGGAAGGAGAAGCAATTACCATCAAAATATTCTGTTTATATACCTCTCCAGTATGTACCTTGGTTTTTACGGCTCACACTTTCATGTGACAGACTCTCTCTCTCTCTCTAGATCTCTCCCTCTCTCTCTCTCTCTCTCTCTCTCCCTCTCAACTAAAGAGATGTCTTTCACCTCGTTAATGGAAACTACCGACGATCCGTTCCTATTCGACGACTACTTCCCGTCGATGGTGGAGAGGCTAGGGGCGGACGGGTTCATGGGGGAGCTGTGCAACGGTTTCCGCCTGCTGATGGATGTCGAGAAGGGGCTGATAACGTTCGAGAGCTTGAAGAGGAACACTCTTCAACTAGGGTTGGAGGAAATGAGAGACGAGGAGCTGATTTGCATGCTGGAAGAAGGAGACATGGACGGGGATGGGGCTCTGAGCCAGTGGGAGTTCTGCATTCTCATGTTCAGACTGAGTCCCGGGTTGATGGACGGGTCCAAAATGTGGATGGAGGATTCGGGTGGTGCAAGTACTGGAATTGTGGTGTAGGTGCATGGTCTTCAATTATTATTGCTAGTATCAATTGTCTTGTTAATTTATTTTCATGAATTTTTATATTTCGTAAGTAAGGATGTTGTTCTTGGTCGTTCGATCGATGCTTTGTTCTTGATGGAAATAAAAATTCAATAAGTGGATGTTAGGGTCTTGGATTGGAATAACTTGTGATGATCATGTTAATTAATGTTATGGGAGAAATTTGATTCTTGTTCAAACTTATTTACCTTTTTTAATTTCCGACCCCCTGCCTTGTTGGCTGCGTTTATTTTCTCGCCATGGCCGGTGTAACTTCCGACGCCTCTTTTCTCGGCTGGATCCTCCCCGCTTTGATCCACCGCCGGTTTAATTTTCTCCTGGGTAAATCGGTTTTGGCCTAATTACAGCTAGGTGGATCTGGCGGTTTGGGGGGGCATGGTCGGCGTCGGTCTCAGCATACATTGTTTGGTCTCCAGAGTTCTGGGTGCACCGTTTCTCTTCTCCGATGGGTAGCCAATGGCGGTATGGTGGTTTTTGGAGTTGGCTGTTTCAGTGCGGTGGTTTCTGTCTAGGTGGCGGTCGTCGGCGATTTGGCAAGAGACGTCTAACGCTGTGTTCGAAAGTAGGAGTACATACATGAAGGGATTCTTGAAAAGTTCTCTTATTTTCCGTTCCTTTTTCCTATTTTTCAAACAAACCCTAATTAAGTCAACTTAAATAGGAGGAAATACCTTTCTCTCTCTCCCTTTCCTCCGATTAGGGTTTCGCCAAATGGGGTGGGGGTGGCCGCCACCTCCCACCTCAATCTCCCCCTCCTCCCTCCCCGCCTCCTTTCCTCATCTCCTCGATATATACCGCCTCCGTTCCACTCTTCCTTGAAGGATCTCTGCCCTCCTTATCATTCCTTACTTTGATCTCCCATCATCCATCCTTTCACCTATCTCAATCCGGCGACGTTTCGGGGCAGTGTACAGGTGGCGTTTAACTCATATCTGGTGGCTCGGCTTTGCTCCGAGGCTACAATAGATTCTGTGCTTTTCAATCCATTCGACGTTGTCTCTACTCAGTCCAGTTTTTCCCTGATTCCTTCCTTCCACCTTCAACCCTCCCGGTAGATTCAGATCCAACGAGTTTGGGGCTGTCTCTACTCAGTCTAGTTTTCCTCTGTGGAGTTCTTACTATTCTTTTTTTCCCCTCTGCTAGGTTTTCCTAGTCCGGTTACCTCTACACCGACTCTGGTTTCTCCAGATCTAGTGGTGGCTTTTGGTTAATAATATTTTCGTGGTTCATGAGTTTCGCAAGATCAAAATTTTGAGTTTCTGGCTTTAGAACAATTGGGAAGTTAGGCCTGTTTGGTTATTGAATCCTTTCAGGAGAGATAACTATCTTTTTTGATATATTCGGTTATTTCCTATTGGCAATGACCATTTTGAAAAGAAAAAAAAACTTACATGAAATTATTATGAAGCACTATTACGTTAGTTTAATTATGGAGTATATAAGTCGAGGTTTTCTTTAATTCATCACACACCTTTGATCATATACACTTGTCATGACCTGTTTTTGTTTTCTCGGCAAATGTAACTTTTATAAAACTTGAAAGGGGTACATCAAGAAAGAACACAAAAATACTCATTCAAGAAAAGAGAAAGGAGAAAAGGAAATTAAATACATAAGAGCATCCAACAGAAAATTGGATGGTACCACACCTCAAAAATATACTAAAGTTTTACCTTTCGGATTCCGTCAAGAAAGCCCTTAAAATCCTCCACAGTGTATATCTTAATGTCGAACTTCGTTTTCGTCTACATTGCTTCTCTAGTTTTGATAAGCTCACCTACTTCCTCCATTGCCATTGTTGTGCTATTGAATCATTTCTCACCAAACCCAACGACCAAAGGCCAAAGCGTAGCAAAGTAAGTAGCTTTTCACATATGTTTCTCCAAATTTCCAAAGCTATTATCAAACAATTAATTTGTATAGTTTCCACTCCATCAATTTTGGAGCATAACCATACCGCTTTGAGTACTGTCGGCTTTAATAGGTCTTAATGAATGGAGGGATTGGTTCTTAGAGATTAGTTGAGATACACATACATGGGACACTCTAAATTACAAAAAGAGGATTGGTACAATTCATGACTCTGGATCCATGAAAATGAACATAAAAGGTAATGGTCCAGATTTACATCACCTTTCACGTTCAGTTTCATCGATTGAGAGTCGTGCATCCTAACATTTTTGTTACAGAAAATTAACAATTTTTCGCAGCATCGTAAATTGTGGCGGTTTTTCTTTCCCGGGCTCTTTTTTTTCTTGTCATTGTTCGAGTAACAATTCAAGCCTTGCCTATCGAAAAAAAAAATACAATTCAAGCCTTGTTCTTTCAAGAATACTACTCCCTCCGTCCCTTTTTAAGTGTCCCGCTTTGTAACTCCAACTTATTAAGAAAATATCATCATTACACCTTTCGCATCACTTTTTACCTCTACTTACTCTCTATAAAGACATCATCATTACATTTTTACTCACTAACTTTTCAAAATAGAATCTACTTAAGGGGCAAAATGGAAAATGCACCAACTTTTACCCACTAACTTTACAAAATGAACACTTATTAAGAAACAGTCTAAAATGAAGTACTGGACTTTAAAAAGAGGACGGAGGGAGTATCTTCATTTCATTTATATATGTTACTAATTGGTTAGCTAGTCAAACTTTTGCATCATCCTTCTGTTCTGTGTATGTTTGTGACCTTTATTTTGCTTTGATAATCAGGTCATCGATCAGTTGTCTCATCCAATTCCACTGGTTTTTTAAATGGGTTTTTAAATACTAGTTAATTCTCATCCAATTCTCTCATTCTCTCACAAAAATAAGGACGTTCTCCAAGGTTTCTGAAATGTCACTTGACATCCAATGTCACTTGAAATGTCATTAAATTTTCTCTGATGTTTTTGACAAATGCAGGGATCTCCCTTGACATTTCAAAAGCCTTATGCTCCGTTTAGTTGTCGGAAATGTTGTATGAGAAATTGATTCCCTAAAAAGTGAAATAAGCTTCAGTAGAGGAAAATGAAATTTATTTTTCTGTATGTGTTCTGTTGACAAGAAATCTGGGAGGAAAATAAGAACTCCTTCTTTTTGGCAATACATATTTTGCAGGAAAGTGTTTCTCAGTGGGAAAGTTGAAGTTGTGGGTCTTACAACTTTCATGATAACTGAACACACAAAAAATTACAGTAAAGTTGATTTTTCCTTAATTTCACATCTTTTCTGTGCAACTGAACAGAGCCTTAGTGAATGTCTTTGGTTTTTTCAGAAACCTTAGGGGAGGTTTCAAATTTACTCTTTTTGCAAGGCTGCTGATTTTGCCACTCTTTTTTTGTTAACGTCACTCCCCTGCAAATATATTTTTGGTGCAAAAATACACTTACAGAAGAGTAGCGTTAACAAAAAAAATGAGTGACAAAATCATTTCCCTTTTGCAAAGATTTTCTTGTTTCCTATATGCGACTCATATTTGTTTTTTAGCAAAAGCGATTTCTGTACAATATATTCGCAATGATTACTGATGTTTCTCGATCCTTTGGTTTACGTGTTTAAAAATGCTATTTTACTTTGATTTAATTGATTATTGATGAACCATGGCCAACTGGGTCTATAGTTAGTCAGGACTCTTACATTTTATTAGGGGGAATGACTTCGGTGTCTCCGGTCATTTTGGGGATACCGTAACTTTTGGCATAACAAAATCATTATAAGCATAACCAAAACCCATTACAAGCATAACAGAACCATAGCAAGACATAACTTGTTTGTTATGCCTTGGTTGGGTTTGGTTATGCCTTGGTTGGTTTTTTGGATATTCCTTGGTTATGTTTTGTTTGGGTTATGTTATGCTTATAATGGATTTTAGTTATACTCATAATGGTGAAGTTATACCAAAAATTACGGTATCTCTAAAATGACCAAGGACACCATAGCATCATCCTTTATTAGGAGGTCTCCACCTGTACATGAGTTTTCTCTTAAAAGGAATCTTTCTTTATTTCTTTGTTTCTTCCATATGATAGACTTATTTTTTATATTAATTGAGTTGTTGGGTTTGGTTATCTCGTGAATTTTTTTTTACCTAGCAAAATAAAATTTATTAATCTCTGAAAAAAATACAAAGATTAAAAGGGACAAGGGCAAACAAAAGCTACCCGTGGCCCAAGGAGAAACGTTGGCAAAAAACTAACAAAGAAAAGAAAAACTCCTCAGACACAGCCAACTCCAAAGAAAAAATAACACCCACCACACAGATGAGACCGAAAGAAAATACTACAAACTGAAACCAGCCACCCAACACCTACAGCAAAAAAGGGAGACGAAGCTCCGGAAAAATTGCAACAGCAAACTACCTTTGACACCAAGCAAAAACCCGACGAGGCAAAACCAGCCAAAGAAGCAGCCGAAAACAAAACCCCTGCAACTGCAACAAAACACACACAGCAACCTAACAGCATAAAGAGACACAAAAACAACAGACGAAACCCAACAAGAATAGAAGAACAAAATCAAAACTCCACTAAAATGGAGGCACCTTCCTCCAAATCATCAAAGCCATCAACAATGCCATCAAGCTCCTTATCTAAAATCTCTCCTACCTTCATCTCAATATATTTTTTAATATTATCTCTCTCTCCCGCCATAATATTTAACGCCCAAAGTAGCGCCTATATCCATAAACTTACGAGCTTGCTTAATTAATAGGGAGTTTCTATTACAAATGTCATGAGAATAAAGAGAAGAAGAGGGAACCTTCTTATAATTCTTTTACATCTTAGCCTCCTTTAACCCAAACTCGGAGAGAGATTTCTTCTTTCTAATCTTCCTTTTCGATCTATTCAACCTCCTTTCCAATTTTTGAATAGCCATGTGAATAGATCTCTCTCCCGAGATACTAAGCTTTGACACAATTGATATAATGTCGTGTGCATTTGGGTTTTGTCCCAACATTTATTTTCTTTTTTATAAAAAAACCTTGGTTAGATTCCGCTCCCCCTCTCCCATTTTGATGTATCCTTTATCAAGATTTTTGAATAAAAAATTTTCTGCCGATCAAAAAAAAAAGAATGATCAACTCAGTGAATCCGAAAATCCCAACGGGCAAAATGAATACAGGTTTTTTTTTTTTTTTTGCCACACATTATACATCAGCGGGGATTAGAGAAAAGTTAGTAAGTTAGTTCACGAAGGGTCCAGAGACTGTCCATAACTCTAGCTAAACCTACAAACGCCCATGACGGGACTCAAACCCCGGTCTTCCTCGTGGGGAGGACCAGGAAATACCGAAGAGTTCCTATGTGCAAAATGAGAGCAGAGAACCCAAGAGGTTTGAATAGAGGTTCCCTTGTGGCAAAATGAATAGAGGTTTGAATAGGCCCATTCTTTATCCTTTGACAATCCAAGAGTTCCAATGGGTATCAGAGAAGTAGTTTTGCAGCTTGAGAGCAGCTTTCGCGGTAACCATTCCCGTGGGCTGAGCCCATGGTTTAGGAAAGCCGATATATATTGTCACAACAATGGGACGAATAAACCTCCACACACGCTTACGCACACTTTTACCTTCACATCCCGGATTCCCTTCTGTGGAGACCGAGAGCCCACACAAATGTCGAAAGCAAAAACTTGGTACTGGAGCACACACAAATATGTGATAGAAAATGCAAATAATAATTTCTCCGTGGAGACCCAACAAACGCTATTTTCAGTGTGAGGGCCTCCACTCGTATATGAGTGAGTGTAAGGGTTGTTGGAATTGGGATTCGTTTATCACTGAAATTCGCTACACAGGCCAAAAAAGAAACAATATTAGAAAACTTACTGGACCAATTTCAGGCGTCCGGAAATTGGCAATCGAGGCTAGTATTTTTGTGGAGAATACTATATCCTTACAGAAAATTCGTCCCCCACACCGGTGCTCTTGGGTCTCTTGAACGTTTGCCTCCCAGGATTACCCGATTTTCGAAGAACGGAAGTAGCACTACAATCTGTTCAACGGGTGAATCAGAAACTGTGCAGAACTCTCTCAGAATATGTATGTTATGAATGCAAGGATTTTTCGTTTTAGAAATGGGAGAAGATGGGTCCTATTTATAGAGAAGTAGGCACCCCAACGAAAAGGAACGGTGACTATTCGAAATAGTGTTAGGAAAAAGACGCAACTGTTCGGTGGTGTCTCCACCGGAGAGACACCACTGTTCGATCTTGATCTTGCCGAACCAGCACGTTACTTCCATTTCCCTAGGCTCACGTTACAAATGTATAATGCCAAGGTAAATTAAGCATTGCACCCATTGGCTTAATTTGCGACATGTTGGTTTATAACCAACACTAAATTTGATTCAAAAAGCTCTAATAAATGAAGTAACTAATTTAATTAATTACTACAAGTACCTAACAAACTTTAAGCCTTAGAATCTAATGAACCCGGCCACACACTGCCCGGTTCGGCGGCAAATCAAACGATTTTAATCACTCAATATTTATTTATCCATCGCAGGACAAAGAAATAACAACCAAATCAAATGGTTTATTCTGGACTCAATTTCCAAATCACTTATTTCCAACAAGGATTTGTTTGAAACTTATAGAAACAAAAATAAAAGAAATTAATGATTAAGGGAAAAATTCGCCGTTATCTGGTTTGAGAGGAAAATTATGAGAAAATGACCAAGGGTAGAGTATTAGGAATAGTAAACTTTCCGCTGTAATATTCTCACACTTTCAGTCATCATTATTTTTCTTTATTTTCCCACACATTCCACAAGTTCCAAACAGGGCGTAAGTGTGGCCCACTTGAATCATCTTAAATTTTTCGAAAAAAAAATAAAAAAATAGTTGATGGGGATAGAGCTCAGAGGTGGAGGCCATCACTGTTGGACGCCACCACCCTTTACGACCAAATAAAAACATGAATCCCCCACATCGACCCCCTTCCCCCTCCCAACAGTCTTGATGCAGTGAACCTCTTATCTTTATTCTCTCTCTCTCTCTCAGTGGCTGTGGTGATAGAGAAATTTTTCAGTACCGAACACCGGCCACGTGATGCCGAACACGCATCCCGGCCGTCCAAACGTGTTTTGGACGGCCCAGATCTATTTGGGCTTGAGAGGGTGTTTTGATAATTTTACACTTAAAAATTACCCAAATAGATCTGGGCCGTCCAAAGCACGTTTGAACGGCCGAGATGGTGCTCGACACCACGTGGCCGGTGCCCACCAGGCACTGAAAAACTTCTCGTGGTGAGGACATGTCACCACAAATTCTAAAATTCACGGGTACCACATCCCACAAAAGGAGAGATTTTTCAGTGCCGAACGGGTATATTCTACGTGGTATCCGCTCAGCGCATCCGAGCCATCTGATACATTTTTGGACGGTTCGGATTGAAACCATCTCTCTGCTCTCACCCCAACACTTGCTCTCTCTTTTTTCTCTCTCTAAATATGAGCCGTTCAAACACAAAATGGACAGCTCTGATGCACGAGCAGGGCACCACGTGGTACCCCTCAACACTGAAAAAAATTCCCACAAAAGAAACAACAGATCTCAATGGGAAGCAATAAGAGAGCGCCGCATAGGATTTACATTCACATGGGCATTGCCAAATGGCTTTCACCCGTCCCCCACACACACCACAACGTCCCATACCTAGGATAATTCTACCAGGTTCCTTTCCTTTCCTTAATGTAGGGTCTTAGGGTAGTTTGCGCACACTACGGACTACTCTTTACGGCCTCTCCCACAGTCGTTTTACGCGTTTACGCTTGAGTGTGAGACGGCCCCAAAGTTTTTTGGCAAAGGAAATCGAACCTAAAGCCACTTAGCCAACCCATTTTCTTTCCTCATTGGTTAGTACATTCTAATTTTATCATCTTATCTTATCTTATCCACTACAAAGTACTATTTTTCTTTAATAAATAAAGAAGGAGGACGAAAATGAAAATAAATTTCAGGAAGGAGATCGATGGAGGGCATCGGATACCTGTGGGTGTTCACATGGCTACGGAGCTTTCTGTGGACCAAAATATGCCATGTAGGCAGAGAGTGAGGTGGAACATAATTTCTTGATTCCCACAAATGGCATGTCATCATTATAAAGAATATCCATGAACGAGGCTAAAGTAGTACCACATGATTCTGTGGTATGGGAAATCATTTGCCTCATTGTTTTCAAAGTGTCAACCATTTGAAAGGAGAAAAATGGGGACACATGGGTTTGTAATCCAAGATTGGAGGAGTTTTTCAGTGCCGAGCGGGTATTGCCGACGTGGCACCCGCTCGGCGCATCTAAGCCGTCCGATTCATTTTTGGACGGCTCGGATTGAAACCATCTCTCTCCTCTCACTCCAACACTTTCTCTCTCCTTTTTCTCTCTCTAAATCTGAGCCGTTCAAACACGAAATAGACGGCTCGGATGCACGAGCGGGCACCACGTGGTAATCCGATGATTTTCTTCAGGTATTACATCAAGTGATAATCTTGAGAACATGAATGTACAATTCTTGCGTGATTCAATAGCTAAACATGCACCGACTCTAGCGAAAGTGTTTCTTAGTGCAGAGGATTTCAGTGCATAAAACGATAATACCACTTTTACAATCTGTTATCAAGTCTTAACTTATTTTTCTTTTCTTTTTTTGCAAGAATAATTGAGGACTAAAGTGCTCTGTTATGAAGTCCAAATCTCTATCATAGAAAACATTTTATCTTTTTTTTTTTTTTTTGCAAGATTGATTTAAGAACTAAAGTAACGCGTGTATTAGAACAAGATAAGGCAATGCTGAAAGAAAAGGCCCATTCATGTTGATCCTTATCTGGCCAAGATCAAATTGAAAACGATGTTGATCATATATATACTGACTTGAACAAATAAGTGGATGCCAAAAAAATATCTGAGTGACTATATTAACCTGTCATTGCTGTTTCCTCACATGCACAGGAGTGCCAAGATTTGAACAGTATCTGAAGTGAACAGACCGTTTGGTCCTTTCGAACACAATTTTGTCTGGAGTCGTTTCACGTGCGGGCCCCGCATGCATCGAGTGGTTCTGGACGCAGTCAGGGTCCGGAATTTTGTTTTAAAGTTGCGTGGCTAGCAGTTTTCTGTCATTAAGTTTAACGACTATAGCAGGCAACGTATGATGGGACCAAGGGGGGTCTAGTGGCGGTGACCGCCACGATAAGAATTATAGAAAATGCAATTATTATATGTAAAAAAAAAAAATTATGCCCAACTTATATAGTCTCGCCACCACTAGATTTTTTTAGTATACATTTCGCCACTGCTAGAGTAAAATCCTAGTTCTGTCCTTGGTATGAGGTCCACGTGTATCGAATGGTTCTGGGTGGAATTGGGTCCGGAGAATTGTTTCAAAGTTGCGTGGCTAGCAATTCTCTAGCATTAATCTTTACTTCGATCCATTTCTGTGCAAATATATGGGACCCTTCTGCAGAACCTATTCACACGTGCCGGTCAAAGAATGAACTTCAATAAATTGACGAATTCAGCTGATCGCTGCGCTGTATAAAGACTTGAGAGAGAGAGAGAGAGAGAGAGAGAGAGTTGGAAGGGATGAAGTGGTGCGAACTGTGTAGCAACCCAGCGAGGATATTCTGCGAAGCAGATGGAGCGCGTCTGTGCTCCAATTGCGACGACAAGGTTCACTCTGCAAACTTCCTCGTGGCTAAGCACTCGAGGAACCTCCTCTGCCGCGTCTGTCAATCCCAAACCCCGTGGAAAGCCTCGGGAACGACGCTCGGGCCCACGGTCTCCGTCTGCAGCACATGCTTCGAAAACTCTAGCGGTGAAAAACAGGGGAGAAGAGGAGGTTTGGAGACAGAGGGAAGGCACGAAGGCGATGAGACCGACGTTGAGTTTGGAGGCGAGGAGTGCAGCGATGATGAGGAGGATGGGCAGTTGAGTGGAAGCAGTGAAGATGAGGATGAAGAAGGAGGAGATAATCAAGTGGTACCGTGGTGTTTTACTAGAGCGCCGCCGCCTGTAGCGAGTTGTTCAAGTAGTGAAGCGGTGTCCTCGCGTGGTATTTCCTCCGCCGGTGGTGGTACTGGAGGTGTCTCTGCGATGAAGCGGACGCGTGGAAATGCAGATCTAGACTCTGAAGTGTGTAATCAATCTCCCCTATATATCATTATGCATATTCAGGGCTGCAAACAACCTAGCCGAGCCAAGTTGTGAGGTGTTTAAGCTTCGCTCGAGCTCGAGACGATCTCGAGTTCAGCTATTTTTATTTTTAGTATCGAGGTATTTGAGTTCAGTTCGTTTACTAAACGAGATTCAATTAACGAGCTGAATTTTTGTAAATGAGCAAGTTACAACTAACTTAAAGCTCAGTTCGTTTAGTAAACGAATTTAAAACCACGCTTGAGTTCAACTTGTATACTAACAAATCGAGTTAATAAAGAGTTGAGTCTCGAGCTGCTCCTGAACAAACTTGGTTTGTTTGCGGCCCTAACAATGAAGAATCTCTGTTTCGTTTTGAAAAGCAAATTTTATTTGGATAGGACTCCTTAACCGATTAACTTCTCTGGTTAAAACTAGATACGGCTGTTTGTTAGTTCACATAGGGTTCAGTCCTTCCATTTTATGACGTTTAAGTTTCTACTTCTGATTGTCGAACAGGATGAGATTGGATGCATTTCGTCGCGATTCAACCATAACATTGCGTCGATGGCAACAAGCTCCCCAGCATTAGAGAATGATGAAGGAAATGCCTCGGGCTTCTTCAGATCAGTGAAGTCTAAAAGACCTAATGAAGCGATTCGACCAGAAAGAGTCGAAGAGAGGAATGAAGTGGGGTCAAGGTCGGTGACGATGGTCGTAAATTCGCTAAGGAAACTCCAGCAAAACACTATATCCGACGTCAACAACACCTCCGGTGTGGTGCTAGGGATATAAAGGCTGAGCAAAGATCCTGCAGTTGTCTGATTTAGTTGCTCCATAAATTAACCTCTAATTTCTCTAAGCCTAAATATTGTTCCAAGTTATTTCCTAGAGTTTTCCAATTCCTGTAAAGGATCAATATGCATGAGCTTGATTACGAACAGTATCATCTTCCTTGCTTAATGAATTCAAGTTCATTTTTTGAGGTGGATGAAGAACTTGGAAATCGCCAATTGTGAGCACGATAGCAAGTCTTCGCGGAGCAGCAAATTATGATTCAACCGGAAGTATATCTTCCTTGTTCACCAGTAATTCCATAGAGATTGACTATAGGAGAATGATAAGTAAGCGATCCTGATCGTAAAGGCAACAAACACGAATAATATTATTACGAATCACGTTGAAGTATGTTTTTTAACCTTGAAAGATCAGGTTTTATAACAGAATCGAGGAACATACCAAAACAGCATAATACAACAAACTACTGAAGGTTGATTGCAGGCTGAATTATAAGTTCACAAGCAGAAGCTGAGTTTTATGTATCAGAAAGTTGGATAAACTCATCAAAGCACACAACTAGTCCGTTAACACAAGCAGTTCATTTACATGTCATGATCCAGCCCCGACAATAACATCTAATTGACTCAAAGACCACTAAGCTTAATTTCATAACTCGAATGCCTTCTACAGTTCCTACAGCAACAGAAGAAAAAGCAAAAGCAAATGTCAGGTATTCATTGTTATCAGAAGTAACAGCGCCATGGACAGGAAAGGTTGGGAAAAAAAGCTACAACATGATGCCAACCGCGATAGTGTTTCCCCAAGACGAAGAAATTTTAGTGACCTCAAAATGTGTGAACACCGGGGAAAAAAGGTATCATACCATACCTGCAGTTGTGGAAATCCAGCTGCACCAGCAACAAGTCCAGTTCCAGCTAGGTATCTGCAACTAAAAATGCAACATATTAACAAATCAACTTCAAATGCAGTTAAAGCAACAAAACTGACATTAAACACCATACGCTAAGCTCCAACCCTCACAGCATATCAAATCTTCAACCAAAGTTCTTAAATTAGAAACCACCAAAGTGAGTTTAAAATGTGCATCTAGATGAGAAAACTGAACAGAATGAGTAAATTACTTAATAGCCAATGCCTAATGAAACTTTATAACCGTACATTTTCTTGGGTATGTATACTGCTGTACTGTTAACAATTTTCATGTTACATGCCACCTAGGTTACTCTACAGGGGCTATCACAACCCAGGAAACCGAAGAACGCGGAACAGAACAACAGGGTTTTGCAGGGCAACCCACTTATTTCTCAGAACTCTTGCAAAAATACTGAACCAATGCAATCTCATCACTCATGAACCCCAGACAAGCATAATTTCCAGTAGGCCAAGAATATCCACAGTGGAATGGCACTTCATTAAGAAATCAATGACACCAAGTATAGACTTGCACTTATGTTTTCCAAATAAGAATAAACAAAAGACAAATTTGTTCCAAATCTGCGATACAAAAATAATTTCAACTTGCAAAAAAGAACATCTTGGAATTAATCAGAGATACGATCTGCTTCGGAGATCCCTGAACTTATACGAATGCATATTGGTATTTCTAACCACCATGTTGCCATATCCAAAGTCTAGAGTTCACTTCACTATGCAATTTGCAACAAAAGCAATTATTCCTCATACTCTACTTTTGTGTACTAGAAGGGAAAGAGTCAGTCATTTCTGCACGGGTTCAAGTATATCTGAAGACTGGGGACATATGCACCCCCGATAATTATTCCAGAGTCCAGAACATAGATGATACTATTAACAGCATTCCTCCCATGGTGCAAAACTAGAATCACTTTTTCTTTCGACTAGCCTACTATTATCAACACAAAAAATCACCAATTAGAATTCTCAATGTAATCTGATATTTTGTATAACTTACATAGGTCATGGGAATAATAGGATACAAGGGACAAGCAATGACCAGCTTTACAACCTCTAAACCAAAGCCAGTCTAAAGGTCAAGTATATTTCAAGACGAGTTCTTAAGCAATCATATGCTAAAAACTTTTAGATTGGACTCGTATATAGGTATGTGCGCATGAGTGCGTGGGTGCACGTGCGTCTTTGAAAGGATTCTTGAAGATAGAACCACATCTTTACCACAAGAGATTTAGCTTCCGTCAAAGTTCATGCAAGTTGTTCTAATAACAAGACGACAACTGCTCTACAGAACAAGCATCTTTACCACGAGAGATTCTTGAAGATAGAATCACATCTTTACCACAAGAGATTTAGCTTCCCTCAAAATCCATGCATGTTGTTCTAACTTCTAATAACAAGACGACAACTGCTCTACAGAAAGTATGTATATAAGATGCATTTTGCTGCAGTCCTACCTTCCACATTATGAAAGTTAAAAACAAACAACCCCGCAGCCAAAGGCAGAAACGACACCCCTTACAAACTGCGGGTGAATGTTGGAAGTTCCAACTTGAAACATGTCAAAGTTCTTATCTACATCTAGCTGCTGCGCTTCAGAACAATCTTAGAACCAAAGATCTCTCTACAACTGCTTCAATCTAAATGAAAATTTTCAGTGCAAATCGATTTTCTGAAAGCCTCTCTGTCCTTACCTAATTTTCACTTCTTGGTTCATATCACTACAATTTTTCCGCATTCAAGCACTATAGAGTTCTAAATCTAGTATTCATAGATAACAATCAATACTACAGCCACGAGGCCCACAACAATGTCTCAGCAACATTCTTCAAGAGTACACAGTATGATCAGGGTACACAATTATTGAGCAAACACATAACACACAAATCAGCCGGTAACTGGTTCTGCTCTCTTGATAATATAGATAGCAAAATCGAAAATCTTTATCAGCAGATAATCCACATTCCACACCTAGGCAACCTCAAGTGGTCAAGCCAAACCGTTGACTTCATCATTATAAATCAAGTTATTGAATACTTCGAATAAATCCTGACATTCGAAACTCCCTATAATACACAGTAAAACCCTAAAATTCCTAATAAGAAACCAAACTCTCCGGCTCGACTAGTTACAAACGCTTTTTGATAAGTATTGTTCGCAACAGGCCATGTAAACCAAAACCAAATTAATAAATACTATTGAGAATGTAAATAATAAAGTTGTTCCTCTCTCTAACAGCTTAAGGTTTCAAATGAATTGTTGGTTATCAATCTAATTTGGTATCAGAGCAAGCAATATCCTGTGTTCGAACCTCACCGCCTACCAAATGATTAAAATTTTAACGTGTTTGGCCCGCTTATGGAGGAGAGTCTGGCTACAAGTGAGGGAGCGTGTTGAGACCCTCTCTCTAATAGCTTAAGTTTTTAGATGAGTTGGTGGTTAATGGTTATCAATCTAATAAATACGAACACATTCCAAATTCCCAAAAGACATAAATTCGTACAATATTAGAATTTAGAACTAGTACCTAATCAAAAACATGGAAGTACTCAGAAAACTCAAACTATAAGCAAAGAATCTCAAATATGCTTGATCACGAGACAGAAAACTATCACTATCAACCATAATTCCAACGCGAGCGAAAAGGTAAAAAAAAAAACCCTAACCTTTCCGGCCGTCGGCGGCATCATGATACTCCATCTCATCCTCCTCCCTGACATCCGCCACGGTCTCGACCCCACCCCCATCCTTCTCCTCATCAGGAAACCTAACCACCACCACGGGACACACACAATGCCTCACACAGTAATCACTCACACTCCCAAGCCTCCCATTACTCCCTCTCTTCCTAGCTCCAAACCCTCGGCTCCCCATGATCACCGCGCTCAGTCCCAGCCTCTCCACCTCCAAGCACAGCCTCTCCTTCATGTCATGGTCCTTCACGATATGGATCTTATACGGTATGTGCTCGTCCACCAAGGGCTGGGCCAGATCGGCGGATTTGGTGACGGTGAAGGTGTCGAACTCGTCCTCGAGTTTCTGTTGCGACTCCTGGTCGGTGATGGAGAGGTCGGCGGCGCCCCAGTCGGCGCCGTAGAGGACGGAGGTGGGGCGGACGTGGAGGAGGATGACGGCGTCGCCGGGGCGGAGGTAGTGGTGGACGGCCCACTTGACGGCGAAGGCGGACTCGTCGGAGAGGTCGACGGCGATACCGATCCGGCGCTGGGCGTTGGCGGTGGGGGTGTCGGATGGGGGGGTGGCGGTGGAGGGAGGGAAGCGCGGGGAGGAGGACTTGACTTTTATGGAGGCGAGCGGCGGTAGGTCGGGTTCCATGGGAAAATTAGGGTTTAAGATTCGGTCACGGTCCGATCGTCCAGTGAGCGTGAGTGTTGACTGATTTTCTTTGCTTTGCTCGCACTCTCTCTCTCTCTCTCTCTCTCTCTCTCTCTCTCTCCGTGCCTGAGGAACGAAACGTAAAGAAGGAAAATAAATGGGACGGCTTTCTCGACTGGTTTTGGGTTTTACTGATAGGTCGACCAGTTGGGCTTCTCCTTGCATTGCATGGGCTTTAAGGATAGGAATAATAGGCAATGATGGAAATATCAAGAGCCCATTAGTGCGAGTGATTAGTGTTTACGCTAGTGATTAATATATACAGAATAATTTTTTGATTTTGATTTTATTCAAAAAAAATTATATTTATTAATTTTACGTCAAACTTTTATGTGGTATGTGTGAATAAGGACGAGAGGAATTGAAAAAGTAAAAAATTTTAACTTTTATACAAGTATTTTGAAAAATATCCAAAGAAAAGCTTAAAAGGTCAGTTTTTGGATTTTTTTTTGAATATTTTCCAAAATATTTGTTTAAAAGTCATATATTTTACTTTTCCAATTTATCTCTTCTTTACTTACCCATATCACATAAAAATTTGGCATAAAACTAACAAACGCAAAAAAAAAAAAATTGAATAAGGACAAAACCAAAAAATTATTTTGCATAAGTTCATCACTAGCGTGAACAGAGTCATGCCTCTTTTTCATCACACATTATGGTGAAGTCTATACACTTTTGTTTTGAACCCCGCCACAACGTGTGGTCGAAAAAGAGAACGAGGCACCACGTGACGGTGTCTTAGAGCACGAAATAGTTTTTCCATTAGTACTATGTGTGGATGGCTTGGAAATATTACTCGATGCCCTCGGAGTATCGCCGCATGGTCTAGGCCGTTCTCCCTAATTACACACATGTGAGATTTCATACTGTTAGTCTAGAATTTTAAATCAATGTGAAGAAGAGGTCTTGGACACCACATGGTGGTACTAGACGGAATTTTCCCATTGCTAGACGGGATTGCTCTTGTGTTGTGATATAATTAATGACCATCAACTACGGGAATAGAAAAACTACCATAGGTAAGGATGCTGGATATTGGGAGGAAAGGGGAATTAGGGTTTTGAGGTTTTTCTGACAGTCTGATCAGAGGAGTGTGGGAGTTGACTAGTTTTCTTTGGTGCCTGGGAAACGAGAGGACTTTTGGACTTGTTCTTGGTTGGTTTTACCGAAAGAACTATTTTTGGGCTTTTTTTTTTTTTTTTGGAAAATGATGGCTAAGAACATATTTTGATAATTAATACCCGTCAATGACAAGCTAAGAATATTTTTTAATACTGAAAATGTCCTTGGCAGGTATTAATTATCAAAACACGTCTTGGGCCGTCATTTTCCCTTCTTCTTTTCGGTTTGGATAGGCTTAAGGATATAAGTGAGAGGCAACGAGGGAAAAATCCAAAGCCCATGAAAGCATCTCCAACCAAATTATTGAGAAAAAAACTCATTTTTAAGAAGGGTTATTTGCAAGGACACCCCTTCAACTATTACGTTTTGTCAACGTGACCCCCTCACGTTTAAAACTTATCAACCTCACCCCCTCATCTATCAAAACTCATCAACTACACCCCTTCCGTCCAATTCTGTTAAGAAATGTTAACTTTTTGGATGGAAAAGAGCTAACTTGAACGGGAAAAAAAAGTTTAACCCTAAAATGCCCCTCCTCTCTCATCTCTACTCTCCCTACTATTCCCCCACTGATTCCCAAACCCATTTTTTTAACAGCAATTCCAAACTAAAACCCAAAAATTTCAAAACCCGTCTCCTTCTCTTTTCATCTCTACTACTCTCTCTCTCCTACTCCATCTCCCCCACTAATTCCCAAACCTAGAAATTTCAAAACCCATCTCGTTCTCTCCCTAATTTTACAAACCCATCTCCCAACTGTAATTTGGACGCTAAGACTTTGGACATACAGCCGAGGGAGGTGGAGAAAGTGGGCTGTTAACTCGGTTTTCGAGCTCCATTAGTTGCTGTATGAAAGACCAGGCTTCAAAGTGTGACTCGACAGCGCTCAAGTCTATCAGGGATTCAGCGGGCTCAAAGAAGGCGAGGTGGTTATTTGGTGGCACTCGATTCTTCTACTGGTTTCTGTTGGGTTCCCAATTAGAAGATTGTATTTTTCCTTTCTTTGTTCTTTTTTTTCAGAAAGGTAAAAAAGTTTAAGAAATTTGTATGGATGTAAATAGATAATATTCATCTTAATTGCCCGGCCCGGTTCGATCGACAAGGTTTTGGATTCGATTAAAAGGATGAGGCTGAAGATCGCTACAGTGGTCGAGCAAGAATCAAATCACAACGGGGGTGTTTTTGTTAGAGGTTCAACGAGGCATTGCATTACTACTCGATGATGTTCGACTCATTGGAGTGGTCCGGGTTGACTCAGGCAAACAGCTAGGATGTGGTGATGTCGGAGGTGTACCTGGGGCGGCAGATTTGCAACGTGGTGGCGTGCGAGGGGGCAGATCGGGTGGAGCGACATGAGATGCTGAGTCAGTGATGGGTGCGGCCGGGTTCTAGTCGTCTCACCTTGGGTCGAACACGTTTAAGCGGGCAAGCATTTTGCTGGCTCTGTTTGGTGCGAGGATGGATAAAGGGTGGAGGAGAGCGACGGGTGTTTGAGAGAGATAGGGGGGGGGGGGTGTGTGATGGCGTTGTCCAAAACCTAATTTGAACATAATAAGTAATAAGGGGTAACTTAGTCTTTTCATTCGTTTCCATCCAAAATTTTAACGGAAGTGAGCGGAGGGGGTGGAGTTGATGGAAAATGAAAGTTGAAGGGGTGAGGTTGATGAGTTTTAAACGTGAGGGGGTCATGTTGACAAAACGTGATAGTTGAAGGGGTGTTCTTGGAAATAACCCTTTTAAGAATTCAAATAGCACATTTAACTCAAAAAGTGATTTTGAATTAATAGAACTGTTTATATGAACTCCAGTATCCATTCTTCTTTTTTTCAAAGTTTTATTCATTTCTTTTCAAACCTCAACTTTCTCTCCAAAATTGCCGATAAAAAAAAAAAAAACTCTCTCCATAATTTCAAATCTTAACCTTCTTTATAAATAGTTAAATAGATTGAGAAAGAGAAGGAAAAAAAAAAAAAAAAAGGAGAAAAGACAACGTATATAAGGTTATTGAGGACAAAAATCCGTATTTAAAAATTTCAGTTGTGATGTCTTCATATTTTGTTAGTTGACTTAACGGTCAACTAACTGTCCACTAACGGATGGGGTTAATTAAAATGGAAAAACAAACCTCACGAAGGTGAGAATCACTTCTCATTAGGTGGAGGGGGATTTTATACATAATGCAAACCTCAGTGTGTGGGAACAAAATTTGCTGGGATAGGGGTGGCCGCTACCTCCCACCTCCACCTACCCCCTCCTCCTTCTCTCCTCTCCTCGATATCGCCTTCGTTCTACTCTTCCATGAAGGATCTCTACCCTCCTTACCATTCCTTATATACCTCTCCCCCCTCCACCCTAGCTTTCACCCATCTCCAGCGGTGTTTCAGGGCGGTGTACAGGCAGTGTTAACTCAGATCTGGTGGCTCGACTTTGCTCTGGAGGCTACGATCCTATGTTCTTCAGTCCATTCGACGCTGTCTCTACTCGGTCCAGTTTGCCTCTGGTTCCTTCCTTCCACCTTCAACCGTCCCGGTAGGTGCAGATTTTGCGAGTTTGGGATAGATGGAGCGTCGGCCAAATAAAAGAGAAAGGAAGCCGGTGAATTAGTTTAATGTTTTTCAGTTTTTATCCTCTGTGTAGTTGCTTCTCCCTGTTTACTGTTTCTTTTCCCTCGGCTAGACCTCCTATTGGTTAATGACTCCTTCTGCGAGTGATAATTGTCTTCTTTAACGTATTCGGTTATTTTGTATGATTGGAAATGAAACTTCTACCATTTTGAGAAAAACAAAATTTACCCAACCAGATATGTTTATGGTTCATGGCCTAATGTGTTGACCAAGCTTATGTGTTAGGAAAACCTTGATTAATTCTTAATCAAGCTATATGCATGTATAGGTGAAGAACGCAAGATGGCACAGAGAGAGAGAACATCAGATTCATTAGTGGATCTTGATCAACTTAATTGAAAAAGGATTCCTCGACATGTCAGGTGGACGTGCCGGAGTGGTTATCGGGCATGACTAGAAATCATGTGGGCTCTGCCCGCGCAGGTTCGAATCCTGCCGTCCACGTTTTTTCTCTTTTCTCATGTGTGTTGTTTTGATCCTTCGTCCAAATTCACGGCTCCATTGGTTTAACTTATTTGTTGACAGTACTCTCAGTCAACAAGGAGAATATATTTAGGTTCGAGAGAAACTTATTCACGGCTCCTCGCAATCTCAGCCGTCCAGAAGTGTTTTGGACGGCCGAGATTGAGCGCCGTAAATCTTATTCACGGCTGAATAAAATTTTTCTCTTTTAAGTTTTTTAAAGGTATTGAAGAATTTTTTGGACTTGTAAATACTTTAATCATCTAAAAGGATGCGCTGTAAACATTAACTTGTGGATGATCCCATTAAAAATGTTACGTCAAGACCGTCGATGGTTTGTACAACCAGTGGAAATCTTTATCCTATGTGGTAATTGTCTACCATAGAAGACTCGGTAAACATGAAAGTTATGGTTCAAAACTTACATTTTTCCCAGCCAAAGTCTTGACTGCTACCACATCTTTAGGCACTAAAAATACTTTTGATCATCGAAAACTTTACAATTAACGCTACACCCGATTCCAGCTACACACGTAGTGTGTGATGTTTCCACAACCGTTACATCGCTAACCTCACCGTCGCGCTGCTAGCGGAGTATTTAAGACTATGGGGCTATGTATACTGTGGCAAACTAATTAAAGAAAAAGGGAAAATGTAATGAAGTAGTAGTTAAACAGAAAAAGCTGATAAAGATCATGAGTACGTAGGTGATGATCACTGAGCAACCAATAGAAACAGGTAAGAGTTCAAAAAGCTTCCCACAGCTCCAGCTCTCTCTCTCTCTCTCTCTCTCTCTCTCTCCTGATACAAAAACAAACTAGCAGTCTATATTGATCAAAGAAGCTGTACTGAGAATACTGATCATGTTGCCTCCTCGCTGAGAACACCCCCTGTGGCTGTGGCTGTGGTAGAAATTAGCAGCAGCAGCCGCTTGCTGTTTATTGAGCAGATATATAGCTAGGGATCCCACTCTCATCTTTCACACTGCTTCTTTTAAGGCAGGTTATATAAATATGCTATTAATTATAAACAAGTTCTCTGTATGTTTTTCTGTCATTTTCACGTTTTTAAGAAGCACTCCAAAACATGATTTAAAAAAAAAAAAAAAGCAGCACTCCCATACCTAATAATTAAAATTTACACGTGTTTTGCCTAATTATGGAGGAGAGCTTGTCTACACGTGAGGGACCGGATGTGTTGAGAATTAATACAAATAATAAAGTTTTTCCTCTCCCTAACAATTTAACAACGTAGATTGTTAGGGAGAGGAATTGATAGAGAGAGCAAGGGTTTTTATGGTTTCAGGAAAAAAAACCCCTACTCTCTAACATGAATACTAGCTACCAGTTCTCTAATTCCATAGATCTTTCTCCCTTCACATTTTAGTTCATAAATTTCAGCCATGCATGCATGTGCATTTTTTCCCCTCAAAGAGACAGAGTAGCTAACAATAAATAATGATTTAAAATTGACATAATTAATATTGTTTGTAACTTTGTGGCTTAATGACGACACCATAGTCTATAAGTTATCACTAATGCACAGTGACGGACCAAAAAATTTGACATAGTGAGGGCACTAATTATTTGTGATCGTAAAATATGAGTTGCAATTAAGCATAGTCACACCAAATAATCTTTGCATTCGTTAAAGTAACAATATGTTAAAGTATATATAATTTTTAATAACTAGCTTACTTCGACGAGCTTGTACACCTTGACTATATGCGTTTAAAAAGAAATTATCACGTGTTTATCGTCTATTTTCCTATTAATAACTGTATTAGTATAATTTCGGGGACCAAAAGTGTACATGTGCAATGTGCGGGTTCACATCAAGTCCTACAGAGATGATTGTAGATTGTCGTTTTGTAAAGAGTAAATTCTTAGCCTTCCTTGTAAAAAATCAGTTCAATCTAACACCGATAAGTGCTTTATTATTCATTCAGAATTTGCAATCCTAAATTCTCAATTGAAAGTTGAACGAATGAATCAAGCACTTTGTGGTATCCGTTGAGCTGATATTTTTTCAAACAAGTCACATTATTCTCTAAACAATAAACAACTGCAATCATTTACACGAGCCTGAGCTCAATCCAAGAGTTTGATACCTACGAAATAGTTGGTGAAAATGAGTGGGGGCACGTGACCCCTCGTGCCCCTCATTGGCCCACCTAATGTATTTTTATGCAAAAATACTAAGAACACATCCAAGTGTACATCCATTAAATTTGTACATCTTCTCTCATAAATGATTGTGGAACCCATTAAATAATGTTATAGGTCCTATCATCACTTGTGAGAGAGATATAAAATTAAAGATGTAAAACTTTGATGTATCCCTAGCATTATATTTTTTTTGAATAATTAAGAATTCCATTGAAAGAGGAAGCAAAAAAATGTAATGGATGTAGCGGAAGGCAAAAATATCATGACCAAATTTTAAGATCTCAGAAGCCGAGAGAGAGAGAGGGAGGGAGAGAGAGAGAGAGAGAGAGAGAGAGAGAGAGAGAGAGAGGGGGGACGATTGGCAGAAGTCAGATAATGTATTGCACCAATTTGGGAGTAGTGACGATAGTAAACAACAAAAGGGGCAATGAAAAAGTTGTATTTCGGCTCTCCGATCACATGCATAACCCCACAAATGTGAAAAGACAAAAACAAACAATGAAAACAGTACCCGTTCATCTTCTGCTAGTAAGAAAGCTTGAGAGACAAATCAACGGAATTAGAGGCACCAAATCGGGCAGTAGAATCATTTCTTGTAGCCAGAAAAGAACCCCCTTGATCATCATCATGATCACCATCCACTGCTCTAACTGCAACTGAATCTTCTTCTTCTGGTGGTAATAACCCGAATTCCACAGCCTTGGAACAAGTGCTAGTAGCTCCTCTGCACCCACTTTTCCCTGCCGGGAAAAACTCATACTCCATTAAAACACTTCCATGGCCACCCCCTGAACTTCCCTTCCTATGAACTGCCAAAACCTCTGTTTCCTGAAAAATACCCATGACAAACACAACCCATGCATCAAAACCTTTCAAAACACCTAAAAAAGAAAGAAAAGAACGAGAAAAAAAAACACCAGATGGTTCATAATTTGAATGGAAAACTAGGCTCCGTTTGGCTTGATGTGAAATTGTGAATTTCGAATCTACGTGGTTGCGTTTGAATGTGTAATGGGCATATGTCAAAGGCTAGGGTTGATAATTTACATTTGAACTTCAGGTCTTCAATAATGAGTTTGAAGGCTTTATTATGGTGAACTTTGATATGCTAGAGATTCCAAATCCATCATGATCCTAAATAGAGCCGGCCCTGAGTTAAAGCCAAAGAGGCTGCCCAGGTTCCAAAAAAAATTCAAATTTTAGGAGCCCCTCCTATTTTGGTACGCTTTGAAGTAGTCTAGCAAAAAGGGCTTAATCTTTAATTTTCTCTTTAAGCCTTTGAAAAGTTAGGGCCGACTCTGATCCTAAAGGCTCCGGTAATAAGAATTTCAATAAAGTTAACCATCTTTCACTTGATTATAGTTTCACAAATCACCCATTAAGCTTCTTATACAATAAGAAGATAAGAGAAAAGTTATATACTAAATTCCTTCATTAAGTTAACCCCAAGGGAGCCTTATTAGTTACTAGTTAGTTTCTTCAATAAGCTATAAAAGTGGTAGTGTACCCTTGTTCAAGGCTTCACCTGATCCAGTTTTTCCTTGTTCCCGAGATTAAATCCCAGGAATCTACAGCCCGCATACTTGTCCCTCATTCCATTACAACCTAAGTTTTCTCCATCCACGATGCGCTTCTTCTGAAACAGAAAAATAACATTATGAATCCCCAGAAATCAAAACTAGAACAAACTCTAAGAACTGTACCTTAGTCTATGAAAAGATAAATGACATTTACCTTGTGGCAGAGATCGCATTGACCGTTGTAGCAATTCACGTTTGGCATTGAAGAGAGCTCATTCGATGTCTCACGAGCCACATTTCCAGCCCTAAAACCCGAATTAGAGTACCCAAATGGTTCCGCCTCAAGCTGACCCAGACCCACCTGTCCAGAGAACCCGCCATTTCCAAGCTTTGGAAGCAAGAAACCCTGGTTCACATCCACGCCGTCGCCATAGCTACTAACAAACGACGTCGGGTCAGGGAACGAAGCAGGAACAAAGTTATGGTTATTCGTATGGGGTTTGATATTGTGAGGTTGAAGTAGTAGTGGGTTGTGGTGGGTCGATATCTTCTTCCACCTCTCTTGCAACCTGAGCCGTTCGAGCTGGGCCACACCCATGCCTCTCTGGGGCTGTTTCTTCTTCTCGTTTGATTTCGGCTTTCTCCTTCCACTCTGTTTCCCATTTTCAGGCCTCGAGTACTCATCGTCCAACCCTCCAACGGCGTCGTCTGGGCAAACAGAAACTGAGGTAGCCATTCAAATCCAGAGAGAGAGAGTGAGAGAGAGAGAGAGAAATGATCAAGAGAGAGATTGGAGTTTAGGAAGAAGGGATATGATTTATGTGGGGAGAACAGGACAGAAATGCGGAAGGACATGGGACTACGCCTGTGCTTCTTGTGTTTGATTCCAGTTAATTAAACATATCCACTCTGTATTTTTGTAGTAGTACATACTAACTAACTGATTGCTATTTTCACATCCATCATAACAACTCCCAGAGAAATAACCATTTTTGTGGCTACAAGTTGACACTATGGCAAAGCCAGCTTATATTCAAGGTTTATTAAATATCCGCGGTATATATATAATAAGTACTTATCGTTGATACATAACGGTGTCTGAGTTTTTTCGTTATCATTACACGCTGAAATTTATAATTGTGAGATGAAAAATCTCACGCATTTTAAAAGCTGATGACCGCTGATTCCTGTTTGACACCCTCGATAGTATTAATACACCGTGACCGTTATGGATACGTGTCTTGCTACTGTTTAGAACCTTGGTTGCATTACGCTTGGAAAAGCATTGAAAATTTTCCTCTCATCCTCCCACTAGGCGTTACATGGTTTTCAACGCGTGTAGGTGAGGGCCCAAAACCACAACCTTAAACCGAGGTTGCTGCTGGTCCGTCAGGAAGGTGCCAAAATAAGCAAGCGGGCGGTATTGTGGCCCACTGTCAGTTGTAGCAAAATTAGCAACAAATCATTAGCTCTACATTTGATTAGAAGATTCTTATTGATTAATCAAGAACTGAGAATTCAAGCTTATAGCTCTCATCATAAGCTTGCTGTGTTGCTCTCACGAGAGGCCAGTCTTCTTTGTAAGGATGGATTGAGAAATCCTGTAGGGCGCTCCGCCCTACATGGATTATAGTGCGGCACATGGGCCGTCGATCTTGATAATGAACGGTTACGATGTGTTTTAAAACTTTGACCGTTAATAAATGATCTTTAACAGGTAAGAGCATCCACAGTGGTATAATCAAAACCAAAAGATTGCTAAGGTAACAACATTTGCTCAGAAAAGAGCTCACATTGGAATAATTAAATATAGCAACCTCTTAGCAACTCATCAAATTTTGGCCCTTGGATAATCAAAACTAGCAACCTTTTGCCAATAACCAAATTTAGTTGTCCCCATATTTTCTCAATCAAGTACACCATCATTACACAAAAACTTTTTCTCACTTCCATTTTCAACATGTTTATAAGAAAATTACTTTTAAAACGGTTAATATTTTTTTTGCAAAAACTGTTTTTTTTTTCGCGAAAACTATTTTTTATTAAAATTATTTTTCCCAAAACTGTTTTTTTGCAAAAACGGTTTATTTCAAAACAGTTTATTATTAAAACTTTTTTTCAAAAACAAAAACTATTTTTTACTCAAAAACTTTTTTATAACTTTTTCCCCAAAACTTTTTTTTAAATCAAAGTTTTCAAAAAGCTATTTTCTCTTTTTCTAATAACATGTTTTTAATAGTTTGAAAACTATTTAAAAAAATTATTTTCTATGTCACAATTTTTAGATTTTTATAAGTTGAAAATGTGATGTGGCAAGTTTTGGTTATTCAATTTTAATTGTACCATTATGGACATCTACATTGCTAACCTTAGCAACCCTCTAAATAGATAACCAAAAGATGATGTGGTAATTTTTAATTATTGTTTTTTGGTTATTCCACTGTGGATGCTCTAAGAGATTATTTTTAGCCTGGACCGTTGATTGATGAGATCGACGGCTGCACGCCGCACCGTAATCGTTGGAGCGCCCTACAGGATCCCCGGGTCAAGTATAGGTCAATCTACTGCTATCATATGAAGTGAGATTTGGTCGTTAAACGTATTTATTCCGCTTTGATATCCCGGCTTGTAAGTTGTAATGAATGGCTCATGAGTCCAGTACACTTCCTAATGAATGAGGTCAAACTAACGACATTGTATTGCCAGCTGGTATTGGTGCATAGCCAAACCGCGTGATCAACCGAAAGCTTGTCGATTCTCCAATCTCTTCTGGAAGAGAGAGAGAGAGAGAGAGAGAGAGAGAGAGAGAGTTTTTATGGCTGGTAGTGATGTATAGCGAATGAGAAACTCCCATGCAAGAGTTTATGGCTGGCATATATTGGTCGACTACTTTTTCCATGCATCTCCTTTTAGAACCCATTCAAAATTGGGTGTGTCGGGTCACATGTCCTCAGTGATTAGCTGCGGAATTAAGATTATAATGCCAAAAGACCATTGTCTCAAACTATCCATTTTAAGGACTCAAGTTTTGACGTATAATTTAAACTTATTGATTGATAGACTGGTCTAACGTACTTTCCGATGCTTTAGACTACGAATGAATGAAGCATGATATATTGTGCACCAAAAATTTCCCATTGTTTACATATGAAATTGCCAGTTACTAACGTGACCCAACGAACCCACTATTACTCCGGCCAGTACATTGCAACATCTAATGCATTAACGCTTACTGAAAAAACAAGAGTATTTGGACCCAAAAATGGAGCAGATCTAGACTTATGGGCAAAACAGAATCACAATATATATATATCCGGATCCCTCCACACGGTGCTATGGTGCGGACCTTACCTTCCCGATCGAATTTCGATGATCCGAGCCGCTCAAAGTGATCAGAACGTGATTTTAAAGGTACACGCGAAAAATTGGAAAAAAAAAAAAGACCGGGAAGGGCTTGATCGGAGCAGTTTTCATTGAACGGTTCAATAAAAAACTGCTCAAATCAAGCCGTTCCCGGTCTTTTTTTTTATGATTTTTTGCGAGTACCCTTAAAATCATGTTCTGTACACTTTGAGCGGCTCGGATCATCAAAATTTGCTCGAGAAATGGGAGGTCTGCACAGTAGACTGGTAAGGGATCCCTTACTGGATAATTTGTGTATATATATAGGATTGTGATTTTGGCACTCCAAAAATTGATGGAGGGGCTCCAAAACTGCACTGTGTTGATATACAAAACGACGTCATTTTGGAGCCCCTCCATCAATTTTTGGAGTGCTAAAATCAATTTCCTATATATATGGCTGCTGATTTTGTCACTCCTTTTTTTGTTAACGTCACTCTCCTGTAAGTGTATTTTTGGCAAAAATACACTTGCAGGAGAGTGACGTTAACAAAAAAAAAAGAGTGGCAAAATCATTTCCCATGTATATATATGGGCTTCGAGATGAACAGCCTTATGGGGCAAAGAGTTTAGAATTCGAGTTGAATAGTCATTGTTCTTCTTCCTTTTATCCGGTACTTCTGATTTTTAATTGAAAAGTCTTTTGCACCCATATTGTACAAGATTTGACACCCTCAAACTTTGAATTATGAATTGCGAACGTAATTGCCACAAATACAATATTGATGACAAGGCCATATTTGCTAGTGATACGTTCCGGATTTCTCTCCGCATAAACATAAAACGCAGAATCCAAAAGATAATGAAAACTAGTAGAGACAACGTAAGCAAAACAATCTACATTAAAACTACATTTATTCTCATTGAATAAAGTATGAGTACAACTTATGAAGTCAAAAATGGGGGGAAAACTTCGCACATCCCAGTTGAAATAATAATCGAACGGGATCACAAAATAAAAATTAAAAAAAAAAAAAACAAAGGTGTGATCAATGTAAAAAGGGGAGGGAAGAATAACAGACACTAACGACAGCACTTTTTACAAAAAATTTAAAAACAAAAAACAAAAAACGAAAGAAAAAAAAAAAACAATTGTCACAAGGCGAAGCCGCCTTGCCAGCTCAAAACGGAGCCTGTCTCAACTAGCTGTGGCAATTACCCGACCGCGATTTCTCTCGAGCAGTCCTTCCATTATGACCTTCTTCTTGTACGCTTCTGAGTCAACGTCGTTAACCGGCAAATCAATGACATTCACTGTCGAGTCAACGCTATGGGACCTTTCGATACGCCTCCGAACCAGAAAGAAAAACATCGAAGTGCACAATATGGCAACAACTCTCCCCCATAAGGTCAAGACTACTAGGCACACAAGCAGCACACAAAATCCAATAGTTGGGCTACTACATTCCCTTGCTTTTTCTGTCGATTTTGATTTATCTACTTGTTTCGATTCGACTGGACTAGCTCCGTACGATGAAACAAGCGATGAACAAGTCGGAGTTGAAGTGGTCGCAGTAGAGGATGAATTTGGGGAAGCCCAACGACTCGAATCCGCCTCTGGAGGTTTGTCCGGTGTGGGATTTACTTTTGCTGCATTTGAAGCCTTCATGATTTTCTCTGATACGATGTTGCTCTTGGTTTGGAATGATTTTTGTCGATCTTTTCTACTTCTAAACTTTTTCACCTGTGGATAAAAACATCGTGTGCTCGTAAAAATCAGTCTGAAATTTGAGAAATTACTACTCCAGTAATACCCAGAATCAAATAGTACTCTACTACATTTATCCCAAAATATTTGTCCGGAACGAAAACTGAGAACTTGAAAATTTAAAAAAAAAAATTCAAGAAAAAATTCCACTTTTTAAAATAATTAAAACAACTCATTGATAATTCGTTAAAAAAATTGAAGAAAAATTGTATTTTTTAAAACTATTATTTTGCGGACCAGACAAACATTACACGGGAGTACTAATTTTGTGAGTTTTATTAGAAACGAACACTGAGAAGCAGACTATTGGTCCGGCCAATATCGTGGACCACATTTTTCTTAAGTTGTTTTTTCAGAGTTACGTTCAACCGCTCCACGATAACACTCGCGGTCAGTAAGAACATTTCGGTCCCACCCAAATCATTATCATCATTATCGTATAAAGTCGAATGAAATATTATTGGTCCAAAAAATAACATTGACAAGGCAATAGCATCGATACAACGCAACTCATTTATCTCGGTTTTTTTTTTTTAATAACAGAATGTCTGACTAGATCGAATTTAACGACCAGACAAACTTTCCGTAATCCTAAGGTTTGGAATGTTAGGTTTTCTTTGAATTTGAACTTGCATTCTTTTTTTTTTTTTTTGGTAATTAATGTTGGATGTCCCAAGCCAACTTGCGCGTATCTTGGACTAATCTTTAGAGCTCCTCTCACAATCGTTTTACACGTTTACGCTTACAGTAGGTGACCCGAGGAATTGTTATCTTTGAAAATGTTAATCATTTAATATAGGGCGATTCTTTGAAAAGTCTCGCATTTGGATAGTTGAGGTGGGACAACTATTTTTATTTATGAGGAAGAAATTGGGCAAATATGACCCAGCGATTGCTGGCTTCTGTATAAAGTTAAAAACTGAAGAATATTCTAATCCATTGTCAAATTGCACCTTGGCGTATGGGGAAAGAAAAAGGCACTATCTTAAAAAACATCGAAGAAACGGTCAACCCAAAAAAAAAATTCTTCCTACTAATCATTTCAATAACCTCTCTTCTAGACCAAACCACCGATTAATCAACCGCTCTAGAACAGGCACAATATTCAAAGTCGGCTTTGGGCATATGTCGAATATGCGACTGCATTCGGTCTCTAAATTTTATCTGATTCCGAGAATTTCAATTGTTTTTATGCTCATTCATTACGCCTATACCTAAAACTAATACTAGAATTGATATCTACTTTTGCAACTAAAAATGCAAGAAGATGGACGTCCGAATAATGCGTTTTTGAAATACTGGTTTTTATGCTTTTTTTCAATCACGCGGTTCGGCAGTGTCCTCCAACTCGTTGTCCGCTCTCCTTCACTTTTTTTGCTGGACGGGACGATGCGGATCGTAAAGGCCTTCCCACCACACAAAGTAAAAACCTCGCGGGATAGAGAGAAGTGAATTGAAAACCGGCCTCAAATCCCTTCGCAATCGAAGGTGTTCGATCTCCATACAAGTTTAATCTCTACTTTTAACTTACATAAAAAGGGCCTGATTAAAAAGTTCACTTTCGTCTAGAAAAACTCAAGAGTCGGCCTTGAATATAGTTTCATAGTATAATTGACCAACGCGAGAAAGCACAAGTAAATATGAATCCGAAAAACTAACCAACGGGTTCTTGAGCAATACTGATTTGAATGTCCGAGAAAAGCTCCGGCGAGACCTCTCCTCCGTTCCACGCCCGCCGCCGTCTGGAGAAACCTTTGATTTGTCTTCGGACAGCGACGTGAGAATTTTCGGAAGCACCATCTTGTCTCCGCCTTGAACGGATATAGCCAACACTGGTGGGCCGCCCGGGCAGTCCTTGGGGCGTCGTTTGACCGAACCCTCGTCGGTATCGGCCGGTCGAAAACAACACGTGAAATGGTTGTTCCTTCCTCTGTTCCTCTCGACAGAGTTCATCGTAAATTTGTAGTGACGAGAGGAGAGAGCAGTGCGGCAGGTTTGTTGGGATTATGCGGTGGAGTGTATTTAGGAGAGAGAGAGAGAGAGAGAGAGAGAGAGAGAGAGAGAGAGATCGAAGGATCGTGTTCGTAGTTGGGTTGGTGGCGCTTCGGAATTAGGGGAATGTTGTGCCGATTTTCATCGGCTCCGTTGTTTTTGTGCTAACTGAAATTTCTTGTAAATTCCCATCCCTCAAGTCAATTGTCTGGACTGGACTATAAAAAAAATACTCCGTTTACGAAGTCTTCTCTCTGATTTTGGTATCACTAATATTCTGTGACCTTACCGTGTTTTGGTCACCTTACCGTGTTCAATAAGTCTAGGTATACTACATCTAACCACTATATCATCCATTACATTTTTTGTAGGGCTCATCCTGGGTCCCAAAAAAATACAGAAAAATATTCATAAATTTTAAAATAATATATTATGGAACCCTGTAAAAAATCAGCTCCAACAAATATCGGTAAGTATTATTTCTTGATTCGTAGGGGCAAAACTGTGCAGTTAAACAGTTTCGCCCCTATAAATCAAGAAATAATACTTACCGATATCCGTTGGAGCAGATTGTTTACAAGGCCCCATAAAATATTATTCTAAAATTTATGGACATTTTTCTGTATTTTTTTGGCAGCTGGGGTGAGCCCCACAAAAAATGTAGGGAATGGTATAGTGGATGGATGGTAGTGTATGTAGCATCTCTCGTCCGTGTTTTGGTCATCATGTGATTGTGTCATAATTGAAGTAGAGCGCCTTTTTTTTTTTCGACGTTTAGGGATGTTAGGGCTACATTTTTTGCGCACCGCAACTATTTTTCTTCCAGTCCAGTCAAAGATAGGTCATCCACGTCGGGATTATAGGATTCAAAAGAGACCAATTTCTTTTTTGCATCCTACTAATGCAATAGTGACACATTACATGATCACCAAACGAAGTTATTTTTATGGATATTTCTAAGAGGATTATCTTAACCTATATTAGTAGGGAGCCCATTAGAACTAGCTCCGTAAGAACCGGGAATACTCGAAAGGCTAGAATTTATTAAGATTTTAAACGATTGCAAATCCAATGAATTCTAATACTTGGCCACCAACCTTAATTAACTAAGGCTTACAAGTTGCAAATACTATCCAATAAAAAAAGCTGTGACTTAGGACCCAAAAAATGATGGTGACATTATGTTAATTTTGTATACCATATCTATTTTATCATACGATGATACGAGGCATTCCAATGATTGGTACCATATCTGTAATGCGGCTAAAGCGGTACCGCTTAAGCCCTAAAATACCAATTCAATCTACATTACGTGGGCATCGGGCTAGTTTTTCTTCCTGGGCATGCAAGAAGTGTTAATTATTGTTGGTGAGATTTGACCATTAATCTTGTGTACGAGGGTATATGCCTACTAACTCAACTACCATCTCACTGGTAGGGCACTGGGCAATTGATTATTTGAGTACGTAATTTATGATTCGAGGAAACTTCCATCTCATAAACTAATCTGATTGAGCTCTCCACCCAAGAAGAAGAATTTTGCAATCTCACAGGTCACATGATATAAGGATATTCAATCTAAAACCAATAAATGGAGAGGTCCCTTGTGTTAATCTACCCCATTAAGCAATGTGGAATTAATCTCCTACCACATTCTCTCACATGCAGAAGTGTATCCGTATTAAGGTCTGTCAAGTGTATTCACTTTTGATTTTGTTATCGTGAAGTTTGGATTATTTTAATTAGCTTTTAATTTGGGATGGAATGGGTCCGCTCTTATTCCATGTGTAGATTTTATATCTAATCAAAAATAATTGACAATGAATAAAGATGTCCCTCTGTTATTAAGTGATCTCTAATTTTATACTCAAATAATGTGAAACTAATCTCTTACAGAGAGAGACCAGAGTGCACGTGAATAGAAGTGTTGAGTGCAAATATTATTTTCCAAATGAAAATTATATTTATCTTTTCAGCAATATAAAGAGTATTATCTGTTTTGTCTCCGGTAACCCTGTTTTTTCAAATGAATTTGATTTTGGAAAATGAATAGCTTACTGATAAAAATAAAGGACGGCAAGGAGCCGAGTCATTTAAAGAACCTATATATTACGTAAGGCGTGACGGGCATAAGGAATTCTTTCAAGAGAATAAATTCTATCTACCGCCGGTATAAAATTCTATTTTTCCACCACCGCCTATTATAGGTCCCACCGAGTGTCTATTGTTGTGATATGAACCATTCATATTTTAAGACCCGCTATATAGTATTGCAATGCAAAAAATCAGCTTGATCGGAAGTCGATAAATGTATCAAAATTTAAATTTTGGTTTATAAAATGGACGATCTAATTTTTGTCAATAATAATAAAGATAAATTGACATATATCACTTGCGATTTATCATCCCGAAACATATGCGCGTGTTACAGTTTCACAAGAATATATACCTCCAGTATTCTTAGATGAACTTATTGCGTGAAACGGGCCGGATATTACAATACTCAGTGCCTGCAAACTATTTCAAGTGATCTTTCTTACATAAACCAATCAACATCGATCCAAAGTAGTTGGAATTCCAAAAACATCGCCGTTGCTGCAGTAGTTGTCCCTCTGATCATCTTCAGCGCCACTGTACGTTCATGTATGATGCAGAGCAGACGAGTTCGAGGGAATCGAGCTAAACGAAGGTGCCGATAAGAGTGAGCCAAAACCTAAGTTCCCTATGTTCTCTAATGTTTGATGTCATTTTCTTAAAAAAAAAGAGTCAACAATAATCCAATAAATAAGAGATACTTACTCCACTATTTTAGCATATAATAAAATATTTGCCATAATAATATGTTCACCAATTTGTACAATATTTTCCTTTTCATCATGAATCTCATTCAAGTCAAAATAATTGTTTCTTTTTTCTTTTTCTCATTCAAGTCAAAATAAGTTTTTAATCGTGTGATTTTTTTTTTAGAATGAATACTCTCTCTAGATTAGTTTTGGTTACAAATCCAATGGTAGATCAATGGCTCTCTCTCTCTCTCTCTCTCTCTCTCTCTCTCTCTCTCTCTCTCTCTCTCTCTCTCTCTCTCTCTCTCTCTCTCTCTCTCATACACACACTCCAAATCATAACCGATTTGAAACTAGGTTGACTCCATTTTTTTTTCCTCAGTTTAAATGGCTATTTCGATTGCAAAGCTCCCACCATTGTCTAATTTGTCACGAGATTGTCTATCTTTGGGTCAAGGTTTGATTTTGCAATTTTGTTTTGATTTCAGATTTATTTCCATTGTAGTCCTCTGTGATTTCCTTCCCCCCCCAAAAAAGAAGACCAACCTTCCACATTCTCTGTGCTATTTTTAAATTTTGAACATTACAAAGAGAGAAACCAGATCAAAGGTTTTCAAATTTTTAACGGCCAAATTTTCATTTAACGGTTATTTGTAATGTCCTCTTATATGGGGTGAGACATACACATACACGGAATTCACCCCATGTGAGATGGAGTTAAAAACAACCGTTGTAACCAAAAAAATCCGAAAAAGTGGTTTTTTTTTTTTCATCCAAAAACAACTGGTGTTTGATACTTCATTTAGATTGTGTTTAGAAAGCGTTGCGTCATCCCTTCAGGCACGGACATGCGTTGCGCCGTGCCTTCAACCATGGGTATGCACTAGTCCATCTATAAATCTTAACCATTAAAATCTATACACATAAATCCTAGGGCAAATTTACAAGGTTTCATCCGTGTAACTTTACTACCCAATCAAGTTTCCTTTTACTGCTTAATACCAACAGGTTCCCGAAAAAGTTTAAATTCTTTCCGTAAAGAGAATCTTTTCTAATGTTTCCTAATGTTTAAACCTAATTTTCTTATCTGATTGACTACCTTTACATGTTTCCTACGATTTTCTTCTCAATTCACTACCATTTTTAGTTGATTACATTTATACGGATTAATTATTATAGAAAAAGAATTGATTACCCATAAATAGGTTGATTGCATTTAAATGGGCATATAAACGTTCTGATCGTTCGAGCTGAAGGCACGGGCATGCACTAGAACTAGAAGAACTCTGTTTGAACCTAATTTAAGAAAAAATCTTCCCATATAAATCAGCTTCGTTGGCGGAGGTGATCAATAGTTTCGTAATTTATTTTAGTTGTGTTCAAAATATAAACCCCAGTTGCCCTATAATCTGAAACGCCAATATTGCCGAATTAAAAATATACTAAAATAAAAATATACATAAAAAGGGAGAAAATTGATACTTTGAAATTGGATGAGAAACATGAAGACAAAGTGTAAAAAGGAAGATGAAGTGGAGAAATTAACCCCGAATAAACAAAGTTAATTCTGGTTTAGATTGAACCAATATGGCATTGGATATATTCCATATTTGTAATCTTAACTTGTGCCCTAGGGTATTGATTAGCATTTGCCTTCAGAAAATAAAAGAGAAAATGAACAATTTGAGGTGGAAAATGATATCGATCTCTCCATCCCCTATCTCCGTCGTTCGATCTCTCTGTCCCTTATCTCTGTTCGATCTCTCCCCCTCTCTTCTCACCTTCACACTAGCTTCTTTTGCAATTTCCGTGCGTACTACTATTTTTTAAGTTCTTTTCCGAAAGAGTCAATAAAATGATTTGTTCGGACGCCGGAATCCACAAAAGGCCATATTGATCGATTTTTTTTTGGAAATTGATATCCACTCTCCATTTCTCCACCTAGACTGTTTTTTTGTCTCTATTAGGGTAAAGTTACTAAAATGTCCCTGTACTTTATAATTTACAATATTCAAGCAATGACATCTTACAGTGCATTTTAGTATTTTCACCATAACAAAGACAAAAAAAAAAGAGTGTTGGTAAAAAAAATGGAGAGTGTGGATATCAATATCGTTATTTTTGCTGTTGGTAGTCCATAGCAAACTACTAATCGCCCCCCTCCTGTCATGCCCCCCTGATGACTTCCCCCTTTTACCCCCCCTCCCCAACCCCAACGTGCTCTCTCTCTCTCTCTCTCCCAACAGTCTCTCTCTCTCTCTCTCTCTCTTTTAATTTTTTTTTATAAAATTTTAAATATTAATAACTTTTTTTTCACGTATTTTTTTTAATAAATTTTATATTTTTGAAATTTTCTAAACGAAACCTATCAAACGAGCCTAATATTGATGGTGAAATAACGTAAAACGGAAAAATTATATTTTTGTGGTAGCTTAAACTGTCTAAAGAGGTTGAAAAATTAATTGTTCCAAATTCCAATCCGTTTGAATCGGTGAAAAGATTTTAATTTTCTGATCATTTTATCTTAAATGGTCATAATTAACTTTTGACTATAGGGCTCTCGTTGATTAACCCTAAGAAAGTTGAAGAGTTCGCGTGTAGTTATTTCATATTCAATATTAGACTTGTTTGATAGGTTTCGTTGAGTAGATTTCAAATATATAAAATTTATTTAAAAAAATACTCCCTCCGTCCCTTTATTACAGTCCAGTATTCCATTTTGGGCTGTCCCTTAATAAGTGTCCATTTTGTAAAGTTAGTGGGTAAAAGTTGGTGAATTGTCTATTTTGTCCCTAAAAGTAGATTCCATTTTGAAAAGTTAGTGAGTAAAAGTGCAATGATGATGGGTAAGTAGGGAAAGTGGAGGAAAAAGTTGATGTGAAAGGTATAATGATAATGTCTTTTTAATAAGTTGGAGCTACGAAGCAGGACATTTAAAAAGGGACGGAGGGAGTACGTGATTTCAACCTCTTTATACAGTTTATATACTAAAAAATATGGTTAAAAAATTAAGTGTTCCAAATTTGAATCCGTTTGAACCAGTGGAAATGTTTTATTTTTCTGATCATTTTATTCTAAATGGTCATAATTAAATTTTGACTTTAGGGCTCTCGTTGATTAACCCTAAGAGATATTTGACTCTACGACTTTCTTAGGGTTAATCAACGAGAGCCCTATAGTCAAAATTTAATTATGACCATTTAGGATAAAATGATAGAAAATTAAAATCTTTTCACCGATTCAAACGGATTGAAATTTGGAACAATTAATTTTTCAACCTCTTTAGACAGTTTAAGCTACCACAAAAATATAATTTTTCCATTTTACGTTATTTCATCATCAATATTAGGCTCGTTTGATCGGTTTCGTTGAGTAGATTTCAAATATATAAAATTTATTAAAAAAATACGTGAAAAAAAAAGTTAATAACATTTAAAATTTTATAAAAGAAAAAATCAAAATAGAGAGAGAGAGTGCTGAGAGAGAGAGAGAAAGCACGTTGGGGTGGGGGTAAAAGGGGAAGCGTCAGGGGGGCCTGACGGGGGGGGGTGGCGCGATTAACAGCTCTCTATTCCATATGGGCCGGAGAGAGAGAGAAATCAAATTTAACCCATCAACGGTATTGTTGCCTTCTCTTTCATCCCCCTTTCTTTCGTTTGTTCTTTTCTGCCAAACGCGTTTCTTCCTCTTCTTCGCCTATTCATTCTCCGTGACACGACGCCATTTCCGGCAGAAATGTTCGAATCCTTCCGTAATCACTTTCTCCTCTGGATCCCCTCCGCATTGTAATCGCTCCCTCATATTCCTCAACTACTATACAATCTATCTATCTCTCTCTCTCTCCTGTTGCGGGATTTGGGACCTCCAGGTACCCTTATTGTGATACCGCGATTTAAAATCTTTTTATGCAGATCATTCCATTTTGTTTGCTTTGCAAGGGACATCGTGTCATTTTGACCTTCAAATTAGAGCTACATGAAAAGTTTCACCAAAAATGTCTGGAAAAGATAAAATGAATGATTCAGATTCGTTGTTTGGATTCTACCCATGAAAATGAATCTTAATTATTAATTTTACTTTCTTGGACATCTTGGGGAAACTTTTCCTGATCTCAACATTTTCTTCAAATTAAAGCTACTTCTCAAAATGATTTTTTGATTTGTTTGCACCAACATCTAAAAATGATAAATTGCGTACTCTCAAATTCAACTTCTTCTATTTTTATGTAAAAAAAATTGATAAATGACACAACTTTTTAGCAAACAAAATGCATACATACATAAATAATATCTGCATGTGTAGGTGTGAAGAAGGATCAAGAATGCAATTCATGTTTTAATCGCTGCAATTGGATACATGACGAAACATTAACCGGGCAAAGCATCTTGTGGCGTCTCTCGCTCGATTCTCTTGAGTTCCTTTTAGGGCTGCTGTTTGCTTTCGGTTGTGGCATTTGAATATTCTGGAGAGATCTTCGTTAGGTAAAGCATCGTGTGATTTGTACCATGCCTCGATGTACTTGTGATGATTTCTTGATATTTCTTCGTAATTCGTCTGAAATCCCAAGAGATATATGAAGTTCCTTCGTGAATTACGGTTTCTTTCTTTGGATTGCTTGGACAGATTGGCGTCTCAAATAATGGCCAAGGATCTCAGGCTTTCGGTGCACAATTTTCTTAAAGACAGTCGGTATTATTCACTTCTATTGGTTTTTTTTTTATTTAGCTTTTTGTCTTATTTTTTGAATTAAAGGTGATATATTGTGAGATAATGACATGCCTCGTATATAAGTCAAATAAGTACTAAAAAATAACAATCTTAGCGAAGTTGAAAAAGTTTGGATAAGACAATAAAGACAGTTGTCTCAATCTTTTTTCGTTTTTAGTTAATTTTTTGCTTTTGATCATAATTTTGCATTTGTAGATTTAGCTTGTCAAGGCAAATGGTTAATCCAAAAAATTTATTGCAAATTTAATTAATTTAAGAAAAGATGAATAAAAAATTCGAAGTGAAAATTTAGGCCAATTGGGGCCTTACCTCAAGGTGGTTGCATTGGATTAAGGACTTCTATTATGCCAATCAATAATTCTTGGGATACAGAAACCGACCTCAAATTAAGAAACAAAAAATGCAGGTACGGACACTATACTGCAAGATTTTGTGGTGGGGTCCACATCTAAAATGTTGCATGAAAAATGCATTTTCTGGCTGATTTTGTGGTTAGTTTCTATTGCGGTGGGATTATTTCTTTGACACTTTGGGACTGGATTCTGAGTCCTGTGGATTTTAGACTGTTTAAGCCTTAAGGAATAACAGGGCAATCTGGTTCTTTTACTGTTGATAGCTTCTACAATACCTCAATTTTTTTATACTTGAATGAAAATGTTGGCTTCCCTTGAAAGTTTAGTGTGTTGCGTTGGTTTTATTTTTCTGCAATCCTCTCGTTCGCAAAATTCTTGTAGCTCACAGGATTTTTTGTTGAGAATCGTGTAAGTGCCTTGTTCTCTCAACTTTTTTGGAGCATGGCCAGAAGGTAGAAATTTGAATGCTGCATTGTAGTTAAACTATAACTTCCAATTTTGCTTTTCTGATTCTTTTTGCCTCTTAGTTCAAAGAGGCAATCTTGTCTTAAAGATTCTTAGTGAAGTCAATCTTTAGGCAAATTACATAAACATTGACAAAAGTGTATTCCTCTGTACAACCACTATTTTTTCAAGGCATGGTTACCAGGGGATAGTGGGTGGATAAGATCGACATTCAAGTTAAAATATTCCAAGAAAATCTGCCAATCTATCCTTTATACGGAGTACCATTCATCAGTGCCTAGTGTCCATTCATTCTCAAACTAAGGATACCTTTGGTATAATGCTGCAGTCCAGGAGCAGTGGCGGGTGATTCTGAATCTGGTAGCATGTTGGAGGAGTACTACATTCCTGACTACATCCTCATACCAGACTCAACATTTGATAAAGCTTCCCATATACCAGCCTGTCCTGTGATTGTATTCATCAATTCAAAGAGTGGCGGCCAGCTTGGAGGAGAACTTCTGAAAATTTATCGCACTCTTCTTAACAAAAACCAGGTATCTGCTTGTAGGTATTTCTTTGAGGATGGGTAGGATTTTATTTGTATAAATGTAATCCAGGTCTAGAGTAGGATCACTTATCTGGATATGGCTGCACTTGTTTGTGAATATGTTCAACAGCGGGTTGTCTCATTTTTCAGGTTTTTGATTTGGGGGAAAAGGCTCCTGACAAGGTACTACACCAGTTTTATGTCAATTTAGAAAAGCACAAGCAAAGTGGGGATAGCCTGGCTACTGAAATTGAGAAGCGACTGAGAATAATTGTGAGTTGACTCTGTAGCTCAAAGGTTCTGTGAGATGGTTATCTGTTTTTTAGTTTCTAACGTGTATTGCATTCGTTAGGTTGCGGGTGGTGATGGTACGGCCGGTTGGCTCCTTGGTGTAGTTTGCGATCTCAAACTATCTCGATCACCACCAATTGCTACAGTGCCATTGGGAACTGGAAACAATCTTCCATTTGCGTTTGGCTGGGTAAGTTGTGTTGAATCCTTATGTAGGTTTTGATAAATGTGATACTTCCCAGTTTGTGCATGTTGGACGTTGTGGTTCATTTTTGTTGTCCTTCTGCCATGTTTCACTAAACTTGTTTTTCATTGTACTACCTAGTAGAGAATAGTGTCAATTAATCATTGTTTTCCACAAAAAGTAATTAACCCGTGTTCCTGAATTTTGGCCAAAATTGGTTGTAAACAATCATATATGATTTTGGCTGTAAAATAGGTTGGTGACCTTTAGATTTTCATGTAGATATGTTGGTCAGTTACAGATGATATTTAATAGGAGACGTGCATAACATACCTTTTGATGTACAGGGGAAGAAAAATCCTGATACGAACAGTCAATCTGTGGTAGCATTCTTGGATCAAGTAAGGAATGCAAAAGAGATGAAAATTGACAGGTAAGGTATCTGCATAACTTCTTAAACGCTGTTATACCTGTTCGATGTAAAGAGAAATAATACATTATATGTTCATTATTCCCATTGGGATGGCTATAACTGAAGTGGACAATTACGTACTTTGGTGAAGTTATAATTTCATATTTTGAGTACCATGTCCCTTCTTATGTTTCAGCTGGCATATTTTGATGCGAATGAGAGCTCCTAAAGAAGGTTCTTGTGACCCTATTGCACCTCCTGAATTGCCACATTCTTTGCATGCGTTTCATCGTGTGACCCAAGATGACACATTGAACAAGGTAAGTGATTTGTATCTTCCGTTATTTCTTATCTTTAATTTTTCCTTTTTGAACTTTTCTTTTGCTGTGTGCATATGAGTACTTTCTTGATAATTTTCGCCTCAAATTACATTTATGTTGAAGCTTCATCATGCATTGCTGCTGATTGTATGTTTGTAAAAGCCATTCACTTGCCTTATTTTGAGTTCATCCCATACACTCTCCCAATTAACACCAAGAAGTAGAACTTGATAGGAACAAGAGAAACCAGATAGTCAGATGTCATTGAGTGATAATTCTAACTTTTCTCTTTTTTTGATTCTTTTGATGCCCACTTTTCCTTCCTTTGATTGTAATTGTGGCAATCTATGTATTGGCTTCCCGCAGGAGGGTTTCCACACATTTCGTGGGGGATTTTGGAACTATTTCAGCATGGGTGAGAAATTTATTTAACAGATCTTGTTCATGAGTTCCTATCTAATTCTTTTCATATGTTTTCTCTTGATGTATAAAACCGACTGGCTCTTCAGAAAAGTTGAAACTTGTTTTTTTTTTTTTTTGATCCGAAGTTGAAACTTGTTTGAAGTTGTGTTTTGATGATATTTTTATTGGTTTATTGTAGATTCCTTTTCAGATAAGATTGCAAGAAATGCACTACTCTGGACAAGCATTGTCAATAAAGACTTCAGTAAATGATTGTTCTGAATAATATGATTTGCCATTAAAATGGGAAAAAAATAGAAGGAAAAAAAAGAAGTTTCTATATTCTTCTTGTCAAAGCTGCTATTCTTCACCATTGGTGCTGTAAAATTACTTGAAATACTTATGAAGATGACCCATATACTCAATATGTTTTATGGTAAAGTAGATCACAGTTGTCAATAGCTCGCCTAAGTGCGCGCTTTGGTCCGAGGCGCAGATAAGCGCAAGTCTAGCGCTTCAGGAATGGTGAGGTGATGCACTTGGAAAGAAGTGTCACGTGGGGCAAGCGCTTTTTTGAGGCACAATTGAGGCTCAAAGCGAGCACCTTGCACGCTACGTTGAAATTCTTTATTAGCATCTTTGTGTTGATAACTGATCATTGGTTTAGTTATCATATAGACTATGTGAGTACATGGGATGACTATCATATAGGCTATTGGTTTAGGTACATGGGATGACAACAATCTTTTATACATTGGATTCCAATGTAGTGATCAAACATAGCAAAATCATAGACTCAATGTTCGCTAGAAGAACTGCTCCACGCCTCACAGAAGACCTTTAGCTCCTCGGGGCGCCTGTCACCTTTAACAACTGTGCTAGAACCTGAAATTTATAATAGAACATGAAAAAAATAGATGTCTTAAGAACCTTGGTGACTTGCTCCGGTGCCTTTCTTCTGTAAATATGAAAAGACACTAGCCAGCTTTTACATGAAATAAAGGAGGCATGTCCTTGTAAGAATAGCTTTTCTAAACTATAGGAGATAAATGACTTATGAAACCACCTACAAGATTGAAATCCCTCCTGGGATGAGGTGATCCTCTTACCTCTGTAAACTTATGTTTCATACTGTTCTTAGCCTTTCCTCTACAAAAGGTTCGGGCTAAATATCCAACAATGACTTCGATGGCTGGGTAACCATATAAAATTGTGATCAATGTAACTTTGAGAAGGTTCCATACTTCAGTATTTTGTCTGGTAACTTGGGTTGCAAGAAGCCAAAGAGTTAGATGTCCATATCTTTATTTCGATTAAGTAACAAATTTTAAGAATCTTTAGCTTTTGTCTGCCAACTTGTTGAAGAGCATGATTTATCTTCGAATCTGCAATTGATTTGGTGATTTTTCGTGAGTTCTTAAGTTTGATTGTACAAAGTGCTGCATTTCCGTGCAGGGATGGATGCCCAAGTGTCTTATGCATTTCATTCCGAGAGGAAGTTACATCCAGAAAAGTTTAAAAATCAGTTGGTTAATCAGGTGGGTATTCATTATCTGCACCATTTGATGGCATTACAAGACTTTGACTTTCACCGTTGTCAGGATCAGGCTATTTTGTATTTTTGTTTGCTGTTGGAATTTACGATTTTGTAATACCTGTAGAATTTGGAGTGGGTTGGTTTCTGTTAATTGTATTGCCTGGACAAAAAGGTTATTGGTACTCAGGCAAGCAACCTAAGCTATATGTGGTGCCACCCATGAAGTCAATAGAAATAATGGTCATAAGTTCGAACTGTCGGAACCTTGTTGCTGCATCTCTGAAGCATGAATCTCTGGACAATTAACACCACCATTCCCTCGGCATTTTGGCATTATTAATGTTAGAATCTCTTTACTTGGTATAGAATGTCTCCCTCAGTAAACAAGTTTCGATAATCATCCATCAAGCTTGTGGATATTTGACCGCTTCAAGTTTCAGATGGTAGTTTCAGTAGTCCAAGAATAACCATACGTATTGTTTCACTGGTTTGTGGGTTTGCACCCTGGATTCAGTGTTGTTTTCTTTTTCCTTGATTCTTGCTCAATGTCTCTCTTGGCATACTGTCTAAGACTCTAAATTTTTCCTAATCGGTTTTTTGACAATCTTCAAACACTCAATATGCTTGTTTAACGCCCCATAGGAAGTTATTTCTCTCTCCTGTGGGCTTGTTGTAATTGTCTTTGTGCTCTATCAGAGTCTTTCTGACTTAGATGGTTATATTTGATTATGTTTTTCCTTTGTTTTGTCTTGGTAAGAGTACTTATGCTAAGATTGTGGGTGAGCAAGGATGGTTTTTTGCTTCTCTACGTCATCCGTTTTCACGGTAAGCAATGTTATGAGCATTGTAGCATTGATTTACTTCTAGTATGAGTTAGATGTCTCAGTTTGCCGAATTTTTCCAACATGATAATTCCTGATATAGGACCAATACGTGTCATTTATTACTGTTACTCAGCTTCTTCACCCTGAGTTTATAGAGGATAAGCTGAATATTTGCGGAGCAAAGTTCAAGTTTTCATGCAGTACTCCGTCTTCTTATTGCATGCATTACTAGTCGACCATCTATTGGGGACCTAACTGATACATGGTTTTAAGGAATTACAGTGCCCTTTTCTTTTCATAGAGTTTTCTGGTTGCCACATAGCTTTAGTTGATAGTTTCCTTTAGTGGTCCAGGTTTGAGTTAGTGGAGAAATGGGGTGCCTTTAATGATGGCCTAAAAACTATAATTAAATTGCAGAACTAGATTCTAGCCTAAGAGGGGCCTGCAGCATGTTGATCTCCAACTGCATAAAACATTAAAATTAAGGGCCTTGAGTTTAACCTCTAACCTTCTTAGGTATCTTTGTTCTTTACCTTTTTACTTGTCAAGAAATTGAATAAAGGAAAAGCTTATGCTCTTTCTTCATCCATGCATCTGTAAGATATAGTGTTGCTTAGCCAAGAGGCCTTTGGACCAACAGCATCAGGAGTGCACTTAAGTGAGAGGAGGTCAAGAGTTCAACTTCTCTTCCAAGGTTCTAATCTAATTATTCTAATAATACTGACATTCGCCAATCAAAAGAAAAAAAAAAAGGAATTAGTGTTACATACCAGTCATATCATATTACCTTTTTTCCGACTTCACTTCACCACAAAAGTTATGGATATAATTCATGTGAAAACACACCTTTCACTGAAATCCTTGTAGAAATTGCCCTGAGCATTTTGGTGGTTTGAATACAATACTTATTTTGTGTCCTGACTCATGGCTCATTGTTTAGTAGTTATGTTGATGTTTTAGTGACAAAGGTTGGTCTTATCACAGGAATATTGCTCAGCTTGCAAAGGTTAGGATCATGAAAAGACCAGGTCAGTGGGAAGACCTTCAGATACCTCGCAGGTAATGTCAATGGTTCTATATCGCTCTTGCTTTGATTCACCAATCTTCTTTTGACTTTAGATGTGAACCTTATGCGGTACAACTTCGCTTTTATATTTGTGTAACACAACTAGAATCAGTCATTATGCACATTGCGGTGCTCTTCTTTTTGGAAACTAATATGCCCTTTGTTAAAATACTTTATTCATTTCACATGTTTGGCAAATGGTATGCTGAGGCCCTGCCATAATTTGTTTGATTGGACTTTGTGGTAAGTTAACTCATCTTTCAGGTTATTTAGATTAAAAATCAGGGACTTGTTGATGGGAACATCAAGCACATTGGCAAAAGAAAAAGAAAAAAAATTGGATCATGATTTGACTCGTGATATCCCAAGGGAGGAAATTAAATTAGGACAGTAATGGCTTTTGCATAGGTCCTGTTTCTTCTTTCTTGTCTTATGCAGCCCACTTGATTCTGCTTTGTGAAACTATTTTCATCAATGGATACAAATTCGCTCGTATTGTAAGATGCATGCCTATTTCTTCTTCGAAAACACTTCTGTTGTAACATTGCTCCTTGAAATTTCTGCAAAATCTACGACATCGATAATGCACAAAAAAATGACAAAACTGTCAATGATCCCAAATATTTAGATGGCTCTTTTACTGAAATTTTGTTTTTTCATGCAGCATTAGGTCAATTGTTTGCCTCAACTTGCCCAGTTTCTCTGGTGGGCTTAATCCTTGGGGAACGCCAAATAGAAAGAAGATGCGTTATGTTAGTTCTAGTGTGACTGTTTTTACTTGTTTTATATGAAACAGTTTGCAGAGGCAGTATCATTCTGTCACCACTAACGAGTTTTGACCTAAAGTTCTGAATTTCTCTTTTTGGACAGAGGGACTTGACTGCTCCGTATGTGGATGATGGTCTTATTGAGGTTGTTGGCTTTAGAAATGCTTGGCATGGGCTCGTTTTGCTTGCTCCGAGTGGACATGGGACTCGCCTTGCACAGGTAGGCGTTCTTTGAGCTGATTAATGGTTTTGGTATACTACTGAAGGCATATAACAGTTCAAATCTTCTGATAAGAAGGTATGTATTGTGCTGCCTGCACAATACAGTTCTTTATCTGTACTACCATGAAGGCATATAACAGTTCAAATCTTCTGATAAGAAGGTATGTATTGTGAGTACAAATCTTTATCTGTACAACCATGCATGCGGAATATAAAAACCACTCTGTAATGCTTAAGGTCACATGAGCATATAAGAACTTGTTGCAGTCCTGTGTGCACAATGTCTCTCTCTCTCTCTCTCTCTCTCTCTCTCTCTCTCATATCATTTTGCTTTCTGGATGTAGGCAAACAGAATTCGTTTCGAGTTTCACAAGGGTGCAGCTGAACATACATTCATGAGAATTGACGGGGAGCCATGGAAACAACCTCTTCCAGTAGATGACGACACGGTCGTCGTGGAAATCTCCCACTTTGGCCAAGTAAGCATGCTTGCCAACCCCTTCTGTCGAGCCAAAAGCATTCAGGACCCTTCTTCCCCTTACGTGCCCGAGGATGATGACTACGACAGCAATGAAGAATTAGAAGAAGAAGAAGAAGACTGGGAAGAGAAGAGGAAGCTAGGGGCAGCTGACACTTTCCGGTTACCTGAGGGGGTTGATATTGCTCATCTCAGTTAAGCCTCACTCAACTTTGGTCATGAATTTAACATCACCAATTCTTTTACCACCCCCTCACAGAGAATATTCTTACAAATGAATCTAACATCAAATTGATTTGCCATCAGAGGGCCTCCCCCTATCGTAATTTTTTCGTATTTTTTCATTCTTCTCATTTGTATATAAAGATGCACGTCTCACTGATCCCAATATATGTAGAATGGTATTTGTTACGCATGTCATAGAATTCGTGAAATCCTCTTCAAATCACTTTGATAGGCATGAATCATGGTTTTATACAGCCTCTCGTTTCTTTTGTCGATCTTGATGTCAATGTGCAGAAGAGATTACTCTCCATATGCAACATACTAGAAGAAGGAACTGAGCATTCTCGAATGAATTATCTTCGAACGATGCAATAATACTTCAAATATTGCATTCGGATTACGGTGTAAATGATTATTTGTTGCCCTCAAAACGACTAGCTCACAGGTGACTTCCAATGAAGGAGGCGTTGTAACTTAGATACTCCATACGGGTTGGTTTAGAGCCGGTGCAGGCGACCCTATTTACATAATGCCTGAACATGAGCGCGGGCGCCTATTTTTTTTGAAATATCTCAAATTATTAAAATTTGTAAGAGTACGTGATGTAAGGTGGATACCCCCTCCCAAGGATGGGACTATGGGGGGTCTAGTGGTGGCGGCCGCCACGACAAGAATTTTAGAAAATGCAATTATTATATGTGAAAAAAAATATTTATCCCCAACTTATATAGCCTCGCCACTGCTAGGTTTTTTTCCTTATTTTTTATTATATACTAGTCATAAATCTTATATTATTTTTTTTAAGAAAGGAAACCCAAAAAAGTATTCTAAATCTAAATTCAATGGGTCAAAGTGAAATAATAAGAATGATGTATATAATTAAGAAAAAAAAAACTACACATTCTAACCCTAAAATAACTTAACCTAAAAAATTAAGGGAATTTAATTATAATGCCACTCTTCAAATTTATAATGCCAATCCCAAAAGGGAATGCGGTTATCAATTTGAGAAATCTATATAGGGATCTGGAGAGTGACATTATCTTTGTGCATATCAATGCTCTAGACTATCAATGAATGAAGTATGGTAATGTGCACATAAATTGAATTGAGGACTACATGGGTTCTCCTGTTGTTGTTATTGTTGTTGGAGTGGCATTATCGATACCCAAAATTAAAGTTAAGTCTTTTTTCATACTCCATATACAAATGAAAAATATTATTTACTATAGTTTCTGTTATGTTATTTTAATTTTTTTCTGGAGCTGATGACTATTAATTTTGTAATGCATCTTTTTTATTTTTTTAGTATACATTTCGCCACTGCTAGGGTAAAATCCTGGTTCCATCCTTGCTCCCCTCCCCCATCTTATATCAAGTTCAATGTTGATGGGGCCTTTAAATCCTCCCGCAGCTTGGCTGCCTTTGGCATTATTGCTAGAGATAGCGGTGGATCTGCCCTGTTATGGCGTTGTGGTCATGCTATGATTTCTTCGGCAATAGCTATCGAAGCATGGGCTTTGAGAATCGCTTGTGTCATGGCAATGGAGCAAGGTTACTCTGATGTGATTTTTGAGACTGACTGCCAAAACCTTTTTCGATACGTTTCTAACTCCAGAACTGAATGCCCTTGGGAGATTGAAGCAATTGTCAACGATATCAGAAAGTGGGCTAACTATAATCGTTGGTCTTTTCAGTGGTGTGGTAGAAACCTTAACAAGGCAGCTCATTGGGTTGCATCCCAATTATATTATGTAAAGTGTAAAGCAGGTGGTTTTCAGTAACTCGGAAAACTGTGGGCCAATTACCGGAAGCGACCCTCCCACTTTGATGGTTTAACTTTTAGGCCCCATTCAAATACCGGTGGAATTTCCTGAGCTGTAACTATAACCGCCTCTTGTTTTCCGAAACCCACGACCCACCTACCTCAGATCTTTCTCCCTCTCAGTAATGGTCTTATAAATAGAATCCAACGTTCAGGAAATTAGCAAGACAAGAAGTACTCTCAACAAAATTGACACTGCACTCGTATATTCCGATCGATTGGGGGTGAAAGAAAACATGAGCGCTGCTGCGAGAAAAGCTTGGGTTGTTGCCGCGAGCATTGGGGCAGTGGAGGCGCTGAAGGATCAGGGGTTCTGTCGATGGAACTACGCCCTGAGGTCGATTCAGCGACGCGCAAAGACGAATGTGAGATCGTACTGGCAGGAGCAGAGGCGCCTTGCTTCGTCGTCTGCTGGTTCGGTGATTTCTAATAAGATGAGAGAGGAGAAAGCGAAGCGGACGGAGGAGAGGCTGAGGAAAGTCATGGAGTTGGACTGTTGGGGTCCCAGTACCATCAGATTTTAGATGGATCTGGCTTTTCTATCGACAGTTACCGATTCAAGTCGAAAAAACACGAGAAGGGATGTCGATTCAATAATGGGTTCGTTGGCCTGGTAGTTGTGTAGGAAATTCGCACCTGAGCTCTCATTAATTTCAATTGAATACTTGGACTTTCCTTTCCATCATATCTCAACCTGGCTTCATTTCTGGAACTGGGTCCGTTAAACCAATGTAACTCCTTAGTTCTTAGTCCTTCCGTTGCTTTTTCTCTTTTTTGAATCGTCAATTCATTCATCACAAGCCCATCGGGCAAACAGATTCTAGAACAGATACAGGAAAGAACAGTCCTTCCGCTGCTTACTTCAGCTGTTTGTAAGAGAATCGAAGGGGGCAATATATCAATCTATCACACTTCAAATTTCCCCAATTTTCATCTTTCTAATTAGACAACTGCAATTGCACACCAAAATGGCTACAACTGACGTATAGAAACAACAATTGATGCTTTGTTTGTGCTCTGTTTTTTGTATTAGAATAGAGGGAAGAGAATAGATCGAGAGACTCTGCAGTTTTCCTGTTTCAATTTGAAGCTTCACCCTCGTATACAGTGAGAGCTCGCACGGACTTGGTGTCTTCAAAAATGGGGGAGTGGTTAATTGGAATTGGTAAAATGGAAGAATTGGGTTTTCCTAAGATGAGAGAGAGAGTAATTTATGGCCGAATCCTAGTCTTCAAGACGTGAGGTTAAAAGTTCTTAAAACGGCACCGGACGTGCTCCTCGGCCTCCGGTCCTCAAGTTGCGAGGTTGAAATTACCCAAAACGATATCCGTTCTTGGTACCCCAACCTCCGGACTTCAAGATCGGAGGTTGAAACTCAAGGGCGTTAGTCTTGCTACCCAACCTCCGGTCTTGAAGATGTGAGGTTAAAATAACGTGAAACAGCTTCGGTCTTGGTCCCCAACCTCTAGGTCTTCAAGGTGCGAGGTTGAAATTACATAGAACGGTGTCGGCCTCTACATGCTCTTAAAGCCCAACGGTAAAAACCCGAGCTACCCAATTTTCAATGTCACATGTTCGTTTTGGCATTTGGAGTTTGGATTTTGAATTTTGAGTGGAGAGAAATAGAGAGAAATGAAAGTAATCATTTAAACAAAAAGTCTTCGTATACAGTAAGGGTGAGGGTGAAACGACTTGATGAGCGAAGTAGGCTTGCTACCCAACCTCCGGACTTGATTTCTTTAAATCCCTCCACTTTAGTAGTCCTATCCCAACCTTGAAAACTGCTATCAAACATGGCCTTGGTGTTAAGTTGAGTAAGGTCGGATTAGGGAAGCGGCATTAGGGCCATGGACTAGTAGCAGGAACTGGAAATTGAGAGAAAATTTATTGAGAACCGTGCGCTCTGAAAGAGAATTTAAAATCCCAAATATCAAAACGAACAAGCTTCTCTGTAAAACGAGTATTTGTCGTAATTAAAATAGTAGAACATAACGAGTTGTTAAATTCAAGAAAACAATAACGATAGTAATAAGGAAAAAATAAAGTAAAACGAGAGAGCCCGATGCCCAAACTTAAGTGAAAACCGGATCTACTCAATTTTCAACATCACATACGCACTTTCAATTTCTCTATAAAATGTAGTAATTCATTTTAACTTTTAAAAGAACTTTAAAAGTAGTAATGTTTCTCTTGTATTGTACTCCCTCCGTCTCCTTTTTAAAGTCCAGTATTTTATTTTGGGCTGTCCCTTACAAAATGTCCATTTTGTAAAGTTAGTGGATAAAAATTGGTACATTTTCTATTTTGTCCCTAAAAGTAAATTCTATTTTGAAAAGTTAGTGAGTAAAAGTGTAATGATGATGTCTCCATAGAGGGTAAATAGGGAAAGTAGAGGTAAAAGTTGATGTAAAAGATATAATGATGATATTTTCTTAATAAATTGGAGTTACAAAACAAGACATTTAAAAAGGGACAGAGAGAGTAATTAACAGCAACATCAAAGAACGAGCGGTTAAATTCAATAAAAACGATAAATAACGATTTAAAAAGGACAAAAATAGACTAGAAAGAGAGAAAACTATGCTGAATTTTCTCACATGAATTTTTTCACACGCCCTGCTATGGGTACACCATTCGGTGTACATTGTCTTCTATGGGACTCACTTAGGGGTCTCACACAAATGATCAGATCCGCTCAATTTTTATAAAATATTTTTTTAAGCATCCTTCTAAAAAATCAACACCGTCGGATATCGGCAAAGGCTTGATCGATTCTACGTCCAATTTTCTGTCAGCAAATCGGTCGTAGAATCGATCAAGCATTTACCGATATCCGACGGAGTTGATTTTTTCAAGGATGCTTAAGAAAATGTTTCGAAAAAGTTGAGCGACTCTTATCATTTGTGTGGAATCTTTGAATGGGTTCCATAGAATGCGGTGTACATTTAGTGTACACTAAAAATGGTGTGCTCATAGGTATATTGTTTTTTCCCCCTCCATTTTAGTGATACTCTACTTTCACACCGTGCCTTGTCCCAACTCCCAAGCCCAATTGCTTTTTTATACAAAACAAGCAACAGATTGTCTCTGGGAAACCACCGGTTTATGCTAAACCACTGCTTCAAGCAAATCCATCAACTCTGCACCCCATGATTTCCAGCAGAACCAGGTTCGGATATACTACTTCCAGAAAACGCGGTTGCTAACTCCTTATTAGTCCAACTGCTTCTTCCCTATATAAATCAAGTCCAAGAGAATCAAGACCATGTAATTGAGACCCAAAACAGAAACTTGCACGGATATTGAATCGGATTAATCGAGCTTATGTCCCAATCATTTGAATCAGATTGGAGTGAGCAATTGTCAATCAGAGAGAAAGAGTTGATTCAAGATATGAGTGGAAATAAGGGCGGGGCTTGCAAATTTGAGGAAGCATTTAAGACCATTCAACAGAACAGGAATGGTTTGACGGAGTATTCAAGCAAGGCTAAGAACCACCGCAGGTGGATCCCCGGAAGTGGGGTGAACCCGGAAAAGAGGGCGGCCGGAAACGATAAAAGGAGGAGAGAGGAGAGGGCTGAGATTCTCATGCACCTGATTTGCTGGGGACCCAATTAACATTGTCTTTGGGAGTACAATTTTTTTGTTTTTGTTTTATGATCTTGTACTTTTGCAGTGTGTTCTACTCCATGTACTAGTATGTATGTGAATTCTGAAGTACCACTGATATGAAAAAGGATGCTGATTTGTTTTCTTTCTTCTCTATTTCCAGTTTTCTTTTAGATTCTCAAATGCGGGATCGGGATTTCCTCTTGATGCGGTAGAAGAGGTCTAGTCTAGGCCAGTGCTTTCTTTTGCTAGAGAATATGTCGTTGTCGGCATAACCGATGCAGTTAGCTCAAAAGGGAGTTCAGTCACTTCTGGATCCCGATTCAGTGATTGTTGAGTGAACGAAGCCAAGTCAGTAGCCAACCCGGGCTTGAGAGATGCGAAACCTTAATAGAATAGCGTAGCCTGCAAGCCGAGAATCAGCTCTTGGTGGTTGGGGCTTTAGGCTAGAAGTGTCCTGGAGATAACACTGAGAGGAAACTTTGTCGAAGCTGGGATTACGCTCGTATCTCTTTGGGTAAAAGCATCGCCAGCAGCCTCGACAATTCCTCCTTTTGGACGTTTTTCCTAGCCAAACCTCCAAAATCGACTCCCAGCTGCCTCGCCTTCTTCCTCCCACTCTTGTGACTCGCCACCACCAGCAAGTCGCAAGTCACAGGACTGGTGAAATTAAGGGTTTTAAAATGAGTGGGGTTGCCGGTGATGGTTTAAGATCGGTGGGTTTCCGACGAGGGTCAAGACTGAAATCCGTGGGTTCATAGATATGTATGGATGTGTGTACATGTAGTTATGTGATTGTATTGGATAAGCCTAAATGCCTAGGTGCCATTTTAGTTACTTCATTTATTTATTTATTTTTTCTCCTAAGTTTAGAATAGTTCCATTGATGGGAAAAGAAAACAGTACATCAGAAAGGGAATCGATGCACCCCATTGCATTTTAGGCTACACCATGCGCCACAGAATTGTCACCACTCCGAAAATACACTATCATCGCATCAAAACACTCCACACATTCCTCAAAGGGATGTGAAAGTCCTGCAAAGGGAAGAAAAGTCCGCACATGGATAGGATAAACCAAAGAACAATGACCTTCCAACAGAGGCCCAACAAAACAAGAAAAACAATCCTTCAAACGGAGGCAAAAAGCTACTTCATTTATTGACTAGCCCAAACTAGAAATTGACAATTTTCCTACACATTTTGCCTACATAGCATGGGTAGCGCGCATTCCGGATTTGCTTATGTGGGTTTTGTAAACAAGTTTATGAACTCAAAAGCTAATGCAAAATGGATATCAGTGTGCAATTTTGTGTATACGCGGATTGGTTTCCTGATCGTTATGCAATTTTCTTGGATTGGTTTCCTGCTCTAAAGCAACATTTTGGATCCTCAAATATTTTGCACGGCGCAGAAATTTGAACTGTGCTTAAAACCAAGCCGTAAATAACAGTCAGTACACACTGTCCATCCTCACCATTCCAACACAAGAATAAATTCGAAGACTGAAATTCATCTATCATATCCCAACCACAATCCATCGCGTTAAATCTCTCTCGTAAACATAAAATCGAAAAACTAAAAGCAAATGAGAAAAACTGTACACAAACTACAACATATTGGCCAGAATTTGATCATTGAAACACACAAGCTAATTCAAAACGTCAAAAAGCTGGAAACACCATAGCCGAAGCTTAATCATTTAGGCATGAGAAGCCACAAAACTTATAGTTTATCCGGCAATTCAAAGTTTTGCGCGCCGAAAATCTGATGCGAGGCACTCTGAACAAAGACAGCAACGCTGCATTTGCTGCTGTTGAAACTTTCCGAGATGGGGAAACTAACAGTTCCTGATACCGTCTTCTTGGCAGAGATGTCTTTGACAGAGCAGAGCTTTTCGAGCTTCCTAACGACAAAGTCATTTGGCAGGACACGCCCTTGGTTGTCGCCCTTAGTGCAGTCGGTCACCAAACCGTTCTCGTATAGAGCCACCATCACGTTTGCGCCTTGATGATCCACCTTAGACCTCAAAGCCCCAGTTAGAGACACTTGTAGGGTCTCTGGTGAAGGCCTCTTGAATGTTGCCTGTTCATATAAAATCTTATGAAACTCGGTATTTTCCTGAGATAACAAGGAGTTTCCTCCGGCCACCGCTGCCTATTGCGATGGCAAGTAGAGGTTCTTGAGATGATTTAGAACCAAAAAATTCCAAAATGCTAACTCATGTCATCCTAACAAGCTGTTGAGTCCTCTTTCCTTTGTAGAATTACTTCGCCTACTATTCTATTTCATCTTATACTCTTTCTATTTGTGAATATTCTACTTTAATTCTAATTCTATTTTGCAAATTCTACCCTACATTGTAAAACAACCTTGATTTGTATTGAATTCAGAACAATTATTGACTATTTTTTTTTTGTGTAAGAACAATATTGGATATCGCAATATATTGTATTCCGGCGGAATTATTGATCCCCTGTTTTGGTAACAGTTTTTTGGAAGACAGAGGAAACAGAGATTCCCATGTCTGGATCTACAAGCTTCTCCGAGATCAACGAAAATCTGGACAAAATAATTTTTCCTGGTTCGACGATTAAGGTGTCAAGGCCAGTGCAAGCGCACTTTGACTAATCCCGTAGACCATCACGCCCGAGAATCGAACTTGATCAATTACGTGGGTAGCAAATCCACTAACCAACCGGACTAACTCTTGAGCTGGACAAAATATTTAATACCTCGTATCACATGGAGAGAATAAAAAAAAACCCGAATACTAACCTGGAGCGTAGGAGCAGGGAATCTCGGTGCAGAGGCGATGCAGGAGAGAATAGCATCCTCGTCATTGCCAAGACAATGGGCCGTGCCCTGGACCACGACTTGCGGCGTGAACATGGTGTCCTGCCTCAGGGCCTCCACATAGGCCTTTTGCCTGACCGTCCACTGGCTCGACCCAAACGGATCCTTCCACCCCATGTAATCCCAGTAGTCCACGTGGTACGCCAGCACCACCACCGGCGTTTCCAGGTTGAAGTCGCCCCTCCCCAGCCTCGACACCACCAGCTCCGCCGCGGGCGAGGTGGCGCAGCCCTGGGAGGAGAAGAGCTCCACCACCACGGCACCTCCCCTCCTAAGCTCCTCCGCCGTCACGTCCGCCGTGGCGGCGTCAGAGGAGTCGTTGTTTGGGGAGGAGGAAGAGGTGCCTCTGGATCCGAAGCACGAGAAGAGGCGCGGCATTGCGTCGCGTCGTCTCGGGCGGCGGAATAGCGGTGGTTGGGGTGGAAGCGGCGGTGGCTAGCAGTATATCAGTGGTTTTTTTTGGGGGGGGGGGGTTCTCTTGTGTTGATCGGAAAGGGAGAGACAATGGAGAGAGATGCGATGTGAGAAAAAGAGAGAAGGATTGGGGTGTGGTGAGAGAAAGGTGGCGAAGGAAACGGTGGGAGAAGGGGTTGAGAATTGCCTTTTTATGACAGGAAGTCTATTTTTTTATTGTGCAAACAAATCAAGTTGTAGGTATGGTACTCGTTGCCATTAAAAAAAAATCATGATATTCTTTACTTTCTTTGAGAGTGGTATTGTTCCGTCATACCATATTATTATACTAGTGTTAGTCCGTGTCTACAGTACTACGCATTCCGGTTGGAAGGGAATGACAGTTGTATGATTTAGGTGAAAATCATGGACACTTAATTGGGAAGTGAGAGGATGCACTACAGCCCTTGGATCAAGCAAATTTGAGCCGTTGCAACAACTTGTCCCCACACCCTTCTGTTTTATAATAAATATATGTAAAGAATTCATAATACTTATGTCGAGACCGAAGCTAAAATCACACCGATAGTGTTATTGTGGGCCTTATCAAATTATGTTCTAAGTTTTCGCCACTAAACCAACTTCAATGGCTGTCTATTTGTCTCTTTTTTACAGGATCTGGAATTTTAAAAGTAGAGAGGTATGGGGTAGAAAGCCAGGTAAAGGGAGGCGTCGGTGGTTCGTTTGAATTGGGTAAAGGGTTAGATTTCGTTTCCGACACGATTTGTGGGGCGGTGACACGTTGTTGTTGTTGTTTAACTTGTTTTTGTCAAAATTAAATTAGCTGGAGGGGCAGGTGTTGGATGTCAATCAGACCACCACACCACACCCATTGTAGACCCTTTTATTAGGTAGAGCAGAGGAAGGCGAGATGGTTTGACAAGGAATCTCAACGACTATATAATAATATATATACAGAAAAACAGATCGATACATCTACTCTATCTAACGACTATGTAATATACAGAGAATATATGGTAGGTTAAATCATAGCAGTACTTGTTAAATGGTCTAAAAATACCGATGGGACGTAAGTTATATTGGAAATTATATTTTAAAATTGTATTTCAGACACTTTTATTTTGAATGAACGTATTAATTCTCTGATGTTGTGGCACTCGTATTCTTTATTGGATTCATCACGGAACGGAGACGATTCTGGCTTTGCTTGATGGAGCTATGCTTTTCATCTTCTCATATTAACTTTTCCAACAGTGCAGAAATAAGGAAACATGACATGGGAAATCAATAACGTTGTAGATTCACTTTTGACAATTGCAAGCTGTCGGGTCCAAAACTACAGACCACGAGTACTTGGCCCAGTAACACTAAGCCGAAGCCCACGCTTAAGTAGTGGGCTTAATACAGGAGCATGCATGTGTTATAGTTGGGCTAAAATATCCCCTCCCATGGGAATGTAACAGGAAAAAGTTTGTTTTTTGTTTTTTTTGGTAATAGTAATAATATGTTTGTTTGCTCAAAAAAATTGTAAAGAAAATTGATACCGAATAAATAACAAAGTTCAATTTTATTAAAAAAAATTGTACACTTTGATAACCAAGTGTTCAAGTAAGCTTATGTACACTTCAACTAATTTTAGAAAATCAATTGCATCGCCCACTCGCGGGATCTTCCCCCTCTCTCTCTCTCTCTCTTTAGAGAAATTTTTTAGTGTTGGGTGGGCACGGCCACGTGGTGCCCGTGCGCGCATTTCAGCCGTCCAAACGTGTTTTGGACGACCCAGATTTGTTTGGATAATTTTTAGTGCAAAATTACCAAAACACCCCCTCAAACCCAAACAAATCTAGACCGTCCAAAACATGTTTGGACAGCCGAGATGCACGCACGGGCACGATGTGGCCGTGCCCACCCGGCACTGAAAAATTTCTCCTCCTCACCAATCACTCCCAACCCTTTCCATATATAAGTGGGGAATGAGAACTGTGAGTTACTGAGTATGATCACCCTCTTCCCTTGGAGATAAGAACTCTTCTTTGTCGACCAGTTCCCTTGCTCTCAGTGAAACCAGAAACAATTCGAAGACAGGAGAAAGGTGAGGACCAAACCCAAGACCCTTCATATCATCGAGTATCAAATCTGGTTTCTTGATTGAAGACTTAATCTCTGCATCGAAAGTATCAGGAGGGGATGGGCAAAATATAGGAGTATGATCCTCGTTTGAGGGCTCTTCTTCTTCTTCTTCTTTTTTGCATAGTTTCCTTGCCTTCTTTCCCCTGTGTGCCAGCCGGTGGGATTTAGAAATGTAATCCTTCACATCTTCCTCTGTTATGTCCCTCGGCAAAACCTTCTTCTTCCCAATAGAACTTTAGAATCAACAACAGATTAATCTCATTACAAAACAAAATTTTACAAAATTGAGAAAGCAAAACAAATTTTACCTGATGGGATTATTGAGAGTGGTCTTCTCCCTCATCACCCTTTCACCTTTGGAGATATGAAGACCACGAGATGAACCGGCCCTGATCAGGAGATCAGACTTCTCTCTCGTCGCTTTCAACCCCTCTCTCTCATCCAAGCACTCCTTGTGATTTCTTGGAGATACCAAATTTTCTTCCGCCAATATTTGTTCACCTTTACCAGCAGGTTTCTTGAACAGAGACTTCTCATGATTCTCCATTCTTTCACCCTTAGAGATGTCAATGGAAGAACCCACAGACTTCTTCTCCCTCTTGGAGTTACGATCAAGAGGGGGAGTGGAACTGGAAGGATCAAACTTCATGTTCTTGACATCTTCTAGTGTTAAACCCGACTTGTTCGTCATCTTCACCATAATTTTTCTTTAATTTAGAGAATATGATAAATTTGTTTCAATTGTGAGAAAGGAAACTGATAGCACTACACTACAGGTATTTTTATAGGAAAAATAAACGTGAAGCCCAAGAAAGGGTTGGATCAGCTCTTAATTTGTAATCAAGAATTCTTTTACGGATTGGGATTTCTTGATTTTCTTTTATTATTGTAATCAACAATTTGATTGGAAAGGAATTAATAATGAACTCAAAGTTTTACTCCAACTCTGGACCAATTCGGTTTCCTAAGGCTACCCGTAATCTGAAATTGGCCCTCACTTCACTCCCTTTTTGGCCCTATATATGCTCTCTTTTTGCGTTCTTATTTATATGCAATTTTTTAAGAGAAAATGCCAGGCCGATCTTACTTTTCACTTTCATAGAACCAACCGGGAAGAACCCCATTTTTTAATGTGAAAAAATTGATTAGATAGTGAAAGAGCAAATCTTCAAAATTCACATGAAGGAAGCAAAAAGGAGTACTGCAAAAATTAGTGTGCTAAAAATAGTTTGTCCTAATTTTGAAGGCAGTTATACAAGTGGTGCCCGTCTCACTCGGCTAAAACTCCCGTTAAATAAATCCCTTTTTATCTACTTATGCATATCCTCAGCATATACTAAAAGAATAAGCTTAATAAAGTAATACTATTCTTTGGAATTAAAGTGAGGAGAGAGATGAAATTTGAATAGAGTAGAAGAGAAAGTGTTTATTGTTGAAAATATAATATTTTATTATTTCTTAACTGACTCAACACATTTGTTGAGTTAGTATGGTAAAATAGCCAGCCTTTTGTTGTAGGAGTAGCATCATTTTTGTATTTAGGCTAGCCAAAATACCTAAAATTTTATATAACCAACCAAGCAGTTTTTTTTTTTTTTTTGAACAGAATTTCATTGATAAGTAATAGCGTCATTACATAAAATTGAAAACAAAACTGCAGGGGGAGAAACCACCCAATTTAGACCTAAACTAGAGGCTTGAGAGGATGCAATCCAATGAGCAGCCTTATTTCCTTCCCGGGGAGTCCAGCGGAAAGAAAGTCTCAGATCACTAGCAAGCGAGCGAATATCAGAAATTATAGCCAAAGCTTCCCATGGAGGAACAAGTTCCGAAACACTTAAGGAAATAAGCTGTGCTAGATGTCCAAATGAAAAGCGCTTACTTGGGCAATGTTACGTCAGCTACTCCTATAAAATTGTAGATGCATGCAACATATATAGTGTATTTATGCACGCTGGGAGCAACAGTGCCTACCTTTGTCCCTAAAAAAATTCCTTCATAAATTCGGGGACAATTTTCGGACAAAGAAATAGATTCATAGAGCTTGTTTGGTAAAGATTTTGAGGGAGAATTTTTTGATAATATGTGGAGATAAATAGATCCGGAGAGACGATAGTAATAAATGGCGATAAAATTTATTAAAAACCGTGCTGTGAGAGAAGGGGTGGATATTAAAATTACAAATGAGCAAAGCTGTAGTGTGCGAGTCCATTTCGAGATCGAACAGCTATATATCATGATGGTGATTGCGTTCAAAGAAATGCTATGATATATGAAAAAAGAAACATGAAAGTGTCCAAGTCGTTCATTCTCTTTCATGGACTGATTCCGAGCTGTTCATTCTCTTTCATGGACACTTTCATGTATCTAATGTCATGTATTCTACCAATTAAGCCCCTCGCGTTCACAACAATATAAGGTCACCCGGCCATTTGTTTTCAATAACCAAACCATATTCCACAAATAACCAGTTGGCTAACAAGCGATCGAATTAATACCAAATAAAATAAAATGGAGTACTCTATCTGCAAGTAGAAAACCTTAAACGTACTGTTAGCCAAACTCCTAACCATAGAAAACAGAACACCCCTAATTTGATTTACAAAACTTAGCAGCCCTTCTCTTAATTAGTGTCGAGATCCCAAAACCACTTTCCCCAGCCTGATCACCACTCTAAACTCCCACCCATTCCACTGCCATTGCCATTCCCATTCCATTGCCATTGCCATTGCCACACTCCCACTCTCACTGGAACCATGCCCATTGCCATTCCCGTTGTTACTGTTCCTCTTTCTGTTCCTGTTCCTGTTCCTGTTCGCGTTCCCGTTCACAACCCTTCCGACAATTACCATAGCAAACCCCAACTCCCCGCCGTTATAACGAAACGACCACACCTGCACAATCATACATGGATCCAAATTGTGCTTCTTGTAAACATCTTTCCACTTCCCGTTGAACAAATACATCGAGCTCACATTCCGCCCGCCATTCTTCGGCATGTCCCAACGCTTGAACACCAGCTCCAGATTCCGGTCCCCGTTCGGCTCGATGAACACCACATGAATCCCGTTTTTGTTTTTGATTTTGTTCCTGTCCGGTCTCCTCTCTTTCTTTTTTCTTCTTTGCTCAGCGTTTTCAGATTTTTTCCCCTCAGCATCCGTTCTCCTCCCATTGAGGTACTCTTGTTCCTTCATGGTCAGGAAATCCCTTCTGTTCAATGCGCTAAACGGCAACGATATCCGGTTCTGACCCGACTCCAAGTCCGTCAGCGTCAACTTCTTCTGGATCACAAGCTTCACGTCCGACCCGTTTTCGTTCCGAATCTTGTCCATGATAAACTCAGGCAAGTCCGGCTTGTAATCATCTAAATTACTATCATCGACCCATTTCTTAATTCCCTTATTATTGCTAGTACTCTTCGTCCTTTTCATAACCCTAAAAGCATCTTCTTCTTCAATAATAATTCCCTTATTACTACTTTCAAACCACTTTCGCTTATCAACAAAACCCCTTGTGGGATTTTCACCTATTTTCGCCGGTTTCTTGAGACTCTTCTCAGCCTTCGATATGTCGAGGGACGTCGACGAGCCGGGTATGTAGAGGCGATTCTCTCTCATCAACATCCTCTGTCTCTTGGCGGCAGCCTCAGGTGTTGGGCAACAGAAGTCCTCTTCTCCTCTTGGCGATATCGAAAACTTTTCTTTCCCCTCCTCCCCGTATGCATTGTTGATTAGAGACCTTTTGTTCTGTTTCTTGAATATGTCAAGAAGGGATGGAAAATAGGAGTATGATCCTCATTTGAGGGCTCTTCTTCTTCTTCTTCTTCTTCTTCGCTTTCGCTTTGAGATATCATTAATTTTTTTGCTTCTTCTTTATATAGTTTCCTCGACTTCATTCCTATATCTACCAACAGGTCGAAGTCGAAACCAGAACTGTAAGGTTTGCTCTTGAGATCCTTTGTATCTTCCTTCGTTAAATCCCTCGGCATAACCTTCATCTTCTTCCCCGCAGTAGTCCTTCAAAACAAGAGAGGAAAATAGTATTTGAGGCCAATTATTAACTCTGAGAATTGAACTGAGAGAAATTAGAAGCATTAATATAGGGGATGTAAAAGGAAACCCAAAGAACTAATTAAAGGAGTCTTGATGAGGAGAAGGAATCAATCAATGAAGTTAAACTTTCCAATTATGGACCAATCTGCTTTCCTAAGCTCACCTATGACCTTAAACCTTGATTTAAACACATATGACTTCAAAACATCTATAATATAGGGACTATTTTTCAATCCATCGTCTCGATTTTAATTGCATCGATAAACAACTAATGACGAGCATGAATTTAAAGATTTACTTAGCCAACCTCACAAAAATTCACAAATACACAAGATTAATCTTTGTTTCGATTGTTCGTTACTATCTTAAAGCATTATTTGACTCGGAACATTTCAATTGACAAGTTAGATATTCGCGAGCGAAGAACAGATTAATCTCAATGATAAACAAATAAAGACTAGCATGAATCTAATATTTTACGAAAGAATATGTTTACAATTTCAATCCCATCTCAATGTTGTTAGTAGCCGATTAACCTGATTAAAATTCACAAATAAACAAAATTTTCGTGTTCGATCGTTCGATACCATCATATTACATTCTGACTCCAAAATTCTAGAACGACAAGTTAGAACTTGCAAATCAAGAACAGGTTAATCTCATTGATAAACAAAATAATGACAAGCAAGATTCGAAAATTCAAAAAAAATCAAGGAAGCCATTTAAATTTACCCATCAGGATTCTTGATCGGAGTAGTCTTCTTTCCCATCACCCTTTCACCTCTCGTTCCGCACCATGAACCGCCCCTCCGGAGGACAGACTTCTCTCTCATCTCCTTCAACCTCTCTCGCTCATCGAACGCCAAATTACCTTCCACCATTACTTGTTTACCTTTATCAGCAGGTTTCTTGAACAGAGACTTCTCATTCTCCATTCTCTCATCCCTAGAGACGTCAATGGAAGAACCCGAAACAGGATTTTCTCCCAACGGCTCCTGGGTTGGAAAAATCAATTTTTTTCCTCCTTCTTCAATTGCTTTCCTTTCCCTATCCCTCTGGGCCCTCGCAGATATCCCTTTTAAAATGTCTAATTCGTTCAAAGGAGGATCAAACTTCATGTTCTTGACATCTTCTAATGTTATAGTATTCTCCATCTTCTTCCCCATGTTTTTTTCCTTCAATTCAGAGAAAATATTTACTAATATACTACTGAAATGTGTCTTCCAATTTGCGAGAAAGAGAATCGTGACAGTCCTGTGTCTGTTAGAAGTAAGGAAAATATGGGGAAGACCCAAGAAGGGTTGGATTCAGTTGTGGCCTTTTGAAATTGGGTTTTTCTTGATCAGTGTTGGTCAAGAAGTAGGATTAGGGTTTCTTGGTTGGAAAGGTAAGTAGTAATGATCTAAGAGTTGTAATTCTGGTGCAATTTGGTTTCTAAGCCCACCCGTAATCTAATTATATTGGACCCCACACATCCCTGATCATGTAATATTAAGACTTTAATTGCCCTGATTATTACTGTCACTAATTAAGTAGGGCCTTGATCCCTAAAATTGACCGTCACAATTACCCTGGTAATAACATTAGATATAATTATAATTACAAGAGGTTACATGTTCAAATCTAACTGCTGCCAAACATTACGAATCTTGACACCACTAGAGGGTTAGCCGGTTGTTAACTTCACGGCCCCAGAATTAGTCTACGTGTGTGAAAGATGACCTGGACATCTGGTTATTAAAAATAATAATGTGTTAATGAAGGAGTAGTATAAATTCATATGAATTAAGCAAAAAAGTGAGCGTATATATATACAAAAAAATATTATACTGTACTAAAAATAGTTTTCCCTAATTCCAATAAGTAGAAATAACTTGATTATTGTCGTTAGTCTGAAGACAAAAATTTTTGTGAAAACTCACCCTTACTTTGTACATAATACACTTTAAGAGATCGTCACACGAATATTGATACTCCCTCCGTCCCTTTTTAAATGTCCTGCTTCGTAACTCCAACTTATTAAAAAGACATCATCATTATACTTTTCACATCAACTTTTTCCTCCACTTTCCCTACTTACCCATCATCATTACACTTTTACTCACTAACTTTTCAAAATGGAATCTACTTTTAGGGATAAAATAGACAATTCACCAATTTTTACCCACTAACTTTACAAAATGAACACTTATTAAGGGACAGCCCAAAATGGAATACTGGACTGTAATAAAGGGACGGAGGGAGTACTATTAGAACTATGGTGGAGCTCAAATCACCCAATGGGCATGTTTGATGGAGGAATTATAATCCTCCATCCATGGTACAAGGGAACATGTAGGGCCACATGTTCCTCAGGATTACCTAGTCCCAGATTTGATACGCGGGACTAAACTTAGGACTAGACTAGAAGAGGATTATTTGGCTTAATACACTCTCTATGGGACTATCCAATACTACTTGAGGGGGTAGCATTCGTTAATCTGAACCATTGAGATTATTCTCCTCTTCATCCAATGCTGCATATATACAAGCTCATCTATTATCCATGGATCCACATGTCACTAATTTCTATCATTGATCTCATCTTTTATAATTCTTCTAAAAAATAATCTGGCAATCAAACGTGTCAATTCAATCGGGAAACGGGAACCTTTGGAACATATGTCCCACGCATGACTGCCGGAGCTTTAAACAGCTAATTGTGGCGGGAAATCGAGTCCCCATTAATATGCTCAAGTTCCAATTCCAAACCAGAAAGCCTGTGTGGATCAAGAAAAGAATAAAAAGCCTTTGTGAATTAAACTGGTTTTTTAAGGCAAGCCCATTAAGCGCTATCTAAAGTGAATAAATGGCAAGCCCATTAGGGACATATGGGCCTTTGGTCCCATTACAAAACAAAGGGAGAATGACGGTCAATGACGTGTTTTGATAATTAATACTCGTCAAGGATATGCTGAGAATATTTGTTAATGCTGAAAATGTCCTTGACGGGTATTAATTATCAAAACACGTCCTGGGCCGTCATTTTCCCCAAAACGAAATGAAGCCCCAAAAAAAGAAATCAAAATCATTAAGCTCTAATTTAATGAGTTTACCAAACCAAACTAAACCGAGCCTTATGTCCCAATCACTTGGGGTCGGTTACATGAATCTTTTTCTTCCATTGAGCTCTGTCAAATGCCACTATTTAATGAGTATAATTCGTGATATTTATACAAACTTCTACTTTGATTTCAGAAATCAAAATCATCTTGATTAGGTTTGGGTGAAGTCAACAAGGCAGTATAAAGCCTGAGCCTAGCTTCCCCAAGGGAAGAACACCGCGACAAGGGCCTTCTGGGCCTAATGAACGACAACGATGTGAGCGTTAATCGGTGCCTGTACCTCCTCCAAGCCAACTGGATTGCCACCGCAGCCCATGTCTCCATCCCGGGGAGTAGTATCTCGCGCTCCTCTTCACTTTCTCGTTCACAAATGTGTACCTGCACGGACGTCTCGAAAGTGAGAAATCGATTGATTTCATCAATTTTCAAATGAGCAATTTGCATCGATTGCTCATTTGATTCCATGAAAACTAAGTGAAGAATATCTCTATATAAAAACTAGGATATAAAGTAAGCAAAGATTGTGTATCACGTGAGTTGAAATCGAATTTTTTAACTACTGAATTGGAGTCGATTTAGTAAAAATAAAGAAAATTCAAGCCACAAATTATTACTATTTTTTTTAATAATTGATTAATTTCATATGACCCATTGAAAAAAAAGTTTCGGAGTCGCCAGTGTGTACCTAAAATGTTGAGTGACATATTTCACATCCTCAGATTCTAGTCCGAATGCCTCCGTGGTCTCCAGAGTGACCAGAGTGGATGAAGAAGGCGGTAGCCGTTCGACGAAAGGTCTCCTGAGGCACCACGAGAGAAGTTCATCTCCGCTGAAGTTTCCCGGGCCTAGCATGCAGCAACTCTCGAGGCCGTCTCTTAGTACTTGGCTGCTTTGAAGATGACCCCTCACTATAAACAGCATTCTCTGAACTGGGTCTCCCTCTCTTGTTATCTGCATTCAATTTCGATTATGAACAGATGAATTCTACGGAGGAAGATTAGAAATGGTTCCAGAGATGGCTCATTTATTTTGTACAAATTTACGCGCGCAGAGAGCTATTAGATTTTCATTCAAAGTAATACTACAACTTACTGTTTCTCCCTTTGTGAATATGAGGGACTTCACGCGGTCGCAGATATTCTCTAGGACTAGATTATCCATATGTTGGAATAAAGGTACCTGAAAACAGAGTAAATTAATAGGAGATTAATAAAATTCGTCTTTGCTTATAAAAAAAAAAAAAACAGAGTAAATTAAGCAATTAGTATTGTATTACCCAATTAAATAATTAGTGCATAATGGGAATTAACAAAGGGTCAACGATATAGGGTTTTCCTTTTTTTACCTGTCTAACCAAGTCTAAGCAGAGATGGTATTTGATATCTCTCCTGAGCCCTTCAGGGAGGTTTCTGATCATCTCACATTCGTCCACTCCGCGCATCGCCGCCCACCGCTGCCTCTCATAATTCCGCACCCTCTGCTTGAACGCCGGTGGCAAGTGTCTCCTCCTCATCCACCACTCTATGTTCCTCATCTTCAATTGCATCGCTTGTTTCTTTGACGTAGTTGCATGCAGAAACACCTGTATTTTCAAATTAGCAACGGTGTACAAGCAACGAAATTGGACACGAGGAGAAATCATGCCTGAAATATGCAAGTGTCATTTGATCATTCGAAAATAAACAAACAATCAAGATGCTTTTAGTAACGATAATGTCGTAGTCTTTAATTATGGAAGAAGTTCTGTATTCGTACGAAAATACTATTTTCCGGCCACACTCGACCGGTATCTGCATTATTGATTTTATTCACCCAAACACAAAAGCCTGGACCTATACCATAATTAAAAACAGAACAAAACCTGCCTCCCTGTGCCTTTATTGGATTTAATTCATCTGGTCATGTACCACATCAGATGACAGCAACTGAAATCATGAGGGCATTGACATGGCTGGGCAAATGGTTAGGTGACCCATGAAGCAGTGCTCTGTGTGGTTTGTAGTCAATGTATTCCGGTGTGGATTCCTCGTCAATGTGTGGTTAGGAGTACTGTCTGTACTGTATAATGTTTATCTTTAATTATTCATAAGAAAAAGAAGAGCGATTTACCTTGATATTTCCGATCAACATCGTGACCAAAAGGAGTCCAGTCGTTAGAACTATAATAATAAAGACCACCTCTAGGCAATCCGTCGTGCTCTCCAAATTCCCAAAAGTACTGTTTTCATAATCCAAACTTTATCAGACTCACAACAACAGGAAATGATAACTTTAGGCAGCCGAAATTTTTACCCGAAAAATTTCTCTGGAAGCACTATAAAAAAACAGGTTCAAAAACCAATTGCGAATGAGAAAACAAAATCAAAAAAGAAAAGAAAAGGGTACCTGAGAGTCATGAGGCCCCAGAAGATGGGAAAGAGGATCTTCTCCAATCGGCTTTCGTTGGTGACAAGTTGAACTGTCCATTTATAAGCTCCAAAATCAAAGTTGTCGTCATTCTCCAGGCAGGCAGACCTCACTTGCTTGTTATCACCCCAAAGCAGTCTCGTTCTGTCTCTCACCAAGCTTGTGGTTCCATAGTAAATGGGATCTTCACAAGCCAACATTCTCAGCCCACACCCCTTTGTTCCTCTGCAATGCGCTTGTAGGCATTTTGCTGCCCTCTGGATTCCAAGTAAGTACCAACATGCTCCCACTGCCTGCATAGCATGCACATTAATTGTGTTATGGTTTAATTATCAAACGATAACATAGATCGAGAACAGGGAAAGATAGATCTCTGCAATTCCGATTTCAAGTTGGGCTGCGTGTTAACGTACTATTGGAAATGACTATGTGGTATGGAGACATGCAGTGATGGATCTAGGAATTATTTCGTTAAATGTGGCGTTATTTTTGTACTTTTAGAATTTTTTCCCCTCATTAGCAAACATATAGGACATATATTTCGGAAAAGATGTTGAAAATTAGATTTATCTCTACAGTACCTTTTATGTATTCTTTTACAGTTAGCCCCTAATCATGTCCACATCCATACAACATATATACGAGTTGGTGAATCTAAAAGCATATAACCAAGAGTCCTAATTAACCATCAAAAGGATTCTTATTGTAGCATAGATTGGTAGACTCAATATGGAAATTGGGTTGTGTTGACTTGCTTTCAAATTGGGTTGTCCCAATGATCTTTGGTACATGAATTTTTTATTTAAAAAAATTGAAGACTAATATGACTTCAAATAAATCAGTTTTTAAGATCACTAAATTGGATGACATTAGGGAAGGTGCGCACAAGCTAAACCGGACATCTAATTATTAAAAAAAAGAAGAAGTGTTGTGAGATCAGAACATTGCACAAACCAGCTCAAAAAGAGTAAAAGTAGCCTAAAGTTCCGCAAGCTATGACTTTTGGGTTTTTTTTCTTGTTTTTGTTCTTATTAATTTTTTTTTTTTTTGCGTTTGTCAGTTTTGCGCCTAACTTTTGTAGATTATTGATTCGTCTAGCCTAAACGAATCGAAAAAGTAAAAAATTATGACATTTATACAAATATCTTTTAAAATATCCAAGATAAAGCTCAAAAAATCCTTAGCGGAACTCAGCCTAAATTAGTACAGTAATAAATATGCATAAAAGCAGCTCAGATGTGGACATTAGTACAGTATTTTAGTGTAAGTAGTTAAAGCTTACGTACATGGGATGCAACAAAGTAAGCAATCATGTTGAGGGCGATCCCCCACCAAACAGTCCCGAAGATGTAACCGGAGAGGTTTTGCATGCGGCGGAGGAGGCAGATGGAGTGGTAAATCTTGGGGAGATACTGGAAGAGAAACATTATCAACAACACCGTCATCACTTCAGTTGTTGATCCCCTCTCCAGCAGAGCTGGAATGGCTACCCATAGTACTACCTGCGCGCAATTTTGTACGTACTCCTCTATCAAAAAGTAAGCACAGGACAGTGGGGTTCATTGTTCTTCATTATCATCACAAATTTACTGGGAGTCCACTTGCAAGTAATACTGTATCTTTTAACATAGTACATAGTAAATTAATGAGAACCTCAAAACAGTCTCGACAGTGGCGGAGCTATGTTAGGACCCGGGGGAGCCCGGTACCCCGAGCTTCTATGTTTTAGGCTCCGTTTGTTTGGACGTATTTTACATATTTTTCGGTGTTTGGTTGTTAGAGCATGTACACCAGTGAAATGTATTTTACCTACCCAATAATCTACTTTTTTTATTTTACCTACTCTAATCTTTCTCAACCCCACACTAATCCTCTCTATTATACCTCTTTATCTTATAAAATATACTAAAAGAGACAGAGAGAGGGTAGAGAGAGAATGAGGGAGTGATAGGGGGAGAGGGAAGAATAATATTTGTTTATTTATACATAGCTACAGTTGTTCGGTATCTTTGCCGAACCAAAACACCAAATGTATTTTACCTTGGGGTTTTGCTACACTGGTGTAGCATGATTTTTCAAGGTTTGCATAGCTATTTTACCGAAATCTCCTCTTTATCTATGCTGATGTTGTTGCTCGATCTTAAAATTGCCGTAAAATGATTTTTGGGGGAAAATCTTTTACACCCTGATTCATCATGGGAAACTCGGTAAGTTGTTTTTTTCTGTTCTATTCTCCCATTTTCCACGAGAACCACGACCACATTCTAATTTCTAACACTTCTCCATTTCTGACCGCTTATTCACTGCATGTGAATAATCTCTCTCTCTCTCTCTCTCTCTCTCTCTCTCTCTCCTCTCCCTGTACACACCAATTTTTGTTCTCTCTCTCCAAAGCTTTCTCCAAACATCAACTACTCACATACTAGGCCAATTAGATGAGCTATTGTCTACTTTTTTTGTAAAAAATTTATTGGAATTCAACCAAATACAGGAAAATAAAAATTTAAAGTATATTTTGAAAAAATATTTTACATCAAAACAAACGGAGCCTTAAATTTTTATTTTGTATATATCTAATTTTTAATATCATTGATAATTATTTGTGTATAGCTACTTATTATCTTAATAATTTTGGTTTGACTTGACAAAAATTTGTTATTTTATATTCTTAAATTCTTTCATAAATAAAAAATAAGCACGTAACAGTTGAAGTAGCCTAGGAAAAAAAAACAAAATGATTGATATACTTTAACTGCATTAGGCTAGAATCATTTCAATGTAAAATGTAATGTATTGAAAACAAAAACTTAATGATGTAATAAGTATATGTTTCGATAAAAAAAATATGTCTAAATTTGCTCAATAATATATAAGCAAAATTAAACTAATGATTTCGCCTTTAAAAAAAAAAAAAACTAATGATTTCCAGTATTCTTCACTGTCATGAGAGGGGATAATATCAAAACGGAGCACCCTCCAACCCAAATTGAAATCAACAAATTAGTTGATTTAGTACCCATTTTACCCTTTTGAACGTACGATGACGAAACGACACACCTGCTTCACATGGTCGCACTCATGACCAACCCTGCGCATGCATACAAATTCAGAGTAACTGAACGACCGCATTTGTCATCTACACTAGCTTACAATATCAACCTTAACCAAAACCATTACTCACGGGCTGCAACTCAACCACACTCGTTCGGCAGAGATGATAAACCAACCAATCTACTCGAGTCCGAGTTTGTATTTGCTCATTAAAAACTCTTCTCGATCGGATTGACTTTTTTTTTTTTTTTCCGTAAGTAATCAGATCGACTCTTGTTACAGAAAACAAAGATTTGAGTAACTTTTGAGACGTGTTAAGCTTTCAAATCAAACTACTAATTAGACCGTTCAGCTTATAATAGTATTTAAGATATTGATCAAGATCAGCTCGTTTGAGATTTGGCCTGCCTGATAAACACTACAAAGTATTGACATATTTTTGAAGCTCGTTACGTTTTCAAATCAAGCTTAGATAATCCTCCACTTGACTTGTTCCGCTCTTTTATTAGCCATATCATTATATAAAAGATGTTAAAATTATATGAGTTCGCCACTCGTAGTTTAACACCCAAACTTGAAATCCTGCGTTCGTCGGAGACAGAGACTAATAAAAGAATTCTGACCTGTGGAAGAGGTAGGATAACAAAGAGATCGAAAAAGAAACCCTTTTTGGCCTTCAAGTAGCCAAGAGCAACTGCTCGAGCACTCTTGGTTTGCAACCGGCTGCTTTCGCTGGTGCCACCCACGGGTGCATAAGACAGCTTGTTCATCTTGAGCTGGAGCCACATGTTCCACACGTGCAGGGCGTCCGTCATGCACCGGAGCACCGTGACAGTGACCGCAAACCACCCGTCCACGAAGAGGCACATGCCCGTGTCGCTCACGGACAGCGCGTAGAAGAAGAGCGGGTCCAAGAACAGGCCCGTGGCGCACACCAGGAGGAATACCCGGTTCCATTCTTGAACCCAAGTCGTCCTCGGGTCCAAAACCTGGCCCACTGACCATCCCCTACTCCTTCCCCCTCGTGGAGTTTTCCTCTCCTCCGAATTTTCTTCCTCCACCTCTTCTTCCTCCTCCTCCTCCTCCTCCTCCTCTTCTTCATCGTCGCTGTCATGGTAATTACCATGTGAAATCTCTTGCTCACTTGCCATGAGAGGAGAGAGAGAGTGTTTAGGGGTTAGTACTGAAATATGAGAGAGAGAGAGAGTGTGTGTGTGTGTGTGTGTTTAGGGGTTAGTACTGAAATATGTTGAGAAGAAGAGGCAATAATTGGAGTGGGAGAACAGGGTGGAGCTGAAGGGGAGATATGGGGGGAGAAGTGAGAAGTAGAAGACAGATAGCATGATGTTACCGGATTTGCCCTTGCCCCTTCAGTTATGATCCAGTGAGTTTATGAGTTTGGAGTATAAGTGATTAAGGCTGGTGGAGTTTTGGCCACATGCAATTTAAGAGATGCAGTTGCTCTAGAGAGAGTTTTACTATAGTGTGAAGGTGCTTATAGGTGAAGCTCATGGAGTTTGGCCACATGCTATTTAAGTTGGCACTTAACTAAACGTTTCTACAGCACTTGATTAAGACTATCCAAGCTGGGATCAACCAGAAGTTTTTCTATGTGGCTTTCATTTTCATTTAGTTTTATCCTCGATGTACCCTTTGTTGAGTTTATTAAAAAAAATTGTTGCCGGTCAAAAAAAAAAAGGGTAAGTTTTTTCTGACGTATCATTAATGAGTTAACAAATAAAGTGATCGATTGACATAAAACGAAAAATGAATAATTAGTAGATTAGCCCTGTGTTCTTTTTTTCAATTTTTAAACTCAAATGAAAAATAATTTTAATTTTTTTTTGCACCGTATAAAAGATCTCAATGAGATCTATCAAATAAGATCCATATTGATAGAAAAATTATTTGCGTAAACACATGATTTTTGAACTTGAAATTACCTTCCTTTTCAAAAAATACTTTTTTCACAATCCGGAACACCCCATAACTAAGGGTGGACACCAAAAAAAGGTACTATAACTATAAAAGGGATAGTTTGAAAATTAATTCCGGAAGATTAATGGCGTTAAGAGGAAGTGATGATTGTTCAAGCCTAATTAAGTAATTATTCAGTGCTCCTTAAGCACCATCACCGGCCATCACCATCCACCACCTGGTGATTTAGGATCCTCTACAACCATGCACATATTCGTGCAGGGTCCTTGACTAAGCGTACTATATATGAATCTCATATAATTGTGTGGTGATATAAGGTTATAGAGTACCACGTGACGATACTCCAACATCACAAAGTGGTCTTTGCTTAATTATTTTTTGCTTATTTGGTTTTTTCCCATATCAAAGTGGTCTTTGCTTAATTATTTTTTGCTTATTTGGTGTTGGTTATGACTTATGAGCCACCTCAACGGCTCATGTTTTATTTAATGCAAAAAACGAAAGTGAAGGTTCATCTTATGAGCACATTTTTGGTAGGTACGGTGCACTTTTATATCTTGATCAACTTTCTTTTGAAAACGTTACTCTTTTAAAGTGATTGTTAGCGTCTTGCACCGTCATGTGGAATCCCAAGCCTCCGACTTTCTTTTCCACCATACATTTCTGTGCGATGTAGACTCTAGTACTTGATGGAGAAGAATGTTGGGGCACCACGTTGCAGTGCCCCAAAATTAACCACTGAATAATTACTAGTGATGGTTCTAGTTTTGATAAACTTACTCAAATTTATAACTTCATTTATGAAATATAAAAAACTACCCTTTGTTTTGTTGCAAAAGAAGTTCATTAAGAGAGAACAACTACGAAATTAGGCGCCCTTGAGAAGATATCTTATAGTGCATTAAACTCTGAGAGATCTCATCATCGTGATCTGAACTGTTCATTTGAAAGGAATCGTAGGTTGAGAACTTTAATAGTACCGAAACATGATCTAACAAGATATCTTCTCCACGATTAGATCATGCTAAGTTTTCAAAAGTACCGAAACATGATTTAACAGGAACTTTAACAGGGATTCAAACTTCACGAACCACATCCAATAATGCTGACTTTTCCCGAGGAAAACAACAACAACAACAACAACAACAATAAGAGAGATGAAAGCAAGAGGGGGCATGAAATTGAGTAGGGTAGGATTGGGCCAAGGAAGTTAGGGAAAGGGAGGTGTCAATTGGCAAATAAGTTAGAACAACACAGGTTCTATGCAATTTCCTCCCTTTGTTTGTTTGTTAATCAATCATGCACTACCCTTTTTCCTCTTCTGTCTATCTCCCACACGGCCCTTTGCGAAATGTGACCGTTAAAAAACTCTCATCTGATCTAGGGGTAGTTTCCCAAAAGTAGCCCATGCTACAATTTTACACAAAAAGCCAATTCATTTCTCTAAACAAAAACTCCCAAAGCTAGCCAACCTAACTTTTGGGGGTTTTTAATTTGTTTCCTCCGTTAGAAGAGGCTTCTTTCGAACGATAAGTCAGAGAAGCCTCTTTAATACTTTTAGCCCCTTTTTAACACTTTTGGAAAACAATTAAGTTGACTTTTTGCAATTTAGTAGTTTTAGCATTTTTGAAAAACTACCAGTCTAAAAGCAATATCAAAAGGTACCAAATATATATATATATATATATATATATTTGCCGACCAAAAAAAAATAGGTACCAAAAATATACAGTATTCATACGTAAGTATATATAGGTATATATAGTAACTTGAAAATATTATTTCCCACTTTCGGTTGGATTGTCTTTTAAATCTTACCTTTTCAACTCCAGAAAGCTAAGAGCAAGTTCATTCTTCGGTGCCGACCGTCAAATTCCAAAGTCTCAAACGTAATATTTTAGTTTAGTACAGAGTCAAAAAGATAAAAATAAATATGAACTCTTTTCGACTTCCCAAACAAAGCCTTAGCTTCGTTATTTTTTGCTTTTATCATTTTTAGGAACTTTTGGTTAATGGAGTGCTATATATATATACATGGTGTTTTTTCTTTGGCTAAAAAGGGTGGCTATGGAATTTTTTTCTCATATTTAGAAGGTCACATCAATCTTAGCCTGATGGATATTGTTGGCATGGTACAGATTTGTCACAAGGCTCTTTATTAATAGGACGCCAAACATTAATCAACATTATTGGACATGCTTTGTCTTTCCAGGTCAGGAATATAATAGTAAGAGATTTTTCAAACAAAAACCCCAGTTAATGATTGAAGAGACAGGCATGCCTTATCTTGCAATTTCCGCAGAAAAAGGTCCATATCGTATGGACGAAGCTAGGATTTACATAGAGGGATTTCACATATTCACATGATTGTTGAATATTTAAGTTTCCTCACGTATAATTTAAAATTCGAACATGAAATCTAAAGAATAATGTTCTACGAGAAAAATATAGCCACTTTCTAATTATACTTGGCAAAACATACATATATACACATAAAAGAAAGTAATTGGTTTCCACTATATAACTTCTTCTTTTTTAAGAGTTTGAAAGGGCCGATATAGTACATTAATTATGAATGAATATTTAATGTGTATTCTACACTATATATAGGGTGAGTCTAATGAGTTTTGGCCAGGTCCCCACCCTTACAAATTGAAAACCATTGTGCCCAGGAACTCAGACACGAACATAAACAATGGCAAATACACATTTTTATGTGGTTAGGCAATTGCTTACTCCAATTTCGACATGTGGAGGACAACTGCAAATATTTCACTCACTAATTAACCCCAAAATAACCCTGTTTGTCTCTCATTCTACATTTTTTCTGCTACCCTTTTCTCAGTTAGACTATACATATCTCTCGTGTAGGGTAAAACTTCTGTCATTAACAATATGTTAATGGGAGTTGGAAGATTAAAACTTCAATAAGAGGTAGGAGGATGGAAGTTGGAGTTGTCTGAACCAAAGCCAATAAATCAACAAAAACTTGTGATGAGTTTGAAAAGGGAAATTGATCCTCTTAATTGAGTTTGGACGGAAGGAGACAGTCCTGATCGAGACTCTTAAATTTGCTGTAATCAATGGTTCAGATGTATTTTTAACTCTTACCGATAAGAGTTTGTGACAAAATCCGAACCATTGAATCTACCAATGGACGGTCCAAATCAGGACTGTCTCCTCCAGTCCGGCCACAACATGGACCGAAGAGGATCCGGATCCTTTCAAAAGGTAACAACAATTTATACCATGAATATACCCTTTTACTCAAAAAATTATTTGATAGTCTTGGGGCACCGTCAAGTGGTGCCTCAACACCTTTATCCACCGGTCTACATATTTTCGTCGGCCAAGTATTCAGCATATGAACACCACGGAAACACGAGCTTATTCGTTTTGGGTCTCAAAACCCCCCGCGCACGATCTTTAATAAATTCTTTATCTATCTTTCTCTACTCATTACTTTTAAAAACCTCCTTCCAAACTCAAACCGAACTGGGTCCAAATAACCATCCTTCCTCTCCTACCCAAAGGTACGTAGTAAAAAGCCAAAAAACACACTATCACGGAGTATATATAACTGCCTTCAGCTCACAAGGGAAAAAATAACACTGAAAGACTGGACCACACAAAAGCCTGGGGTTGGACTATCCAAACCTCAGATGGGCCAGGGGCTGTTTGGCTGCATCTGCTTGATTGTTTCCTGGGACAACGAAGGGGTTGTTTTTCTCCTGTTTTGGGACAATCATCGAAATCCTTCCAAGAGATTTCCACCCTTCCGTACGGCTATTGATCGGTCCTTTGAGCAAACACCAAAACCTCATCACATGCATGACCCAGCTTTCTCGTTAATAGTCCAAGAGGAGAGGCCCAGTCCGTCTCTTTACTGCACTCTCTCTCAAAACTCATCACTCGGTTAGGTTAAAAAATACTACTACCATATTTACGGTTTACCATTTCATTTCCCAAATCGATCATGTGAACATAATGCTCTTTACTGAGAGTTCGATCCTTGGGGTCAAGCGGTAATGAATTAATTTCTTGCCTAGTTCCGGCGTGGATGAACTGTCTTCGACCGGATCGAGGACGGAATTAGTTGAAGTGCGCGTAAGTTGATCCAAACATCTCTAACCGATAGAACCAAAAAAAAAGTTTGTATTATGGTTCAAAGCAATGTACACCAGATCTTTATGTGGCCAGTGGGCGGGCCACGATATCCCATACGTACATTTGAGTAGACCATGTTCTGCTTTTTTTTTAAACCTTCATTTTTAAAAAGAAGGTAATTTCAAGCTCAAATATAATGAAATGAAAATAATTTTTGAATTTTTTTTTGCACCGTTTAAAAGATTTCAATGAGATCTATCAAACAAGATCCATATTGGTAAGAAAATTATTTGCGTAAACACATGATTTTTTAGCTTGAAATTACCTTCCTTTTCTAAAAGTTCTTTTTTTAAGAAACCGGAACACCCCATAATTTCATTTTCGTCACATTCAGGGGGTGTTTCGGTTTCTGGAAAAATGAACTTTTAGAAAAGGAAGGTAATTTCAAGCTCAAAAATTATGTGTTTACGCAAATAATTTTTCTATCAATATGGATCTTGTTTGATAGATCTCATTGAGATCTTTTAAACGGTGCAAAAAAAAAATTATTTTTCATTTTCATTATATTTGAGCTTGAAATTACCTTCTTTTTGAAAAAAAAAAGATTTAAAAAGAAAACGGAACGGCACCTCATTTTGTTAATGAGAGTATTCAATATTTTGGCTCCTTCGAAATCTTGAGTGATTTATTTTAGCCTCTTTTATCAAATTTGATTAATTTACTTGAGTCTCCTTCGAAATTGAGTATGGCTCGCTCTTTATCAAATTCTACCGTTCACCACATGATGTGACCGAAGACGATATTATGGTTCGATGTTGTTTTTAAGATATGCACGTACATTTTTTTTTTTCGGTCAAGCAGAAAATCATGCACGTACATTTACCTTCTCTACTTTTATATCCGAAAGTAGGCCCTTTGAATATTGCAACTGTAGAACCTTTTCCTATCGCTCCAGCTGCTGGTTTTTCCCTGATCCAATAAGAACAAAATCAAACACTCTCATTAGTTGAAAAACACAGTAACTCCAAAATCCTGTAGAAGACATGAACAAACAAAATGGGGGAACTATACACTATTGATACTTGAAACAGATAAGACAGTAAGACAAAGATGATGTGATGATGTGATCCTCTTTGATACAGATCCAATGAATTTGAAATTTTACTGAAAAGACCATATAAATCAAGCCTCCTCTCACTCATGAAATATCTCAACTCAAGGAGCCAGCATAAGAACTTAGAAGGGCTCCATTTACTAATGCCTCTACTTATTTCTTTTTCTTTTTAATCGGTAAAAGATGAATTTTATTAAAACACAGGAAAAGGGGAAGGGGATCCAATAAAGAATTGAAAAATACACCACAAGGGCATAGCCCAAAATACTCAAAGGTCTACCATGGTTCACAACAAAAAGAAACCCAGCACCCAAATAAATCAAATAAAGCCCAAACGCCCAAACCAAACCACTAAGCCCTAACTACACCGGCAACCACCACCGCACAAATCACCGAAGCCCAACCTCGCCGTTAAGCCGAGCCGGCCTCTCCCAAATGTAGAGGCTGGCGGCGGGAACCGGCCTACGACAGTGAAGGCCGGAGCAGAGAGGGCCTGAGGGCCAACCACCACCATCACAACAGCAAACCCAAAACAGTCCCCTGCAACACAATCTTCATCAGCAATAGCGCCATTCCAGAGCAACGAGATACCAGCCCTACGCCCGATTGAGAGCTCAGACGGCCGCCAACTAGATTTCGGCACACAAAACGACCAAAACAAACAACCATGGGAGCCGCATCCACCTCACCACCGCCGGACTGGACCACCACCAATCAAAATCGCCATCTTCATCGATTGTTTTTGGAAATAGGGACACCTGCAAAACAAGATTAGAAACAAAACTAGCTACACCTCCAAAGCCCCAAATTGCCGCCCTCCACCACCACGCACCCCGGACAGATCTACACCACCAACCTCCGCACAAGACGGGCCACCCAACGCCGCTAGGCATCCGGAGGAGACCGGGGAGGCCTCCGGTCGGAGGCGACAACAGCCGCCCCACCCTCCCACGCGGAGGAGAGTGGTGACCCAAACACGCAGATGAAACGAGGAAGGGGAAGGGGATCGAAGCTGGGAGAGGAGGAGGAGGGAGAGAGAGGTAGAGAAGGGGATAAGAGGATAGGGGAGCCCAGGGGAGGAGGGACGGTAGCGCCTCGCCCCAGCGGCGGCATCCGAGGGGTTACCCTAGGAAAAGAGAGAAGCGAGAGAAAAGATCGAGAGAGAAGTTTAAGTGAGTGCCTCTACTTATTTCTTGTCCATGCATGAGAGCTAACCCTGGTTTTATCCACTAGCAAAATAAGTAAAATGTGTTCCATGGCAACTTTGGTTTTGTGCTTTGTGCACTACATCTGCAAAAGTACCTCCATGTAAATACTACTCAAAGTCCTCAAAGACCCAACTGTCCACGAAGAGAATTTTTTTGTTCCTCCTTCCCCTTCAGCTAGCAACAATTGGATTCAAAATCCAGTAGCTATATCCATTGAATTGGACGCAGACCACAAAGGACAACAGACTTTGAAATCATTATTGTACGAAGGGTGGGTTTGGATTAAGAAGTTGAGTGACTTTTTTTTTTGTCTTTATTCAATTTTTTTTGCATTTGTTTGTTTTGCGTCAAATTTTTGTGACTTATTAATTCGTTTAGACAAGAGGAATCGGAAAAGTAATTTTTTTTATTGAAACTCATAATTTTTTGAATAAAGACAAAAATAAGTCAATAAGACAACTTTTTTTTAGTTATCTTTGTCTTTTTTAAAAAAATTATGAGTTTTGATCAAAAAAATTTACTTTTCCAATTTCTTTAACTGAGATGAATCAATAAGTCAGAAAAGTTTAATGCAAAACTAACAAATGCGATTTTTTTTAATAAAGACAAAAAAAAAAAAGAGGCTACTGTGGACTTTTCAATCCAAATCACCCCGAAATAACAAGAGGCTTTTTCATTAGAGCATCCCCAATGGGGATGTAAAACCTGGTTCTATACTTATAATAGCACCGGATGCCAAAAAAAACCCCTCCAATGGGGATGTAAAATAGAAAAAATCAGGTGGTAAAATGGCAGAGATGGAAAATGAGATGGATATTTCCATCCCCATTTGACTACAGCTATAATGGACAGCTCATCACCTCAACTGAAAATACCAGAATTTTGGACAGCCGGAGTTACCTGATTTCGTCAGAAAGTCGTCGGAAATTGGAAGAACACGCCGGAATCTGGTACAACACGCCGGAATCCGGAGATGACTGTCACCCCGATTCTTGACGATCCATGGACAGCGCAGATGCATGCCGCCAGCTGTGCCCTTCTGGAACTCTCGCCGGCTGTGGCCTTCCGGCTTCGGTTCAGAGAGAGGAAGAGGAGGGCTGGGTTCTACGAACCAGAGAGAGAGAGGATCTGCTTCAGAGAGAGAGAATGAGAGAGAGAGAGAGAGAGAGGAGGTCTGGTTTGAGAGGGAGAGCCGGTGGTCTGTTCGTAGAGAGAGAGAGAGAGAATGAATAGATGAGAAAGAGTAAAGTTGGGTTGGGTTGGAAGCCAATCCAACCGTTGGTTTGTTTATTTATTTTTAGGATCCGACCGTTGGGTTACACCCAACGGCTGTTTTGGTGATGGAAAAAAATTGCAACGGTCCATTTTTTTTCCCTGCCTATAAATGTGTGTTAATAGGATTTGAGACAACAAAAATTTTCTTCAATCTCCACAAATACCCTCCAAAAAAAATAGTGTATCAACTATGGCAGAAGGAAGTCGTAGTGCGAGAGGAAAATCGTTCAATTCCGATCAAGATAGGAGTAAATAACTAAATTAAATAGTGTAGTTGGGAGTAGATGACTGAAATAAATGGTGTAGTTGAGAGAGGAGTAAATGGATCAGGTAAATGATGTGGTTGAGAGTTGATGAGAGTAAATGGATGAAGTAAATGGTGTAGTTGAAGTGGATGAGAAGTAAAAAAAAAAAAAAATCGAACGGAATTTTTTTTTTTTCGGAATAATTTTTTTTTTTAAGTCCTCGATTACCGGATACGGCAAATTATTTTTCAACGGAAGTAGTACTTGAATTAGGGTTAAGAAAGTTAGGAAAAATTAAGAAGGAGGGAAAGTTAGTTAATTATCCATCCTTTTTTTACATCTTACCATTGGATAGAGGTGAGTTCTATATTACATCCAACTAACTTTTAACCACTTTTTACATCTAAAATAACTATCCATCCCCTTCTAAAATACACCCTATTGGGGTTGCCCTTAGGTTTGGTTCAGGCCATAATAAAGTACAAGCTAGACATGATAGCTACTACTAATGTAGAAAGGAAGAGAGAGAATGGCAAAGGGTGGATTGTCAAGGGCGGAAGTGTGTACTGGCTGGGTTGGGCAGTAACCCAGATGTACTCAAAAAGAAAAAATTATATGTCAATTTCTAGTTCAAATAAGTTTAGCCCAACCCACCATCCCATTTAGCCCAACCCATTATCCTCCCATTCAGCCCGACCCAACCCACCATTCTCACATTCAGCCCAATCAATCCACAATCCAAATACTCCCTTTTTTTTTTTTTCTTTTTTGATATGAAATACTCCTAATTTCGAACAGGGCAAACCCAGAAAATGACTTGCTTCTACCCTTTTTCTTCTTCGGAACGTCCTTCTTCGAAAAACTCAACCTTTCGATGGCGGAAACAGGGGATTTTTTTAGGAAAAACTCTTTTGTCGTTCTTCAAATCAAGAGTGAATATATGTTTCTATGATTATCTACATGAAAAGATGTGTTGTTGAAAATATCGACGCAGATTTGATAATAGATGATTTCTACTTTCTGTAACATCGTAGGGTACAACTTAAATAGTGTACGTTTTTTGTACTTTTCTTTTTGAATATTTATATATTTATGTACGAGTTTGCCTCTTTTTGAACATATATATAAATTTTGGGTTAGCCCAGGACGGAATAAATTCCTGATTAATTCCGCCCTTGCAATGGCTGCTACTGTCTAACATATATATATGCAGGGAAAGAAACTCCAGAGTTTTTTCAGAAATTGTGCTTGGGAATTGAAAGGGGTGTAATTGGGAGTTGTATTAACTCTTGGAGAAACATACAGAAAGACAGACTAATTAAGTTTGTGCATTGAATGGAATATCTCCCCTAAGGTGTTTTCCTCTTTGTAATGTGATGTTTTGGATGTAATTGGGAACCCTTATGTTTGTGTTTCTGTTTGTTGCCATGTCGTAGTGAAGGATTTGTTTGTTGGCTGTTTTGTGTTCCTATTCCTAGTTGGTCTCTGTTGTTCTAGTTTTCGAGGTATGCCCCTTGGCACCTCTAATTGGTTGCGTTCAATGTAGTAACTTTCCTAAACGAAAAAAAGAAACATCCACGGTTGCACAGATCGATTTTCACTAATGAACCATCGGGGGTGGTTGCCTAGCTAATAGCAAACGCTTCACTCTCAGAATCTTAGGGTTCAAGAGTTTGCAGGTTTGAGTCACGGGGATGATGTCTGCTCAAACCTTACAACCTGCTGACCCCTGGACGTGTCCCATTTACTCATGGTGAGGCGGTCAAAATTTATGAGTGATTGATTCCTCAAGGACTCGTCGCGGGCCAAGAGTCCTACGGTCACACCCAGAGAAGGTAATTACTTTAGCCGGTGGCATCCTCCTCCACCCTTTCAGCTCATCAAAAGAAACTCAGTGATCATAACTTGATGATCCAGAGTAATTATTCAATAGTCTGATGAGTACCATCACGTGGTACTCCGGACCACTGACCGCTCTACAACAACACGTTCCTGTGAGGTCCATCACTTAGTGGTAGATCTCACATGAACATGTGATTGTAAACTAGTTTGGAGTACTACGTGGTGGTACTACCAGTCTACCAGATTATTGTATAATTTTATCAGAACAACTGTTTAATATGTTAAATATGTTATACGGAACAACTGTTTAATATGTTATAACACTAGGATGTGGACACCAAGCGGGGATAGCTCAGTTGGGAGAGCGTCAGACTGAAGATCTGAAGGTCGCGTGTTCGATCCACGCTCACCGCATTTTCTTTTTTCCCGTTACTTCATCTGTTTTTTTATAGTTTGATACAGTTGCACCGACACTTGGAGAGAGAGAGAGAGAGAGAGAGAGAGAGAGAGATTAATTACTCCATTTTCTTCTCAACTACGACAACAAACTCATCATCTCCCCTGCTACCTTCAATATCATCTACTGAACACACTACACCAGACGAAAACCCTAATTCCTCATCTTCACTCTCTCTCTCTCTCGATATACTTATGTTCCATATATGTGCATGAGTACGTTACATGCATTTTGGTTTTGATTCGTTTTATATCTTGATCCCGGTGGGACCCCCCGATGAGGCGAAGACCCGTCGATTTCCGAAGGCCGGCGAGAAGGAGATTTTCCAAGGTGTTCTGGTTCACGTTATGTGGTGTTCTGTCTTTGATTGGCTTTGCTCTTTTCGGTCGTGAAAGAGGATCAACGTCTACGTCAGCAATGGTTAAGGTATTTGGCAAACACATTTTCTTCTACGAATTTACGTTTTATAGATGTGGAATTTACATAGTCGTTCACATGCATATCGATTAGTCCTGTGGTCCGGGAGCGCCGGTATTTTTATGACTCTGATGTCATGGTCAGCTTACGCGCATCTCGACTAACTCTGGACCAATCCCACCATGGGCTAAATTAAAGCGAGAACAAATGCCTCGTATGGACGGGCCGCAAAAGAATTGATAGTCTATCAGAGACCTTAGGAGGAAACAAACTCCTAAGTTGCAACCTAGACGAGGCCAACCCCTTGGGGTCGGTGGAGGACCGTTTGAAGTCGTGCGTGGACTACTCTCAGAATAATTGATATTTCCTAGGAGGTCCTGAACCTGAGACCGACCTACGAGGTGTTGGAAGCAGTTTTGAATTGTTCTCTGAATTCTCCAAAATTGTTTTCTTTTCAGAGTGGAAAAACGATGGGTTCCACTTTGCTATTTTTCTTAAATGCAGAAGTGGAGTATGTTTTGTGGTAACAAAAGTGGAGGATTTGTGGTCCTGATGGTGGGACCAAAGTAGCAAGGCTTTGGATTACTTTTAATTTAGTCATACAGATTATTTGATCCCAAAAATAGTCGGATATTTTAATGTCGGAGTAGGTTCCACTTTGCTATTTTTCTTTTACTTTTGAGTATCTTGATTGCTTTAGGTTTGAAAAAAGTTCAACCTTTTCGAATGTGAAGCAATAAAAGCAGTTTGAACTTTTTACATCTGGTATTGACTTTGATGGTTTGATTACCACTTCAACACATTTAGGCTTTTAGCGATGCATCTGTTCGAGTATGCAGACCCAACAAGTCTTGAATTCAATATGGTTAGCCCTTCTGAAACTTGGTGCCACAATCGTTGGAGCTAGAAGATTATGGTCTTCAATCTCATTGCTTTGCCATGGTTTCCAATACTCTAAACTTAATTAAGCATAAGAAACTGAATTATTTGTTCGTAATATTTTGGGTTTGATGTGCTTTGCACTTTTTGGTCAAGAAACATGATTAACCTAACATCAACAATGGTTCAGGTATTCACATATGTGTACATGCACATATACATCCATATAGCGATGAAGCACCGACACCTCTAGAGGTCCATGTATCGCATTATCCGGACACGGGGACATGCGGGAACACACGTGGGACACGTGTCCGACACGCCACATGGCGTGTCCAGTAATTTAATTTAAATTTTTGAAGGGGACACGTGGGGGAACCGATGGGGACACAGTGGGGGTCAAACTGTTATTACTTAAATATATAAATATAAATAAGTAAATATACGCCGTGTCCGTGTTCCCATTTTTTTAGAATTCTCATGTCTCCGTGTCCGTGCATCATAGCCACATAGTATATTATGTGCTTGTAAACTTTCCAGTCCTTCCAACAAACTTAGCAAAATGGCCATTTGCAAAACTGCATAACCACTGTAAATTTCCATTGACTGGATCAATGGTGTAATGAAAACTATTTAAAGTTTATATTATTGTTGGAACCTGCATCTAACCAGGTTGAAAATTTTGGTTGCTTTGGCAAATACGTACAATGTAGGGTAATCAAATTATATTCTGGATTTCAATCACATAGTACCCATTATTCAAAGAAACTTTGTTGCCATGTAACAGCAGGAGTTCTAAAACCTTGGTAAGTAGATCAATTATGTGTGAACTTGTTACTACAATCGGTTAGATCTAAACTTATTGCAGTGGTTTCCAATTGTTTAAGTGATAATTTACGAACCTGAATTGTTGTTCATATACGTTTCCAACTGCGGACATTGGAAGCTCATCTTTATCACTTCTCCTTTTGCGTGTTTCATCATGAATCCCAACTAAAACTGAAGTGATTATTATATTGTAGAGGTATTACAGGCGCAACAAATTTATGGAAGGCATTAATATCACTGAAGAAATGTTGAGCCCACACTCTATAACCCGGCAGCTAAATGACCAAATTGCTCTTGCAAAAGCTCTTATTGTGATTGCAAAAGAAAGCAACAACCTTCAGTTTGCATGGGAGCTAAGTGGCCAAATGCGCCACTCACAACTACTCCTTTCAAATGCAGCGACTAGGGAAATACCATTGACAGGCACAGAATCGGAGATAGCAATTCGTGACATGGCTTTTCTGTTGTATCAAGCTGACCAACTCCATTATGATAGTGCTACCTTGATCATGAGACTGAAATCCAGGATCGAGTCGCTTCAAGAACTAGTTCGTTCTGTAAGTGAGAAGAGCACAAAGTATGGGCAAATAGCTGCTGAGGAAGTCCCAAAAAGCCTTTATTGCCTTGGTATAACATTGACTGTTGAATGGTTTAGAAACACAGATTTCCAAAAGAAACTCAAAGGTGGAAATCAGATTGCCGACAAACTGAAAGACAACAGTCTCTATCACTTTTGTGTCTTTTCTGACAACATCCTTGCAACTTCAGTAGTTGTCAACTCAACTGCTTCTAATTCCATCAATCCTAATCTGGTTGTGTTCCATATAGTCACTGACAACATTAATTATGCCCCAATGAACGCCTGGTTTTCCATGAATACTTTTCGTGGATTAACAATTGAAGTTCAAAATTTTGAGGCCTTCAGCTGGCTCAATGCTTCTTATGTTCCTGTCCTAAAGCAGCTCCAAGACTCAGACACTCAGAACTATTACTTTTCTGGGAATAATGACGATAGTCAGACCCCAATCAAGTATCGTAATCCTAAGTACCTCTCAATGCTTAACCACCTCAGGTTCTACATTCCTGAAGTTTTCCCTTCACTGGACAAAGTAGTGTTTCTTGACGACGATGTTGTGGTTCAGAAAGATCTGTCGCCGCTTTTCTCGATTGATCTGAATGGAAATGTAAATGGAGCTGTGGAAACTTGTATGGAGACATTCCACCGATACCATAAGTACTTGAATTACTCTCACCCAATTATACATGCACATTTTGATCCGGATGCATGTGGTTGGGCATTTGGAATGAATATCTTTGATTTGGTTGAGTGGAGGAAAAGGAATGTAACTGGAATCTACCACTACTGGCAGGAGAAGAATATTGACCGGACCTTGTGGAAGCTGGGAACGTTGCCACCTGGACTTTTAACTTTCTATGGGTTGACAGAACCTTTGGATCCTCACTGGCATATTTTGGGATTAGGTTACACGACTGTCGACCAGCAATTACTAAAGAATGGTGCTGTACTGCATTTCAATGGAAACTCAAAACCGTGGTTGAAGATTGGGATGGGGAAATACAAACTGCTATGGGATAAATATGTTGATTATTCTCAGCCTATATTGCAACAATGCAATGTTCATTGACTGTGGGGCAGATTCGATTTGCCAGGTGATAAGGTACTTTAAGATTTTGAAGAGTGAACTTGAGAATTTTCTGTTAAAACTTTTTGACAGCATCAAGTAAGGTTTAATGGCCGGGAGATGGGCGTGCTTTGTTGTTTTATCAGTTACCTGCAGCAGTTTTGCTTTTATTTTGAGCTGCAATTGCGACGAAGTTTCATTTCTCATCTTATTAGCCTTATTTCTCTTCGCAATGATTTTACAGTTACTTCAATTCATAATAGTGATATATGTATATGTGTGTGTGTGGGGGGGGTGTAATCTGGCTGCTCACAGAGGAATAATAAGAAATGGTTAAAATCAGAGTCATGCACTTTGAAGATGTTTAATTGGCATACCCTATTCATACCAAGGTAGTGAAGTTTAATGTGGTATTTAACCTTGGCCTGTATCATCTTGAGTTATAGCGAATACTTTGGAACTATGCAATCATAGAGTTTGCGCTATAGAACTTTCATGCACGATCATGTAAGAGATGGAGGAGAGTCATGAAATTCATGTAAATCAATGTGATTGGTATTTGCTAAATGTTCAAATAATCGCTTTTGTGCAGGTTACTCATTATTATTTTTTATCCAACAGTTGGTAGTTGAATTTGCTTAACAATGGCAAAGAATATGGCTAAAAAACTAGTAGCCAGGATTTAAATTGTGCCCTGAAACAAGAATTGTATCAAGGCCATTGAAAAAGTGTTCATTCAATTCCAAAAACAAAATCACAACACTTTTTGATATCGTTATACTTTATGACAGTTTTATGTTGTTCAGATTGTTCATTCGGTTTAGATTTGATGTGATTTAGCACAAAAAGTGACTCTGCTTGTATTTACTGGATTTATTTAAGTAGTCCGAGGGTGAGGTCTGTTTCTTCCTCAAGAGATTCTCCCTTATCTCTGTTCATTAAGGTAGACTGCAAGAAAGATATATATATGCAGCTGTAGATCCCAGTCAGTTCCTGTCCATCAGAATGCGAACAGATGGCAAAAAATATAGCAATTTACGACTTCATTTTCCAAAGTGACGAATCTCTGAGAGACGAGTCACGAGACAAATTGTGCGAATGAGAATATGAAATGAAGGTCCTTCATACCTGGCGGAGAATTTCCGGACAACTATGGAGACACTACCAGTTTATCCGCCGACCCTGAGGCTTTTGCCAGGAACAGGGCTCTTGAGGTAATTGAAGCACCTTGTTTGCCTCTTAACTACTTTCTGTTAACCAAATATTTAGCAGTTTCTTCCCTGATCATTGAATCTGAATAAAATGTATGTCTCTCAATAACCACTTGGATCTAGTTAAATTTCATTTTAAAGGATGGATTTTGCATTAATATTTACGAACAAAATAAAAATAGCGGCAAAGTCCTAAAGAGAATTTAAGTTTGATGAGATGGTAATCTATGGAGTAAACAATTACTAATAGACTAAGTTCCATCATTATGAAAGTATTTTCATGGAATTTTCACAATCTCAGGTCATCCATGGGAGATGGGCGATGCTCGGAAGCAATAGGTTGCATCATTCCAGAAGTCCTTGAGAAATGGGTCGAAGTGGATTTCCAAGAGCCTGTTTGGTTCAAAGCCGGAGCCCAAATCTTTCTCTGAAGGCGGCTTAGACTAGTTGGGCACTCCTAATCCTATCCACGCCCAAAGCATTCTGAGCACACCAAAGCCGGAGCCCAAATCTTCTCTGAAGGCGGCTTAGACTAGTTGGGCACTCCTAATCCTATCCACGCCCAAAGCATTCTGAGCACACCAAAGCCGGAGCCCAAATCTTCTCTGAAGGTGGCTTAGACTAGTTGGGCACTCCTAATCCTATCCACGCCCAAAGCATTCTGAGCACACCAAAGCCAGAGCCCAAATCTTCTCTGAAGGCGGCTTAGACTAGTAGGGCACTCCTAATCCTATCCACGCCCAAAGCATTCTGGCTGTGCTCGGGTTCCAAGTGGTCCTAATGGGCCTCGTCAAGGGGTTCCGCGTTATGGACTTCCCGGATTCGGAGAGGGAAACAACCTGCACCCAGGTGGGCAGTACTTTGACCCGTTGGGCCTTGCCTTGCCGATGACCCATCCACCTTTGCCGAGCTTAAGGTGAAGGAGATCAAGAATGGGAGGCTAGCCATGTTCTCAATGTTTGGATTCTTTGTCCGAGCTATTGTTGCTGCAAAAGGACCACTAGAAAACCTCTTGGATCACCTTGACAATCCAGTGGCTAACAATGCTTGGGTCTGTGCCACCAAATTCTGTACCCAGTTTGGTCGATGAGATGTTGTATCATGTCAAAGTCTCATCTTAAAAACAGCAACTTCTGCTTCCTCAATTTTTTTTTTCCCTCCCCAATATCAGTTGGATTATTATTTTTATTTTTTGTGTGGTGGAAATGTCGATGCATGGAAAAGGGTTGCTTGTGTAGATTCAAAAGTTCAAAAAAATAAAATAAAAAAATCACTGGATTTTGTTATTTTGCTACAAAAGTGATTTTTCGTCTATGTTGACAAAAGTCTCTTGTTATATCATCTGGAATGGAGGAAACAATTCTTGCAATACCATTGCTACAGGTTTCATCTGACATAGCTTTCAAGCAATGCATTGTTAGATTTTATAAATTGGACTCAAACTAATTATATTGGTGACGTGTATAGTGTATGAAATGTGTTGTTCTCTATATACACTTTTTGAGTGAAAGATATTATTTTGATTTTTGAATCCCATACAAATAATCTACAACTATCAGTAATTTTAAAATAATTTTTTTTGACTCACCTCGCAAAAAATAAACTCAGTTAAATATATGCAAATGGCATATTTATTTTCTAAGTTTTCGTTTATATTTCAGGATCTTAAATTATGAATTATCAAAAAATAAGGTCAAATAATTGTTCACTACTCGTGTGGATGGTGTTAGGTAGGACCGTAGGGATATGTGTAACTTTGACAAGGAGTTGCGGAAACTAGAACCTAGATCTTGTCCAACTGAGTTTCCACCACTCAACCATCCAATCGTTGGCAGTTTGTTCAGTCCGTGACTGGATGAAGTTTCCAACGAAAAACCGAGCCGACCGACCGGTCGAACCGAATCATTTTTGCAAAAACCGTTTGCACCGAACCGAACTGAATTCAGTTGTGGGAAAATGACGACCAATGACGTGTTTTGATAATTAATACCTGCCAAGGACATGCTGAGAACATTTGTTAATACTGAAAATGTCATTGATGGATATTAATTATCAAAACACGTCCTGAGCCGTCATTTTCCGTTCAGTTGTTACGGGACATCCACATGTCAGATCTTGGTCGTCCATCCATTTAGCCTAAGATTAATCCCTGCCGTCCATACCATCAACCTCTTAGCAGATGCAAGAACCCCTAATCTAGCGTTCTGTAACCTCTGTTGCAGGAAAACCCTAACGATCTTCTGGTTCAGTTATAGCGATGGCGAAGAACAGAAACAAGAAGAAGCTAAAAAATGGATCGACAGCTATGGACATCGCCTCCGATCAGACGGTCGCTGATCGCGTTCAAGGTACTAGCATATGTTCCCCGCTTTTATTTCGCTCCTTTCTTATTGAGTCAGAACATGTTGTTCTACTTCTACTCTTTTCTTTTGTTTTTTGGCGCAGCCGTAAATTGTAGTATTTTAACTGTGTATTTGCAGCAATGGATACCTCAGAGTCTGCAGCTCCAAACCCATCTAAAATCGCTGCCCCCAGCAGGTCAGCATCAATTGACCCGTTTTTATGAACTGTTACTAAATGTACAGATTACTTTGTGTTATACTTCCTCCATCCCAAAATAATAGTTCCCTACGAGCGTACAATTTTCGGATTAAAAAAATGAAAGTATTTCCGTTCATAATTTTTAGATTTTTTTGGCACCAAATTAAAGAGCTAATTGAGATTGAAGGAACTCGAAAAATCATATACGGAAGTACTTTATTTTTTAATCCGAAAATTGCATGTCTTTTCATAGGGGACTATCAAAATGAGATGGAGGGAGTACTAGACGTCCATTCATGTGCAAATCGTGTTATGGAAAGAGGGGAATCTTCAATTGAGATCAATCTGTAAATGAAATCTGGGATGTGAAAGTATGAAAGAGGCCTGTTGGAAGTTTCTTTAAGTAGTTAAAGATGTAAAGAGGTAATTTGTGGGGGGGGGGGGGGGGGGTTGGCGGCAAAGCGAGCCAGCCCCAAAACTAAACTAATTTGCACGCAAAAACAGGTTCTCCCTTTCATATAGTAATAGATACCTGTCTTTTCCAATCTCCTATTTAAAAATGCAATATTGCCTTGGATTCCTTAGATAATACGGGCGTATGTCGTGTTTACTAGTTTGGATTTAGGGCAGATTCAGAGGAAGTTTGCTTTACATTAAAATCAATTGAGACAAAAAAGACAGAAATTTTATAGGAAATTTCCCGGACTGAAGGGGTTGTTAGCTTACTCTTGACAAATATTTAGGTTTCAATCTAGGTTTTCAGTTGTAGTCAAGCTGTAGCAACAACAAGTGGGAAAAATGACCTGCCTATGTAAGCATCGTATGAGGTACTCATTGATGTTTTGAGGGTAATCTCATGCTCAAACAATTATGATGAACAGAGTGATCCTTGTAGACCTGTGGTTTGGAATGTTTGAAATAAACCCCAACAGCTTCTTTTTATTTTGAATCCAAATTGGCCCTGACTATTGATATTAACCATCCTCTGCTATGAATCGTATGTTGATCATTGAATTGAAAGGAAATAATGTGGCAAAAGAATATATTTATGAGTCTATGACTAGGAGTGTAGTCGACTTTATTACTTAAAGAAGAATGCTTCAAATAGACCTTGTTACAAAAACAGCTAGCAGATTTAAGTTAAATCATGTCAAGTTCTAGTAAGATCAAAATAGTGTGGAGTAGGTTGAGGTTCTTTTCTCCTTTTCAAAATGACACTGTTTATATCACGCTTGATTTTTGAGGTAGCTTTATGAATGGTGGGGCTTTTCTCAATTTGTGTATTGATTCTAATGATTTCTTTCTGCTGGTTGGGGCTAACATATCCTGCTTTCGATATTTTGCTTTTCTGAGTTGTGTGTTCTTAGTTTCCTACTCCTATATTGCACACAATTGCAGGCTTGATTCATAAATTGTGTCACTCAAGAAAGCCTTGATAATGTATACTGCGATCTAGTTGGTTAATGGAATCTGGATGAGTTTGTTGAGTAGATCCAGTCAAATTGTAATTATTGTCAGGATGAGAATTGAGATATTGTAAGTGCAAACAATTTGGTGTAAACAAAGGCCCCCACCCTGGTCATTAGTTTTTTGGGGGTGGTCTGAGGCTTTATATGAGCTTGTTTAGAAATTACATAAACAATGGACGCCAATTGACCTGCCATTGTTTGAGAAAATTTCCAGGTTCCGTGAACCCTGTAGTATGGAAGTCCTCTTTACTCTTGGCGACTAAAAAAATGGATGTACGAAACACTTTTTCGCATTCCAAGGGTCGAGACCTATATGTGGCTGTAGAAGCTAGGGAATTTGCAAGCTCAATGGCAGGAACTTTTGAAGTAGTTTGGGCAGAATCCAATCACTTTCATTTCAATCACTAGATTGTGGAACGCTAGAAAGATTTCTAGTTTTAACTTCAAGTTCAGCCTCAAAAGCCTTATGTATGTTCTTTAGTGGTATTGCGCCCCGCCGACCCCCCCACCACAAGTTGTGGGTTAAAGGTTCACTAGAAAGTTTTTCCGATACATCCAAGAGGAATACCCGAATTCCCATCTGAATAACAAAGTCACGGAACCAGTAAATTTTCCACAAACAGTGGCAGGTCAATTGGCGTCCATTGTTTATGCAAGTTGGGTCTTCCTGGTTGCCAACTTGCCTTTTTTTAGACTTGCTCTTTGCTACCTTAGTATCAGCGCCATTTCCTTTTGTTTCTTCTTAATCTTTTCTCACAACAGGAGTTTGAAAAGGGGTGTACAGATGAAAAGATCAAAGAACGTCCGAAAGATGAAAGCCATAGCCAAAGCAGTATGTAAAAGTGAGAAATCGGTGGAGAAAATTTTGAAGCACGAAACCAAGATATCGAGAACGCAATCTGCAAAAAAGCTCTACGACTGAGAGACTTACTGCATCTGTTCAATAGAATAGGCTTAGGACCATAACATCATTTCTGTGGTTTTTGTTCCGACTCTATCGTAATTTCCCTTGCGAGGTTGATTATGGACCGGGTTTAGCAGTTTCAACTCCAAATAACTGCATTCACAGTAACTTATTCGGAATTGGATCGGGTTTAGCTTATTCCATTTATTTATAGCATCGCTAAGTAAGAATTTGTTTCAAGAATTCCATGCAGAGGTGATTCTCTTCTCTGTAATAATCCTTTTTGTTTTGGGGGAATGAGAGGATAGTAGGTGTGCAATACTATGAAAGATACGGAAGTCGCCTATGTTTTCAGATGAAGATCGTTGTCTGGTAGACCAGCTCGGCCGGTAAGTGTCAAGCCCTTTCGTGCAATGAAAGTCCATCTGTAAGGGATAGTTTGGCTGATAGATTCTTGTCTCATAGTTTGGCTTTCAAGTCCTTTCTGGTATTTGTTCAGTTAATCCTGTGAGGAAATGGCCAAACAATAGCAAGTGGGTAATGGGGTATCCGGTTGGGCTCTTTAGCCTCTTTTTCCAGGTTCGGACTTTTTGGGCTAAACAGAAGAACTACATTGTCCCAAGTGCCTATTTCTGGATGCTAGGAAAAACAGCCCTATCAATAAATCTACACCACTTTAGCATTAAAAAGCTGAATCTGGTGGATAGATATGGGGTTCTAAATAAATGATTGAAGCCGTTCAATTTGTTTAAAATATGTATTTAAGAGTTTTCGTAAAAAAAAATCTCATTCAACTCATTCGGAATTCGGATAATCGCAGAGACCAAAAAGTGAATGAATCAATCAATCTCATACCCATATCGATTGAGCTGTTTTTTTAGATGAAGTTTTTTAAAAATAATTTAAACGAACTGATCGGATCCGATCGTTAATGTGGGATTCTGAAGTGAGTCCTACACAATTCAGTATATATTTGGCAGTCACCAAATGGCATACCTAGTCGGCTGCTTTAGTTTTTGGACAATAAACTGGACCTATCCTCCTCCTCCTTCCATAACTGAGTAAAAGTAGATTTGGTCCTATTATCATAAATGGACATGGAGGCGGTGGTCCGGTGGAGCAGATAAGCTCAGAGGTCATTTGCATCCTAATTTGTTCAGGCGGTCAGGCCATGACATCAGTGAATGGAAGCGACAAAGTAGAGCACAACCCCATCTCTTAAAATAATTTGGTGATTTATGACGAATGGAACCATTATCGATCCAACATCTCTTAGATTGGCCAGACAGACGTGCCACCCAAAGAGTTTCGGTTTCTCGAATATTTTGGAGAGAGAGAGAGAGAGAGAGAGGAGCACAAATAAACATGCCTAATTGCCTAGTGAAAAGAGTTTCCAAAGAAGTCTAAAGGTTAGCCGAATCCGGCTGAAACGGATGATTAGCCCCATGATTCATCCTCTCACTTTCTTTTCAGATTCCTAGCCACATGAAGTTAGTTAGTTTAGGCAGAGCAAAAAGTCGCCCTGCCCAAATACTTTAACCACATGAGTCATCCTCTCACTTTCTTCAGTTTAGGGCTTTATTAGGCACAGCAAAAAGTTGACCCTGCACAAATTGCGTATTTTTGGGTTACTAATAACCAGATGTCCGGATCAGCTTACGCGCATCTCGACTAATCTTAAGATACTATAAAACGCAATTTCACTAGTTGGGGCCCCACTTGAAGCCAGAGCAAATACTCCATCTGAACTGACCCTAAAAGAATAGCACCTGAGAAGTTTTGAACTTGAGATCTTAGGAGAGAGCAAATTCCTAAATCACATAACTTGATCACTAGGCTAACTCCTTGGGGTTACCCTGCACAAATACTTAGAACATCCCCAATGATGTAGTTAAAAGTATTACATATGTGTTTCATATTACAAAAAGTAGAAAAATAGGACTCAACTTTGTGTACTAAGAATGTGTTAATTCAGATAATCCTTGTATGTTTCAATGGTATAGCCAAAGAATGTGTTACATAGTGTGATCTCCTAAATTTGACATGTGAATTGTCCAAGTGTTATTGGGCATCTTTCCTTCCCTTTCATGTCAAATTGGACAAGTGATGTCAAATATTTTCTTTAACTACTTTACTCCCCAACACTTACAATTAATTTGAAAATATACCTAAATAAGAAATTTTGACATATTGATTGGAGTGTGTATTTTAGAGCTAAATTTTAATATGTCAAATTGCCACATAGGGATCTCCAATTGCTTCACCTCTTGCTCAAGCAAGAGGACAATTGCAACATGACTAGAAAGAATTTAGAATATATATATTGAAGTGATTACTTTAGGGAGGATCCCATTTGATTGCCAAACTACACTGTCAATTTTGTGTTGGATATGTAAATCTTAATTCGTCTTGATTTGCCACTTTCGCTGACTTAGACAGTAAGAATATGACAACGATTATGTCGAAGTCACTTTCGCCGACTACGACAATGACTAGGATGAAAATCTGAATCGCGAACAAAGACACTACGGTTGATAATGTAATATTATGAGATAGATATATCTATCTAGCCACTATACGCATTAGCTGACGTAATCTTTCCATCCGATACATATAAAAAAAAACATAATATTGATGGTGGATAATAAAAAAAAACATAATGAAAATTGACGTGTGAAGGAACTACATAATTCTTGCTTGCTTGATAATTCTCCCTGCAATTGTGGTCAAGTTTGGTTGGATCAAATACACAACAAATAAAATTTGGGCAAATGTGACCCCCTGTATACGAAACCATGCACACAATCGTGGTCCTTAAAATGGTCTGATTAGCCATGCAAGGATTCCCATTTTCTCCTCCCTTAATCCTCAATTCCAAAGCAAAACTTGATAAACAAATTCCGATCATCTATCAACGGTTAAGACTCCAGAACTCCATCCCTTTCTCAAAGTTACCAAAAACTACCCACAATTCAATTCTCCTGATGAGCCCCACGGTTGACCATCTCCATGTACTGATTCAACGACTCCTGCCTCTGCAGCCTCATCTCCTCGTTGAACTTCTTTATAAACGCCTCCACCCGCCGGTTCAACTCGTCCTGGCTCGGCGACGATTCCTTCTTCAACTTGGCCGAACCGGACGGTTCCCTCCTCAGCTTCACCGGCGGCCGGTTCGCGGGGCTGGCTGTGGACCGGTCGTTGAAGGTTTCCGATTTGATCATCATCTGGTCGTGCACTTCTTCTTCTTGTAACTGGCCCACGCGATTGTGGGTTTCCCACGTGTCAGATTTTTTCAGGTGCCTCGCCAGCGGCATTGGGCGGCCTTCCGTGATCGTCTTCCACGTGTTCTCTAGCGTCTCGTGCCGCTTCGGTTTCGACACTCCCAATGTTTTCCCACCTAAAACACATGCAGTAGAGAAAATTTCAAATTACGCTTTTTTTTTTTTTTTTAAATCCGCGAAATTACTCATGTTTACCATCAAATTAGTACAAGCTGTGGAAGAAAATGACAGACACATGCCCAAACAAAAATCCAAATATATATGGGATCATCTTGTTCGTCGAAAAAAGCAAAACAATTGTATGGATCTCAAATGCATCGATTTACGAGTAGCGGACGACTCTGAACACATTTATATCTTGTTTTGTGGTCTGATATAGTATGTAGTATGCTCGATTAACAAATTAGTACTAGGGGTGGCAAATGGACGGGTTTGGGTCAAATTGGGTAAGTTATAAGTGGGTTGGGTCTTTAATGGGTCAATGACCCATTTAGACCCATTAATTATGCAGTCTAGTTATCCATACCTAGCCCGACCCATTCATTTAGAAACAAACCCGATCCGCCCATTAGCCTAATTACATACTACTATATATTAAAATTTAAAATGACTAAAATATCAATGTACACTAAAATGACCATATTGTCACGATTATGTTGTTATAGTTTATCGAAACTCATAATTTTTTAAATAAAGACAAAAATAAGTCAAAAATACAACTTTTTGTACTTATTTTTGTCTTTTTAAAAAAATTTATGAATTCGATCAAAATTTTATGCGCAAAACTAACAAATGAAAAAAAAATTCAAATAAGGACAAAATTCTCATATTTAAGTTAAATTTAAGTTAAATCCAAGAGAACGCAGTCTTATTGGGGTGACCGTGGGTCCAGCTGCTCCAGCAAGTAGAGTGATTTTTCAGTGCTAAGCGGATATATCCTACGTGGTACTTATTCGGCGTATCTGAGCCGTCCGATACATTTTTGGACGGCTCGTATTGAAACTCTCTCTCTCCTCTCACACAATACTTTCTCTCTCATTTTTCTCTCTCCAAATCTGAGCTATTTAAACACGCAATGGACGGCTTAGATGCGCGAACGGACACCACGTAGTACCCGCTCGAGACTGAAAATTTTTCCGGCTGGGTGACATCAAATGACTTTTGGCCCTAAGAGTATCTCCAACCCATGCTCTATTCCTCCATTTGAGAGTATAAAACTACTCCAACCCATCCTCTCAAGCCTCCTCTATTTGAGAGGATGAATTTTGATCCTCCATATTTAGAGGATGAGAGAAAATATAGAGGATCTCCTCTATAATACTATTCACCTTTTAAAATGACATTTGTATCTTTAGAGCATCTCCAACCCATGCTCTATTCCTCAATTTGAGAGTATGGAACTCCTCCAACCCATCCTCTCAAGCCTCCTCTATTTTAGAGGGAAAAATAGAGGGTTTGTGGTTGGAGCAAATAGGAATAGTGATTTCCTCTAAAATCACTTTATGAATAAAATAAAGCATTTTGATACTCTCAAATAGAGTATCGGATTGGAGATGCTCTAAGAGCATCTCCTACCCATACTTCATTTCTTCATTTTGGAGGAAAAACATTCTCCAACCCATCCTCTAAAACTCTCCTTCATTTGGGAGGATGAACTTTGATCCTCTAAATATAGAGGATGAAGGAAAAAATAGAGGATCTCCTCCAAATATGTGTTGGAGTTGAGAAATAGACTGTTGAGTTGGAGTTAAGATAAATAGTACAATCCTCTAAATCTACTTTTCAAATAAAATAGATTAATTTGATCCTCTCAAATAAGATTTGGAGGATGTTGGATTGGAGATGCTCTAAGGCTGAGAACAAAAAAGGAAAAACAAGTACTGTATTTAATGAGTTAGTGTGTGGGGCCACGACCTTTTATGGGTGAAGGACCAAGGTGTTATTTTCCGGGTAATTTATGGATCTCAATTCCGGATACGTAGCATTTCCTTAAAACATTAATTTCGATAGAACTTCGAAGGGAGGTTAGTTGTCCTTTTCCTCACCGTTTTCACGGATAGAATCGGAACCTTGGATAGCAAATCCCGAACGGGTTCACCGCTGTCACGGCCGACGATTACGTCACGGTCCACAGACACACATACACAAACACAGAGAGAGAGAGAGAGAGTGAGGAGGTACCTTCAGGACTGGATTTGACACCTTTCCGGTGACCGATCCTCCCAGAAACCGGCGGTCTCTCATTAGACGAGACCAAGTACTCCGTCGCCGAATTAACCTGCTGGGACGACAACGACGTCGAAACCGCCACCTCATCCTGACCGCTCACATCCTCCGCAGCATTCAAATCCAACGTCGTCGTCTTATCGCTCTCCACCTCCCCCATCCCACCGTCCACCTCTCCACCCACATCGAAATCCTCACCTGTCACCACAACCTCACCATACCCGTACCCAAACACGGGCGGAACCTCCACCGCATCACTCTTCCCGTCAACGCCGTCGTACACCGCCGCGTAACCCGCCTCGACCTTGACCGGCGCCGGAAGAACCACCACTGCCTCATACGGTGAATCTTCAACGACCTTGTTGTTCTGAAGCTTGGACGAGGCGACGATGGTGATGATGATGCAGTTGATGACGAGGTAGAGGTACGGAGGCCTGAGCCACGTGAGGACAACTTCGGAAGACGCGAATTGTATTATGGTCGGAACGGAGAGTTTCAGGATCACGGCCGCGAATAGAACGCTCGTGGATATCAACACCGCTCTGAGCGATAACTTCTGAATCGCCATACTGCGTGATGATTATGCCTCCTCAGCTTTTCTTTTTTGAGAAAAAAGCAACGACTGTGCTTCAAATGATCGAAAATTCTGTAAAGACGATTGCGATTTGCGTCGGGTAAGCTGAGCCGCACACCAAGTTATATATATAAAAAGATGACGTGCTTCAAATTATCGAAAATTATATGTAAGGTGATTGCGAATAAACTGCACAGACACCTGAGTTCTAAAAGGAGAAAGAAAGATTATTGTGGTTGAAGGGGAGAAGGGGGAGAGATGGTTAGTGTGAGAGAGAAATGATGGGGTGGATTTGTATATATATATATATGAGGAGGTTGAGAGAGATGGAATTTGAAGGGAGGAAGAGAGGGGGAGAGGGGTGGGATTTATGGAAAGGTGTGGGCTTTTGGGGTGCTTGCGTTAAGTTTAGGGATGGGTCGCTTGGTCGCCCCATCTCCTGTTATAAACTACTGAGTACGCATATAGTCCGAAATTATACAATAGTTCTGGAGCACCGTCACGTGATACTCTAGATTATTTTATAATTAAATATTCTTGTGGAATCTACCACTTGAATACATGAATCCTACAAAAATGTACACTTATATAGTGGTCCGAAGTATCACGAAACGGTACTTTCGGACTATTAAATAATTTCTCACCCGATTGCATGAGCCCACGGTCTTCCACGTCAGTGGAGCGTGGGTCTTTTGTTATGCGTGGGTCTTTTGATGACACGTGGTTCAGTTTTGCTAACCTTGGTGTGAGACTGGAAGACTGTTAGGTAATCAACCGTGGAAAATCAGTACATTGCTACTAGTGACGAAACTGCGCAATTGAGCAGTTTTATTCCTACGAATCAAGAAGTAATACTTACCGATATCCGTTGGAGCTTGATTTTTTACAGGACCCCATAAAACAATATTTTAGAATTTATGGATATTTTTTTGAATTTTCGTAGGATTCGAAATAAACCCCACATAAAATGTAGTATAACGTGTAGTGTAATAGCAATATTTTGGTCAAAAGAGTCTTTTAAGTACATACAACTTATAATAACTTTAGGACTGCTCTTAATTTTCAACTGCATACTTAAATCATCACAAGGTAACGTGACTGAGGTCTGAATTTCATGGCTCAAATTGTCAAAGTCGGCAAGGAAGGTGAAATTTCGGCGGGCCTTCTGTGTTGGATAAAGAGCCCCTCCTCATCCCTAATCTATTCTACTCTACTATAAGCCATACCAATGAGAGTAATTATTCAATACTCCAGGAGTATATGAACAATATACTCTCTCTTCTCACATAACATGTGGGTTCCGTATGTGTCCTTCGTGTGGGCCCCACATGTTATGTAAGAGGAGGGAGTATACTGTTCATATACTCCAAGGGTACGTATTGAATAATTTTCGACCAATGAGAAGGTTGTTTCTAAACTCAAGAGTGCTGGGACAACCTCCGGGTGCAAGTACCCATGGCCCCTTATTAAGATTAAACGTACATACTCTTAGTACCATCCATACGTGATGAGACTTTAGCTTTGGCCTTGATATAGGTGTGGTGAGATTCCTTTAAATTTGTGGCGTGGTATGGTGTGACGAGACAATACTTCTTGACGGAGGTGACAGTTACCATACTTACACTAGCTTTCCTTTTTTAACATAAAAGAACGAGATGAATGGTCCCAATAAAAACTCGCCACATTTGATTATAGAACTAAATTTATAATTCTTCAGCTTTCCCAAGATTTACATGTTTCAAGAAGTAATTAATAATCTAAGAGTAGAGTCTGAACTTTTCATGTTCTAATCACATTTTATATGCAAAATCCAAGCCGTGTTTGTCAGAACTAGTGAGACACTTTAAAAGTACTATAACAACATTTCCAACTACAATCATAATTTATTGTACCTCCGGGCACTGTTTCAGGATCGTAATTGCAAACTTTGTTTAGTCCAACGGCTTCAATGGTTACCTTGGTTGAGCACATGAAAGACAGCTAGCTTCGTATGAACCTGGGCCGACACCACACTAGTCAATGTCAATGAAATAAAAAAAGAATAAGATTAAGGCTGCGTTCTTTTAAACTTAACTTATTTTATTAATTCAGTCTATTCTTCTATACTTTAACTTATTTTTCCTTCTTAAACTTAACTTATTTGTAACTTTGTGTGCGTGTTAGACAATTAAGTTTAAGTTTAGAAGAATGGATGAACTTAACTTATTTTCCGGTGATTGCTTAACATCTTTCTTTCATGGGTGGTAGAGTTCTAGACCATAGAACCTTGACGACTAAAGTGGCCTACTCTATCGCAGTAAGGGCTTAAGCGATCGAAGTGACCTAACCTGGCTCCATCTAGAAGGGCCTCGGTTATCAATTTAAGTTCAAAAAGGGAAGACAAAATAAGTTCAGTTTAAATGAACGCAGCCTAAGGGTATTCAAGTCAAATTAAAGAAGATCGCATACGTACAGTACACGAAGTTCTCTAATCTCGACTTAACTTTAAATGAGGGACAGATCGATGCGTGACACTGGGTCTCTGTGTGATGACTAAGTTGGGTTAAATAGCAATAGTGGTGATCACTTGTCATTGAGATCTAGAGGACATTAACCCTCACCACTACCTTGCTATATATTTAAGTGAAGAGAAAAAGTTTCAAAGTTTGCATCATACACAAAATCATAAAATTGTGTATCTTCTCCAATTTGCTTTTCTTTTCGTGGAGCACTTTGGTGGTATATGCCTAATGATCAAGTAAATATTAGTGCCCCTCGCATGCACTCTACGGCACACAAGGCTTGTAAGTCTCCCCTCAACCTTGAGTACTGAATTACTAATTAAAATTCAGACATTTTCACCACCAAGAGTTATGGGTTGGGGAGATATTTAAGTCAGTGGAAATAGGGGGGCTCCCCTTGAGCTATTGTGTGAATGGAATACTTTACTAGATTAATCTATCGTGAATAAGTTTTTTTTTTTTTTTTAATGCCCTTGAAAGAGAGCTAAGTCTCGTTCGCTAAGAGAAATAAGTTATTTTTTTAATTGAAAGTGTTGTATTGTGAGAGAATGACCTGTCTCATAAAACAAAAAATAAATACTTAAAATAATTAAGAACCTTAGCAGAACGGGGTCTAAACAACTTTTCCCGACGCCGAGCAAAAAAAAACAACTTTTCCCGACTCTTGTAAAAAACGGGTAATCATTGGAACTCAACCACGCCAAGACGAACATTAGATGAAGATATATAACACTTTCCAATTAACCACGTATATAACAATCTTTACATGCCATTGTATTAATTAAGGAGCTAGACGGGGCGGCTGGCAGGCCTCGACACCCCCCTAGATTTTCTATATGTTGTAGGGAGAGGTTTAGATTTTCTATATTTACTTTGAAATAACATTTATCGGTCTTAGTTTGACCCTCTCGTAATCTTAGCTTCGCCACTGTTGGAGAGAGCCCATCAAGAAGGAAGACAACAGATATTTATAATTTGAGGGTGGACAAACACAACAAGAAAGGCAACTTGTTTAGCAATCCATTTCGATAGTTAATTTTCTTATTAGCCCCACCCTAATAAATAAAGATCAAAGCACTCATTATGACCATGACTAATCCAAATGGAGCAAATCAGGTGTCGCCATATACAAGCACAAGCCCGAATCGCACACGCAATGATAATTAGTAAAACCTATTCAAGTCAATCGTCAATGGAGGTAGATCGATATTTCAGCTACCAGAAGAAGATTAGATTAATTGGTGCGTACGTGTGAGATTTTGCGAGCGTACACATACGTACGTGCTTGAATTTACTACTAACAGATTGCGTGATTAATTAGTACTCAAGTGTGTGAATCATTAGGACTTGATCAAGACTTGATTTTAGATCGCTCACCTGTTCCCCTGTCGACATCGTTACTGTTCCATTCGAATGCTACCTGAAATCGACTTGTTGGCTATTCGATTTTTTGTGTTCGATATGAACCTGTGGTGTGAGAGAGAGACCTGAGAGAGAGAGAGAGAGAATTGATTGAGCACACGAAATGATTAACGATCGGAGAACATGGTACTGGCCTACAGGGTACACGGTTGAATCACATATCTACCTAATAAAACACAAGGGTGTGGAGACCACACAAACACAAGTTGAAAGAAGGGCTGTGATTCATTTGATCCAAGGGCAGATGTGTGCTCTCCAACTCTCTTAAGAAAACGCCCACACTCTTACAAATATATTACAAAAATGCCATTGGTTCTTTTTACCCACTGCTCGGCTTTTGGCGTTGGCGTAAAAAAAATCTACCTAATAAAACACAAGGGTGTGGGGACCACACAAACATAAGTTGAAAGAATGGTTGAGATTCATTTGATCTAAGGGTTGAGATGTGCTCTCCAACTCTCTTAAGAAAACATCCACACTCTTACAAATATATTAGTACAAAAATGTCATCGATTCTTTTTACCCACTGCTCGGCTTCTGGCGTTGGCATAAAAAAACAAAAATATATTACAAAAATGTCCGTGCCTACGGCACTAAGAGGTGCGTAGTGCCGTAGGCATGAGCAAACACTAGTAAAAATATATTACAAAAATGCCTGTGCTTACGGCACTACCGGGGTGCGTAGTGCCGTAGGCACGGGTAAGTACTAGTCTACCTAATAAAATACAAGGGTGTGGGGATCACACAAATACAAGTTGAAAGAAGGGCTGAGATTCATTTGATTCAAGGATTGAGAAGGTACTTGCAAATGTAATGCAAGTGCCCACATTCTTTTTAGTAATTGCGCAAATGCCACCGATCTCCCAATTGCAAAATCCTACTAGCTAGCAAGTGCCGTAGGCAGTGGCGGATCCAGAAATTCCATATACCAGGGGCACCTATTATTCACAATCTCTTAAAAAATATTTCTCTGTATGTATACCTCTAAATTATCGCTCAACCATTGAATATTGATCACTCATTCTATTCCGCAACTGATTTTGACAATCTTCATGGCTGAAAATATTCTTTTCAACTGTCGCGGTGGCAACCGTAAGATTAATAGAAAGTAAATTAAAGAATTTAGTAATTTGATTTTCATAATATTTTGGATTGGGAGGAAAACACAAAAAAATAGGACAAAAATAGAGAAATAAATGAAAAAGGTAGAACAAAAATGGAGAAATAAAGGAAAGAGCGAACACAAATAGAGAGAAAAAAAAAAAAAAAAACCAAGGATGGCATGCTGAGAATCGAACCCGGCTGGTTTGAACTTTGAACAACATATATAACCCCACCATCATGCTGATGTATTGTACTTGTGTAGGGAACTTTTATGTATTTATATCAAAGGTTTTTTTTTTTTTTTAAAAAGGCGTGGGGGCACGTGCCCCAACGTAGGTCCGCCATTGGCCGTAGGCACGGGCAATTTCAACCGGTGTGCGTAGTGTTGTAGGCACGGATAAGCACTAGTATTTTTATAAATGAAGACGACGCTGCGATTCCAAGCCTGGTCAGAGTGTGGGTTGAAATAAATCAAGCTCTTTTAACCTTCTTTATCAGGGGAAATTTCAATTGTAAGGAACAACGTAAAATTAAGGAAAAATTATAGACCTTTTTATCACGTGAGCCGCACGTTCACTCGAGCAGTGAGTGAGTGATGATGCCTCCCTAGCTAGTAAAAAAGAAACACTATGGTCATGTTTGGTAACCATTATATTTTCTGTTTTCTGTTTTTATTTTCAGAATTTTCAAAAATTAACCTTGAAAGTTTGTTTGGTGCACTATTTCCACTTCCAAATTCCGGTAATCACTTTCATTATTTTCATAATTTGAGGAAGTAACAAAAGCTAACTTCCACTATTTTCAGAAACAAAATTCTGGCTGCCAACTTCATTCCGCTACCGTGCTAGAGCAACCTAGCTATAAGAGTTGATTCGCGTCCTCGGAGGGCCTTTTTTTTCGTTCTCTTTCTCTCTTCCCAAACCAGATCCATCCCTTCCCAACCCAGAAATTGCTCTCTCTCTCTCTCTCTCTCTCTCTCGAGTTAGGTCAGCGTCAAAATGGCGGGACCTCTGGTAGTAGTAATGGGAAAGAGAATAGGTCATCAAATTCCTGGGTCTTACAGAAATTTGGGTTTGCTTTGCCTTACTGTGGATAATGGATCCTCTTGGAAGGACCGTGTGGTTGGGTCTATGGAGGGAGAAATTTTTGGGTACCGGGTGGGTATCATGTGGCCGTGCCCACGTGGTGCCCGAGCAATCCATCCGGGCCGTCCAAAAGTGTGTTGGATGGCCAAATTGAAACCCTCTCTCTCCTCTCACCACACCACTCTCTCTCTCCAAATCCGAGCTATCCAAAACCAAAATGAACAGTCCGAATGCATCAAGTGAGCACCATGTGGTACCCACCCGACACTAAAAAATTTCTCCTATGAAGGAGTTGGTTGATAACATGTTTTTCGCTCTTTTTTTTTTTTTTTTCCCCTTTTTGATAATAGGTTGACACAAACATATTTTTCGCTTTCACTTTTATTTAGGAAAAGTAAAAATTGATTTCAGCAAATAAAAAACAGGAAATAGAATAGTGAAAGTGTTACCAAACAGAGCCTATATATGTGATTGGAAAAAGAATTGGAGCAATACCGAACAATTTTTTCTATCCTCTCCATCCTTCCTAACAGACAAAAATGGAAATAGTTGTTTATGACACAAAAAAACACAAAATAAAAAACTGACCGTCAAGGGAGGGGCCATTGGAAATCAAAGCGATGCGAAATGTCTAGCTCGCTAAACCGTTGCTATTTTTTTGACCAGAAACGAGAAAATATTATCATTTCAAGTAGTCATACGGCATCTACAGATTTCCATCTGAATACAAAGATAAAAAAGACACAACCAAGTTCCAAAACTGACGATATATACAAGGAATACAAAAAAGACGAAGCTAATGTCTAGCGCTAAGGGAAATAAGTAGTACTTATTTTTTGAATTAAATGTGATGTATTGTGAGAGAATGACACATCTCGTAAAATAAAAAATAAGTATTTAAAAAAAAAAATAGCGGAACAGGACCTTAGCTTCATTAATTTCTTCTACCTTTAATCATCCAAAAAAAAAAATTGTGACCCACAACAAAACTATAACCTTAACACAATTGAATGTTCAAGTGATTAACAATCTCCTTGACTAAGTGGGTGTTCTCATTTTCCATATGCAGGGGCGGATACAAGGGGTGCTGGCACCTAGCACAACTCGAAATATTCGCACTAGTTGTGCTAGTTTTAAGGTTGATTTTTGAAAAAATTGTATGGACCTGGTCCCTATAAATCCCTTGAATGAATAAAAATTCTTAAAATTTCTCATATATGTGTAAAAAAAACTTTCTAAAATTTCAAGTTATCAACCATTTTTTGTCGCACGTGTAAAATTGAAAGACGATTACATTCATAACCACAATTTAATTCATCTCTTCGTCAAACTTAGCAAGTGAAAAATATATACATATATATAATATAATTGTTGTCATAATAATGTAGAAAAACACGTCGGTCGAGCTATCGCTAAGTACGAATTCTGCGTCCGCCGGCCACTGTCCGTATGGGAATGGTGTGGTAATGTTGTGATTCAAAGTCCAAGTCAGTGAAGTCACCAGTGTCTTCCATTCTGTTTTTAGCCACAAGTATGGACTGATATTTACAGTCCCATCTTTTTCCTTGTAAGTAGCTTTCAATTTGGTTTTCTCATATGCTAATGATATTTGTCCACACTCCCACCAACTGACCAATTACTCTCCAATAATCGGCACTAGTGGCCCAATGATGGTTTTGTTTTATTTCCAGATTTTTCTACGCAAAGACACTACTGTCAATTTTCTCGTATTAGGGTTCAATTCTCCACCGACCTCTCCTTTTTTCTGACATTCCTTTTGCGACGCTGGCACTTTAAGTTTGTTATTTTTTTTCTTTTTTCGTGTTTTCGGAATTTTTTCCAACTTTAAGAGAAAATAAGCAGAAAAATGAGACAAGTGACGGAGAGAACCCAACAAACTAATGATACGGACTCGATCAATTACTCTCCAATAATTGGCACTACTGTCAATTTTCTCTTATTAAGGTTCAATTCTCCACCGACCTCTCCTCCTCCTTTTTTCTGACATTGCGACGCTGGCACTGTATGTTTTTTTTTTTTTCCTTTCTTTCTTTGTGTTTTCGGAATTTTTTTCCTCTTTAAGAGAAAACAAGCGGAAAAATGAAACAAGCGACGGAGAGAACCCAACAAACTCCCCATGCAGTACCTTTTTCTTCTCTCTTTTTTGTTTTGTTTTGTTTTCTTGTTTATTTCGAAGGCACAATAATCTGCATTTTCCATATCCAACAATGAGCCTTCCATGTCTGATGTTGTGTCCTAAGGACCGTTTGATGGGCCAATAAGATACGAGATTTAATATAAAGGAAACTGTATTTTTATATTTAAAGGCAAAAGATTGGTAAACAAATTCTACAATACAGTCAAATAGTCCGAACAATCCGGAATATCAAACGCATGGATAGGCCAACACAAGAATTGATGAGCGCAAATGAGAGTCGAACCCTAGACCATGGAATTCCTGAGGACGCTAATTGCCAAAGGACTATCACTGCGCCATTTGTTAAGGGTTTAACACTCCCGCTACTACTAGTAGGCCACTCAACTTGGAATCCAGAAGGTTATTAATTTGACTAAAATCCATGTCCTATCCGAGCATCCATCAAGATTTGTTGGGTCACAGCAACCAAACACATGCTCCTGACATTTCAAATTTGCTCTTTCAAGACAGCAAGATTAACTTAAAAAGACAGTAAGTTATCTCATCTCAGTACAAATTCACATATTCTCTATAGCCATAATCCGTCCAAAACAAAATAGCGTTGCGGGAAAATGGTTATCAATGAATCTAAAATCACTTATTACTCCACCCAGTCCACCTATCTCATACAAATGAATCCACCGCCCGTATTGAGAAAGAGAGTGAAGAAAATATGAAGAAAAAAGAATAAAACAGAAAAGTGCCGCCTCTACAAAATACAAATAGTGTACACATGGAAAAGACCTTCGAAATGCTAGCTTTCTGTAAATGGATTCCATCAGCATGCTATGACAGTTCGTTGCAGCATCATCTCAGGATTTTGAGAAAAAACCTTGCGTCAATGAAGAGAAATCATATTCTTTTCCAGTCTGTGTAACCCCAGAAGACGAGACGGGGGATGCTGAAGGCGTTTTATTTGTTCCGGCAGGTGCCACACCATTAGTAGAAGCATTTTGCCCCATATTATAAATGCTGCAAAGGAGAAAAGGGAAAGGATAAACTCGAATATTCCATGCAAATGCACAGGATATCTACGATACATGGACTGTGGAAAGGTGTCTGGTAAGGGTATATCATATATATCTCTATGTCGGATTTATGGTCTTCATATCGAGGATACGACGACAGCACATAATACTTCTTTTCCTAGAGATATTTCTTTGACTTTGGGAGGTAAATGTGATATAAGATGTGAAGACAAGTATTGCCCCTAGCTTGTGGAATTTTAGAAGCATTTCCATGGAAAAATAGATTCCACAACAAACATTAACACCGGTAATGAGTTATGAATGAAAAACGAAGCATGATCAGTCGATCACAATAAAATAGTTTGCACATTCTAGAAAGCGTATGTGATCCATCAAACATCTGGTTAATAAAGCCATAAAAGTGACCCTTGAAGACAGTGGAAAGTACCTTGCTGTTGGAAATGGAACAGAGCTCCCAACTGGGAGTGTTGATCCCATGTTTCCCATCTGTCTCAAAGGCAAAAATAAAATGAGTATTCGGACTCCATACAAACAATAAAAACAAAGACTTTCATATATTCTACCTGCTGCATGTATTTCAGTAGCTCATTATTTCCAGCAGCAGGTGTCATCATTCCAGGAAACTGGAAACCAACATTTGGCCAGTTTGGAGTGGGTAAGGTTGTACCATTTGCCCCTGGTGGTCGTGCATTTCCAGCAAAATTTGGCAAAACGCCACCTGATTTAGCTGCAGCAGCCATAAGAAGGGACTGCTGCTGTTGCAACATAGCAATTTGCTGTTGGTGAATAGCAAATGGCGACACCATATTGGACTGCAAAGCAAACAAAAAGTAGTAGTTTAGCAGGCACTAGGCAGTAAAGTAATTCACAAATGCTGTCAGTTGGTCAACCATTTGTTCATTAATATAGAATTTAGATATCAACCGTTAACCACAAACTTTACTCCATGTATAACCACACTACCACAGAAACAAGACTTCTTCAAATGATAAAGCCACTCGGAAATTTACCTTATCAAAAAGGCTCATAATATCAGTTTTAGCATCTTTTTGAGGCTTTTCTGACACTGCAGAAACTACAGAAGGGGAGTCTTGAAACAGATCTTCAATACCAGAAGAAGAATGCGTCTTCTTAGCATCTGGTTCTGTAGAGCCAGTTTTATCAGCTACTGAACCTTCAGCAGCCGCTGCAAAGGGTCAAGAGCCAGGATTAACAATAAATGTAAGGTCTCACCGAAAGTAAAAACAATCTTGTTCAAATGAGGCAAACAAAGACATACATTGGAAACCTGCCCATGCATTGTCATCAGCAGAGGCAGCCTCTGAGCTATTTACACTAGGACCATCCATTGAAAGCATGTTGAAGAGATCAGTAGCAAAATCAACTTTCGGGGCAGAGACAGCTGGACTACATTCTACTGCCTGCTTTGTTGATTCAGAAGACGCCACTATTGGCTGTGACTTCTTCTCAGTGATCTGTTGAGCCCTTGGCGGTGGAGTAACCTATATGCAAGCTAATTAGGCAAGGCTCGCCACACATAATGAAGGACTATCATCACAAACTAACATGCAATGCAACAAACAAGGAACACAAACAATGAAAGATCATATTCAACATACTGGTTCAGGTCCTTTGGGGGGTACAGGTATACTAATTCTCGTAGTAGCAGGAATGTTGTGCCTTGTACGATGTTCTTGAAAGTTTTTTTTCCTTTCCTCAGATGAATTTTCAGAATTGCAACCATGGTCATGTCCACTCCTATCCTCAGGTATCTGCCGCTCCACAGAAGCCTTGTCTTCCAGAGCTCTAGCAGGTGACTTTGTGTTGTCTTTAGGAACCCATCTTTTATCTTCATACCTACATTAAAACATTATAGAACTTTTCCACTTAAGGCTGAACAATTAGAATAAGACAGCAGAAATTTATTGTGTTTTGCCAAGGTGAATAGGGTAATAGAAGGTACAAAAACATACTTAGCACGAATGAAATTCTCAATCCCAACTCTATCATAATTAGGGGGTAGCTCTGCTTCCCAATAGCTATTTGACTTCTCATTCCCCATTGCTGCATATGGGAATCATACTATCAACAACACTATTTTTCCTAATCTTGGACCGTCATTGAACAAAAGAGTTGAGCTCATGTATTCACGAGAAGCTTACACTGAATAAATGCAACCTGTTCAGGAAGCCATGTGTCCAGGGTGGCAGATCTCACCTGTGAAAGAAACCATTGATAAAGATGCATAAAATTGCTTTTAAGGGACCCAACTAATAGACAAATTTCCCAATGTTATTGTGCATATTCCAGTCTCCTATAAAAGCACATCAATGCACAAACTATCACCTTCGTTATGTGGACTCCAAGACTTCTGTGGATTCCAGAACATTGCATGCATATGAAGATGCCTAGATTAACACTAGCCCACCGTGGACCCCTGCATGAAAAACGAGTCAATGCCAGACTCAAAAATCAAAATAGATAGCAGTTATTTTCAAACAATAGCATGTAGCTACGTCACGGGTAAGGAACTGATATCATTGTTTTCTAATCTTGTTTCTTCCATATATAATATTTGCATAATTTCGCTATTGATTTCGTCAATTTTAAAAGTTCCCAGAAACATACTTGCATTTGCAGTCAGCACATTCCCTGTTCTCTGGCAATTTAAGAAGCCCTTCCAGTATCTGAGGATGACCAAAAAAAAAAAACAGAGTCCATTTGTCAAATGTACATAAATTAAAGGCCGCTACAGGCTATGGAGAAAGAATGGCAAGTTGGCAACATGTAAATTATGTTTCTTAAAGGAGGCGGGGGCCTTCAATCATGGCCAACCAATCAGAAGGGCCAAGGCCTCCAATATTATATATCCCAAGGCCAAAAACAGGCATGAGAAAAGAACAACAAAAGGTAACTACCAAAATAGAACCGAACCAACAATTTGTGCAACAACCAAAAGCAACAATAAATGAAAATCTTTCTTTACTTTCTGTTTTTTTTTCTTTCTATTGTTTGCGAAGGTCCTCTGGAAATTAGTTAGGAATTTGCAGAAAAAAGACTGTTCAAGAGTCAAAGTCCTTCGCAGATGCATCAAATTCAGAACCAGACTACAGAACTGGACTATGGCATCCATAATAGCCTGACTTCCTCACCAGCATATAGCAACTTAGGGTCCTACACGACCTAAACTACCAGCTAAGTTTTTGAATACTTCATTTGTTTATGCTAACTCACTCTTTTTTCTATACCCTCTGAGAGCATCCAAATAGCATTCCTTGATTCAGAAAGAAGTGAAGCGCAGAGATTCAAACTACCGGAGAAGAGTAACTGATAGCATTTACGGTAGGCAATAGAATCAATAGATGGGCAGTGGTGATAATCATGCAAAGGCTACAACAGCAGTAAAGGAAGAAGGCACGGGCATAACTTTTTGTCACAAAGGAAAGGATGGGAGACTAAGAGAGAACGTGTCCAACAAATGTTGTGAATACGCCTCCATGACATCAGCATGATAACGCATCAAGAATAGCATTTTCTGACTCCGTGGTGAAGTTTCCAGAGGAAAATTCTCTTGTTAACAACCGGATGACGCCCAATTTTAAAGAACCAAGAGAACGCAAGTCAAGTGAGAACACTTAACCATGGACTAGACCAATTAATCTTTGGTATTCACCATACCCAAAGAATGAAATCTTATGGTCTCAGCGTTGTAGCATTTAATTTCCATGTGAATCGCAAAGAAAGGAAGACTCTCTGAAACAACCAAGCTCCAACCAAGAAACTAAATGCCAGGTATGTTGACAGATCAACACTTGGAGTAGAAGTACGACCTCTTGAACCTAAAGAACAGAAGAGTTCTCAACATCAAATGACTGCACACTTCAAATACACATACATCAAGTAAGCCTTGTCAGTAAACAAACCTCGTTCGCAAGGCTTCAGTCTGACAATCGGATAACCAAATTTGGTTTCCCTTCATTTTATGGAGCATAAAGAAATTTTCAACAGGCAGCAAGTCAGACTAATGGGGACCACAAGGCCCAAGATCACCCACACCTTCATGAAACGAGATGGAAGAAGTGATCATTATTTTCCCTCTCTTCCTTTCTTGTGTTCATTTATGATGGCCTTTCGGCAACACAGACTCTGTGCCACGTAAAGAAGGGACCCACAACTGTTTGATCTATCAATTGTCTAGACACTTACTGAAAAAAAGTAGTTTCAATAACTTTAAATGTATGAAAAGTGGGAAGGTTATTAGACATTCAGGTCAAGATGTTTAAGAGTATTATTTTATCCCAAAAAAAAAATGCTTCCAACAATTAGTGATGTTCCACAAATTGCAAGTAACCATTTACTTAAGCACAGAAAAAGACACCAAAACATTGAACTGAAGCCCAAAAACATCTGCAACCATAATCATTGTCCACAAATTTCAGAGTCTCTGTTTTTGACATCAGTCACTCATGTCAGAATGCAAATCCATGTTCACAACTGAGATTCGACAACAACTAAATGTGTAGAACATAGAAAATAATGAATTTTATATTGGAACCTACATATCATGTGACTCCATAACTGATTAACAAAAAGGGATACCAGTCTATCTTCTCCTATGAGTCTATGACATCTATGGCATCAGCGATGTGAATATTAGGCTAAATTCAAAAAGTCACATACCGAAAATAAACCTAAAAACTTCTTTTTTTCAAGTAGATCAAATTCCACAAAGAAAGGCAATAAGGGAATCCCGAATACAGAAAGCCGGAAAAATAAAAAGGCCCTATACTCCAAGAAGTGGGCAAATAGTCCAACCTGAGATTAGTCTCTAAACTCACAGCTATGCAAAATGCTAACAAAAGACTTGTAATCCTAGACATTGGACTTTTGTGCCAGTTTTGTGCCAGCAAAATGACGTCGCCGCTTCGGTGTCTCTCTCCAAGAAACCACGTCAAACATAACGGAATCGTCATCAAATCATTCTCTTTTGCTTTCCATACCTAGGACCACACCAACAAAAAATCTCCCCTTGGGAGGCACACACCACAAAGAAAGCAACCTTTGCCCAACACACCCCTCAAAGAGCTACCTTTGCCCAACACAACACACCACACAAACAGCCTGCCCAAAAAGCAAGGGTTAGATTGAATCCTCACCCAACCACTGAGCATAACATATAATTTCTCTATATTTGCCAACCCTGTCTCTTTCCAAGTCTCTACGACACTACATATCCCAGCCCAAGTGCTCCTCATCTAATCACTGGTAATTTGCCAATGAATCACCCTCATCAATGACAAGGAACGAAACTCTCCACTGCAAAAACATGTACTACCTCAGTCCCAAAAAGATTGTCCGATCCGTAAAACGAGAACTTAAACATAATGCATTTTGTGAAGCTTCAGACTTTTATTTCCAGCAAGTTAATCAAAATGTAAGAGTTCATTAACTTATGGAGAAAAAGTTTGAATTGTCTTTCACAAAAATGCATTCTCTTTAAGTTCTCGTTTTACAAACCGGACAATCTAACTAAAATCCCAAAAAAGAAACCATTTTGAAATCAACACTTAATCAGGATTATTCAAAGAAAAAAAAACAGCTGTTCCACTTCCACCAATTCCATAAAATCTCAAATCCGGTAAACTCCGCATCAAAGTGAAAACACTCAACCACATCTTATTTCCTTTTGTGTGGCTTATACTTGCAAATCTGATCTGATCATGGATTTACAAACAATAGATAGCTTGTATTAAAGAAGAAAGCTTTTAACCTAACTTGCACTAAACACACCACATGAGATCCAACCCTTCTCTCTGCGCATGGTCCCCAATTAGTTTTCTCTCCAATTACTACTCTCATTTCTCTATATATCTCTCCCCACTCATTACACAAAAATCCCAAACCAAACAAAACAGGGCCTAGATACCTTTTTATTAAAGAAGAAATCTTTGAACCTAACTAGCACCAAACACACCCTAATTCGAATCCCCAATAAACCCACACTTGAATCCCTAAATCAACACCAACCAAACATGAGATCCCATTAAGGCATCGGATCAGCCAATACCCAATTGAAAAAAAAAATCATAATTTCGAGATTAACACCGACCCACCAGAGATAAGGTCCGATAAATTTCAGATCAAATACATGAGAGACGTAAAGATTGAAGAAATGACGATGTTGTTAGGAGTTAAAGGTGGGACCTTTCTGTGTTTGGCATTGAGCTCTTTGCTGACTCCGGCCTTCTCGTTCATGGTTATTGATGCGCGCCCTAATTTGGATTGAATCGATGTCCAATTGGAAATCTCTCTGGTGAGACGAGAGGGAAAGATGAAAGATTTTTTTCTTTGGGCTCTCTCCTGCCTCTCTCTCTCTGAACCGTCTGATTAAATGACGAGCGTGTTCTGGGGGGAGAGAGAGAGAGAGAATGGAATTGCTTCTTCTTGACTTTTTTTGCTCGCACGTTGAAACTTTTGGTTTTAGAGAACAAAAACTATTGAAAGGGGTCCACGCGTAATTTTGGAGTTCAAGTGGGAGGTTGGATTTGGCTTATTTGTAATGTTGGTCGTCAAAGTATGGATAGAGTGTCAGTTTAGTTCTCAGTAATTTGGAAGTATCATTTTCGTCCCATGTTTAAGATGTATATGTTCCTTGATAAAAGAAAGAGATGCTATGTATGAATCATCTAAGGTGGAACGCTCCCCTACCGATGTAATTTATCGCCATACTCACTCTGTCAAGAAAGAGCGTCAACGCATGGGTTTTTTCAGAAAATGTACGTCACATAATTTAACATTTGAAAAGGAAAAGTACAATTGGATACCTCGATGTTTGAAATATGGGTATAACAAAATAACTAATACTGTCCAAAATGACCGTGAAACAAAGAGGTGCCTTGAACATGTTCTCCACATAGCTACATCTTAAGAAAATAATAATAATAATTCGAGTACTAACTTCGTTAATTTGCAATTAATCGAAAATTGCCACATAATTTAATGTGCAAATTTAACTAGAAATTTCATCGGCCAAGATTCACTCACTAACACGTAATTGGTTTCCTGCTTTCTTCTTCCCCGCATTCTTTAAAATATTCTGTAAGTGATCATTATAATTGTCCATATACAAATCGTGTTTCGTTCGACTTTTTATACATGCATCGAAACTACTTATTACCTTCTCTATTAGACCTATTTTATATAACCCGACTTTTATTTGGCATTTTACAAATCTAGAAACTTCTGATTTTGTTCTTCATTAGGATTTATATCTCTTAAAAACACAACATGTACCTTAGTTGAGAATTGTATATAAGCATGCCTTGATCTTTTGTGAAAGCGTCGTTGTATCATACTTTTCACAAATAATGAAGCGAATTGATGGGAATACCAAACTACTGATAATTAGATAGCTAGTACGGATCAAAAAAAGATAGCTAGTACCAATTCAAAATTTGGAAATCCAGGAAAATGTGTTATCTATAAATTTTTTCATGTTGTTAGAGGCATTGGTAATTCACATTCTTCCGATAAAGTATCTTTCCCTTTTCACTATGACCCTTGATTATTCAAAAATAATCTCACAATAGCCGTTAAATTTCTCTATAAACACTGTGCTTCGTTGCGAATTTTATAGAGACATTGAAACTTCTAATTACGTATCTCGATTTAAAAAAGCTCTAACAAACAATTTTATCTTGGGGAATAGTACTTTTTATTTATTGAGTGAAATAAATACCAACTATTAAAAGTTAAAGTTTAGATAAATTTGTTTTATTTATTTCGCTAGCTGCTGAATTGGTCACCTTTTTTGGCATTGATAATTTATATTCTCGCATTCAATGATCTTAGTCGTTCAACTATGACCGTTGATTGTTTGACAATAATATGTCAACTCATTATTAGATTTCCTTGTAGTAATTGTCCGTCGTGTGAAAAATTGATGATAAACCTATGAGCGATATGGTTAGCGTGCTACACACGTGCATAACTACATGTATCATATTAGGCGTTCAATTCAATAAGTATAACAAATCAAATTTGAAGTTTGAACAAAACATGGTTTCTAGTATTCTTCTCGTAGTCATTAGATTAGTGACCGTTGGTATTAATTGATAATTCATCTTGTCTCAATCAATGATTAATTAATCAAATATTTCTCCATTCAGAAAATATTATGACAGATCAAATTAAGTTATCCTGAATAGATGTAGTGTCCTCATGCCCCAGTTGAAATGACGATGATGGCCCAACGATTAATGTGGTTCGCACGTGCGTAGCAGGTGCAAAGCAAATTACTAGCATCTTATATGTTCAATTTGGTAAATTGTAATAACTCCAAATTTTAAAGATGAAACAAATATGTTTTCTATAATTTTCAAGTAGACGTTAGATTAGAGACCGTTGGAATTAATTGATTACAACGCATTCATCGTTCATATTATTTCCTTAAGTTATCTTAATTTTTGAATTATTACCGTTGATTATTCAAAATTAATCTGCCAACGCTCGGTCACTAAATTTCTCTATATAAAGTGTGCTTCTTCTCTATTTTTTTACAACTATTGAAACTTCGGACTACATTCTCCATTTAAATGTTCCAGGTGAAGTCTATCCTTGAGTAGGTATAGTATTTTGCATGCTCTGGTTGATCAAAAGTACTTATTTTTTCTTATACAAAATCTCTTGAAAGGATATAATCTAAAATGTGGTCTTAAAATTTTGTACATCAGTTTTATCCATTTTCAAGTCTATCCTTAAGTCCTTTATTTGTTGTCAACTTGTCGTATGAATCCTCACAAAAGCAATTTGAATCTAAAAGGCTGCAGTTGTTGGTATTCTTTTGGGAGGCACAAAGCTACACAAAAGTAGAGAAATGGAGGTGGTTGTTCATGGACAAGGTGCCACAATGTTTAGTGATGAAGAATTGAGAGGCATTACTAATATCGAAAGAGGGCCGAATCATATAGAAGTCATGTACCTAGGCAGAAGCAGCGACTATGGTGAACTTCCTGGGAAGTTCAAGATTTTCCCTCATGGGAAGCTCGAGATTAAGTGTGAATGTTTTCCTACCTTTCGCCAAGGCAAGTCTATAATCGTCTCTTTCAATCTTTCTGCTTTGCAATAGAGGGGGGGAGGGGGAAGGCAATGTAACTTCCCTTTCTGTATCAGAATAGATAGCCGCGACCTTCATATGAAATTTCCTTTACACGCAAAACGCTGCTTTCTTTTTTCAGTATATTTCCTTCTTTGTTTGACAATATTACTCTAATAGCGTTCACTTGTTCTCCAACGGATTGGTAACATTATATTTGGTATTTGTTCTGATGAACACTTGCACGATTTATATTCAGATAAGTTGTCCCCTCGTTCTTTCGTAAGGCATTACGAGAGTGAAGAGTAGAGCAATTGGAAGAACCAGATCTGTGTTCTCACTGAGAAAGACAAGAGGATTCCTTTGCTAAATACACCTCTCCTGAAGTACTACTACCATAGAGAGAGACCAGAAGAGGTAAAGGGGACCCTCAGGCCAAGGCAAGCTATTCATCGCGACGAGTTTGTACTCTGCTCCCAATGCGGGAAAGATCGTCATTTCCGCCTCAGGACAGCGGAGGAGTGTCGTGCATTCCACGATGCTTTGGCCAAAGTGAACTGGACGTGTTCCGACACTCCGTATGTAAAGTAAACTCTTTTCCTATGCCCTGCGGTTCTTGTTTAGATCTAATGAATCATTTCATACTCGAAGTTTACGTTTCAAATTCGGGAACTTCTTTTGGTTTCAGGATAACTTGTGAAGATCCGGAGGAGAGACAAAGTCGCAAGGTTCGTCGCGGGTGCCCTGAATCTGCTAGATGCAGCGGTTGCATGTCATGTGTTTGTGTTGGCTGTGGCATGTGCAGGTTCAAAGGTTGCCTCTGTCGCACATGTGTTCGACAACATTGGGCAGTAGACTTTAGAATCGTCCTAGGATTTGTTTGGTTGATGGTTATTGGGGAGTTCGGAAAAACTTTCAGATTCTCTGAGCCTCCAATGCTACAGTTACATTCCTTGTATTTTCATTCTACTTCTTGTTGTCTAATAAATGAGGTATTTGGTGTTCAGGCCAAAGAATTTTCCAACTTTGCTTTCCTCAGTGAAATTGATCGACAGTGTCTTAGGATTAACGGATATTTTCATGGCATTCGATGAATAAAGGGCCGCTTCTTTCACGACGTTTGGCATAGTTATCGGAAGGGCAAGCTTAGGAATTTTACTACCTTTGAGCTTGCCTCACGGGAGGGGAAGGGCTTTGCCTAGAGTTGGGCAGGGTTTGACTCCTCTCCAAGGTGGTACCAAGATTTACCCCACAGGGCGGGGCGGGCGGTAGTTTGCTTTGGGTCACCCGGAGGTTTATGCCCTATGGGTGGGTCCAATTAATGGTCCTACTGTAGGGTGGTTCCTTCGTCACAAAAAAACAAAAGAAAAAAAAACTTCAAAAAAATAAATAATTTGAATCCAACAAGATAAAACTTTAAAATCATACATATCACTAAATTTAAGACAATCAATTGAAGATCACTCTTCTTGCATTTTTAGCCGCAAAAGTTCTAATTAGTGTCGTACAAATTAAAAATAAATAAATTATATTCTACTCATTTGACATGCTCATTTTGATTTTATATAATATTATATGCCTATATTCAGTGAATGCTACACAACTTTTTAGGGGCCCCTCATTTAAGCAAAACTTTTGGGGCCCAAAGCGAACGCCTTACTCAGGGCCGGCACTAACAAGAGAGGGGGAATGAGTCATGACAAATGAACCGACACTGACAAGAGAGGGAGAGAGAATGACAAATGAACTTTTGTTTCAAGCCTCAAAATTTGCCTTACGAAATGTGGTACCTCAGAACCTATGTATTGTCTTTCTTCTGTTTTCTGGCATCATGATTGGCGGTGTTTGACTTGACTTGGTTTTAGTCTCATCTCAGATCAGTTAACATGTCATCACTAATTAGCACGTCGATGCGATGGAATTTCTCTGCCAATTGCTTAAACAAGGTAACAACAACCAAATCATTGACCTTGGATTAAACACCAACCAAATCATTCAAGTGATCCAACGAAGCCCCATGTTCTTAGCCCACTAATAATTAATGTAAAGAGAATAACAGAGGATTATGACAAAACCCACTTGAGATAGCCAACAGAGAGATTGTGTTTTTACTCCGTCTCTTAATTGTTCCATCTTTAGGAGTCATGGAGATCTTCAGCAACAAATGCTTTTTGATCATTCTGCTTCTCTTCGTATCTGGTGCAGTACAAATCAAGGCAGAATATTGTACCTGCCAGGACTACAACAGCCCGTGCTATTACCAGCAGATTCAGTGCCCAGCAGAGTGCCCGAGTCAATCGCCATCTGACCCAAACGCTAAAGTTTGCTATATCAACTGTCATTCACCTATTTGTCAAGCTGAGTGCAAAAGTAAGATATCTACGATATAGACAGTGTCTGGTATTTGATTCGCGATGGTTTACCAATTTTTGTGTACCCCTTGATTGTGCGTAAAAACTTAACACCCTTGTGTTTTATTCTTTTCAGCTAGGAAACCAAATTGCGATACCCCTGGAGCAGCGTGCTTGGACCCGCGGTTCATTGGTGCAGATGGCACTGTGTTCTATTTCCATGGCAAAAGAAATGAGCATTTCACCTTGGTTTCAGATCTCAATCTCCAAATCAACGCTCGCTTTATTGGACTAAGGCCACCAGGTAGACCTAGGGACAACACGTGGATTCAAGCACTAGGAATCCTTTTCGGCTCTCACAGTTTCTCTGTTGAGGCTAACAAAGCAGCAACATGGGAAGACGAAATCGACCACCTAAATTTTACATACAATGGCAAAGAGCAAGCCATACCCGAAACATACCCATCTTTGTGGGTATCCGCACAAAACGACCTAAAAGTAGAAAGGACATCGAGCAAAAACAGTGTTTTAGTTACTTTACCTAAAGTTGCGGAAATTTCAATCAATGCGGTGCCAGTGACCAAGGAAGATGACAGAATCCATAACTACCAGATACCTTCGGATGACTGCTTTGCTCACTTAGAGGTGCAATTCAAATTCTACGGTCTTTCCCCGAAGGTTGAAGGTGTGCTTGGCCGGACTTACCAGCCAGACTTTAAGAATCCTGCAAAGCCTGGTGTCACAATGCCGGTGGTGGGAGGTGAAAACAAATATAGGACCACATCGCTTCTATCTGCAGATTGTGGTTCTTGTGTGTTTTCTCCAATTGGGGTTCACAGCAAGGATGAATCACTGGCTATGGATGTGGTGCAGAATGTGGAATTGTTTGCCGGAAATGAGTAGCCTACTTCGTAATTTTGTTGCAAAAAAAATAAAAAATTCTCCTGGAATTTTGGAGTTTTTTTCTGGATCATTTACGAAATGTTGCCTTTTGTAGTCCTGAAGTTCTGCTATTTCAGTTGCATTGGCGTTGAAAGTGGGAATAATGTAACTTCAATTTTTTTGGATGGGTAATCAACACAATTATGAATTCCCGAATCTGGTCTCCACCAACTGCGGAAATATCACGGTACAAAACTAATTAGAAGAAGCATAAGAATTTCGTGCTGGAAATATGAAGAACAAGCAAAATTGATTTGTATTGCACTTCACTTTTGGAAGGAAACCGATTTTTTTGCAGTTTATTAACCTTGAATTGTCTGAATCTTGACACACACTTTTTGTAAGTGTCCTTGTGTTTGTTCTTTCTACCACCTATCGATTTGAGAAGTCGACACCCGTCTTTCATCGACACAAAATCCCCATGACGTGTAGCTGAGTCCAGAATCGCTAAAATGTGGCATAAACACCTACCCAAATAGCTGAAATATGTCAAAAAGGAAACTCTACTGAAATATAGATGGACCACAGAAAATCACAAAAAATAGACCAAAAAAGGAAAAGAGAGATGAAACTTCTGGGTGGCCTTACCTCAAATATGGAGAGCTAAATGCCTGTTAATTATATAGATGCAATGGACTGAAATGGGGTATGGTTGCGGAAGCAGACACCCAAGTCTCCTGTTTTTTTACAAAAATTTTGGAACCTCAACTTATTAATGCTTTATTTAGTTTTTCAACTGATGAACTCAAAATTTATAATGATAATGCCACGGCACTAGGTGGGGGTATCTATTTTTCGTCGGCGGTCTGGTGCACCCCTACTATACAAAGACTACATTTTTTAGCCCTACGAATTAGGAAAGAAGAAATTAATTAGCCATCCTATTTGCCCTACTTATTTAGGTACCCATCCTACTAGGTTTGAATACTTAAGTCAACATCCTGAAATTTAAATAATACCTAAAACACCCTTAATCATGACAAATACAGAAATCATGAAAAATACAGGAATTATGACAAAGTCATCCGAAATCATGACAACCTTAAACTAACTTTTTAAGTTAGTTCTACATCCTGAATTTCTACATCCCGAATTTCTTCACCTATATAGTAAAGAATTTTAGGACTTTAAACTAATTTTTTAAGTTAGTTCTACATCCTGAATTTCTTCACCTATATAGTAAAGAAATTAAGGACCTTAAACTAACTTTTTAAGTTAGTTCTACATCCCAAATTTCTTCACCTATATAGTAAGAAATTTTAGGACCTTAAACTAACTTTTTAAGTTAGTTCTACCTCCCAAATTTCTTTACCTCTATAGTAAGGAATTTTAGGACCTTAAACTAACTTTTTAAGTTAGTTCTACATCCCAAATTTCTTTACCTATATAGTGAAGAAATTTAGGACCTTAAACTAACTTTTTAAATTAGTTCTACATCCCGAATTTCTTCACCTATATAGTAAGGAATTTTAGGACCTTAAACTAACTTTTTAAGTTAGTTTTACATCCCGGATGATTTTGTCGTGATTCTGGATGATTTTGTCGTGATTGCCGCTGCACAGACCAAATTAACAAAGTCAATATTCCTTATTTAATTTGGTCCACGCAGCGGCTCTATTAAAATGTAAAAAATTATTAAGGGCAAAATGGGTATTATTTAAATTTCAGGATGAAACATAAGTTTTCAAACCTACAAGGATTAGGACTTCAGTATCATGTAGAATAGGACCCCTATTTAAGTTCTCCATTAGGAAATGGCAATGGAGTGGGTGGTTTTATGAATCATGTGTTTACATTTTTGTCCTTAGAGTTATTGATGGCATATGTAAAACGAATGTAATCTTTTGTCCTTTCTATGTCCAACTAGGGAAGTGAAAAGTTCGTCCGCACCAAAAAGGGGTCTCCCTCTATAGATTAGAATAGAATAATAGATAACAAGGAATGAGAACTGGATTAATTTGAAAATGTGTTACTTTTTTAACAATCCTCAAAATTTCCTATAAGAAATGGGGTGCCTCAGGTCAAAACCCATGTATTGTCCTCGATCCTTTTGTTTTCTGGCATCTTGGTTGGCAGTGTTTGACTTACCTTGGTTTTACTCAGATCAGTTAACATGTGATCACTACTCAACACGTCTATGGGATAGAATGTCAGACTGCCAATTGTTTAAACAAGGAAACAACCACCAAGCATTGATCTTGGACTAAAAACCAAGCAAATCATTCAAGTGATCGATCCAACTAAGCCCCATGTTCTTAGCCCACAATAACTGACCAGACGCTGAGGACAAAACCAGGTTGAGATAGCCTATAAAAACCAACAAAAGATGGTGTTTTTACGCCAGTTGTTCTGCCTTGGGGAGTCATGGAGATCATAAGCAACAATTGCTTTTTGATCATTCTGCTTCTCTTTGTATCTGGTGCAGTACAAATCAAGGCAGATTATACTACCTGCACAAACTACAAAAGCCCGTGCTATTACCAGCAGCTTAAATGCCCAGGGGAATGCCCGAGTATATATCCGGCTGACCCACGCCCTAAGGTTTGCTATCTCAACTGCGATTCGCGTATCTGCCAACCTGAGTGCAAAAGTAAGATATCTACAAATATAGACAGTGTCTGGTATTTCATTCGCGTTTGTTTTCACAGTGTACCGTTCGTTAAAACTAACACCCTTATTTTTTATTCTTTTCAGATAAGAAACCAAATTGCAATACCCCTGGAGCAGCGTGCTTGGACCCGCGGTTCATTGGTGCAGATGGCACTGTTTTCTATTTCCATGGCAAAAGAAACAAGCATTTCACCTTGGTTTCAGATCTCAATCTCCAAATGAACGCTCGCTTTATTGGACTAAGGCCAGCGGGTAGACCTAGGGACAGCACGTGGATTCAAGCACTAGGAATCCTTTTCGGCTCTTGCAGTTTCTCTGTTGAGGCTATCAAAGCAGAAACATGGGAAGACGAAATCGACCACCTAAAATTCTCATACAATGGCAAAGAGCTAGTCATACCCGAAACCTACCCATCTTTGTGGGTATCTGCACAAAACGACCTAAAAGTAGAAAGAACATCGAGGAAAAACAGTGTTTTAGTTACTCTACCTGAAGTTGCAGAAATTTCAGTCAATGTGGTGCCAGTGACCAAGGAAGATGACAGAATCCATAACTACCAAATACCTTCGGACGACTGCTTTGCTCACTTAGAGGTGCAATTCAAATTCTACGGTCTTTCCACGAAGGTTGAAGGTGTGCTTGGTCGCACTTACCAGCCAGACTTTAAGAATCCAGCAAAGCCTGGTGTTGCAATGCCGGTGGTGGGAGGTGAAAACAAATATAGGACCACGTCGCTTTTGTCTGCAGATTGTGATTCTTGTGTGTTTTCTCCAGTTGGGTTTCACAGCCAGGATGAATCGCTGGCTAGGGATGTGGTGCAGATTGTGGAATTGTTTGCAGGAAATGAGTAGCCTACTTCGTTATCTTCTCGTAGAATTTTTCGGGTGGTTCTTCTGGATTATTTATTGAATGCTGCTTTGAATGGACAAAGGAGTGGTGTGTTGTATGAGTCATCCTAATGTGATGCAATTTAAATTTTCTTGGAAGCTGGAACAATGTAGCTTTTAATGTTTTCAGATGGTTGATCAATGGACATATTATTTTCATGGTACTCAAATAATTAGAAGCAGAAGAATTTTTTGCTGGTTTTATTAGCCACAAGATTAGGTTTTATGTTAGGGTAAAGGGTTCATAATTCTCTTCTGTTAAGGTGCCTCTCTCAATCTTGCCTTATGCGATTCTTGGCAAATACCTCCTAGGGGTACATACTGTACATCATAGTTGTAGATAATAATCTTTTGTAATCAGAAGGTATGCCTTCCTTGTCTCTTGTTTTGGTTGTACATTGTGGGCTCCCGCGCCCGCGGTGCTATTTTAGACAGAGTCGCCACCCGAATTTTTGAGATGGATGATCCGAGGAACCGAGGGGTTTTGTTTTGAAAAGAAAGGCCTTTTGGTCTAGCGAAACTGTTTGAGATTTTGGATTCGGGAGCCAGGTTACGAGCGGGGAAGGTTTTGTTGAAAAGCACCCCGCTCGCCCAGTGAAAACCGGTCTCTACTAAGCATTTTAAATGTGGGGATTAATACCATTCGGAAAACCTCAAAAACACATAAAGGGAAAGGGGAACAAGATAAATCATAACACGTTGCCGTGCTAGTGGTGCTTGCTGTACAGAGATGATAAAGATGGCATGATGATAATATGAACAAGAAAGATATACAAACGGACTGTCTGAATCACTATCCTCCGTCAGGCGGCATATCGGTTTATAACGCGCGGCTTACCGAAATGCCGTGCGTGGTTCCGATCTTGATACCAAACTTTTATTGTTTTGTAAAGCTTCGCACGGTGTACCCATTACATCGCACAGTGTTATTTTAAAATTTCAGACAACTCACAGCCGTCAGATCATCTCAGATCTGCACCATTCCTTCAAGCCATGGAAAGAAAACCATTTTTGATACGTTTGCCTGTTTTGAAAAGATCTATGGGGTTTAAGACATGGCTTGTAGATATGGTCTCATTTTGGGACTGCTATTTGGTATACAGAAAAGATCCAACAACAGACGATCGTGATCCAGACAGCTTGAACAAGAAAACAATATTATTTTGTTATACCGTGCGTGCAGGCTTACTACGCCGTGCGACGCTTCAAAGAGCCGCGCGGCGTAGCACACCTTTGCACAGAACACTGATTTTGTTTTGTAAAAGAGGTTTTGGGTCAGATCCTAACCAAAAGGGTTAAGACTGAAAACAGAAAGGTCCCCTCAGGGCCAGGACAGAGCCTAGCCCAAGGAAACTTGATTTATACCTTTTGATCGAAGCTTGGATGTGCTTGAAGATGGAGGAATGGAGGTTGATTCGGACTGAGTTTTGAGAGACTTGTGAGCAAATGGGTGTAGAGAGAAAGAGAGATCAAGTGGGTTGATGTAGAGAGAGAAAGAGGTGTATGTAGTGGTGATGGATGTAAGGAGTTGTAGAGAGAGAACCAAGGGGGATTTTTAGAGAGAGAGAGAGAGTCTAGAAAATGGCAGAGTAATTTTACTTGGAGTTGAAGGGGTGTATTTATAGGCAAGAGCCTTGGATTTTGAATTTCAAAAGTTGGAGGCATTTTCTGGGCGGGCCAGAAGTGTGCTTTCGGCTGAGCCGTATTGCAGCTGTGGCTCAAATAGGCGTGACCGACAGCTTTCTGAGCCAGTCAGAACTTTATCCAAAATGCCGTGCGGTTAACCTCATGACTGCGTGCGGCGTATTAAATTTCGATACGCCGTGCGGTGTAGAAGTGTTGCGCACGGTACTTTAGGTTCGATCCAGGGCTTTTTTGGGCTTTCTCTGGGCTTCTGAGTTTTTTTTGGGTTTTTCTGGGCTGATGGTTGTTTTGGGCTGCGGATGCTGGAGGAATACTTCATTCAAGCTCACAAAGGCTTTGTTTCCTTTATTTCATCATCGGGGCGATCAAAGACCCTTCGAGGTCCGGATTGGGGTGTCTACAGTAGTCCCTCTTTAACGTAACTCGAATACCATTGTTTTGATACGAGTGACGCTTAAAGAATAGGCATCCCGATCCGTTTGCTCTAAAGTCTTTGAACAGAAACAAAAAACAAAATGCTTGAAAATGCAAGTAAATGATGATGGTGTTCGCGTTCGTGAAACTGCCTACGTACCCCATTTGTAGGGATCAGACCAACGTAGTTCAATTGGGACAATGCAAGTAAAGCGAGTCCCGGAGGACAAATTACGAAAGTAAACTTGAGAAGATTGAGTACCTGAAGTGCCGAGTGCTATGAAATTCCTTGAAACGAGTTCCTGAAGGACTAAAATGAGACAAGTCCCGGGAGACTAAATCGAGACAAGTCCTGGAGAACTAAATCGAGACGAGTCCCGGAAGACTAAAATGCGACGAGTCCCGGAGGACTAAAATGAGCTTGTTAATCGAGGCACGGCGTTTTAATGATTCAATGCTTAAATGGCTACAATATGTCAAACCCGAGGACAACATGTTTGGATGGCGTGGAGACTTGATTTATTTTATTTTTTTGAAAAGGTTGAATTTTGAATTTTGGAAATAATTTTAGCTTGAATTTGAATTGCTTGAAAAGAGACTTGAATTTGAAAAGCTTGAATTTTGAAGGAGACTTGAGTTTGAATTTTGAAAGGGATTTGAATTTGGATAGCTTGAATTTGAATAGAGACTTGAGCTTGAAAAGCTTTGAATTTTGGAAGAGACTTGAATTTTGAAAGAGACTTGAATTTGAATGGCTTGAATTTTGAAGAGACTTGAATTTTGAAAGAGACTTGAATTTGGATAGCTTGAATTTGAATAGAGACTTGAGCTTGAAAAGCTTGAATTTTGGAAGGGACTTGAATTTTGAAAAGCTTGAATTTTGAAAGAGACTTGAGCTTGAAAAGCTTGAATTTTGGAAGAGACTTGAATTTTGAAAAGCTTGAATTTTGAAAGAGACTTGAGCTTGAAAAGCTTGAATTTTGTAAGAGACTTGAATTTTGAAAAGTTTGAATTTTGAAAAGCTTGAATTTTGAAAGAGACTTGAATTTGAGAAGCTTGAATTTGAATAGAGACTTGAGTTTGAATAGCTTGAATTTTGAAAGAGACTTGAATTTTGAAGAGACTTGAATTTGAATAGCTTGAATTTTGAAGAGACTTGAATTTGAATAGCTTGAATTTTGAAAGAGACTTGAATTTTTGGAAGTGGCTTGATCTTGAAGAGCTTAAATTTGACGTTCGATTGAGGCAATACATGAATGATAATGCAAGTTGATATGTCAATGAATGTCACGTAAACATGCAAAATCAATGCAAGTATGACAAAAGTAAGTCCCGGAGGACAAAGTGCTAGACAAAGCGTAGTCCCTTTGGGCAAAGTGTAGTCCCAAATGACGAAGTGCAGATAGAGTGCGAGTCCCGGAGGACGAAGTGCTAGACAGAGTGAAGTCCCAGAGGATAAGGTGTGAGACAAAGTGCAGTCCCAGAGGACAAACCACTACTCGAGAGACTAAAAGTCTTCTAGGTCGGCTAGACTACAGGCTTAAAAGACCGTGGATTGATCTTGAAATTGACTCGTGAACAATCATTCGAGATTCGCCTATGACACATAACGACATTGATGGTGATATTCCTTGAAAAATAGGGGACGCGTTTGAGTACCCTATTTGCTTTACTGCCTTTGGCTAGTGGACCGGTATTCTCAAGAGCTTTGAATTTGGGTTGGATTCCGTGCCGGATTTGAAGTGGAGTTTGCCTTTGGCCAGGGTTTGAGTCTTGGATTTGCTTTTCCCGGTAGATAACATTGAGCCAATGTACCCCTGTGAGTAACGACCCCCAATCCTGGTGGTTTTGACAAGCAGTTGACCAAGCGCAGTCCAAGCTATGATTACAGCCTAACGAGCTTCTCTCAGGGGTGGTATTCTTCCATGCGTTGAAATGACTTCCACGAGTCGAGATTTGACCAAATCGAGATGACTCTTTTGACTTTTGGCGAAGGGGGTGGATTTTGACAAGACTACGTTGACGCAAATGAAGGAGAGAAAGACGAAGCGACTTTCGAATGGTGCCCCTGATAGGACGAAGAGTTTGACTATTTTGAAATGGTAGACACGCCCAGATTCTTGGAATTCTCCTTTTGGAATTTCAAAATTATTTTACTCTATCAATTGATTTTCATTCAAATCTTTCGATTTTGCTTTGTCAAAACACGAGAGTTTTTATCATGAACCGTGCCCCAGGTTGCTGACGATGACCCCAGTTTGAATTTTTGTTTTGAGCAATGCTTTGACTTTTCTCCATGTATTGATTTTCGATCATGCCTCTTAACGCCTAGGGTTCTTGCTATCAAGTTGCGCTTTCCAATCTGAAAGGACTTTTTGGGTTGTAACGTGGCCAGGGGTTTGGGCTTGACAAAGAAAGGATATTAGGCTCGAAGATTTTATTTTCTTTTGGGTTTTCAAAGCTAGCAGCTATCTTTGAATTGTAGGTGCCTTCTTTTCATTTTTCATTTGCTTTCTCATGCCTTCAATGCCTTTTAGTGTGTTTGACACTTTCATCATGTTGATGCTTTGAATCTCGATGTGTCTGGCACTTTCACTCTTTTGATATTTTGAATTTCAATGTTTCTTTTGGCACTTTTATTTTTCATTTCACCCCGATGCGGGGGATAGCTGACTAGCTGGGGTTCTTTTTCAAAGAATTTGATTGTGGCTCAAAGAGGCTATCAAAGGATATATCTTTATGCGTAGGATGAAAGAAACGATGGTCTTTCTTCATTTTAGATTGCGCAACCTAACAACTGAATCCTAGACGCTCCATTGAGAGGCTTTTGTTTGCATGCTCTAACTTTTGCCTAGGTCAGATTTCGAAGTTTTGACCTAGCGAGCCTTTTCAGAGTCACGACATTGCTTCTTAGAACGGCTATAGTATCGGGAGTTGGTCCTTGAAATTCTTCTTCTTGCCTGGGGTGAATGGTTCAATCAAAAATCATCTCGTGTTTTGAAGTGATTATCATGATTTTCAACTAATGGTGGAAAACAATTTCGAAATCCTGAGTTTATTACAGAGATGTGACGCTCAAAAGACAGCAATTGAACGACTAGGGGTTGACTCAAAAGACCATGACCGAACTTTGGGATTGACTTGAACGCTCGTGACCGGGCCTCAGGATGAGGCTGCCTACGTATCCTGTAAAGGAATCAGGTCACAACGTAGTTCAGGCCTACGAAACTGATTCTCTGTTTTTTTTTTTTTTTGACTCTTACAGACTTAAAATTGAGAACACACAGACACAACAGTGAAAGGATGAAAGACTTGAGTTACAAACTGACTCAAATATAAAGATGGTTATTTAGAGGACAAAGACTCAGAGCTTGGAAACTCCCAGACTCATGGAAGATCGGACCGTTGCATGGCTCTTGATGGTTTACCCTTATCTGGTGAAGAAGGCGGAGTTGATGCAAGGATTGCACTTGGACACGGGGTCTGGCTTTGGTTGAGGAGGTGCCTTAATGACCTTGTTGTCAATGAGATCTTGGATAGCATGGCGAAGGCGGATGCAGTCGTTTGTGTTATGGCCGGGTATTTGATGGAAGATGCAGAAGGTACCGGGGTTATGGGATGTTGAGAGCTTTTGAGGTAAAGGAGTTTGGGGGAGTGGCTTGATGAGGCCAATTTTGAGGAGCTTTTCATAAACCAGAGATTGAGGTTCAGAGAAATGGGAGAAGGCCCTTGGTTTGGTTCTGTGACTGAGTTGAGGGTTCACGGCGGTGCCCGGGGTGCTCCTAGCAGAAGCCTTACTTGCTTTGCAACTGTATAGCCTTTTGCTATCAACGGGACAAACCCTTTTGCCTTTGGGATTGATCTCATGTATTTCTCCCGAGACAAAACGCATGTCGGCACTAGTTTCGGACAGGGGTCCAATATCTTCCTTCGAGCGAGCCCTAGCATCATGAATTTCAGCTAGTTCCTTGAACATTTCTGAGAGCTTCACCTTTAGGGGTAAATGCCCTTCATCCATGTTTTCCTTAGCATTTTGCTTTAGATTTGGATCCGAGACTATGAAGGCGAGGAGACTATCCATTTTTTGTGTTAAAGCCCCTATTTGGAACATCTGCATATTCATTTTCTGGCCCATTTCCTCTACAGCCTTCCTCAACTCTTTAAGTTCCGTTTGCTCCGTTGTTAGTTCAAATTCCAATACTAAAATACTGGATTCATCGGGAATGGGTACAATTGGTTTAGGCAGGTGAGCAGTGATGATATAGTGAGTGGGGTCAAATATAGTGGAGCTAGTGTTGATGTGGTGGTTTGATAAGGTGCTTGATTCCTTTGGTGGTGGAAAGATGGTTTCGCTATCGATAAGGTCTTGAATTTTGTGACGGAGGCGGTGACACTTATCGGTAACATGGCCGGGCATTTGGTGAAAGGTGCAAAAGGTATTTGGGTCGTGGTAGGCTGGAAGCTTTTGGGGTAGAGGAGTTGGAAGGAGTGGCTTGATGAGACCGGCTTTGAGAAGTTGTTCATAGAGTATGGATAGGAGTGTGCTGAATTGGGTGAAGGTGCGGGTTAGTTTATCAGCTATCTGGTTTATTTCCAGGGGTTTGGCATTTGAGGAGTTATCGACGTGGAAGGTATTGCTGTTTCCAAAAAGGACTTCGCCATTGTCGGGATGGAGTCCCTGACCTTTTAAGACGGGTTCTTTCTTCTCGAGGGTACCATCCTTAAGGGCTTCTTCAACAGCCAATCCAGAATCGTAGAAGGTCTCAAAATCGGGAGACGACTGCGACAAAACCATGTAGGGAGCAAAGGCCCTGGGAAGGTTTTTAGTGATGATACGCATTTGCTCTTTGAGGTCTGGCTTATTGTGCATTTGGGCAGCCTTAGCTCTCCACCTTTTTACATAGTCAGCGAAACTCTCATTTTCGCCCATTTTGGTGTTCTCAAGTTCTCGGGTGGTCATTTTCAGCTCAACGTTGAAGTCGTATTGGGACACAAAAGTCATTCCAATGTCCTCCCACGTCTTTTTCTTCGAGGGTGCCAAGGAAAGGAACCATTGTAGAGCCGAGCCAGAAAGTGACTCGTGGAACAGTTGAGCCATGGCATCTTTTTCAACCCCTCGCATGGAAAGGGACCCAACATACCCTAACAGGTGGGCCTTTGGATCAGTAGTCCCATCGAATTTGGCAAAGTCCATCCCTTTGAACTTCTCAGGCAGTTTTGCATTGGGAAATAGACTTAAACAATCCATGTCTATTTCACCCCTCCCCATCCTTTCTGTTTCGAGGATAGATTCCTCGAGTTTGTTGACCTTGGCAATCAATTCTGCCACTTGGGGATCAACAATGGGCGTATCCCTGGCGAGCGATGATTCTGGATTTGGAGTAGATTTGGCTGGTAGGCGGTCACTGATTTCTTGCATTGATTCGAACATCATGGTCATGTTCTTTTGGACATCAGCGACAACTGACTTGAGCTGACCATCCATGTCCGCAATTGACTGCCTGAGTTGATCTTCTAGGTCAACCATAGCCTGCCTGATTTCTCCTATTTCATTCCTTTGACCCACCATTTCAGATATTGCGAACCCACCTTTGAGCCGGACGGTTCCAATTGGGTGAAATCCTTCTTCTTCTAACAGTAAAGCAAAAAGGCGGCTCAAATTCTACCCAAGAATCATGCCCAAGCAATGTCGTCGGTGTCGTCTACATCCTAAGACCTACCTCATCTCCAAATCTCACTTAGGTTATGATTGTACCAAGGGTTTCAGCAGCAACGGGTAAGTCGTGTCAGGCAGGTTAAATTCCGAATGTTTCGGAACCAGAGCCAATCTCCTTATCTTGACCATCCGAGACAAAGCAATAAGGTTGCCGAAACCTAGATACAAGCACATCCTAAGGCTAGATCCAGACCAGAGGGGCCGTTCGGGCACGGCGAACACCGGAGGTATCTCATACTCCATAAATTTAAGGTCTCTTAGACCCACAGAAAACGTTTTTTAAAAAGTTGTCTTGATCCTCAGAATTTCTTTTGACAATGTATCCTTTATAAACAACGAAGCTTAAGAGATGTCAAAACAAACTAAGTCTTCATCATTTTATTTTTTTTCAAAGGTTCAATCTCTGTTTTTGAAATGACGTGGTAAAAATGACGTGGTATTATGACCAGGTGGCGTGAGCGATGTGGCGCTATTAGCCTTGACGGTGTAAGTATCACATCATTAATACTTTAGTCATTCCTTCATTTTTTTGTTGTTGAACATTTGATTGAAAAATGTATCGAAGACTTAGTAAGAATTGATTTCCCCCAAACGCGTCATTTTAAGGACTAATTAGTATTTAGCAACGTGCGTTCCATGGGGCACGACTCTTCATCGGATGTTAGCAACCTTCCTATTTTATTTTATTTAAAAAAAAAAAAAGAACGTGGGAGGGAGAGAGAAGTCCTAGAACTACTCTAACGGTCAAGCAATACATGTGCAATGTAGCATGATGATGAGATATGTCATATGAGCAAGATATATGCAGCACGTAAGTAGGGTATAACACATAAGTCCTAACCATAGGCTCCTGTCCTAGTTGGGAAGGTTCTACGGTTATATACAAGTGCAAAGGCTGGTTTTGGTTTGAGAGGGGTTCCCCGGACTAGAGCCAAGATGTACTACCCCATGTCGAGTGTATTGCAAGACAATGGTCGAACAGCACGATGGCTCATCATAGTCGAGGGTTGCTAGGCATTTCGGGAGAGCTTGTCAGTGGTAAACCGGGCAAGATAGCCGAAACACACTAGCGAGGCTTGTGCGGTGCATAGTGTAAAAGAAAGTTAAGTTCTCCAAATTGCATTAAGTCCCCCAAGTAAAATGCCCTTCAAGTTTGGCCCTCTTGATTATCCAACACTTCTTTATGTATTTTTTTTTTTTAAAAAAAAGAAGTTTTGAATAAAAGTCCCCAGCAGAGTCGTCACTGTGGGCTCCCGCGCCCGCGGTGCTATTTTAGACAGAGTCGCCACCCGGATTTTTGAGATGGATGATCCGAGAACCGAGGGGTTTTGTTTTGAAAAGAAAGGCCTTTTGGTCTAGCGAAACTGTTTGAGATTTTGGATTCGGGAGCCAGGTTACGAGCGGGGAAGGTTTTGTTGAAAAGCACCCCGCTCGCCCAGTGAAAACCGGTCTCTACTAAGCATTTTAAATGGGGGGATTAATACCATTCGGAAAACCTCAAAAACACATAAAGGGAAAGGGAACAAGATAAATCATAACACGTTGCCGTGCTAGTGGTGCTTGCTGTACAGAGATGATAAAGATGGCATGATGATAATATGAACAAGAAAGATATACAAACGGACTGTCTGAATCACTATCCTCCGTCAGGCGGCATATCGGTTTATAACGCGCAGCTTACCGAAATGCCGTGCGTGGTTCCGATCTTGATACCAAACTTTTATTGTTTTGTAAAGCTTCGCACGGTGTACCCATTACATCGCACGGTGTTATTTTAAAATTTCAGACAACTCACAGCCATCAGATCATCTCAGATCTGCACCATTCCTTCAAGCCATGGAAAGAAAACCATTTTTGATACGTTTGCCTGTTTTGAAAAGATCTATGGGGTTTAAGACATGGCTTGTAGATATGGTCTCATTTTGGGACTGCTATTTGGTATACAGAAAAGATCCAACAACAGACGATCGTGATCCAGACAGCTTGAACAAGAAAACAATATTATTTTGTTATACCGTGCGTGCAGGCTTACTACGCCGTGCGACGCTTCAAAGAGCCACGCGGCGTAGCACACCTTTGCACAGAACACTAATTTTGTTTTGTAAAAGAGGTTTTGGGTCAGATCCTAACCAAAAGGGTTAAGACTGAAAACAGAAAGGTCCCCTCAGGGCCAGGACAGAGCCTAGCCCAAGGAAACTTGATTTATACCTTTTGATCGAAGCTTGGATGTGCTTGAAGATGGAGGAATGGAGGTTGATTCGGACTGAGTTTCGAGAGACTTGTGAGCAAATGGGTGTAGAGAGAAAGAGAGATCAAGTGGGTTGATGTAGAGAGAGAAAGAGGTGTATGTAGTGGTGATGGATGTAAGGAGTTGTAGAGAGAGAACCAAGGGGGATTTTTAGAGAGAGAGAGAGAGAGTCTAGAAAATGGCAGAGTAATTTTACTTGGAGTTGAAGGGGTGTATTTATAGGCAAGAGCCTTGGATTTTGAATTTCAAAAGTTGGAGGCATTTTCTGGGCGGACCAGAAGTGTGCTTTCGGCTGAGCCGTATTGCAGCTGTGGCTCAAATAGGCGTGATCGACAGCTTTCTGAGCCAGTCAGAACTTTATCCAAAATGCCGTGCGGTTAACCTCATGACTGCGTGCGGCGTATTAAATTTCGATACGCCGTGCGGTGTAGAAGTGTTGCGCACGGTACTTTAGGTTCGATCCAGGGCTTTTTTGGGCTTTCTCTGGGCTTCTGAGTTTTTTTTGGATTTTTCTGGGCTGATGGTTGTTTTGGACTGCGGATGCTGGAGGAATACTTCATTCAAGCTCACAAAGGCTTTGTTTCCTTTATTTTATCATCGGGGCGATCAAAGACCCTTCGAGGTCCGGATTGGAGTGTCTACATACATCCTGTACACAAGGTTGTTCATGGCTTGCTCAAGGTTATCATCGGGTTTGGCCATTGTTTCTGCTGTGGTGTAAACCCAAGAGTAATTCTTCGCGGTCAAATATAATTTTACACGGCTAGGAGTAATTCTATGCGGCTAGGAGTAATTCTTTGCGGGCTAAGTGTAATTCTACGCGGCCAAGAGTAATTCTACGCGGCCAGGAGTAATTATACTCAGCCAGGTGTAATTCTACGCGGCCAAGTGTAATTCTATGCGGCCAGGAGTAATTCTTCGCGGCCAAGTGTAATTATAAGCGGCTAAATGTAATTCTACGCGGCCAAGTGTAATTCTACGCGGCCAAGAGTAATTCTACGTGGCTAGGAGTAATTCTTTATGGCCAAGTGTAATTCTATGTGGCCAAGAGTAATTCTACGCGGCCAAGTGTAATTCTTCGCAGCTAGAAGTAATTATTTGCGGCCAAAAGGGCCATAAGTAATTCTTCGTGGCCATGAGTAATTTTTGCGGCGGGTGCAACTCGAGGCATGAGAGCAGTTTTGTATTTCATGTTCGCAGGGATAACACAAACATTAACAGCAGAGCTGTTGCGTGGAGGTATCTCGCATCATTTTCTGATGTTCTTCCCAATGTATCATTCTGAGCAGTGAGCTATGAACCGCCCATGTTCAATCGTTAAACGGCTTCAAGGGGCAGAGGGGAACAAAGCTAGTGCCTGATCAGGGAGCACCTCGTCCAGGATGTAGACAACATCAATCACGGTAACAAAAGCCACAGAATTGTTGGAACTTCCAACTTGGAAGGGATGAAAGTGAGGCTCAATTCGTCCGAATTCACATTAACTGCATACTCCTCTGATGGATAAGAACCATTGCAGTCTTGAATGTTAAATCGCTCATGAGCGCAATTGTTTCGTGACTACTGTTATGGAGGGGGATGACAAGTTTTGACCTGGATTTCGGAGGAGGTAAAAGTAGAGCCAAAGTCTGTGCCTACCTACTTGCTTGATATCGAATACTAATGATAACAGATTTTTGAAAAGTTGAGCAGATTTGTTGACCGGAAAAGGGACACTAGAATTGGAGGTAGTAAGAATACAACTTCCTTGACTTTTCTATGGAAATGGAGATTGCACTAAATCAGGAATGTAATTCTAACCTAGAAATGTTACATTTTGTGAGTATCCACAAGCATTCAAGTAGTTTTTTTTTTTTTTTTGGGAAATGGATCATTTTATAGCACCAAAACAAAAGGGAAAACACCCTTCCAAACAAACTGTACAAGCAGCCTAGCTACACACTACATCACTGTACAAAAACTCTGGGAATACCAGGTCCAAAAATTCTACGCGGAAGTTTCCAAAGCTCACACATTCTTTGGTTCTCTACTGAACTAGGAATCATTTGCCAATAATAAACACGAGATCTAATGTACTCATCTATACCATTCAAGTAGTTATCAAGTGGGATGAAAGAGGATGAGGATTCATGAAGCATAGAAGCAAACAAATCCGTTCCTGAAAATTGGTTCAATATGCTTCCCGCTTCTTCGCATTTCATGAATAGTACCTTAAATTGTACTTGAAGGGCATGTACAAGTTAATTACACTGCAAAGGTGGATTATCCCACTGCAGCTCAACGTTGAGCCCGGTTTGAATTTTTTTCTGAACAGGAGAATAACTTAACAGAAGAGAGACTCCACCTAAGGTTGTAATTGGATTGTGGATTTGTCAGGGAATTTACAGAGCAAAAAGATTAGGAACGAGAAAAGATATTTGAAATATCCAAAACAATAAGGATTTTTACTGTTTTTTTACTTTTACCATTTCTCTTCTTTTGACTCGAAACCCACAAATGTAAGATCGAAACGCAACCTATGTAAAATGATCGATCAAATGGAATCTTGCAGGTCGTGAACAACAAGTTCTCCAGAAAAGTTAAGGTCGAGCTAACGACAGGTTAATTCTTTAAAGCATTTGGTAGAGACCAGCAAATGGATGCAAGAATCAGCGCCTTCCTGCCATAACAACCAAATGTTTCTAACACCATTTCACATGGACCTACCGCGACATAAGGCTTGGAGAGAGAGAGAGAGAGAGAAGATATGAGAACTGGAGTATAATATTTTATCGTGGCTCAAACCTTCCAAGAAAACAAATAGAAAAATAATGAAATGTGCTGCCTCAGAACCCATGTAGTGACAACTATACTATTTTCTGGAATCATGGTTGGCGGTGATTAACCTCTCTTGGGTCGACTCCTATCGCAGACAAGTTAACATGTCATCAATCAACGCATCCAAGCGATAGAATGTCAACAGCAATTGTTTAAACAAGGTAACGACCCCCAAAGCATTGACCTTTGGTTCAAAACAAAGCAAATCTTCAAGAGGTCCAGCTAAGCCCCATGTCCTTAGTTCACTAAGGATTAATCTAAAGAGAATAGCAGACAACGCGCTTAGGACCGAAACCCACTTGAGATAGTAGCCAATAAATACCAACAGAAACATAGTGTTTTACCCATCTCCCAATTTATCTCCCTCGACAAGTCATGAAGATCTTAAGCAACAATTGCTTTTTGATCATTCTGCTTCTCTTTTTATCTGGTGCAGTACAAATCAAGGGAGGAGAATATTGTACCTGCTTGAATCGCGCTAGCCCGTGCTTTTACAAGCAGCTTCCGTGCCCAGCAGAATGCCCTTCTCAAAATCCGTCTGACCCAATGGCTAAAGTTTGCTATATCAACTGCGATTCACCTATGTGCACTCCTCAATGCAAAAGTAAGATATCTTGAATATAGACAATGTGTGGTATTTAATTCGGGTTCATGTAACAATCATTGTGTACCCCTTGATTGTGGGTGAAAACTAACAACCTTATGTTTTATTCTTTTCAGCTAGGAAACCAAATTGCAATACCCCTGGAGCAGCGTGCTTGGACCCGCGGTTCATTGGTGCAGATGGCACTGTATTCTATTTCCATGGCAAAAGAAACGAGCATTTCACCTTGGTTTCCGATCTCGATCTCCAAATCAACGCTCGCTTTATTGGACTAAGGCCAGCGGCTAGAAATAGGGACAACACGTGGATTCAAGCACTAGGAATCCTTTTCGGCTCTTACAGTTTCTCTGTTGAGGCTATCAAAGCAGAAACATGGGAAGACGAAATCGACCACCTTAAATTCTCGTACAATGGCAAAGAGCTAGTCATACCCGAAACCTTCCCTTCTTTGTGGGTATCTGCACAAAATGACCTAAAAGTAGAAAGAACATCGAGGAAAAACAGTGTTTTAGTTACTCTACCTGAAGTTGCAGAAATTTCAGTCAATGTGGTGCCAGTGACCAAGGAAGATGACAGAATCCATAACTACCAAATACCTTCGGACGATTGCTTTGCTCACTTAGAGGTGCAATTCAAATTCTACGGTCTTTCCACAAAGGTTGAAGGTGTGCTGGGCCGGACTTACCAGCCAGACTTTAAGAATCCGGCAAAGCCTGGTGTTGCAATGCCGGTGGTGGGAGGTGAAAACAAATATAGGACCACGTCGCTTTTGTCTGCAGACTGTGATTCTTGTGTGTTTTCTCCAGTTGGGGTTCACAGCAAGGATGAATCACTGGCTAGGGATGTGGTGCAGATTGTGGAATTGTTATCTTCTCCAAGAATTTTTCGGTAAATTCTTCTAGATTATTTGTTGAATGTTGCTTTGTATAGACAAAGGAGTGGTGTACGTGTCGTATGAGTCATCCTTATGTGATGCAATTTCAATTGTCTTGGAAGCTGGAACAATGTAGCTTTCAATGTTTTCAGATGGTTGATCAATAAACGTATTATTTTCATGGTACTCAACTAATTAGGAGCAGAAGAATTTTATGCTCGGCTTATTGTCCACAATATTTAGTTTGATGTTAGGGTAAAGGGTTTGTAATTCTTTTCTGTCAAGGTGCCTCCTTCAATCCATTCTTGGCAAATACCTCCTAGGGATACATCCTGTACATCATAGTTGTAGATAATAAACTTTTGTAATCAGAAGGTATGCCTTCCTTGTATCAGGTTTTGTTTGTATGTATAGATTAAACACAAGGTTGTTCATGGACTTGCTCACAATTATGTTGCACGGAGGTATCTCGCATCATTTTCTGATGTAATGTGTCATTCTGAGCAGTGAGCGACGAACCACCCATGTTCAATCGGTAAACGGCTTCAAGGGGCAGAGGGGAATAAAGCTAGTGTCTGATCAGGGAGCACCTCATCCAGGATGCAGACAACTTCAATCGCGGTAACAAAGGCCACAGAATTGTTGGAAGGGATGAAAGTGGGGCTCAATTCGTCCGAAGTCATATGGACTGCATACTCCTTTGATAGATAAGAACCATTGCAGTCTTGAATGTTAAATTGCACATGAGCACAAAGTGTTTTGTGACTACTGTTATGGAGGGGGATGACAAGTTTTGAGCTGGATTCGGAGGAGGTAAAAGTAGAGCCGAAGCTAGTGCATGCCTACCTACTTGCCTGATATCGAATGCTAATGATTACAGATTTTTGAAAACTCAAGCAGATTTGTGGACCGGAAAAGGGACACTAGAAAATGGAGATTGCACTGAATCAAGAATGTAATTCTGACCTAGGGATGTTACATTTTGTGAGTATCCACAAGCAATCAAGTAGTTATCAAGAGGGATGAAAGAGGAAGAGCATTCATGAAGCACAAAAAAAAGAAGTTAGAACCAGAGGCTCCCACTTCATTAGTCTCATCCCTACTATCTTTGGCTTCCATGGCTACCAAAATCACCAAAAAGAATATAACAAGAATTGGTTCTTCGAAACCGTCAAGCACTTCAAACCATTTGCATCGAGTCTGTTTTCCTAAATCCTACAAATCCTTTCCTGATAATTGGTTCAATATGCTTCCCGCTTCTTCGAATTTCAGTACTGTTAAATCTTTGCTCAGAGATCGAAAAACGCAGCTCATTCCTTGAAGCGTTCATGTTTCAGTTTTATTATTCCAATTTGCTTCTTCAACATCCGGCAATCCAGCTACCAAAATCGTAAGAGAATACATCTGAGAGATTTTCTACCCAACCTAGATCAATTTTCCCAAAATGAGCCCCAAGGTGGTTGGATAATAAGATCCAGGTAGGGATTTTGATCCCACGCTGTCAAGAAGTCGTACTGCTCTAGTGCACCTAGACATATCAGGAGGCATACTCAGCTTGTGTTTCATTGTTCACTGATGGTGGTATTTCAATAGAGAAGCAAATACGGAGCTCCAAGAAATAAGAGAATTGTAGATTAACTAGATGCTATGCAGCATGTTGAAATTCCCAGTCTTTCTGTACATTGGACAGAGTTCTTCTATATATGCGAATCATAAACAGTTTAGCAGTAACAACAATCATTCTTATTTCTCGAGAAAGAAAACAACTACAATCATTCTTGACGTCATGAATAGAACCTTAAATAGTACTGGAAGGGCATGTACAAGTTAATTACACTGCAAATTTCATTGTTGATCTACTAAATGAGTTCTACTAGTTGTATTACTTAGGTGGATTAACCCACTACAACTCTACGTTGAGCCCGATTTGGGTTTTTCGTGAACAGGAGAATAACTTAACAGAAGAGAGACTCCACCTAAGGTTGTAATCTTCTTGTGCTAGCTTATAGACTCCAGAATTCCCCACCGAATGACACCACCTAAGGTTGTATCCGGATCGTGGATTTGTCAGGGAATATACAGAGCAACAAGATTAGGCACCAGAAAAGCTATTCGAAATATCCAAAACAATACGGATTTTTACAGTTTTTTACTTTTACCATTTCTCTCCTTTTGACTTGAAACCCACTGTTTGCTCCATAACTGTGATTTTCTTTTTTATCTGTCGATTGGGTGATACGTGGCAAGGGAAAAGTTGGAAAGTTGAATAGTGATTTCGGTTTACCATCAAAGGATAAGTTTGGATTGTATAAATATCGATAAAACTATAGTAAAGTTTTAGGAGTTATTTACCCGTCATCTGACCAATATTTGGTTTGTTATCTTTAATTGATTAACTATTATTTGAGTTGTTCCATCTGTCGATCAAACGACAAGTGTTAGATGGATGTTTATGCATAACCAATAGAGCAGTTTCCAGACGTGGATGCCCCATTGTTCGTGGAAGTTATTTGCCAAAGTTTGAAAGGGAGCTTAACTGCCACCTTAGAGGGAAGATTCAAATTCGAACTCAAAGGGATCTCTATTTATGTTTGAGATTGTGACAATTTCAAAGGACACACAAACAACGCCAACAGGCCTTTATCTTTTCTTTTCTAGGAGTAGGAGTAACTGCTAAGTAAATTGTACTCTGTCGATTAGGCCATACCCTGTTGATTCTGTGCTTCTACTTGGAGATTCAATAAAAGTCTCTTTTATTAAGTCTTTAATTCCATTCTATTTCATCCAATATTACTACGTTTGCTTCCAAAGAAGTCCTGAAACACGGTAAGGAACCAAACTCCACTTCACAATACACCCACATTCCAGCAAACACCAAATTCTATTTCTGTCGATTGGTTCATCACCGTCAATTGAGAAGAAACCAGGAAATTTAGTAACACCCACAAATGTAAGATCCAAACGCAACCTAAGTAAAATGATTGATCAAATGGAATCTTGCAGGTCGTGAACAACCAGTTCACCAGAAGAGTTAAGGTCGAGATAAGGATGGGTTAGTTCTTTAATGCATTAGGTGGAGACCAGCAAATGGAGGCAAGAATCAGGCACGACGTCTACTGAGCCTTCCTGCCAATACAACCAAATGTTTCTAACACCATTTCAGATGGACCTACCGCGACATAAGGCTTGGAGAGAGAGAGAGAGAGAGAGAGAGAGAGAGAAGTGGAGTATAATATTTTATCGTGGCTCAAAACTTCCATGAAAACCAATAGAAAAATAATGGAATGTGCTGCCTCAGAAGTCAGAACCCATGTAGTGGCAACTATACTATTTTCTGGTATCATGGTTGGCGGTGATTAACTTCACTTAGGTCGATTTCTATCACAGAGCGTTAACATGTATGATCACCTACCAACACGTCCAAGCGATAGAATGTCAACAGTAATTACTTAAACAAGGTAACAACCCCCAAAGCATTGACCTTGGATTAAAAACAAAGCAAATCTTCAAGAAGTCCAGCTAAGCCCCATGTCCTTAGTTCACTAAGGATTAATCTAAAGAGAATAGCTGACAACACGCTTAAGACCAAAACCCACTTGAGATAGTTCATAGTAGCCTATAAATACCAACAGAAACGTAGTGTTTTACCCATCTCCTAACTTATCTCCCTCGACAAGTCATGAAGATCTTAAGCAACAGTTGCTTTTTGATCATTCTGCTTCTCTTTGTATCTGGTGCAGTACAAATCAAGGCAGATTATTGTACCTGCACGAACCACAACAGCCATTGCTATTACAAGCAGCTTCCGTGCCCAGCGGAATGCCCTTCTGAAAATCCGTCTAACCCAATGGCTAAAGTTTGCTATATTGACTGCGACTCACCTATGTGCACACCCGTGTGCAGAAGTAAGATACCTATAATATAGACACTGTCTGGTATTTAATTCGCGCTCGTTTAACAATTGTTGTGTACCCCTTGATTGTGGGTGGAAACTAACAATCTTATGTTTTATTCTTTTCAGCTAGGAAGCCAAATTGCAATACCCCTGGAGCAGCATGCTTGGACCCGCGGTTCATTGGTGCAGATGGCACTGTATTCTACTTCCATGGGAAAAGCAATGAGCATTTCAGCTTGGTTTCAGATCTCGATCTGCAAATCAATGCTCGCTTCATTGGCCTAAGGCCAGCAGGTAGATCTAGGGACTACACATGGATTCAAGCTCTAGGAATCCTTTTTGGCTCTCACAGTTTCTCTGTCGAGGCTGTCAAAGCAGCAACATGGGAAGACGAAATCGACCACCTAAAATTCTCATACAATGGCAAAGAGCTAGCCATACCCGAAACATACCCATCTTTGTGGTTATCTGCACAAAACGACCTTAAAGTACAAAGAACATCAAGGAAGAATAGTGTTTTAGTCACTCTACCAGGAGTTGCTGAAATTTCAGTCAATGTGGTGCCAGTGACGAGGGAAGATGACAGAATCCATAACTACCAGATACCTTCAGACGACTGCTTTGCTCACTTAGAGGTGCAGTTCAAATTCTATGACCTTTCCACAAGGGTTGAAGGTGTGCTTGGCCGGACTTACCAACCAGATTTCAAGAACCCGGCAAAGCAAGGTGTTGCAATGCCGGTGGTGGGAGGTGAAAACAAGTATAGGACCACGTCGCTTCTATCTGCGGATTGTGGTTCTTGTGTGTTTTCGCCAGTTGGGGTTCACAACAAGGATGAATCGCTGGTTATGGATTTTGGCCTGTTAGATTGCACCGCTGGGGCTAACAGTGGGAACGGAATCGTTTGCAGGAAATGAGTTCCCTACTTCATGAACTACTGGAATTTCCCATGTGTTTTTTCTTGGTTAATAATTCAATGTTGCTTTGTAGGGAGAAAGGAGTGGTGTGTCTTATGTTTTATCCTTGAGTCTTGCAATTTCAATTGCGTTGAATTGAAAGTGGGAATAAAATCAATCATTTAAGGGTTTTTTCCCGCTGGGGTGATAATATATATGTCTGAATTTCAAGATCTGAATCTAGTTTTCCACCAACTGCCAAAATATTCATCGTACTAATAATTAGTAGCAGCAGAAGAATTGCATGGTACTCAGCTAACTTGAAGAAGAAGAAGAAGAATTTCATGCTTGGAAATATTAAAAGATATAGCAAAGAGAAACCGTGTTCTCATACCTCAACTTTTGGAAAGCGCAGGCACCCATATTTCGTACATGCCCTAATACCATGTGGGTTAGAAATTATTTTTGCAGATTTTAAAATTCTAGTAGCTTTTAAAATCACTTTTGGGTGTTTATAAAAAATTCTCAATAAAAAGATTCTTGAATTCTACAGATTTTGAAAAGCTAAAAAAGGAATGAAATTTCAAATATTTTGAAGCTCGGTTTGGGTAGTTTCGGGAGCTTTTCGAATCAAATTTTAGGTTTTATGTTTTCTAAATGGTAATTTTTTTAGCTTTTTGTAGTAAACAGTACCAGTATTTACTATAGCTTAATCACAATTTAACAGTTATGGTAAACATGTTTATCTGCTTCTACTAAAATATAGAATAGAGAATCTATAGCAGAATTTGAAGCTAAAGTCTAAAATCTGCATGTATCCGCAACTATCGCAAAAATTAGGAATATTTGAATTAGAAAAATTAGTATTAATTCTAGAATAATTAGTTTTCCATAAGTTGATTTAGTTTGCTTTTAAGATTTGATTGTTGAAGAAGAAAAGAATAGTTAGTTTCTAATTTTGTTGTTTCATTTTAAGAAATGTGAATAAGTCTAGGGTATTTAACTCCCACAAAGTCATTATGAAATTGAAAGACTTAACAAAAGGAACGATAGAAAATGATATAAAACCAAGCAAATGACAAAGTGCAGCCTTCACCAAAGTATCCGCGCACATGTTCGCCTCTCTACGATCATTCTTGATCCTCGCCATAGGTAAACTTTCCAAAAGGTACATGCAATCAGGGCCGGTTAAAGGGTGAGGCCAAGGAAGCACGTGTTTCAGGCCCTCAAAAAATGTTTAAAATGAGGGCCCTCAAAATTCTAGGATCCCTATATATATGTATGTATATATGGCCCCAAAAAATTTTTGCACTGAGCCTCCTTTATACAAAATAGGCCCAATTGAAATTTAGGAGCCACAAAATAGGCTCATATGGTGGAATTACTCATTAGAAACACTGGGATGATCAAAAAAAAAAAATGAAACACCTGAGGAGTAATTGGTTTTTTAATGGTTTTTTTTTTTTAATAATGGTGGAATTACTCTTTTGTAATGGTATTTTTAATGAGACTTTTTGTAGACCACTTTTGTATGAAAAATATAGGGAGACCTCATTCAAGAGGTTCGCTTCCGGCCTCCAAAAATTATGAGCCGGCCCTGCATGCAATCAAGGATAAGAGCACTCAAGGGATGAGAGCCCGATCAATTGCATCCTAACAATGATGATGATATTATCCCAGCTATGGTCCATAGCTAGTTTAAGCCCGTCTCGTAAACCCCATAATTCCGCTGCCATGCAATGAAGAGCAAACCCCTATATGTCTTTGAAACCCCATAATGAAATTACCATTAGAGTCCCGAACTAAACCCCATAATTGATTTCTTCTATTATACTACATTGACTTGTAAAGCCTTGGGGCAATTTGGGTTGCGTTTGAATGAAGAAGAAAACAGAGTGCTTTTTCTATAGTGTTCAAAAGCTGGACTTGTGCATAGAACCTCCATTAGAACCACCCCAAACGAATACACATGAGGTTTCTCAGTAAGTTTGTTGCCTTCTGAAGTATTCAGGATCAAGGTAGCCAAAACTACCTTTCACGTACGACAGTACTCACGTTGGTCAGTTCCGAAGCTGGACCTGTTTTAGAGAGACCCAAATCGACAATTCTCATCCAAGAAGATGTTTGTTGTCTTCAAATCTCTGTGAATAAATACTTTGAGCTACTCCTGTGCGGGAGATATTGGAAAACACAACTCAATCCTTGAAGCTTTTCAGTTTCCACAGTACTAGCTTATCCTGAGTGGACACTGTTTCTCTTATTCCAAGTAGCTTCTTCACTAACTGTTTGTTCCATAACTGTAATTTTATTTTCACCCGTCGATTGGACGACACGTGGCATGAAAGAGAGTAATATTATTAGAACTTAAAGTTAATTCTGGTTTGCCTTAATGCCTTGAGTAAAATTAGGCAAAATTGATTAAGTAAAATGAAACCATAGCAAGGGTTTTTTGAACATTATACTCCCGTCGAGCGACCTGTCGATTGACCAATATATGGTCCATTCCCGTTTAATAACTAAGTGTTATGGGACTTGATTATGTTGGCAGTTCTTTTACAGGTGTTAAAAGGAGATACATATTGATATTCTCATGATCGTGGGGGCAGTTTTGCTCAGCAATATTTGGAGCAGTTCCACAACGTGGAAGTTATTTATTTTACTGATCATGGGAGTGATCCAAAGGCGAAAGATGAGGAAGGTAACTGCCATCTTGGAGGGAGTATTCAAATTCAAATAAGGAGGCTTATTTATGGAGAAGTTCGTAGCAGTTTTTGGGACACACAAACAACGCCATCAGGCCTTTATCTTTTCCTTTTCTAGGAGTAGTTTTAACTTGTAATTGTTCACTCGGTAATCTTTATCGATTGTTCTTCTACTTCGAAGTTTAATAAAGTCCGTTTTATTATTCTTCTTCCATAATCCATCCACTACACTGTTTGTTTCCAAAGAAGTCCTGAAACACGGCAAGGAACCAAACTCCACTTTTCACAACCACATTCTAGCAATTCAAAGCACAATTCCCCGTCGATTTTCCCGTCGATCCCCGTCGATTGGATCAATCCAGGAAATTTAGTAACACTAACCCAGATTCCTATACAAGAAAACTAATCTTCAATCGTACATTCACAATTTGGTTTCTTTACTTCTGAGTGAAAACATGTACATGGGTGACTAACGAGACTAACACTTGTAGGATAAAAAAAAGGCTTCACTCCAATGAGGATGAGAGTCCGAATTTGGGTACACTATTTCGAGTACACCAAATGGTGTACCCGTAGTTTTATTGAATGAGGATGTGCCAAGCTTCGCAAAAAAAGAAGGGCAACCCTTATTTCCAACCACTACTTTCATTCCCTCCATATCTTTTTTTTCCTTCATTGTTACTTCCGTTTTCGTCCTTTGCACGGGGCTCGTTTGATAAAGTCATGCCTAGCCTTGGTTCTCCTTCCCCAAACATATGGGCTTGTTCGGTTAGAGATTGAGATTTTGAGCTCAAAATTATTACCATACTCCAACATTCACTCATTACCCCTATTTCCAACCACTACTTTCATTTTTATCTCCGTCTCTCTCCAATCATTACCCTATCTCCCAACCTTAATCATTACAAATCCAAAATCCAAATCTAAAAACCTTCAACCGAACAAGCCTTCTCTCAGGAGAATCCTTACCAAATCTACCAAAATCAAAATTAGAATCTCACCAAGATTCCCCTGTCTCTTCCCTGACCTGTTTGGCGTCATAGGTGTAGTCCTTACAAAATCTAGAGAAGAATTAGAATCCTTAGCATTTTCATCGCAGTCTCGCTCTTCCTCAATCTCTTGATTCTCCAAATTATCGAGTAAGTTGTTTTTTTCGTTTTCAGTTCTTAGTCTTCTGTTGTTCTGTGTTCCTCTGTTCAATATCTTTGTTTTAGCGGTTTTAAAAAAATTATTGCACAAAATGTAACAACAATGTAATAAAATTGATTATATCCAACTTCCTGCTTCAACAAAATTGATTTTGCTTATACAAGCAGTCGAGACTGATAATGAATGCTTGTGCAGTTGTGCATTTGGGGTACATAAGAGCATCTCCAATTTTGACCCATTTTAAGACCCAAATTTAATTAAAATTTGGGCAAAACCCTTGAAAACTCATCTCCAATCATAACCCAAATCTTTCCCCATTTTTTGGATTTTACCTATTTCTTTGCTCAAATCTGGGACAAAGAAAGCCTCTCTCCATCTTTCTCCTCATTTTTCAACAGCTCTTTTCTACTTTCCAACGGCTCTTTCTCCGGTAATAAAATCCTTTCGTCCGTTTTTTAACAAACTTCATTCAACCAACCGTTCAAACTCTTTTGTTTTCGTCTGAACAAACTCCATTCAAGAAAGAAAGTCTTTTATTACCTGCTCTTCCACATTCCCTTATCTCTCGAAATAGGTCGCGTTCAGAATCCTCATAGATCTGGTATCAGTTGTTTGAGGGAGATGGAATCATAAGGGAAATGATCTCTCCAATACAAATCTGGTAGGAGTTTGTCTTGGATAAGACAAAATTGAGAAGGAAATTTGTTTTGCAAAAAGGTGAAAAATGAGAGGGAAATAAAATAGGAGATGTTGGTGGTGAAAAAAACAAGGTGAAAATACTCTTGAAAGCATAAAAAAACAATATATTTTGGTAAGAGATCATTTTGTCATTGGAGTGAGCTTGACTCAAAATAGATTTTTATCCAAATTTTGATCCAAATTCGGGTAAAAATTTGAGTCAAGGCTGAAGATGCTCTAAAACCCTTACGCACAGTCTCCAATAAATTTTCTCTATCTCTCTCCATTCATTACACTTTAAAACCTCCCTCAATACCTAAACCAAACAAGCCCCATAGATTTGGAGAGAGAGGGAGATCTTGGGAATATTTTGATTTTGATTTAGGCAGATCTTCTCATTGAATGTGGGTGTGGGTGTGAGATCTTGTGTTAGATATTCTTGAGAGAGAATGGCTTAGATTTTGTGAGAGATCTCTGCATCACTAAAGAGAGAGAATCAAATAAAGATTTGATTCTGGTTCTGGTTCTCCAGCCTAAATGCAAAATTCAAACCAACAGTGAGAGAAAAACAAAGGCACAAAGAGAGTAGTAAGCATTAAAGAGAGAGATAGAGACAGATAAAGTGAATCAACCAAGAATTTGATTCTGATTCTGAGGCTTTGTTTCTGATTCTAATACTTGTTATGAATCCAACGGTGGACAAAGAATGTGCACCAGTATTTATGTTTATGCTCTTGCTAACTAGGCAAAGTCAAACCATCGGTAGAAGCACGCGCAGTGAGCGGCCCATGTGCAGCCTGCGTACGGATTCGAAAATGAACCCTAAGGTGGTAGGATCATAAGATCCGGGTCGCGTTTTTTATCCTGCTCTGTCAAGAAGACGTACTTCCTCAGTACACCTAGCCATATCAGGAGCTTGTATTCATTAAAGTAGTACATTGGAGAGAGGGGTAACGATCGGAGAGAGACAGAGAGATCGATGTTGGTATTCTCCTTTTATAAATGAATCATAAACAGTTTAACCAACAAATGTCTTTTGGGTTTAGCAGCAACGATCATTCTAGACGTCAAGAGTAGCTTAAATTGTACTATGGAAAGAGCCTATACAAGTTAGTTATCGCTGTGAATGACATAGTCGATCAACTAAATGAGTTTTACTATCACGGAGGTGGATTATCCCCCACTACAACTCTACGTTGAGCCAAATGTTGGTTTCTTGTAAACAGGAGAATAACTTGCGCGAAAAGTAGCCGATTTTTCCCCTTCGTTTAGTGGTTTTCCATTTCTCTTTCTTTTTCATCGAGAAAGAGTAATGCTATTGTGACCGACGGTCCCCGGACCGAAATCGTACCGACGGCCTCGGTCGGCCGTCTCCGGCCACCGGACGGCCGATCCGAGCCGTCCAAAAATTCTATAAAAAAAAAACCGAGGGGGCCCCTAAGCGGGAATCAACGGAATCCGAAGTGTGTAGGGTGCTTGATCAAGCACCCTATTTTTCGTGTATATAGGGTGCTTGATCAAGCACCCTACACACTTCGGATGCCGTTGATTCCCGCGGAGGCCCCCTCGGTTCTTTTTTTTAGAATTTTTGGACGGCTCGAATCAGTCGTCCGGTGGCCGGAGACGGCCGACCGAGGCCGTCGGTACGATTTCGGTCCGGGGACCGTCGGTCCTCATATCTTTATCGATCGAGAAAACCCATAATTCGAGATCCAATCGCAACCGAAGTAAAATAACAGATGAAATCCCATCTTGCGCGTCTTGGGATCTGGTTCACCATAATTTTTATTGGGTGGAATGGCAAGGATGCATTAGCTGGAGTCTGGAGATAAGATGAATAAATTCGAGGCAGGAATCAGAGCCCAACGTTGTACTGAAACTGCCCAAAATAGGAAAAAACTATCCCAAAAAAAAAACTACCAATTCTTTTAACAAGGTCACAAACCCCAAAGCATTGACATTTTGGTTTAGAAAAAAACGGCATTCAAGTCATACCACTAAGCCCGATGTCTTAGTTCACTAGTTAACTAAATCTGAACAGAATAACAGAGGCCAGAGGCTTAGGAGTTTGGACAAAACCCACTTAAGATAGCCTACCAAAACCAGCAGAAAGAACTGTTTTGCGGCACTTCCTAATTTATCTCCATTGAGTAGTCATGAAGATCATAAGCAACAATTGCTTTCTCATCATTCTGCTTCTCTTTGTATCTGGTGCAGCACAAATCAAGGCAGATTATACTACCTGCATGAATCGCCCTAGCCCGTGCTTTATGGAGAAACTTCGATGCCCATCGGAATGCCCTTCTCAATATCCGTCTGACCCACAGGCTAAAGTTTGCTATATCCGTTGCAATTCACCTATGTGCAGATCACCCGTGTGCAGAAGTAAGATATCTAAAATATAGACACTGTCTGGTATTTGATTCGCGTTCGTTTAACAATCGTTGTGTACCCCTTGATTGTGCGTAAAAACTAACATCGTTAGGTTCTATTCTTTTCAGCTAGGAAACCAAATTGCAATACCCCTGGATCAGCGTGCTTGGACCCGCGGTTCATTGGCGAAGATGGCACTGTATTCTACTTCCATGGGAAAAGCAACGAGCATTTCAGCTTGGTTTCAGATCTCAATATCCAAATCAATGCTCGCTTCATTGGTCTAAGGCCAGCGGGTAGACCTAGGGACTACACCTGGATTCAAGCACTAGGAATCCTTTTCGGCTCTCACAGTTTCTCTGTCAAGGCTATCAAAGCAGCAACATGGGAAGACGAAATCGACCACCTAAAATTCTCATACAATGGCAAAGAGCTAGTCATACCCGAAACATACCCATCTTTGTGGTTATCCGAACAAAACGACCTAAAAGTACAAAGAACATCGAGGAAGAATAGTGTTTTAGTCACTCTACCAGAAGTTGCTGAAATTTCAGTCAATGTGGTGCCAGTGACCAAGGAAGATGACAGAATCCATAACTACCAGATACCTTCGGATGACTGCTTTGCTCACTTAGAGGTGCAATTCAAATTCTACGACCTTTCCACAAAGGTTGAAGGTGTGCTCGGCCGGACTTACCAACCAGATTTCAAGAATCCGGCAAAGCCTGGTGTTGCAATGCCGGTGGTGGGAGGTGAAAACAAATATAGGACCACATCGCTTCTATCTGCAGATTGTGGTTCTTGTGTGTTTTCTCCTACTATGCTATCTTCTCCTAGAATTTCAGGTGTTTTTTCCTTGATTAATAATTGAATGTTGCTTTCTAGAGACTAGAGAGAGATGTGTCTTATGTTTTATCCTTGAGTGGTGCAATTTCAATTGTTTCGAAGCTGGAATGATGTAGCTTTTAGTTTTTTCACACGGTTAATCAGGATTTTGTATCATTTTCTGACTCTGAATCTTGTTTTCCACCTACTGCATAATATTCATGGTACTCAAAAAATTAGTAGCAGGCTAGCAGCATAAGAACTTCACCGTACTCAGCTGATTAGAAGAAGCAGAAGAATCCATGCTTGGAAATATTAAGAACAAGCAGAATCGAAACTGCTAAGATGTAAAACCATAATGAGAACATTAGAAGAATAGAAGATGATAGTGAAACCGTAACAGTGACCGAAACTCTGTTCTCATATGTTAACTTTCCGAAAGCTTAGGAATCCATATTTAATACATACCCTAGTACAAGAGAACATACTTTCTTGTAAAAACATTAAGCACCATCCGAAACAAAGGATTCCTGGTTTTTCCAAGGCATTCTCATAACTCTTTGTAAGACATATGGCTCGGTTTCATGTAGCCGACCCCAAGTGATTGGGACATAAGGCTCAGTTTGGTTTGGTTTGGTTTATTCTCATAACTCTTTGTGCAATGGAAGACAGCACAACAGTAAGACTTCCCATCCAAAAAGAAGACCATACCATATATATTACCATGATAGCAAGCATCTCTAAGCCTCAAATAACAAAGATAACAAATATTCCTTCTTCTTCTTCTTTTGTCTTTTTCCTCTCAAACAAACAATTATATAAGTGAGATGATCCATAACAGATTTGGAACATTGTAAGAATGACAGGAAATGAGGAAAGTTGACAATTATATTAATTGAAATCAAAACAATATTACAGTCTGTGCTAATTTACGCACAGCATTTGATGGATCCAATGGCTCCCACAAATCTGCTACAGTACATACCCAATCTTATTATCGCATAAACATTGCTGTATAAACCGAGAACAAAAACAAGCAGAAAGAAGAGGAATAAGCTTCCCTTACCCGAGAGAGGTCCATTAACTTCTGAGCCTGGGGAAAAACCAATCTCTACTCATCCAACAGCCGAGATCACAAGCATCTGGACATATATTTTTTTATCTTCCACGTGGATTAACCAGCTGCGAGAAGACAGCACTAGTCGCAGCATCTTCCGCATCGTCATCAGTGCCAGAAGCCACACCATCAACCATACTGACACTATTATCGAATGGCTCAAGTGGAGTCAGTGGAATGACTGGGATATGATTTGTACTATTATCCTCGGGTTCCATGAGAGCTGATGATGTCTCCTCAAGCTGAAGAGCATACTCAAGGTTCCACAGAACATCACCCATTGATGGCCTGTCCACCCCGTGCTCAGCCAAACACTTCTCCGCCGTCTCTCCAAACTTTTTAAGGGAAGCCGGATTTACCTTCCCTACCAGATTCTGGTCCATGATTTGATCCAACATCCCTTTCTTTTGCCAAGTCATTGCCCATTCTGCGATATTAACTTGTTCCCTAGGGAGCACAGGGTTTAAAGCCGGTCTTGTGCATAGAACTTCCATTAGAACCACCCCAAATGAATAAACATCTGATTTCTCAGTAAGTTGTTGCCTTCTGAAGTATTCAGGATCAAGGTAGCCAAAACTACCCTTCACGGCAGTACTCACATGGGTCTGATCCAAAGCTGGACCTGCTTTAGAGAGACCAAAATCGGCAACTTTGGCTACAAAATTCTCATCCAAGAGTATATTTGTTGTCTTCACATCTCTGTGAATAATACTCTGAGCTGCCCCTGTGTGGAGATAGTGAAGACCCCTACAAGCCCCTATGCAAATCTCAAGCCGTTGCTTCCATGAGAGAGGAGGGAGATCTGTTCCATAAAGATGGCTCCTGAGGGGCCCATTTGCCATGTATTCATAAACCAGTATCATTTCTGACCGTTCATCGCAATACCCAATAAGAGAGACCAGGTGCCGATGACGGAGTTTGGACAACATTTCGATCTCAGTTCGAAATTCCGCAAGACCTTGTTCAGATCTGGGGTTACCTCTCTTCACAGCAACTTTAGTCCCATCTTCCACTGTCCCTTTGTAGACCCTACCAAAACCCCCAACCCCAAGAAGCAAGCTCTCATCGAACTTGTTAGTGGCGTCCATAATTTCTTGGAACGTGAACAACCGACCGAGGTTGCTGGAAGCTAAAGAGATACAGCTGGCAGTTCCGCTCTTCTGAGAAACTGTGGACATTTTTGTCATGGTTTGAGAGTTTCCATGTAAAGGAAGAGGAAGCCATGTATGCCCCCCTGTATTGGTAGTCTTTGACCTACGGGATACCAAGCAGCAATAACAGAAGCCAATAAATGCAACTGCAGCTACAGCACCCACAACTGAACCGATTATAATGACGATGCTGATGTTTTTGGAGGCTGATAAAGGGAGGATAGTCTCAACGGGTGAAAGCCCATCCAAACTCCTGGCTTTATTACTAATCTTCAGTACCTCCAAACCATTCATGATCGCATCCTTTACATCAGCCATTGTATCTGGACCGACACTGACTGTCAAAGTATCGGAATTGGCAGAAGTATTGGAAACAAAATCTTTGTAGTACGGCACACCCAAGTCTCCTGTTAAAGTTGACAGGTCCAAACTCCCAAGAGCAATATCAGAGTTTATGTATAGATTGAACACAAGGTTGTTCAAGGACTTGCTCACGATATCGCAGAAGTGCACTCTGACAAAATAGGTGAAGTTTGGGTCGACAGGTAGGACCCATGTAATGTTGAAGTTATCATCGGCTACATTGGCCTCACCCATGGTTTCAGCTGTGGCATAAACCCAATTTGGTGCAATTTGAGGTGTGAGAGCAGGTTTGTATTTTATGTTTGCAGGGTTAACAGAAACATTGACAGCAGAGCTGTTCACGTGGAGGTATCTTGCGTCATTTTCCCAAGTTCTTCCCAATGTATCATTCTGAGCAGTGAGCAAGGGACCACCCATGTTCAATCTGTAAACGGTTTCAAGGGCATAACTGGAAAGACCACTAAAAGGGGCAGAGGGGGATAAAGCTAGTGCCTGGTCAGGCAGCAACTTGTCCGGGATGGAGACAACTTCAATCGCATTAACAAATGCCACTGAATTGTTGGAAGGGATGAAAGTGAGTGTCAAGTCGTCTGAAGTCACATTGACAGCATACTCCTTAAACAGATAAGAGCCATTGTAGTTCTTGAATGTAAAGTTGCTCAAGAGCACAAAGTTTTCCGTGACTATGGTTATGGAGGCGGATGACAAGTTTTGACCTGAATCTGGAAGAGGGTAAAAGTAGAGCCGGATCCAGTGCCTACCTACTTGTTTGATATCGAATTTGTATGATAACGGATTTTGGAAAACTCGAGCGGATTGGTAGACCGGAAAAGGGGCACTAGAATTGGAGGTAGTAACAATAGAATTTCCTTGACTTTTCCATGAAAACGAAGATTGCACTGAATCAGAAATATATGTCTGACCTAGGAATGTTACATTTTGTGAAGATCCACAAGCAATCAAATAGTTATCAAGAGGGATGAAAGAGGCAAAGGATTCATGAACCACAAAAACAAACAAAAAAGATAGAACCAAAGGAACCCACTTCACTAGTTTCATCCCTACCATTTTCGGCTACCAAAATCCCAAAAAAGAAGATGACAAGAATGGCCAACGTCCGCACTGCCTCCAGTTTTAAACAAATAAAAACAAGGAACTGATTTAGTTAAACTTCAAACCCAATACAGACACACTGGCTAGATTCAAGGGAGCAAAACTATTAAAACCCCAAATGGACAAGACTCGAACTTTATAAGAAAGAGACCCCCAATTGGCACACTGGCTAGATTCAAGGGAACAAAACTATTAAAGACCCTAATGGACAAGACTCAAACTTTATAAAAAAGAAGCCCTCAATTGCCCAAATGGAGCAGACCCAAGTCCCCAAAACTCATGCCCTGAAACCCAAAGGTAAAAAACCCCAAGATCTACCAATGTCCTACCCAAATAGCTGAAAAAATGGCAAAAGGGAAACTGAACTGAAATATGGACCACAGATAATCACGAAAACAGGAAGACCCAAAAAGAGATGAAAGTTTGGGGTGGCCTTACCTCAGATAAAGAGCTAAAATGCGTGGTAGATGCAGTGGACTGGAATGGTTATGGTTGTGAAAGCAGATAAGGGGAGAAACCCAGCTCGAGATTTCTCATCAATGGCACCATTTTGATGAACACCCATCAATCAGTTGGAAGTTTCAGTGGAACTCCAAACAGCACTTTCCAGGCTGTTGTTTAGGCTGTCAATTTGCACAGAGCCAAAGGGGTGGGGGACCCACGTATGAAACTGCAGCCCGCAAATCAACCCCTCTAATTTGGAGAAAAACAGCTGTTTAACATCTTTTGTTTTGATTTTAGTATCTGGAGATTAGGTTGCTACATGGAAAGAGAAACGGAATGCCATGAAAGTTCTGCAAGTCTAGTCGTTCAGACTTCATACTTTCTACTGTATTTCTCTATTACTAGTACATTTATGATTATTGCCCCTTTTCCCGAAGTAAAAGAGAAACGAGAAGAATTCAACTGCCCCAAGCAAAAATCATGACTCGCTTGGAACGAAATAAAAAATAAAAATTCATGACTCACGGGTTGGCCAAATAGTCTTGGCCTGGGATTTAAAGATTCACTTGCTCATAATGAAAAATGATTCTCTAATAATCCGTAAAAACCCTATTGGTATGAAAGTGAATAACTAATTAATACTATCAATTAAAAACTACGCTAGCAATCAATCACATAACACAGAGATATACGTGGAAAACTCAGAATGGGTAAAAATCACGGGAAGAAATCAAATCACTATAATTATTATGCAGTTATAGATATACCTATCCAAACGTAGTAAATCCTTACAACGTTCTAAGTACTACCTGCTGAGTCACACGTATACCGCACCCAGTGATCTGGATCGCTAACAGCCTTGAATCTACAAGCCCTTCAATTAACCTAACGAAAAAAACTGCCTTCGGAATGACTCTCAAAAGAACCAATTGCTTTGATATCCTCTGCCCGCCGCTACCTATTAGAATAACAAAAATGTTACTCACACAACCTCTCACATACATGTGGACTCCACACACACTACTATGTGTAGAGCCCACATGTATGTGAGAGGTTGTGTAAGTTATTGTGTCTGGATTGTTATCCTTTCTTTTATAAGGTTGTGGTCCCCACCATAGGAAGAAAAGCTCAATCTTGTGATTTGGCCTCATTCACGTTGCTTTTTATTTAAACCAACGGAGGTGCCGATTGATATTCGGGTTGATCCGTCTTCGCAATAGTCGACCTCTTATTTTATTCAATACGCTCACTCTCAATTACAAATAAAGAGATTCATTTCACTCTAATCCTATACAGACTCACTAGCTTATAAGAAATAATAAAATTACAACTCGATATAAAATATGTGTTTTGTCAAATGAAATTGCCAATACAATTAAGACTACGGAATTTGGTCCTTACACATAAGTTTTAAGATTCGATTTTTCTTTTTACAAACACTTGGGACAACTCCATCCCACGCGTAAGTGCAAGAAAAAGTTGTGGGAAGGCTGTAAGGACTAGTACTAGCTCCGTACAAACTCACCCGGCATTACTGGGAAAATGAAAAAAATCAAGACTCGAGCCGCTCGGCTGTATTTGCGGATGTAACGTGAATGGCGGTGTTTTGGAGTTTTGTTACGGTAGAAGCTCGACCACAGCTGGTAATGAGTGTAGAATGGGGTGTTTGACCCTGTTTGACTTTGACCATCATATGGTGCATTATATTATAGGTTATGCATTTTAAATTACAATGAAATCTATGAGAGTGTTTGAATGACATATATAAATTATACTTTCCAGAAAGATTTTGTGAGTCGAAAGTATAATTGGAATCCCAAAAGGCGCTCGTCTATATGAATGATTTATTCTCCTATTCATTTCTCAAAATATATTTTGATATAATCTATTTTAGAATCTGTGGTCTAATTAACACCTAGAAGGCAATTCTAGGTAATGCAAAATAAAAATCTTTGTCTTCCAAACACTAGATAATACTCTTTTAAAAGTATTCCAAACCAATCTACTACTCCTACTACAAATCGAATCAAAATTTGAGAGCATTTTAAATTCTACAAACTACTTACAGTAGAATTCAAAATCTACCATGAGGTATTTTTATTAAACACTCAAAGGAGTTTTTAAAAAGTTAAAAATTGAAAATCAGCCTCCTGGATATTTACGATAATAGTTTACAAGTGATTAATGATACTGGGTGAAGCGCTTAAATTTTACGCCTTACGCCATTTGATGTGGTGTTATTAATCATTAAAAGGCGATAAATGAAGATGGATGAAGATTTATATTGTTAACTTCAGGGTGTTGAAATCATTTCAGGTGCATATAAACTGATTTAGACTAGCTTGACACCCAGTTATTAAAAAGATGAAAATGGATGGACGCTCATTTACAAGTGAGAAAAAATGCTTGAAAATACAGCAAAAATTAATGTAGTCTTTTCCCTTTGCTATCTTTCATTGGTTCCGTTACCTTTTTGTTAGTCTCTATGGGCAACATTAAGGCTCCGTTTGTTTCGATATAAAATGTTTTACAATGTAAAATATTTTCCATGTAAAATATTTTTTTAGAAAACAAATTTCAAACTTTTATTTTTTGGTGTTTGGTTGGCACTTGAAAATATGTTCAGAAATTAACAAAATAGTGTAGAAAGAGAGGGGGGCTTAAACGGTAAATAGATCCGAGAATATTGGAATTGAACGTGGGTCAGGACTGACAATCGAGAACATTGAACAGTGAGAATTGCAGTAAAAGGCAGCAAGTTCATTTCGTAAAATAACTTACGGAAGATTTAGGGGTAAGTCATTTTCATCCAATTGATGGAAAATGTTTTACATGTAAAATATTTTCTTAATTTTTTACACAGCCAAACACTGAAAATAGGTAAAATATTTTACGCCCAAACAAACGAAGCCTAAGATACAATCATAATTCAAAGAAGAACATTGATTTGCTTTTGGAGCAAATACACCAAAAATACATTAACCGTTGGTTCTCCCGATATCTGATGGGTACACGGCCTATACAGTGCACCGGTTCTATATGATAACTTTCCCTTATCTCCGACATTTGTCTTTGGTCTGAAATCATTGACAAATTTTCATCAGGGAAATTATAATAATAGTGAATCTTTTTTTGGAATAAATTAATTATCAAATTACTAGAAAGGGTAAGAGAAGGGGACATCTGCCATACTGGCCATGTGCTTCATTTCGGCGGTTATTAGACAAAAAAGTTGTTAGTAGCTTTTCCTCTTTTTTTTTTTACTCCCTCCGTCCCTTATTTAGAGTCCAATATTTCATTTTGGGCTGTCCCTTAATAAGTGTCCATTTTATAAAGTTAGTGGGTAAACGTTGGTGTATTGTCTATTTTGTCCCTAAAAGTAGATTCCATTTTGAAAAGTTAGTTAGTAAAAGTGTAATGATGATGGGTAAATAAGGAAAGTAGAGGAAAAAGTTGATGTGAAAGGTATAATGATGATGTATTTTTAATAAGTTGGAGTTACGAATCAGGACACTTAAAAAGGGACGGATGAAGTACTTTTTAATTTTTTGATTAACAAACAAAAAAGTTGTTACTAGTATTTCTGTATTTACAGTCTTGCTAGCTTTCGTTAAGTAGGCGGAAAATAATGTCAATAATTTTAAACAAATTTGAACATATCTCATGAATATTGATACACTTTTACAAATATCAATACTTTTTTTAGAAATTTAATGCACATTTTATCTAATATTCTCCGTCCTAAAGGCGAAGGTTAACATTTTTCCTTTATTTAATTTGGTTATGGAAAGCTGTAACTCGTAGTAGTTTGGCAAGTCCCGTCTCAAAAAATAAAAAATAAAAGTAGCAGTAGTAGTAGTAGTTTGGCAAGTCAACATTGAGTCTTTAACGATTGTGAACCGAAGATTTTGGCCCCGTTCTGCTAAAAGAAATAAGTTTTATTTTTCAAATAAATACTTGTGGGATTGCTCACTAGCTAGGTCAGATTGGAGCAACATTTTTTGAACTGAAGGTGATGTATTGTGAGAGAATGACCTGTTGCGTAAAACAGAAAATAAGTACTTAAAAAATAAGAACCTTAGCGAAACGAAGACTTTGTCACTAAGTCCCAACAGCGTCATCTTCCAGCTAACAAAACTAAACAATCTTAACTAACCATGTTCTAATGTTACCAGAGGATACCATACATAATCGCGTTTGATTCTCAAGTTGCTATTATTTGATTTCAAAATGTTTGTTAAGACAAATTTGAAAACACGAAAAAGGGAAGAAAAATTCTAAAAAATTACTCTAAAGGAGGAATTTCTTGTATGTTTCGCTAGAGGAGGATAGCGTTTTATGATGAAAAAATATTATACTCAAATAGAAGTTGCTCTTCCTTATAAATGTATCCCGACTTCTTATTAATAGATAGGAGTATCTCTTATTTGTAACGAAGTAAATAATTTGAAATATCCATGGTCCTTGACCATATAAGAACATGGAACTCTCAAATTGAATTTGAAAATTTCCGTCCAATTTTTCCAATCAGGTCCCTCCAACTTGTACACGTATTCTGATTCGCGATGGCACTTTCGTCTTTGACATGCTATAGTTGTATACTGTTGGTTTTATTTGCAGATTACTTTACTAGGTTTTCTGACCTTCCACATTTTCCGATCATATCCTGTGGTTTGTTATTTACTTTGTCGCGGCCCTCATAGTTCCAAAGGGGTAACGTTGGGTTTTTGACCTCCATTATTGTTTGTTTTGATTGGTACGGTAGTGTGATGACTTTAAGAGGTGTAGACAAAATGCATCATCATCTCCGTTCCGCAACTCAATATAAGTACTTATTTTTTAAGAAGACAATTTCAAGCTCAAAAATCATGTGCTTACGTACGTAAATAATTTTCCTACCACTATGAATCTTGTTTGATAGATCTCATTGAGATCTTTAATACGGTGCAAACAAAATTGAAAAAATATTTTTCATTTACATTATTTTTGAGTTTGAAAATGTGAAATAAACTGCTTATTTTTTAAGAAGGTTTCTAGAACGGGTTATTCCATTGATAGGAGGAGTTTTTCAGTGCCGAGTGGGTATTGCCGACGTGGTACCCGCTCGATGTATCTGAGTCGTCCGATTCACTTTTGGACGACTCGGATTGAAATCCTCTCTCTCCTCTCACCCCAACACTTTCTCTCTCTCTTTTCTCTCTCTCTAAATCTGAGCCGTTCAAACACACAATGGACGGCTCGGATGCGCAAGCGGGCACCACGTGGTACCCGCTCGGTACTGAAATTTTTTCCCATTGATAGACTACTGTGCACAGAATCGACTTCTCCTGTTGAGTGGTGGACTCTGCCGGCCTTTGTGTAAATAGACTCAGACTTGATAATTTTCATCCATGTCTCATTTTTTGTTCTTTGTTTTGTCGGTATGTGGTGGGCTAGTTGGGGTACAATTGCATTTTTTCCTGATTTGGATTTTTTTAAAAGGTGAAAAAAAAATTATGTTCAGATTAGATTGCCAAAAAATAACCTGTTTTTTTTGGAAGATGTTCGAAATTGTTACCGCCAGAAATTGTACCTATCTCTTGATTATTGTAAATAGTTTCAGCTTCAAATGAACATGATGGTTTTTAAAAGTAAAATGATTTTGGCACTCCACTTTCTTATGATAACACTCCATAATTTGTTTCTTAATGTGCCTTGCTATGTAAAATTTTTACACTAAAAGACAAATTTTGGAGTTCCATCATAAAAAAGTGAAGTGCCAAAATTATTTTTTTTTTTTAAAGAAAAACCCGGATTTTTCATTCAATTCAGTGAATTTGTTTGAATCTTTATTTCCCGGATTTATTTGGTTATCTTTTAGGGGGTTCTGACAGGCCAGCCCCGTTTGAAAAGTGACAAGGGTAAAATAGTAAAAACATCTTTAAAAAGGGGCTGAATGGGATAGCTCTGCAAAAAGGGGTTTGCATGGAACTCCAAGCAAAAAATGGGACGGCCAGGAATTTCCCGATCTTTTAGAGATTTCTTCGGCCCAAGGTACTGGATATTATGAAGGCCCATGAGAATGCAAATTGTTAGAGCTAGGCTTTCGTTATGATTAGGCCCATGAGAATGCAAATTGTTAGCATCCTTGCTTATGAGTAGAGCCCATTCCATCCTCTCTTTTTTTTTGTTATCCTAGAAAGTCCTAATCTCTAGTACTATCCTAGGGGAAATGAGGGTGGGGTACTTCCTCCGTCTCTTATTTAGAGTCCAGTATTCTATTTTAGGTTGTCATTTAATAAGTGTCAATTTTATAAAATTAGTGGATAAAAGTTAGTACATTTTCCATTTTGCCCCTAAAAAAATATTCAATTTTGAAAAGTTAATGAGTAAAAGTGTAATGATGATGTCTTTACAGAGGAAAAGTGCAGGTAAAAGTTGATGAGGAAAGTGTAATGATGATATCTCCTTAATAAGTTAGACTAATGAAGCTAGACACTTAAAAAGGAATGGAGAAAGTACTATGGTTCTCTGTACTGTCTTTAGGTGAATACTCGAACAATCATTCTACAACAACAATCATTTACACAAACCCACCCATATTCATATCGAAGTACTATGATTCTCTATACTGTCTTTATGATCTTTTTATAAGGCATCCTGAAATCAACAATCACACAAATTTTCAGGGGAAATGATTTTGTCACTCCCTTTTTTGTTAACGTCACTCCCTTGCAAGTGTATTTTTACACCAAAAATACACTTGCAGGAGAGTGGCGTTAACAAAAAAGGAGCGACAAAATCAGCAGCCATTTTCAGTACCTTAAAATCTTAACTTTTCTGTGTACACCCGCTCATCAATAAGAGGATGGCGCATATGCATGCGGCATAAATTTTTGTACTAAACTTTCGACAGAGAGACGTACATACGAACGATATGTCTAGATAGAGAGAGGAGGTGAAGGGCAGGGAGAGATTTGATATGATCATCTGTAAGATTTGAGAATAGCTCCACAAAAAGTACAAACAACGGCTTTCCAAGATTTCCAGTACAACGGCACGTAACAAAACCTGGTCGCCGTCCTCATATCCGCCACGCTTGCACCACCGCCGCACCTCGAACACGTCCCCGCCAAGGGCTTGCTCCGCCTCACCACCCTCTTCTGGTCCACCAGAAAGCAGAAACAAACCATTGCTCGATGATACTGGCTTGATCTCCGGAGTTATAGGATGGTATTGGGGATTTAAATAGGTGGTATGTGGCCTTAATGGTCGAGCAGTTGTGGGGGTTCATTGGTGGGATATTTGTAACCAAACCAATGATTGACACGTGTTTTTTTTACTTGTACTCTCTCCGTTTCTAAATAAATGTTCGACGTGCAAATTTAAATCTTCAAAAATATGCATTTTTTCATTAAAAAATTCAATTTTTTTTCACAACTTAAAAGCATTCATTGATATCTATATATTGATTTGTAAAAAAAAATTGATTCTTTTTACGAAAAAAATGCATCTTTTTAAAGGCCTAAATTTACGCGCCGGAGTAACGAAGTAATTTGATCACGTATTTGTAGCTGCAAACCAGCTCTCGGCTTTTCATGGTAATCTTGTGGATCAATTCGACGTGTTTGACTGTTTGTTACAGTTTGATGATGGGTCGAATCGAGTGAGCTGTTCGACAAGTGATAAAGTACCGTTGGGGTTAATATTTTCCTCCTACATGTGAACTAGTCGGGCGACAAATGAATCGGGCTACTCGCGAGCAGCTTGCAACTCGATTAGTTAAGGGCTCGGCTCGTTTAGTATTCAAGCAGAGCTTAAGCTCAAGTTTTAGGCTCGTGTAGAAAAAGAGATGAGTTTCACACTCTAAAGCTCGGCTCGGCTCGACAAAGCTTGGCTCATTTGTATAGGCTTGGCTCGTCTAGTAAATGAAACCCGTGCTCAGCTTGTTTACGAACAAGCCGAGCTCAATCTCGAGGTTTTAGCCTCGTTTAGTAAGCGGACCCTTCTCCATTACACATATGTTTGGTGGTGGAACTCATACCAATGTGTAGTAGAGAAAGGCCATAGAGCATCACATGGCGGTGTTCCATGAGCAACCAGAGTAACTTTTTTCCTATTGAACGTCAAGGTCATCGATCAACTACGTTTACATAACAAATTCAAATAATTTGTGAAGCTTTTGAAAGGCGTTTTTCACATTCTCATTTTCGTATTCGTTCAAGCACACACATCCTCGTTCAAGCCCCTATTCCCTACCCATCTTGTCTTTCACATTTTCGTGCAGACGTATTGATATATTGTGTAATGCGTTGATCTTATTTCTGTTTTGCTATGATTACATTACGTTCGAATACATACTAGCGTTGTACCTTACGATACATGGGTTGGTTAGGTGTTTGGACAAATAAGCCAAAGTGGATTATTTTTTGTCCTTATTCAATTTTTTTTTGCATTTTGTGGCTTATTGTCAATTTTTTGGGGATTATTGCTTCCTTATGACGAGAGGAATTTAAAAAGTAAAAAATTTCGATCGAAATCCAATTTTTTTTGAATTTCGACGAAAATTGGCGGGAAAGCCACTTATTTCGTCTTTATTCAAAAAAATTTGGATTTCGACCAAATTTTTTTACTTTTTAGATTCCTCTCGTCATAAGGAAGCAATAATCCCCAAAAAATTGACAATAAGCCACAAAATGCAAAAAAAAAATTGAATAAGGACAAAAAAAATTTGGCGGGAAAGCCAAATGGCTTATTTAGAAGAACAAGCCATTTGGTAGATTTGTTAACAACATTAAAGTTCGTACACCTGGGTTTCAGGTTTGCCATTGAAATTACAAAAAAGCGTCGAAACACGATTTGAGAAAAGATTAGTGACCCTTACCGCATTACGCAGGACCGACATTGTTGCCTGTTTGAGAGAGACGATGATTTATATGGTGTGTTTGTATCTTTCCGAAGGAAAATGTAACCATTTTCTATAAAAGTCCTAAACATATTCAGTTACTCGCGCGGTTAAGATTCACAGAAGTCAATGAGGAACACTACACTATATATATATATATATCTAAAAAGGAAATAATTTTGTCACTCCTTTTTTTGTTAACGCCACTCCCCTGCAAGTGTATTTTTATCCTGTAAGTGTATTTAAAAATACACTTGCAGGGGATTAGGAGAGTGACGTTAACAAAAAAGGGAGTGGCAAAATCAGCAGCCTATCTAAAATTACGAACTATTAAATGCCCAGTTCCCTACAGAGAGCTAATGGAGATCCCTGTGAATTAAATGAAAGTAGGAACTTTAGGGTAAAGAGTTTTATAAAACGTTCTTGGTGGAAGAAAGAAAAAAAAAAAAACGCAATATCCGTATCGGTTTGAAGAAACTTTTCAATCAACTGATTTTGTTTTTGAAATTGTCGAAGCTTTGACAACGTTTCTAAAAATCGAAGATACATAAATATGCCTATCTAAGAAGTAAGAGTAGTACTATATGTACCGACGCCGTCCATACCGAAATCGTACCGACGGCCGCGACCAGAGACGGCCGATCCGAGCCGTATATACACGAAAAATAGGATGCTTGATCCACACATCGGATGCCGTTGATTCCTGCGCAAGGCCCCTCAGTTTTTTTTTATAGAATTTTTGGACGGCTTGGATTGGCCGTCCGGTGGCCGGAGACAGCACGGCACGGCCGTCGGTACGATTTCGGTATGGACAGCGTCGGTACCAATATCATTTTCGAAAAAGTAAAGCAATAAGTACAGAGGTCCTTATCTCTCAACCCTATATCTCTCTTCCTCTCTCTCAACCCTAGCCACCACAACTCCTCGATCTTCTCCCTTCCCCTCCCCCGTGGGTTCTATACCCGTGTGCGACAGGAGGGGGAGGCCATGGTACTACCGACTCCCTTTCTTTGTTTTTTGTTTTCGTCTCTCTAGATCTACGACTTGTCGTCTAATCTGTGAGAGTTCTGTCTCTCATTCAACAAGAATTATTAGTTTCGTCTTTGGATGAATTTTGTCTACAAATCAGATTCTCTCAATCGATGTTGCTTCACAACGATATCTGTATTTCAGCGTTCTATCTCTACACAATGTCTTTAGCGAGGCAACCCGTGGTGGCTTAGCAGATTTATAATTCTAGGGAGTTCATTGGTGCGTTCATACTTGGGTGGAATGTATCTGATTGTCTGGGTATTTGGTGTCTTTTGTCATTAACTTTGCACTGTTTCTTGTTTGAGACTCCTAATTAGATGTCAGGCAGTTTAAAAGTGTCACTATTGCGTCAGGCTATGTTTGGATTAGGTTGAAAGACATTGATTGTCTTGTAATTTACTTGTTTTGTATTTGTTAGACGATTAGTTTGGCTTTGTCCAAGTTCTTTGTAATGATCTCTGTTTTGTAAGTGCCGCTGGACGTTTATCAATACAATTTTCTCACTTTTGACCCAAAAAAAAAGAAGTAAAGCAAAAAAATCATTTTTCAAACGATACCCAAACCCTCAATCCGGGTCATTGATGGCTTTGCAAGTACGGGTCATCTTCCATAAGAGGATGACAAATGGAGGGCAATAAATGGGTAGCTGAATGTTTAGTACCACTCGAACTTCTTGGAAGAATGAATGGTGTGATTGGGACATGGGTTGCCAACTTGCCATACAATACAAGGATGCTGAAATTTCAAACACCAGCCACCTAAATATTAATTACTCGGAAGACCCACCGGCCACGATCAGAAAAGTCGATAACATTTGTATTCCTAATCTCATCATTTATAGCAGAGGCATGACTGGATAGTGCCAATTCACATTCAATGGCAGAACGAAAAACTAATACCTGTCCTCCCGTGAAATATCAATGTCCTAAAAAGTGATTGTTTTTATTGCAAGCATTTTTTCCCCGTTGGGTCCTTTGTCACGATAGGAAAGCAAAACTCCAGTCACACACACTTTTGCTCTAAAACTTTCACCTATACTCACATGAGCATAACTCTCCCCACCCATGTGAGCATGTTAGTGTTCGTGCAAAAGTGGTCGTACCAGTTAACACTAGCATAGTTGGAAACGAAAGCAAAGTCGCAAACCTTGCTAGGTCCTATCCACGCTGAATTGACCAACCAAACATGTCTTTCGACACAAGATAACAAAAATCAAGATAAAACAAAAAAACTATCTTTAAACACAGTAGCATGTAAACACAATATATGCCTTTACTCAACCACCCAAAGTAAGAACCTTTTTTTTTCTTTCATATTTTTTTTTTTCTGTTCAAACAGTGTCTATCACAAGTGTCAAGGAAATATAAAAGAAATGCTCGTATTTTCCAACCTCTACTACACTATAGTACAACTTCAACATACACTGTACATGAGGCAAGACATTACCTAGCAGCCGATGCTTGAGCACTCAAATAACCACCAAAAACAGACCAAATAGTTGCAAAAAATGGGAATCTCACACTAATTTACAAATTTCAGAGTGAGTTAAAAGATGATAACTTTACCTCCAATGCATAGTTTCTCATTGACTGGAAGACCAAATCCGGTAAAGCAAAAAGAATGAGCTCAAGTATATATATCATGCTGGTATGCAGTAAGAGGAGCTGAGAGCTGCAGGCAACACACAGACCAAATGAGGTCCGGGAGGGTTGCAACTTATATTTGCGTCGTCTACATTTGGAAGCAGTAGTTGTGGGGGGCGAACGTATCCCGCAACCAGTGGCACACACACTATCGAGATAACTATCCGTGAACCTGTCGGTGTACGAGAATTTCAGGAAGGAGAAATTAGATTGTTTCTAATATGTGGAAAAAGAAAATCATCCTCAAGTGACTCAGGTACCTTTGTTTGTGGAGAGTGAAACATGCCCCCTTTTCCTTCCGGCAATCATCCAGTTCTCTGAACTGGCATTGACTTCGTATAGTACCTCATCCTGCTGGAGAAGAAATGAGAAAATCCCTCATACTCATCCAATGGTTTCCGTATTTTTTACAAATGACAAAGCTGTACACAATTAATACTTTGCAGCTCCAAAATGCCTATATGTAGAATTGCGAAGAAGAATTATGCCATACACGCACATTTCTTCTCTGAAAATGCGAAGTAGGAAAAATCTGAAATCTCTTCTTTGTGGCAACTTTGTGGGCTCAGTTGTCGTTATCTTTCATCTTCATCTTATGGGTCTCTTGAGTCCACTTTCAAACAGATTTGAATGTCTTTGCTTTATTTGCGTGTGTTAATGTCACTTTCGCTTCGCTACTCTTTTCTTGCGATCCAAACAATTTATTAACATCCTAGGGAACTTACGGATACTTACAGCTATCCCACTGGAAAAGCTGACATGGAATAGTGAATACATAATTAAGTCAACCCTGTATTTTTTACTCAAATGACAAAGGCTATTTCATTTGGCGCTAACAGCCACTGGTATGGTAACTTCAGTTCAATTTAGAGATGATGAGATATTGACTGACTCTCAAATTGAAGCACTAAATACAAGAAAATGAAAAACTTCTGGCTTACATTTTTGTCAGAAAGCACTTTCTCCTCGAAATCCTTTAACCTTTCAACTCTCCACTGCATGTTGACAAGCTGCCTAACTCTGAGACTGCTTGAAGGAAGAGGAAGAAAACCAACTGCCAGGCACGGGTCCAGGACAGGCCGCTGTAAAACAAGAGCACTCTTGAAGATCAGAGATTGTGTAGCATCCTCAACACCATTGGGTTCCATGGCTACAGGGGTGTGCGCTCCAAGGCTTCTATCACCCGCTATTCCATATCTGATATTTAGAACACTATCTGAACACAATGCCTTGGCTTCATCTGTAAAACCAAGATAAGTATTGTCTTCTTGCATTAAAAAGTAAGAGTAACATTTAAATTGATGAGTGGCAGAGCATCCCTGTTGGTTTCCACCCATCATATCCAAGAGGATAAAGGAAAGAGATCATGCCCTTAAGGAAGCATCAAGACAAATTAAGTCAAGTCCTGCAACTTCTATGCTAGTATTTAACACTCTGGCAAATCCAATATTTCCAGTTGTTTGATCCCCAAACCCTTTCCCTAGTGAAATTAATGAGCACGAGTTAACTCTTTGTCCGGGAAAGGATCAAATTTAAATTTACCTTATGATCTTTGGACCAAGAAATGGGTGCTAAACATTTGGTAAACTTTCTAAGGTGCTGTGCTGCTGTCCCAACGTGACATTGCCACATGCTGAAGCTTTAAGGTCAAACACAAATTCAGTAAGGAAAATGCTCCTTCCGTCCCATGTTTTTGTCACCTTAACCATATCTAAATGGCCCACAATTTCCGTCCATTTTGTAAAACCAAGGTATGTGATTGTATGCTTTACAACATTATCCTTTATAAAGGAAAACATATCTAATCATGCGAAAGCGAGGGATAGACTGGGAAACTGATACTCTAACTGCTTCCTTGCTTAAGAAATTAGATTTCCCAGAGTGGAAAACATGGGATAAGCAAGAAATGCGCAACGTGAGGAGAACAAATTTGTAAATGTTTCAACCTCCATAAATTTGAAATGCAGAGTACTTTGCTTGGCGAGGCCAAACTCATTACTGCACCTCCATGAATATGTAAACCAATATGTAAATGAACTTTGTGCATTATGTAACATTTCTACAATTGATGCCTCAAATTTCCAAATCAAGTTATCCAACAGGACCACACATCCCATGCCATTGTCAAATACATAACGCTTGGTTTGTATAGCTTAATCAATGACTGATAACTTATGCATAAAGCTAAAGATGAAATGGGCATACCTTCAGCAACTTCAGTCACCAAACATATACTGAACAGCATTCCTGCTCTGGACGTCGGGGAAATAACAAGAGGAAAGAAACCAGAAGCTGGTCTCCCATCACCTTGTCCAGTGTGAGTAAATCCGTCTTGAAGATCCAACCAAGCATCATAGATGGTCAATGATGCTTTCACTTGAGAGTGCAGCATCACCTGGAAGAAGAATGAAAGATGAACACAAAATACGGTATAAGGCATTCTAAAGATTTGACATGAATTGAACTTAAAAAGGTGAAGCTTTTTAACAACACCAAACAAAATTCAGAAGCAAAAATTGGCAGAAATGACAAGGTATAGGAGGAAAAGATACCTGCAGAAGTAAAGTACCGTCATTGCATTTGTCTGCAACACGTGTACTCACGTGGAAAGGGTCAGTAAAATGCACAGCTAGGGTCCTGCACATTTATGCGAATCAAACTCGGCCCAAGAAAAATTAATCTACAATAGCTGCTCGAAATATGGAAGAAAAAGGGAAGGAGAATAGCAGTACCTTTCGAATGTCTGATTATGTGATACTCCAAACTCAAGTTTCAGTGCAATCGTCCTTAATCCATCCACAACACTCTGTCGGGGGGGAACAGCTGCCCAGAGAAGAGTTGTGGCATATTTATTTGAGCACTTCAAAAAACAAATTGTAGAAGCATATGAAAACCATGAAAAGGGTTTAGTATTCTTTTAACCTGCATTTGTTCCTCTAGCAAGACTCTCACTCATAGCACGCACGGGAATCCACAGGACAGAAGTTATATTGCGAGCCCACTCTGGCAACTCTATTCTGCCATCATTAAGAGTTAATTGCTTACATTCTTCAGTAAAAGCAGAACCATTATTTCTAGCATCATCCGAGTAACCCAGTTTGGCTGGAGTTTGTGAAACGTCACCATAAGTCTCCATTTCAATGACATGAGACTCGTCGATCCTCAAACCAGGACCAGTGTCAACATGCAAGACAGCACCCTTAAGGGAGTAGTCAATTGGCTTAACAATTATTCCAACCCATTGAGGTTCATTAATGAGCAAAGCAGATGAAACAGCTGCAGAAAGATCTACCAGAGGCCTTGGTTTAAACACCTAATAATGGAAATGAGTTGTAAGATCTTTTGTTAATAGACAATGTTGTTCCTAGTCACAAACAACTACTAGACACATTAAGTAGGAGGGCATACTCTTAAAAATTTCATGTAAACTAAAATGGGAGGACGATACCTTCCACATCCTCATCGAAAGATATATCATTACAAAGCACAATTATGATATTTAATAAAAATGAACAATACCTTTAAGATGGGTTTCGTTGGCTTCTCATAACTCATAAAATCGTCACTGTCTGCTGGTCCACCTTTAGAAAAACTATGAGATCTAAATCTCAAGTGACCAATTTGCCCAGTAAGAACCCCCAAGACATATGAACCTGGTTTCTGTGGGGGTAGGGAAAGGGTGATTGTATTTCGCCCAGGATTTAGTATGATAGCCACAGAGCTCTTTATAGCCTAAAAACCAAAATAGAGGATCAAATATCAGGCAGGCAATCAGATGCATCCTAAAAAGTACTGGTGACACAGCATAAATAACATTGCATAAAACAAACCAAAAAGAACGAGTACCTTAACACCTTCATCAGCATTATACGTAGCTATTAGGGTTAGACTGAGCGATTCAAGAGTTATATCATCAGGAAAACCACTCCAAACAGTCACAGATAAGGAACCAGGATCGCCATCACATAGCTCCAATGGTGGCCCAGGATTGCCAGAAAATGTAATCAAGGAAGACACATCAAGGGGCACAGGGTGCTTCATTTCACTATGGGCAAGACGGACTACTTCTGACTGAAAAGCTTGACGCTCCTTGGTTGAGAATAAGCCTTTATCCAGTGAGAGCAATCTCACACAAGACGATAAATAGCCTGCTTGATCATTCAGGATTTTTTGGCACTCTGCTAAATTGGGAAGAACTTCAGCTAACAAATCTTGCCATCCCTCACCAGCATAGAGAGCACAAACCTTCTCATATGACTTTGCAGCAAGATCAAAGTTTCCATGCTTATAGCAGACTGCTGCAATTTCACCATCAAGGACAACTCCATGCCTTTTCCACCATGAACGATGATAATTATCAGCAGCACCTTTTGATAGCTCCAGATACTTTTGCTGAAGGGCCAAGAAATTAAGGATGGTTTATATTAGCGTCACTAACCGAGACAGGTCAAAAGATTCCCACAAATATCAAAGTAGAAGCCAATAATACATAAGAATCATCAACAAAATGAGGAAAGCTCTAGGAACTTAACATTTGGTTAGAGAGTAAAATGGCAAGGAAGCAAAAACAAGAACTTGTGGTAGATATGAATCTAGGTCTTCTCATAATTCAATGATAAACAACTTAATTATCATCCGAATATTGCGCAAGTACCCATTAAAGGATGTGCACATGATTAAAAAGAGCATTGCAGTGACAAGAAAGATTGGAACAGTCTTTTTTGACAATTACCTCAAACTCCTCCATAGATGAGAGTGACTTCCAAAGATTAGAATCAGAAATTGTGCTACGGAGAGCATGTTCAGCCGCAACATATATCTCTGCAAGCCTCATAGGTCGATCAATGGAGCCGTCGAAGATTCCTGGTGAAGAATTAGTTCTTGAAAAATGAGGAGTATGTGCTTTAGTAGACGGGGGCATCCTCGAAGATACATCTGAACCTAAGCTGCCAGCATGTACTAATAGAATAAGGGCCCAGAAGAATTCAGAAATCAGAAGAAAAGATGCACAAGGGCAAACACAAAATCACGAATAACGACACAAATACCAGAGCCCAGTTTCAGAACAACCGGAAAATATAAAGGGTTATCAACAACTAGTGTGCTAATGCTTGCTTCCAAAGAAGTTTGAAGAATTTACACAGTTTAAGGTAAAACACTCTGGAAACTAGCTCATATTACTCATGCAACGATTTGAAAAGCATATATAGTCTATATTGCATTCAACTACTAAAATTCAATTACCCATCAACAAAGCCGGAGCGACCATCAAGTAATTCAAACATGTTGCCAGAGGAAAGAGAAGCCCTTCGGCGATTAGCTTCGCGCAGAAGCATAGCTGGTTCAAGAGGTAATGGCTTCCTCTGAATACCAAAGTGCTTAAGCCTTGGAGTCGCTTGAAGAATCAGCTGCACAGATTTGGTGAAGCACATAAGCAATAAAATTTTCAATGGAGAATCATAGCCATTCAGTGACAGTGACGACGAGGATAAATTCCAAAAAATAACTACTTAAAAGGCATTACTGACGTTGACTGAGGTGAGGGCTCCATAGCCAGTTTTTCAAGCCATTCCACTATTTCCCCTAAACTCATCCAATTTTCAACTATTGTTTTTGAATGAATCTGAGTCTCGTAAATCTTTTCTATACACTATTATTCCGTGTTAACGAAAGATAAAGAATATTATTTTGTATTAACATTTTACCTTAACTGTGTCAGCCCCAGAATTCAATGGAAGGACACGAGCACTACTCAGGTAAGCAGCATCATTTTCAAAAGCAGAAAGCATGTGACAAACTGATCCTTATACTAAATCTGATATAATCTTAGGTCCTCATTGGTGACAGATGTTAACCATTGCACCGTTACTGAGATATATTATCATATGTATCTGTTTACTGATTTCCTTCAGGTATCAAGGGTAAAGCTGATGAGATGAAGCTACTCAGAGCAGATTCGAGGCATCATTTTTAAAAGAGGATAATATATTCCGGTAGCCCAGATAAAATGGGACACTTGTCGTAGCAGTTACATTTTACAGGTGAGACATCCTTTCTTTTGAATTGAGTATCATACTTGCTTTCATACGAAGTTATTTTCTTCATCTGACTTCAGTTACTTCACATAATATACAAACGACATGCCGGTTGAATGATTAATTACAAAAGAAGCAAAAGTATCCGTTGAGGTTGATAAGTTACCAGTTGTCCCAAAATATAAGGCTATTAGGAAAAGAGCGAAACAATGTATGTCAAGCAATCTAACACCTTCTCACACGTGCAACCCCATCGAGCACGTGACGACTGACGATGCAAACCTCTAGACATATGGTGAAATAGAATGAAAAGGAGAGAAGCATAATGCAAACAAGAGACAAATGGAAACAGAGAGACTTGAACCAAGACCTCTCCTAACCTCAGCTCTAATATCATGTTAAATTACCAATGATTCCAAAAGCTTAAGATGTTAGGAAACGGTCCCAACAATGTAGTATTTATCAAGCTATATAACAGAGGTATCCTTAAAATTAACACCACAAGGAAGGCTAATTCAACCTATGGCAGTGCTCATCTTACAAGTCTTTTGTTAGTTACATGCTAAAATACTTAGGAACTCACCTTTTCTTTCACAAATACCTCAGATGATGCTTCAGGTGGGACTGAAGGCCAAATGGCTGGCTTAGGCCAAGGTAGCATGCTGAGTGCAGCACTGCTCAAACAAAAAACATATTAGCATGAAGGGTAACTTCTGGGCAATGCTTTCAATAGAACAAAAGACTAAAAATATTTTTTTTTTGTGAGAAAAAAATGTGTTTCTACCTGTTGACCGGACTTCTTTCTATATCTGACCCATATCCAATTAAATATGCAAGCCTCATTAACTGCCACATATGGGAATACATTCACATAAGCAGTAGTTTAAGTATTAGAAGGGTAGAAAGAAAAGGAAATATGCAAAAGGCATTCCATAAATTCTTTATAAGACTGCAAAGGGCGAAGGGGAAAGAAATAACAACAATTAAATGAGCTGCTGATCTTATAAGAGATTTCGTGCAATAAAAAGAGTTTCGAATACAATATCAGCAAATTTTGAAAGATCTTGGGCTCTAACAAACATGCTTGGATATATTTTCTCCTTCAAACTCAATCCTTGGTTGGAAAAAGTTTTGCTTGCTCCTATCGACTAAGTTATGCTTATGCATCTAATTGAAGAGATGACAATAAGGATGGAGTTCAAAAAGTCACTTGTAAGGCATGCAATGTTTACCTTAATCCGGCACAGTGAATAAAGGTCCCCCTGAAGGCGGTAAAACTCTTTTTCTATATCATGTGGCACTTGTTCATCACTATCATTGGAAGTAGTTGTATTGATTAAAGCCAAGCAAGCAGTTATTACCCAAACTTCACGCATGCAGAAGGGTAACATATTCTGGAACAAACACCAAGAATATAAGTAAAACCAATCAGAATGAATAAACTTTCAACAGAAGCTTAAAGAAGCATAACTCACTTTAAGAGAAAATAACGTCAATTACCTCATGTACCGCCAATGCCTTTGAAAAGCTGATTACAAAGGGATAACCCCGCGATGACACCTCAAATGGACGATTCAGCTTGAATAATAGCTACAAAGTTGAGATGTAGAAATGAAAACACAGTTAAAATACAAATACAGGAAACCAACAATCCTAAAAAATTTCCTTTTATGACGAGAAAACCCTCCGAGGTAGGTCCACCTTTTGGACCCACCACCCCTGCAACGAAGGAAGGGAAGAGGAAGACAGTGGTACAAAAAATTAGCTTAACCCTACTGTTACCTCTTCAAAAACTGACTCAAATATATTTAGCTATCATCCGTTCAATGAATACAGATCTGAATTTAATAGATCGCAGCTCAATGCCAATGTAAGTTAACATTAGAATTAAGTTCGATTCAATATGTTAAGCATAACTAAAGCAAGATGAATCACGGTGTCCTAAGGGCCATAACGAAATTCAATTGTAAGCATCATCTAAAGAATCATTAGTGTGGAAAGACAACATTCCATAAACTGCACATGACTAAGCAAAGAGATAAAATAGTAACTTCTCTTGATTGGGCAATAAGAAATCTAATTTTCTACTATGTAATAACTACTCCACACTTGGAAAAAGAAATCTGATCTTACTACTTTCATTTAAAACCAACCTAAGTTAACCCCTACTTAGTCTAGCACACCTTTGCTTGGCAGGCAAAGAGATACTGTCGGAATTCAAATTCTCTGAATGAATCATCTTGAACAATCTGTGTTAATGGCTTGTTTCCCGGTTTTAGCAGTGCAGATTGATCATCTCCTTGGTCCATTCCACCAAACTCCCGCTGTTTCCCTGTCATGTTAACTGCATTACATGGAAAAAGTAAACCAGAAAAGATAAGGTCAATAATCCAGCATAGCTCATTCCATACTAAATGCAAGAGCACAATTGAGACACCAAGGAACACATGCATTTACACCTGTTTCCATATATCTTTTTTTTTTTTTTGAAAATACCTGTTTCCATATATCAGAGCTCTAGTTCATCACAGTTTCTGGTAGACTGTAATTCTGAGTTTAATAATCCAGCATGGCTAAATCGGTACTATATATACTAGTGCTAGACCATTATTAAGGCACTAAGGAACACATGCATTAACACCTGTTTCCATATATCAGAGCTCTAGTTCATTACGGTAGCTGATAGATTATAATTCTTTCTTTTTAATGCTGACAGAAGAAATGAAGCACTAGGTAATGTATGGATTCGGCACCTGTTTCCAAATAGCAGAGCTCCAGTTCGTCATATTCTCGTAATGCATCTTCATGGAGATGAGCCATCTCAAACATAAAAGCCAAGCTTTCCTGTATATGGAAGGAAAATGTAACGAAAAAACAACCCCAGAAACAGAACACCTTTTATTTTTTTGGAACAAGAAAGAGAACACTTCTGAACAAGGTTGTTTCTGGAAACTCCTGAAAGCGGAGCTGCAAGGGCTCTAAGTATTAGACATGAGCCTTATGTTCAGCAGGAAGTATGCTCTTTCTTCCATGTATATCAGACCAAAAGGTACTTAAACTAAAAAATCCTTTACAGTTCATACAAAAAAAGATAAGCATGCAAACCAACAGTACACATAACCCACAAATTTACTCCTTACGAAAAGGCAAAGCCACACAGACAATAAGTCGAAGGATTCAATTACCTTCAGGATGAAAAAGTTGCAAAAATTCCAAACTGGCATAAAGCGTTGTTCACTGAGCTTGCGAATCTCATCCTCATAAAACTGAATGCGCCTATCAAGTGTGTTCCTGATGCACTCCATGATTTTGGATTCCAAGTCTTCCCAGAAATTTACTTCAGGTCCATGTATATCTAGCTTGCAGCACCTGAGTGAGGCATTTGGATGGAGCTTTAGAGAAGGGAATATGAAGCTTCAACGAAACTCTTGCTTCAAATTAAATTGCACCTTGATATTGATATAGTTCGTTACAAGTTTGTTAGATTTCTTAATTCCAGTTTAGTAAACCATAATAGCCAGCAGCCACATGTTTTATTGTTTTGACCAGACAAAGGTCAAGATTATAGAAGAGACATGGAGAAAATATCTGTTAAAAATCTAAGTCGAAGGGGCTAATTGAAATACACAAATTAGAATAAGAAAAAAGCCACAGCAATGACGATAATAACATAAGACAACAGGATGATTTACATTCTTGTTTCAAGAAAAGTCAAAACAGTTAATGAGTATTAGACCACAAGCTACTGCACTATCTACAACACTCAATGACAAAATCTGACATTATATGTCAATAGAACTCAATGCATAGTTCAACTTCAGCAAAAAGTGTAACTACACAATCAGCAGCTGCAGGGTTACCTTTCCCTCTTCTTTGAGCTGAATTCAACCTCGAGTTTAGCGTATACTTTCTTTGCAAGCTTGACAGCCTGATCATTGTGGGGTGGAGCCTTAGTCACAAACACAATAAACCACTCCCGTTCATCATTCTGAACAATGAGCTTCAAGCGCGGTTTAAGGATTGTCTTGAACTCATCAAGATCCTACACCAACCGTCAAAAGATTAAGACTCTAGCAAACAGAAAAATAAAAACCCTTGCAACCTATCAACATTGCAAAAAGGAAGAAAACAGTAGATCATGTTGGTGTGGTTAGAATCGAGCTAAAATTTCCTAGGTTGGTTCCAACATTGCAAAAAGGAAGAATGACCAAAGGCATCAGGAGTGCACTTAGGTGCTAGGAGAAAAGAGGTCAGGAGTTCAACACCTCTTCCAAGATGCTAATCTAACTATTCTAACAATACTGATTTTCGCCAATAAAAAAAAAAGAATGAAACCACAACACTAGATCATGTCAGTGTGCTTTGCATCAAGCTAAAATTTCCTAGGTCGAATCAGTATCTTTGAAAATGTTCTCTTTTTCCTTATCCTTCTAACACAACTTCAAAAGATTATTTCAGAGAAAAATAGGATATAAAGTTATTAGTTCTGCACATGATAGTATTTGCAGGCATTATGTGAACATGACAGGTGGAGTCTTTTCACAGTCACCAAACTCCAAAGTCAAAGGTCGAAAAACAAAATAACAAGTTGCTAAAGTTTCCCATTGGTAAGTTAAGGAGACTCCAACTTGAGTCTTAATGGGGAAATGTGGCCTAGTCAGCTAGCCCAATGGGCCGTCCCTTGGGGGACAGTTATAAGCAAAAGTTGTCAACTGATTTTCGAAGTCAGGAAGTTTGAAACATGGAAATTTAATCCAGCGAAAACAATCTTCTTCCAGTGTAATTGCACCAAGATTATGAATGAAAGAAGAAAATCAAAAGTATCTATGCAAAGGAATGAGCATCTACGACAAGTCAAATACACTTCTTTCTGCTGGGAAACTATGGGACTTGAAATTGACAGAGAAGTTACTACTTGTCTATAATTTGGAGGTATTTGCTCGATATGTAACTAGTTAGGTCAGAAAAACTAATTCTAATGGCGTCAGCTTTGGTGAATATTAAACCTCCTTGATTTGCCTGAAGGCATTTGCAATTTACACTGTTTGTTTCTAGATCAAATGAAATAAGCATTTCAATCAATGTCAAAATTCCCACCTTACATTATGAGCACAGTAACCCCAGAACTGAGAAGTGACTCCGAAAATATGAAAACAACACGTAAAAAAGGAAGCCTTAGAATTGTCAAGTTGTGCAATACAATTCGTTAGTCTCAACAGGGCTGCACGTGAATAAATAACATGTTCACGAGCTAATGTAGCATTATCTCATCTAGGCACGTAAGAAGTTCTAAACTTATTCCCAAAATGTCCAGTTAACAGTGAAGAGACAGCCAGTTACCTCACAAGTAACAAGAACAACAGTTGCATATGGTTCTCGGAACCAAAATAACAATTGCTCCTGAGGAAACCGACTACGAAGTCTTGAATCTGTTGTCAATATAAACTCCAAGGGCAGTTTCTCCACAAAAACAGGATTGCGTGTCTTGTTATTCAAACAAGCTCTTGTGAATGGCAAACGCTCCTCAAACCCCGTCTTTACAGTGGGCCACAAGTCACTGACATCTTCAACTGGGAAGCAATTCATATTCGATGGTGAAATTCTAAGATTGGATCAGAGTTACAAACAGCAAAGGACAAAAGAACAGATGATCTAACCTTCTATGATTGAGTGTGTGTGTTACATCATAAGGAAGTGTGTGTGTTACATCATAAGGATGTATGATACAGTGATACTGCATCAAAAATTTTGTAACATACTACCAAACTAGCCGTACTACAGATTACTGGTACTTGTACAAACAATAAGGTTCTTGAAAAGCAAATAACCTAGATCACTCTAGCGAGCACAAATGACAAATAAATGAAAGTCACAACTTTGGCTATGCAAACAACATGGGTCAACATCTGGAACACAATAAAAACAAATCTATAGGTTTACCAATTACTTGTTTAGTTCTAGTATGGGTAAATTCAGGGAAGAATGATAAACCCAAGCTTCTCAGATGGACAAACAACAGAAATATAGTTTATCTTACAAGTAAAAAAAAAGTGGTAGCAAGAGAAACGGTGAAACTTGAACCACAAATGCAGTGATACAAGAATAACCATTTTATCCTCTGTACAGATAAAATCAGACTGAAACTGACAGTTCACAACAATGCACTAGCACACAAAAGAGTGCCAACAAGCCCCATAGCATGCACAATGTGTCCCCTTTTTTATGGCCTGCATTTTTTAAATTTATACGCGCGTAAAGAACAAACAAAACTTGATGGGCTAGGATCTCTAAGCAAACCAATCTAGTTCACTATCTGAAATGCAACCCTCAGAATGGGGCTGACAAGAAATCGCTCGTCATGCAGCACTCCCTATACAGTTAGCTCATTTCTTGTGTCTCGTAGTCATAGACATCAGCCTAAGTTTGATCCCACCATACCGCAAGTGACCCCATCTTGTGGCCAATCAACAACTCTAGCAGTTGAAACCACTTGTCCTCTTGCCATCTCACCTTTGTTATACCTCTAACCTCAAGGTATCTCATGAAATCTGACAGATTGGCTATATATCACCTCCCTCGTGAGGGACTGGGCGCTTTGCACAATTCGACACTACTTGTTTCCCGGTAAACCTTCACGTTTGCCACTTAAGTTGCCATTGTAGCTATATGACCCCATAGTGGTCAAGTACTAGTTCCTTAATCACACAAGACCTCATATTTGCATCGCACTGCTACTTGCAGAAGTTTTGTATTCACCCACCCTCCCCCCCCACTAACTCAAATCGACTACTCAAAGGACTTCTAATAAGTTGGGACTCCTTGCCTCAAATGCTTGAGGCTCTAAACGAGGAAAATGCATCTATTTGTGAGTGACACATGGCATGCAAGTGAGCGGATAAAGCTATTGAATTTTCTCTTCACTTAACAGTATCATCTTAATAGATACTTCCTAAAACAATAACTTTTTCAGATACTACTGAAACTTGTAGTCCTACTGCTACATGATAAGTTTATCATAAAAGTAAGCGTACGGAAAGTTACTAGCTATTTACAAGAGCAATAGACACATGATGTTCGCGATGCATGAATCTCCAAGAGAGTTCAATCTCCTCATGAGTCTATGACAAGGGATTAAGAATTCAAGACTTCAACACTATATGCCGCTCAATGATGACTTGCTTGCAATTTCCTACGATCGTTGCACACTTTTTCCTAGACCTAGTGTATATACATTACCACCCACCCATTCATGGTTCGATGTTCCAGTGTCCTAGGCATAAAGGAACCACGTCATCCACCGAATTCGGATGTTAAAAAGCATAACACCGCTCAATCTTATTACTTTTCCAATATGAAAAAGGAAATGACAACGAAACGCCTGAAGTTTCGATTCATCAGCAGGTTCTGCTACCTAACAACTTCTTTCTACATGGCAAGACATGAAGACATCACAAACTCATATACTCCAGTGAAGAGCAATGAAAATGATCTTAAAAGAGCCCAAGTGACTCAAAGCACGACGATACTGTTATTTCCGTTTTGGATCAAATCTGACACTAAAAGGTCATTCAACTCCCGTAATCAAGTAAACAGCACAAAAACTGATACAGTAATGTAGAGCAACATTTTCCAGTTAAGTCATCATGATAAAGATCCGTAGAATGTGATATTGTAAATAAGTCGAGAAATCCGAATGAAAGATGTGCAAAGCGAGAGGATACCAGCAACGACGAGGTGATCGCTCGAGTTCTTTATGCTCTGGAACTGAGCCAAGAAATTCGCCATGATGGATCTACTGAAACCATGCGCTGATTTGGAGAGAATAGGAAAAGATTCGGTTCGACAATTTATAGGGACTGTAAATCTGAGGGACTAAACGAAGAAGGGGTTTGTGAACAGTGAGGTTTTTAACTGTGGAGACTACCAGCGTCGTCGTCGAGGTCGCGGTTAGTTCTTCCCATGGTGAGAGAGATTCACATCTCGATGATCCGGTGCGCCGCGCCCTCTTTAGGTTCGATGATTCGGGGTTGGGTCATGAGATCTGAACCACACGATTAGTCCTTTTTTTGACTCTCTCAATAAGCGATTTGTGACTGTTTGTTGGCGTGGCTATCATCTATTCCAATTTACCCCCTCAAAAAAGTATTAAAAAAGTAGTAAGTACTTATTTATAATTTTTAAACTTGAAAGTAATAGGTTTACGGAAATCAAAAAATATGTAATATCGATCTTACTTGATAGATGTCATCGAGATCTATCAAACCCTGCAAAAAAAAATTGAAAAATTATTTTCATAAGCTTATTATTTTTAAATTTGAAAATAGGTCCTTATTTTTTAAGTACTTATTTGAGAAAGTGGAACGGGTGCTTGCTCGACCAGAGTGTGTCGTAGTAAAGAGTGCCCCAAGCGTAGGCAAGGTCGGTTGTAGCATAATAAACTCGGAAGTCCGAGGTCGAATCCACAGGGAGCTAATGGAGCTAGGCCGGAAGGTTTGCTTTACGAAGGGTTTTAAACGTTGGGACCGCCAACCTTTAGATTTGGCGTTGAGACGGCCAACTTTTGAATTGTGGAATTCTCTCTACCTTCTAACTTAATTGAAAACGAAGTTTGACTAGAAATGAACTTAAAAGTAAATTTACTAAAGGCGAGGTATAGGGGTTCAACCCATCAACAACCTAAGTTATTCAACTCTTCTCAATGATAACTTAAGTGAGAGTCAAAGTCATTTGCTCTCACTCGGGAGATTTAACAATAAAAAGTTTACATTCTCGGTTTTGCATAGAAAATTTTATTTGGAAATAGAGTGAACTCTTTTAGACGTTTTACCAAACACTTAGAGTGACAGGGTTCCAAGCATTGTGTGTGTCAAGATTCTTCGTATACACAGAATCAAAGAAATTAACAACTCTAGCTTTGTATCAAAAGGGGTAAGAGCTCAATAAGTTCTTTGAGGCATTTTGGTAAACACCTAGAGTGACATAGCTCAAAACATTAAATGTGACAAGAGATCGAGTCCTTACCTACACCTAATCAAAGAGGTTAACAACCCTAGGTTTTGTTACATAAAAATAAGAACTTAATCTATTCACAAACAAACTTGATATTCACATTTTGAGAAGATATTGAACAACCTATGTCATAGGACGAAGATCACCCCATGACCAAGCCCAATGAGGCTTCCCCTCCATGGGAAATGAAATCAACAAGAAGAGAGAAGAGACAACACAATACATAAAGATAAACACGAAATTAAACTAAAACTATGATTGAAATAAGGAGTACTTACATGATTTAAAGGAAATTGCAAGAGAAATGGAAATCTAGAGCTCCATCCATAGAGGATTGAGAGCTAACCCTAAGAGAGGGAGGCAGAGAGAGAAAGCAAAAAGGAAGATAACCTACTAAAATGAGTTTACAAAGGTCCAAAATACCCGTAAGTCAAAGTGCGGTTGAGTACAAAAACGCAGATTTTTTTCCAGGATGTACTGGTACCGTAAAATCGCAGTACCGGTACAGGTCTTGTTTGTGGCAGTTTTGGACAGGGTCTGTCCGAGGTGTACAGGTACAACAAATCCTCAGTACCGGTACAGCTCTGGCAAATTGCTTCCGAAATGTTTTCTTCCTTCCAACGGCCCCCTTGACATCCCGAGCACTCCTCGACACTTTTTTACACGCTCCTTGGGACTCGGTGACGGGATGCCACGTGGCTTTGGACACTTGGATACTTCCAGGATCATCCTTGGTGTTCAAAAACGCTTTATTTCCATGTTTTACCTGAAACTCACAAAAACACAACCTCCGTGCAAAATCATTCAAAATAAGCAAGTTACGCATGTGAGTATAACAAAATAGAGAGAGATAAGCCCCATTATTTACACTATTTTAGGGCTTATCAACGGGAAAGTGCGTGCGAATGAGAGTGCGAAAGCGGGAGTGACAGTGTTATTAAAGTACAAGACAACGAGGATTGAGAACGTGAGGCCCCAAAAAAAATGCCAAACTGAATATGATTCGACTCTATTTTGTTTTGGATCTCTAGACTCAACTCCTTCCTCCAGGCACAGTCCCAATAACTTTTTCTCCAATTATTACTCTAATTTTTCTATCTATTTCTTCACTCATTACCCTAAAACCTCCCTCAAAACCTAAACCAAAGAGAATCGAAAGGTTTATGATATCTGTAAGAACTGCTTGCTCTGGTTGTCTAACTGCTACCTACTGCCACCATGTGTGTCGCACTCCCGGTAAGGGCTGCAAACAAGCCGAATGGAACTGAGTTTTGTCGAGCTCGAGCTCAGCTTGTTTATTAAATGAGCCAAAAACTTGAGTTCGAGCTCAACTCGAGCCTTAACGAGCCGAATCCTTAACGAGCTAAGCTTAGTCATTTACTAAATGAGCCTTCCCTTAACGAGCTGAGTTCCATAGTAAACGAGCTGAAAAACATAAGTTAAAGCTTGGCTCGTTTAAGCGTTGACGAGTCGAGCCGAGCTCATGAATTGCTCAGTTTATTTGCAGACCTACTCCTTAGGGCTGTTAGCCGAGACCGAAAAATCGATCGAAACTGAAAAAACCGGACTGGACCGAATTTTTCAAACTGGTCGAATAATTTCGATCTGGTTTCGATTTATAAAATTTTATAAATCGAAAAAATAATTTCGATCCAGTTTATGTATTTTAAAGACTGGTCGAAATCGGACCGGTTATATATATGTATATTGGTCTAATAAATATATTTATTATATAAAATCAATCACACACACACACACACACACACACACATATATATATATATATATAAAATAAAAATGCTATAGGCTTAATATAGTTATATATATATAACACTATTTTTATAGGCTTAATTATGTTTTTATGGGGTTTTTTTTTTAATGTATTAGGCTCAAAATTGATCCTTTTTTGTTGGGCACAAAAAAGGGGTTGAATTATGGGTTTTTGGTTGATATTTTGTGGGTTGAATTGTGAATTTTTTGATGCGTTGGGCCCAAAATTTGGCCCATGAATGAAAACCGGATAAACCGGACCGAAACCGGTTGAGCCGGTTGAAACCGGACCGTATTATTTCAACCGATTCCGGTTTCTAAAAATCTAAAACTGGATAACCGGTTTTGACAAAAAAACATGCCAAAATCGATCGAAACCGGACCAATATCACCCCTACTACTTCCAGTCTCGGGTCTCCCATTGAACTCCCGTCTTTTTTGGGGTTGGTCCGTTCTCGTTAGGCAACCCCTCATCGAAACGGGCTCATCCCACTCTCACTGTGTGGGAATTGGGCTGGCTGGAGTTGGGTCAAAGTGGGGCTTGTGTTGGGCCTTCGAGGCGGGTCAATTTTAGAACTTTACTCGAATTCTTTTCCCAGCCTTGTGCCTTTTTTTTTTTTTTTTGAAAAAAATGACGGCCCATGACGTGTTTTAATATTTAATATTCACCAAGGACAAGCTAAGAACATTTGTTAATACTGAAAATGTGTCATTTGCTGTCATTTTTCCTTTTTTTTTTTTTTGATCAAAAGCCTTTTGCTTTTAGTAACACTCTTAAAATTTAAAAGTTGTCATAGAACAATAATTCAGTTTTAAGTAATGGGTAAATTCATATTAACTAATAGATATACGTTATATATTACTAGTGAAATGAGAATATGATAAAACACTTCACTAAAGTAAATCAAAATAATGGAGACAAAATGCCTTGCATGATTTAATTTTTAAAGGATCAGGGATAGACACTGGAGGGAAAATAAGGAAAAAGTACTCAGATATTTTTAAAGAAATCTAGAGAAGAAATACACATAAAATTTTAGAAGTAAAATGAGTAATTAAAAGTTTTAAAGCTGCTTTTTAACAAAAATACTTCATTACTCAATTACGCTCTATAGCCTAGCCGAGATGAAATCTAAATAATCTATTACCGAGCATGAACGGCCCGAATTGGACTAACACACAAGACAGCATGCACCCCGGGTTTCATGTGACCTAGTTTAGTTTAGGATGCATGATTTCCTTTTTCTTTATATGTTTTCCAGAAAAAATGTTTACTAGTATTTGCCAGGATAGACATTTGATGAAGGCTAGAAGAAGTTACTCCTAACAGATAAGGGATTTGGATGAGGCGCGCCAAAATAGCTTCCCCAACTACCGTTCATGGCGTTTCCTCTATCCTCCGCCTTCATATCTCACAAGGCCTCTATCGCTACCTCTCTCAATCCGTCTCTTACACAGCAACGCAGCCACCTATTTCAATCAAACCCTACTTGTAGGAAAAGCGCTCTCTTTCGCCCCACATTTTGCTGCATTTTTCCAAAAAACCCTTCGACGGTTAGTTCAAATCTAATCATACTGCTCATTGTTTGTTGATGATTTCGTGCTTGTATTTGGGGGATAATTGGAAATTCAGTAATGCATTGTTCTGTTGGATTGGGATTTTCTTGATCCTATTGGTCTTTAGGGTAACAAGGGTCGAAAGGGGATTAAGAGTTTAATGAACCACTATAAATCAGATGAGTGGTCTTAATGCACATAATACGTTGAAATGAAACCTGCCAATACGTCAAACGTGTATGTAGTATTTGAACCAGCTTAGAGTTTAATTTCAGCATCATCACAATGTGGTAAAAACCCAACTAATTAGACTTAGGTGGTTTTTCTGTTTGAATGGTTAGTTAGCTAGGTTAAGTACTTAATTGGTCACTTATGCCAGCTCTAATTGGTTAGTTATGGTAACCGTAATTAGCTGAGATTGGCTAAGGTTAGTTAGGATCCTTTTCTAGATATAGGAATAGGGGTGAAGTCTGTATTTTGAAGCATTGAGAATCATTTTGAACAAAATATCACTGTCTGAATTTTATCTCTTTTGATAATATTGCCTCACATTACCCTCTGAGGCTTTGATGGGTGGTGACACTCTCATTTGGTAAACTGGGAATGGTTTTTTTTTTTTTTTTCTGTCGTGGTGAAACTCAATGTGGTAAAATGCTGCCATAATAATTCGGCTTTGGATGGAAGTGGAAAGGAAGAGAAAACTTTAATGAATTCTCTTCCCTTGTTTGGTTCTTAAAGAAAGAGAAGAGGAAATTTAAAATACAAATGCAAATTTTCCCCTAATTTCTCTTTAACTTTCTCTCTCATTTCCTTCTTAATTATTTTTCCATTCTATTCCATTTATTTCCTTAAGTTCTAAAAAGAGTCGTTGGGTTGCATTATCTATCGGTTACTCCTTACATTGCATTAAGGGAGACTGGGCTCGGAAAAGCATTTTTATTTTCTCCTTTTGCATGCAATCATTACAATGGTGAAGATGTGAACTGGAAGGAAAGGTAGTGCAGTATCACCACACATACATGTATTTGCTTTGGTCCACTTGTATGGATTGCTCTAGCACTACATCTATCTAAGCTACTTGCTTATCAACCTTATGCTAAATAAGGAAACCCTAGTGGACGGTGGGATTGTTTTCCCAGGATTAGTCGAGGTGCGCGTAAGCTGGCCCAAACACCCTGAGTTAAAAAAAGAAAAGAAAGGAAAAGAAAAGAAAACATCTTAACAAGGCAACGGTTATGTGATGACAATCTCCTCTCATTTTGGGTTAATTCCATTTGCTGTAAAATGGAAAATTGATTCTTTGTTTTAACAGCTAAATGTCTGAAAATTTAAATACTGATGTTGGAATATTTATAATTGGATGAATTATGTACTTTTTCCTGTTAAGCTCCAACTCATGATTTGTTATCATGCAGGAAGTCAACAGGAAGCACAAAATTTTGTCCAACTTTTGTGCATCAACTTTTAAAGACGGAACTAAAAGATTTGAGAGCACAATTGCCGTGATCCTTTTTTTTGTTCAAATTGCATTCCCATTACCTTTCACCGCTTGGAATTCTTTGTCTATTTCTTCTGCTGAAGCAGTGCTTTATTCTCCAGACACTAAAGTTCCTAGAACAGGGGAACTAGCCTTGAGAAAGGCTATCCCAGCAAACACAAATATGAAAACTATTCAGGTCATATTCAAAACATTATGTACGTCTACAATTCCACTGTCTACAGAGTGACAAATATACCTAATTTTCTATTTCCTTTAGGATTCTCTGGAGGACATCTCATACTTGTTAAGGATTCCACAGAGAAAGCCCTTTGGGACAATGGAGGGCAACGTGAAGAAAGCTCTAAAGGTATTGCTTATCCTATACCGAGCAATCTGAGTAGAGAAACAACTTGCTAATCGATAACTTTGGACTATAAGCCAGTCAGTTATGTTGGAGAATGATACCCCACTTTGGCAAATTCTGTATTCTTTTGTTTAGGACTCCATATTTCTTGGTCATTATGGTTTATTGCCGCTTTTTTTTTAAAAGACTTATTCTACATTCACAAATTACGGGCCACAAAATTTACTCGTGGATGTTTGAAATCGCTAAAGAAGCTGTGCATGAATTACACTGTGGGGCAAATCAATGCATGCCTAAATCTTAAAATTGTAATCCAGTTGAAATAATATCCTGAATTTTCTTGTTCTCCCTCTTTCAATATATACATTAACATATGTAGGTATGTACTTATATCCGGATGTATCTTTTTCTGATTTTCAGATTGCAGTGGATGACAAGGATTCTATCATGGCTAGCATTCCAGCAGATTTGAGGGAAAAGGGTTCAGAGTTGTATGATTCACTGATAGATGGGAAGGTACTTTGGAAGGAAGAGTTTTAGCTCCTTTGGATGAAAAGGGCTAGTAGCTTGAATGTTGTATGCACTCTGACTTCCTGGACTCATCGAAACTTGCTCTATTATCCAGCTCCAGTTGCTTTTCATGATAAGTAGATGCAATTTCCATGACATTTAGAAGACAATGATTTTGGGGTGGTATGTTAAATAGGAACCCAAGCTGAATTCAAAGTGATGATAAGTAGATTCCTGGTTTATTCTGGGAGCCAGTGCGATCTAGGATGGATGCTGGACAACCCACCCTTACTTTCTTATGTGGCTTACATTCTTCACAATCGCATTGATAGGAAGCCTCTATTAAAGCATGAGAAACATTTTTTCCCCGCGATTTGATATCCATAAAGAAGCTTAGTCTCAGTTTTGGCACGCATTGGCTTTATCCATTAATTGGCTACACAAAAATGCTACTCCTAATGGATGGCCAAAGCAACTATTCACACCTCTCAAAAAGTCATCTAGATTTTGTAATTTATAATACTACTTTGTATGATTTTTAATAAAACTAAGTGAGTTCTCTATCAAACAAAATCCATATTGCATGTGTAAAACATTATAGCTTGAAAAACAGAGATAATTTTGTCATATGCTTGAATAGTAGTTTGGGTCATCCATTTTGGAAAGAAGGGGAGTAATATATCAATGTGTTGCTATAATTTCTGTGTGGGGTTGGCCAGGGAGGATTGAAAACTCTTCTTGAGTGCATAAAAGATAAGGACCCAGACAAAGTATCAGTCGGTCTAGCATCTTCACTAGATGCTGTTGCACAACTGGAGCTGTTACAGGTAACCGTGTTGCTTCTCTGTGCTTTAGAGTCATTTTTCTACGTCACTAGAAGGTGCGAAACGTTGTGTACTGGATATTGATGCTATCTGTGCTTGGAATTTCATTGCTTTATGTGTTGCAACTTGCAAGTAATATACTATATAAAGCGTTTTTTTTTTTAAAGGCCCCTGGGTTGTCCTTCTTGCTGCCTCAGCAGTACTTGAAATATCCAAGGTAAGGCATCTCTACGGATTCTCAAGTTATATTACAATCACTTTATTGATTTTTGGATCATACCATCTACAATAAGTGATCTTATGTGCTATTAAAGTATCCAAATGATGTTTGACGAGGCAATAAGCTAAAGTGGAGGTCCTGTTTGTAATCGGGCAGCATGCCCTTGATGATTTTGATACTTATATCTGTAACCGTTGCTAATAACAAAAGTTAAGTTGAAGTGGAAGTTAATTATATGTCCAGTGCACACCAGAGAAATCAAATGTAAGATGCTACAAGGGACATGAACCTTGGCCATGCGTGTTTGTGTGCCAATCACGCATGACAGATATTTGTGTTGACGCACGAGATCCAGATTCTTTCTTTATCAGCAAATTGTGTTACTCTTGTAACAAGAGGTTCCTATATCTAACGGCTCCAATTTACCTCATTTCTTTCAAATAGCTCGTAGATCTTTTCCTTGAGTTCTTCAGTTCAGGCCTTGAGGTATAACTAGTAGTTTTTGAGTAAATTGTGTTCTGTTATTCTTTTTTTCCCCTTGTTATGCAATAGAAGAACGTACTTTCACCCTAGCCCATCCCAACCGATCACAATGGATATCAAACTCCTTTCCAATGGATTTGAACCCACAACCTCATAGCATGAACTGCTGTTACACAACCATTAGACCAACTGTCTTGGTTTGTTCTGTTATTGAAACAGTACTTTTCAACAATGTAGAGCCTATCTTACAGCATGCCATGCAGAGGCAGACCGAGGGGGGTGCAAGCGGGGGCTCGGGCCCTTGCACACCTCCCAATAGTCCAACTAACTATACTATAATTTCAGGTTAATTTGGAAAAGTTCTATAGGATTGGCCCCTCTTAGTCTTTTGAGTTAATTTTTTTTTTTGATGAAGTTTCTATATATATGTGAGAAAAAACCCACTAAAATGGCAAGTTATTGACCACTCTTCGGTTGTGGTTATAAAATTAAATATGATTATATATGTGTACACAATCTCGTCTTCTTCTCAGAACTAGTAAGTAGAATATTTATTTTATAGACTATATTTTTCGTTTTTAGTGTAAAAATACTTGTAATTCAGGCCACCGCTGAGTACAGATCCTGCGTCCGCCACTGATGCCATGGATCATGATCCTTGAGTATTTTTTCGAGGGAGAAGAAATGTGCTCATCACATGCATATACCTAGGCAATCCAGAGAAGATAGAAGAAAGAGAACTACTAGAAGCTTCGAGCACTTAGTATGCTGTGTTTTATTTTCACAGATATTGAAACAAAAATACATGTCCAATCTTAATAGTACATGAAACGATTCACTTTGTACCTACAGCCTTTAAACTGGTTAATCTCTTTTCCATGATAATTTCTATATGATAGGATTAGTGTACTTCAAAAATCAGCTTTGTTCAATGTTATTTTCGTGTTTATGATGATATATTGGCATACTGGCTTCTGTGCTTGATTCTAACAACTATGGACTATTTGAACAAGTGGATCATTCAAACACCCTATAGAGGCTAACAACATAGTAGGTACGGCTTAATTCATACCTTGGTCATTAATGCTTTACTGAACTCCATAGGCTCACAGGGAGAGGAATTGTAGAGTTAGTCATTGAGAAAGGTGATGGTGCAACATTCTCTCCTGAAGCTGGTGGTGAGTCAAGAAAAACAGCCACAATTCAGGTAAAATAAAATCCCATGTTCTTCAACGACAAACTCGTGTCCTAAGATGTCAATTAGGTCAGTGAGGTTTTCTGTATGGACAGTTGTTGCTTGAGCTCCATTCCTGCCTAATTTAGGTTTACTGATGTTGTAGTGTTTTGCAAAGCACATAGCTATACATTTGTCTTTCTTTCATTTTTTATTCCATAATGGGAATTTTTTCTTGAAAAATGTGTGTTATGCATTGGTCATACAACACTAGCAAATGCCTTAAGCTGATGAGCTGATAATTAAACATGTATTCAGGTTGTTTTAGATGGATATTCAGCACCATTGACTGCAGGGAACTTTGCAAAACTGGTAAGGTAGTGAAATCTCCCTTATCCTCCATTGTTTTGAACATTTTGCTGACACAGTAGGAAATTTTTGAAATGAAATAAACCATCAGACATCAAAATATTGTACCTAACAAGGAAACATTCTTCCGAGAGAGACTGTTGTGAACTTTCAAAACAAAGAATGGAACACTGGTTAAGAGCTCTGTTAAAGCATCTAACTCACAACTAGTTGGCAATGAGTGGAGAGGCCGCCCAGGCTCTATAACTAGTTTTGGAGGTGATTATTAACTGATGTGGGACAAGCTCTATAACTCACTCTTTTAACAAATATCTGGTCTTTGTAAGTTTGAAATTAAGGAAATAGTACTTGTGTTGTGTCTCAAAGCATAACCCACGGCATGTGGATTGAGCCTTAAAGAGAAAAATCTTTTGATTGACTGTTGAGGTTATTAATCAGTTTTGTTTTTATATGATACAAATTTGCACAATTGAAATGACTGAAAACCACCCAAACTGCGGTTTAGGTGGTCGACGGGGCTTACAATGGGGTGAAGCTCAGTTGTATTAACCAAGCAATTCTCTCAGACAGCAAGAACAGTGGTTATAGTGTTCCCCTAGAGATAATGCCATCTGGGCAATTTGAGCCACTGTACAAAACAACTCTCAGTGTGCAGGTCTGTTGATATTTCACATTTTAATAGGGTCTATAATCAGATATAAAATGTATATATTTCCAGCACGTGAAGTTGAAACTTGAACTTTGGCAGGATGGAGAGCTGCCTGTGCTTCCACTATCTGTTTATGGTGCAGTTGCCATGGCTCACAGTGACGTTTCAGAGGAGTATTCATCACCATATCAGTTTTTCTTTTACCTTTATGATAAGAGAAGTGTAAGTAGCATTCAAAGGCACTTCTTGCTGGTTTGAAAGTCTTATGCTTCTTAACTAAAAAAATAGTATTGAAATCAACATGAAGGTTTCAAACCCTTCATTGCTTGTCATTAGAATCATTTGTTTCCTTATATATACCCTAGCGAAAGGGGGGGGAGCTCCCAATTCAAAAATCAATTTCCTAGTATTAATTGTATGAGATCCGGATTCAACAGGCTGGCTTAGGTGGGTTGTCTTTTGATGAGGGCCAGTTTTCTGTCTTTGGGTATGTCCTGACTCCCTTAGCAATAGCCGTCTATGCATCCTTTTACGGTTTTACCTATTTCCTTTTGAAATCTAACTGCATTTTATAAAACTTCCCATGCCAATGTGTAGATACACAACTGTTGGACGAGAAATTCTTCCTGAGATTAAAACCGGGGATCTGATTCGATCCGCAAAGCTAGTGGAGGGTCAAGATCGCCTGGTATTCCCGGTTGAGAGTTAATCTGCTGTCTTTCTGGACTGGAACACTCTCCCGTTCTTTTGAATTTGTTGTCAACTTCTCAGATTCATCCTTGTTTTCTGTGCAGGCTTTGCCGTGAAGTTCCTGATATTAGATTGCTAATTTCTTCATGTGGAATTATGCCTGTAACTGATATTTTTGCCCCTTTGATAACCATGGGAAATGTTGCCAGCTTATAGCTTTTACATCCCTTTGAAATTTGCACGTGCATCTGATGTAAACTGTTCTTTGATTTTTGGACATCCAATGTAGCTAACTTCATTCTTCTTTCTGTTTTTTTTTTTTACTAAAGTCTTGTTCATCAGCTAGAATTTTTAGCCAATTCATACACACACAAAAAAAAAGAAGGAAAAGGTTCAGGTCCTGTGAACATTGTCGCAAATTTACAAGCCCCGAATTGTGTATCCTGTTTTAGTTGGAGTGTAAATTCTATCCACCTTAGATAGAAATCCCAAGTTTTGTGGGCCCCACCGTACATATATTATAGTAATCTGAACCGTTCATCTTGTAGGGCTCGCAGAGTAGTATACATTCACAAAAGAATCAGTTTTATCAGACATGGATAGGTATATAAAAAATCAAAGTTTGGTTTAAAAATCGACACTAGATAAGTTTAAAGTTAAACTATCCATAGCCGTCTATTTTATAAACTAAAATTTAATTTTTGACATACCTATTGATATTGATAAACATGATTTTTTGTGTCAATATACTACTCAGCGGACGATGAACGGTTCAGATTATTAAAAAAAATGCACGGTGGGGCCTGCAAGGCATGTGAAAAGAATTTTAACTCTTCTGTCTAATTGAATTTCTGCTGAGCTCAAATACAAAAATGAATTGGAAAACCTATCTAAGCAGTTGACATGTTACAAAGCCGGCTCGGCATCGGCCGGAAATTCCGCCACCGCTGAATGAGATGGGACCGGGAGACCCTGCCAAGCAGGGGTGCCGAGCGCATCTCGGCCGTCCAAAAGTGTTTTGGACGGCCCAGATGCAAAGGTACCAAACGGATTTAAAAAAAAAGAAAAGGAAAAGGAAAAAGATGTTTCGATCCGGGCCGTTGATTCCGAGATGAACGGCCGGATTGACCGCTTGGCACCCGCTCGGCAAGGGTGCCGCTCGGCAGGGTCCCGGGGTCCAGAGATGTCTAAAAGATTACCCATTGAGGTGTTAGGGCCTATGGAGAGCTGAGAATCACTATGCTTCTTTGGCTTGAAAACCCCCAACATGAACGTATTCGACTAATAAGATAAATTGTTGAATATACTACAGATTGCTCACTTGGGGATTCTAACTAATAGGAAATTATTTTGTAAAAACAAAATGATATTTGGTTCAAGCTGCTTGTTTTCTGTGGGTAAATTTTATGAATTAAACAGGTGAAAACAAATATTCCATATGTCAAAGATTTATGCAAATGTGACTGTCCCTAGGTGAAGTTTGAATTGATTATTACTATTAATTTTTTTTTGAACGGTTGTTTGGGCTAAATTAGCTCAATCTATGACAAAATGATTGTGTGTGGGTGTGCTAGAAAAGAATAGAATTTATCTTTTTCAAATTAATTCAAAACAACTAATTTAATCAGGCAATTGTGTTATCCGTTCGATTACCTCAATTAAGGGGATTTTCCTAAAGGTATCAATCAATAAAAGATTGACGCTCTTCAATCAGAAAAGATTATTGAGCATAAACAAACATGAATTTAATCAAAGGTAAGTTTATATACAATTACTCTTAAGATTTTAACGAGAATAATACAGAAATATAGGCACACTTGAATTGAATCGAAACGAAAGCAAGCCTATAGTCGATCACTCTTTGGCAAGAAAAAGACAGAAAGAAATAAGAAAACTTGAATTTAATTGAAAGTAATCTTACATGCAAATAAGTCTTCAAACGTACGAAATACTAAACTAACTGATCTAAGTCCTAAACTACGATAGATCTCTGAGCAATCATTTTGTATGAATTGTCAGATGATGAATTTTTGTCGGGGGTGATCTCTTCCATTGCTTCTTCTATTTATAGACGATGAGTCTGTCTTTGGCCTTCATCCTTCACGTTTTCAATTGATGCCTATGCCTTCATTCAAATTTGATTTGAAATGTCATTCGTTCCCTCTAAAAAGGGTTACAAAGGGTCTTCGAACGGTTGTTTGACCTGGTCTTCTCAGAATTCTTCTCATTCCACGTTTGTTGATGTTGATCGTGGTTGATTTCTGGGTAATGTGTTCCTGTTGCTTAAGCCAAAACCTTGCCTTCGAAAAAGGTTTGAAACCCCAAGCGTAGGGCTAAGTCGTTGGTAGCATAATATCTGGAAGTCCGGGATCGTACCCACAGAGAATCGAATATAGCTTAGATCGGATTGAAGGTTTTATGTAACGGATTGTGGTGTTTAAGACGGCCAACTTGGTTTTCCTTTGAATGGTGTAAATACTAAAGCAAAAGACTAGAAAAGAGCTTTATAAACTAAAAGAGGCAAGTCTAGTGATCTTCTATCCCTTGACAAAGGCCGTTACCGATTCTCAAATATAACTCAAGTGAGAGTCACGACCGCGTGCTCTCGCCCGAAAGATTTAACTTTAAAAACTACGTTTATCAAAAGATGTGATTTAACGGAGGTGAACCAACTTGTTTAAAACATTTATTGAACACATAGGAGGCCACGAGCTCTAGGCATGCCATGTGCCAAGACCGCTTGGCTAAACGGCATGCAAAGAAGTTAACCCCCCTAGTTTAGACCAAAAATGCAAGTTAAGCTCTATTTCGAAAATCATGATTTTAAGCCCGAAGATTCGAGAACCAAATAACCACCTAAGTCTTTGGGAAAGAGTAGCCCAAGACTTAGCTAAACGACTACTCACACATACTTAAAGCATAAAAGTAAGCATAAAAACGAGACATGATTTTTAACCGATGAAAACGAAAATAAACTTGAGATTAAGAAAGATCTAGTCCGTACAAACAACTTTAATAAACGAGAAATTAACAAACAATAAGTACTTACTTGAATTCTATGGAAATTAAATTTGAAAAGCTCAAAAAGACATTAATGGAGTAAGAGCTAAGAAAGTAATGTGCTAGATGATAAAGGAGGGAGAGAGGAGGTCCTATTTATACAAAGTGACACTCTCTCTCCTCAAAAATATCTGTAATACCGCATAAAGTGGAAACTTGCCACTTATGGAAAGTTAAAAGCTATCAAAAAGTAAGTCGGTCAATCTCCCGTATCGATACGCTGAAGGCTGGATTTCTCTCTGTTTTGAAGCCGTATCGATACACGAAGAGCCGTATCGATACGCTAAGATCCGTATCGATACCGAGGTGCTTCTTGGCAGATCAAGTCCCTCGTGCCCCGTTTTGACACCCGACGGCCCATGACACGCTTCGGCTACTACGGTTCTTCATCTTCAAACCCTGACGGCTGAATTCTTCAAGGCCTCACCTACTCGCTTGCCCACAAGGGTTGTTCAAAACACCAAAACAGGCCCTCTTATTCGCGTATTACCTGAAACGCTCAACGGAAAACCTTACGTGCAAAATCACTAAAAACGGCAAATAAACATAAAACAAACGACATAAAACGGGACTAGGCGCACCAAATATCTACAATATTGGGTGCTTATCACCTGTTTTCATGCAACATGGATTAATGCTTCAATATAGGCGATTCAGATGATTCCCTATATACACAACTGAATTCTCTTGTGAAACGGGACTCTAATAACACTGTTTGATGGTTTTAAAAGTTAATCCACAGTTGTGCTTAATTACCATCTTAATTACCATCATTCGATATTCAAACGTGGTCGTTTCCAATCTAAACGATACCGTATAGTACTAAAATAACGTCATCATTAAACCCTTTGATCCTCTACACCATAGGCTTAACCTCAATGTGTTTTGATTGGTTGATACACTGTTTGGTACCACGTGTAATTTTCTTGTTGAGTGGCAGATTTTAGGACGTAAACAATGGCGATTGAATTGATTATGTTGACAGTTACTCAATATTGATGGTTGTTGCAGGGTATGCAATAGAACTTAAATGTCAAGGCAAAGAGGAGCGTAAAGGTCATCATCTAATCTTGAAAAAAGCAAAACATGTGAGAAGTTCTTTGGTTTGCATGTGATTGCTAATACCCTTTTACACTTTGTTGGCATTCGGAATGTGATTGCTAATACGTTTAAGTGTCTGCATATGGAAGCGTAGTGTAAAAATTATCTTTGCCCCTGGAACACCGCTACATGCGTGTCCGGCCCTAAGATTTACGAGGCTCTAGGCGAGATTTGAAAATAAGGCCTTTCTTTTTTTTAATATATTTATTATTTGTTCGATAGAAGAAACCAATTGGCCTTGTAGTTTGGTGGCAAAGCCTCTATACTCTCTTTAAAACCCACAAGTCGGGAGTTCGACAACCCAGAACTTCGTTCCAAAACCCATTTTTTGTAAAGGAATCAAACTCAAGATCCCGTGATTTTTATACATGCGGCTTACCACATGACATATCATTGTCGCTGCACATTAACGTAACTCATGTAGAAAATATTTAATATATAATGCTCATTGGGTGCCCAATTATTTGGCCCAAAAATTGAGGTCCTAGGCGATCGCCTGATGGGTTTGCGCCTAGGGTCGGTCCTGGCTACGTGGTACCCTGAAACCCTTTTCACCATAGATCTATGTGGGGCCTTATACAAAGTAAATCAAACTCGGCGTACATCAGTGGTTGGAAAGAGTGATGGAGCACCACGTAAAAGTTGGTACCCAAATTGAAAACCCATGGTTACACGTAGCCATACGCTGAGGGACATAGAGACAAGGGTGAGCAGCTGACCCCATTGGCTGCTAAATTTTCATAGAGATAGGTATAATTTTTACCCCATTTTTACTAATTTGACTCCACTTTGAAATTTATTTTTGCCCCAGCCCATATAAGGGTTTTGTAAGTAGAAAAAAAGAGAGAGTCAAAATAGAATCTTCACCCACAAAATTCCATCATGGATGTGCATTCTAGTGAGAAGTTTTCCAATTTGAAAGGAATTAGTGACCTTGCGTAGAAGAGATATGGCGTATTTCTCGGTTTGTAGGCTTCTTACTTTAGCCATTATTTTACTGGTTGCTACTGCCACGGTAGAGAGAGCACTTTCCGCTATGAAGATCGTAAAGAGTAGGCTTCGAAATCATATGTGTGACCAATGAATGTATGATAGTTTAGTTGTGTATATAGAGAAAGATGTCTTTTGAAACCATTACAACCGAGGCTATCATTCATCATTTTCGAAGTATGAAATGTCGTTGAAGTCAATTGTAAATCGAAGCTACATTTTGTTATTAATATATATCTACTTTTTGATTAATTTGTTAATCATAATTGTTTTTTTTTAATTAGCAACTAGAAAAGTGAACTACATAGTACACAAAGTTTAAATTTTCGACCCCAATTATTGAAAATCTTGGCTCTGCCACTGCACGTAGCTGAGGTTGGAAGAATCGTCGGATGCACGATCTGAGGGCTCGGTTGTGCTGCGCACACTACTGCATAGCACCAACCCCCAATTGTCTATGATGATTAGTAGGTTTGACACTGTCAAATTAAGTACTTCTCCTCTTAACACCTAAATTGAAAACCTGTTGGATTATTACATTACAAGAACTGTCAAAGCTGCTCCATGAGTTTTTTCTACAGAAGAGATCATCTGCGACCAATTTTGGTTTGACATTGTCAAATTGAGTCCTCTGAACACGTGATTTGAAAACCAGTTACCCAAGAAATTGTTAGTAATTTATTTTAATCAACAAGTATTTGTTATCTTAACGTGGGGAGATTAATGGCGAGAGCCTAAGGAGTCGGAGCTTGGAACTTGACGTGATGGAACCGAGGTGTCGAGCCGGTATCAATCATAAGGCAAGAGCCTGAGGAGTCGGAGCTTGAAGTGATAGAATCGAGGCGTAGAGCCGGTTGTAACCTATTTCAAATGCAAACACAAGGTATATTTGATAGCAAAATGCACTCAACTAGTGAATCCTATGAGTGTAGCACCAGGTTTTATTCAAGGGAATGTTCAAGCAAAATAAGTCTAGTGACTCATAAACATCATCATAATGGATCAAGAGATATAACGTCATGAGGCGTACAAGACGAGAGACGCAATTTTGACATCTGTGCACTCTAATTGGAATTTAGAATGTAACACTCATTATGCTTCGAATCGTTGGACATGTGATTAGCTTATGTCAAGTGACATGCAACAAAGACATCAACCACTGCAAGCCACATTATTCAAGACAATGGTGTAAGAGGTATGTGCACATTATTTTGTTAATAGAATGCTTAGAGTAAAATAGGTCATACCACAATAAAGGATGCCAATGAGCAAAATATGTCAAGAGACATAGTACACACCATAATACCACATCATTTTAGGGGTCAAGAGGCGCAACATGTTGTAGACACCTCCCAAACGGGGCATCGCCATACAGATTGATCACGTTTGTGTTTGCTCGATTGGTTGCTCACTTCATAAACCAAAATCATGGACATTCCCATGGCTAGGAACATCGCCACATGATAACGGTTATCATCAAATAGAGTCGCCACCCAGTTTATTAAAACTGGGAAAATAGATAGAGATTCTGGATTCGGGAGCCAAAAGTACAGTAAGGGGAAGGTATTAGGCACCCCTCTCTGCCCAGTCGTGAGACTGGCCCATAATCGTTCAACATAAGACGTGTAGATGCTTTGTTTAATTCCAACACATAATCTGTTTATTTATTCCTTTAAACAGTAAGCAAGGTGAGCCAATGCGATAGATAAGCATGCATTCAGAAAGCAGAAAAGCAAACAACTGTCCCAGGAGATCGATTACTCGGCCGGTGAATGGATGTCACGGTCGAGTAATCACACTGGTTTAATGTAGCGGCCGAGGGATCGAAGCCCCGGTCGGTGTTCTTCCTCACACTAGACAAAAAGATTAACGGATAATCAAAACGCTATGGTTAATCAAAGATACAGTAAATTAAGACAAACCAGAGGCCGTTGGGCCTCACCACCTTGATCCCTCAGTTGCTTGATTGCTTTGGATTGGGCGTGATTGATTGATTGCTTGATTGAAAACCCTAGAGCTAGGGTTTGAACTTCGGGGTTTGATCGCCGGATTGACGGCTGCCTTCGGGAGGTTAGGGCTTTTGAAGTATGGGATTGAGGGAGTATTTGTGCAGAGCTTCGAGGTTTGATTGAGTGTGTGGGTATCTTAATTTCTGTGTGTAAATTCGGAACCCAAAGGCCCCTTTATATAGGCATAGGGATGACTCACTCCGGCCAATCAAATCACGAGATGGCAATTGCAATTGCAATGCATCTCAAACTCTACGTCGTGATCTCCGAACGTAGCCCGAACGCATCGGGAAGGTAGTGTAGTTGGATCAAACCAGACGTCTGACAGAACGTTCCAGAGTCTGGAAAAAGGTCGATCTGGCGGCCGAGCAACGGATGTCGCGGCCGTGGAATGGATGTCTCGGCCGAAGGATAGATCTTGCGGCCGAGGGATTGATCTCTCAGGGAGATTTTGCTGGCAACAGGTTGCTCGGGCGAGGGATTGATGTTATGGCCGTTAGATCGATATTACGGCCGTCAGATGGATTCTCTTAGGCTTCTGTATTTCTGTCTGAAAGGCTGTATGGCTCTGAATTGGGTCCTCTAAGTGGTCAAAGTTCTCATCGAAAGTCCTAAGGTCCTCAAAGAAGCAATCAGCAATCATTGTATCCATTTCATCATCGGGATTGTCCCAAGGTGGGACTTGAAATAATCGTTAGGCCAAATTGGGGTGTCTACAGATGCCCCTCTTTGACTGAACTCAGACGGATCGCGAGACATGTTTGAGTAAGAGTCAAAGCTGTAAAAAGCAACTCAATTTGGTCCAACCACTATTCCAAGGGGTTTTCGAAAAAGGTTTTGTTATGGTCGGGCCGGGAGGCTGCCTACGTATTCCACAAGGGAAATTCAGACCAACCGTAGTTCGGGCAATAAAGAAAAGTAAAAAGTTTGGAGGGTTAGAAACAGAAGACGTACCTTAGGGCTTAAAAAGCCGTAGTGTGACGTACCTAGACTGAGCCAGGGTTTTGGCGGAAGATAGTTGAAGGAGCGCAGGGCTGCCTGAGGAGTTTTTGCGGAGAGCTTCCTTAGTTATTTTGGGATAGATCAGTACACTGCAGGTGCATTTGCTTTTCTTGATCATCCTTACTTTGACTGAAAGGAGCTCGGTAGAGTAGCCTATCCTTGCGAATGAGCTGGAAGGAATTGATGTAGTGGGGTGGAATCCAAATCATCTGCTGGGATGAGTTGGATGCCGGTTTGCTTTTGAGATGTAGGGGAGGCGCAGGGCCAGTAGCTGTAGCACGGAGCTTTAGTGATGAGGGAACCGAGGCACAGAGCCGGTTGTAGTCATGAGGTGAGAGCCTGGAGAGTGATGGAATCGAGGCGTGGAGCCTGTTGCAATCTTGAGGCGAAGGCCTGAGGGGATTGGATAGAACCGAAGCGCGGAGCCGGTGTTGATCATAAGGCGAGAGCCTGAGGTGATTGCTAGGACCGAAGCGCGGAGCTGGTGTTGATCATAAGGCAAGAGCCTGAGGTGTTTGCTAGGACCGAAGCGCGGAGCTGGTGTTGATCATAAGGCGAGAGCCTGAGGTGTTTGCTGGGACCGAAGCGCGGAGCTGGTGTTGACCATAAGGCGAGAGCCTGAGGTGATTGCTAGGACCGAAGCGCGGAGCTGGTGTTGACCATAAGGCGAGGGCCTGAGGTGACTGCTAGGACCGAAGCGCGGAGCTGGTGTTGACCATAAGGCGAGGGCCTGAGATGAGGCGTGGAGCCTGAAGTGATTGAGGCGTGGAGCCTGTATGCAGTCTTGAGGCAAGGGCCTAAGTTGTCGGAGCTTAGAGCTTGACGTGATTTGAACCAAAGCGTAGAGCTGGTTGCATTCTGATGGTCTGCGCACGGAGCTTTTCCATCATAAGTGTTGGCGTGGAGCCAAAAGATCGAGGCGTTGGGCCGATCAATAAAACCGAGGCACGGAGCCGGTTGATTGCAGGGATGACCTGTTTCATGAGAGATATGCCAAGTGTATATGTGTGATGATGGTTGTTAGATGTGAACAGATATGATGCAGACTCGATGTGAAAATGTTGATGCAAATGTGCACGGGCCCGTGCGTGTGTGTTTGTTTTAAGCTTAGAGCTTCTATCAAGTTCCGGACTTGAGCATTTAGAGCGTAGAGCTCGAGCATTCGGACGGCAGAATCCGAGCATTCAAAGTACAGGCTTTGAGCGTCCAGTACACAGTGGTTGGGCATCCAAGCGTAGAGCTCGAGCATTCAAGTGTATAACTTGAGCATCCAGTACACAGTGGTTGGGCATCCAAGCGTAGAGCTTGAGCATTCAAAAATGTTAGATTTTTGAGCATTCAGGTGTAGAGCCTGAGGATAGATGTCTTGATTGCTGGGGCGGCTTAGAGCCTGTTGCTTGTTTACGGCTTCGAGCCAGTTGAGATAATGGGCTTGGAGCCGCTGAGTTGTGATAACAGGCGTAGAGCCTTTTGATAACGGGCTTCGAGCCGCTGAGATTGGTTGTTTACGGCTTCGAGCCATTTGAAGTGGTGGACTCGGAGCCGCTGAGTTGGGTGATTATAGGCATAGAGCCTGTTGTCGTGATAGCGAGCATAGAGCTGCTGAGATAAGGGGCTCTGAGCCGCTGGGTGATAGTGGACGTAGGCTTCGAGCCTGTTGAGGTGAATGGGCGCAGAGCCGCTGAGATGGTAATAACAGGCGTAGAGCCTTTTGATAACAGGCTTCGAGCCGCTGAGATTGGTTGTTTACGGCTTCGAGCCATTTGAAGTGGTGGACTCGGAGCCGCTGAGTTACAGGCGTAGAACCTGTTGCTGTGATAGCGAGCGTAGAGCTGCTGAGTCGAGGGCTTGGAGCCACCGAGATGATGGTTATGGCTTCGAGCCAGTTGGGATAGCGGGCTTGGAGCCGCTTTGGTGAGATAACGGGCATAGAGCCTGCTGTGTTGAGGCAATGGGCTTTGAGCCGCTGAGTTGATGGCTTCGAGCCGCTGGGTTTATGGTTTTGAACCAGTTGAGATGGTAGATGTAGGCTTCGAGCCTGTTGAGGCAGTGGGCTTCGAGCCGCTGAGATTGTGATAGCGAGCGTAGAGCTGCTAAATAAGTACAGGCATAGAGCCTGTCGATAATGGGCCTCGAGCCGTTGAGTAAACCGATAATAGATATGGGCGTAAAGCCGCTGGGTGTTTCAACTTGCTTTGGCTAGCAGTTTGTGGAGAGAGAGCTTCGATGCTTGGGCATGCCCCCAAGGCTGGTTTGGATTATATTGCATTGGCTTGGGGATGCCCCCAAGGCTACTTTGATTGGTTCTGTTGGTCGCGGACCCAGAATTCATGATGGCTCGGATTGGTGCACTGAGCAAAATCTATTGCTGAGGGAATCTGATTAAGGGGCCAGGAGATCGATCTCTCGGCCGAAGAATTGATGTCTCGGCCGAGGAATAGATGTCTCGGCCGTGAGAACGCCAAAGGCCAGGGAATCGATTTAAGTTCAGTTAAATCGATCTCACGGGTCATATTATCCTTTCCCATTCCTCATTCTCTTCTGCCGCCGATCTCTCCTCTCTTTCCTCGTCGGTCGCCGCCATCCCCCACCTTACCGCCGTCGTTTTTCCTTCGACCCTGCAGTTTCGGTCATCACTTCCCTTGGCTGCTATGGCCTCATCTCCGCCTCCTCCTCCGTCTGGCACTGCTGCCGCGTCTAGAGACACAGGTAAAGCTCCGGCCGTCGAGGCCACGATTCTTGGCGGAGTTTCCAGTTCCCGTGTCTTGCGTTCGAGTCGGCGTAGGGCCACTGTTGGGGGGAGCTCGTCGCAGTCCATTCCTCCTGAGATGGAGCCCGAGGTTGGTGCTGATGCTGGTGGTGATATTCTACCCCCATTTGATGTTGCCACTTACGCTCCTCAGATTCACTTGGTCGGGCGTGGTGGTTCTTTGCGATACCGTCCTCCCCTCAGTGACATCCCACCTGAGGTCTTGCACAGGGAGCCAGAGCAGCACTTTGGTTTTACCAACAGGAAGGTAGAATCTTATCCTGTCAAATGACTTTGTATATGAGATTTCATGAAATGATAATTTGAGATTCGATAGGAATTTTGAGTTTTCAAAAGTTGCCCCCTGCATAGGCGATGTTATTGATATCTTCTTCGTATTTTATCAGGCAAATGAGAGGCTGCGCGTGTGGGGAAGCTGCCCCCAGGTGTTTGAGTGGTATGAAAGGCTTCCTCGAGAAGCCAAGGATGAGGTTGCTTTGGCTGGCTTTGAGCAGCTGATACGGGGCTTTCATCTTCCAAAGGCTGAGCTAGGTTTGACCACGGCATTGGTGGAGCGGTGGTGGGATACCACCAACACTTTTCATCTTCCTGAGGCCGGAGAGATGACGATCACTCCAGGTGATTTTGCTTTGCTTACAGGTCTGAGAGTTGGGGGTGATCCTCTTCCGATTGACCCGCGGATTCACGAGCGAGAGGGTGCTTTTGAATACCTTTTGGGGAAGGTCCCTCGTGTATCAGAGAGTGGCCACATTACCTATACCTGGCTTCGGGAAGAGTTTGATCAAGCTGATATCCTGACAGAGGTTTCCCTTTCCCAGCTGGTACGGGCTTTCCTTCTTTATCTCCTTGGGCAGACCCTGTTTTGCAACAAAGAGAATTCGGTGCATGTCCAGTTCTTGGCTGCTTTGGTCAATTTGGATTCCATAGCAGAGTTCGATTGGGGGACTCCTGCCTTAGCTACGCTGTATGGGCACCTGAGTGCTTGCTCCCGATGTGTTAGTTTGTCGCTGGGTGGACACCACCGTGTTCTTGAGGTATTCACTTAGAGCTTTCTTTGTCGTTCTTTTGTCGCTTCATTCTTTATATCTTGTGTTAATCTTGTGTCTTGTAGCTCTGGGCCTTTGAATACTTGTTGCAGTTTCCTCCTCCGACTAGGCATATTGAGCCTAGGTTTGTTCCACGGGCGGCCCGTTGGCTAAAGGGGATCCGGAGAACACGATCGCCTGCCATGGACTTGTTAGCTTGGAGGCGAGTTTTGGATCGCCTGACAGTGGATCAGGTATGATATCTTCCTAGTCCTTGATTTTCATGTAATTCTTTCGTTTTCTCAGCCAGATGTTTTCTTCCTCTTTTTTTTTTTTTGCCAGGTGCGATTCGACCCGTGGGGCACCCTGCTCGATGATGCTCCTTTGGAGTTGACTTCGGCTCGGGCTTTGGATAGCCAGCATTTCCTTTTGGAGGGGCCCTTTTTGAGAGCTTGGTACCTTGGGGAGAGGGTAGTGAGTCAATTCTTCCCGCGTTCAGAGGCGTTGCAGCTTGTTCCTCTTCCTCCTCCAGCTGGCATGAGGTCTACCCATCTATTGACAGGAGAGAGCTTGCTCCTTGCTCTTGAGAGACAGTCAGTCGTGAGTTTTCTTCAGGCGGGAGACTACTCGACCTTCTGTTTGGCTTTGCTGACCCTACCTACTGCTACTGCCGCTGCTGCTCCTCTTGTTTGGCCACGGGCCCCCAGCTTCATCTCTTTCCACAATGCAAATGGAGAAGAGGAGCGTTTGCCGCTCTCACCGTGTGTTACGCAGCTCTATGTGCTTCCTACCAGAGTTCAGCAGGTAATTTTGTAGGTTCTTCCTTCGTTTCCTTTAGCATTCCTTGCTCGTTTGATTGTACACGCAATTGCTTCCTCTGCAGGTGCCCGCTGAGGTGGTTCAGGAATGGTTGCGTGCTTTCCAGAGTGCAGAGGCTTTGGCTCGACGGCAGCGCGGCCGAATAGCTGCGGTATGCATCCTTTGATCTCTTCTTTTTCCATCCTACGTTTCATGTGAAACTAAATGCCTATATCCTGTGTTTCTGCAGCTTGAAGCGGAGCGAGTACCGACAGTGTCGGTCACCCAGAGTGCTGGAGTTAGCGAGGGTGGGAGTACTGAAGCTGGTGATGGAGGTGCCGCGACTGGCGAGGGACAGAGGATCAGTGTCCCAGTTCCTGAGCGTTTTCGCCCTGCGCCCAAGAGGGGTCGTGGGCAGTAGCTAGCCTTTTCTCTTTTGTACCTGTTGTTAGTTCTAAAAACAGATAATTTGACATTTGTATTTTTTTGTTTGTATTTGAAGCATCTTCAGCATGTATGAGATATTTTTTTCAAAGTTTTGTAAATGCCTGAATTTGAACTTGGGCCGAGGAATGGATCACTCGGCCGAGGGTTCCATTCTTCGGCCGCTACTTCCATTTCCTAAAGAAGTTAGGTTTTTGCTATTTAGCCAAACGGTATTTTTCCCTTCTTACACTTGCATTTGATCCAAGCTCTCTTATTTGCTTTCGTTATTCCTGCAATCTCTTTGCCATGTTTTATTAGAATGCTTAGTCCCTTATGTCGACGACTTCTGAGTCAGAGAGGACGAACGATGATTCTTGTATACCTTTGTTTTTGCCAATTCCCTGGAAAATGACTAACTCATCTTTTGTGAGCTCAATACGCAAGGTTAGCTATGCCTATCATTGAGTACAAACCCTTTTGGTATCATCCTCCTTCTCTTCAAATATTTGGGCCGCATCTCGACGCGAGATTGCCTACGTATCCCAATCAGGGAATCAGGCCTTTTACGTAGTTCCAAAATTACCACCTTCGGGGGTTGGGTTTTCACTCTTAATTTTTCTTTCTCTCATGCTCTAGATTTTGCCTAGGTTACCTGATAGAGGTTGAGTCCCTAGCGAGCTTTCCTTCAAATGCCTTAACTTTTGCCTAGGCTGCGTTTTTCGCTTTTTCTTTGTCCTAGCAGGCTTTGCTCTTACTTTTGCTTGGGTGTATATTTTACCCAACGAGCGTTTTTCTCTCAAGAGGTGTTTTGGAGAGGCATTTGATGGAGATGTTTTTATGAATCTCCTGTTGTGTTTGTACTTTCACAATGGGTAAGCTAACCCTAAGTGTTCTCACGGAGATAGCGTCTTTTTCTTGAGTTTTGATAAAAAGTCTAGTTCTAAGTAACCAGAATTCGTCCCCTCTTTTCCTTTTGGTCGGTGACATAAAGAATTAGATTCTTGAAATCCTTTTATCTTTGGCAGAGAGATTGTAGTGTATAATAATCACATTTTAGAGATGGAATCATTTGTCAGGCATAGAAGTGATAAAATGGGGATTTATTCAATCATAGATAATGCCCAAACAGGGGCCCAAAGTATGTCCTAACTTGTCTTTAGGAAATGAAAGCAATGTTTCTGTCATGCGATTTATTGCGGTGTTTCAGGAATGGATCCTTTTCCCTTTTCAGTTTTATACTCTTCTTCACCCTCTTTGCCAAACAGAATCCTTAGGTCAAATTCAGCTAGCACCTCAATCCAGTCTTTGGGAGCAGGAGATGAATTAGTTGGTTCTTCTTCTAAATCACTGTCGGTCCATTCCTGATCAAAGAAGATTTGCATTCCAGGGTACCGTTGCTTGGTAACTTCGTCTTCCCATGTTTCTGCGAAGCCGCAGAATGGAAAGTCTTCTCCTTCCCTCACAAACCAGCCATTGAGCGTTTTTGGGATCACGAGTTTCTCTTCTTTGACCCTGCTTCCTCTTGCCTTAGCCTTTTCCATGCTTTTCTTCCTTTTCACCTCGGCTTCTGTCGGGATGTAGCCAAGACCAAAGGCGTATTGATTATGCGGAGGATCAATCATTTGCGAGATGCCTTGTGATCTTTTGCCTAAACCCAACCCAGGGAGGTATTTTTGCTTCTTCATCATCCATATGGCGGGGGCACTTACATAGAAGTTCCTCTCAGCCATTAAGGCTTGCACAGCAGTGGCTTCCTCGAGACTGAATCCAGTAAGGAAGGTTTCCTCGGTTTCTACCTCTTGGACAGGCGTATCAGAATGAGTCCGGATTGATGAATCCCCTAGAATGGTTATAACCCTTCCATCTACCGCGAATTTGACTTTCTGATGCAAAGTGGAAGGTACTGCCCCAGCGTCGTGTAGCCAAGGCCTCCCTAATAAAAGATTGAAGGTGGCCGGTATATCCATCACATGGAACTCCACATCCCTTTTGATCTTCTCCACTTCTACTGGCAGTGTGACACACCCAACCACTATTCTCTTTGAATTGTCATATCCCCTTACTCCTTGGCTTGAAGGGCGTACGTCGGTGGCGCTTATCCCTAGCTTGTCGAGGGTTCTTTGAGGACATACGTTTAAAGCAGACCCATTATCTACTAAGACCAACGGGATCCATTTGGTGAGACATTTAAGTGAAATGTAGAGAGGTTTGTTGTGTATAGGCCCTTCAGGGGGTAGATCCTTGTCAGTGAAAGCTATCGTTGGTTTTGGAACTTTTGACGCCATTATGAAACCCACGAGTTCTTCGGGGGTGATGTCGATGGGAACTTTGGCTTTCCCCAAGGTTTTGAAGAAGGAGTTGCGATGTTCGTAGGAGGACATAAGCAATCCCCAAATGGAGATATCAGCTTGGATTTTCTTTAGTTGTCTTAGCACTCTGTCTTCCTCAGGTTCGGTCCTTTGGCTTTCTTCTCCTTCCTCTTCTTCCATTACTCGTGTTGAAGTTGAACTTTCCCCACTCAGTTTAGGCGGTTTATACACCCTTCCGCTTCGGGTGAGGTGACCCACTTCTTCTTCTTGGGTACCCCAAGGGTCGGCAGACTCAATTCTTCCAACCTTCCAATCATTCGGAGGCAGTAGCTGCACGGTTTGGGAAGGTTTTTCTGGGTGGAGGGTTTTCTTCTTTTCCAATGAGGCCCAACTTGATCCCATCCTCGATTTGTAATCCAGTGGCGTGTAAACGCTTGAAGTCGGTGATAGCCTGAGTGTAAATGTGAGTGAGGTATTTAGGCTGTAAGTTCTTGACAACTATCCTCACTTGATCTTCTTCGGAAGGGCGGCTTTTCATCTTGGCAGCCTTCTCTCTCCATCTTGCCACAAAGGTAGCAAAATCCTCATTGGATTCTTGTTTAGTCATCTCCAAATCTCGGGTAGTAAGCTCAATTTGGACATTGTACGCATATTGCTTGACAAAAGCGTTAGCAATTTCAGGCCAAGTTTGATAATGCACAAATTCCAAAGTGAGAAACCAATCGAGGGCGCTTCCAGTGAGAGTTCTTTGAAACAATTGAGCGATGAGTTCGTCGGTCAAGCCCATAGGCTTTAGAGTGTTGATAACATGGCGGACATGGCTGGTAGGGTTACCAGTCCCGTTGAATTTCTCGATGTTTGGCATTTTGAACCGTCCAGGCAGCTGAGATTCTGGAAAGAGGCAGAGTCCTTCGAAATCTAGAATTTGGTCTCCTTGTGAGCGAGCCAAAGCGTGCTTAATCTTTTTGACCTGTTTGGCCAATTCAGGGTTTTCTATAATTTCATGAGGATTTTCTGCTTCCTCCTCGTTTTTCTTGTCTTCAACATCTCTTGCTGCTTTCTCAGCTTGTAAATAGGCAATTTGGGCTCGGAGCTCGGTGATGGTAGCATCATTATCTGCCATGTAGGTAGGGAGATTGTTTGGTGAGGCTTGGAATCTGGTAGATAATCGGTTTTGTTGAGGAGAAAACCGCTAAGTCCCTGAAACTGACTGGGACCGTTGCGGTGAGGGTGCCTCGGCAGACGAAGGCGACTGAGGAGATGACTGTAAAGACCTCTGTTTGGCGTGACTTCGGGTATTGTAAGAGTATAAAACTGGCTGAGGTTGCTTCTTTAACCTACCTATTGTGCCTGCTTGAAAAATAGAATACCTGGAAGTCAGTATTCGGCCTGCGTAGGGTTAGGATTTGGGTTTGAAAATCCCAACCCTTCTGCACAGAAAAAGTTAATACAACAACAAATGATACAAGGTGTGAGGAAGAACTTTCGCAAGTAGAATGCAAGTAGGTTCCTAGCCTGTAGGTTCCTGTCTTAGTTTGATAAGTTCTATGGCTTTCTAAAGCATGCAAGGTTTTGGTAGTTTTAGGGTGCTCCGTTGTCAAAGGGCACCAATCCTCTCGCCAGCCCATTATAGGCGGTGATCGGGTGATTTCCTTTTTGATATACCACTAGGTACGAGTGACTGTGGAGTTTGCTGGAACCCCCAACATAGCCCGTGTCATGCCGGGATATCAGGTGAACTCAACGGGTTGCCCGCTCGATGCATATGATAAATGAATTAGACAAGGCATGTATTAGTCTTATGTTGAACTTTTTGGTTATGGCTCTCAAATCCCCAGCAGAGTCGCCAAAAACTGTAGACACCTCCCAAACGGGGCATCGCCATACAGATTGATCACGTTTGTGTTTGCTCGATTGGTTGCTCACTTCATAAACCAAAATCATGGACATTCCCATGGCTAGGAACATCGCCACATGATAACGGTTATCATCAAATAGAGTCGCCACCCAGTTTATTAAAACTGGGAAAATAGATAGAGATTCTGGATTCGGGAGCCAAAAGTACAGTAAGGGGAAGGTATTAGGCACCCCTCTCTGCCCAGTCGTGAGACTGGCCCATAATCGTTCAACATAAGACGTGTAGATGCTTTGTTTAATTACAACACATAATCTGTTTATTTATTCCTTTAAACAGTAAGCAAGGTGAGCCAATGCGATAGATAAGCATGCATTCAGAAAGCAGAAAAGCAAACAACTGTCCCAGGAGATCGATTACTCGGCCGGTGAATGGATGTCACGGCCGAGTAATCACACTGGTTTAATGTACCGGCCGAGGGATCGAAGCCCCGGTCGGTGTTCTTCCTCACACCAGACAAAAAGATTAACGGATAATCAAAACGCTATGGTTAATCAAAGATACAGTAAATTAAGACAAACCAGAGGCCGTTGGGCCTCACCACCTTGATCCCTCAGTTGCTTGATTGCTTTAGATTGGGCGTGATTGATTGATTGCTTGATTGAAAACCCTAGAGCTAGGGTTTGAACTTCGGGGTTTGATCGCCGGATTGACGGCTGCCTTCGGGAGGTTAGGGCTTTTGAAGTATGGGATTGAGGGAGTATTTGTGCAGAGCTTCGAGATTTGATTGAGTGTGTGGGTATCTCAATTTCTGTGTGTAAATTCGGAACCCAAAGGCCCCTTTATATAGGCATAGGGATGACTCACTCCGGCCAATCAAATCACGAGATGGCAATTGCAATTGCAATGCATCTCAAACTCTACGTCGTGATCTCCGAACGTAGCCCGAACGCATCGGGAAGGTAGTGTAGTTGGATCAAACCAGACGTCTGACAGAACGTTCCAGAGTCTGGAAAAAGGTCGATCTGGCGGCCGAGCAATGGATGTCGCGGCCGTGGAATGGATGTCTCGGCCGAAGGATAGATCTTGCGGCCGAGGGATTGATCTCTCAGGGAGATTTTGCTGGCAACAGGTTGCTCGGGCGAGGGATTGATGTTATGGCCGTTAGATCGATATTACGGCCGTCAGATGGATTCTCTTAGGCTTCTGTATTTCTGTCTGAAAGGCTGTATGGCTCTGAATTGGGTCCTCTAAGTGGTCAAAGTTCTCACCGAAAGTCCTAAGGTCCTCAAAGAAGCAATCAGCAATCATTGTATCCATTTCATCATCGGGATTGTCCCAAGGTGGGACTTGAAATAATCGTTAGGCCAAATTGGGGTGTCTACACATGTCTAGAGACACAACATATCAAGAGATGCAAGGCCATGAGGCATGTAGGTCAAGAGACTTAGGCGTCAAGGGACACAATACCGAGAGGTGTATAGGTCAAGAGACCTAATACATCGAGAGATGCAATGCCAAGAGACATAGGGGTCGAGAGAACTAATACATTGAAAGATGCAAATGGCAAGAGGCATGGTCGAGAGACCTAATGTATCAAGAGATAGCGCCTTTTTTTTTTTATCTTCAGAGCCAAGAGGCGTCACACCAATAGATAATCAAACACATTCATAATGCAAGCAACATGTAGTAGTGAAGACAAAAATTAAGTATTAGATTAAGAGACCAATGCAAGACCAAACAACTACAACAACTACAAAGACATGGAAGCGAATCAAATGCGCGGGCCAAAGAGGCCCAGGAAAATGTCTAGATAAGACTAAATAGTGAGATGCTCATGTAGACAAATCAACTGTACGAGCCAAGAGGCCAATGCAATTGCCTAAACTACACATCAAGCAACCATGTGATTGTGGTGATATGCAAACAAGTATTTTGGGATATCTCAACTTTCGCGTACTCAAGCTGGTGCTTCTCCTACACCACAAGATGGCAACAAACTCTATACTAGCCAAATGGCTACGACAAAGAAGACGATGAGATCCAAGAGACTTGAAAGATTGCAACACTCTAGCAATGCTGCTAACACACATTATGGCCAAGGGACCTTCTAGCTACACTCCTCATGAAATGGAAAACCCATGTTATCTCCGTGAAAATTTGCAAATAAGTAATTGTGCTTGTATTGCTGTGTCAAAAATGTTTATGATAAAATCAATTTTGAAAATTTTTCCTTGAGGATTTCAAAACCACATCATTTTACCTACATGATTCACATTCAAACCACTCAGTCGTCAAGAGATGCAAAACTGTTCCACGAACACATGACCCTAGCGAGTTTACTGCTTCAGGGTGAATTGACTACTTTGAGTTGGATTGATAAGTGACCACTGCGCGCCTCATGGGAGGTTGTGCGCTTCTAAAAAGGGGGATGCAGTTGTGCCCCTTTGCTTCATACTGCTTTTCTTTGTCCATACCTTCCACATTGGTTATGCCCCTAGTATCTAAGATCTTGTTGCTAAGTCGCATTCTTCAATCCGAGAGGACTTTATTATGGACCATATTGCAGGTTAGGGTGTTGGCTTAAGAAAGGAAGGGATATAACAACTCAAACCTACTTTCTACTCATGCTTGGGTTCCAAAAGCTAGCAGCCATCTAATCGTTCTATTTTGTATGAGAGGGAGATGTTTCTTCAAAATGCCCCCTGTTTTTGGATTGGAAGGGATGATGTTTTTCTTTTCTTCTTTCAAAACCCCCTTGTGTGACGGGATGCTTACTTTCCGTTTTGTAGTCATCTCTCATTGCATTTTTATCTACCCAAGTGTAGGGGATGGCTGTCTAGCGGGCTTTATTTGAAAGAAACTATTCAGAGGCTCAATGTGGCTAGCAAGGGATAAGTGTTTGGATAGAGAAATGATGGCCTTTCTTCATTTTGAATCACGCGATAGAGCAACTAGAATCCTAACCAAGAGGTTAAGAGGCTTTGATGTTTTACCAAGTGATTCTTCAAAATCGAGGACAAGTCTTGACACTCAAAGTGGGTGCATGGAGACATGACTAAATTTTCATTTTGTTTTTATACTCTAACTTTTGCTTAGACTGCCCTTGAGGGTTTTCAATCTAGCGAGCTCATTTTTTTCCCTTCTATCAACAACATGTTTCTCCTATGAGCAGCTCCATGAGAGCACACAAATATTTTCAACTCCCCCTCAACTCAACATGTATGACATGGGTCAAAACTCATTCTTTGCATTTGACAACTCGAGTGATTTATGATGTGTTTCAAGCGATATCATGAGATTACTTTGAAACCCTTGAGGATTGTTTTCAACACTTTAATGTTATCATGAGTATTCCATGGCAACAAATTAACATAAGAGAAAATGTTTTCAAAAATGTGGCCGACCCTAAGGTGCCTACATATCTCTAAAGAGAATCAGGCCATTCGTAGTTCATGTCTAAGGAGATTCATATTCTGGGAGAGATTCACATTTCATGTTGAGTGCAAAGAGTTGGTCCAAAACCATGACGAACAAAATGACTTTAATTTCAAGAGAAAATAAACTCAAGACTCAAATTTCTAAAGGAGAACAAACTCGAGACTCAAACCCTAAAAATTAAGAAGCAAATAAGGGCCAAAAGAAAGGCCTAAACAAAACTGACTCAAAACACATGACAGAATTTGGCCACCGCTTCTCAATCATCCAGCTTGGTTGGATCAACTATCCCTTGATCGATGAGATCCTAGACTGCATTCTTGAGAGCCCCACATTGTTCAATGGAATGACCAGTCACTTGATGATACTTGCAATACTCCCCACCCTTCTGTGCAAGGTTACTAGGAAATTTTGGTTGCAATGGTTTCAGATCGCCTGTTGCTTCTAAGATGTGGAACACATTTTCTAACTTCATTCCAAGAGGAACAAATTCCCTCTTACGCTTGTGATGAGATCTCACCATATTAATACCACTATCATTGTTGGTATTTGTGCTTGTCTCTACCTTGTGGTTGACTTCTCCATTATCGAGTAATCCTTGATTAAGGCCGTCTTCAACTTGCAATCCAGTAGCATAGAGGCACTTAAAAGTAGAAATTGCTTGGGAATACATGTGCCTCAGGAACTGTGGCTGTAAATTTCTTACCACCATTCTGATTTGGTCTTCTTCTGAGGGAAGAGTTTTCATCTGTGCGGCTTTCTTTCTCCACCTAGTAAGAAAATTGGCAAAGCTCTCATTTGGCTTTTGTTTGAGCATCTCCAAATCTCGAGTGGTTACTTCAATCTGGACATTGTAGGCATATTGATTGATGAAAGCATTGGCAATTTCTTGCCACACCTTGTACTTTGTGAAGTCCAGAGTGAGAAACCAGTCGAGAGCACTATCTGTGAGAGTCCTTTGAAAAAGTTGGGCAATGAGTTCATCATTCAGGCTCATAGGTTTCAGGGTGTTGATGATATGGCGAACATGGCTGGTGGGATTGCCGGTGCCATTGAATTAACTTCTCTATATCGGGCATCTTGAACTTCTCTGGTAGTTTGGCATTTGGAAAAAAGGCAGAGTCCATCAAAATCAAGGATTTGTTCTCCTTTTGAGCGAGCCAAGGCAGCTTTGATGTCCTTGACTTGTTGGGCAAGCTCATGGTTTTCCATTATGATCACGACATTGTCAACTTCTGGAGGAAAGGGCTTCTGAGAGATTGGCAGCCACAACTGTCACAGCTAAGTCCAAAAGCAAATCTAAAAGAAGCAAAAGCTCAATTACGTTTATGTTGAGACATCCCAAATCAAGTGATTGTGCAGTGCACCAATGCCTATTGCCCCCCCTAGAATGCAAGCTGCCCCTAATATGATGACCCATTTACCATGCATGCAACCAAGTGGTTGAACAACATACTGTGAAGTTATGTGATCAGATAACAATGTAATACAACAGACAATCATGCAACAATTATGTGATCAAGTGATCATATACAATGTGTCATGCAAGATACAAGATTGACAAAAACCCTCACTTTTTTTTTATTTTTCTCTTTTTTTTAAAGATGCTGGCAAAAATAAAAAAATAAAGAAAGAAAGAAAGAAATTTGTAAAACTTAGAGGAAAAATGAAATACTCTCTCTTCTTTTTTTTTTTATAGAAAAGATCCTAGTAAGAATTAAGAAGAAATGGAGAAAGATATTTATAAATCTTGGAGGAAAAAGAAGACTTTTTTTTAAGAAAAGATCCTAGTAAGATTTAAAATAGAGAAATATATTTATAAATCCTAGAGAAAAAAAGAAGACTTTTTTTTTTTTTAGAACTCCTAACAGTTGAGGACTGTGGCAATCTCTTACAAGTCAAAATTTATCCTAAAGAGAGATAGACCTCATCACAAACTCTCAATAAAAAGAGCATGAAATTCATCTTCTATAGCAATTAAAACTCTACAGAGTAATAATCATTGAATTAAACAAGAGTTTGAGATATAATGTAGCACATAGTCCTAACCTGCTTGGGATTTTCTGTCCTAGTTTGGAAAGAGTTCTATGGCTTTCTACAATATGCAAGGTTTCGGGTAGTCTCAAAAGGTGCTCCGTCAGGAGTTTGCTGGAACCCCTAACATAGCCCGTGACATGTTGGGATATTAGGTGAACTCAACGTGGGTTGCCCGCTCGATGCACATGAAAAAGAATTAAATAAAGCAAATATTAATTCTATGTTGAATTTTCTGGTTATGGCTCTCAAGTCCCTAGCAGAGTCGCCAAAAACTGTAGACATCTCCCAAACGGGGTATCGCTATACAGATGATCATGTTTGTTTGTTTCCACTTCATAGACCAAGATCGTGTATATTCCCATGGCTAGGAATATCTCCACATGATAGAGGTCATCATCAAAATAGAGTCGCCACCTAGTTTATAAAAATTAGGAAAAACAGATAGAGATTCTGGGTACGGGAGCCAAAAGTATGATAAAGGGAAGGTGTTAGGCACCCCTCTTCACCCAGTTGTGAGACTGGCCCATAATCGTTCAACATAAGACCGATATCTGCTTTATTTAATTCCATACAAATAAACCGGTTATTTAAGCCTTTAAACAGTTAATAAAGTGAACCAGGACGAGTAAGTAAACCACATGCATCAGAATAAACAAAACGGAAAACTGTTCCAGCAAATGGATTCCACGGCCATTAAATAGATTTCACGGCCGAGGGATCCTGATGGATTGATGTATCGGCTGTGGGAACGAAGTCCTAACCGGTGTTTTTCCTCACACCAGAATACGAACAGTTAATAGAAAGAACTAATTAAAAGCAAGAGATGGAAATTAAATCAAACCATAGGCCCGTGGGCCTCACCACCTTGATCCCTCGGAGATTGATTGCTTGGATTGCGATTGATTGTAGATAATAGTGGTTGATTGTGGTGGTCAACTTCACAAAACCCTAGAACAAAGTGAGTTCTTTGGGGGTTTTTACTCTCCGATGCGGCTACTCACGGGAGGTTAGGGCTTTTGTAGAGGATTGATAGGAGATGATTTCTATAAAGTTTGGGGGCGGATCATGGAGTGGAGAGATGTGTATTTCGGAGCTCTAGAGGACCCCTATTTATAAGGTTTCGAATGGCCGATCAAACCGACGAGATTAACCCAATTGATATGGAAGTTTAGGGCTTTAAGACCTCTATGGTAAGTGTATTCATAGCCCCGAAATAATGGTTTGTGGCGGCTAGGGTTCGTGCGAACGGATCAAAAAGGAGTTGAAAAGCTTGTTAAGTCTACTTTCTATCCCAATTGGTTTGGATAAAATATATTTAGTAAATCAAAAGATATGACGATTTTACCCTTAGTGGGTCAGAAAATGGATTGTTTTGGTAAAATTCTTGTATCTCCCTCGTTTCAAATTGGTTTAAGGCTTATTATATATCAATAAAGAGGGTTTTGAAAGTACTACAAGATGGTGGAATCCAACTACAAAAATAAGGAAGTTTAGTTTATGAAAAATGGGCTGAAAGCAGACTTCATTGAAGATCGACGATGCTACCAAGGCTAAAACACATGTCAACACATTTCTATCCACTCTAAGTTTCGCTTGGCACTCCTATCACCTATTCCAAAGTGTTTCTTAATCCCTTAAGAGTTCCACAAAGTTCCTAAGGCTTTCATGAAGTCAACCACAACAACCACATATCCTATTCATCATCGGGATGGTCCCCAAGGTGGGACTTGAAATAATCGTTGAGCCAAATTGGGGTGTCTACAGGAACTGATACTACATCCACAGCCCTAGAATGGGCAATGACAGAGCTCTTAAAACATCCTTAAGCCATGAAAAAACTCCAAGCCGAAGTCCGAAGAACAACCCAACCCAACCAGCCCATAACCGAGGACGATCTTGAGCAGATGCCCTACCTAAGGGCCGTGATCAAGGAGACTCTACGCCTCCACCCTCCGGTTCCCCTTCTCGTGCCTCGGGAGTCAACCAAAGACGTCCAAGTAATGGGCTACGACGTTGCGGCCGGGACGCGCGTGGTCGATCGGGTAGGATTCGGCGTCGTGGGACGAGCCTGAGGAGTTTAGGCCCGAGAGATTTTCGAACGGTTTGGTCGATTTCAGAGGGCAGGATTTCGAGTTGATTCCGTTCGGAGCAGGGAGGTGGGGGTGCCCGAGGATTCAGTTCGTGGCGGCGGTCGATGAGTTGGCCGTTGCAAATCTGGTGCACAAGTTTGATTTTGCATTGCCTAATGGGGTGGAGTTGGATGTGAAAGAAGTTGCTGGTTTGATTGTTCATAAAAAGTTGCCTTTGCTTCTTGTTGCAACTCTTTGGTCTTGCTAATTGGAGTACCATGTGAAAGTACTTAAAGCTCCTATTATTGCACTCCCTTCGTCTATTTTAAATGCTCCCTGTATAAAGTCGTGTCATTTTGATTTTTAAAAAAAAATCATATTTTTATAATCTGTTTTGGAACTTTTTTTTTACCGTTTAAAAGAATTCATTGAGATTTTTGAATGGTGCAAAACAAAGTTACAAATTAATTCTGAAAGCATTTTATTTTTTGAGGTCAAAGTTACACGGTCTCCCGTAGGGAGCATTTAAATTAATTGAGACGGAGGGAGTAATATGTATGAAACATGTATCTGTATTTTCATGAGTACATATTGGATATAATAGTAATACTAGCACATTTTGAGAGTTTTCTGTATAATTTTGATGATTCTTATCTTGTTCTGAAAAGAAAAGAAAATGTGATAAACTGCACAACAACAACAAGAATAATAATAATAATAATAATAATAATAATAATAATAATAATAATAATAATAATTTAGAGAGAGATGAGGGTACGTGTACCCGAGTGTTCATCACACAAGAAATTGGTAAAAGTTTGGTCAATTGTTAACATAAAAATTTATTTATTTATAGGCAGATTGATTGTATTAGAGTTGATAAGTGTCAACTTACCACCAGAGGAGATAAATCTCCTCTTTAGCACTGCCAATCTTTTCTTCACCCTATCTACCATAGGTTGCCAAGTTTGAATTTTTCTAGGATTAGCACCAAGTGGGAGCCCAAGGTAATTCAATGGGAGAAATCCCACACGACACTCCATCACCTGAGCTAATACTACCACATCCTGTTCTAGACATTTCATCGAACACTTGCAGGAAGCCCAAATAAAATTGGAGCAAAACACCGTATAAACGAACTCCAAATGAGTTACGTGGTAGCTCCTGGAAGATTTCCAACGTAAAACTTTTGGGAGGCAGCATTAAGAGTTGATTTTTATTGTGAAACAAAAAGCAGGGCAACTGGAGCAAGTCTCGTCGTGCTATACATGGTCCCATCTGACCCCTTGATATCTATGAGGTTCTTTTCTTTTGGAGAAATTTTTGGGTGTTGGGTGGTTACTGTTAAAGCATCCAACTCCAAACTAATTGGCAAAGAGTTGAGAGGCCGCTCAAGCTCATATACTAGTTTTGGAGGAGATATTTAACTGATGTGGGACAAATCCCAATACTCTCCCACACGTGCGACCCCTGACTCGCACGTGGAGAGGTCAACAAAGGATCCGGAACACACGGATCACAATGAAATAAAGTGCAACTATGGCACAAACAAAGGGGAAAAGCCTCCGAAACTCTAGCTCTGATACCATGTTAAAGCATCCAACTCCAAACCAATTGGCAAAGAGTGGAGAGGCCGCTCAAGCTCATATACTAGTTTTGGAGGAGATATTTAACCGATGTGGGACAAATCCCAATACTCCCCCGCACGTGCGACCCCTGACTCGCACGTGGAGAGGTCAACAAAGGATCCGGAACACACGGATCACAATGAAATAAAGTGCAACTATGGCACAAACAAAGGGAAAAAGCCTTCGAAACTCTAGCTTTGATATCATGTTAAAGCATCCAACTCCAAACCAATTGGCAAAAAGTGGAGAGGCCGCTCAAGCTCATATACTAGTTTTGGAGGAGATATTTAACCGATGTGGGACAAATCCCAATAGCTACTACGAGGCCATATCCACATGGTCTTCGAACAGTGCATCTGGACCGTCCAAAAGGATGTTGGACAGTCTAGATTGAAACACTCTTTCTTCTCTCACCTCACCACTCTCTCTCCTCTTTCTCTCTCTTTTTTCTCTTTCCAAATCTGATACTGTGTTTGGAATACTTTTTGAATTTTTTTTTGAAAGAGTAGTAGGGGTAATAAGTGAAGAGAGATAAAGAGAGAAATAATTGGAAGTAGGGAGAATCTAGGGGAATCTTTTAAAAGAAGCTTTTCAAAAAGAGAAGCAAACACATCATGAGCCGTCTAAAATCGAATTGAACGGCCTGGATGCACTCCTCGAGCAACACGTGGTGCTCGCTTGGCACCCAAAAATTTCTCCATGCGAAAAAAATCAATCTACTTGGATATCTATAGAGGTGCATGAATTCAGGGCCTCCAGGTCCAGGGCCATCACTTTTGCTGATCCTTGTGTTTGTAATGCCTCTTCGGAATACATCGACCACCTGTTCAGGGGATGTGCCAAAGTCAGGGATTTACGGGCTTGTTTCAAAAAGTTGCCGATGGTTGAGAAATAGCTTGGAATGCTCTTCTTCTTCTTTTTTTTTTTGTTCATTAAGGGCAAAGCCCTCCCCTAGCTCCCGCTGCTGCATAAAGGTAGTGAAAATCCTAGGGAGAGAGAGGGAAATGAAGAGACGTGGCTAGGATTTTTTTAGAGAATGTGAACACTAAATCACATTCTGCATGTTCTTTGGAATGCTCCTTTGTTGACTGGATTTCGTCTAAATTTCTGGTATTGATTGTAACGTGCCATGGAAAAATCCTACTTTGAATCATTCTCTGGCAAATTTGAAAGGATCGGAATAGGAAGAGTTTTGAGAGTTAGAACGGCAATTACACTCTATGCCAAGGAAATTGCATGCGGAAGCATTCACAATTATCCTCACCGATGGCGTAAGTATAACTAGACTAATATGCTATGGGAGGCTCATAACATGACTAAAGAAAAGTGTTGGGTCCGGAGTGTCCCCATGAATTTGGTTACACAATGTCACTCCCTGTGACCGCTCTAAAAACAGACTTACGGGTGCGATATTGAATGCCATAAAAGATTTAATTCAAGCGATCCCCGACACCAATTGGTTCTAGGAGAGATGCATGGTGGAAAAACGGTCCGACAAAAAGAATCTCGTACATATCAAGGATAAAGGTACGAACATTTCTCCCCTTTGGGAGTGATATTATCAATGACCTTTTTTATACCACGGTCAGGTTTTGCTAGCAGAAAATGATTTTCACACCCCTTCTTTTATTCATTGATGATATATATATATATATATATATATATATATATATATTTGTCTCTTATTCATGTAAATTCACAAAGGCTTTTTCTCTAGCTCGGTCGTCTTGGCCCATGTCATCAATGAAGTAAATTTCCCCATTTGGTTTTCAACTCTTTCAGAATCTTACTATTTCCTTTGCTTGTGCTTGACAAATTTGTACATCACTGTCTTTTTTCTTGACAAATTTCCTATAAAAAACTGTCCCAATATTCATGCACTGGCACCACACATGCATCGTTCAAAAGATCTCATCGAGATTTATCAACAATATCCATATTGCATAAAAAAAATTATTTTAGTAAGTCTATTATTTTTAACATTAAAAATTGCAAATAAAGTACTACTTATTTTTTAAGAAGGCTTAGCGGAACAATAAGAACAAACAGTTTTACGAGGAACACTGCATAGAACCAAATAAAAAGATTACAAACAGAGGCTACTAAAGATTGAAAAATTTCATGGAACTAACATGTTCTATGGCGTTGGGGTTCTGTTTTGCTTGTTTTAGGATATCCCCCTAATCTGTGTCATGGAACTAACTTTGGTTCTATGGCGTTGGGGTTCTGTTTTGCTTTCGTTGATTTCTTATCAACCTTTTGGGCTCTTTGGCATATGATTGGCATTAGGATAGGTGCCTACCTTGTTGGGATGTATCCCTAGCGTTGTGACGCCGTTTTTCGCTTGTTTTATTTCTGTACTCAATCTTCTCTCCTCTTAATAAAATTTTCTTCTTCGCCGTTCAAAAAAAAAAGATTGAAAAATTTCATCATTGAGTTCTTCTACATGTCAGGATCCCTAACAAATTTTGCAAGAATTTCTCACACGAAACTTGTCCTAAAATCAACTCAACATTCGTTTGTCATCAATTGCAAACAAAGAAATTTCAATATTTTTTGTTGTTGACTGTGATGAATCGTCTAGAATTTCTTGTGCACTATCAAAGCTTTTGATCATTTGCTGTCTCTTCTTGAGTCTATGTTCGTTACATTGTCTTAAGTGACGATTTTTTTAGCATAGGAATGGGATCCTCTCCTGTCTCTTAAAGAGATTGAATGTTCTTTTGAGTTTTTTTATGGATCTTTCATGGGAATATTAGTCGTAAACCGTTAATTGATTTATCACGATGAGGACATTGCCCATGTAGAATAAAAATAGTAATACTGTATTATTGCTCTCTTTGTTTCCCAATCTATGATTTTTGACCCAATATGAATGCTTTTTAAAAGCATATTTGGAAGTGAAAATGTCACAAACCGTGAAAAAATTTACATTTTTGTCAATTCTAACTGAATAACAAACGAACTTGAATTAATCCATAGTACAAGGGTTGTAAGTGTTTAAAAATATAGTTGAGGGGATATCTCTGAAAATCAAAGGGTGTAAGTGAAATTTCTACTCTTATCGTATTTAAAGGAGACACATTTAATTATTTCTTTTATTACAAGCATACTGAGAAAGTTAAAAAAACCCCTCGTAATAGTATTTACTTTTATTAGAATTTCATGCCAGGATAGTACTGTATGGGATTTACTTTGGCATTTACAAAGGGCACGAAAGACCCTTCTAATTATTCTTAAGAATAAAATAAAGAGAGATGCTAAATACACTACATAGTTACACTATACGTTATACTATATTTTATGTGTATTTTTTTGAATTTTTGTAAGATCTGAAATGGACTGCACAAAAAAAAAATGTAGTGTAACTATATAATGTACCTATAATTCATTAGTAATAAAAATAACAAATGTTTTGTCACAAGAATTAAAAAGTCCTGTAGAAGCACTCGGGTCATCCAATGCGTGCAGATGGACCCCTCCTGGAGGAGGGGGCCGACCGGGCATAGCAACCCTCCTTAGGGCACGAGCAGAGTGCGCATATATAGGAACTCCACATCAACAGCGGGCTCTGGTAATGGGCAAAGAGCCATAGCAACTACTGTCCCGTCAAGAACTAGTGGATCACAGTCGGGCTTCACAAGAGGACCCAGTTTGAGAGGGTATTGTTAATACGAATCAAACCCAAACCCTGTGGGAGTGAGCCATTGGTCCTTGATGATCCATTAATGCCATGTGCAGCTGATATACTAGTTGTGGAGGGAAGCCAGGCTAATAGAGGGCCGGGTAGATCGATTTGTTAGAATAAAACGCTTTCAATTTAACTAATCTAAGTTGTTAGGAGTATGTTTTAGTTGATCCTCCTCGATCCCTAATTTTCCATAGGTCCACTATAGTCGTTTCCAAACCCATCTAGTCTACTTCTAAATTTCATAACCCACTAAGTCCATTAACCTAAAAAAATACCAATATAACCCACTATATATAGCCCTAATCACTATATGTAGCCCTACATATACCCCACTATATGTAGTTTCTTTTCCATTTTCTTCGGGGGGGGGGGGGCGAGGGAGGGAGGGAGGGAGAGAGAGAGAGAGAGAGGGGGGCCGCCGGGACAAGATTCTCGTCCCAGCCTCCTGTCATCGTCGCCATCGCCACCCACCTCCCGTCGCCGTCACATCCCGTCCCAGCCTCCTGTCGCCATCGCCACCCACCTCCGGTCGCCATCGCATCCCGTCTCGTCTCCCCGTCCCAGCCTCGTTGTCGCCATCGCATCTCACCTCCGTATCACCGTCGTGTTCGACAAGTGGCATAGGTCGCCAACGCATCACCAAACGAGATCTGCACAAATCTCCATGAGATCGCTGTCCTTTCCCACCATCGACTTTATCCCACCATCACCGTTGTTTTCAACACAAATAGTTAAGTGGAGTTTAGTTTAGGGTTGAACATATACGGTTCTTTGTTACTATTTGTGCAGGTCTGGTTTGGTTAGGGTCTTGGATGAACTTATGGAATCATATAATGTTATATATGAGTTTCTGGAATATTTTTCATTACAGTGGAAGAACATATGATGATATATGTTTATATCTGATTCTTTAACACATAACTCTAATTACATATCGACTGCAATATTCTATGACCGAAATTACACCCCAAATTCTTGAGAATATCGTTTTCGCTGCAGTTCGGAGTGCGAGTGCTTCTAAAGTCGCACCCCGAACTGTGGCACTTTGTGCCGTAGGGGCTCCGCCCCCACACCCCTGGCTAAACAACTGCTGAAGGATGTCATTCTGTTCGATTATCATTTTGTTTTGTTCTTGAGTGACATATTTGGTTATATGTGAGTATCTATACTCACACACACACACACACGTATTTGAGTTCAAATGTAAACATGTAACATTAGGTTATAACATATAACATTGTAATGTTATATGTTATTGCGTAACATTATATGACGTTATATATTCACCTTTTTCGTTATTTATATATATGTCATTTTGTTCTGTAAAGATGCATGGTATTTTATCACTTTGTTCGGTTATCATTTTGTTCTGTGAATATATATATGGTTATATATTCAGGTCTATAAGCCGCTGCACGGACCAATTCAATAACGTAAATTTAGTAGTTTATTAGTTTTTGTGTATAAATATATGTTAGTTTTATTTGTACATATAACCATATTATAAAAAGATATGGTACGTTCTCTGTATATAAGACACATATGGTTATATATCCAATTCTGTACCCTTTTTCATGTCATCATATGGTTACATGTGGACTACTTTAATATGATTATATGTTTATATATTCAAGTCTATTAGGCCGCTGTGTGGACCAATTCAATAACGTAAATTTAGAAGTTTTATTAGTTTTCATGTATAAATTTATTAGTTTTATTTGTACATATAACCATATTTTAAGAAAATACTTAAAATATGGTATGTTCTCTGTATATAAGACACATATGATTATATATCCAATTCTGTACCCTGTATCATGTCATCATGTGGTTACATGTGGACTGCTTTAATATGATTATATGGTCATATAATCAGGTCTATTGGGCCACTGTGCGGACCAATTCAATAACATAAATTTAGTAATTTTATTAGTTTTCATGTATTAATTTATTAGTTTTATTTGTACATATAACCATATTTTAAGAAAATACGGTCTGTTCTCTGTATATGAGATACATATGGTTATATATCCATTTTTGTACCCTGTATCATGCCATCATTCCTCATATATATATATATATATATATATACAGTTCTTTTCATATCCGGTCGCCCGGATTTTAGAATTGTTCGGATACCATTATTTTATTCCACCCCCCCCCCCCCCTATTTCCCCCCCTCCCCGTTCTGCCCCCTTTCCCATTCTCCACAGCCAGAGAAGAGAAAAGGGAGGCGACTGTGTACAAACCAGAGCGATCGATCGACGACCCAAGATCCGAACGCCCCTCTCTCTCTCGTTCTCTTCCTCTCTCTGCTTTTCGTTCCACAGCTAGAGAGTGAGAGAGAGAAAGAGAAAGTGAAACGGAGGCAACCAAGATCCGAACGACCCAAGTTGAGATCGAAGATGACGAACGTCAGCGCTAAGGTCTCTCTCTCTCGCTCTTTCTCTCTCGTTCGAAACAATAACTGATTTTTTGCCCTAATTTCTGATACGAACGACCCAAGCTGAGATTGAAGACGACGAACGAATGACGACCCAAGCTGAGATTGAGGACGACGAACAACGACCCAAGCTAAGGTCTTTCCCTCTCTCTGTCTCGTTCTTTGTCTCTCTCGTTTTATTTGATTTTTGAAAGAATAACTGATTTTTTTCCCTAATTTATGTGATTGAGAAAGTTCAAGCCACAGAGAGGATAACAGAGAGAGGAGGCGACATACGAAGAACCAAAGCCGAGATTGAAGACGACGAACATCAGAGCACCGACTAGCACTAAGGTATCTCTCTCGTTCTGGTTCTTTGTGATTTTTTTGTGGGGTTTTTGAAACCCTTTGAGCAGGGGATCCTTCCTCTTGAGCTGCACTGGTAGTTGATCCCAACCTATATCATTTGTTTACTACATAGTTAAAATGCATTTGTTTACTCATTTAGTTGGAAAAATGCATTTGCCCTGGTTTATCTCTTAGCCATCAATTGGCATGGCTATCTGACTCTCCCCATGCCATAAATGCTTGTCTGCTACAGCCTACAAAAGAATAAAATTCTAGATGGTCTTATACTAAACTACAGTTCTGATGAGTCAAGAAAAGTTGGCAAATACCCCTCCACCAACAAATCTGCTGCTAGGAATAAGAAAAAAGGGAATAGCAAACAGGAAAACTCCGTGTGTAGTCTCAAGTCTCCTACTGTGATACATCTTTCTGACTTGGATGCCTTGACTAGTTAGATTGTATATTTCTGCTCTTTTGGGTCTGATAAAACATGAAACCTTAAGGCCTAGTCCTCCTCTCCTAAGGCTAAACCGCTATGATATAGGTTGAGATCAACGATTATGTGGACTGCTTTTCGTGTGACTTATGCTGATTTTTTTTCCCGTAATCTTTGAGATAATGTCTGCCATTGGTAGGTACGTTACGCATAAGTAGGTGACAATTTGATAAAATGGAAGAACAAGATCGAACCAATGTTGATCCAACCCCCTTGTTTCGAGCACCACCACCGAGGTATCTCTCTCCCTCTGTCAAATATTTGTTGCATATTATAGCATAAAGGGAGACACATAGACTGGTATTTGTTGTAAATGTTTGTTTGCATGGTAGTAATTGTTTTCTATTTTGATTTTTAGAATGCAATCTTTGGATGACATAGCAGTATCACCGTCACCATCCCAACCGTGTCAATCATCTGTGAATTCTTGTCAAGAAATTGATAGTCCTCCAGTTAAAAAAGCAGTGATACCGAAAATAGGCCAAGAATTTCTGAAATTAGACGACGTTTTTTGAATTTTACAACGAGTATGCTAGACAAGCTGGATTTAGTGTCCGAATCAATTCTAGTCGGTTGGGTGAGAATGGTACAGTAATGAGGAAGGATTACATTTGTTTTAAAGAAGGGGAGAGGAAAAATTCTAAGGCCATGAAACGGCGTCGGGGTTTAACTAGAGAGAAATGTGGTGCAAAACTTGCTGTTGTGAGAAAAGGTGAAGTGTTTGTTGTATCAAAATTTGTCGAGGGTCATAACCACGAGCTTACAATGCCAAAAAAGGTTCATTTGTTAAAATCTCATTGCCGAGTATCAGCCGCACAAAAAGCTTTAATGCAACAATTATCTGCTGCTAATGTACCAACTTGCCAACAAATGAGTATTTTTGAGTTGCAAGCGGGGGGTATTGAAAATGTTGGATTTTTACCACGAGATCTTTACAATGATAAAAGAGATAGGAAGAATGTAGTACATGGTCATGACGCGAACATTTTGTATGAGCATTTTGAGATGGAACAACAAAAGAATTCGGGCTTTAGGTTCACATTCGAGAAAGATGACAAGGATAGAATGACTCACTGTTTTTGGGCTGATGCGACCTCTAGAAAGTCATATCAATATTTAGGGGACGTGGTAGTCTTTGATACTACGTACTACACAAACAAATATTCATTGATATTTGCACCTATATTGGGGGTCAACCACCATAGGCAGACAACACTTCTTGGGTGTGCGTTCTTGAGTGATGAAAAAACTGAATCGTTTGTGTGGTTCTTCAATGAATGGTTAAAAGCGATGCCAGGTGGACCACCCAAGATGATCATAACTGATCAAGATCTGGCGATGACAAGAGCAATTGCTTCTGCTCTTTCGAATACGTTTCATCGATATTGTATTTGGCACATTGTGAGCAAATTTTTTGAAAAATTGGGTGTACTGTCATATAAGGAACATTATGATGAGTTCAAGGATTGTATATGGAATTCTCAAACACCTGGAGAGTTCGATGCAAGATGGGCAACTATTGTAGGAAACTCTAACTTGTGTAGTAATAAATGGTTGCAGTACATGTATGAAATTCGTGATAGATGGGTTCCCGCATATACAAACCACATGTTTTCTGCCCTTATGACTAGTAGTCAACGGGATGAAATTTCTCATTCGTTTTTCAAGAGGTATGTGTCCAGAGAAAATTCAATGATGGATTTTGTCACACGATTCAATAGGGCACTTGCCAAAGTCCGACATAATGAATTGGATTTGGACCATAAAGATGTAAATGAGAAGCCTCTGTTGAAAACCTCGTGGGCAATGGAAAAGAAAATGAGTGAATTATATACATGGAGCATATTTGAGAGGTTTCAAGGGGAAATCTTTCAAATTAATGCGTATGTGGTTACGTTCATACGCGATAATGAATATCGATGTTTGTGGAATGTTCAGAGAGAAGAATTGGAAGGTGCGAGAATTCGTGAGATTTGGGTTGACAAGTCATCGAACCGTGTCAGTTGTAGCTGTAAGATGTTTGAATTCGATGGAATTCCTTGTTGGCACCTGTTGGCGTACCTTTTTAGAATGCAAATTAGGGAACTCCCTACTGAATACATCTTGCAGAGGTGGACGAAGACAGCAAAAGCGGGCAGGGTGATGGATGACTTAGGTAGTGGTGTGAGAGAAATATGTAACAGTTCACTTCTTGTGAGGCGACAAGGGCTCTTCCAACTTGCTTGTATAGTTATCGATGATGCTGTATTGGATGAAGAAGAAAGTGAAGTTGTGCGAGAAGCTTTGGAATCTACTCAAAAGAAGCTTGCATTGATGAGGATTTCTCGGACAGATGGTGGTACGAGTCGTATCCAAGTGCCTCTTTCTCTCGGAAGCCAACATAGTTTGAAAGAACCAGTTCAAGTAAGGGCAAAGGGTTGTGGTAAGCGTTTGAAAGGAGGAAAAGAGAAGGCCGTCAAGAACAAGAGGAAATGTAATGGTTGTGGGTTAACGGGGCAATCGCATGACAAAAGGAATTGTCCAAAGCTTATGAGCATGTAAGTGGATGTTAATTTGTAAAATGAAATTCAATTTTTATACACGGAATACATTGTAGTTGTTATCTTATTTTATTAGGTCATCACAAGATGTTAGGTTGAGTGTTGACGACGACGACGATGACGTTGACGATGAGTGTAAGTGTTTGTGGTACATCTAAGTTTCATTGTTTACTTGTTCTTGTCTTTTGTTTCGTCCATTCATGTTATTATCTTGTTTGGGTTGCAGGATGGATTAGTGATTCAAAGGATGGCAGCACGAAATAACGAGGCTAGAATTCTTTAAATTTGTTTCAGGTTCCATCTTTAAAATGACTGATGTAATTGTCCTTCCCATCATGTTGAAGATATAGCTGCATGACTGATGTAATATTTTAAGAGTAGTAGAGTTTGGAAACAGTTCAGAATTGTGTCCTAAATTATGTTGGTGATCGTTTCTTTAAAATGACTGTTATGTTGGTGATCGTTTCTTAATTGGAAACTGTTCCATCTTTAAAAATGTTGAGTGAGCTTTTTTTTCTTACAGACTGGTATGGATTGCAGTAGGTGGAATTGGTTTTGCGAACACAATGTGCAGCACTACACTTGACAAATGCGAAAAAAAAATACAGTAGAAGTAGCAATCTGCAGAACATCATTCAAGAGACAAATAAATTTTTTTTCCGTACTTTACATTGAACTACCAAACAACGAATAAAAAACAAATCCACAAAGGAAACCCTACACTACCAGGTCATGCAAGACCAAAGAAGAAACAAAACTGACTATTAAAAGCCCTATCTATGTACAGCAATCACAAACGAGGGGATTCAAGGATCCCATAGTGAATATTCCAACGCTTGCATATCTCTCTATTACCTTGCTTGTTCTTCACATTTCGCCAAGAAAGCAAAGCTTCCCAAACTGAGTTGTAGATTTCGGCAGAGGGGGAGAAAGAATTGTAGGGAGTAAATCCCGAACAAGTACAAATAGTGCCCGAACACGTGGTACGTGGGACCATGGTATAATTACAATAAGGACAGTCGCCGTACAAGGCGGTGGTCGGCAACTGAGACCAACGATATGAGAAATCGTTGGTCCAGGTAGCCTGTGCTAAGTCAAGGTCCAGTAACACGAGAGGATATTGGACCAAGGGATTGACGAGGGACCAGTAACATGTGAAGTTATTGGTCCAGGTAGCTTGTTCGGCAACAATGAGGCCGAACAAGGGGGATTTGTACGAAAGCAGTCCCAGGCACGGGGAACTTTCCAGGAAGTTCCAGAAACAGAGATATTCCGTGAAGGAATAAGATCCCAATAAAATAGGATCTTGGGAAGAGACCCAACGGGAATGGGAAGTTCGGCCAGTTATGGAAAAGAATCCTAAACGGATTCTTTTGATGGACTAAAGAGGGAACGAGAATCCAAGGTGTTCTGGGTTTCCTATACGAGATAGGAAACTTAGGGAAACGTGGGAACTTGTGCAACAAGCATCCATAGACCTATAAATGCGAGATAAACCTAGAGGAAAAAGGTACACAATACATTACGGTTTTACGTATTCTTCTACTTGAATTAGGGTTTTCGACCAGTACGTGATACTAACTTAGGCATCGGAGGGCCTTTGCCACGAGAGGCAAAGGTGCACTCACCCTTTGTCTGTTTTGCAGATAAAGACTCCGGCGACATATTAGGGTTCCGGCGAGGACCTCAAAATAGCCGTTACGTTCTAGTGCTGCTTAAACCACTCACGGTTTTTCTGCACTTACAATTGGCGCCGTCTGTGGGAAACGAAAGAGATCCCTCTGAAAAGCGACCATGATGGAAGAAGATCCAAAAACTCCACATGATCCGAAACACCAGTTGGGGGGAGGAGGTGGCAACTCCCCACCAGATCCTCCAAGAAAGCCCGACGGTGGGCAAGCCAAGAAGCCCACAAACAAGAATAACCCCCTGACTGTCCATGACGACTCCAAGAACAAGGAGGGAAGGACGGCCACAGGTTCCACGAGAAGGAGTAAAACCCATCGTGAGGGAGAATCAGTGGCGCATTCAAGGAGTGCACACAACCGTGACGATATCTTGGACAAAAAGAGACAAGTGATCGAAGAGTACGCTCGTTTGATTAAAAAACGAGAATATGAGATACAGGAATTGCAACGGATACGAGGACATCCGGAGGATTCTGGACTGTCACGAAGAGATTCCAGAGGAGAAAGGCTGGCAATAGTGGAACACAAGAAGGCTCCTTCACGAGGAAGGAGGAGCAGGTCCAGGAGTCCCACTCCAAAAAAGAAAAGGGCTTCTTCACGAAAAAGAAGAAGCAGAAGCCTCACCCCCGAAGAAGGAGAGATTAGAAGACATCACAGGGATAGGTACGAGAGGCCTGATTCCGATTGGGAAAAGAGTGCTCCCAAGAAAGCAAAAGAGCGAGAGGAGGGAGCCATGTCTGCACGAGAGGCAGCGCGGAAAGCCCTCAGCAATATAGCCTCATCCCCTTTTTCAAAGAGATTGCAAGAGGCAAGGCTTCCGAGCAGGGTGAAGCACGGGGCATTCGTACTTTACGAAACAAATAATGATCCCGTGGCACACATACAACACTACCGGCAGGCAATGTTCATGCACGACGGGGATGATGCAATCATGTGCAAGATGTTCCCATCGAGTTTGGAGAAAGTGGCCTTGTCATGGTTCCATAAGCTGGGGCCGAACACCGTACGAGGATGGAGACAGTTGGCCGAAGAATTCACTGCTCGGTTTCTGACGAGCAGGAAAGCACCAAAAACCTTTGAAAGCCTCTCTGTTATGAAACAAGGAGAGAGTGAGCCGATCAGAGATTATGCTAAGAAGTACTGGGAGACTTTCAACGAGATTGAAGGGTGCAGTGAGGAATATGCCATAGCCACGTTCAAGACAGGATTGCCTGTTCGGGGAGAGCTGCGTAAATCCCTGAACATGAACCCGGTAGATACACTGGCAAGGCTAATGGAACGAATCGAGCAGCATGCCAGAAACGAGGATGACATACTGCGTGAGGACAACAGGATGGTTGCCGAACAGGCGAAGGTTCTTCCGAAAAGGGCGGACAAGCCAGAGCCCAAGACCTACAAAGAAAGGAAGGAGTACGGGCAGGTCAAGAAAGAACCGTATAAAGAGAAGCACGCCCCAGACCCCAAGTCTTTCTTTTCGGTGACAACGGTTTGGAAGGAACCCATCTATCGGATTCTTTACAAAATAAAGAATCGTCCATACTTCAAGTGGCCCCCAAGGCTGGAGGGGGACAAAGATGCGAAGAGGGCTACGAGTCAGCATTGTAGTTACCATAAAGACTGGGGGCATATGACGGAGGATTGCGAGATGTTCAAGCAACACCTCGATGATCTGGTCTCATGGGGTTACCTGAAAGAATTTATTCAGGAGGAGCACAAGGGTGCAGAGAAAGCATTGGAGTTGGATTATGAGCAGAATCCAAGAGGGGTAATCCATATGATACATGGATTAGCCGCGCCTTACACGAGAAGTGAGGTGAGGTTGCTCCAAAGACGAGTAAAACACGACCAGCACGTGATGCAGTTGGGAAAGAAACGAGGACGTGAAGGAGAAGAATGCACTGGAGGCATAATCTTCACGGATGAGGACCTGGGGGGAATCCAGGTACCGCATAATGATGCCCTAGTCATAACCCTACGAATTGGGGAATACGACATGGAGAGAATCCTGGTAGATTCGGGAAGCTGCACGGAGATACTGTATTATGACGCGTTCAAAAGGCTAGGGCTGACACAAGCAGATTTGGTGCAGTCAACAACCCCTTTGGTCGGATTTAGTGCAGGAGCAGTGTGGCCATTGGGCAAAGCAACTCTCCCTGTTCGGGCAGGAACAGTTGTGCTAAGAACCGACTTTTTGGTGGTAGATGTACCATCTTCCTATAACGCAATTATTGGAAGGACGTGGTTGCACAAGATGAGGGCGGTTTCCTCCACCTACCATCAAATGGTAAAATTTCTCGGGTCAAATGGTATTGAAAGAATTAGGGGAAATCAGAAGGTCGCCCAGCAATGCTTGGTTTCTATAATCAAGAAGGCACCAAAGGCCCAGTTAGTTCAAGCAATTGAGGTTCCGGATCGGCCGACCATCGAGGACGTCGGAGGGGATCCCGTCGAGAAAGTGGTGGAAGGCTTGAAAAAGATCCAGATCAACGAGAATGATTCAGAAAGGTATTTTCTGATTGGGGAGAATCTGAATGAAGCAGAAGAGGAAGAGTTGGTAAGGTTCCTCAAGGAGCACGTTGATGTGTTTGCTTGGGTGCCCGAAGAGATGCCCGGAGTGGATGCAAACGTGATTTGTCACCACTTGAATGTGGATCCACAACATAAGCCTGTGATGCAGAAGAAGAGACGATCCGCCGTACAACACGCGGATGCTGTTATCGAGGAGGTGGACCGATTGCTCGAAGCAAAGGCTATACGAGAGGTATACTACCCAGAGTGGCTGTCCAACACTGTGGTGGTAAAGAAGAAGAACGGGAAGTGGCGAGTTTGTGTCGACTTCACCGACTTGAACAAGGCATGCCCCAAGGATAGCTTCCCCCTCCCCAGGATAGACCAGCTTGTCGATGCAACGGCTGGGTATGGGCGGACGAGCTTCCTTGATGCTTATCGGGGTTATCATCAGATAGCCATGTACGGCCCCGATGAGGAGAAGACAGCCTTTATCACGCCAAGGGGGCTGTACTATTATAGTGTCATGCCTTTTGGTCTGAGGAATGCCGGTGCAACATATCAGAGGTTAGCAACGATTATGCTAAAGAAGTTGCTCGGTAAGACCATGGAGGTTTACATAGATGACATGGTGGTCAAAAGCAGAGAGAAGGAAAACCACATCGCTGATCTAACAGAAGCCTTTGAGATATTGAGAGAATATAAACTGAAGCTCAACGCCTCGAAGTGTGCGTTTGGGGTAAACTCAGGGAAGTTCCTGGGGCATTTGGTCACCATAAGAGGGATATAAGCAAACCCCGATCAAATTACAGCGTTGCAAAGGCTCCAGAGTCCAAGGACCACAAAGGAAGTCCAGAGGTTGACTGGGATGGCAGCGGCATTAAACCGATTCATCAGCAGGTCTAGTGACAAGTGCAGACCCTTCTTTCAGCTGCTGAAAAAGAGGGAAGGATACGAATGGGGAGCAGAATGTGAGCAGGCGTTCCAAAACCTGAAGGAGTACTTGGCAGCAGCCCCACTTCTGTCCACTCCCGAACAAGGCGAGTCCCTAACTCTATATCTAGCAGTCTCCGAACATGCTGTAAGTGCGGTGCTACTAAGGGACAAGGGATCCGAGCAAATCCCTGTCTATTATGTCAACAAAACGTTGCTAGATGCAGAGACAAGATATCTGCCCCTCGAAAAGTTGGTCCTGGCACTAAGAACAGCGGCACGAAAATTGCCCCATTATTTCCAGAGTCACAGAATTGTGGTTTATACTGAGTATCCGTTAAAATCTCTGCTACGAAAGGCAGATTTCTCGGGACGTATCTCAACTTGGTCGGTCGAACTGAGTCAGTACGACATAGATTACCAGCCGCGCACCGCAATAAAAGGGCAGGTGCTGGCGGACTTCGTAGCTGAGTTCTCACCTACGGTAGCTCCCCAGCCTCCTATGAGACAGGAGCCGAGAAAGGAGCAGGGAAAAGAGCAATCAACGAGAATGAAGAAAGCTCCCGCCGAACAGGATCCCACGGAGTGGAGATTATTTGTTAATGGCTCTGCATGTAATACGGGATCAGGAATTGGGGTGGTACTTTTTCCTCCTGAAGGTGCAATGATGGAGCTATCCCTTCGATTGGGATTCAGTGCATCGAATAACATGGCAGAGTACGAGGCACTCTTGGCAGGGTTGAGAAGTGCAAGGACCCTGAAGGTGAAAAAGATACGAGTGTATTGTGATTCACAACTCGTGGTGAACCAGTTGTCTGGGGAATACGAGGCCCGGAACGAGAAAATGGCTGCCTATGTGACGGCCGCCAGAGATCTGCTTGACACTTTCGAAAGGGTGTATATTGAGCAAATAAGTTCTGGGCAGAATGCCCACGCTGATTCACTTGCCTGGCTGGCTGCAGCTGTACCGACAGAATTTAAGAGAAGGGTGGCAGTAGATTATCTTGCCGAGCCGAGCATCGGAAGAAGTGTGGAATTGGTCTTGGACGTGAACCAAGGACCGAGTTGGATGGATCCAATAGTGGAGTTTCTACGAGATGGGACACTCCCCACAGATAAAAAAGAGGCTCACAAGATTAAAACAAAGTCTGCACGGTTTTGGCTGTCACCAGAAGGAAAGCTGTACAGAAAATCCTTCACTGGTCCATACTTACTTTGTGTGCACCCCGAGATGGTGCAGAAGTTTCTCCACGAGATCCACGAGGGAACGTGTGGGAGTCATGCTGGGGGTAGGTCAATTGCCCACCGAGCAATAACCCAAGGGTACTGGTGGCCTCACATGCAGGAAGACGCAAAGGTGTACGTAAAGATTTGTGAGAAGTGCCAAAAATTCTCACCGATGATCCGAACACCAGCCGAAGATCTGGTGCCCTTGACAAGTCCTTGGCCCTTCGCACAATGGGGGATGGATATCGTGGGTCCACTACACAAGGCAATTGGAAATAGGAAATTCCTGTTGGTAGCAACAGACTATTTCACCAAGTGGATCGAGGCAGAACCGTTGGCTAAGATCACCGAGCCTATGATAGAGAGGTTCGTCTGGAAAAGTATAATCACTCGATTTGGGGTCCCTTATTCACTGATTACGGATAATGGGTCCCAATTTCAGAAAAAATTCAAGGCCTTTTGTGCCCAGTATAGAATAAGAAATTATTATTCCACCCCAGCCTACCCACAGAGTAATGGGCAGGCAGAGGCTTCCAACAAGACTATACTTGATGGGATCAAGAAGAGGTTGGACAAGGCAAAGGGGAAATGGCCCGACGAACTGCCACTTGTTCTATGGGCGCACCGAACAACGCCTAGGAGGTCTACGGGAGAGACCCCCTACTCATTGGCATATGGAACTGAGGCTGTAATTCCATTGGAGGTTGGTCTGCCGACCAACAGGACCACTTTGGTTGAAAGTGGGGGCAATGACAGAGCCCTGGAAATAGAATTGGACCTTGCCGAGGAACGCAGAGAAAGGGCCCTAGTGCATTTGGCTTCTTATCAGGAGCAGCTGATGAAAAGCTATAACAAAACTGTCCATCCACGAGAGTTTGGCATTGGGGATCTTGTGCTTCGAAAAGTGCTCGGCAATACCAAAGTAGCCAACGAGGGCAAGTTGGGGGCAAACTGGGAAGGCCCATATCGAGTTACAGAAGTTGTGGGCATTGGGGCTTATCGATTGGCGGACCTGGACGGGAACCCGGTGCCGAGGCCATGGAATGTCCACAATTTGAGGAATTTTTTTGTTTAAAACAGACTTCAATTTATTTTTTCTGTTTTAGGATGCACATCGTGATTGTGTGGGAATTATGAGTACAATTCCTTTGTTTTTTAGTTGCAAGGGGTACACGTAACGCCCCCTTGAGTTTTTGAATTATGAATAAAATTCTGCATTGTCTTCTGTTTTGTCTAAATACGAAGTTAGGACCTGATTCTTGCTCCTCATTTCGTATTGGGGAGCAGAGATATAGGTTTAGGTTTATGCCAAGTACGAATATATTTGAGCAGATTCAAAACTTTGAAAGTACGAACATGCTCGATTACGAACACAGGTACGAACAAACCTAGGTGTGCATACGAGAAAATACACATTTCCCCCAAATACGAAGACATTTGGATGAACTAAGTATGAATACACTGAGGGCTATTTCCAGTTACGAAGATAGCTTGGAAGGCATACGAAAATATGCATAGCTCCCCCAAATACGAAAACATTTGGGAATCTAAGTACGAATAAACTTAGAGAGTCATATTCCGAACCAATGAAAAATGGGCGGCATACGAATAAATGCAGAATCATCTAAGTACGAACCCACTTAGAATTCATGCAGAATTATCTAAGTACGAATCAACTTAGCTAGACATCCAAGCACGAATAAACTTGGGAAATGAGCAAAATGTATATGATCAGAGTATGAGATACTTAGATGCGTATGAAAACATGTAAACATTCCTAAAGATGAGGCACTTGAGGGAATCGAAATCAGACGATTGGCTACGAAAATAGCCACAAACACAGTTAAAGTGCCACGAAGGGCCAAATACTTAAGTTGAGAAGTTTGGAAATGTATCAAGTGCCACGCAGGGCAAAATTCATGACCACGCAGGGCCAACTTAACAAAAATGTTCCGAGCAAGGGGAATTTATACCTGTTGATCAACGATGGGGTTTTGAGTGACTAGGGTTGAGTCTTGAGTGACTGAAGCTGGGGTCTGATCTTGAGGGACAGGAGCAGGTGTTTGCGCGGGAACATCTTCCACAACAATGCTTCCATCTGTTGGACCACCACTGGCTTCCTTCTGGCCAGAGTTAGTCACTTCATCATCAGCATCAGCACCGAGCTGCTCGGGAATATCCACGTTGGGCTCCTCATTCAGATTGTCCTCCTCTTCCTCGATCTCATCTTCATCTTGGGCTACCATAGCGCTCGGAAGATCAATTTCCGTCCACAAGGCAGAAGAATCAGCTGTACCAGACTTCCTGAGGCCAGCGGTCCACCCAGCAGCAAATATTTGATCTTGGATCTTGGGCATCTGATTTTTGTAACTTTCAGTGGCTACGTTGATCCCTTCGTTATACCCCTGCTGGTAAGACATCTTCGCCTCGTTTTTGCTCGCCTCCAGCTCTATCAGAGTCTGGTTCAGGCTATCTTCAGCACCATCCAGCTTGTTCTTCACTTCAGCTGCCACGTTTCGAGCCTGGTTTCTCTCTCTCTCAAGCCGGGCTATGGAGGTCAGGAGTTTGGCGTTTTCGCTGGCCAACTTTGCACGCTGGGGCTCTGAGTGGCCCAACTTTTGGGCCATGGCCATCATCTTTTGCGCGGCCTAAACGTATTAATCATGGCTCAGTAGTACAGTTGAGAGGAGGCTAAATTATAAGAAGCGAAGATCATAAATGGGTTTACCTTAAAGCTGTGCACCATGAAAGATCCAAGCAAGTTGTCCGGAGAGCTCACCACTTCCTTCTGCATGTCCCCGGGGAGCATGAGAGCCTGGGATAGGGCCAGTGCGGTCCCTTCAGACTCCACACTGTCTCGGACAGTGACAGTCTTGTTGCCATGTGAAAGTTGAGGAGCCCAGATTGGAGTTTGGGTTATGGGTATCTGAGTCGAGGTCCCCCCAGGTGCTTCCAAACGTGGGCGTTTGTCCCTATGGCTAGCTTCAAGTTCTTCGGGAGAAAATCCAGGGGGAGCGTCGAGTTGTGCTATTCCTCGGCGGCCATGTGACGGCGCAGGACTCTGGGAGCGAGCTCGGCCACGAGCAGTGCCGCGGCTCCTTCCTCGGCCAGCTCCTGGGATTGTAAGAAGACTTTCGAGGTTGATTGGCTGATTCATCCCTTGGGAACGTGGAGATGGGGAATAACCGTCTGACGATGTAGATGCTTCCTCGACAATTTCCAGAGAAGCACTACGGAAGGGAGGGGTCTGAGAACGCCTTTCTTCTTCTATCTGCTCGGGCTGTGCAGGTTGTGCAGCGGCAGGCCCAGGGACTGGCGGGTCGTCTGCTGCTCGGATGCGCCGATCAATGAAGCCCCCGTAAGATGCTCTGTAACTCAGGAGCACCTGCGCTGCTCTTGCTCGGCCTGCCAAGTAGGTACCCTCGCCGTTGAAATTTAGAGCCTGGGTGATGTGTGCCACATGTACTTGGGGCGTGATGATAGCATACCCCTGGTTGATATTTTCAGCTGCAACACGAAAAGTTGACAGTCATAAGATGGATGAAATTGAATACGCAATACGAATGAATTGCTAGGTGAATAAATTTTACGAAGAAGAAAGAACTGACGTGGTTGCCCAAATCTGTGAGGGGCGTGAAAGCCTATCACTTGGCCGTCCTCGTCTCTGGGCTCGAAATTTCCAGTAACGATGAGGAAATCGTCGTCGTCTCCTCGAGCGGAGTCGGGCAATTCAAGCACCAGCCGCCTCCTGGAATCTCTACTCTTTAGGTAGTAGGTGAGGGCGTCTTTCGTACGGGAAATGCTGTACAGATGATGAATATCGTACAGACCTAATGATGTGCCTAACATCTGGTTTAGGGTGTTGATACCCATAACCACTCGGAAAAAATTGGCGGACACTTGCATAGGGGATAGTCTGTAGTAAGCCAGAACCTGGCGGAGTAGTGGCGCCAGGGGGAATCTAACACCGCCCTCTACAACGGCGACCACCGGAATGTGTAGAGTGTCGTTGTTAGGGCTCTGACGTATAGCGTCTACAGGAGCCAAGCTAATGGCCACGTCGTCGGGGATCTCATAGCGAGACCTAAACGAGGCCATGGTTTGAGGGGTATTGCAGTGACGCCTGAACCTCCCCATTTTTGAAAAAAGTGGGTCTATTGCAGTGGGAGATCACGGGTGCGAAGAAACCCTAAATATGATCTGAGAAATCCTACAGTAGCGAGAGAAAAAGGGCGGAAGAAGGAACGATGACTTACGATTATGATGATCAGAATCCTAGATGCACAAGGAAGAAACCTCGAGATGGTGAACAAGGCTCCAATGGCGGATGTGCTTGAGAGTTCTGGTTGCAGAGGGAATCGAGACAGAGAAAGGGGTTTCGAAATAAGGGGAAAACCCAAAATTGCCCCAAGCTTAGTGGGGTGGCGTATGCGAAACGTCATCCCAACGCCGTTTGGGCGTTCCGTTTTCCGAAGAAATGTCCATTCGCATTCAATGCGAGCGGTACGGTTTGTGCCACGTGGAAAGGTTGGGGCAGGAAAGGCCTGTCCAGCCCAAATAACGAGACGTTTTTCGGGCTGGTGTAATGATGATATTTGCACCAGTTTTGAGAAACGAAGGGTGCAGGAGCAAAAACAAGTGTTATTCGGATCTTAAGTAGCTTTGCTCGTCATATATGAAGAAATAACGAGTAAATCCCGAACAAGTACAAATAGTGCCCGAACACGTGGTACGTGGGACCATGGTATAATTACAATAAGGACAGTCGCCGTACAAGGCGGTGGTCGGCGACTGAGACCAACGATATGAGAAATCGTTGGTCCAGGTAGCCTGTGCTAAGTCAAGGTCCAGTAACACGAGAGGATATTGGACCAAGGGATTGACGAGGGACCAGTAACATGTGAAGTTATTGGTCCAAGTAGCTTGTTCGGCAACAATGAGGCCGAACAAGGGGGATTTGTACGAAAGCAGTCCCAGGCACGGGGAACTTTCCAGGAAGTTCCAGAAACAGAGATATTCCGTGAAGGAATAAGATCCCAATAAAATAGGATCTTGGGAAGAGACCCAACGGGAATGGGAAGTTCGGCCAGTTATGGAAAAGAATCCTAAACGGATTCTTTTGATGGACTAAAGAGGGAACGAGAATCCAAGGTGTTCTGGGTTTCCTATACGAGATAGGAAACTTAGGGAAACGTGGGAACTTGGGCAACAAGCATCCATAGACCTATAAATGCGAGATAAACCTAGAGGAAAAAGGTACACAATACATTACGGTTTTACGTATTCTTCTACTTGAATTAGGGTTTTCGACCAGTACGTGATACTAACTTAGGCATCGGAGGGCCTTTGCCACGAGAGGCAAAGGTACACTCACCCTTTGTCTATTTTGCAGATAAAGACTCCGGCGACATATTAGGGTTCCGGCGAGGACCTCAAAATAGCCGTTACGTTCTAGTGCTGCTTAAACCACTCACGGTTTTTCTGCACTTACAAGAATCAAGAGATCACTGTTGAAAAATTCTAACATTACGCTCAATCCAGAGATTATAGACAGTAGCGGAGAGGGAAAGTTTGAGAATACACTTCTTGAAACTATCCCCTTTAGACTGCGCAATAAACCAATCAACTTCATCACACCATTTTCATGGGATACCTGGTTACTTGGTTTTTCATCACACCATTTCAAATAAATTCTTCCGTGCTTTCAAATACTAAAAACGCCATCAATATCTAAATTAGCAGGCAGCATCAAATAATCAACATTACTTGATTATTTAGCAAAAAGAAGTCACTGATTCCTTCCACTTTAGCAACTCTGATGAAAAGTCAGAAAAGAGAAAAAGAACAAACCATTGCATGGGGAATTTTTAGTTAATTTTTAGTAGTCTACAAATGACTTTGAGCATTTTTCGCTTGTGGCAACCAAGACCCCTGTCCTATCATTTTGTGATTCAAGAAGAAGCAAAATTATTTTATAGTTGGCCACGTGATGCCTTTGAGCATTCTTCACCCCTGTTTTGAAGCAACTATAAGTGCCAAAAACTCTTAGGACTGAATGTGGGAAAACTCTTACCACCCAAATTAATCAGCTTGACCAATATTAACTAATTCAGATTTGTCTTGATAGAGTAAAACAATGCAAACAGAAAAAAAAAAAAAAAACGCACGAATACAAGCAAATTCATTTAAAACTAAGATTTTAAACTACCGGTTACAACAAATACTAACGAATACAAATTACATTCACTTAAGAAGTGCAATGATAGCCACTACCAAGGCTAGCCCACTTAAGAATTGACAGACAATCAGCATGTGCTTTAAATTAGCCACGGTGACTTCATTGACTTCAACACGTGCATCATTGTTTACTACTTTCACCTCAGGTGCAACACGTGGGTTGGGTTCGTGACACCCAATTTGATAGCACCACTTCCAGTACCTACATTTTTCTTTGTCCTTTGAATCCTTTGGTGTAGATATCCTATTCTGGACTGTCCAGATTAGTTTACTTACGGTCTTTGATTCCCCGATGATGATTAAGGTCAAGAACATCCCGAGTTTGTTAATGAGTTTGAGCTTTGAGCGTCCCGAACCTCATCCAAACCTTTTCGAACTCTTTGTCGAACCCTCAAGCCAGAACCAAATGACCTCAGCAAAACCCTACTGGAGTACGCTGGTGCTGGACTAGCGTGCGCTGGTAGCACAACCACGTGTCAGTCATCGCCCGTTACTGGCGCACGCCACTCAACAAGCGGCGTACGCCAGTCAATGCCAGTCAAATCAACTTTATTCAGCCGAACGCGCGGGAGTTTTTGTAGCCACCCGACGTCAGCTAGCAGTCATCTGATGATTACTCCGTCCTGGCTGTTCCTTCCACCCCTACACCACCTTTCAAGCCTTGTCCCATGCATTTAATGCATGGGAGGCTCCCACCTTTCCTTAACCACCAAACAACCCTTTAGGGACCAACTGATCAGTCCCTCTTTCCTCCATAAATACCCCCCCTTGCATTCATTTGCAAGGGGTTAAACTCCATTAAAGAGCCCAAGCTTTGGTTCTTCTCCCTCTTCTTGCTTTCTTGTTCCTCTTTCACCCATTGTAAGAGCAAACAAGTGAGCAAGATACCACAGTCCATACATCCACTACATTCACCATCCATCCATCATACTCAAAGCTCAAGCTCAAACTCATCCCCAAACTCACAAGCAAAGGTATACCACCCTTGTTTTCTGTTATCTGTTCTGACCCCTGAGGGGGGCTAGTAGGGTTAAGGCTGGTAATCTATACCAGTCCTGACCCTAACTCTGGCAAGGTTTCAAAGCCGTGTGAGGAGATTGGTGGCGCGCGCCAGCCGTTTAGAGCCGTACGCCAGTCATGGCACTATGGCAAAACTGGCGTGGGGATCACCGATCGTCCTTATTTTGTTTTACTTATGCTCTGATCACCTTCCTGCATGCTAAGAACCAGTTTACTGCTTTCTGTCTTTTAGAGCTGTTTAGATATAGTATTCAATATTTCTTTTATGTCGCTTTGGAATGCTTCTGGGAGCCTTCTGGTCATGTTTCAGAGCCCAGATGATGCAAAGCCAAGCATTGGATGAATGGGACCAACTGGCGCACGGTGTCTTGTTACCTGCGCACGCCAGTTGTCTCTGATCCAGTGGCTGGCCCTTGCATGGCAACTAGGCCTTGGCCTCTGTTTTTCCTCCCCTCACTGTTTAAGGGGTCTTCTGTTTATTTGGTGGATTTCAGGCCCTTTATCTGTCTGTAACTATATATTACTGCTGATATAAACTGCGTGGTTTGTCCTGGGTGTGCACTGGTCCATTCCAGAGCCCAGAGGGTTGTTTGCAAGAGCTGTGAGCTTGGGCCTACCGGCGCACGCCATAACCCATGTGGCGCACGCAGGTCGTATCTATATGCAGTGGCTCGGCCAGTGCATACAGGCTCGTTCCTACGTGCACCGCATTAAGTCAGTGTGTTCCAGTTTGTCCAAACACTCACAGGAGCTTGTTCTCAATCTATTATACTTGCTTTAGATCAATTATCAAACATACATCACATTTTTTGTACATAAATGCAAACTTGTTACAGTTTTAATCCCCATTAACTGTTCCCCCGCCCTAACTGGCTAAAAATGATCAAATGAGAGAGAAAATGCAAACGTTTTACAAAATGCCCGAGTAGAGACCGATCTCCGGATTGGGCGAGAGGGGTGCCATAAAATCCTTCCCCTCTCGTAACTTGGCTCCCGAACCTCAGATATCGAAGGTGATGACGGTCCAGTCTACAAGCCTTTTTCAAATTCAAACAACGTAATCCAAATGTTTTCAAAACCCGATTTCTTGGGTACTTTCCGCAAAACCCGAGTGGCGACTCTGAATTGCGAAGCGTTTTGCCACGCTTTCTGCAAGATAGGGCGCACCCGATTTTACACTTAAAATGTAGAATTTTTGGGCGTGTGCCCACATTTGGACACCTATAGTAGAGCCTTCCAGGATTCTCATTTGACTCTGAAATATGCACAGCAGCTCTAAACCCACACCAACATTTCTTGTTCTCAAATATAGGCTGTCGTGATTGAATGGTACTCCTGTTGCTTGAACTGGACATGACTGTTTGAACACAATTACTGCACACACTGACACAATGTCTACACACACACACAAAAATGTCCACAACAACTAAAAAGTAGAAGTAATATAAAAAATTGAGAGAGGTAGTTTTGGCTCAGAAAATTTTCATCATAGCCAAATAAAATGGCTCAAATAAATGAAATGTTCAAGACACCACTTTTTTAAGGCACTTAGGCGGCAACATTAGTTGCCAAGCTGACCATCTAATGTTTCCAAGCCTTAGTACACATTATAATATACAGTTCTTTTCATATCCGGTCGCCCGGATTTTAGAATGGTCCGGATTTCATTATTTTATTCCCACCCCTCCAGCCCTATTTCTGCATTTTGTTCCACAGCTAGAGAGTGAGAGGGAGAAAGAGAAACGGAGGCGACTGTATACGAACGACTCAAGCTGAGAACAAAGACAACGAACGATTAGACAATCAGCCCTAATGTCCAACACAGCTACAACTACAAGTAACTCATATAAAAAATTTAGATAGGCAGTTTTGGCTCAGGAAATTTTCATCATAGCCAAATAGAGTGGCTCAGATAAATGAAATGTTCACAACACCAAATTTTTAAGGCACTAAGGTGGCAACATTAGTTGCCAATTGACCATCTAATGTTTCCAGGCCTAAGTACACATTATTGCATATTAATTTATCATCATAGCCATCAAATAGGGGCAAACAAATCTGGAAATAGGGGCAAACTCTCCCAATGGCTCAGAAAATTTTCATCATAGCCAAATAAAGTGGCTCAAATAAATGAAATGTTCACAGCACCACATTTTTAAGGCACTAAGGCGGCAACATTAGTTGCCAAGCTGACCATCTAATGTTTCCAAGCCTTAGTAAACATTGCATATTAATTTATCATCATAGCCATCAAGATGGGAAAGGGGGCTGGGGGGAATAAAATAATGGTATCCGGACCATTCTAAAATCCGAGCGACCGGATATGAAAAGAACTAATATACAGTTCACAGTTCTATCATCATTGATAACACCAAACAAACCCCACTTCAAAATTCTCTGGTCAAAATCAGCATAAGTCACAAACGAAAACCAGTCCAAATAGCAACTGATCATAAGAAAATCCAACGGCTCATACACAAATCCGGACCATAGATGCCCCAAATCGAATATCATATATACAACCCCAAAATACTGTTAGGGTTTCGAAAATCATTCAATCAGTAGAAATCAGTCATCCCGAGATCGAAAGTAATCACCACACAACCAAATCACAGAAATCAGCCCATATTCTTCATTTAGGGTTTCAAAAATCGAAGATATACTGTTAGGGTTTTGAAAATCGTAGAGACCGAGAGACAGAGAGAGAGAATAAGAGAGAGAGAGAGAGAGACCTTAGGGCTGATCGTAGCTCCGATCGTTCGTCGTCGGCCATCCCGATATCGATCGAAACCACACAAAAAAACACAAAAATCAGTTCGAAAATCACATGAACGAGAGAGAGAGAGAGAGAGAGAGAGAGAGAGAGAAAGAGCAAGAGAGAGAGAGAGAGGGAGAGAGAGAGAGAGGGAGAGAGGGAGAGAGAGAGACCTTAGCACTGACGTTCGTCGTCTTCGATCTCAACTTGGGTCGTTCGGATCTTGGTCGCCTCCGTTTCACTTTCTCTCTCTCACTCTCTGGCTGTGGAACGAAAATCAGAGAGAGGAAGCGAACGAGAGAGAGAGGAAGAGAACGAGAGAGAGAAGGGCGTTCAGATCTTGGGTCGTCGATCGATCGCTCTGGTTCGTACACAGTCGCCTCCCTTTTCTCTTCTCTGGCTGTGGATAATGGGAAAGGGGGCAGAACGGGGAGGGGGGGAATAATGGGGGGGGGGGGGGGGGGGGGGGGAATAAAATAATGGTATCCGGACAATTCTAAAATTCGGGCGACCGGATATGAAAAGAACTGTATATATATATATACACACACACACACACACCGTTATATGTGATTTTCTTTTATAGTATATCATGAGATATATAACGTTTAGGTTTTCGTTTGACAGCTGATATCATGAAACATATATGATAATATACGAATTCTTGAATTTTTTTTTAACATATAAAGGTATATGTTTCCATCTGTTTAACTTTTTTCTTATATGTGCAGAAATGACAAATCCAAAAGAAATAGGAGTATGATTTCATGAAGTGCCTAATCTAATTTATTGCAAATTGGAGTATGACTACATTGACACCGTGATAATGGAGTTTAGGATGAACTCCAACCTCAGAAGAGCCCTCCACATCAAATCCTTCTACCAAAGGTAGTTCATGACGTTGAAGAGGTACATTAGAATCGTTGAGCCTGACAAGACAGCCAAGAACATTAGATTTAGAATTTTAATTTGGTTAAAGTCTTTTGGTGTAATTTCTTTGTCTTGTTTTCATATTGCTATTCAGAAGACTCTGAATCCGTTTTGTAGATCTATCGATCAAATTTATAACTATGTAGTTGAACAATAGCAGACTCTGAATCCATTTTTTATTTATTTTGAACACAGATGTGTGGGCACACACCCCTGAAATTTTGTGTAAAATTGGGTGCGCCCTTTTTGGAAAGCGCGGCAAAACGCTACAATTCAGAGTCACCTCTTGGGTTTTGTGGTATGCACCCAAGGAACCGAACTTGAAACGTTTGCTACGTTTTTTTTATTTGAAAAAGGCTTTGTAAACTGGACCGTCGTCACCTTCGATATCTGAGGTTCGGAAGCCAGGTTACGAGAGGGGACCCTCTTGCCCAATCCGGAGATCGGTCTCTACTCGGGCATTTTGTAAAACGTTTGCATTTTCTCTCATTAATAACTTTTTAGCCAATTAGGGCGGGGGAATAGTTAAAGGGGATTAAGACTGTAACAAGTTTGTAGTATGTGACAAAATGGTATGTATGCTTGCTTTATTGAAACAGTAAATATAGATTGGGAACAAGCACCTGTGAGTATTTTAGATAAACTGGAACACACTGATCCAGAATGACGTACGCAGGAGAAACCTGTATGCATTGGTCATGCCACTGCATACAGAAGTGACCTGCATACACCACACCAAGACTGGCGTGCGCCGGTAGACCTAAACCCACAGCTTTTATTCTCAACTATTTGGGCTCTGGAAAGGACCAGTGCACACCCAGGACAAACCACCAGTTATAGAGCAGGATATATACAGTTACAGACAGATGAAATGGATTTAAAGCCATAAAATGAACGGAACACTCCATAAAAAATATGGGGACATAAACAAAGGCCAAGGCCTAGCTGCCATGCAAGGGCCAGCCACTGGGCTGGATCTAACTGCCGTATGCCAGTCAATGGGGACCGTACGCCAGTTACACCTTTTGTGCAGTGCTTGGCTTTGCATCTTCTGGGTTTTGGAACATGACCAGAAAGATCCAGAGCGAAGAAAAGTAGGTAGACAACTACACAGTCCTAAATACAGAAAGCAGTAAGCTGATTTTTAGCATGCAAATAAGATGGTAAATGGAAAGAAAAATAGAAAACAGATGGTCATTGATCCCCACAGCAATCGTGCACGTATAGCCATGACTGGCGTACGGCTCACATCTACTGGCGTGCGCCAATGCCCACTGTGCATGATCTTTGAAACCTTGCCAACTTTAGGGTCAGGACTGGTATTGATTACTAGCCTTGACCCTACTAGCCCCCTCAGGGGTCAGAACAGAAAGTTACAAAAGGTGATATACCTTTGGTTTTTGAGTTTGATGGTGTGTTTTGAGCTTTGAACTTGAGGTTTGATGGATGGATGGATGAGTGAAAGGGTGTGAAGAGGGCATGGAGAGGCTTCTTGCTTACTCTTTCAAGTAATGGAAGAAGAGGGAGCAAGAAACCAAGGGAAATAGAGAGAGAAAAAGACTTGGAGTCTTTATGATGATAACCCCTTGCATGCAGGGAGGGGGGGGGTATATATAGGCTAAGGAGTGAAGAGAGAGGGCTGTAACTTGTTGAGTTAAGGGCTGGTTAGCCTTGAGAGAGAAGTCTACATGCATTAAATGCATGGGACTTGCTTGAAAGGAGTTGTAGGAGAGAGGGGGAGGGGGGGAACATCCCTACACATTCGCAATCATCAGAGGACTGTTCATCGTACTGGGGTGGCTCAAAAGTCTTGTGCACATGGTTGAATAAAGGTGATTTGACTAGATTTGACCGGCGTACACCAGCCCTCTACCTGCGTGCGGCAGTGGCAACTGGGTCAACGGTCGATGACTGACACGTGGCAGTTTACTAGCGCACACCAGTTGAGTACCAGCATATGCAAGTAGGTTTTTGCCGAGACCACTTGGTTCTGGCTTGAAGGGTTTGAAAATGAGTTCGAAATGGTTTGAACGAGGTTCGGAATGCCCAAAGCTCAAACACACTATCATTCTCGGGATGTTCTTGACCTTATTCATCATTGGAAAATCAAAGATCGTAAGTAAACTAATCTGGACAGTCCAGAATAGGATGTCTACAAAATGTTTTGATTGGCGGATGTAATGGTTTCAATGATTGTTACTTGTTAAAATTTGAACATATATATGCATAAATATATAAACATAATAATATATAACCATATATATAACCATAGACAACCTTATATAAATTGGTCTGCACAGTGGCCTAACAGATCTGAACATATAATATTATCTGTGCAGCAACAGAGCGGGTGAGATCTTGAATGTGGATAGAGTTGTCAAAATTTCAAAACGGAAAAAATACAAAAAAGAGAGAAATTTATAACGCTGTATGTGAGTTTCTGGTAGCTGTGATGGTGGTGGTGGCGGCTGTGGTGGTGGTGGGGCAATGGTGGTAGTGGATGTCATGGTGTGATGGAGACAATGGGGGTGGGGCGATGGTGGTGGTGGTTGGAGAGAGAGAGAGAGAGAGAGAGAGAGAGAGAGAGAGAGAGAGAGAGAGAGAGAGAGAGAGAGAGAGAGAGAGAGAGAGAGAGAGAGAGAGAGAGAGAGAGAGAGAGAGAGAGAGAGAGAGAGTGTGTGTGTGTGTGTGTGTGTGTGTGATTAAAACCCTAGAAGGGCATTTCATTTTTGTCTTGTAAAAATTCTTTTTTAAAGTAAAATGGATCTAAGGCCTTACAAAACATTACTAGTGGACTAGAGGGGTTACAAACTTAAGAAGTGGACTTGATGGGTTACAAACATGCTATAATGAACCCTAGACAAATTTTTTAGGGAAAATTTCAAAATACCTCCCAACCTTTACACCAAAATTCAATTAGATTCCCAACCTTTTAAAAATTTCAATTTTACTCCCAACGTTATCTTCCGTTAATCAAAATGCCCCCTTCCGTCCGAATGACTAACGGATTTCGTTAAAAGCTTCGTTAAATAGCGTCCTGATCGAATTTCGATGATCCGAACCGCTCAATGTGTTCAAAATGTGATTTTAAGGGTAATTATGTGAAATCGGCAAAAAAAATGACCGGAAAGGGCTTCATCTGAACAGTTTTTTGTTGAACTATTCAATAAAAAATTGTTTAGATGAAGCCCTTCCCGATCATTTTTTTTGTTGATTTCTTGTGGGTAACCTTAAAATCACGTTTTGAACACATTGAGCGGCTCAGATCATTGAAATTCGATTGGAAAAAGAGAGGTGCGGATCGATCCGAATTTTGTTCAAGTCCGGACGTCCAGATTTTGCTTCGGTCTGCACCTCCCCTTTTCCGATCGAATTTCAATGATCCGACCCGCTCAATGTGATTAGAACGTGATTTTAAGGGTACCCGCGAGAAATCAACAAAAAAAATGATAGGGAAGGGCTTCATCTGAACAGTTTTTTATTGAACTATTCAATAAAAAAATATTTAGATGAAGCCCTACCCGGTCATTTTTTTGCTAATTTCTTACGGGTACCCTTAAAATCACGTTTTGAACACATTGAACGGCTCGGATCATCAAAATTCAATCGGGACGATATTTAACGGAGCTTTTAACGAAATCCGTTAGTCATTCAGACGGAAGGGGGCATTTTGATTAACGGAAGATAACGTTGGGAGTAGAATTAAAATTTTTAAAAGGTTGGGAGTCTAATTGAATTTTGGTGTAATGGTTGGGGGGTATATTGAATTTTTCCCAATTTTTTAATCCTTATATGTTGCAACAATATTCATGACAACGTTGTAGGTGAGATATTTTTGGTAGGTGAACATAGCTGTCCCAGTTGAGAGAATAGGTCTAGGGTTGAAACGGCAAGTGAAAACAAAGGAGAAGACAGAGAATTTCTAACAGTTTGGGTTCCGTCTTCTAAATGGCATCGTTTGAGCATCAATTTTTTTTTTATATATATTTTTGAAAACAAAACTAAAAGTGAAGTGTTTTTAGCTAAAAAATGAGGAGGTGGGCCTCCCACTGGAAACCATCAATTTTTTTTTTGAGTGGGTGTGTTCGGATTAATAAGTTAGGTGACTTATTTTTTTGTCTTTATTCAATTTTTTTGCATTTGTTTGTTTTGTGTTAAACTTTTGTGACTTATTGATTCGTCTCGTCGAGAGGAATCGAAAACGGAAAAAAATATGATCAAAACTCATAAATTTTTTGAATAACGACAAAAATAAGTCAATAAGTCAGATTTTTTTTACTTATTCTTGTCTTTTTGAAAAAAATTATAAGTTTCAATCAAATTTGTTTACTTTTTCGATTCCTCTTGCCGAGATGAATCAATAAGTCACAAAAGTTTGATACAAAACTAAAAAATGCAGAAAAAATGTAGAAACGACAAAAAATAAGTAAATAAGTAAAAGTATTGTCCCAATATTCATGCAACCGGACTTTTCTTGGCCTAACTTTTGACAAATTTGCTTGTGCTCGACTTTTCTTGAATAAAAAGGACAAAGGGAGTGAGGTTATAAATTTCCTATAAAAAACTGTCCCGATATTCATAAAACCCGCACCACACATGCATACAGCGTATACGTACTTTCCAAATTTGTTGGAACCAGAGCCATGCATTTCTCACTATACCCCTTCATCTTCTCTTTCCTTCCCTTGTTTCTCTTCCTAGTTTTCCTTCTCAAATGGCTCTCCATCACCGCCCGACCGCCGCACAAAAACCCACCCCCGTCTCCCCGAAAGCTCCCTTTGATCGGAAACCTCCACCAAGTGGGCCCCTTCCCCCACCGCTCCCTCCACTCCCTCTCCCAAGCCCACGGCCCCTTAATGCTCCTCCACTTCGCCGCCGCCCCCGTCCTAGTCGCCTCCTCCGCTGCCGCTGCCCGTGACATCATGAAAACCCACGACCTTATCTTCTCCAACCGACCCAAATCGACCATTGGCAAGAAAATCTTGTATGCAATGAAGGACGTGGCTTACAGCCCTTACGGCGAGTACTGGAGGCAGATGAAGAGCATATGTGTACTCCAAGTGTTGAGCAACAAGCGAGTCCAATCCTTCTGTGACGTTAGGGAGGAAGAGATGGCACTTATGATCGAGAAGATTTCAGATTCTGGTTCTGATGTGGTGAATTTGAGCAAACTGATTGTGGAGTTGACGGCGAACGTGGTGTGTAGGGCAGCGTTGGGGCGGAAATATGGCGGCGTTGGGGGCAGAGGAGGAGGGGCGAGGAGGGGGTTTAAGGAGGTTTTGGGGGAGGTTATGGAGTTAGCTGGTTTTTTTGATATTGGAGATTTTGTACCATGGCTAAAGTGGGTGAATAGAGTAAATGGGGTGTATGGGAGAGCAGAGAGACTTGCTAAGGAGTTGGATGAGTTTTTGGAGGGTGTGGTGGAAGAGCATGAGGGTAGAGAGAGAAAGGGAGAGCAGGATTTCGTGGATGTTTTGCTTAAGATTCAGAGAGAAAATGTGGTTGGGATTCCTCTTCAAAGAGATAGCATCAAAGCTGTTATTTTGGTATGACCTGAATATCTGTTCTTTACGAATTACGACTGTCTAGTCAAGAAATTATTCAATGCTCTTGGGGTAACGTTGAGCATGAATCTCTTATTTTTGTATTGTTTATAGCCTTGTTATTTTATAATTCAATTACTTTCTAGGATTTCTTAACAAGGGTAAGGATTAACTTGGTGTCAAAGAGATTCTTATCTATCCTTTATTTGTCTCGATCCTTATCAAATACGTAATAAACAATAAAAATATTTACTAAATTGTAATTTTTTGGTCTTGCAGGATATATTTATTGGTGGAACTGATACTACATCCACAACCATAGAATGGGTAATGACAAAGCTCTTAAAACATCCTCAAGCCATGAAAAAGCTCCAAGCCGAAGTTCGACTTATAGTCCAACCCAACCAGCCTGTAACCGAGGACGATCTAGACCAGATGCCCTACCTAAAAGCCGTGATCAAAGAGACTCTACGCCTCCACCCTCCGATTCCCATTATCGTGCCCCGGGAGTCAACCAAAGACGTCCAAGTAATGGGCTACGACATTGCGGTCGGGACACGCGTGCTCGTCAACGCTTGGGCGATCGGGCAGGATCCGGCATCGTGGGATGAGCCCGAGAAGTTTAGGCCCGAAAGGTTTTTGAACGGCTGTTCGATCGATTTTAAAGGACACGATTTCGAGTTGATTCCGTTTGGAGCGGGGAGGAGGGGGTGCCCAGGGATTCAATTCGCGGCGGTGGTCGATGAGCTGGCGGTTGCAAATCTTGTGCACAAGTTTGATTTTGCACTGCCTGATGGGGTGGAGTTGGATGAGGGTGAAGCTGTTGGTGTTGGTGTTGTTGTTCATAAAAAGTTGCCTTTGCTTCTTATTGCAACTCCTTTGTCCTGCTAATTGGAGTACCATGTGAAAGTACTTCAAGCTCCTATTATGGTAGTATGCATGAAACCTATGTCTGTATTTTCATAAAAAGTTGCCTCTTTTGCAACTCCTTTGTCTTGCTAATTGGAGTACCATGTGAAAGTACTTCAAGCTCCCATTATGGTAGTATGTATGAAACATATGTCTGTATTTTCATAAAAAGTTGCCTCTGCTTCTTTTTGCAACTCCTTTGTCTTGCTAATTGGAGTACCATGTGAAAGTACTTCAAGCTCCTATTATGGTAGTATGCATGAAACATATGTTTGTATTTTCATGAGTACGTATTGGATATTAATAATAGTGATACTGGGCCGACCCAAAACACATTTTCCAGCACAGGCAGCATTAGATGTAAGTAGACCAGTAGTTAAACTACAACACAGGCGGACTGTAAACCCATCTATTTGAACCTGAGACTTTGCATAGGTGCAAAAGTGTATTGAGAAAAGGGTAATATAGTAAATTTATGTGGATAAAGGCAAGATATGGAGTGTGGATTGTAAAAAAAAGGGGAGTGTGAAAATCACTTCCCAAAATAAATTACATAAATTATTGTTACAAATCTTTGTTTGTTTTGATTTGTGTGCTTCTGGTAGATATCTACGAGAGGTTGAGCCTCTTCGTTGAAAGAATTAACTAACCCGTTCCGCTAAGCCTACCTAAAAAATACGCACTTATTTACAATTTTCAAACTTAAAAATAATGTATTTACGAAAATAATTTTTCAATTTTTTTTTGCATCGTTCAAATGATCTCATCGAGATCTATCAAAAAAATCCATATTGCATAAAAAAAATTATTTTAGTAAGTCTATTACTTTTAACATTAAAAATTGCAAGTAAGTATTTATTATTTTTTAAAAAGGCTTAGCGGAACAATAAGAACAAACATTTTCACGAGGAACACCGCACAGAACCAAACAAAAAGATTACAAACAGAGGTTCTTTTGAGTTCTTCATGGATCTTTCATGGGAACAGTAGTCGCATACCGTTAATTGATTTATCACGATGAGGACATTGCCCACGCAGAACAAATCGGTGTTGAGGGGAAATTTTTTTGTAACACTTCATTGAAAGATAGATGTGTTCGATATATCCATTCAATATGATTTTTAAAGTGACTAATGTTTTTGACGAGCTTTAAAAACTATGGAAATAACAATTAACTGGATTATTTCCCCCACACCAAGCATCTTTCCAAAACAGAATCATCCTTCCAATATTTCTAATATTGAAACTTACGTTGTCCAGAAGGGGTGTTAATTTCCAATAACCTAAAAGTTGTAGACTACAACTTTTTTATTTTGTTATTATTTTATTTTGTTTGTTAGTTTTTGCGCCAAACTTTTATGTATTTTGTATCGACAAGAGCAATCGAAAAAGTAAAAAATTATGTCTTTGACAAGAGTATTTTTGGAAAGAGTCCAAATAGACAACATTTGGGCCTTTTCTTGCATATTTTTTAAAAAAATGGGTAGAAATCAAGATTTTTTACCCTTTCGATTCATTTCGTCGAGATGAACCAATAGTACATAAAAGTTTGGAGGAAAACTAATAAATGTAAAAAAAAATTAAATAAAGAAAAAAGTTGTAGTTTCAAAAAATGGATTAGTAGAAAACGGAGCCTAAATATAATAATAAACAAGTCGCTGCACGTCTCAATCTGATCTCCGGCCATTACCGTCATTCCAAACTCTAGAAACCCCTCTTGTATATTTAGGAAAATGATTTTCACAATCTCTTTTTTGATAACAGCACTCCACTTTTTTGTCTATTAGTGGAGTTTTTGTGTGTATTTTTTTTTATACTAAAAGACAAGAAAATGAGTTTGTTTATCAAAAAAAAGAGTGCGAAAATTATTTTCCTATATTTAAATGCGTAGTTGGAAACCAACTTCCTCATCTACAAATTAATGATTCTTCTCTGTAATGTTTGTTTAATTATCTTCCTCTCTTTTTCCACCTTGGTTATGATTTTCATCCAATCAACACCCTCCATTTTTCTTTCAAATCTTGCCAAATTAAAAAATTAGGGCTGTTGTTGTTACTCCTTTTCTTGTTCACTTTTCAATCTACGAATCAAAAATTTCAAATCGTCTGACCAAATCAGAAGTAGAAACTGAAAACGACGGGAAGACTGAGAATATTTTTGGAATTTTTGGTAGATGGACATAGTTGTCCTGGTTGAGTCTTGAGAAGAGGTTTTGGGTTGAAACGGCAACTGAAAACGAAGGAGAAGACGGAGAATATCTGGCCGTTTGGGTTCCGTCTTCTAAATGGCGTCGTTTGGATGTTCATTGATGTATGAACTGGGTGTTCAAAATTTTGTGAATTCGGTGTTCATTAATGTATGGACTGGGTGTTCAAACTACTTTAAAGCATGAGCAATCCTAAAATTTCTACAGGTGTTACAGAAAATTATTATTTTTGGGTGGTCATGTGACCATGGTGCTCTCTATGTGGAGCCGCCACTAAATTCAAGGCCTCTAGGTCTAGGGCCAGGGGCATCATTTCTGCAGTAGGGGCTCTTACGAAAATACTTCTTCTAATCCTGGTGTAATGCCTCTTTGGAAGAGAAAATTTTTCAGTGCCGGGTGGGTACCACATGGTGCCCGCTCGGTGCATCCGAGCCGTCCATTATATTTTTGGACAGCTCGAATTTGGAGAGAGAAATACATCGACCACTTGTTCAGGGGATGTGTCCAAGTCAGGGAGTTAGGGGCTTATTTCAAAAAGTTGCAAATGGTTGAGAAATAGCTTGGAAAGCTCTTCTTTTTTTTTTTCCCACCAAAATGAAATGGTAATAGCTTCATTAATAGGAAACAAAGATATACAAAATAATCAGTTGGGTTGACTGGTTTTCTGGTAAAACGGTTGGGTTGTTGATGTGGCAATTATAACTCTAGTCATTTAGGAATGGATATATACATATCCATATCCATCAAATGTATTTTCCATCTACATTGGAGGCTTGATTTTTGCATGTGGGGATGGAAAATGACTATCCACCCCCATTGGATCCTTGCTCTTAGAAGTAGCAACCGTCCTGAATCAAAGGACTAGAAAGCTACAAACAAATCACAACTACCTCTCCTAATGAGAGAACGAGCCACTCCGTTCGCACTCCTATGCACAAAAGAAAACTCACACTGATTAGAAACCCAAACAACCGTTGCAAAACGAGGCTGACAAGCCAATCAATCTGATTCGTCATTTTGGACCGCTGCCACCTGTGGGCACACGCCCCAAAAATTTATTTTAAGTATAAAATCAGGTGCGCCCTTCTTGCGGAAAGCGCGGCGAAACGCTTCGCAGTTCAGAGTCGCCACTCGGGTTTTGCGGAAAGTACCCAAGAAACCGGTTTTTTTGAAAACGTTTGGCACGTTGTTTCAGTTTTGAAAAGGCTTGTAGACTGGACCGTCGTCACCTTCGATATCTGAGGTTCGGGAGCCAGGTTACAAGAGGGGAAGGATTTTATGGCACCCCTCTCGCCCAATCCGGAGATCGGTCTCTACTCGGGCATTTTGTAAAACGTTTGCATTTTTCTCTCATTTGATCATTTTTAGCCAGTTAGGGCGGGGGAACAGTTAATGGGGGTTAGAGCTATAACACGTTTGCATTTATGTGACAAAAATGTGATGAATGTTTGATATTTGATCTTAAAGCAAGTGTAATAGATTGAGAACAAGCTCCTGTGAGTGTTTTGGACAAACTGGAACACACTGATCGGATGTGGTACACGCAGGAGCGAGCCTGCATACGCTGGCCAAGCCACTGCATCCAGACATGACCTGCGTGCGCCACACCAGTTCTGGCGTGCACCGGTAGGCCCAAACTCACAACTCTTGCAAACAACCCTCTGGGCTCTGGAATGGACCAGTGCACAACCAGGACAAACCACGCAGTTTATATCAACAGGTATATATAGTTACAGACAGATAAAGGGCTTGAAAGCAACAAAATAAACAGAAAACCCCTTAAACAGTGAGGGGAAGAAAGCCAGAGGCCAGAGCCTAGTTGCCACGCAAGGGCCAGCCACTGATCAAGGTATGACTGGCGCACACAGGTACATGGTACCGTGCGCCAGTTAACATTACTTGGCCAGTGCTTGGCCTGCATCATCTGGGCTTTGGAACATGACCAGAAGGCTCCCAGAGGCATTCCAAAGCAACCGAAAAGACATATTGAGTACGATAACTAAACAGTTCTAAAAGACAGAAAGCAATAAACTGGTTTTTATCATGCAAGAGGGTGATCAAAGACAATATAAATTAAGCAAGAAAAAGATGATTGTAGACACCCCAATTTGGCCTAACGATTATTTCAAGTCCCACCTTGGGACAATCCCGATGATGAAATGGATACAATGATTGCTGATTGCTTCTTTGAGGACCTTAGGACTTTCGGTGAGAACTTTGAACCACTTAGAGGACCCAATTCAAAGCCATACAGCCTTTCAGACAGAAATACAGAAGCTTAGGAGAATCCATCTGACGGCCGTAATATCGATCTAACGGCCATAACATCAATCCCTCACCCGAGCAACCTGTTGCCAGCAAAATCTCCCTGAGAGATCAATTCCTCGGCCGCAAGATCTATCCTTCGGCCGAGACATCCATTCCCCGGCCGCGACATCCTTTGCTCGGCCGCCAGATCGACCTTTTTCCAGACTCTCGAACGTTCTGTCAGACGTTTGGTTTGATCCAACTACACTACCTTTCCGATGCGTTCGGGCTACGTTCGGAGATCACGACGTAGAGTTAGAGATGCATTGCAATTGCAATTGCCATCTCGTGATTTGATTGGCCGGAGTGAGTCATCCCTATGCCTATATAAAGGGGCCTTTGGGTTCCGAAATTAACACACAGAAATTGAGATACCCACACACTCAATTAAACCTCGAAGCTCTGCAGAAATACTCCCTCAAACCCATACTCGAAAAACCCTAACCTTCCGAAGGTAGCCGTCAATCCGGCGATCAAACCCTAACTCTAGGGTTCTCGATCAAGCAATCGATCAATCACAATCAAATCCGAAGCAATCAAACAACTGAGGGATCAAGGTGGTGAGGCCTAACGGCCTCTGGTTTGTTTTACTTATCGCGTTTATGACTAACCATAGCATTTAAATCATTCGCTAAACTTTTCTGTCTGGTGTGAGGAAGAACATCGACCGGGGTTTCGATCCCTCGGCCGATAAATAAAACCAGGAGGATCCCTCGGCCGTGAGATCCATTCACCGGCCGCGGGATCCATTTCCCTGGGACAGTTTCGTTGTTTTATCTGCTTTCTGATGCATGCTTCAATCATCGCACTGGCTCACTTTGCTTACTGTTTAAAGGAATAATTAAACAGACTATGTGTTAGGATTAGACAAAGCATCTATACGTCTTATGTTGAACGATTATGGGCCAGTCTCACGACTGGGCAAAGAGGGGTGCCTAACACCTTCCCCTTATTGTACTTTTGGCTCCCGTATCCAGAATCTCTATCTATTTTCCCAGTTTTAATAAACTGGGTGGCGACTCTATTTGATGATAACCGTTATTATGTGGCGATGTTCCTAGCCATGGGAATGTCCATGATTTTGGTTTATGAAGTGAGCAACCAATCGAGCAAACACAACGTGATCAATCTGTATGGCGATGCCCCGCTTGGGAGGTGTCTACAGTTTTTGGCGACTCTGCTGGGGACTTGAGAGCCATAACCAAAAAGTTCAACATAAGACTAATACATGCCTTGTCTAATTCATTTATCATATGCATCGAGCGGGCAACCCGTTGAGTTCACCTGATATCCCGGCATGACACGGGCTATGTTGGGGGTTCCAGCAAACTCCACAGTCACTCGTACCTAGTGGTATATCAAAAAGGAAATCACCCAATCACCGCCTATGATGGGCTGGTGAGAGGATTGGTGCCCTTTGACAACGGAGCACCCTGAGACTACCAAAACCTTGCATATTTTAGAAAGCCATAGAACTTATCAAACTAAGACAGGAACCTACAGGCTAGGAACCTACTTGCATTCTACTTGCAAAAGTTCTTCCTCACACCCATTGTATATGTGTATGTTGTAAAGTTTCTCTTTTGCAGGTTAAACCTTAGGAATCTCTCTAAGTCAAATAATCAGTAGGTAAGATTAATCAATCTGACTAAAGCAAAAACCTTTTTCAGGAAAAATGACTGCATCATTGTTCACGTCTGATTCGCACTTTCAAGTTGTCACCAAGCTGTCTGGCCCGTTCCACTTTGCTATCGAAGATTTCAACCCCTCTGAATACATCACTCCAGTAAATCAACCAAGGCCTATGGTGGCTATCATTGAAGACGACCATGTCATGTTCGCTGGAACAGCTTATGAGGAAGAGGTAGACGACCTGATTGAAGAAGAAGGGCTTCGCAGGGTTCCAATCTACTTTTACGACCCTTATGCACCTACTGATGATTATTGGCCAATAGACGAGGTCAACAACCTCGAGACTGAAGAGGCAAAGGAAGAAGAGGCTGTCGACAATGACCCACTAGACGAAATATCACTAAACCTGCTCTTTGATGAGGGGGTCACCGACAATGAAATAAGGGTGATCCATCCTATCATAGACAGCTTTGGTAATTGGTGGGGCTTTGTTGGCACACGACGGGTCGACAACAGCGACGAAGTCGAAATTGAAGCTCAATTGGAGGAAATAACAGCAATAGCAAATCAAATGGCCCTCCAAGACTTGCAGGGTGACAACGATGAAAGTGTGAATCAAGGTGACAGTGAAGTACTGGTGATCAACCTTGGTGATGAAAAAGACTGCTCTGAGCTGATTGTAGATGCTGAAAAAGGGGCTTACCCCAACTGGACCGTGGAATACACTCTAAAATACAAAATGAAAAGCGCTAATTCTGATCTTAGTTCTGATTCCGATTCCGACTCCGAGTCGACTCAGTCCGAGTCAAGCTTTTCATCCTTTGAAACTACTAAGTCTAGTGAGGAAAACCTGGTCAAAGTGCCAAGGCATAGCATTTACTTTGAGTTCAACTCTGAAATGTCTTTTGATAAATTTAGCAATGAGAAGGAAGATTTAGAGTATTTCACTTTGCCTATGATCAATTGTGTGGATTCCGACAAACCAAATTTTGAGGAAGAAATTCCAAAGGAAATTCTAGAATTCATCGAGAGAGAAGAAGAAAGGCACGCTAAACCTTTTTCTGAGGAAATAATCACAGCAAACATAGGCTCTGAAAACGAGCCCAAAATGGTTAAAATTGGTGCCGCACTATCCCCTCAAGAAAGTGAAAAACTAATCCTTTTGCTAAAAGAATACAAAGATGTTTTTGCCTGGTCTTATGAGGACATGCCTGGAATAGACCCTGAAATTGTTCAACATAAAATTCCTCTTCATGCAAAACCAGTTAAACAAAAACTGAGACGTATGCGCCCTGATTGGGTCCTAAAGATAAAAGAAGAAGTCACTAAGCAAATCAACGCCGGTTTTCTCATAGTCACCGAATATCCACAATGGGTAGCAAACATCGTTCCCGTACCAAAGAAAACTGGTGGAATCAGGGTCTGTGTGGATTTCCGAGATCTCAACAAAGCCAGCCCGAAAGATGACTTCCCATTACCTCACATAGACGAGCTAGTGGATAACACCGCAGGCCATGCATTGCTATCTTTCATGGACGGATTTTCTGGGTATAACCAAATTCTTATGTCTCCTGAGGATAGAGAGAAAACCACCTTCACTACACCTTGGGGAACTTACTGCTACCGAGTAATGCCGTTTGGGTTGAAGAACGCTGGAGCCACTTACCAGAGGATGGCCACAACACTACTGCACGACATGATGCACAAAGAGGTCGAGGTGTATGTCGACGATATGATAGTCAAATCTAAGGAGAGGGAAGGACACTATGGAGCACTCCAAAAGTTCTTTGAGAGGATTAGGAATTATAAACTACGCTTTAACCCTCAAAAATGCACTTTTGGGGTAACAGCTGGAAAGATGTTGGGTTTCCTCATCACTCAAAGAGGAATCGAGGTAGATCCTTCCAAGATACAGGCTATCATGGAGATATCACCGCCTAGGACAGAGAAGGAAGTAAGGAGCTTCTTGGGGAAAGTATAGTTCATCAGCAGGTTCATTTCCAAGCTCACAACCACCTGTGAATCTCTTTTCAAGCTACTGAAGAAAGGTACTGATTTTGAATGGAGCCAAGACTGTCAGCAAGCGTTCGAGGCAATCAAGGAATACCTTCAGAATCCACCTGTATTATCGCCACCCATCCCTGGGAAGCCATTGATTCTGTATCTCTCAGTAACAGACACGTCCATGGGATGTATGCTAGCACAAGAAAACGACGCCAAGGTAGAGTGCGCCATATACTACCTCAGCAAGAAAATGATGGATTACGAGACAAGGTACACCCCCTCGAGAAAACCTGTTGGGGGCTAGTATGGGCCACAAAGAAACTGAGGCACTACCTGTTAGCACATCCGGTGGTGCTGATCTCTCGTTTAGACCCAATCAAGTATCTTTTCGAAAAGCCAGCACTTATCGGAAAGCTAGCTAGGTGGTTATTGCTGCTAGCGGAATTCGACCTCAAATACATGACAAGGAAATCAGTAAAAGGAAGAGCTGTGGCAGAATTCTTGGCGGATCACCCTGTGACAGAGGCCGAGGCAGAGGACTTCATGTTCCCCGACGAGGATATCTTATGTCTCTTAGACGACACCTGGCAACTTTACTTTGATGGAGCATCAAACCAATGTGGATATGGCATAGGGGTATTGCTAGTTTCCCCAAACGACTCTCATATCCCTTTGTCATATAAGCTAAGGTTTGAAGTCACTAACAACCAAGCTGAATATGAGGCTTGTATTGCTGGAATGGAGGCAGCCCTGGAGTTAGGAGCAAGGAGGGTAGAAGTCACTGGGGATTCAAACCTGGTGGTATCTCAAGCAAGAGGAGACTGGAAGGTTAAGGAGGATACACTGAAGCTATATCACTCTGTGCTGGAAGATCTAATTCCACAATTCGATTCTGTTATCTTCACACACACTCCTCGAGTGAGCAATAGATTTGCAGATGCACTGGCGACATTGGCATCTATGGTCGAAATACCCCTGGGATTCACAATGCGGCCTCTCATGATCGAACAAAAGGTTAAACCAGCATGTGAGTGTACCTTTACCGAGGAAGGTGAAGACGATGGCAAGCCATGGTACGAAGACGTGAAGAAATTCCTAGAAAAAGGAGAATACCCGTCCGAGGCCACCTCAAAGGACAAGACGGCTCTGCGGAAGTTTGCTGCTCGATTTATAATCTGTGGAGGAGCATTGTACCGAAGGGCACACTTGGGTCCAAGTCAACTTTGCGTCACAACGGAGGACAGTCGCAAGGTAATGGAGGAAATACATGAAGGAATTTGTGGGCCACACATGAATGGGGCAACGATGGCAAAGAAGATCCTGCGCCAGGGATATTACTGGACTACGATGGAAGCCGACTGCGCTGATTATGTCCACCGATGTTACAAATGCCAAACTCACGCTGATCGTATGCGTATTCCCCCTACAGAACTGTATAGCATGACGTCCCCTTGGCCATTCTCCACTTGGGGGATAGACGTCATCGGAAGCATAAATCCAAAGGGGAAATACAAACATCAATTCATTCTGGTGGCCATCGACTACTTCACCAAATGGGTAGAGGCAGCCTCGTATGCTACTCTCAAAGCCACTCATGTGGCCAAATTCATTCGCACTAATATCATCTATCGATATGGTGTACCCCACGAGTTTGTCTGTGATAATGGATCGCACTTCAAGGGGGCGACAAAGAAGCTTTTCACCGAATTTGGGATACAAAATCATCGGTCATCTACTTACCGACCTCAAACTAATGGAGCAGTTGAGGCTGCAAACAAGAATGTCAAGAGGATTCTGCGGAAGACTACCGACACTTACACAGACTGGCCGGAAATGCTACCTCTGGCACTATGGGGATATCGAACAACCGAAAGGACTTCAACTGGGGCTACTCCCTACTCTCTGGTCTATGGAATGGAAGCTGTCTTGCCCATCGAATTGGAATTACCTTCGTTAAGGGTTTTAGCTGAGACTGGAATGATCGAAGAGGATTGGGTTCAAAACCGCTACGACGAGTTGGCACTACTAGACGAAAGGAGACTGAGGGCTTTATACCATGTACAAGGGTATCAACGCCGCATTGCACGGGCATTCAACAAGAAGGTGAAACCTAGGGATATCAAGGTAGGAGACATGGTGCTCAAAGCAATTCGTCGCCATGTCTCGGACCCAATGGGCAAGTTTAGACCAAACTGGGGAGGCCCCTACCTTATCAAACGCATACTTTCTGGAGGAGCAGCATACATTGCAGACTTGGATGGAATGGAATTCGCAACGCCAGTCAACGTTGACAAGCTAAGGAAGTATTACCCATGAGAGATGCTCGTTGGACCGAAAACCACAAGGGTGGGCGGATCCAAGCAAAAATTAGAGCAGCCTGCTAGGTCGAAAACCCGCAAGGGCGGCTTAGGCAAAAACTAAGGCATAAATAAAGCGCTCGCTAGACCGAAAACCCGCAAGGGCGGTTTTAATTAGGCAAAATTTAGAGCACAAAAGGAAAGGAAAATACCCGAGTGGACCCTAACTAAAAACAAAACAAATCCCCTTTGTTGGAACTACGTTTATGGCCTGATTCCCTCCATGGGATACGTAGGCAATCTCTAAGCTTGAGATTCGGCCACTGCTATCATCATCACTTCCGAAATTTCTAGGTCTATCCTAAAGCATGCTCACCATCAAATCATGGCAATAACATCTTCTAATAAAACTACCAAATGTTTTATTATTTCCAAAGAGAGAGGACAAAGCAAACCTAAACAATTCTCAATCCATGAAAGCTAGAATCAAACAAACATCTTTTGAAAAACATAAGCAAAGCGTCGATCTCTAGGTCTTCCTTCTCTTTGCACTTCTATCCTCCAAAAGGTTTTTCTTCAACCAGCGTTTGTAAGAACCCGATAGCTTGGCAACGAAGCTCTCAGCAACCTCCTGCATCACTCTATTTGGCCAAAGACGCAGCATATTGCGACGGAAGTTGGCATCATGGATCTTAGAGGCAGTATACTCAGGGTCACCTAAGATTGCGGCTTGTTCAGCCCCAAACTGCCTTTGAAAGCGAGCAGGGAAGTAGAAAACGACTCGAGTAATGCCAATCACTGCTACACCAAAGTGGTTCATGGTACTCGCGGTCATGCTCTCGATACCATACCAGGGGCAAACCCATTGAATCCAATCACCTCTGCAAGTCTTCATCCACGCTTCCCAAGCAGCCTCAGTTGGGAACTGTTTAACCATGTGACGCTCCGTACACTGGTCTGGATTGTAAGGAAGTCGCTCCGGCGCATCCCACACTTTTAGCTTCTCAAACAGCCACACCTAGAGAAAAAGGGAAAATTGTGAGCTGAGAGAACACGTGAGTCAAAACAAAAGAGTGATGAGTGAAAAGATAAACTTGACAAATGAAACAAATAAAAGAGTGAACCTGCAATAGCAAGGGACTGCCTGAGAACTGAGCTGTAGGACTACCCTTCATCACATCTAGACCCATCAAGGTCTCTGCCAACACTAAACCGGCGAAACCCACACGGTTTCCAATTTGCTGAGTAAGGTTAAGCAATATAGGATCAGCATGACCAGAGGAAGGGCCAAGCAAGTAGTAATGAAGGAGACAAATGCACAATGCATGAAAGCATGACTTTTGTAAGGAAACTTGGCGATGAGCCTCGGCTGTACCAAAACGCTGAATAAGTTGCAGAATCTCTAGCCTTCCTTTCACCAGGAAGAATTTAACTTCATGTTTCTGAACTTGAAGTAAATCCTTCAGGAGATCACTCTGGTTGAACAAGGGATTAGGGGCAACAAAACCTTCCCTGTCTAAATGGCCCGTAATAGCTGCAAATTCCTCGATAGTAGGACACAACTCCTCTCTCTTAAATCGAAAGACGTGAAAATCAGGGTCCCACAAACTGGCGGCTGCCCTAAGGAAGGCAAAATTCACGGGAATCTGACGAAGGGAGAATAGGAAGTCCATGCCAAAGGACTTAAAGTGCAGACGGTCAAGGCCGTTAAAGGAATCTAACCACTGATCAAGGATTGGTTGTGCCATTGCGCAAGGAAATTGCTGCTGACAATGCTATCGGGTTCGTAGAACACGTACTTATAGGGCTAGGTCGAGTCTTAGTTCGAATCGGAATCGGATTCTTAATCCTCGGAAATTTAGTCGGTCTCTCGGCCGGCATTTCGATAAGACGGCCGTGGGATCAATCCATCGGCCCGTAGATGATAGGGTTGACCTGCAAGTCAAACCCAGACAAACCAAGAGATCCCTCGGCCGCCAGATCGACGTCTCGGCCGTGTAATCATTAGATCGGCCGCCAGAACGGCTATTTTTACAGACTGTTCCCACGGTTCAGTTCGTTTCATTGGATTAACGAAAATATCACACGCAAACAAACGTAAGAACAGCATATACAATCACAAACAGAGCAAGAAGGTTTTTGTTTCATATAACGAAAGCTTTTTTTTTTTACATCACAAGGTGGATCATTCCACATTTCCTAAACAAACTATACATCAATTTTCTGTCGAACTAACCTATGCAGGAAGAGAAACAGAAAAAAGACAAAAAGAGGAAGCAGGAAAGGATACCGGACCCTCTAGTGCTCTAAACACCAGAGGCCTGCTGCAAAGAAACTAAGGAGAGGACACCCCTGGGGCGGTGTATACCGGAGGAGTACTATGGTGCAAAAGAGACACCACATAGCCCAGAAAAATCACCACATCGCGTACCACCGCCACACCAGGAGTTCCGCGTCACGGAAGCAAGCCACCCATGCAAGGGTCCCTAATCAAGCGTCAAGACAGGACCAAGAACAGTGCGGCCTCCCTCCGCAATCTCTGGCCGTGCACCCTTCATGGTCCGAAGTCGACAGGAGTGAGGAGCAACGAAGAGGGGCCTTCGGCTGTGAAGAAGAGAAGAGGAAAAGAAAGAAAAGTGAAATGAAACGGTCGACGCTGTGACCTTTTATAGGCCCCTGGAAATAAAGCGATTACGCGGCCGATACATTGATAGCTCGGCCGGCTAATCAATTATGCGGCCGAGAAATCGATCTCCTGGCCCCTTAATCAAATTCCATCAGCAACATCAGATCATGCTCAGTGCACCAATCCGAGCCATCATGAATTCTGGGTCCGTGACCAAACAGAACCAATCAAAGTAGCCTTGGGGGCATCCCCAAGCCAATGCAATGTAATCCAAACCAGCCTTGGGGGCATGCCCAAGCATCGAAGCTCTCTCTCCACAAACTGCTAGCCAAAGCAAGTTGAAACACCCAGCGGCTTTACGCCCATATCCATTATCGACAGGCTCTACGCCTGTACTTATTCAGCAGCTCTACGCCCGCCATTTTATCAACTCAGCGGCTCGAAGCCCATTATCTCCACAGGCTCAAAGCCTATGTCTACCGTCTCAGCTGCTCCAAGCCCTCGACTCAGCAGCTCTACGCTCGCTATCACAGCAACAGGCTCTATGCCTGTATCCACACAACTCAGCGGCTCCAAGCCTGCTATCTCAACTGGCTCAAAGCCATAACAACCAATCCAGCGGCTCTAAGCCCATTATCTCAACTGGCTCGAAGCCGTAAACAAGCAACAGGCTCTAAGTCGCCCCAGCAATCAAGACATCTATTCTCAGGCTCTACGCCTGAATGCTCAAAAATCTAACATTTTTGAATGCTCAAGCTCTATGCTTGGATGCCCAACCACTGTGTACTGGATGCTCAAGTTATACACTTGAATGCTCAAGCTCTACGCTTGGATGCCCAACCACTGTGTACTGGACGCTCAAAGCTTGTACTTTGAATGCTCGGATTCTGCCGTCCGAATGCTCAAGCTCTACGCTCTGAATGCTCAAGTCCGGAACTTGATAGAAGCTCTGAGCTTAAAACAAACACACACGCACGGGCCCGTGCACATTTGCATCAACATTTTCACATCGAGTCTGCATCACATCTGTTCACATCTAACGAACAAGCATTGCACATATACACTCTGCATATCTCTCATGAAACAGGTCATCCCTGCAATCAACCGGCTCTATGCCTCGGTTTTATTGATCGGCCCAACGCCTCGATCTTTTGGCTCCATGCCAACACTTATGATGAGAAAGCTCCGTGCACAGACCATCAGAATTATACCAGCTCCGCGCTTCGGTTCATCACGTCAAGCTCAAAGCTCTGACACCACAACACCAGCTCCGCGCTTCGGTCCTAGTAATCACCTCAGGCCCCCGCCTCATAAACCACAGTAGGCTCCACGCCTCAATCTAAACACCTCAGGCTCTTGCCTTATGGTCAACACCAGCTCCGCGCTTCGGTCCTAGCAAACACCTCAGGCTCTTGCCTTATGATCAACACCAGCTCCGCGCTTCGGTCCTAGCAAACACCTCAGGCTCTTGCCTTATGATCAACACCAGCTCCGCGCTTCGGTCCTAGCAAACACCTCAGGCTCTTGCCTTATGATCAACACCAGCTCCGCGCTTCGGTCCTAGCCAACACCTCAGGCTCTTGCCTTATGATCAACACCAGCTCCGCGCTTCGGTCCTAGCAATCACCTCAGGCTCTTGCCTTATGGTCAACACCAGCTCCGCGCTTCGGTCCTAGCAAACACCTCAGGCTCTTGCCTTATGATCAACACCAGCTCCGCGCTTCGGTCCTAGCAATCACCTCAGGCTCTCGCCTTATGGTCAACACCAGCTCCGCGCTTCGGTTTTATCAATCCCTTCAGGCCTTCGCCTCAAGATTGCAACAGGCTCCATGCCTCAATTCCATCTCTCTTCAGGCTCTCGCCTCGTGACTACAACCGGCTCCGTGCCTCGGTTCCCTCATCACTAAAGCTCCGTGCTACAGCTACTGGCCTTGCGCCTCCCCTACATCTCAAAAGCAAACCGGCGTCCAGTTCATCCCCAGTAAATGATTTGGATTCCACCCCATTACATCAATTCCTTCCAGCTCATTCGCAAGGATAGGCTACTCTACCGAGCTCCTTTCAGTCAAAGTAAGGATGATCAAGAAAAGCAAACGCACCTGCAGTGTACTGATCTACCCCAAAATAACTAAGGAAGCTCTCTGCAAAAACTCCCCCGGTAGCCCCGCGCTCCTTCAACTATCTTCCGCCAAAACCCTGGCTCAGTCTAGGTACGTCACACTACGGCTTTTTAAGCCCTAAGGTACGTCTTCTGTCTCTAACCCTCCAAACTTTTATTGCCCGAACTACGATTGGTCTGAATTTCCCTTGTGGAATACGTAGGCAGCCTCCCGGCCCGACCATAACAAAACCTTTTTCAAAAACCCTTGGAATAGTGGTTGGACCAAATTGAGTTGCTTTTTACAGCTTTGACTCTTACTCAAACATGTCTCGCGATCCGTCTGAGTTCAGTCAAAGAGGGGCATCTGTAGACACCCCAATTTGGCCTAACGATTATTTCAAGTCCCACCTTGGGACAATCCCGATGATGAAATGGATACAATGATTGCTGATTGCTTCTTTGAGGACCTTAGGACTTTCGGTGAGAACTTTGAACCACTTAGAGGACCCAATTCAAAGCCATACAGCCTTTCAGACAGAAATACAGAAGCCTAGGAGAATCCATCTGACGGTCGTAATATCGATCTAACGGCCATAACATCAATCCCTCACCCGAGCAACCTGTTGCCAGCAAAATCTCCCTGAGAGATCAATTCCTCGGCCGCAAGATCTATCCTTCGGCCGAGACATCCATTCCCCGGCCGCGACATCCTTTGCTCGGCCGCCAGATCGACCTTTTTCCAGACTCTCGAACGTTCTGTCAGACGTTTGGTTTGATCCAACTACACTACCTTTCCGATGCGTTCGGGCTACGTTCGGAGATCACGACGTAGAGTTAGAGATGCATTGCAATTGCAATTGCCATCTCGTGATTTGATTGGCCGGAGTGAGTCATCCCTATGCCTATATAAAGGGGCCTTTGGGTTCCGAAATTAACACACAGAAATTGAGATACCCACACACTCAATTAAACCTCGAAGCTATGCAGAAATACTCCCTCAAACCCATACTCGAAAAACCCTAACCTTCCGAAGGTAGCCGTCAATCCGGCGATCAAACCCCGAAGTTCAAACCCTAACTCTAGGGTTCTCGATCAAGCAATCGATCAATCACAATCAAATCCGAAGCAATCAAACAACTGAGGGATCAAGGTGGTGAGGCCCAACGGCCTCTGGTTTGTTTTACTTATCGCGTTTATGACTAACCATAGCATTTAAATCATTCGCTAAACTTTTCTGTCTGGTGTGAGGAAGAACATCGACCGGGGTTTCGATCCCTCGGTCGATAAATAAAACCAGGAGGATCCCTCGGCCGTGAGATCCATTCACCGGCCGCGGGATCCATTTCCCTGGGACAGTTTCGTTGTTTTATCTGCTTTCTGATGCATGCTTCAATCATCGCACTGGCTCACTTTGCTTACTGTTTAAATGAATAATTAAACAGACTATGTGTTAGGATTAGACAAAGCATCTATACGTCTTATGTTGAACGATTATGGGCCAGTCTCACGACTGGGCAAAGAGGGGTGCCTAACACCTTCCCCTTATTGTACTTTTGGCTTCCGTATCCAGAATCTCTATCTATTTTCCCAGTTTTAATAAACTGGGTGGCGACTCTATTTGATGATAACCGTTATCATGTGGCGATGCTCCTAGCCATGGGAATGTCCATGATTTTGGTTTATGAAGTGAGCAACCAATCGAGCAAACACAACGTGATCAATCTGTATGGCGATGCCCCGCTTGGGAGGTGTCTACAATGATCGGTGATCCCCACGCCAGTTGTGCCATACAGCCATGACTGGCGTACGGCTACGGATAACTGGCGCGCGCCACAGATCATCACACACGGCTTTGAAACCTTGCCAGCATTAGGGCCAGGAGTGGTATAGATTACCAGCCTTGACCCTGCTAGCCCCCCTCAGGGGTCAGAATAGATAACAGAAACAAAAGGTGATATACCTTTGCTTGTGAGTTTGGAAGGGAACTTGAGCTTGAGCTTGGGGTTTGAGGGTTTGAGAGATGAGTATGGGGTGTTATGGACTGTGGATGCTATTCTCCTTGCCTTATCTCTCAATGGATGAAAGAAGAAGCAAGAAGAACAAGAGAGAAAGGGAACCAAAGCTTGGGCCCTTCTTAATGGTGTTAACCCTGTGAACTTGGTGAACCCTTGTAAGAGTGTGAGAGAGAAGTATATATAGAGGGTGAGAGGGGTGTAACCAGCTGGTTAGGGGGCTGCTTAGTGTTGGAGGGAAGGTTTTCCTCCCATTAAGGGTGATGGGAGATATGTATGAGAGTGGGGGAGCATCCCTGGCCGAATGCAATCATCAGGGGAGCTGTAGCCGACGTCAGGGTGGCCAAAAAGTCCCGCACATATGGTTGAATAAAGTTGATTTGACTGGATTGGACCGGCGTGCGCCATAAGTTTACAGGCGTGCGCCAGTGGAAACTGGTTCAATGCTCGATGACTGACACGTGGCAGCTCACCAGCGCACGGCAATTTGGAACCAGCGTGCGCAGGTAGGGTTTTGCTGAGGCCTTTTGGTTCTAGTTTGAAGGGTTTGAAAGGGGTTTGAAGAGGATTTGGAAGAGGTTTGGGGACGCTCGAAGCTCAAACGCATTTACAAACTTGGGTTGTTCTTGAACATACTCATCATCGGGGAATCAAAGACCGTAAATAAACTATTCCGAAAAGTCCAAAATAGGGTGTCTACAGTAGCCCCCCTTTGACGGCACTTGGAGCACCATTGATTTGGTACAAGTAACGTCAAAGGTTTTTTAGACACCCTCTCAAGGCTATCCAGAAGAAAATTGAAAATGAGGACATGTATATAAAAATACCGTCCATTGAGAGATCGAAGACGGAAGGACCATCTCAAGATCGTTGAAAGAGAGTTTGAACTCTGTTGAAAAATGGGGATGGGTGGACCATTATTGAATACCGAGGCAGACTTTCTTGGGGAATAATCAGCTACGGATAAATCATTGCCGCTGGGGATCAAACCTTCTTCGGCACAAAGAACTCCAACAATCACGGGTAGATCATGTCAGGTAGGTTGAATTCCATCTATCGGGAATCAGAGCCAATCTCTTTATCGAGGACCATCCGAGACAGAGCAATAAGACTGCAGGAAGATGTGTTAATGGTTGGATCACTGTAGACTAGGGCAGATAGATGCTGCAAATGGATTGGACGGGACAGGCCGTCATTGACTTTGGATAGGACTAATTGTCGTTGAAGTGGACGGGTGAACAGTCGTTGATTTGATATTGGACGGGCGAACCGTCGTTGACTTGAGACTGGACGGGCAAACCATCGTTGATTTGAGATTGGACGGGCGAACAGTCGTTGATTTGAAATTCGCCCGTCGTTGATTTGAAATTGGCCAGGCGAACCGTCGTTGATTTGAGATTGGACGGCCGAACCGTCGTTGACTTGAGACTGGACGGGCAAACCGTCGTTGATCTAAGATTGGACGGGCGAACCGTCGTTGATTTGAAATTGGCCGGGCGAACCATCGTTGATTTGAGATTGGACGGGCGAACCGTCGTTGATTTGAAGTTAGCCGGGTGAACCGTCGTTGATTTGAAGTTAGCCGGGCGAACCGTCGTTGATTTGAAGTGGACGGGCGAACCGTCGTTGATTTGAGACTGGACGGGCGAACCGTCGTTGATTTGAAGTTGGACGGACAGACCGTCATTGATTTGAGACTGGACGGGCGAACCGTCGTTGATTTGAGACTGGACGGGCGAACCGTCGTTGATTTGAGATTGGACGGGCGAACCGTCGTTGATTTGAAATTAGACGGGCGAACCGTCGTTGATTTGAGATTGGATGGGCGAACCGTCGTCGATTTGAAAGTGGACGGGCAGACCGTTGTTGATTTGAGGGTGGACGGGCGAACCATCGTTGATTTGAGATTGGACGGGCGAACCGTCGTTGATTTGAAAATGGACGGGCAGACCATTGTTGACTTGAAAGTGAATGGGCAAACCGTTGTTGATTTGAGATTGGACCGGGCGAACCGTCGTTGATTTGATAAAGCTAACCATGGCACAGATAGTTCCAACAATCACGGGTAGGTCGCGTCAGGGAGGTTAAATTCCATCTGTTGGGAATCAGAGCCAATCTCCTTATCAAGGACCATCCGAGACAAAGCAATAAGACTACTGGAAGTTGCACTAACTGTAGACCAATGTAGATCAGGATAGGCGGACGGTTGTTGTAGACTGATTGGACGGGTGAGCCGTCGCTTGAATGGGAAAATTCGGATGGTGGGTCGTCATTGGGGATGACTCGGACCATCGTTGAGTAGGACGGTGGGTCATCATTGAGGATGACTCAGACCATTGTTGAGTTGGACGATGGGTCATCGTTGAGGATGACTCGAACCATCATTGAGTTGATTGGACGACATTCTGATTGCCGTTGACGGATTGAAACAGAATGGACGACATGGCTTATCGTCTTTAAATTGATTAGAAAAGGGCGACATGGCTGACCGTCGTTGATGGATTGAAAAGGACGACATGGCTGATCATCGTTGATTCGATTAGAAAAGGACGACATGGCTGACCGTCGTTGATGGATTGAAAAGGACGACATGGCTGATCGTCGTTGATTTGATTAGAAAAGGACGACATGGCTAATCGTCGTTGATGGATTGAAAAGGAACGGACGACATGGCTGATCGTCGTTGATGGATTGAAAAGGATGACATGGCCGATCGTCGTTGAATTGATTAGAAAGGACGACATGGCTAATCGTCGGCGATGACATGACTGATCATCGTTGATTTGATTTGAAGGGACGACATGGCTAATCGTCGGCGATGACATGGTTGATCATCGTTGATTTGATTTGAAAGGACGACATGGCTGATCGTCGGCGATGACATGGCTGATCATCATTGATTTGATTTGAAGGGACGACATGGCTGATCGTCGGCGATGACATGGCTGATCATCGTTGATTTGATTTGAAGGGACGACATGGCTGATCGCCGGTGATGACATGGCTGATCATCGTTGATTTGATTTGAAGGGACGACATGGCTGATCGTCGGCGATGACATGGCTGATCATCGTTGATTTGATTTGAAGTATCCCAAGGAGAGATTACCCTTGAAAATAGCATGGATATTGACAAGATGGACTGCTGCTGGGGAAATAATTACTGCCGTGGACCAATTGACCATCGCCGCTGAGGATCAAACTATCCTCGGCACAAAGAAACCCAACAATCACGGGTAGGTCTCGTCAGGGAGGTTAAATTCCATCTGTCGGGAATCAGAGCCAATCTCCTTATCAAGGACCATCTGAGACAGAGCAATAAGACTGCTGGAAAGATGCACTGAAAGCTGGACTGAAATGGAGGCAGCCATCCGGGACGGGCGAAACGTCGTTAGAGATTGCTTGGAGTGGGGCAAAGAGGCTGTGTGCTTGCCATTTGCCATGAAGAAATGGATAGGGAGAGTGGCATGTGGCACCCCCCATTTGCAATTGCACTATCCCAGAGTAGTGGCTCCGGCTCCAGTTCCAGTAGTGACTAGATTCCAGGCATGCACCCCCAAAATCCAAGCTACTTGTTGCTTTCGATGCTGGATGAGCATGCTTTGGCATTTGATAAACTTTTCCTGTTTTCAACAGTTGATATACAATATGCAACGATATGTATTGAATGCACAAATTGAAAATGCAGACACAAGCTAAGGGCGGCTCCTAGGAGGACAACGTTGCTTAAGGACTACCACTGAGCTTCCTTACTTTACTGTCTTCTGCTTTTGAGTTTCGGGTTTGCGTGCCAAAATGGAGGGGCATTGAGTGGGCCGGCTGTGCCCCCAGGTGACATGTAGTAGCGGCATTGGGCCTGCGTGCCCTTCCTTTGATGCTTGGACAGACGTGCCCCATAGATATGATTTGCTTGGGTTTGGGCTAACATGTTCTTGATGTTCACGAGATTCCACTGCTTGGATTAGAGATGCTAGGGTAGCAATGTAAAAATTACATTTTTCAGTTCATTGACTCTCTTTTGAGAAAGAGCGCATAAACCCATCACTAATATCTAATGCGCATTGACAAGCGAACTGAGTCGACAAATAGACACACATATACGTATAGACCATCTAGCTCGGGCGATAAAGGGAGAAGAGTCCCAGAATATGACGCGGACTCTTTAAACACATGGAAAATAATGAAATTTTGGGTATTAATAGGCCAAAATCCAAAACATCCCTGGACAAATGAAACTGACACTTGCGTAAGGTCAAATAGATGTACAGTGACCTGTATGAATAAATGAAACAGAGAAGAAAGCCCCGGAATGGGCAATAGACCGAAAAACTAGAAAAATGTCGCAAAGATGGGTAGAAGACGCAAAGGATGACTCATATAGGCCCGGACTGAAACCGACACCCCCGCACAGTCACAATAGGCACACATGACCTGCACAGTATAGAAGAACTTGGCAAAAGCCCTTTGAATGACATTTGAGGTGCTTTGAACTTGGAATGTGCCTTCGAGAGGCCAAAATCTTCGCTAGGCGATGGCTGCCCACTGCTGTCTGTTGTAGGAATTGAAAAAAAGCGCGCAGGTTTGAGACCAATGCGCATCACTTTGAACAAGCACGCGTGAGCCTTAAACTAGCGTGTGCGACTGAAAAGCTGCTGCAGCTGCTCAAACTAGACTTCACTGAACTTAGAATAAACTGCGGGTCCGCTGGACCTCGCAAGCATTTCGTTCTGTTTTTTATGCTTATATTTTCTTCTTTTTTTTTTTAAGGCTTTTGCTCAGCTTTGAAATTGAAATAGTAGTTTGAAATAAGATTGAAAAATGAAAGGATTCCCCCCTTCTGGTTCTCCAATGAAGCTTGTCTTGATCCTCGATCCTCTTTGACCTTTGATGTGGACCCAAAATGACAACCATGGATCCAAGTTGATAGAATATGACCGAGTCTTAATGAGAGACTGCCTACGTATCCCATTTTGGGGAATCAGGTCAAAACGTAGTTCGGGCCAAGGTTCACTCGTGTGTTTTACCTCTCCTTTTGCGCTCTAACTTTTGCCTAGAATCGCCTTTTCAGGTTTTCAGTCTAGCGAGCTTTTTTTTTTTTTTGATTATTGCCTATTTACTTTTGCCTAGACCGCCTTCTTAGGTTTTCGGTCTAGCTGGCTGCTCTAACTTTTGCTTGGAACTACCCTCCCTTGGGGTTTTCAGCCCAACGAGCTTCTCTCAAGGAAAAGTAACTCTTGAATTTGATCCAGTTTGACCAAGGCACAGAATTTGTTGTCGTTGAGGTTGATGATGTTTGGCTGCAGCCCCTGCTGGCTTTGATAACGCAAGGTCCTGACTGCTTCGGTTGAAATTGTTGTCGTTGAGGTTGATGATCTTTGGCTGCAGCCCCTGCTGGCTTTGATAACGCAAGGTCCTGACTGCTTCGGTTGAAAAATGCCTCGCTCCAAGCCATTTTTGCACATTTCCAATGTGTATTTGATGGAACACCGCTGTTGCTGTTTTGAACATGGTACAAGGGCTGGAGCCTTTTGAGCTTCTGCTTTCTGGCTTGGCATCCGGTAGCAGGGGATTCGATGCTTATTTACCTCAGGATCAACGCCAGGTATGTCTTTGTGAAACCATGCCAAAACATTGATGAATTCGTTGAGCATGTCTGATTGAGCGCAATGCTCCTCTAGGGACTGCGTCAAACCAGTTTGAACCATTCGAGGGTCTACCTCATCTTTCAAGTTTATTTGAAACTACTATTTCAATTACAGGCTGAGCATGCCTTTTGTCTTCCCTTTCGATGAGGGAACACATTTCCTTGGGGAGATTCCCATCGAAATCTATCCCTTCGTCGTCAGGGTCAACACAATTTATTCAAAAGCCAGCAAAGTACTTAAAAGCAGGATAATACATATCATAAGAAGAAAGCCCCCCTCGAGGTTGCCAAGTACAACAAAAGATTCAAATTGAGAATTCAAGCTACGACATGGAGGGCCAAGAGGCATGAACTCCGACTCAGAGCTATACTTTAGATGACTTGACAGACACTGTGTCAGACTCAGATTCAAAAGTGTCAATGCAAATAGACGTGGCTTGAAAATGCAACTTTTAGAGTTACCTCTGGCTTCCTCATAGAGAGGTGGGATCTAGAGGATGTTAGGCCCGAGCAACAACACTTCGGCTTCTTCAGCTTCCTTGGCCAAACCCACTTGAGAGAACTCCTCGAACAACAGCCCCAAGTTCTCATGATTAAAGGATCTCAGCCAGTCCGTTTCCTCTTTTGATTGATTAAGCTTCCTCTTGAATTCCCCCTTTGCAGACTCCTCTTTGCTGTCAATCCAGGTGTCGGCAGTGAAGACCTCGATTGCACCTGTGGCCATTAGGTTAACCTCGGGTTCGGACAGGAGAGACACGACTGGTTTGGATTGATTTTTTGGGATAATGTAGAGGGTTGGGTTGAATATGGTGGAGCTAGGGTTGATTTGAGTGGAGGTAAGAGATATCTGGTTAATGTATGGGTTAGAATCGTGTTGAGGCATGGAGTTGGAGATGACATTGGGCTTTGATGGGAGTGGGGGTGGAATAGTGTCATTATCGATGAGATCCTGAATGGCATGCCGAAGGCGAAAACAGGCATCGGTGAGATGGCTAGGCATCTGATGGAAAGCACAATAGGCATTTGGGCTGTAAGATGCCGGGAATGTTCGAGGTGAAGGAGTTGGAAGGAATGGCTTGAGGAAGCCAGCCTCGAGGAGCTTCTCATAAACCGAGGACAAAGGTATGAAGAAGCGAGAGAAGGTCCTTGGTGGGATCCGGTGATTGGATTGGGGGTTCAAGGTGGAACCTTTGCCCGCTCTGCAGCTGCGCAACACTGCACCATCAACAGGATGCACTCTTTTGCCTTTGGGGATGATTTCTTTGTCGCGCATACCCTCCTTTTTAGCATTGGCTTTGAACGAGGATCCAACGATCTCCTTCGGGCGAATTCTGGCTTCATGAAATTCAGCCAGATCTTCGAACATATCTTTCGAGCACAACTTGTATCCGACTGCCGCAGGGTGGTAGAGTTGTGGAAGGTCTTCGACTACGGCATTAGCAGCATTTAGCCCCAGATCCGGTTTTGACATGGCAGAGGTAAAAAGGTCAACCAGCCCCTGGACCATAATCATTTGTTTGTCCAGTTTCTGGCTCATTTCCTCCACAACCTTCTTTAGCTCAGTCATCTCTGTTTGTGCTGCCATTTTGGATTGATGACTAAGGAAGGTGATGACCTAGAGCTTTGGACAGCAAAGTAAATGAGAACTTAGTGGCGTTCCTACAGCAAGCTTTTTTGAAAGAATTTAAAGAAATGCAATACGCACGTCATCGTCGTCGGTGTCCTCATAGACTCTACAACTAGAAGACAAGTCTGTCTCATGACGCTCGGACGCTGCCAACGTCCTCGGAATTCTTTTCGACGGTGTATCCTTGTTTGAATCGACTAATACTAAGAGATGTCAGAACAGCCTAAGCCTTTGGCTATTCCCTTCTCAAAGTTTCAATTTTGAGTGGAACAACTTGGGGTAGATGACATGATACCGATAACCAAGATGGCGTAACCAGCACTGTGCCGGAGCCTTGAGCGGTGTGAGTATCATAACACATCCCAGGTTATTCCTAGTTTTCTGTTTGAAACCTCGATCGGGCATTAGACAAGGACTTAGAAAGTCTTGATTTCCCAAAATCTCGTTGACCCAAGGACTTTGAAAATTGACAACGTGCACCATCGAGATGCACGACTCTTCATCGGGCCAAGCAGCGTCCTAATAGACATAAGACGGGCTCGAAAGAGAGACAACCCTAAAGCCGCCCTAGCATGCTCCTACGCAAAACGATATGGATGTATGTACAGACATGCGATATGGAAAGCAGTAACACATAGACAGTTCATGGGGGTTAGATGCAAACAATCCTACCCTGCAGGTTCCTGTCTTAGATTGAAAGGTTCTAGTGCTTTGTACGTATGGCGATGCTGGTTTTGGCTTAAGGGGGGGTTCCTCTGACTAGAGCCGTTTTGTACCTCCCATTGCAACGCGTATAGCAAAGCAATGGTCGAACGGTAATACGTCTCATCATCGTCCAAGGTTGTTGGGCATTCGAGGACCCCGGGCTCCAGTAAACTGTGCCGGTTACCCAAAACACATCAACGGGGCTTAACAAAATCGATGCACATGAACGCGCGCCAAAGAATGATCGAGAGAGAGAGAAATGCAATGCTTTTTGAAAAAAAATGCCTTTTGAAGTTTGGCTCACTTTTATTAATCAAACACTTGGAGAAAACTACACAAGCGAACAATATTAAAAGCCCCAGTTCGGAGTGGTCGGATGTAGAATCCTGTTACGTTACCATTCCGTTCTTCAGCAGCGCGGAGCATACTGTTTTGACAGACTTTTGAAAGATTGTTCATTTATGTATTAATTTCCAAGCGTAGATCAATGCAACATCCCCAGCAGAGTCGCCACTGTGGGCACACACCCCAAAATTTTATTTTAAGTATAAAATCGGGTGTGCCCTTCTTGCGGAAAGCACGGCGAAACGCTTCTCAGTTCAGAGTCGCCACTCGGGTTTTACGGAAAGTACCCAATGAACCGATTTTTTTGAAAACGTTTGGCACGTTGTTTGAGTTTTGAAAAGACTTGTAGACTGGACCGTCATCACCTTCGATATCTAAGGTTCGGGAGCCAGGTTACGAGAGGGGAAGGGTTTTATGGCACCCCTCTCGCCCAATCCGGAGATCGGACTCTACTCGGGCATTTTGTAAAACGTTTGCATTTTTCTCTCATTTGATCATTTTTAGCCAGTTAGGGTGGGGGAACAGTTAATGGGGGTTAAAGCTGTAACACGTTTGCATTTATGTGACACAAATGTGATGAATGTTTGATATTTGATCTTAAAGCAAGTGTAATAGATTGAGAACAAGCTCCTGTGAGTGTTTTGGACAAACTGGAACACACTGATCGGATGTGGTACACGCAGGAGCGAGCCTGCATACGCTGGCCAAGCCACTGCATCAGACACGACCTGCATGCACCACACCAGTTCTGGCGTGCGCCGGTAGGCCCAAACTTACAACTCTTGCAAACAACCCTCTGGGCTCTAGAATGGACTAATGCACACCCAGGACAAACCACGCAGTTTATATCAACAGTTATATATAGTTACAGAGAGATAAAGGGCTTGAGAGCCACAAAATAAACAAAAAAACCCCTTAAACAGTGAGGGGAAGAAAGACAGAGGCCAGAGCCTAGTTGCCATGCAAGGGCCAGCCACTGATCAAGGTATGACTGGCGCACGCAGGTACATGGTACCGTGCGCCAGTTAACATTACTTGGCCAGTACTTGGCTTTGCATCATCTGAGCTCTAGAACATGACTAGAAGGTTCCTAGAGGCATTCCAAAGCAACCGAAAAGACATATTGAGTACGATAACTAAACAGTTCTAAAAGACAGAAAGCAATAAACTGGTTTTTATCATGCAAGAGGGTGATCAAAGACAACATAAAGTAAGAAAAAGATGATCGGTGATCCCCACGCCAATTGTGCCGTACAGCCATGACTAGCGTACGGCTACGGATAACTGGCGCGCGCCACAGATCATCATACACGGCTTTGAAACCTTGCCAGCATTAGGGCCAGGACTGGTATAGATTATCAGCCTTAACCTTGCTAGCCCCCCTCAGGGGTCAGAACAGATAACAGAAACAAAAGGTGATATACCTTTGCTTGTGAGTTTGGAAGGGAACTTGAGCTTGAGCTTGGGGTTTGAGGGTTTGAGAGATGAGTATGGGGTGTTATGGACTGTGGATGCTATTCTCCTTGCCTTATCTCTCAATGGATGAAAGAAGAAGCAAGAAGAACAAGAGAGAAAGGGAACCAAAGCTTGGGCCCTTCTTAATGGTGTTAACCCTGTGAACTTGATGAACCCTTGTAAGAGTGTGAGAGAGGAGTATATATAGAGGGTGAGAGGGGTGTAACCAGCTGGTTAGGAGGCTGGTTAGTGTTGGAGGGAAGGTTTTCCTCCCATTAAGGGTGATGGGAGATATGTATGAGAGTGGGGGAACATCCCTAACGAATGCAATCATCAGGGGAGCTGTAGCCGACGTCAGGGTGGCCAAAAAGTCCCGCGCGAAAGGCTGAATAAAGTTGATTTGACTGGATTGGACTGGCATGCGCCAGTGGAAACTGGTTCAATGCTCAATGACTGACACGTGGCAGCTCACCAGTGCACGGCAATTTGGAACCAGCGTGCGCAGGTAGGGTTTTGCTGAGGCCTTTTGGTTCTGGCTTGAAGGGTTTGAAAGGGGTTCGAAGAGGATTTGGAAGAGGGTTGGGGACGCTCGAAGCTCAAACGTATTTACAAACTCGGGTTGTTCTTGACCATACTCATCATCGGGGAATCAAAGACCGTAAATAAACCATTTCGGAAAGTCCAAAATAGGGTGTCTACACCACCATCGTATTCCTTCGTCAGAGAACTATCACAACCACCGCTGTTAGGATCTGATCGCCATTTCAACGATATATGAACAAGAAGTCAGAAGAAAGGAGAAGAACAAATAACAAAAAAAAAAACTCTCAAATTTGAGTTCGGGGAAAAAAATCTCATGCCTGTAAAGGAGGGGTTATTGAAAATGAAAAAAATCATCATTATGAAGGAAGAAAACACCCATCAAGGACAATGCTCCCCTTCTGCTGCCGCATAAAAGTAGTGAAAAAACCCTAGGAGGAGAGAGGGGAAGGAAGTGATGCGGCTTGGATTTTTTTTAGAGAATGTGAATAATAAATCACATTCTGTTCTTTGGAATTAATGCGGATTTCTCGTCAAAATTTCTGGAATAGATTGTAATGTGCCGTGGTAAAATCCTATTTTGAATCATTCTCTGGCAAATTTGAAAGCATCGGAATAGGAAGAGTTTTGAGAGCTACAAGGCAATTAATTACACTCTATGCTGGGAATTTCCATGTGCAGGTGGGAGTTGAGGGAGCTGCTGTCCCTTTAAGGGACAACAGCCTGCTGTCTCGGTCAAGGGGGTTGTGCTTCAGTCTCGCTTCAATGATCGGAAATGTTCACTTCGTAGAGCTCATTGAGTTCAACAAGTATGTAAAAAATCAGCTCGATCGGATATCTTTAAGTGCCTAATCGAAACCTTTTTGTCTTGAAATAAATGGATCCGAAACACTGGATCAAATCTACTACAACACATATTGGCAAGTTATATGTGTTCCGATCAAGCACTTAGTGATATCCGATCAAACTGATTTTTTGCATACTTGTTCAACTCGACGAGCTCTACGAAAAAAACGTTTTCGATCATCGAAGCAAGACCGGAGTGGGCCCCCCTCGGCCGGGACAACACGCTGCTGTCCCTACAGCAGCTCGCCCCAGTCTGTGCAGGTGATGTCAAACTTAATACGGATGAATGTTGGTATATGATAATTTTAGCTAGTGACGGAGGAGGATTCAACGGCATTTTATCCCTGGGATACTATGGGAAGTTAAGGCCCCATTTCCATTAATAAAAATCGTTAAAAACATAAGGCATTTTTCTCATCTAGTGAAGATTTATTTTTTATTGTATTTTCATTTAAATATTCAACTGTTTCTAAAGAGGGGAAGAATTTGTCTACTCCTAAAAAAAAATCAGGAGGTGGGCCTCCCACTGGGAACCATCAATTTTTTTTTTTTGGAAATATCTAAGAAAAAGTCCAAATGATCAACATTTGGGCATTTTCTTGCATATTTTCCAAAAAAAGGTAGAAATCAAGATTATTTACTTTTTCGATTCCTTTCGTCGAGTCGAACCAATAATACATAAAAGATTGGAGAAAAACTAATAAAGGCAAAGAAAAATTAAACAAAGAAAGGAGAAATTTAAAAAATGGATTAGCAGAAAACGGAGCCTAAATGTAATAATAAACAAGTCGCTGCATGTCTCAATCTGATCTCCATCACCGTCATTCCAAACTCGAGAAACCCCTCCTATATATTAAGAGAAATGATTTTCACAATCTCTTTTTTGATAATAGCACTCCATTTTTTTTTTACTTAGAAACAAGAAAATGAATTCATTTATCAAAAATAGTGCAAAAATGATTTTCCTATATTTAAATGCATAGTTGGAAACCAACTTTCCTCCTCTACAAATTAATGATTCTTCTCCGTAATGTTTATTTAATTATCTTCCTCTCGTTTTCCACCTAGGGTTATGATTTTCATCCAATCAACACCCTCCATTTTTCTTTCAGTTCTTGCCAAATTAAAATTAGGGTTGTTGTTACTCCTTTTCTTTTTCGCTTTTCAATCTACGAATCAAAATTTCAAATCGTCTGACCAAATCAAAAGTGGAAACTGAAAACGACGGGAAGACTGAGATATTTTTGGAATTTTTAACGTAGTTGTCCTGATTTAGAATAGGTTTTGGGCTAAAAGGACAACTGAAAACAAAGGAGAAGACGGAGAATTTCTGGCCGTCTGGTTCTGTCTTCTAAATGGCGTCATTTGAGCATCATTATTATTATTTGATATTTTTTTAAACAAAACTAAAACTGGAGTGTCATTGGCTAAAAAATTAGGAGATGGGCCTCCCACTGGGAACCATCAATTTATTTATTTTTTTTTTTTGAGTGGGTGTTTGCGTGTGTGGGTGATGATCAGAATTGAAAGGACCCACCTTTGGTTTGTGGGGTTAACCTCCTCACCATTACTCTATTCTCCATATATATTAAGTACTCTTCAAAACTTTTTTCGTGGGCTCTATTTGGGGTTCACTAGAATGATTCAAATTATTTCAAAAGTTTAATTTATCTCCTGGGTATTCACGTAGAAGATATTCATATAAAATCAGACTGATTGATTTTTTTGCATGTATGTCTTTCACACTGTATCCACTAAATGGACGGATTGAAGGGTACATCAAGATAAAAACCAATTACAGGCTACAGAGATTGAGGCACAGTATATAAAAGACCAGGGAAAAAAAAGAAAAGAGAAAATTACATCCAATAGAAAATTGATTGAGTCCAAAACTGGAACGGCTAATTGTTCCACAAAGATAGGACAAGAAAACCACTTCTGAGGCCAAAGATATGATAGCATTTGAAACAAGCCTTGAGCACTATATGGGTAGAAACACAAAGATCCTCCAAAAACACTAGCAGCAATTGTAGGTCTTGAGACAAAAGTAGCATTAGCATTAGCCATACAATGGCTATAAGATTCAGCATCTACTTCTTGATCACAGAGTATACAGCAGCATAAGCCACACAAAAGCTTCAATATTTCTTGGATAGGGAACACCAACAGTAGTAGCTAATTAATGGCTACAAGGTCTAGCATCAAACTTCTTGAACACAGGAAATACATCAGCATTCAGCAGTAACCACACAATGTTCCCAAAGCTTAGCATCAATCAGCAGAATTTTCAATTTATCCATGAGGAAACATGATAGGCTCAGAAGAGAATAAGTGTAAGACTGTGAAAGATGCCTTATCCATAAGCTTAGCACCAGTGATAAGTAGATTAGCAACCTCAAGGAAGCACTAAACAGGAATGCAACATGATTCACCAGAGATTGGTACCAACCTCAGGGAATACAAACATGAGAGAAAGGGAACACCAGCTAAATCAAACTTCTCAGTCATTGTTTCTTGTATTAAAATAACATCCGGGCTTCTTTCCTTAACCTAATGTTCCAAGAGATTATTTCATCGAGGCCTCAACTATCCTATAATGGCGGTTCAAAGGTGATGATGCTAATTCCTCTGGAGTGGAGCAAAGGTATTTTTCCTCATCAGTTTTAATTCTTTAGCTTCCTTTTCAATCATTTTTTTCATTCTTATTATGCCAGCGTCATCAAAATTAATGCCCAAGGTAATACCTGCTCTGATAGTATTCTGAAGTTCCTCTGCAATTCTGTCCTCATCTTGCTCTTGAGTGTCAAAGATATAACCATTAGCTTCATTGTCAATACCATCATTACTTAAACTTGCTTCCAACTGTTGGCTTCTAATTGCTTTTCTGACATCACTTGGGTTTAAATCCACATGAAGATTAATGCCTTCGAACTGAGATGCACGAAAACTGTTGTTTGAGTCAATCACCACTGGACTTTTAACGAACTCTGCATTCCTCCCATTCTCCTTCTGCTGTCTCACTGAATTAATCATGTCGCTGTGATGGGCTTCATTATTTTGGGCTTGGTTAGTGGGGTATTGATCAGATTCATGATTTTGATCTTGATATGGGCTTATAGAGTCTTGTACGAAAGAGTCCAACCCATGGACTGAATTTGAACTTTCATCATAAATGTCCTCAGTGTCTTTACTTGTATCGGAACTTACAAGTGCAGCCGACTTTGGTACCAATGAATGTTGGTTGTTCTCTTCTGCCACATTAAATGCTGCAGCTGTCTTACATTGGTCTTCTACTCGTGCATGCTCAAGTACATTCTCCAACACAAAATCTTGGAGGCATCCATATTGATTACACTGGTGGCTCCCTTTTCAGCTTCCATACCCCTTTGAAATGCCACCTCATTCACTTGCTTGTTTGTCTGTTTTGCCAAGTCATCCACTTGTTTTTCCTTCACCATCCTGCTGTCCTCCATGTCAGCATTTGTTCTTTCCACCTCATCATCTTCCCCAGCTTCCTTCTCGTCATGGCTTGAGACCTGGTAGGTTGAGCTTACAGTTCTGAAAGTTTCCTCCTCTTCCACTCTAATTATGAAGCTTCTTCCATCCACTCTCATCTGGACTTTGCCCACAATTTTGTTAGGATTTTCCGTGGCAATGAGAACTCTGCCTTTAGCGAAGGAAATCTCCATAACGGTTTCCTCATTGACCTCAATGAAATGGCCCCAAATGCTTCCTATTGCCATTCGATAGCATGCAATCCAAGCAAATCTCTCTTCTTTTGCTTGATCACCGTTCCAAGGCTTCAGTTCTTCAAACCAAAGCTCAAACCATTTTTCTTCCAAGACGGATTGAATTATTGTGATAGGCTCGGAACAGGACAAAAGAAAAGAATCTCATACATATCAAGGATAAAGGTATAACGAACATGCAATTGTCTCCCATTTGGGAGTGACAGTATAAATTTGGGGAGTGACATTATCAATGGCCTTTTGTATACAACGGTCAGGTTTTGCTAGCGGAAAATGATTTTGGCAAATGCTACAAGGTGCCCCTAGGGCATAAGTTTGAGGCACAAGTTTAAGGTTCTTTAAATGCTTTAATTACATTTTCTTATACTCATTCCAACATCTACTAATAATTACATTGAGAATATAAAACACTCCATTAAAAGAAGTCAAACAATATTTTGAATGACAAAAATGACCGTATGACTCTTCCTATTCTTCCATGTTTAAGGTGAGAAAAACAATTACAATATTGTTTTGGGGGAAAATCTAATCAGTTAACCATATGACTCTTCCTATGGAAACTTTGCGCCAGTTTCTTTTCCATAAGAAACAATTCTCAAAAGAGCAGGTTCAGGTGGAGCATTATACATTCCTCTTTTAGTTCTTCTGACCACCTGTTTCAAACGGAAAAAAAATAATAATAATACATACCCAGTGTTCGCTTGTTAATTCTCTTTCCTGAGGACAAAATAGAAAGGTATGAACTTTTTCTTATTTTCATTTTCATATCTTTGTTCTGAGTTATTTGGAAAGAATCCGGTGAAAGTGTCGAAGAGAAGAATAATTTAGTGAAAATTACAGAATTCGGACAATGTTTTCTCAATGAAGAGGAGGCTTTCGTTTCTTACAAAACTACTTCGAGCGACATAGGATTAAATCCTATATTTTGTGTGGAGTATTAGAAATTGGAGTTTTGGTCCTTTTTTTTTTTGTTATCTCACCTGAGTTTTGTACGATTGTTATACAACTTTAATTTTTATTTTTGTTGTACGGTTGAATCCCTCGACATTTGCCGTCAAGCGTTGATCGAACGAATTCTTGTGTGGTTATTTGCATTTGCCATTCCGGTGCCATTTGTACGTAGTCTATTTATTTGCATTTGCCATTTTTAAAAGGAAATTAAATGAGGATAGTATTGTCATTAAAAAAAGGTATTACAAACATTTATGGATAGTTTAGAAAATAGTGACGATAAATAATGATTTGTGAGTACCTATGAACACAACTCATGGGTTTAGGTAATATTTATTGCACCTAAAGTATTGCCCCAGGGGCACCTATTAGCGGGACCGAATGATTTTCACAGCCCTTCTTTTATTTATTAACGATACTTTTTTTTTGTCTCGTATTCATGTAAATTTAAAAAATTGTCATTACCTCTTGAGTTATTTTTTCTTTATAAAAAGCAATTTGATAATTTCGTGTGAATAAGGACCAAAAAACAAAAGTCTAAATAAATAAAAGAATAATTTCGTGCAGAAACCTTACTATTTCTTTTGCCTAACTTTTAACACTTCATTGAAAGATAGATGTGTTCGATATATCCATTCAACATGATTTTTAGATTGACTAATGTTTTTGACAAGCTCTAAAAACCATGGAAATAACACTAGGATTATTTCCTCCACACCAAGCATCTTTCCAAAACAGAATCCTCCTTCCAATATTTCTAATATTGAAACTTATGTTGTCCAGAAGGGGTGTTAATATCCAATAACCTAAAAGTTGTGGACTACAACTTTTTTGTTTTGTTCTTATTAATTTTTTTTTTGTTTGTTAGTTTTTGTGCCAAACTTTTATGTATTTCGTATTGACGAGAGGAATCGAAAAAGTAAAAAATTGTCTTTCACAAGAGTACTTTTGGAAATATCCAAGAAAAAGTCCAAATAGTCAACATTTGGGCCTTTTCTTGAATATTTTCCAAAAAAATGGGTAGAAATCAAGATTTTTTTACCTTTTAGATTCCTTTCTTCGAGACAAACCAATAATACATAAAAGTTTGGAGGAAAACTGATAAATCCAAAAAAAAGTTTAAATAAAAAGCAAAGTTGTAGTTTAAAAAAATGGATTAGTAGAAAACGGAGCCTAAATATAATAATAAACAAGTCACTGCATGTCTCAATCTGATCTCCGGCCATCACTGTCATTCCAAACTCTAGAAACCCCTCCTGTATATTTAGGAAAATAATTTTCACAATCTCATTTTTGATAACGGCACTCCATTTTTTTTGTCTTTTAGTGGAGTTTTTGTGTTTTTTTTTTATTTACTAAAAGACAATGAGTTTGTTTATCAAAAAAAAAAAAGAGTGCGAAAATTATTTTCCTATATTTAAATGCGTAGTTGGAAACGAAATTTCCACATCTACAAATTAATGATTCTTCTCCGTAATGTTTGTTTAATTATCTTCCTCTCTTTTTCCACCTAGGTTATGATTTTCATCCAATCAACACCCTCCATTTTTCTTTCAGTTCTTGCCAAATTAAAATTAAGGCAGTTGTTGTTACTCCTTTTCTTGTTCACTTTTTAATCTACGAATCAAAAATTTCAAATCGTCTGACCAAATCAGAAGTAGAAACTGAAAACGACTGGAAAACTGAGAATATTTTTGGAATTTTTGGTAGATGGACATAGCTGTCATGGTTGAGTATTGAGAAGAGGTTTTGGGTTGAAACGGCAACTGAAAACAGAGGAGAAGATAGAGAATTTCTGGCCGCTTGGTTTCCGTCTTCTAAATGGCATCGTTTGGGTGTTCATTGATGTATGGATTGGGTGTTCAAAATTTTGTGAATTGGGTGTTTATTGATATATGGACTGGGTGTTCAAACTACTTCAAAGCATGAGCCATCCTAAAATTTCTACATGTATTATAGCAATTTTTTTTTTTGGGTGGTCATGTACTTTCTATGTGGAGCCGCCACTGAATTCAGGGCCTTCAGGTCAAGGGCCAAGGGCATCACTTCTACAGTAGGGGCTCTTATGAAAATACTTCTGCTAATCCTTGTGTAATGCCTCTATGGAAGAGAAAAAATTTCAGTGCCGGGTGGGTACCATGTGGTGCTCGCTCGGTGCATCCGAGTCGTCTATTATATTTTTGGACGGGTTAAATTTGGAGAGAGAAATACATCAACCACCTGTTCGATCGGGGTATGTGCCAAAGTCAGGGAGTTAGGGGCTTGTTTCAAAAAGTTGCAGATGGTTGAGAAATAGCTTGGAATGCTCCTTTTTTTTCCCACCAAACTGAAATGGTAATAGCTTCATTAATAGGAAACATAGGTATACAAAATAATCAGTTGGGTTGATGGTTTTCTAGTAAAACGGTTGGGTTGATGATGTGACAATTATAACTGTAGTCATTTCGGAATGGATATATATATCCATCTTTATATCCATCAAATGCATTTTCCATACCCATTGGAGCCTTGAGTTTTACATTTGGGGATGGAAAATGACTATCCATCTCCCCATAGGACTTGCTCTTGGAAGTAGCATCCATCCTGAATCAAAGGACTAGAAATCTAGAAACAAACCACGACTACCTCTACAAACAAACCATTGAATCAGTTTAAACTCCAAAAAAGCCGTTATCAATCTCTTTGTTAACGTTTATAAAAATATGGGACCGGTTTCGTGGACAAAATAAATTACACAACATTTGATACAAGGTGTGGGACCCATTGTGAAGATTCTCGTGCCGTTCAATTTGTTTAAAACAAGTTTTAAAGATATTTGTCCCAATATTTTACAGGATAAAAATTGAACAAATCGATCAAGTTCTAATTATTAAAAACATGTTTAAAAGAAATTAAATGGCTCCAATTATTAGCATGTGGCAGATTTGTATCAAATTTTGTGTTAAAAATTGTTTGATTATTCATGTAACTTGCTTGTGTAAATGAGTTTGGTTCGTTCCCCCAGAGAGAGAGAGAGAGAGAGAGAGAGAGAGAGAGAGAGAGAGAGAGAGAGTATAATGCTGTACAGTACTCCTATTTCCCGCACTTTAGTCGGTTAGGGTTATGCGAGCATGAAGCACTGAAGCTGTGAGCATATTTTCTGTTAGAATAATCTATATTATAATATACAACGGTTTTGCAAAATGTCTTTCTCATAACTGTCCTACGTGGCACATTGAAGGACTCTGATTATATAAAGGGTTTGAGGGCTAAAATTTAATCTATCCAAGGGTTATCATTTGTTTGGGTTCAAAATTTGAAAACCCATTATTTTTCTCCCTTAATTTTTGATTCTTTCCTATTTCTGTGGCAAAACATATGGAAATTTGTTTTCTCTCTTACTTCCCCTGTTTGACATTTCATTTCTCTCCCCTTCTTTTCTCTCTCATTGATTTCTCATCAGCAACAGAAGTTGTTGTAATATTGGTGTCATTCTTCTTTTTTGTCATATATCGACTTTATTTATTTATTTTATTATCACACTATACTTCGAGCTTCATTTATTTTCTATTTTTCAATTGCTCAGGCTCGGGCTCACAAGATTCACCAGCTTTTCTCACCTTTCTTGATCATGACCATTTACCATAGACAAAGTAAGTTTCCCACTTTTCTTTGTGTTCAACAAAGTCTATTTTTTTTTGATCAAAAAAAAAAAAAAAAAACAAAGTCTATTTTTTGAACCCTAAGTTTTTGAATCCACAATATCCAAAATCCAAACACTTCTAATCATACTATTATATTCAATTTTTATTATCTTTTTTTTACATATTATTGCTTATGTATTTTTACTAGAAGAGAACTGAAGCGCCATCTATTTTTTTATAGGTTGCATTGGCTAACCAATGAGTCAGATACGGAATTGGTTGGAGTTTGAAGCTTAGAGAGTCTACAATTTTTATAAGTGAGATTACATTTTTCAGATGTTGATATTGCCTATGTATTTTTTACATTCTGAAGTTTGGTTTATTTTTTAGCCCATAAAGTGTATTTTGTGATAACAGAGGTTTTTTGCCAATTGTGATTAGTAGTTGGTAGCGTGATCAACATACTGTGAATTCAAATGGTTGGCTATAAGTACCCCACAAGCATGGACACTACAACTGTTAGTTTGTTTTGTGCTGATTTAAGTTAACCGGTGGATATACTTGAGCTATTGTTTTTTTTAGATGGAATTTTGCGAATGGGATGTTGGCCTTCAAGAGGTTAGAGAGACAAAACTGGCGAGCTGTGACTGAAGGCACTGACATGCACTAGTATTAGGATATGTTACCAAGTTTTTTTAGGTTTTATTATTATGTTACTTGTTTAGGCAGATTTTTATTAGGAGATTTTTTACTTCTAAGTACAGAAAAGTGAAACTTAATTCTGATTAAGAAGAGATGGAATACTTAATTACCACTAAGTCCACTTTTACAAAAATACATTTACCATTAATGGAAATGTCACCCTAGGGTTTAGGGTATCCTAGGGTTTTAGGGTACCCTAATACCCTTGGATATCCTAAAATCTTAAGGTACCCTAGGCTTTTAGGGTTTAGGATACCCTAAGGTTTAGGCGCTTTCGTAGATTCCTAGGGTTTAGGTTTAGGCACTTTCATAGGGATTTCATGATGCACTTTTCTATTATAGGGTTTTAGCGGTTTAGGCACTTTCATAGGGTATCCTAGTCACTTTTTCACTCGCATACCCAACAACAATTTATTTACTAATGAAAATAACTTGATATTTCTTTCCAACTTATTCACTACTTGGAAACAACAAATAGCTTTTCAACAATAAAAATTCTCCAAATTTTTCCTTAATGAAAACACCCAAAAGTCACTCACCATTTTACACTGCTCAATGTTCGGATTTGACCTCCCAAGAAAATGGTAACTCTAAATTAAAGCAACACAAGTTATATATATAAGTAGAGCGTGTAGGTGTTTGGTTTTAAAAAAAATTTATGAAGAATTTTGTTAGACCAATGTTACACATACAACTTAAAACACAATTCAAAAATACACAATCACATTTGGAATCATTTCAATGCACGTGAGTCCACATCCAAGTAATGGTTCGGACACGTGTGTTTTAAAGTTTTGTGCAACAAAACAATATGAATTTGCTAGCCTCCTATGCTGTTTTTGTCGCCTTTTATTTTGGACCGTACGTACACTTCCCACTCGTTGTCTTTGTACTTATCCCGAATTTAGATTACAATGAACAACAGCCGTTCACATGCCCATCATAACTGCAAGAATGTTCTATCCACCCCACTCGTTGTCTTCTTTTTACTCCCTCATCTTGATTTGTTTGTCCCTTTTTTAACTTATATATATGTCCCAAATTGACTATCCAATTTCAAAATTAATGGATCGGATTATGTAAATTTTCAAATCAATGAATAAGATTTGGTGTCCTTAATAAGTTGAAAACCTAAGATTAGACAAACAAATCAAGACGGAGGTTTTTAGGGTTCTACGGAAATTCCTCTCAACAATGTCGTGTGCACTCACAAGCTTACAAATTAATTATACCTCCTAAAACTATCACTTTTTTTCATTTTACCCCTAATCTAAATAATCCTACACTTTTAACACTTACTAGCTCTATCATTTAGTATAACTTAGCCCCATTTTACCAAAATAGTAGGATATAATTTTTTTTTTTTTTTTGTAGTATCTTAGTGAAAAAGGAACATTTTTTGTCATCAATTATTGACATGTGCAAATCTAGAATTTAACGGCCAAATTTGGACAGAAGAGTGAGGGGAGAAGTCAAGGGATCCTAAGCGATAAATTGAGGGGGTAAGTTGTAGGGGTTTTTTAGACTACGGAGGTAAAATGGAAAGGGGTGACTACTTAAGGGGGTAACCGGCAATTAATCCGAACGAAAATCAATCACCAAAAACTGCATCCATTGCATTACGTTTGACATGTGCACAAAACTCACCACCACATTTTCGCGAAAATGTTAGGATATATATGATTCTCGGTCCATGAAATTGAACATTAAAGTAACTAAATGTTCCAGATCGTACCAGAGCTCTTCATATTAAGATCAAGAATATTAAAATACAAAATTGGTAAAATAAAAGAATAGTATAAAAGTTTGAAAATTGAAAGAAATAATGGAGTAATCTAGAAAACACCAACTCTAATCTAGAAAAGAAAAGCACGAGCCAATTTGCCAAAAGTAAGGCAAAGGAAAGAGAGATTTTTGGATACCGGGGTTACAACATGGTTGTGCTCACGTGGTGCCTAAGCAATTCATCCGGATCGTCTAAAAATGTATTGGACGATCCAAATTGAAACTTTCTCTTTCCTCTCACCCCACCACTCTCTCTCCTCTTTCTCTCTTCTTTTTTCTCTCTCCAAATTAGAGCCATCGGAAATCAAAATGGACGGTCCGAGTGTGTCGAGCGGGCACCACGTGGTACCCACCTGACACTGAAAAATTCCTCCAAAGGAAATGATTGCTCTTTACATGAAAAAAAAAAAAAAAAAGCGCTATCCTTTTATTCATTGAGACTCATTTTTTGTCTTTATTCACAGAAAGTACCAAATTGCTCATTATAGAGAAAAAATAGCTCAAGAGATAAGAGTAATTTTTTAGATTTACGTGAATGAAAGACAAAAAAAATTTCAATAAATAAAAGAAGGGTATGAAAATCATTTTCGTCTCACAAAATCCGACCGTGGAATAAAGTATAAACTGTTCCAATATTCAGACACCCTTCATACACCCACTGACCCACACCACTTATGCATATTGCATACAGCTTTTCAAAATTTGTTGTCGACTCATCAAACAACCAGTCATGCATTTCTCACTACACCCCTTCATCTTCTCTCTCCTTCCCCTGTTTCTCTTCCTAGTTTTCCTTCTCAAATGGCTCTCCATCGATCACCGCCCGACCACCGCGCAAAAACCCACCGCCGTCTCCCCGAAAGCTCCCCGTGATCGGAAACCTCCACCAAATCGGCCCCTTCCCCCACCTCTCCCTCCAATCCCTCTCCCAAGCCCATAGCCCCTTAATGCTCCTCCACTTCGCCGCTGCCCCCATCTTGATCGCCTCCTCCTCTGCTGCCGCCCGTGACATCATGAAAACCCACGACCTTATCTTCTCCAACCGACCCAAATCGACCATTTGTGAGAAAATCATGTACGGAGTGAAGGATGTGGCTTTCAGCCCTTACGGCGAGTATTGGAGGCAGATGAATTGCATCTGCGTCCTCCAACTACAAAGCAATAAGCGAGTCCAATCCTTTCGCGACGTTAGGGAAGAAGAGACGGCGCTCATGATTGAGAAGATTTCGGGTTCTGGTTCTGATGTGGTGAATTTGAGCAAATTGATTGTGGAGTTGACGGGGAACGTGGTGTGTAGGGTGGCGTTGGGGCGGAAATACAGCGGCGTTGGGGGTGGAGAAGGAGGAGGGGGTTTAAGTAGGTTTTGGGGGAGGTTGTGGAGTTACTGGGGTTTTTTGATATTGGAGATTTTGCCCCATGGCTGAAGTGGGTGAATAGAGTAAATGGGGTGTATGGGAGAGCGGAGAGACTTGCTAAGGAGTTGGATGAGTTTTTGGAGGGTGTGGTGGAAGAGCATAAGGGTATAGTAGAGAGAGAAAGGGAGGAGAGAGAGAGAGAGAAGGATTTTGTGGATGTGTTGCTTGAAGTACAGAGAGAGAACGTGGCTGGGATTCTTATTCATAGAGATAGCGTTGAAGCACTTATTTTGGTAAGGACTGAATCTCTCTTCTTCATGACTGTCTACTCAAGAAATTGTTCAATGCACTTGAGCTAATGTTGAGCATGAATTTAGATTTTAGATCATACATCGTGCTCAATCTTATTTTAAATTTTTTTTTTTCTCATGCTCAACCTTATTTTATTATTATTTTTTTCACAAGCTCAACCTTATTTCAGAGTATTGAATAGCTTATGTCTAGTCCTCACGAACAGAAGACTGGCGCGCCTTTGAGATTGGACTCAGATCATCTTAAATTTGTATTGAGCAATTGTTTAGTAGCCTTGTTATTTTATACGTAGTAGCCTAGTTCAATTACTTTCTACGATTTCGGAACAAGGTTAAGGATTAGAGAAATAAATTATACACGGACCCTCCAGGTAGAAGGACCAATAAAAAGACGACAACTCAGCGTGGGAATTGGGACACTGTTGAAAAATGTTTTTTTAATCCTATGGAGCATAAACTTGATTATGAGAGTTTTAAAGACAAATTTTAATTATGACCCTTTAGAATAATCTCATCGGAATAATAAGATTTTTGCACTGGTTCAAACGGATTAAAGATTGAAAAACTTAATTTTTTAAGTATATTTTTTTAATATATAAACAGTTCAAAATTATTAAGCGCTCCAATTTTCAATCTGTTTGAACCAGTGCAAAAATCTTATTATTCTAATCATATTATAATTAAATTTTGTATCTAGTGCTCTCATTATCAAGTTTCTACTCTACAGGGTTTCAAATAAAGAACATATACTTAATTATGAGAGTCCTAGATACCAAAATTAATTATGACACTTTAGAAATAATATGTTTAGAATAATAAGATCTTCGCGCCAGTTTAAATGGATTCAAAATTGGAGCACTTTATTTTTTTGAACGGTTTATAATTAAAAAATCAAGTGCTCTAATTTTTAATCCGTTTAAATCAGTGTGAAAATCTTATTATTATGATCATATTATTCTAAAAGGTAAAAAATGGGACAATGTTGAAAAAATGAGTTTTTGGGATCCTATAGAGCAAAAACTTGATTATAAAAGCCCTAAAGACAAAATTTAACTATGACCTTTTAAATAATATGATCAGAATAATAATATCTTCACACTAATTCAAACGGATTAAAAATTAAAGTGCCTAATATTTTTGAAATATTTATATATTAAAAATGGGAAACTTAAAGATTCATCCTCATATCTCATCTCATGTAAGGATTCATCCGGCATTTTTTGAATAGTTATATTTTCATCCTCGCGGATGGTGAATTACCTATGTTACCCTTTTTGTAGAGACCCGTATTTTTGAGGCTGGAATTTTCTTTTGCAATCGTACGACTTGTCGAGATAGACGGTGTGGATTTACGGTGTGGCGTATCCATGGAAGGATATAAGGATGATTATGTGAGAGGTGCACGTGTGAGTGCGTGGTGCGAGAAGCAGGGGATTCCTCCCCCACCTTTATCTTTTCCCAGGGAGAATAATTCTCCCATTTCACTCCCTCACTCTTCGGCTCTCTGTCTCTCTCTCCCCTCCTCCGAAACTTTCTCCCCTCTCCTCTCTCTTCGATTTCATCCACCTAGGGTGTGATTCCGGACAAGGTCCGAGAATTAAAGTTGTTATACGGAGCACGGGCTTTCCAAATATCCAAGAAAAATCATGATCGGACCGCGTGGGAGCTCGGTTGACTTGGTCAAAGGTTCGGGTTTTTCTTCAAAACCCATGAGGTAGGGATTTCTTACTTTTGTTATACGTTTATACGGTGTTTATGTACCTAGATCGTGCCTTGTTTTGTTGAATGAGACTGTTTCTTTCAATCTCGTAAATCTGCAGAATAGGGTCTCAGTTTTTGGGGTTTTTCGTCTTCTTAAACTTGAAATTGAATTTGGTTTCTTCGTGTGAAATAGAGTAGACTTAAAGCTCGTTTTAATGCCGCAAGAATCACTCGAAACCGTTGAGAATTGAATTTATGGTGATTTTTAGAAAACTGGTCTGCAATCTGTCTCGTGTTCTGGATTTCAGCCCACTTCGAATGGACATAACTTCCTCGTCCGATGTCCGTTTCATGCAAACTTTATATCGATTCGAAGGTCTTGAAGTTAGCTTTCATTTGCCACCGGAATCGTCTTAAAAATCTTAGTACACAGAAAGTTATGATCGTTTGAGTGGAGGTGTGTCAATCTGTCCTGCTACGTGACAGATTCGTATTGCTTTAGTAAATGCCTATTTAACCATCCTTGGAGTGCAGATTTGACTAGGGTTCCTTCATACCTTTTTAGCTTCGTTCAATCGCGCAACTTTTGGGACTGGAATCGTTCAAAAGTATTAAGAACTCGATTTGTAGTGATTTATAGAAGATTGAACTGAAATCTGAAAATCATTCCTAAGTTTGAAAGATCGTATCGTACGATTCGTCGAACGTATCTGTGCCATTGGTTTTCGTTAGCATAGTTGGATTATCGTCGTAAAGGCTATAGTAGTGTAAAGGAGTTCGTGAATATCGTAGACTATAAGGAATATTGCGACGTGCGTAATTGGTAGAGAAGTACTTGTTTGATTAAAATGATAAATGACTGGATGGTTTGGTGCTTGTAAATTGAAAACGCGAATTGAAATGTGAATAACAAACGGACACAACGAGAACATTCAGGACTCATCGACGGGTGAGTGCCTGGCAGAGGACATCGGGGTCCTTTAATTGGCCCGGCAGGAGCTAAATGCTCATATTGGTTACTTTAGGACTCATTGACGGGTGAGTGCCTGGCAGAGGACATCGGGGTCCTTTAACTGGCCCGGCAGGAGCTAAATGCTCATATTGGTTATTTCAGGACTCATCGACGGGTGAGTGCCTGGCAGAGGACATCGGGGTCCTTTAATTGGCCCGGCAGGAGCTTAGGCTCAGACACATGACACGAAATTGGTTTATGAAGTTGATGAAAGAGATTTTGGTTTTTGGTTAAAGGATTTTGATAAAGATCCTCTGGCTTTCTGAGCGAATCAACGGTTTCCGGTATTTGGGCACAAATCAACGGATTTCGGTATTCTGGCTTGAATCAACAGAGTGAGTATTTTTCTACTCTGTTTTGATATAAAAAGGAATAAATGAATGAAATTGCGTGGTAATGAACGAGAGATGAATGAGAACTAAACGTGGTATTTATAATTATGAAGATTTGTGATAACAACTGAAATGTGACTAAAACTGTTGAGGAGGACTGAAACCCAAATTAATGGTATGTTTAGTCTAGAGGGAATATTAGCGATTCTAGCTTAGAATGTGAATTGTTAGGATTGTCTGGAATCCCTTGGCTGTAATATGCTGCATGTTGAGCATCATGTAAACTTTGGGCTTATCTGTCGATGTTCATTCACTCTAGAAGCATAACTCATCATATTTTCATATAACTTGAGTATAGATTTCTCTACTGGGCAAGTGTGTGCTCAACTCTATCATTTTCAGGTACAAAGCAAAGGAGGTTGGCATGGAGAGCTTAGTGTGCATGGTTGATCATATTTTTTTAAGGTATACTAGAGGAAGTCTATTGCATTTGATTCGAAAGGAGTGTTTTGGAAAGATGTCTATTGTAAACTGTAATGTTATTTCCATCGAATATTGGTGTTTTCATAACTTGGGGTCGTCGGGCCAAAATGTAATATTTGAGTTATATTTGAGAACAAGGAAAAGAAAGGGCTTTTGGGTATTATTTGTATTACTGCGAGGACTTCATTTATCAAAAGTGTATAGCTAATTATGTTTAAAATCGAGGGCGTGACACTTTTTAATAAGATATCCATATTTGTGTATATTGTCTTCCTCAATTAGTGAGATATTCAATCATTTCCTAATTTAGTGGGGAAGTTCAAATTTTTGTTATACTCTTCCCAAAAGTAACAGAAATTCTTTTTCATTCAATCCGTGCATCGTTATGGAAACCTTCATTGATAATCATAGTATGAATACCCAAATAAGCCATAAACCAAAAAAAAAAAATCAACAAACAAGACGACCAAAAATCCATGAATATTCAATCTCAGATTCATGGTTTATTTCTACAAATAAACCATGTATACCCAAACCAGCAATAAACAAAAAAAATCAACGAACAAGATGACAATAAAATCATGAATATTCAATCGTCAATTCATAAATACCCAAATAAGTCATAAACCAAACAAAAACATGGTTTATCTCTATGATGAACAAGACGATAGAAAACCATGAATTAATACCCAAACTAGCCATAAACAAAAAAAAAAATCAATTTCAAATTCATGGTACAAGATGACAAAAAAACTATGAATATTCAATCGTCGATTCATGGTTTATTTCTGCAAATAAACCATGAATATCCAATCAAGTCATAAACCAAACAAAAACATGGTTTATCTCTAAATGAACAAGACGACAAAAAACCATGTATATTCAATTGCCGATTCATGATTTATTTCTGAAAATAAACCATGAATACTCAAACAAGCCATAAACAAACAAAAAAATCAATGACCAAGACAAAAAAAAAAAAAAACATGAATATTCAATCGCCGATTCAATGGTTTATATATCATAAAATACATAACTAAACCATGAAATCGTAAAAACACAAGGCGATTTACGTAAATAGACCATGAAATCCTAAACCACCACCACCCCTCCCAACCACCGACTCAAAAATTGGGGATATACACATGCATAGATAATTCACCGAGAATCATGTGATTACTATCCCTTTCTTCAACTTATATACGTTGAAACACCAAAAAATGTAATGAACAAATGGAACGGCAAAACCAGTTGGTGTCTCCGATTCCGAAGTAGATCGCCGAGTAGATTCCACGCCGGAGCTGCGGTAATTTGTGCCCCTCCTATCCTCTCTGTGGAACACCGGCCATTCACGGTGGAGGAGGTGGCGACGGTCGACGGCGTCAAGGAGCGCGGTGGTCAGTACAGGCGGTCGGAGAGGCCGTTGGCCTCTCCCAAAACATACAAATGAAAATTTGTAGGGGATTAAATTGTTTTGCCAAATTTTGGGGATTAGATATGGTTTTTCCGAATTTTTGTAATTAATTAGGGGTGATTATCCTTAAATTAGGCTAGAGGACCTTCAAGATTATTTTCCCAGGGAGAATAATTCTCCCATTTCACTCCCTCACTCTTCGGCTCTCTGTCTCTCTCTCCCCTCCTCCGAAACTTTCTCCCCTCTCCTCTCTCTTCGATTTCATCCACCTAGGGTGTGATTCCGGACAAGGTCCGAGAATTAAAGTTGTTATACGGAGCACGGGCTTTCCAAATATCCAAGAAAAATCATGATCGGACCGCGTGGGAGCTCGGTTGACTTGGTCAAAGGTTCGGGTTTTTCTTCAAAACCCATGAGGTAGGGATTTCTTACTCTTGTTATACGTTTATACGGTGTTTATGTACCTAGATCGTACCTTGTTTTGTTGAATGAGACTGTTTCTTTCAATCTCGTAAATCTGCAGAATAGGGTCTCAGTTTTTGGGGTTTTTCGTCTTCTTAAACTTGAAATTGAATTTGGTTTCTTCGTGTGAAATAGAGTAGACTTAAAGCTCATTTTAATGCCGCAAGAATCACTCGAAACCGTTGAGAATTGAATTTATGGTGATTTTTAGAAAACTGGTCTGCAATCTGTCTCGTGTTCTGGATTTCAGCCCACTTCGAATGGACATAACTTCCTCGTCCGATGTCCGTTTCATGCAAACTTTATATCGATTCGAAGGTCTTGAAGTTAGCTTTCATTTGCCACTGGAATCGTCTTAAAAATCTTAGTACACAGAAAGTTATGATCGTTTGAGTGGAGGTGTGTCAATCTGTCCTGCTACGTGACAGATTCGTATTGCTTTAGTAAATGCCTATTTAACCATCCTTGGAGTGCAGATTTGACTAGGGTTCCTTCATACCTTTTTAGCTTCGTTCAATCGCGCAACTTTTGGGACTGGAATCGTTCAAAAGTATTAAGAACTCGATTTGTAGTGATTTATAGAAGATTGAACTGAAATCTGAAAATCATTCCTAAATTTGAAAGATCGTATCGTAAGATTCGTCGAACGTATCTGTGCCATTGGTTTTCGTTAGCATAGTTGGATTATCGTCGTAAAGGCTATAGTAGTGTAAAGGAGTCCGTGAATATCGTAGACTATGAGGAATATTGCGACGTGCGTAATTGGTAGAGAAGTACTTGTTTGATTAAAATGATAAATGACTGGATGGTTTGGTGCTTGTAAATTGAAAACGCGAATTGAAATGTGAATAACAAACGGACACAACGAGAACATTCAGGACTCATCGACGGGTGAGTACCTGGCAGAGGACATCGGGGTCCTTTAATTGGCCCGGCAGGAGCTAAATGCTCATATTGGTTACTTTAGGACTCATTGACGGGTGAGTGCCTGGCAGAGGACATCGGGGTCCTTTAACTGGCCCGGCAGGAGCTAAATGCTCATATTGGTTATTTCAGGACTCATCGACGGGTGAGTGCCTGGCAGAGGACATCGGGGTCCTTTAATTGGCCCGGCAGGAGCTTAGGCTCAGACACATGACACGAAATTGGTTTATGAAGTTGATGAAAGAGATTTTGGTTTTTGGTTAAAGGATTTTGATAAAGATCCTCTGGCTTTCTGAGCGAATCAACGGTTTCCGGTATTTGGGCACAAATCAACGGATTTCGGTATTCTGGCTCGAATCAACAGAGTGAGTATTTTTCTACTCTGTTTTGATATAAAAATGAATGAATGAATGAAATTGCGTGGTAATGAACGAGAGATGAATGAGAACTAAACGTGGTATTTATAATTACGAAGATTTGTGATAACAACTGAAATGTGACTAAAACTGTTGAGGAGGACTGAAACCCAAATTAATGGTATGTTTAGTCTAGAGGGAATATTAGCGATTCTAGCTTAGAATGTGAATTGTTAGGATTGTCTGGAATCCCTTGGCTGTAATATGCTGCATGTTGAGCATCATGTAAACTTTGGGCTTATCTGTCGATGTTCATTCACTCTAGAAGCATAACTTATCATATTTTCATATAACTTGAGTATAGATTTCTCTACTGGGCAAGTGTGTGCTCAACCCTATCATTTTCAGGTACAAAGCAAAGGAGGTTGGCATGGAGAGCTTAGTGTGCATGGTTGATCATATTTTTTTAAGGTATACTAGAGGAAGTCTATTGCATTTGATTCGAAAGGAGTGTTTTGGAAAGATGTCTATTGTAAACTGTAATGTTATTTCCATCGAATATTGGTGTTTTCATAACTTGGGGTCGTCGGGCCAAAATGTAATATTTGAGTTATATTTGAGAACAAGGAAAAGAAAGGGCTTTTGGGTATTATTTGTATTACTGCGAGGACTTCATTTATCAAAAGTGTATAGCTAATTATGTTTAAAATCGAGGGCGTGACAACTTGGTATCAGAGCATTTGGTTTGAATACCTAGAGACCGTGGGGAGACTTAGTCTCATGGGTTCAAAAATCTTTGCTTATTTTAACAAAACACACGTGTGCTTGCATGAACGAGTTTGTACATCACTGAAGTGTCGCATTTGCATTATGGCAGAGTGACTTAGAGTTGTTGACCCGTGTTGGAAAGTTGGAGGCTTTGACCTCATTGTTGTGGTTGTTACCGTGGTAATGAAGACATGTGAAACAGAATATATGTTGGCATGTGATGAAAGGTTGATATGACCCACGAGATGAATGTTTGGTGTGTATCTATTTGAATTGTGTGGATTACGTACTAAGTATTATGTGCAAGGAGTAAATCATGTGAGACATGAGTTGTGTTTAAGTATGTGTGCGAGGAGAGTAACGTATATGTTAGGAGATGAGCCAGAAAGTGTCTTGAGGTATTAGCGGTTGAGGTAACATTTGTGGTTGGTTATACTGTGGGTAGTCGTTATCGTGACAGTTATTGAGGTTATGATTGCAAGCATAGGTAGGACAAGCTGAACCTGTATAGTGATTTATATGTAGTTAATGTTGACATTGGAAAAGAGGGTTATAAGTAGGGTGTCAGGATACGGTATGTGTCTTCTGGACACCTAGGCGACTACCGAATAGATCCAGTTGGAAGATGCGCTTGATCACCGCTCCTTCTAGATGGAACTCTCGGGAAGTCAATTGGACACTAGGATTATACTTAGGGGTAAGATCTCTAGGTTTGAGACAGATGTCTATATATAGAAATGTCGTAGAAAATGATGTACTATGGTGTTGTTGTAGTCATTGTAGTGGTTGCCGTAGTGGTGGTGTCACTACAAGAAAAATCGCATTTTACAGCGTTTGAAAAATGCTATTAAATGATATATACAGCGTTTTTGCAAACGCTGTATTAGCCGACGTTATTAAAAGTCTTAGACATAAGACAGCGTTTTTTAAACGCTATAGAATGTAAAGTTTCTACAGCGTTTTAAAACGCTATAGAATATAAATTTTTCTACAGCGTTTTAAAAACGCTATAGAATGTAAAGTTTCTACAACGTTTTAAGAACGCTATATTAGCCAATTTTTTGCATTTTTAAAAAAATTCTATAAATACCAATATATTAGCATTTTCAAATAAAATCATGGTTATTTCATTTAAGAAACAAAAATGATTTATTTCATTTAACACCAACTATATCCAAATGTCAATATACAATAAATAATTCAACCATTGAATAAAGATTCATTACATTAGCTTGAGAAACAATATCCCAACAAAAACTACATAAAAGAGCCCAACTAATTGGACTCATTGAAAAATAACTAATGTAATTCTACTTTCCTGAAAATGCAAAAAGAGATCATAACATCTAAATATCCCTAAAATTGCCTCATGTCTTCATACAAAAAAAAAAAAAGTCAATTAAGGAAAATCCATCGACTTGTTCCAACCGGCGGTAGCAAGATCATAATCTCCATCTTCGCGAAACGTGACGAAACACCGATCTTCTCTTTCAACTGAAAGACCTACAATGAAAAAAGCATTTAAATTACAAACGATAAAACTAAAAGTTGTAGTATTCAAATCAACTTTAGACAAACAAACCTAATGGCAAGCTTAAATATCCAAACCACACAAGGCAAAGACTATAGAAACATTAATCCCTTCTCAACAAACATACTTTTGCCCCATCTTTTGATTTGAAACCAAGTCCAACACTTGGCATACTTTATATAAAAAGACTATAACTACCATATGTGTCATGCTCTAGAAATCCAATCTAGATATTTTTAACATTGAAACAGATGTATTAATCTAACACTGGTGTTCATCATTTATACCACCTGCTTACTTTGACATACTCTACAAGAACAAAATCTACCCATGCAAATTGTCTTGAATGAGCATACATTCTGGTGACACAATCATATCACAAATTAAACTACAGTACACAATCATAACTAACTGCATACAAGGGTTAATTTATGACTAGGTACAACATGACGTCGTATTTAAGCTTCATGCATGTACTGCCCAACAATGTGAAGACACCTCGTTGAGGGATGAGATTGAAAAGCTTGGTTTACTACTTACCCAAAACGCCAACTAGTTGCACTGGATTTATAAGCTTCACGGCCTGATAGCTCATAACATGAAGAGCATGGACACGTAAAGGGACACTTGTCCTTCTTTCCCTCAGTTGTTCCAATTGCATAGCAGTTGCTTTAATAGTGAAAGCGTCCATGCTCTCTGTCAGGTGAAATTTCTGCTTGTGTTAGTCAAGCTGAGAGCATGAATTTCTTGGAAAAATACAAAAGAAGAAATAAGCTATTGCACAGAAAACTCCTAGAGAAGGACAAAAGAACAGATAGGCCATTGCACGAAAAAGTCTTGGAGAATGTTTCATTGCTTTTATGCCAAGTCACGTGAAAGGATTAAATGATACGGTTCGAAAGCAATACACGAGTCATGAACTGGATATTGAAATGTTTAACAGAGTTTAAGTTGTCCACACCAATGGTACCTGATGAGGTCATTACTCTCCATTTTATTATGGTTGAATTGCTATGTCCAATACGTGATTCCTGTTCTCAATCTTTGCTGCTTGCAAGCATTTGGAGGAGGAGGACAAGTTCAAGTGTAACTCCTAGCCAAACCCATGGAAACAAGGACAAAACAAAAGGTAAAAGTAGAAGGAATTCATTTTCCATGTGAGAAAAGAGTTAAACGTCAACAAAAATCCAATACTAGTATAATAAGCTAATCGCCATAACATATTTACCGAACAAATGAACCGACAATTAGATCAAGGTAGCCTTTTCTCTACAAATATCTATACTAGTCAAATGGAACAAGGTCATATCACTACTACAATAATCGTAAAAGATGACAGTTTAAAAGTGTCATTAAATGTGAAAGATGACAGTTTTGAAACTGTCATCTATGGAGCTGTCATTAAAAGTCTAGATTTATTATGACAATAAAAAGCTGTCATTAAACATATAAGATGACAGTTTAAACCTGTCATCTTTGTGATAAAAGATGATAGTTTTAATCCGTCATCTTTAATCGCAAAGATGACGGATTTAAACTGTCATCTTATTTGTTCTCCATTCAAGAAAAAAAAAACCAATTCTATTTCAAATGTGTGGCCACCCACGTGGCACCCACGTGCCTCTCGCATGGCCACCCAGTGGCACTTGTGTGTAGCCTACTTAGCACTTGTGTGGCCAGCAAATATTTGCTTGCCCCAGGATTTGAACTCAAGAACTTAAGTTCCTCGCGCGCATGTTACCAACTGAGCTAGCACGCTTATTGTTAACAAAAGACAAACAAAAATATGTATACTATATTTTCAAAAATTTTAAGATGAGCACTTTTAATGTCAGTTTTGGATGAAATTGTCATCGTAGACATTGAAAGTATAAGATAACAGTCTTAAACCATCATCTTATATGTTTTTATGACGCTTTTTGACTGTCATCTTTTATGATCAACTGCAATGTCAGTTGTAATTAAGACTGTCATTAAAAGGGCTTAGTTTCAATGTCGCTTTTAAGGAAAACTGTCATTAAAAGGTTTCCCATATGGGCTTCCGGAAGCGCCATGTTTTAATGTCAGTTTTAAGCAAAAACTGACATTAAAGAAAAAGATAATAATGTCACTTTTATTCTAAACCGTCATCATATATCGCAAAGATGACAGTTTGTAAGATGGACTGTCATCAAAAGTCTACCATCATATTTTCGATGACAGTTTTACAAAAACTGTCATTGTTTCAATTTTTTGAGTGTCATCTTTTAAGGTTTTTGTAGTAGTGTATGGTCATACCATTCGTGAGTGATGAAAACTAGGCTCCAGTGAGGGCAATTAGAAGATTATAAGATAATGAAAATGTTCTCCATGTGTTGCTTACATCGAATTCTTAGTACTAATGTTACCATGTAATCAGAGTTGACAAAAACAGTAAACTAAAGAAAAAAATCAAACCGCTATCAGTATCACCGGCACAAACAAGCCTTCTTTTTCAAGTTCTGCCTTGGAGCAAAAAATATGCAATGAGAAATCGAAAGCAATTTTACATAGTAAGACCTAAAGTAAACATTCATTAAAGAGTATCAAATTACCTAAACTCAGAAGTCAGACCTTGTAATCAACACTGGACACAATTGAAGAATATGTCACTTACAATTTTGTTCCACAGCAACCTAATATTTCAGTCAAGCAATATAAAATACTGACCCGATCACTTTGTATCCATGGCTCTCTCCTGCTGTTGGAAGTACAGTTCTAAAAAAATATAGAAATTTTGTTAAGAAATAAGAACTGATGGGTTCTATCAATTTTAAACATAATTAACCTTCGACAATGAATGCCCTAAAAAATCACTAAGAACGAAGGATATAATGATCCAGCACATTCAATCAAACTGAAGTACCAAAGAGTAAGCAGCATCATACATACTCAACAACTCACCTCCGTTACATATAACCTTGGCCGAAAACGTCCAGTTGGTCCACTTTGTTTGGATTCATAAACGCAGGCGGAAGAACCATCAAGAAGCCGTTGAATTGCGGATAAGAGAATAAATCTGGAGTGGACAACTCCCTTCAACAACCACTCCAATTGAACGCCTCGAACCCCAAAGAAGAGACATCAAACACACTCGAATGAGTTCGAGTAGATACAGGGCGCACAATAGAGACTTAGAAGGCAAGGAACGAACGCCTCACCTATCACAGCGTAGTCCCAAAAAGGCTATTATCTTCTGCTATTGAAAGCACTATTATTTGTTGTAGTGATACTGCACGTTTATCAAAAGCACTCTAGATAAACCGTATAAGGCTTGTGGAGAAGATGGAATATCTAATCCTAGAACATAAGGTAAGTTCACTTGTATTGCTAAGAAGATCTAAGATGGTGTGCAAATAAACTATGGTACAATCCGGCATGAACCGTACAGACTTGTGGAGATGGGCTATATACCCACAACATAGAAAGTAAATTATAGCTAAGAAGATCTCATGCGCAAATCCTATACTACCAAGCACTAAAAAACTCTTTGAAGCCATGACTTTAAGGCTGTGGGAGCAAAGAAAATTGGCTGATGCATGATTGAAGGCATGCAAGTAGAGTTTTCGCACCAATTTCTTTTGGGTACTAGTGCAGCAGCAAAAAAAGGACCTGGTATCTCTAAATGAGACAAAATATAGAATTGAAAGTGTCCCTCTTATCGGTGTCCCAAAGCCTAGTGGATTTTTTCACTTGTGTACGAAAATATATACCTTTATGACTGTAAAACAGAACTTGTTGATCCTTTTATTAGTGTTCAACATATGAACTAGGCAACAAATTCTTATAGCAATCAGTTCTTTCCGAAGTATCATCCACCTCTTTAACTTCAAACTGCGAAATCACAGTTCCATAGTTTACTTAAATGTCTATTCGGGCAGCCAATTCTAGCTCCAAAACAGGACCCACGTCATCAACAACACAATTGTTGATCCTTTTATTAGTTTTCGATTTTCTATAATTAGTTTCTTCCAAAGAAACGCCACTTACCTTTTAACGTCTGAGTAAGAAATTGCAATTCGACTCGACAAAATGTTGCAATGAATAACTCTTGAAACTTCTGAATTAGGTTTGTAATTTCCGTTTACCCATTACTCCAACGACTTTATGTCCTCGTTCTGAGCACTCAACACACTTAGCAACTCTCTCCAAACCCTTAACTAGCCAACACACTCTCCCAATTATGATGGCGACATGGATAAAAAGCAAAAAAGAAGAAGTAAAGATGGTTGCATTCACATCTCCAAATTCTACCTAAGTAAAAATGTAAGCAATCAAATGAAGAACATCTATTAATAATCGAAAACACAAATGATTTGAACAATTACATAAATCCTAGCCACACATACTAACTAAATTTTTTATAAGCCTAGATTGGCATGCAAAATCGGGTATTATGAAGGGGAGAAAACAGAGTACCCATGTGATTTTCTAGGGAATCATATGAAGGAAATATTAACAAACCAAAATGGCAAGAATACTGAGATGAAATGGAACAGCTACTCCCATATAATCACTCTCAACTTTAAATATATATACATATGTATACGTATATATTTACCTATTTGGGAGATCCAGAAGTGCCTTTCACCGTTCCTTTTCCTTGTCTTCTTTTTCCACCCAAACCCACCGCACAAGCCCTAGCCGACAAAGGCAGAAATCCCTAATACAAAACCCTAGATGGGAAACAAGAAAATTAGGGCCTGTACATGGGGGATCGGCAAATCGAGTATAAGCATACACATATGCGTACAAAGGAGGGGAGAGAGAGGATAATACCTGGTGGGGGAAACTAAGAGAGACGCGCGTCTAGAGGCGGGAGCACCAGGAGCCGTCGCAACTTGGTGGTGCTACCGGTGGCGGAAGATGTTGCTGTGCTGCTAGCTACCCATGGCAGTTGTTGGTCGCCGGGGGTCGAAGATCAGAGAGAGAGAGAGAGAGAGAAGAGATCGATGTGCCTCTCCATCTCTGAATTTTTTTTGGAAAGCGTTGTGCGATTAGGGCTCCTCTTTAATTTTTGGTGGAACGCTATTGTAGAATAAATGAAACGCTATAGTAAACTAGGCGCGAGCGTATTCTTCTTTTTCTCCTACTGAACGCTATAAATATATCCCTACAACAGCATTCCTTAAAAAACGCTATTACCTAATGCTATTAAAACTCATAATTGTTGTAGTGTGTTATGAGGGATCGGTAGAAGAATATTAGTTGTGTTATTTGGAGGGAGGGAAAGTAAGACACAGGGAGAGCGATAGTGATGTAACTTAAGTCAAGTGGTCAATATATGCAAGGTAAGGAAATTGTTTGAAGTAAGGGCGATAGGAGGTTGAACTATTGAGGGTGATAATGAAGTGGAGTGTAGTTGGTGTCTTTAGTGGGAATGGTGCAAAATTGGTGGTGAGCGGGATTGTTAGAAGTTGTTGGTGTGAGTAAAATTGATTCATAAGTGATGAGATGTTGATAGGTTGCAATATTGTTAAAATAGGGGAATGATTAGAATTGATGATACATGTATTTATGATGTGATGTTTAGGATTGTAAATGTGATAAATACGTGATTTGATTTGACTGAATGAATAAGAAAACTCGAGATTGGTAAAATGAATAGACACTGTATAAGGTTTTGTGAGAGTAAAAGGAACAAGATGACTGTTAGGCTTCTTGAAGCCATGAATTGTGAAGTAGTGGATACTTGGTGAGTCCGTTGGGCACTCGGGGAGTTCGTTGGATATCTTTTAAATCCGTTGGATACTGAGTGAGTGTTAATGCGTGAATATGTGGCGGTGTGGTGTAAGCCATTAAATTGTACGGTTGATTTTCAGGAGATATTTCATGTATGAAATGTGTTGATATTTCATTTAAGTGCTTGATCTATTGTGAATTTGAGTGTGTGGAATTTGCCCTTAAAATGCTGTCCAGAATTGGTAAAAAGAGTTATGTGGATACATAGAGGTGTGAGACAGAGATTGTGACTAGCGGTTTTGATTTATGTGTATTGAGTATCTATGTATGGAATTATCAGTGTTCAGTTAATGGAAGCGTCTAATTGATACGTATGAAGATCGGGTTGAACTCAAAATTCCTTTTTCCCTTTTCCGAATGAGAATGATGCTGTATGAAAGTTGATTCTTAGTTTAGTTCGTTTTGAAAAAAAAAAAATGATAACGATACAAGTTTGGAGTCGGCTATATCATGATGATATGAACCTTATCTTACATTCGTTACCATGTTGTCTAAATTGTCGTATCCTAAAAGACTAGGTATGGTGCATAAAGATTGACTAGCGATGATATCTTTCAAAAAAAAATTATTATTTTAAATGAACTTTTCCAGTTAAATTCTATAAAATTTCGCCACTAGGTGGACGTGTTTCGATGATTTATCAACTACGGGAACTAAAATTTTCAATTGACTAAGTTTTTCGTCAAAATTGCTTGGAGGCGTGTGATATTGCACTTTTACTATGAGAATGGTGAGTGAGAAACTCATGATTGTTGTTTAATTTTAATCTTATTGTGTCGGACACGTAGACTTTGAGCTAACATATGCCTTTAAAGGGAACTTGTCTTGAGTTAGCGTTAAGGGTCATTAGAGCTTTGCTTATGTGAGTCTTGAGAATGAGAGTAAGTTGAATAATAAGAAGGGAAGTGAAATAGAAACGTACGAGAGTTGACCACTTTATTAGCGTACATGAAAAGTCTTATAAACCTCAAGGGAGAGAATGGGAAAATCTTAAACTTGTTAATTGTATATGGCTTGGCAAGTTGTTGAGTTACGATCTCGTGAAGTTCTCCTTTGTGTTTGGATACTATCCTTAGAACCGGAACTGATTAGTCGGAAAGAATGAAAATGGATACAGTTTGGGAGACCAAAACTGATTGCTAACACGTGTAAGACTCATACGAATACGGCAGCTCCTTCATCTGATGTGTGCGAACCTTAGGATCTGACGATCGTTTTGGTAAGAGGTGATACAAATTGATTGTGGCATTGTAGAGTTCATTGCGTCTTGGACACGAGAGTAGATGGGTACGAAACGTCGTGAGTGGACACAGTCTTGTGGATTAGAGTTTCTTTGACAATGTGTTTTCGTAGGTTTGGTTTAAATTTCGAGGACGAAATTTTTTTTTAAGGAGGGTAGGATGTAGAGACCCGTAATTTTGAGGCTGGAATTTTCTTTTGCAATCGTACGACTTGTCGAGATAGACGGTGTGGATTTACGGTGTGGCGTGTCCATGGAAGGATATAAGGATGATTATGTGAGAGGTGCACGTGTGAGTGCGTGGTGCGAGAAGCAGGGGATTCCTCCCCCACCTTTATCTTTTCCCAGGGAGAATTAATTCTCCCATTTCACTCCCTCACTCTTCGGCTCTCTGTCTCTCTCTCCCCTCCTCCGAAACTTTCTCCCCTCTCCTCTCTCTTCGATTTCATCCACCTAGGGTGTGATTCCGGACAAGGTCCGAGAATTAAAGTTGTTATACGGAGCACGGGCTTTCCAAATATCCAAGAAAAATCATGATCGGACCGCGTGGGAGCTCGGTTGACTTGGTCAAAGGTTCGGGTTTTTCTTCAAAACCCATGAGGTAGGGATTTCTTACTTTTGTTATACGTTTATACGGTGTTTATGTACCTAGATCGTGCCTTGTTTTGTTGAATGAGACTGTTTCTTTCAATCTCGTAAATCTGCAGAATAGGGTCTCAGTTTTTGGGGTTTTTCGTCTTCTTAAACTTGAAATTGAATTTGGTTTCTTCGTGTGAAATAGAGTAGACTTAAAGCTCGTTTTAATGCCGCAAGAATCACTCGAAACCGTTGAGAATTGAATTTATGGTGATTTTTAGAAAACTGGTCTGCAATCTGTCTCGTGTTCTGGATTTCAGCCCACTTCGAATGGACATAACTTCCTCGTCCGATGTCCGTTTCATGCAAACTTTATATCGATTCGAAGGTCTTGAAGTTAGCTTTCATTTGCCACCGGAATCGTCTTAAAAATCTTAGTACACAGAAAGTTATGATCGTTTGAGTGGAGGTGTGTCAATCTGTCCTGCTACGTGACAGATTCGTATTGCTTTAGTAAATGCCTATTTAACCATCCTTGGAGTGCAGATTTGACTAGGGTTCCTTCATACCTTTTTAGCTTCGTTCAATCGCGCAACTTTTGGGACTGGAATCGTTCAAAAGTATTAAGAACTCGATTTGTAGTGATTTATAGAAGATTGAACTGAAATCTGAAAATCATTCCTAAGTTTGAAAGATCGTATCGTACGATTCGTCGAACGTATCTGTGCCATTGGTTTTCGTTAGCATAGTTGGATTATCGTCGTAAAGGCTATAGTAGTGTAAAGGAGTTCGTGAATATCGTAGACTATAAGGAATATTGCGACGTGCGTAATTGGTAGAGAAGTACTTGTTTGATTAAAATGATAAATGACTGGATGGTTTGGTGCTTGTAAATTGAAAACGCGAATTGAAATGTGAATAACAAACGGACACAACGAGAACATTCAGGACTCATCGACGGGTGAGTGCCTGGCAGAGGACATCGGGGTCCTTTAATTGGCCCGGCAGGAGCTAAATGCTCATATTGGTTACTTTAGGACTCATTGACGGGTGAGTGCCTGGCAGAGGACATCGGGGTCCTTTAACTGGCCCGGCAGGAGCTAAATGCTCATATTGGTTATTTCAGGACTCATCGACGGGTGAGTGCCTGGCAGAGGACATCGGGGTCCTTTAATTGGCCCGGCAGGAGCTTAGGCTCAGACACATGACACGAAATTGGTTTATGAAGTTGATGAAAGAGATTTTGGTTTTTGGTTAAAGGATTTTGATAAAGATCCTCTGGCTTTCTGAGCGAATCAACGGTTTCCGGTATTTGGGCACAAATCAACGGATTTCGGTATTCTGGCTTGAATCAACAGAGTGAGTATTTTTCTACTCTGTTTTGATATAAAAAGGAATAAATGAATGAAATTGCGTGGTAATGAACGAGAGATGAATGAGAACTAAACGTGGTATTTATAATTATGAAGATTTGTGATAACAACTGAAATGTGACTAAAACTGTTGAGGAGGACTGAAACCCAAATTAATGGTATGTTTAGTCTAGAGGGAATATTAGCGATTCTAGCTTAGAATGTGAATTGTTAGGATTGTCTGGAATCCCTTGGCTGTAATATGCTGCATGTTGAGCATCATGTAAACTTTGGGCTTATCTGTCGATGTTCATTCACTCTAGAAGCATAACTCATCATATTTTCATATAACTTGAGTATAGATTTCTCTACTGGGCAAGTGTGTGCTCAACTCTATCATTTTCAGGTACAAAGCAAAGGAGGTTGGCATGGAGAGCTTAGTGTGCATGGTTGATCATATTTTTTTAAGGTATACTAGAGGAAGTCTATTGCATTTGATTCGAAAGGAGTGTTTTGGAAAGATGTCTATTGTAAACTGTAATGTTATTTCCATCGAATATTGGTGTTTTCATAACTTGGGGTCGTCGGGCCAAAATGTAATATTTGAGTTATATTTGAGAACAAGGAAAAGAAAGGGCTTTTGGGTATTATTTGTATTACTGCGAGGACTTCATTTATCAAAAGTGTATAGCTAATTATGTTTAAAATCGAGGGCGTGACACTTTTTAATAAGATATCCATATTTGTGTATATTGTCTTCCTCAATTAGTGAGATATTCAATCATTTCCTAATTTAGTGGGGAAGTTCAAATTTTTGTTATACTCTTCCCAAAAGTAACAGAAATTCTTTTTCATTCAATCCGTGCATCGTTATGGAAACCTTCATTGATAATCATAGTATGAATACCCAAATAAGCCATAAACCAAAAAAAAAAAATCAACAAACAAGACGACCAAAAATCCATGAATATTCAATCTCAGATTCATGGTTTATTTCTACAAATAAACCATGTATACCCAAACCAGCAATAAACAAAAAAAATCAACGAACAAGATGACAATAAAATCATGAATATTCAATCGTCAATTCATAAATACCCAAATAAGTCATAAACCAAACAAAAACATGGTTTATCTCTATGATGAACAAGACGATAGAAAACCATGAATTAATACCCAAACTAGCCATAAACAAAAAAAAAAATCAATTTCAAATTCATGGTACAAGATGACAAAAAAACTATGAATATTCAATCGTCGATTCATGGTTTATTTCTGCAAATAAACCATGAATATCCAATCAAGTCATAAACCAAACAAAAACATGGTTTATCTCTAAATGAACAAGACGACAAAAAACCATGTATATTCAATTGCCGATTCATGATTTATTTCTGAAAATAAACCATGAATACTCAAACAAGCCATAAACAAACAAAAAAATCAATGACCAAGACAAAAAAAAAAAAAACATGAATATTCAATCGCCGATTCAATGGTTTATATATCATAAAATACATAACTAAACCATGAAATCGTAAAAACACAAGGCGATTTACGTAAATAGACCATGAAATCCTAAACCACCACCACCCCTCCCAACCACCGACTCAAAAATTGGGGATATACACATGCATAGATAATTCACCGAGAATCATGTGATTACTATCCCTTTCTTCAACTTATATACGTTGAAACACCAAAAAATGTAATGAACAAATGGAACGGCAAAACCAGTTGGTGTCTCCGATTCCGAAGTAGATCGCCGAGTAGATTCCACGCCGGAGCTGCGGTAATTTGTGCCCCTCCTATCCTCTCTGTGGAACACCGGCCATTCACGGTGGAGGAGGTGGCGACGGTCGACGGCGTCAAGGAGCGCGGTGGTCAGTACAGGCGGTCGGAGAGGCCGTTGGCCTCTCCCAAAACATACAAATGAAAATTTGTAGGGGATTAAATTGTTTTGCCAAATTTTGGGGATTAGATATGGTTTTTCCGAATTTTTGTAATTAATTAGGGGTGATTATCCTTAAATTAGGCTAGAGGACCTTCAAGATTATTTTTTAGTCTAAAAAATCTTTGCCTATATATACATATATTATGTATAATAATCAATGTATCTATATAATAAAGGGCAATTTTGGGATCATTTAAAAGCGATGATGAAAATATAACTGTTCAAAATGAGCTGGATGAATACTTACATGGGATGAGGTTTGGGGATAGATATTTAAAAACTCCTTAAAAAATATGGTTAAAAAATTAAGCACTTCAATTTTTAATTTGTTTGAACCAATGCAAAGATCTTTTTATTTTGATTATATTATTCTAAAGGGTCATAATTAAATTTTGTCTCTATGGCTCTCAGAATCAAGTTTCGGATCCATAGAATCCCAAAAAATCATTTCTTCAACATTATCCCATTTTTGCCGATTGTCCTATACTGAGTTGTCTTCTTTTTATTGGGTTGGCAGACACTTCCTTCAACATGGAGGATCCGTGTATAATGGGCGTCAAATAGATTCTTTTTATCAAATAAACAAACAAGAAATGTATACTAAATAAAACTCATAGGAGTATGTTTTTTTGTTGTCCTATAGGATGTATTTACTGCTGGAATTGATACTACATCCACAGCCCTAGAATGTACAATGACAGAGCTCTTAAAACATCCTAAAGCCATGAAAAAACTCCAAGCTGAAATCCGAAGAACAACCCAACCCAATCACCCCGGCCATAACCGAGGACGATCTAGCTAGACCAGATGCCCTACCTAAAAGCCGTGATCAAGGAGACTCTACGCCTCCACCCTCTGGTTCCCCTTCTTGTGCCTCAGGAGTCGACCAAAGACGACCAAGTAATGGGCTACGACGTTGCGGCCGGGACGCGTGTGGTCATCAACGCTTGCATGGTCGATCGAGCGGGATCCGGCGTCGTGGGACTGTAGACACCTCTCTTAAGCGGGGCATCGCCATACAGATTGATCATTGCTGTTTGTTTGCTTCGTAAACCAAGATCATAGACATTCCCATGGTTAGGAACATCACCACACGATAATGGTCATCGTAAAAACAGAGTCGCCACCTAGTTTAAGAAAACTAGGAAAAACAGATAGAGATTCTGGGCACGGGAGCCAAAAGTACAATGAGGGGAAGGTGTTAGGCACCCCTCTCTGCCCAGTCGTGAGACTAGCCCATAATCGTTTGACATAAGATTAGCGCATGTTTTATTTAATTCTAATTTTTAGCATTTAACAATGAATAAGGTGAGTCGAGACGATAAGTAAATCATGCATTAGAGAAGCAGAATAAAACAACATGTCCCAGGAGATGGATCTCGCGGCCGGTGAATGGATGTCACGGCCGAGAGATCCTCCTAGTTCAATGTATCGGCCGATGGATCGAAGACCCAACCGATGTTCTTCCTCACACCAGACTATACGATTAACAAATAATCAGAAAACTATGATTAAGCATAATAATGGAAAGTAAATCGAACAAGAGGCCCCTAGGCCTCACCACCTTGATCCCTCAGTGGCTTGATTGCTTCAGATTAAGGGTGATTGACTGATTGCTTCTTGAAACCCAAGGGTTAGGGTTTGAACTTCGGGGTTTGATCGTCAAATTAGCGGCTGCCTTCGGAAGGTTAGGGCTTTTGTAGAGGGGATATGAGAGTGTATGTTGGCAGAGTTTCGTGGCTGTAGAGAATGAATTGTGTGCCTAATTTCGGAGCTGAAGGCCCCTTTATATAGGCATGGGGATGACTCACTCCATCCAATCAAAACGCACAGTTGGAATTGGAATTGCAATGCAATACAAAGTCCTCATGGTAATCTCCAAACGTGGCCCGAACGCATCGGAAAAAGGCTGCTAGGGTTTTGTGAATGGATCAAACGATTGACAGAACGTTCCAGAATCTGGAAAATAGACGATCTGGCGGCCGAGTAAAGCATCTGGCGGCCGAAGGATTGATGTTGCGGCCGAGGGATAGACCTGGCGACCGAGTGATCGATCTTTCAGTGAGATTTTCAAGCAACAGGGTTCACGGGTGAAGAAATGATGTTAAGGCCGTGACATTGACAGATGAATTCTCCTAGGATACTGTACTTCTGTCTGAAATGCTATTTAGCTCTGGATTGGATCCTCTAAGTGGCTAAAAGTTCTTACCGAAAGTCCTAAGGTTCACAGGAAGTCAATCAACAATCACTGTATCCATATCATCATCGGGATGGTCCCCAAGGTGGGACTTGAAATAATCGTTAGGCCAAATTGGGGTGTCTACAGATGCCCCTCTTTGACTGAACTTTGACGGATCGCGAGACATGTTTAAGTAAGAGTTAAAGCTGTAAAAGCAACTTAATTTGGTCCAACCACTATTCCAAGGCTTTTCGAAAAAGGTTTTTGTTATGGTCGGGCCGGGAGGCTGCCTACATATTCTACAGGGAAAATTCAGACCAACCGTAGTTCGGAAGGACAATAAAGAAAAAGAAAAAGTTTGAAAGGTTAGGAACAGAAGACGTACCTTCAGGCAAGCTTCTCCTGGAAGCTATTTTTTCGTCTATTATCTGGAAAACAAAGGGGCTCGTGTGTTCATCAGAGAGTGTGTTGTGTGTGAGAGTGTGTTTCGGTGGTCAAAAGCAAAATCAGAGGCAGTCACTCTTCCTCTTAGTTGAAGCTTTAATTTCGGCAGATTGGGTGAACTTTGGGGCTGTTTTGTGCTGTGCTCAGGCTCTCCATTTCAGCTGCTATTGGAGGGTTTTTGGTTCATCTATTTGGTGAGATCTTCTCCTCTTTGTATTTGGAGTTTGTTGAATACACCTTAGGGTACTGTTTGTGAGATCTTGTATCTCTTGTAAACCCATTTGTAAGAACCTTGTTGATAGTGGAATCGGACTCCGGTCCCGTGGACGTACCTCACACTTTGGGGGAACCACGTAAAAATTCCTTGTGTTCGTTTGGTTTGTGGTTTGCGTATTTCGGATTTGTTTCGCTGTAGTTTTATTATTTCCTTCGTGATTTACTTGTGAGAAATTCCGCATATTTTTCCCAATAACTGGTATCAAAGCCGAAGGTTGGCTAGGGTTTATTATTTTGGCGTAAATCATGGAAGGAAATGTGGGTAGAATGATTAGTTTCAATGGAACTAATTGGGTGACTTGGAAAATTAAAATGGAAGACCTCTTGCTTGTATTGTAAAGATTTACATAGGCCTGTAGAAGGTGACACGGCTAAACCTATCGATATGAAACGTGAGGATTCGACCACATTGAATCGAAAAGCTGTTGGGCTTATTCGTCAATGGATTGACGATAGTGTTTTTCATCATGTCTCCACCGAAACTTCGGCCTACGATTTGCATGTGGAAGAAATTGGAAAGTCTTTATGATAGAAAATCGGCCACTAACAAAGCATTCTTGTTCAAGAAATTGGTGAATTTGAAATATAAAGAGGACAAGTCTATTGCGGAACATTTGAATGAAATGAATAGTATTGTTAATCAACTTGCTTCTATGAAGATTGTGTTTGATGATGAGTTGCAGGCTTTGATGCTTCTTAGCTCTCTACCCGAGACTTGGGAAACTTTGGTTGTGACGGTTAGTAATTCGGCGCCGGATGGAGTTGTTTCCATGAGCCAAGTTACTAGTAGTTTGTTGAATGAAGAGACGAGAAGGAAATCCACCGGTTCTTCTCATTCGGAGGCACTTGTTGTTAACCCAAGAGGGAGACCTCGAGGTAGAAGTAGCACTCCCCACAATCGTGATCAAAGCCGTGGGAGTTTGAGGGGAAGATCACCATCAAAGCAAGATATAGAGTGCCATTATTGTAAAAAGAAAGGCCACATGAAGCGGGAATGCCTAAAGCTCAAATTCAAGGAGGAAAATCGTGCGAAGCATGGTGATAAGAAGCAAGAAAACACAATGGCGGTCTCTTCCGAAGGTGAACTTGTAGTTGTATGTGATGAGAGTTGTGTCAATTTGGTTAGCCAAGATACTAATTGGGTGATTGATTCCGGTGCTTCATTCCATGTCACTTCAAGAGCCGATTTCTTCACTTCCTACAATGAAGGAGATTTTGGGTGTGTTCATATGGGAAATGAAGGTTTGTCAAAAATTGTGGGCATGAGAAATATTTGCTTGGAAACAAGTGTTGGATGCAAGTTGGTGCTTAAAGATGTGAGGCATGTACCGGATATTCGTCTCAATTTGATCTCCACCGGAAAGCTAGATGATGAAGGCTACAATAACCATTTTGGTAATGGAAAATGGAAGCTCACTAAGGGTTCTCTTGTGGTGGCTAAAGGGAACAAGACTTGCTCACTTTACACGATGAAAGGCAAAATTAGTAAGGGGTTTGTTAATACACTTGACGATGACTCCTCTACCGAATTGTGGCACAAGAGGCTTGGGCATATGAGTGAAAAGGGGATGCACGTTCTTGCCAAGAAAGAGCTCTTACCCGGTATGAAAGGTACCCCTCTTAAAACTTGTGTTCATTGCTTGGCCGGTAAACAAAATAGAGTTGCATTTTGTACGTTTCAAGTCTTTTACTAGAAAACCTAATGTATTGGACTTGGTTCATTCGGATGTTTGTGGTCCCTTGAAAGTTAGATCTCATAGTGGTGCACTTTATTTTGTTACTTTTATTGATGATCATTCGAGAAAATTATGGGCTTATCCGTTAAAAACTAAAGATCAAGTTTTAGATGTGTTTAAAGATTTTCAGGCCAAGATTGAAAGAGAGACCGGGAAGAAGTTAAAATGTGTTCGTTCCGACAACGATGGTGAATATCTTGGGCCGTTTGATGAATATTGTCGTAGCCAAGGCATTAAACACCAAAAGACCGTCAAGAAAACTCCTCAACAAAATGGAGTCGCCGAGAGGATGAACCGCACTATGGTGGAAAGGATGCGATGCATGCTTTCACATGCGAAATTGCCAAGGTCTTTTTGGGCGGAGGCAATGAGGACGGCGGTTGATTTGATTAATTTGTCTCCTTCGGTTCCTTAATTTGAATGGCGATGTTCCGGAAAAATTTTGGTCGGGTAAGGATGTCACTTATGATCACTTGAGGGTTTTCGGTTGCCGGGCATTTGTTCATATTCCGAAAAATGAAAGGTCCAAGCTTGATGACAAGGCAAGACAATGCATTTTTCTTGGCTATGGGCATGAGGAATTTGGCTATAGATTGTGGGATCCGGTTGGCAAGAAGATCATTCGGAGTAGAGATGTTGTCTTTTTTGGAGATCAAACAATTAAAGACTTTGACAAGGCTAGGATGAGCAAGCGGAGGAAATTGTTAGTGATCTTTTTGATTTGGAGTCAACTCCTTCACCTTCGGTACATGGCGAAAATGAGGAGGATGTGCAGCCACCTTTGGAAGTTGGTGAAAATGTTGATATTCCGAATGAAGTTGAGTTGGAAAATGAGGGGGAGCAACCAATTCAAGAGCCACCACCGCAACTGAAGTTGAGGAGATCCGTTAGAGACAAGCAACCGTCAAGAAAGTACTCTCTTGATGAATTTGTGACAGTAACGAAACAGGGGGAGCTGGAGAGCTACCAAGAAGCCTTATAGCATGATAAGAAAGGTGAGTGGGCTAAGGCTATGCAAGATGAAATGAAGTCTTTGCATGAAAATCATACTTATGATTTGGTGAAATTACCTAAGGGTAAGAAAGCGTTGAAAAACAAATGGGTTTACCGATTGAAGCATGATGGGAAAAATTTGAGGTACAAGGCACGCCTCGTGGTGAAAGGGTTTGGGCAGAAAAAGGTATTGGTTTTGATGAAATTTTTTCGCCCGTTGTGAAAATGTCCTCCATTCGTGTTGTTCTTGGTATGGCCGCAAGTTTGAATCTTGAGGTTGAACAACTTGATGTGAAAACCGCGTTCCTTCACGGTGATTTAGAGGAGGAGATTTCTATGGAGCAACCCGAAGGCTTCAAAGAAAAAGGGAAGGAAAACCTTGTTTGCAAATTGAAGAAGAGTTTGTATGGCTTAAAAAAAGCTCCGAGGCAATGGTACAAGAAATTTGATTCTTTTATGGTGGATCATGGTTATTCAAGAACCACTTCGGATCATTGTGTACATGTTTGTGAAAAAGTTTCGGGATGGGAACTTTATTATTCTCTTACTCTATGTCGATGATATGTTAATTGTGGGACAAGATTCTATGAAGATCAATGAGATGAAGTTGGAGTTGAGTAAATCCTTCGCTATGAAAAATTTGGGACCGGCAAAGCAAATTTTGGGCATGAAAATTACTCGTGATCGAAAGAAGGGGCTGATTTGGTTGTCTCAAGAAAACTACGTTGAAAAGATTCTTGAAAGGTTCAACATGAGTAAGGCAAAGCCCGTTAGTTGTCCGCTTGCAAATCATTTCAAGCTTAGTTTGAAACAATGTCCTACAAGTGGAAAAGACAAGGCGGAGATGGAAAAATTTCCCTATGCATCAGCGGTTGGCTCTTTGATGTATGCCATGGTTTGTACTAGGCCGGATTTAGCTTACGCGGTTGGAGTTGTTAGTCGGTTTCTTTCAAATCCGGGCAAAGAACATTGGCTGGCAGCTGTGAAATGGATTCTCAGGTATCTCTGGGATACTTCTAGAGTTTGTTTGTGTTTCGGAAATGGTAAAGCTGTGTTGGATGGCAACTTGAGAAAATTCACACGGATGAAAATCCTTCGGATATGATGACTAAAGCTTTGTCTAAGGACAAACATGATAAATTTCGAGCTTTGTCAGGTTTGGTTGATCCTTCCACATAAGTCAGGAAGGGGGAGAATGTTGGGTTCCCTCCTTAGTGGAAGCCCAATATTTTGTTAGCCCAATAATAATTTTGTTTGGCCCAAATGAGTTATATTTGTATGGGCTAGTTTTTGGAACACTCTACACAATGGCACATGTTTGGCACATGCTTTGTTGGCATTGGTAAGCTTCTCCTGGGAGCTATTTTTTTCGTCTATTATCTGGAAAACAAAGGGTCTCGTGTGTTCATCAGAGAGTGTGTTGTGTGTGAGAGTGTGTTTCGGTGGTCAAAAGCAAAATCAGAGGCAGTCACTCTTCCTCTTAGTTGAAGCTTTAATTTTGGCAGATTGGGTGAACTTTGGGGCTGTTTTGTGCTGTGCTCAGGCTCTCCATTTCAGCTGCTATTGGAGGGTTTTTGGTTCATCTATTTGGTGAGATCTTCTCCTCTTTGTATTTGGAGTTTGTTGAATACACCTTAGGGTGTTTGTGATATCTTGTAACTCTTGTAACCCCATTTGTAAGAACCTTGTTGATAGTGGAATCGGACTCCGGTCCCGTGAACGTACCTCACACTTTGCGAGAACCACTTAAAAATTCCTTGTGTTCGTTTGGTTTGTGGTTTGTGTATTTCGGATTTGTTTCGCTGCAGTTTTATTATTTCATTCGTGATTTACTTGTGGGAAATTCCGCATATTTTTCCCAACAAAAACCACCAACTTGAACGTATTCGACGAATAAGATATATGTTGAATATACTACAGAATGCTCACTTGGGGATTCTAACTAATAGAAAATTGTTTTGTAAAAACAAAATGATATATTTGGTTCAAGCTGCTTGTTTTCTGTGGGTAAATTTTATGAATTAAGCATGAAAACAATGTTCCATATGTCAAAGATTTACGCAAATGTGAATGTCCCTAGGTGAGTTTGAATTGATTATTATTATTATTTTTTTTTTTTGAACGGTGATTGAATTGATTATGTTGACACTTACTCAATATTGATGGTTGTTACAGGGTATGCAATAAAGCTTAAATGTCAAGGCAAAGAGGAACGTAAAGATCATCATCTAATCTTGAAAAAATCACATGTGAGAAGTTCTTTGGTCTGCATGTGATTGTTAATACCCTATTACACTTTGTTGGCATTTGGAATGTGATTGCTAACACGTGTAAGTGTCTGCATGTGGAAGCGTAGTGGAAAAATTATCGGTGCCCTTGCAACACCGCTACATGGTACCCTGAAATCGTTTTCACCATAGATCTATGTGGGGCCTTATACAAAGTAAATCAAACCCGGTGTACATCAGTAGTGGGGAAGAGTGATGGGCAGCACGTAATAGTTGGTACCCAAATTGAAAACCCATGGCTACACGTAGCTGAGGTTGGAAGAAATCATCTATGATGATCAGTAGGTTTGACACTGTCAAATTAAGTACTTCTCCTCTTGTCACCTGGATTGAAAACCTGTTGGATTATTACATTACAAGATCTGTCAAAGCTGCTCCATGAGTTTTTTCTACAGAAGAAATCATCTGCAACCAGTTTTGGTTTGACACTGTCAAATTGGAGTTCCTCTGAACACCTGAATTGAAAACCAGTTACACAAGAACTGTCAAAATTCTGCTCTATGACTGAGTCTTGCTACAGATCCTCTGAACTTAGCACTACACAAGAACTGTCAATAGGAGTGCCTTTTTCCTTGCAAATCACTTGTGGTGGGTTGTCTCAGTGGTAAGGGCGAGTGCCAGACTTAGGGAGTAATCATGTACTACCCTCATGTATTCTGGAATTTTGTTAGAGAAAAACCTGAGGACGCAAACATTTTTAAACAGATCATGTACAACTTTACTTGGGCACTGCTGGGCATTGGCAATAAAATTTCCTTGGGCTACTGGCCTACTGTTGCTTGTAACTAAGTTGGGTTGGACAATGTTTTATTAATCAAACTTATCGATCAAAAGCATGGGCAATAAAATGAATGTTTTATTAATCAAAAGATGGGAAAAAAAATATTTTAACTACTAAAGTAAAATATGAATGTCTTGTCCACATCCCCCAAGGGCAAAAAGACAAGACGACTGTACCGTGCATGTGTGCTAAAAAATGGGCTTTGGGTGATTTTCGGGCTATCAGGCGAGGCTTGCGGGCGGGCCAAGCAAAAATCTCTAAGCCCAAGCCTGGCCCATGAAGATTTCAAGTTGAGCTAGCCCGCCTGTTGGATCGGCTCGGTCCGGGCAATAGCTCGACGGGTTGGGCGAGCTTCAGGCGGGTTGCAAGCTTGTGGGCTAAATGATGACCCTTAAACAGTTGCTAGAAAACCAAATGAATCATCTAGAATAAATTGATCAAAGTAAATAAATCGCAAAAGATGATGAAGGGTGTAGCAGACATGCTTGACGATTTCCTAGTTCTAAATTAATAGGTTGCCCCAAGCGTAGGACGGAGATCGACGTAGCACAATATCCGGTAAGACCGGAGTCGAATCCACAAAGATAGTGATGTATGCTGACTAAAAACTCGGGTTGTTATAATTTAAACGGGCTCTTTGGTAGCCACCCCTTATCGTTTTGATTGAGATTAACTAAAACTTAAGGAAACAACTGTTCTTTTCAAATAATTAAAAAAAGGTACGGTCGTAGGGTTCATAGTACTCGTAACCAGTCCGGATTAACCTGCTTCATTCGGTATTCTTAAAAACGTTCAACTTTAGATTGAAAAAGATACCCCGCAAGATGCGAGACCCTATGGTCGCCGTTTACCCATGCGCAGTGGAGAATGAATTTTGAACACCCATTCCCCCGTTTACTTGGGCTCCAACAATGCCCGAGTTCGTCTACGAGAAGTATTTTTTCCAATCTAAAATCGGTTTTTCATTGTTTGAAAATAGAAACAGTGCCCAAACAGGCCATGATGTGCTAATCACCCCGTGACCCTACTTATACGACTACTCACAAATCATTGTGCATGAAATAGAAGAAGCCCTAATTTGAAACATGCTTCTATTAATCGATACGAAAAATAAACAAGAGATCCAAACCAAACAAAAACAAACGAACAATTTTTATAAAGAACAGAAATTAAAACGAGTTATCGGAGTGTGAGTAATTGAACAAACCTTCAAATAACTTGAAAGAAACAAAACCCTTTTTATTCTCTATATAGCTGCCGAAAACCCATGAGAGAAGAGAGACCAACCTCCCCAATACTGTGCCCTCATCTTCCACGTGGCAACCCAAAGATTTAATTGCTGGCCCATTAAAGAAAATATGCAATTGCCTTTAACTTGTACCACACGCAAATCCACACCAATATACTCCGAAGTTCCATTATGTTGGAATTTGATTGGGTGCTTCTCATTATCCAATATAAGTTTGGTCGCCTCTCGGATCAATTGGATCGGCATCGACTTTGCGTAAAATATGATTTGTGTTTTTAGCTCCAAATGTTGTTCCTCGGCTCTGAGAGTCCTATCACGTATCAAACCCTCCAAATACCTAAAACACAAAAATAAAAGCATAAAACTCCGAGTAATAATATAAATAGACTTAACAAAGATAAATTAGAGTGCGCTAATATGAACATTTACGCGCCTATCAAGACACTTTAAAATTTGTCATGAAAGGAGTACTTTCCTACTTCAACTTGTAATTTGAAGAATGAGACTTTGGATTGGCATCTAACTTTTCATTCAAATTTCCAGATAATGAAAAGTTATATGGTTGGATCGAGCACCTATAGGTATCGGATTGAGCATATTTTTTACGGGACCCTTGAAAAAATGTTTTACATTTAATGAACGGGTCGGATGATTTGTGTGGGACCCGTGGTGGGCCCCATAACGAAATCTGTGCACAAATCTACTGTGTGTGTAGCAGGACTGTTAAATAATTATTCCTTTGAGTGTTGCTAGGGGTACATACACTCATGTTAATTTTTTACATAGATCATAAACAAACTATTCTGAACAAAATGAGAGGCTCGATCTTTTTTGTAGGACTTGATACGAATTTAAAGTACGTATGTACGCATGTATGATATATACATAAGTGTATGTACCTCTAGACTTTCCGTATTCCTTTGGCCCCAAGGTTCAAGGGCATTGAATAATCTGTGTGTCTTTTACTACAGATCCTCTGAACCTAGTGTTGCCTTATCCTCGCAAGTCACTGGCGGTGGATTTTTCCTTTGTCCTTTTTCGACGTTCTCTTCCAAACTACTGTATATTTTGGGAACATTTGTCCTGTTCTGGCTGCGCTCCTGTTCGGGCTGCTCAAGATGCGGAATTGTCCGATATAAAAAGCACATTTCAACTCGTACTCCTCAAAGGTACTATAAAAAGGAAGTTTCCTAGCTACCAGCAATCCCCTAGAATTACTTCATTCGTAACTTGTTGATTTATTTGAAACAAGTACATTTGAAGAAATTGGGGAAGGGAACATAGAAAGTTACCCACGTCTCTCTCTCCTCCCACGTCCCTCTCACCCCCTCTCCCCTCCCACGTACCTTCCCCTTTCTCTCTCCATTAAAATTCTACAAAATTAAATCAAAATAAAAAAGGATATCCACACAGATTTCAGATCTGTGCAAGGACGCAAAGACCTCTTTTAAGCCAGTTTTGGGTTCCAAAACGATCGGAGCCGCTCATATTGTTTAAAATACTTTGTTTATGGTCCCTACCAAAAATCAGCTGAATAGAATATCGGTAAGGGCGTATACGAAACATCCAATTTTGTCCAAGACTTTAGGCTTGAAACCTGGGACAAAGTTGCATGTTTCTTAGACACTCTTACCGATATCCTAGTTAGCTCATTTTTGATAGAGATCATAAACAAAGTATTTTAAACAAAATGAGCGGCTCCGATTATTTTTTTAGAACTCAAAACGGGTCTAAAAATGGGCTATGCGCGCTGACACAGATTTCACAATCTGTGCAGATATCACCGTTCAATCAGAATTGGGAGGTTGGAGGCTTGAACAAACATAGTGGAAGGAATTCAGAGTCCCGCGTATCGAACAGGCATAACGCTAATTGATAAAAAAATAATTTAATATTCTTTTTTATCCCGTATTTAATACACGCTAGCATTGATCTGATTTTATACATTAAAAGACATGTGTATAATGGAAAATAAATTTGAATTACCACGTGACAAGAAGCATAAAATGATTTTTCTATGTATTCAACCCCTAAAAGGGGGAGAAACTTCGAAGGGAAATACCTGGTAAGTGGCTTGCTGTATTATTATTTTTTTGGCCACTGTGAAAAAGTGTCGTTTTTTGAAAAGCGTAATGATACCTACACAAATGAATAATGCACAGATCTTGCACTGATCGAGATGTGGGGTCCATTATGGGTCCCACACAAACGATCCGAGCCGCGCGTTCATTAAATTTAAAATATTTTTTGAAATGCCCCCGTGAAAAATCAGCTCAATCCGACACCTATAAATACTTGATCCAATCATCTAAAATTTTGTTCAGTTTCGGATCTGTACGAAAAGTTAGATGATTGGATCGAGTACTTCTTGATATCGGATTGAGCTGATTTTTCACGAAAGCCCTTGAAAAAATGTTTTAACTTTAATGAACGGATCAGATTCTTTGTGTGAGACCTGTAGTGGGCCCCACATCTTGATCAGTGCATGATCTGTACGCTATTCATCTGTGTGAATAGCACGTTTGTTTTGAAAAAGTGTCGTTTTTCAAATTTGGATTCCTTATTTGTCTTCTTATTGCAATTTGCCCCAGCATTGAGTATTGGATTTGAATTTTGTAACTGCAAGAAATCACCTTCTTTTTTTAAAAAAACTTTTTTCATTTTCCCAAATTCAACCCATAGCCCCACGTCTCTCTCTCTCTCTCTCTCTCTCTCTCTCTCTCCACGTTTCTCTCTCTATTTTAAATAAATAAAAAATATCAAAAGTCTAGAAAATAAGGATTGGAATTTCGGAAGCTTTTGGGGCTCAAACACATTTCCATAGGATATTACTAGCGTTCAACCCGTTCTATGCACGGGCAAAACCAACTCATTCTAGCGTTGTGCCCGTTCGAACTTACTTTTATTAATTGTCCTGTGTATCGAACGGGCACAACGCTAGAATGAGTTGGTTTTGCCCGTGCATAGAACGGGTTGAACGCTAGTTTATGAAAAAATACAATGGTAGCATGTGAACATTAAACACAATTACTGGTAGCAATCATGCATGAAAAAGAAAAAGGTTCATAACGACACCATTTTGCACAGAAGATTATTTTCAAATGGCTTACACATTTTACCATTTGGTAGTAAGAACAAATCATTTGAGTCTCATTGCTATGCAGGTATACAACTGTAACTGCTAATCAGGCTCCAGCAGGGAATGTGGGCAACTGTTCTCCAGTTGTTAATAGCTCAGAAACAACAAAAACAGAATCAGTGCAAAACCTACATTCTAATTCATATGGCACCCCTAATCACCGTTCCCATGGCAGTACTACTAACAATGCTTTTACGAAGCCAGAAGCTTTTAATGATCAGCCAATGTCCAAATCTGGAGTCAATACTCATCCAAGCTCTGTATTCCAACCAATTCCAAATGACCATGTCCAAGTTCAGCACCACCATCATCATTACCACCACCATCACCATCATGTTCACAATATGAAGCAGGAACAAAAGCAGCAGCCAAATGAAGATAATATCACAATGAGCCCCAAAGAGGAATGCATCACTGTTAGCTGTAATGCAGCATCTACCTGACCTTCACCATTTAACAAAGTACAAAGTCCTTCGGCCTCCCCTTTTGCTTTTAGAATGGGCATCCCAAGAAGTTCAAGCAGCTCCTAGCATAACACAATAACTGATATTCAGATAAACTATCCTTAATGATCATTAAACACTGATTAAAAATTTGCAGGTAAAGAAGGTATGGTGATGAGTTAGAAAGACAGCAATTTATAGTGTCTACTACTACACACGACCATTGGATGAGTATCACAAATACAAACAAAGGAATACCAAACACGCATAAACATGAATTGTTCGGCACACAAACTCACTTTTCTTATGCATTTTAACAGTGGTATACAATGAATCAAAAGATCATAAAGAGTGCGAAAACAAACCTAGAAATTGAGCCTGTGGGGGATCGTTTCAGTCAGTCACTATAGCCTAAAATTGACCCCTCGCCGCTGAACTCGGTCAAAACCTTAAACCTGCCAATTGAATTCACACATAATGGATGAGTGAAGCATTCTGTCGAACACGAAAAAAGCAGTCAATTATATGTACAGTTTTAGGGAAAAAATTGAAGAGAAAATGGAATTGGGGGAAAAAATTGAATGGGTCCAATCTATCAATTCTCTTGAATCAACTTACTTGGTTGAATTCAAGAAATCCCTGAAGGCCCGTGATCAGCAATTGACTCCTCGTCTCTGAACCTCGCCTATAAACCTCGCCTCTGAACCTGGAAGGCACATATGAGAGAGAGAATTTTAGATGAGGGAAGATGAAAAAGAGGGAGAAAAGAAGTGAAGGAGGGGTAGTTGACCTACCAGATGGAGAGAGCGGGGGGTGGGGCGGCGGTTGGCGGCGGTTGGCGGCGAAGCAGATCTATGAAAAATTGAGGGAGTGGTGAAGAGAAGTATTTATAGCCCATGAGAGTGAGTGAGAGAGAGAGGTGGGGTTGTGGGAGAGAGGCGTGGGGTGGTGGCGGTTGAGAAGTTGGGAGAGAGAGTGAGAGAGAGAGAGATGGATGCCGGAGTTGGGGGTGTTCTGAACTTCTGATTTTGCGGGGAACGTGGGTAATGGGTTTGGATGCGTGAGTGTTTTTTTTTTCAAAGAAAATAGGAAATCAAGGGAACGTGGGTTTTTTTTTGTCAAATAGAATGGGAAATCAAGGTAACGTGGGGTTTTATTTGTTTTTTAAAAACTAAAAATTGTAGGAATTTAGGGATTAGAGTTTGGAGGCTTTGGGAGGTCCAACTACATTCCCTTAGGATATTTTCAGTGTAAAAATACACAGAGGAAATCAACTTACTTGGTTGAATTGAAGAAACCCCTGAAGGCTCGTAATCAACAGTTGACTCCTCACCTCTTTTGAACCCTGCCTTTGAACCTCGCCTCTGAAAAACAATAGATGAAAGAGAGGATTTTAGATTGGGAAATACAAAAAAGAGAGAGTAAAAGAGTGAAGGAGTAGTAGTCCTACCTTTATGTCAAGGGCTGGGGGTGGGACGGTTCTGTCAAGAACGGGGGTGGGACAGATATTGGGGGAAAAAATGGATGGCAATCAATTGCTCTTTTGTTTGGATGGCTTTTTTTTTGTTTGATGTGTACGGGAATGGTGTATGAGGAGAGTTTTACATTGGTAGGTGGAGGGAAATAGCGGAAGAAGATAACGTGGGAGGTAGTGGGCCGGTTGTGAGTGAATGAGGGACGTGGATGTTAACTGCCGCGTACATGGGAGAAGACAGTTTTTTACAGTTTTTTTTTTCCCGGCCGTTTGCCATGTGCGTGGGACAAAGGTAGTTTTTTACAGTTTTTTTTTTCCCGGCCGTCTGCCATGTGCGTGAGACAAAGGTGGGGGATTTTTCATTTTTTAAAAGTAAAAAATCTAGGAAATTAAGATCGTGGGGTTTTTTTTGTTTTTAAAGAAAGTGAAAAATTTGGGAAAACAAAAGATCGTGGGGTTTGTTTGTTTTTTTTTTAAAATTGGATAATATAAGATGTGTGAGACAAATAAGATCGTGGGGTTTTTTTTGTTTTTAAAGAAAGTGAAAAATCTAGGAAATTAGAAATTGGGAGTCTGGAGGTTTTGGGAGCTCCAACTACATTCCCTTAGGATATTAGATACTCGGCTCGTTTAACTTAAGCATGAAGAATTGTTATCTAACCAACCTAAGCATGAAGAATTGTTAAGTTATTAAGCAAAATTTTGAGCAAGTTATTACTCGGCTCGTTTAACTTATAGTATTTAACAATTAATTCAAGTTACTCGAGATCCAAAACATGAATATAACTCGTTACGCTTTCAATCCACGCCAAAACAATCTACCTACTTAATTTCGCCTCGTCTGGCTCGATTATCACCAACTATATCTCTTCCTGTAGCCAAATATACAAAAACAGAAGATGTCGCATATATCCCTATGCATTCTACGTACCAAATTTGCACTTTGTTTTATTTAGATTTTGACTTCAACATTTACATACTAGTCATCTTTTCCATATGCTTCTTTAGAATACCGTTGACTTTCAATGAGGAAAGAGTTAAATATGACTAGATAGCACATTATATGTATGTTTTACATGTAGGCTCAGTTTGGATGACCGGAATCTTCAATAGGAATAGGAATGTGATTACTAGGAATTTGGAATTTTATTGAGTGGGAATAGAATATGATTTCTATTGAGCCAGGAATCTAAGATTCCATGGGGTAAGGGAGGAATCAAATTCCCACTCTATCTGATAATGTGATTCCTGGTCGGATGTGTAGTCAAGAATCACAATCCTATTCATGTCTCTCCCAAACATGGGAATCCTGAGAGTGCGGCATCACATTCCTATTAATGCTTCTTCCAAACGTCGGAATCATGGAAGTATGGTATCACATTTCTATTCCTTCTCAAGAATCCTACCATCCAAACTGAGCCAATATATAATAAACCAAGTGTTCTATCTTCACATGCATCACACATTCGTATTTGTACATAAGCATCGAATTGATTAAGGAAACTTTCGATCTTTTCGAAATCTATACCAAAATTAAGCACTAATAATTCGAAAGGGTTTTTTTTTTTTTTTTTTTAATGTGTGCCTTGAGGGCAAACATGCATTAAATAATATCGCTAACTGAAAATCTCAACAAATAAACCCAACAAACATAGGAAATAGTGAAAGAAGTTAATGAGGGAGAAATTTGTTGTGCCGTGCCGATACCAAAATGCCCTTTTACTTTTCTCTTTCTCGCTCCTCCATTTTCCTAGCTGTTTCAACTCCAATGATTTCTCTAAAGAAGAAAAACTTGTCAGGTTGCGTTTCAGTTTTGCCCCCCTAAAAAATAAGTACTTATTTGTAATTTTCAAGTTTAAAAATAAAAGGCTTGCTGGAAAAAGAATGCAATATGGATCTCGATTGATAGATTTCGATGAGATTTATTAAACCTTGCAAAAAAATTAAAAAATTATTTTCGAAAGTCCATTATTTTTTAAGTACTTATTTGAGAAAGTGGAATGGGGCCTCAATACTCTCCTTTAAACCTGGAAGAGAAGAAAAAAGGATGGATAAAGGGGACTCGGGAATCCTGTAAGATAGGGATGGAGCCAGGATTTATACGTAGGAGGGGCAAGTATACACAATAAAACAATTACTTAGTATTTGTTCAAATGACAACAATATTAGTAACAAAAAAGTATTTGTTCTAATGACAATATTAAACAATTACTTACTCTTTTATTTAATTTTAGCCCATAGCTTTAAGTAATTGTACTTGGTATCCTTATTTTTTTAAAAGGGTTGGAATTAAACCTCATTAAGACTAATTTTAGTTTAAAGTTATTTCATGACTAGAAAAATATTAAAGCTGTTGCATTTAACATTTTTAACAAAAAATGGAGGGGTGACAAGATATATCTCTGGAGGGGGGCGGGGCTATATAGTTCGATGATAATTTTTCTTTTTGCAATGTAATAGTAAGGTTTTTTTAAAATCGTAGGGAGGCGATCGCCCCTATTATTCCCTCTCTGGCTCCATCCTTGCTATAGGTTGAGCTGCCCTACAAGGGTGTAATGTGGCCGATCTGGTTATTCATTTCGGCAATGGATGAGCAATAGACGGTTCGATCACTAGGAGGTCGGATTAAATTCGAATAATCCGTAACGAAATGGACGACTAGATCGGCCACACGGCCCGCATTACAGACTGTGCAGTACAGAATTTCCAAGTCCGGAAAAAGGTTGGTGGTGACGTGTTGTAGCTCTGAATTTAGAATTAAAACACGTGCATCCTTGGCTGGAGAATTGTATTTTGCAAGAACGCCATGCCCAACAGAATCACCCCAACATTAACGTATTCAACTAATAAGATAGTATTTTTTTAGCTGTTGATTTTGTTACTTCCTTTTTTGTTAACACCACTTTTTTGTTAGTGTATTTTTGGTGCAAAAATAAACTTGCAGGGGAGTGACGTTAACAAAAAAGGGAGTGGCAAAATCATTTCCCTTTTTTTTTTATCCGCAACTAATAAGGTAGTAGTATATTGTTGAATATACAACAGAATACTCACTTGGGGATTCTAATTGATAGGAAATTGTTTTGTAAAAACAAAATGATATTTGGTTCAAGCTGCTTGTTTTCTGTGGGTAAATTTTATGAATTAAGCAGGTGAAAACAAATATTCCCTATGTCAAAGATTTACGCAAATGTGAACATACCTAGGTGAAGTTTGAATTGATTATGTTGACAGTTACTCAATGTTGATGGTCATTGTTGCAGGGCATGCAATAGAGCTTAATTTTTCTGGTCCCGTTTCGAACGGGTTCAATGCTAATTGATAAAAAAATATTTTAATATCTTTCCGGCCCCGTCACAGTAGTGTGTTTCCATTTTATGCATGGGAAACTACTACAACACGAACAAAACCTATTGCGAGGAAAAATTGTGAGAAAATAAGATAAATTCAATAATTAAAAAGCGTAATATTTATTTATCTTTGCTATCTAATAAAACTTACCTTCCCATTTCCCCATAAAAATCTCTCTCTCTCTCTCTCCACCCTCCCCACGTCTCTCTGTCTCTTTCCCGCATCTCTCTTTCTTTCCCCGCCCTCCCCACGTCTCTCTCCCACATTTCTCTCTCTCTCTCTCTGTCAAAATTAACCTTCCCATTTCCCCTTAAAAATCTCTCTCTCTCTCTCTCCATTCTCCCCAGTCCCCACGTCTCTCTGTCTCCCACGTTTCTCTTTCTTTCCCCACCCTCCTCACGTCTCTCTCCCACATTTCTCTCTCTCTCTGAGTCAAAATTAAAAAATCAAATGTCTAGAAAATTAGGATTGGGAGTTTGGAGCTAGGGAGGCGCACACATATTGCTTATAGTATAGTATAGTATAGTATAGTATAGTATAGTATAGTATAGTATAGATAGATAGATTGTACCCTATTACCCTTTGTTGGCATTCAGAATGTGATTGCTAATACAACAATATTGCTACAACTACAAACAAATACACACACCAACAATTGGGGTGGGCTCCATACACATTGGGGGTGTGCAGTGTGTGCGGGGCCCATTGTAACGACCCATAATTTGGTGTTTAAAAATTATCATTGTTTTTAGATAGTATATTACTATATTGGAGTTTGAAAAAGGAAAAAAAAGAAAAAGAAAAGAAGAAGAGAGTATTAGTCAGAAAAATAGAGGTAACATTATGCATGGATTTTAGCATGTGGCAAAGTATAAGCCAAGTAACATTGCGACAGATGTCAAGAGGTGGCACTTGTATGAGCTAATACATGACACGTACATAATCTTCCTAGGATTGACTAGTATGCCTACCTAGTACTGTTATATTTGTAATGAGACCAAATGATAAAAATTATGAGTGAGATATTCTTTATTCGGTGGTTGAGAAAGAGCCGTGCCGAGAAAATTATGGAGGGAAAGGGGAGATTTGGGCAGATCCGATGGTGGGTCAAATGGTGTCCGAACGCGATTATAATTTGAGGCACCGGATAATGTGCAATATATTTCTTGTTAAATTTCTTTGCAAAGAGTGTTCTTTTAATTCTCATGTATTTGTACTCATTGATATCTAAGCTTATTGATTCGATTATTGTCACTTTTTGTATCGTGACATAGAAAATGTTTGGCTAAAAGCCATGAGACAGATTGGTATATACATGTGCAAGTCCACTGGGTCAGAGAAGTATGAGAAATGTATGAATGACTGTTCTACGGGGAGTCCAGAATGTTTATGAGTCCCAAGTGGTTATACAGAGTTTTGACCTGAGTGGTGCTTGGCATGTTACCGAAATGAGCTGGGTATGAGGCTGTAAAAGGAAAACGTTTCAGAATGATCATACTTGATTTGTTATTCTCGTTTATTGAGCATATTCTCATTGCTAGCCATGATTATTGTCCTCGTATTGCATATACTACCAGGCGTTTTATATTTTTCAGGTGCAGAGCAAGTTAGTGGGGACCGAGTTGGAGTATTGGAAGTTTTAGTTATAGAGATTATTTTGGAGGATTTTAGGCCCCATCATGTATATTTATTTGGAAACTTGTAATTATTGGAGACATTTGTTTTGAGGAATATAAAAATTTGGGCCGTCACACCCATCCTCATTATGAGTGTGTGTAAGTATTTGAGTGTTTGTTAGTAGTCTAATACTTATTGTTGCTAATATGTGTAAGCAGTAAAGATACAAGTACAGCAAATGATGCACAGAAGCTGTGCACAGATAGCTTTTGCGCCCGTCTCGGGTCTCGCAAAGATGATCGGATCCGCTCAATTTGTTCAAAATGCTTCATTTGGGGTCCCTGTAAAAAATCATCCCAATCTAATACCAAGAAGGGCGTTTACCACTCCGATCATCTTTGCGGGACCCGAGACGGGTGCAAAAGCGATTTGTGTGCGGCTGCTGTGCATCATTTGCTGTACCTGTAGCAGTGTTCTATGTGTAAGTGTCTGCATGTGAAAGCGTAGTGGAAAAATTATCGGTACCCTTGGAATACCGCTACGTGGTACCCTAAAATCCTTCTTCACCATAGATCTATGTGGGGTCTAATATATACAAAATAAATCAAACCCAGCATACTTCAGTGGTAGGGAAGAGTGATGGGACACCACGTAGTGATGCCTGGCTCCAAGACAATTGGATATAAGCAAACTGCAGCCATGGGATAAGGAAAACAGGTTTGAAATGCAATCTCTATAGACACATCATGCTAACAACTAAAAAACGACTCGGTAGGTTTGTCGACACTGTTAAATTAAGTTCCTCGCACTGTTAAATTGAGTTCCTCTGAACAATTGAAAACCCGTTAGAATGTTATTACAAGAACTGTCAAATTAAGCTGCTCCCAAGGATGGAATCATGGAGGGTTTAGTGGCGGCGGCCGGCACGATAAGAATTTTAGAAAATACAATTATTATATGTAAAAAAATAAATTATTCCCAATTTATATAGTCTCGCCACTGTTAGATTTTTTTTCTTATTTTTTTGTCATATACTAGTCTTAAATCTTCTTCTTTTTTTTTTTTTTTTTCAAGAAAGGAGACCCAAAAATGAAATAATATTAAGGATGAAGTGTAATTAAAGAAAAAAGAACTCCACACTTTAATTGTAAAACAACTTAACCTAAAAAATTAAAGTTAGTCTTTTTTTCGTATTTCATGTGCAAATGACAAACATCATTTACTATAATTTTTGTTATGTTATTTTAATTTTTTCTAGAGTCGATGACTATTAGTATTGTAATGTATCTTTTTATTTTTTTAGTAATATATCTCGCCACTACTAGAATAAAATCTTGGTTCCATCCTGGCTGCTCCATGAGTTTTTCTACAAATCTTAGGAAAAAATCATCTGCGACCAGTATAGGTTTGGCAATTGGCACTATCAAATTTAGGTCTTCTGTACACCTGAATTGAAAACCAGTTACACAAGAACTGTCAAAATTAAGCAGTTAGCAGAAAGACAAGAACTGTCAATAGGGTTGCTTTTCCTGGCAAGTCTCTTGCTAGAGATCCTTTGAACTTACTACTCAAGAACTGTCAATAGGGTTGCTTCTTCCTTGCAAGCGGATATTTCCTTTGTCCTTTTTTTCCGTTCTCTTTCAAACTAGTATATTTTTCATAACTTAATTATTCAAACATATTACTAAGAGTCACTGCCTAACAAAACTTATTCAAACATTACTAAGAGTCACTGCCTAATTAACAATCCTGACTCCACTCTTGGCATTAGCTAGCATCCTATTGGGTAGATGGTATTTAGATTAGCTGCACATCGGGCCGGGCCGGATTTGTACTTAGATAATAACGAGACTTGTGAATGGCCAAACTCGGCCCATTAATGACTGGGCTTTGTTTAATATAGGTATACTAGTTGCTTTTGTTTTCCTTCCTAATATTTTTTCACACACACACACACACATATATATATACGGGGCGGTTCCGGGGACACTCATAAAAACATCTAAAAAAGTTGTATAAATTTTAATTGTTCATAAAGTTGTAATCCCAAAGGTATAAAAAAAACAAATTTTCTCCAAGCAATCCACTAGAATTGCTACATTTGTAACTTATTCTTATTTTCTTTTAGTGAAACGGAAATTTGTAACTTTTCAAATATTACTAAGAGTCACTGCCGAACAATCCTAACTCCACCCCTGGCATTAGCTAGCATCCTATTGGGTAGATGGTATTCAGATCAACTGCTCATTGATCAGGCCGGACCAGGCTTGTACTAGATAATAAGGAGGGAAAATGACGGCACATGATGTGTTTTGATAATTAATACTCATTAAGGACAAGCTAAGAACATTTGTTAATGCTGAAAATGTCATTGATGGATATTAATTATTAAAACACGTTTTTGGCCGTTATTTTTCGTTAGAGAAGGAAAAATGACGGCTCATGACGTATTTTGATAATTACTATTAATTAATCATAAACATCAAAGAGTTCTCGTATTTTGTTTTACTAGGTAGCATAGGTCATGTGTAAGTAGGGGTGAGCATGGTCCGGATTAGTTCGGTTTCATAGTAAACCAATAACCAAACCAATACCTACGGATTATGAATTTGGAGAACCAAATCAACCCACAAAAGGCATAAAACCAAACCAATCCAAACCATTAAAATACGGTTCGGTTTCGGTTTTAAACCACGGTTTGCATGTATAGAAATTTAGGGTAATTAGTCTTGGTAGTGAAGAAATTATAGGAATAAGAATTGGAATTGGTTTTCATGTATAGAAATTTAAGAATTGGGCCGTGGAAGTTGACTGATCTGGTGATGTTTTTTGTGTATAATAAATTAGTAATAATCATAGGAAATTAGGATTGGATTTGATATATAGAAATTTAGTCTAAATTATCTTGATAGGAAAGAAAAAATAAATATTGCGGTGAATTTAATAGGATCAATAAAATTATGAAAGTAGTTAATTAAGGCTCTCATATTTATTTGGCGAATCATAATTAAATTTTATATATATATATATGTGTGTGTGTGTGTGTGTGTGTGTGTGTATTATAAATCAATAAACTTGGGCCGTGGAAGTTGACTAATCTGGTGATGCTTTTTGTGTATGATAAATTAATAATCATAGGAAATTAGGATTGGGTTTGATATATAGAAATTTAGTCTAACTTATCTTGGTAGGAAAGAAAAAATAAATATTGTGGTGGATTTAATAGGATCAATAAAATTAGGAAAGTAGTTAACTAAGGGTCTCATATTTATTTGGTGAATCATAATTAAATTATATATATGTATTATACGGTTCGGATCGGTTTGGAACCATAACCGTGAACGTGTATCCACAAACCAAACCATATAACGCGGTTTCTAATTTTTTTAAACCATGACCAAACCATACTACTAAAAAACCAAACCAAATCTTTTGATTTGGATTAGTTTGGACTGGATTCACGGTTTGACGGATTTTTTGCTCACCCCTATGTGTAAGTAGTTGGGCTGGCTAGCGACCAATGTGCAGCCCTAATTCAGATATTTAGAGAATAAATAAAACACACACTCTCTCCTTATTAATTAATCATAAACACCAAAGAGTTCTCTCGTATTTTGTTTTAGTAGGTAGCGTACGTCATGAGTAATAAGTAAATGGGTGTGGATAAGCAAATTTAATAACAATGCTAAAAAAATACCCCACATTGTAATAAGCAAAGTTACAAGTCTTTTAGCAAATAACCAAATTCCACCAATTCCATAACCAAACTTAACAACTTTTACCAATAACCAAAACTCAATAACCGAACTCAAAAACACCCCACATTGGAATCGTCTCATCGAGACGAATAATTTGGTGTGGTCGGGTGCGTGATTGGAACTTGTTTGCGATTGGACAAATGTGCATTGTGTATTATGGAGGGTTTTTTTTTTTGTTAGGGATGCAAAAATAACCAATGTAGAGGTAGATGTTGTTAAGTTTGATTATGAACTACATGGATAATCAAATGCTGACGTGGCGCATTTTGATTATTGGTTTTGATTATTACCATTGCGGATGCTCTAATTAAGTATGCTTACATATAAGTGTTCTGTCTTCGCATGCGTCAAACATATTAACATTAAAAATCGTTGACTGAAAACGAACATACTCAGAACCATAGGAAATAGTGAAAGAAGTTTTAATGAGCGAGATACTTGTTCTACCGACCAAAGTTGTGAAATCCGTTCCGTACTGCCGATGCTTAAACGGAACACAAAGACTCAAGATCCGTTCCGGTTGAAATACCAGCCTGTTCCGGCCAATACCGGATGTACCGAACGATACCGGTCTGTTTTGGACATTTTCTGGTGTTCCGGACGGTACAAAATTACCTTCTCTTCTTTTTTTTTTTATAACATAAGTTGTGGGCTCTAAACTAATTAAAAGAAACTTATGGGCTTATATATGATTTTCTTCGATTAAGATCACGATGGAATCCTGATCTGTTTCATAACTTTGTTTTGAGTCTTTTTGGATGATTTTTTGCTGCCATTTGTTTCACGAAAATGGTTTTGCAACCTGGTAGATATATATTAAATATATATAAAATATTAATTACGGTAAATCCAGAACGGTATCGAGATACGGTCCGGTACCGGTACGTACCATTCCAGTAGTGAAAACGATACGCTAGCCGGTACGGGATTGACAACTTTGCTACCGACACCAAAATGCCCTTTTACTTTTCTCTCCTCCATTTTCCTAGCCGTTTAATTTCAACTCCAACGATTTCTCTAAGAAAAAAAAAAAAAAACTTGTTGGTACTCTACTTTAAAGCTGGAGGAGAAGAAAAAAGGATGCATAAAGGGGACTTGGGGATCCTGTAGGGCGGACTGCCCTGCAAGAGTGTAATGCGGCCGATCTGATTATTCATTCGATAACGAATGAGCAATAGACGGTTCTGATCAATAGGAGGTTGGATTAAATTTGAATTGTTCGTGCCGAAAATGACGCCCAAATTAGCCGCACCATAGGCTATGCACTACAGGATTTCCAATTCTGAATAAAGGTTGGTGGTGTAGCTACTAGCTGAATTTAGAAAACACTTGCACTATGGCTCAGTTTGTTTGGATGTAAAATATTTTCCTGTTAAATGTTTTACCTATTTTTCAGTGTTTGGTTGTGTCAAAAATGAGGAAAACATTTAACATGTAAACAATTTCCATCAATTGGATGAAAATAACTTACCCTTAAATTTTCTGTAAGTTATTTTCTGAAATGAACCTACTGCGGTGCTGTCTTCTACTGCAATTCTCATTGTTCAATTTCCTCTATCGTCAGTCCTGACCCACGTTCAATTCCAATAATCTCAGATATCTCAACTATTTAAGTCCCCCCCTCTACACTATTTTGTTGATTTCTGAAAATATTTTCAAGTGCCAACCAATAACACCGAAAAATAAATGTTTGAAGTTTGTTTTCTAAAAAAATATTTAACATGGAAAATATTTTACATTATAAAACATTTTACATCAAAACAAACGGAGCCGACATATTCCTTGTTTTTCAGGATACTAATTCTATAGAGAAAATCTTGTTTACAGGGCAGGCGTGAACAAGTGTTTACGGAGCTCAATCTCGGCCGTCCAAAAGTGTTTTGGACGATTCGGATTAAAAATAATCTATTAACGGTTATAGATAATCTATAACTGTTAATAGATTATTTTTAATCTATAATTGTACTTGGTATCCTTATTTTTTAAAAAGGGTTGGAATTAAACCTCATTAAGACTAATTTTAGTTTAAAGTTATTTCATGACTACAAAAATATTAAAGCTGTTGCAATTAACATTTTTAACAAAAAATGGAGGCGTGACAAGATATATCTCTGGAGGGTGGCGGGGCTATATAGTTCGATGATAATTTTTCTTTTTGCAATGTAATAGTAAGGTTTTTTTTAAAATCGTAAGGAGGCGACCGCCCCTATTAGCCCCTCTCTGGCTCCATCCTTGCTATAGGGTGAGCTGCCCTATAAGGGTGTAATGCGGCCGATCTGGTTATTCATTTCGGCAATGGATGAGCAATAGACGGTTCCGATCACTAGGAGGTCGGATTAAATTCGAATCATCCGTAACGAAATGGACGACTAGATCGGCCACATGGCCCGCACTACAGAATTTCCAAGTCCGGAAAAAGGTTGGTGGTGACGTGTTGTAGCTCTGAATGTAGAATTAAAACACGTGCATCCTTGGCTGGAGAATTGTATTTTGCAAGAACGCCATTCCCAACAGAATCTAGTCGTCTATAAATAGCAAGCATTGTTGCTCTTTATTCTACATCATTACTCAGAGGGTGGAAAGGATTAGAGACTGTTCTTAATTTTTGGTTCATTCCTCTTCTCTTATTCCTTCCAATTCCCATTTTCTGGTTCATTCCTCTTCTCTTATTCCTTCCCGTTTCACAGCCACCCAACACAGAAAAATGGAATTCTCTGCTATCCCAACTGTTTTATTAACCTCATCAGTTAGTAAGGCACCGCCACCAGTTCAGGTCGCACAACGTCGCCCTGAATCAGTTTTTCATCCTAGTGTTTGGGGAGATCATTTCCTTGCCTACGCTTCTGCTGACAAGGTAAAATTATTTGTATTATTTTTCTTTGAACGTAAATCTTTTTTTCGATCAGATTTAAATGAAAATCACACAGTACATACTAGTATATACTCTCCACATCATTCCAGCCTTCTAATAGTTTAAAGTCGCGTTCCACTAAGAAAAATAAGTACTTTAAAATAAGAACCTTAGGAGAATGGGCCCTAAGTCTACCTTTCCAAAATAAGGTTCAAAACAAGAAATCTAGCATTTAGCATGGAATTCTGACGTAGAAAAGAATTAGAGCCTACCCATTTGAGAGGAATAGTAAGCCTCTGTTCTGCTAAGATTCTTATTTTTTAAGTACTTATTTTTTCGTTTGACGAGACAAGTCATTCTATCACAATATATCATCTTAATTCAAAAAATAAGTACTTCAAATAAGTATTTATTTAAGATAGCGGAACGGGGCCTAAATTTTAATTCAAATTTGGTTTGTTACTTCAATGGCCAAATAGAGAACGGTGGAAAGGGAATACTAAAGAGTTTTGTTATTTGATTATTTAAAATGGACCAATAATTTAGGACTTCTTTGTGTTTCGATCAAATAAAATTGGGTTATCGAAAGGTAATTGATTTTCACACTTCCCTTTCTTATAACCACACTCTCTTTCAATGGCCAAATAGCGGTCATGAAGATTCACTCTTTCACGCTTGAAATGACAATATTATAAATTCATATCACAAAAAGACAAAAAAGAGAGAAGGTGGCTATAAAAAAAAAGAGAGAGTGAAAATCACTACCCTATTGAAATTGACAAAACTAGAAAAGCCTAACATGGCCGATGAGTAATTTATAAGAAAGATACCGCTATTCAAGCTCAGCTAGATTAAAATTCGTGTGCTATGGGCTCGCCCGGTTAGGAAAATGATTTTGATCGCGTTAAATTTTAAAACCAACCTTGGAAAAGCAAGTATTCTGGGTCATGTAGTTTTCGTTTTAATTTCAGTTCTCACACCAATCCTAGATGATAATGTACTTTCTTGAGGTAATAAAAATAAATTTTAATTTGAAAAAAGTAATAAAAATAAACATAAATGGTGTCAAATGATGAAGACAAGTAACAAAATAATTAAGTACTTTTTTTGTTAGACGAATCATGCAAATTCCAAAAGTTGAACTCACAATCTCACTATACCTGAGTGTAACTACGCATATGTTAAACCAACAATTCTAATGTTCTAGTCAACGAAATAATGTTAACACATGGTTATATTTGTTTTTTGTTTTTTTTTTTAATTTTATTTTGGCAGGAAGTGGATATCAACACGAAGCAAAAACATCAACAGCTTAAAGAAGATGTGACAAAGCAGCTAGTGGAAGCAAAGGGTAAATATTCACAACAGCTAGACCTTATTGATGCGATCCAGCGCCTTGGCGTGGCCTACCATTTCGAAACAGAGATTGAACAAGGATTACATCAAATATATGAAACCTATCATCAAAGTGGTCACAAAAATGTCAACAATGATGAGGATCTTTACATTACTGCTCTCTCGTTTCGATTACTGAGACAACACGGATATCGTGTCTCTTGCGGTAAGTCACCTTTGTCTCTTGTACGGTTAAGGAAAGTGATTTTTTTAACGGCAACGGAAAATTACATTGTTATTAAAGATAAACAATGAAATCGAGAACGATAGATTAATAGGGGAAAAAAAAAAAAGCGAGAGAGCTTTAGAGAATGCATATATATTGTTTAAGTGCTGTTATCGCTAGAACTCAATTTACCCTTAAGCCTCAGTTTTCGGTAATAAGCAACAAGAAGAGAAACAAATAAATGTCATTACCTTTTTATTCCCATACACTTTTTCGCGGGGGCTTTGTCTATGTTCATTTATATAATTACTCTTCATATAGAAAACGGTGTATCAAAAAGTAGGTCACAGTACGCCAAAAAAAAAAAAAAAACGAGCGTATACATGATAATAAAAGGAGAGCTTGGAAATCATATATTCTGGGAAAACATATCCAAAATGTTATCTTTTTATGGAAACATGAAAACATATTAGTTACTATCACTTAGTTCGTTTGCTTGTGAATTTTTTTTGGTCGGCAAAAGGAAGATTTTATTAAAGCTCTTTTTGACTACGCGTACTACTAAATACCGATAGTCGCATTGGTCATAATAATTGCATAGGATATAAATAATATACTATATCGTCCATTAAAATAGACACCGGTAATACTGTATTATATTTCCTCTCTAGTTTGGGAAAAATAATTGCCTTTATGACTACTTTCATGAAAGTTTCTGAAGCCGCAACTACAAATTCTTGTTACCATTGCTGATAATTTTTAATATATTGTTTTTCAATTGATCATGTTTCTGAATGGTTTACGCAGATGTATTCAACAAATTCAAGGACAATGAAGGGAAATTTAAGGAATCGTTGATTGGTGATGTGAGAGGATTATTGAGTTTGTACCAAGCTACATTTTTGAGTGTACGTCAAGAAGACATACTAGATGAAGCAATGGAATTTACCACCACTCACCTCAATTCTGCGCTACCGAACTTGAGCAATAATCCAATTGCGGCACAAGTAGTTCATGCTCTATATCAGCCCATCCACAAGGGCTTGACAAGGCTCGAGTCAAGGCTTTTTATTTCTTTCTATCAAAAAGATGATTCCCATAGTAAAGTTCTACTGGATTTTGTGAAATTGGATTTCAACTTATTGCAGAAATTGCACCAGAAGGAGTTAAGCGAAATCACAAGGTGGGTATAGTACAACTTGTTTAATAAGCCTCTCTAGAAACTCTTCTTTTTGGCATTTAAAAAAATAAATAAATAAATGCTACATTGGACCTTATATTTTTCATGGTGTAATTTTTGGTTTAGGTGGTGGAAAGATTTGGACGTTGTAGGGAAACTACCTTTTGCAAGGGACAGATTGGTGGAGATGTACTTTTGGATATTGGAAGTATATGAGCCACATTATATTATTGCTATAAGAAATCTAACCAAAGTGATGTGCTTGACTTCCATTATTGATGACATGTATGATGCTAGCAATGCTACCATAGAAGAGCTTGTGCTCTTCAATGATGCAATCCAAAGGTAAAATTTTGTACCCCACTCCCTCAGTGATCTTAATTTTGATTTGACCTATTATAATAATTTATTTTTCTTTTTTTGAATATGGTAAGAAACTTTCATTGTTAAAAAAAACATAAAAGTAGAATGTATTGTAATCTAAATTTGGTTCCCTTACCTATCGCTATACCGCTAAGTCATTTCCCGTAACTTATTTGATGTTCAGGTGGGAAGTCAGTGCCTTGGATCAACTTCCGGACTATATGAAACTTGTTTATCAAACAGTTTTAGATACTTTCAACATTATTGAGGATGAAATGGTCAAGCAAGGAAGATCATATGGAGTCGAATACGCAAAATCCGCAGTTTGCCTCGAACTAACTTACTTTTTTTTAATTTTTTATATTAGTAATAATACTGAAATTTCGCCAATACTAACTCATTATCCTCAAAATTCCAGTTGAAAGATTTGGTTGGAGTATACTGTAAAGAAGCCAAATGGTATCACGAAGGCTATGTTCCAAGTATGGACGAGCACTGGCCAGTTGCACTATTGAGTTGTGGCTACCAAGCAGTTTCAACCATGTCCTTCATTGGAATGGGAGAGTTGGCGACCAAAGAGGCCTTTGATTGGGTGTCTAGTAATCCTTTAATTGTCCAAGGTTCATCAGTGATTTGCAGGCTCATTGATGACGTGGTTGGCCACAAGGTAAGATATACAAGTCCAACGTACAAATATCTTTATTCATCATAAATTTATACTATATGTCTTCTATTCTCCGCGTAACCACTAGCTTAGTATCTTGTATTTAATTCACAAGCCACACCACATAACCCAAAATACTTAAGCTCAAGGTACTTGTAATGTCTTACATGGGATTGTTATATGCCCAAGCTAGATCGATCACCCATGTAGACTTCCATTGCGGGATGTGATATCACATTACTTATGACTACTCCCCCCAACATGTGGTATTACATTGTAACCTTCTGGAAACAGGCTGCAAATCCATGACATTCGATCCTTGGTGTCCAAATATACATAAGTGCCTTCTCTAATGAATTCTGATGACACCCGATCATGTCTTGAGATTCGAGATTCCAACCATCCATGTTAAATGCTGTCAATGAATTAGGACACAAAAACAAATTACTACGTAGCTACCTCTTTTCCATGCTAATTAACAGTTTTTGTGGTGAAATTATAGTTTGAGCAAGAAAGAGGTCACGTAGCCTCCTCAATTGAATGCTACATGAAACAATACGGTGCAACAGAAGAAGAGGCTATCGTTGAATTCCAGAAACGAGTTACAAATGCATGGAAAGACATGAACTCAGAGTTCCTCCGCCCAACCCCCATCCCGATGCCTCTCCTCCGGCTACCTCTCAACCTTGCACGAGTTATTTATGTTTTATACAAGGATGGAGATAATTACACCCATTCTGGAACCAAGCTCAAGGGATATGTGACCTCAGTACTCGTTGATCCTGTGCCAACTTGAAATCTCTTTCGCAAAATTGAGTCCATAGATAAGTAAAGAGATCATCATGAAAATACATATGTATGCTTACTATATTTGCTTAAAGAAATAAAAAGAGTCTTCTAAGCGATGGCCTTGTCTTTGACGAAACATGCATGTATTCATCGGAATGCATGTTTTTGTTCTTTTTAAAGCTAGGTTAGGGATTCTCGGTAAGATTTATCATTTGCAATGTATTATTTCCATCAAGCAATAAAGTTGTCTTTTGCTGTTATGTGTGCCCAACGGATATATATTTGTTCAAAAAAACACTCAGACTTTTCGGGCACTTGTCCATAGTCATTTATTTGTGCAGAAAAAATGGGTGCTTGAATATATATTCTGTGATTTCTTATAGTAATTATTAAAGCAGAAACAGCAAAAAAAAGTGAGAAAAGTGAATTGGAAAACCAATCTAAGCGGTTGACATGTTACAAAGCCGGCTCGGCATCGGCCGGAAATTCCGCCACCGCTGAGTGGATATCTAAAAGAATACCCATTGTGGTGTTAGGGCCTATGGAGAGCAGAGAATCACTATGCCTCTTTGGCTTGAAAACCACCAACTTGAACATATTCGACTAATAAGATATATTGTTGAGTATACTACAGAATGCTCACTTGGGGATTCTAACTAATAGAAAATTGTTTTGTAAAAACAAAATGATATATTTGGTTCAAGCTGCTTGTTTTCTGTGGGTAAATTTTATGAATTAAGCAGGTGATCAAAACAATGTTCCATATGTCAAAGATTTACGCATATATGAATGTCCCTAGGTGAAGTTTGAATTGATTATTATTATTATTATTTTTGAACGGCGATTGAATTGATTATGTTGACACTTACTCAATATTGATTGTATAGACCCGAGTCTAATTCTAATTTCTTATATTTATTAATGTTACGTGAAATTATAATTAGATAATTTTGCGACTAAGGGATAATTTTATAGATATATGTGTGTGTGTGTTTGGTCGTGCGAGCCCGAGTTTGCGGGCTTTTGATCGAATGTGTTAGGAGACTACATGTGTTGTATAATTAGTATTAGAATTGTTTTTAGAGCTAATTACTTGTTTAAGTATTAGTTTGAGGGGCCCTAGTGCAATGATTTATAAAATGCAAGTGGTAGAATAGTATGTTGAAGCTTAAAGGGGGAGAGTGTAAATTTTTAGTCCTAAATCCATTTATACCAGAGAAATAGAGGTGTCAAATGGGCCGTGCCGGCACGGCACGGCACGGGCACGGCACGGGCAAGAGGCGGCACGGCACGCCACAGGCACGGTCTTGGCCTGGCACGGCACGACACGACACGGTTGTAGTGGGCCCGGGGCACGGCACGGGCACGGAAGTGGGCGGCACAGCACGAGCACGACACGATAGTTGGCCTGGTACGGCACGACACGACATGATCGTAGACGGGCACGGCACGGGAACGGACACGGAAAGTGGACAGGAACGGCACGGCACGGTTCTAGTAAGGCACGGGCATGGGCCCACGACCCGGCACGACATGGGCACGGCACGAGGCACGGAAAAACAAAAAAAAAAAAAAAGCCAAATGATATTTTTTTTAATTTTAAAAAAATTAAACAGTTTCTATTCGGTAAAAAATATTTGTTTAAACAACTAAGATATTTAATTTAAAAAAAAATCAATTTCTTTAAAAAATCATGTTTTTAAAAAATCATTTTTTTACTTTTAAAAAGTTATCAATTTTTATTCGGTAAAAAACATTTGTTTTGTTTTTGTTAGTAAAAATGTAAAATAGGCTTTGGACATTTGGTTTGTAAATTTAACATTACAAGATAAAAAGTAAAATTAAAAAAACTTATCAAAATATTTATGGTGCAAGAGTAATTTAATACGAAATGAAATGTGCAAGAGTCATATATTTTATACCCCAAATGGGCCAAATCTAATGAGAAATAAGAAAAAATGTGTCAAACAAAAAATAAAAAAAATACATAGTACAAATAAGGAAAATAAATAAATAAAAAGGGGTTGGCTAGACTAGGACTTGAACCCAGATCCTTAAGTTCTTTCATACACAAACAAACCACTATGCCACCAATTAACTTGTGTCATAGATTTGAAAAATTAGTATATAATATGTAGCTCTATTATATAAAAACGAGGCCATTAAGCAGTAGCCACACAATCGCAACGCAATCACGACGATCAATACCATTCAATGCGTTCATTTTGTTATGCTTAGTGTTTTAATCATGGGATCCTATGTTTTGGTGCGTCGGATTTTGAAAGCTCTTTCATCGGCATGTTAATTCATTGTTTGATTGAATTTTGTTTACGTCCGATCAAGTATGTAGCGATAAGCATTGTACTTGATTATTGGCATGAATGATCTAATCCCTCCCACATAAAAGTTAGATGGTTCCGATTTTGAAAAAATAGCTTGGGCGACCCTCAAGTAATGCATTATAGGACTTTAATGCCTCTGGAAGCACCGAATGTGTTTCGATGATGTGGTTTCCGACATTCGATTATCACCTATTCAGGTGAGAATGATAAATTTGATAAGACGTTAAATCGTAACGGTTTAGATCGAACATTCGGGAAAAAAAGTTTGTAGCTACCTTTTAAATCTATACATTGAACTTGGTTGGTTATGAATCAAGGTATTCTGCTATAGTATAACGTACGTTAGCCACACGATCACAAAACAAATATGACGATCCATACCGTTCATTTTGTTATTCTCTGTGTTTTAATGACTCTCACCAATTTTTGGGTCTATCGGGTTTTTAAAGCTCCTTCATCGACACGTAGATTCATTAATAGGAAAATGAACGTTATAAACAATCAAGTATATAACGATAACCAATTTACTTCATTTTTGGCAGGAATGTTATAATCTCTCCCACATAAAAGATAGACGGTTCCGATTTTCAAAAAACAGCTCGGGCGGCCCTCGAGTGATGTATTATAGGACTCTACGAGAATTTTCGATAAGCTGGTGCATATGGATTATGGTGTCTCGCATGCACATGATCACACAGATCATATAAAAGGAATGAGATGCTGCCCTAGCAGACATCTCATTCTCAGATCTCTCTCGAACAGTCGAACTCTCAATCTCTCTCTCTCTCTCTCTCAACGTCTCTCTGTCCTCTCTCTGGTCCTCTGACGAGCCAACGTTCGGATTTTGATCGAACTATATATCGATTCTTCACCTGAATCACTTCTCTCACCGATTGATTCACGGTATTCATCTCTCTCACTCTCTCTCTCTGACTCACTGGTCACACCTCTCTCTATCTCGCTGCTCTCTCTCTCTACTCTCAAACGGTGAGTCGGTGACTCGGTGCGACGGTTAGTCGGTGACTCGGTGACCATCACAAGTGAAGAGATCAGATCTGAACTCAGTGACCATCATCATCTCACTCTCTCAACGTCTCTGTCTCTCCGACAGTCTGACTCTCTCATCACCTCAGGACCTCTGCTCACCGACTCACTCACTAGTCACCGTATCTCTCTCTCTCATAGGTACCTCTATCACTTCCCTCTCCAGTCTCCACTTATCGTTATCTACTGACTACTGTAATTTAGGGTTTCTGAAATTAGGGTTTTGACCTGGTTTTTTAAATTAGGATTACGAAATTAGGGCTTTTGTTAATTGTTACTAATGTCTGAAATTAGGGTTACGAAATTAGGGCTTTTGTTAATTGTTTACTAATTTCTGAAATTAGGGTTACGAAATTAGGGCTTTTGTTAATTGTTACTAATTTCTGAAATTAGGGTTACGAAATTAGGGCTTTTGTTAATTGTTACTAATTTCTGAAATTAGGGTTATGAAATTAGGGCTTTTGTTACTAATATCTGAAATTAGTAACAAGAAATTAGGGCTTTTGTTACTGAAATTAGTAACAAGAAATTATCAACTTTGAAATGAAAATTGGTTACTGAGTCAGTCATTATTAACTAATTTAGATGTTATTAACTAATATTCTACTGTACTAATTTTCTCTGTTTTGTTTTCAGTTTTTTGTAGGAGATGGATCCTGAAGACATTCATTTTGACAATGAGCGTTTAAACCATAACTCGGATGATGATGGACAAACTCCACCACCGGGAAGCCTGGGAAGGGAGTCTGTAGGTGAAGCTGCTTCAAACATTGCAGCAGCTTCTACTCCTATAGGCGTAACAGGCCATAGCCAATCGGCCCAGTCTGCTGGATCAAGGCATCGCTCTTGGGTATGGAAACATTCTACCATAGTTAAGAATTTTAAAAATGCACAGGGAATCGATCTAGGACCTAAAGCTGTATGTAATTATTGTCCAAATACTTATACCTGCGCAAGTTCGGGCGGCGTAAGGCATATTGAACGACATTTAAATAACATACATAAAAAATTTAAACATACCGTAGTTGAATCTGGTGGTGAATCTGATACCGTAGGTGGTACGTCGAATTTCGTATATTCTCAATCTAGTATGAGAGAGGGACTGGCCCGTTACGTAGTTGCAGCAGAACAACCATTTACTTTTGGTGATGATATTAGATTTGAATATTTTGTCAAACATTATCTTCAACCTCTTTTTTCGAAAGTTTCTAGAAATACAACCAGAAGTGATTCTTTGAAAGCTTTTATTGAAGTTAGAAAAATTTTGATAAGTGAAATTGTAGAACTTGGTAGTTTAATCTCTTTTACTTCTGATATGTGGAGTGGTCGAAATGATCTTGGTTACATTTCTGTGACAGCTCATTATATAGACTCCAATTGGATTTTGAATAAAAAAATTATTGCTTTTCGTTTAATGGAGTATCCTCATAATGCTATGAACATTTTTCAATGTATAATGGGTGTTTTTAGGGAGTTTGAAATTGTTGATAAAGTTTTCAGTATTACTTTTGATAACCATTCTGCTAATATCAGTTCAATTGATTTGTTCAAACAGAATTTGACTATTTCTCATGCTGGACTGTTTTTTCATGTGCGATGTGTATGCCATATCATTAACTTAGTTGTGCAAGATGGTTTGAAACCTATAGGACCACAAATAGAAAAAATTAGAGATGCTATTCTTTATATTGCTACTTCCCCAGCTAGGCAGCAAGAATTTGAAGGATTGTGTGTAAGTTACAATGTTAAACCAAAAAAAATCAAAACTGATGTGAAAACTCGTTGGAATTCAACATTTCTTATGTTAAAATCTTGTAGGAATCACATTGATATAATTTCTGCTTATGTTAATTCCAAGTATATGCGTACTGATGGTGGTTTAACTCGAGCTGATTGGAATATTGCTTTTGAGTTTATGAACTTTTTGAAAAAAATTTATGCTGCTACCTTAGCTTGCTCAGGTGTTCATTATCCTACTACTTGTCTTGTGCTTAATCACTTGTATAATATGAGTCACACTCTTAAAAGTCATAGAATGAAACCAAATTTTGTAGCTGCTTGTAAGTCTATGGAAGATAAATTCAACAAATATTTCGAGAACATGCCACCAATATTTATTGTAGCTTCTGCAATGGACCCAAGGATTAAGGTAAGGGGTGTGAAAAGCTCTTAAAAGGGATTGGTGAGAATTTAGGGATTACATTACCTTCTATTTCTACTGTCACTGCACTGTTGACTTCTATATATGCTTCATATGAGTCTAAATTTGCATGCACTGCTTCTGCTGCTGCTCCATGTTCTTCAAGTATTAATGATCCATGTTCTACAAGTAACAATGACAATGACCCATCTTGGTTTCTGATTTCAGGGCCAGGTAGTAGTGAAACTTGTTCACGATCTGAACTTACTCAATATTTAGAGATAAATTTAGTTACCACTGAGGACTTACAATCATTTGATATATTAGCTTGGTGGAAAAAAATTGAAAAGACATTTCCCATTCTTTCTATCATGGCACGTGATTTACTAACACCACCTGTGTCTTCAGTGGCTTCTGAATCTGCTTTTAGTGCAAGTAATAGAGTGTTGGATGAGAGGAGGAGCAAACTAGCTCCCGACATTTTGGACTGTCTTATATGCTTAAAAGATTGGGAGGATGCACGTCTTGGAATTCAAAAATGTCATCCTAGAGATGAATTCAGAGATTATTTTTCGGACTCAGATATAGATGCTGATTAGGGGTGCTGGACCTGCTGGTGTTGGTAACTTATGAAGGCCTTAAATGGCAACTTAATGTTGCCGCATCCAGGTGCTATTCTTTATATATTTGAGTGTGTGCTATGATGATATAATCTGAGCCATTGGTGTTTAGTGTGGCCATGATGATGCTGGTAACTTATGAAGGCCTTAAATGGCAACTTAATGCTGCCGCATTCAGGTGCTATTCTTTATATATTTGAGTGTGTGCTATGATGATATAATCTGATCTGAGCCTTTGGTGTTTAGTGTGGCTATGATGATATAATCTGAGCCAAATTGGTGTTAAGTGTGGCTATGATGATATAATCTGGGCCAAATTGGTGTTAAGTGTGTGGCTATGATGATGTAATCTGAGCCTAATTGGTGTTTAGTGTTGCTATGATGATATAATCTGAGCCAAATTTGTCTTACACTTCAAGTTTTCATTTGTTATTGGACTGAGCAGAAACTGAGCAAAAATTGAGCAGAAATGACTTTGTGTGCTGCTGCTGCTGCTGTTTGAACAACTCTGTGTGTCAGTGTGTGTGATTTGTTCAAAGTTTGGAGGGTTTTGGCAGGTTTTTGGTTCAAAAAAGTGCAGGTGTGTCATGTGTGTGTTAGTTCCACCAGGTGTGTGTGTGTGTGTGTGTGTGTTTGGTTTTTGGTTTAAACAATTGAACCAAAGCTCAGCCAAGGATGAATGTGAATACCTAATCAATTTTGCCAAGCCTCATGCGCAAAAATCGTTTGTTGTAGATAGCACAACCGATGTAAGTATCCCGCTTCTTTCTTGTAGTAGTAGTTTAGTAGTTTATGTGTTAGTAGCTCATATTTAGCTTGGTGGATACCTCTAACCTGGTTTTATGCCAAACCTGAGTTGTAACGAAGCCAGGCTAAATATTGAGTTTGTTTTTAGTTAGTATAGTTAGTTTTATTTGATTGCATTGCTTAGCCAAGGTGGTGGCATAACCCCTCGCATATTCTGTTTGCTGAGTTGAGGTGGCGGCCTAGCCCCTCCAGTCTGTTAGTTTGTTGGTAGTTAGTTAGTAGTATTTTCTGTTTCTTATCATTTGACGCAGGTTTTTTGTTGAACAATTGAGTAGGTGCAAGAACATGGGTATTATTGTGGTGAATGGTCTAGATGTATTGTGGTGAATGATCTGTGGATGTGGATGCAAGAACAGGAGTATGGCATACACATTGCGCATGAATGTGTATGAGTGTGAATGTGTGAAACTGTTGTTGCTGCTGCTGCTGTGAGTGTGTGCAGCAGCAGGTGTGGTTGTGGGCAGTTTTCAACTAGTTTGGCAGGTTTGGTTTGTGTTTTGGGGGCAATTTTTAGCTGTTTTCAAAATATGCAGTTTTAAGTTGGTTGGTTCAAAGACTGGAGGTTTTTGGTTCAAAAAAGTGCACGTGTGTGTGTGAAGTGCAGGTGCGTGTGTCTGCTGCTTCTTCTGGTGCTGCTGTTGGATGTTGCAAAACTGCAGTTTTTACCAGGTTTATGGGTGTGTGTGTGTGTTCCAATCGGGCCCTTTCCAGTTCTGATTGTGTTTTGGGCAGTTTTCAACTACTTTGGCATGTTTGGCTTGTGTTTTTGGGGCAATTTTAAGCTGCTTTCCTGTTGTGCAGTTTTTAGTCGATTGTTGGTTCAAAGATTGGAGGTTTTTGCCAGGTTTTTAATTCAAAAAAGTGCAGGTGTGTGTGTGTATGTGTGTTCCAATCGGGCCCTTTCTAGATTTATTTGGCTATGATGATAAAGTTTTATAAAATGCGTTGGACTTAGGCAAGGCAACATTTGAAGGTCAAATTGGCAACTAATGTTGCTGCCTACTGGTCCTTCAAAAAGTGGTCTATAAACTTACAAATTATCTGAGCCAATTAGCCAAATGTTAACAAGTGTTTGACACATATCTACGTATCCAAGCACTCCGCCACCGAGTCTCAAGGGAAGAAGCAACAAAGGATAGAAGACCAAGAATTTCTTTTTAATTAGGGGCAGTTATGACCCTTTGTAATATGTTATTTTTTTAATTGTTAAATTTTACTTCATTAAGACCAAGAATTTCTTTTTAATTAGGGGCAGTTAGGATGATTTGTAATGTGTTATTTTTTAAATTGTTAAATTTTACTTCATTTTGCATATGAATTTTTTTCATCGAATGGATTTCTATGAATTTATTGAATGGTCTATATTTGTTAATTCCTCTTTCTCTCTTGGTATGTATGAGCTGCATAATTTAATTTTCTAGATGAAATTTAAGTTTGGCTTTGGGCATCACAAAGTCATACATAGATAGAAGGCAAAGTTGCTATTTATGCATGGGCTACATTGGTCTCAAACTCTTAATGTTGCATGTGCACATAGAAAGAACAAAATTGAAGAGTCTAATTGGACTCTCTACTCAAATTAAACCATTTGATTAAGAAATGAAATTAAAAGTCTGTAAATATAAAGAACCAACCATTTAATTGCTCGACGACAAATAGATGGCCAAGCGGTATATAAGGCTTCAACTTGCAAGCTAACTCAAGTTGATGAGTGCTTCTTGCCTTGTTCCTAGTTCATCTAAACTCTCCCGATCCCCATTAACAAACTAACAAACATTGTAGGAAGTTCTTGCCTTTCTTGTAAAACCCAAAAAAAAAAGGGCAGTTTTCAACTACTTTGGCATGTTCGGATGAAAATTGGTTGGCGATGTGCCAGGCACGACTTAAAACGGCACGGTCCGACCCGACCCGATTCAGTAAACGGGCAGGCACGTCTTGACACGATTGAAAACGGCACGACACGACACGATTTAAGAAAACGGGTTGGCACGACACGACACGATTTAAGAAAATGGGCCGGCACGACACAACACGATTGGCAAACGGACCGGCACGACACGACACGATTGGCAAACGGGCCGGCACGACACGACACGATTTGAGGAAACGGGCCGGCACGGCACGACACGATTTAAGTAAACGGGCCGGCACGGCACGGTACGGCACGACACGATTTGAGTAAATACTGTAAACGGGCCGGCACGGCACGGCACGAAGCACGGTTAGCATGGAGTTAAACGGGCTGTGCCGGCACGGCACGACCCGTTTGACACCTCTACAGAGAAACACGAGTTCTCTGTTCTCGATTTTTGATTTTCCATTTTCTTCCCATTTTGCCGTCTCTCTCTCTCTCACCCAAAAACTAGCTAAACCTCCCAAACCCACATAGATTCCAATCAATCCCACCACGTATTGGAGTTCTCGAGTCCTTGATCGCGTCCAAAGAGCCCGAAGGAAGTGTATTTCACATTTGGAAGCTAGGGTTTTGCTTGAACTTGGGTTTTGGCCTTCGACTTTTGAAGAAGGGATTTCCTCGCTACTTTTATGTGTTTATGAGTAGATTTGGTGTTTGAATCACGCAATAGATCAGTGTATGAAAGTTTGGTGTTTGCCCCTTTGGAACCTACTGTCATGGGTCAGTCTATATATACGAATATATATATATATATATATATATATATATATATATTTAGTTGTTAAACATTGTTATTGATCCTCGATGTACAGCTTTCTATGGTAATAATTTAAGTGGGTTTTGCTTGGTCGTGTGCCGAGAAAGAGAGGTGCGTGTGAGTGTGATGCCAGTGTTGAGTCTTGGATTTTAGTTGTGTGTGATATGTGCGTGAGGTGAGAATGTTGGGTCATAAGTCTTTGTAATGGGTTTAAGTACCAATTTAATGTAATCCTTATAGCAATAGTATTAGTTTAATATTTATACATGTGGATACTTATAGTTTCATGTGTTTCTTTTTTTCCAAAACCATCCGTTCTTGCCCCCTTTTCATCTTTAATGGCTATCAAGGCTTGAGTCGGCACGAGAACTTATGATATGTCATGAACAACGAACGATTGAAATGGTACATGAGGACACTTGATACGATACGAAGACACATACTAGACCCACTGACGGGTGAGGTGCTAGGCAGGGGTCCACGGTAGCTGTCACGACCACCATTTTCAACATAAAATATAAAAAGTTTCTTGAACTATTACCTCACAATAATCCGTACCAATCCAAAATGTCATTAACTTCCCATAACCATATTCCAAGTCCAGGAGTTCAAAATATTACATCTTAGGCACAACGACCCCAAATCAGAATAGACATCATAGGCCAAGAGTTTAGAGTTTACAAAATATCCCATAGTCAGTTGAATTATCACATAAATTACAATTACATATTCAAAAGGAATTTACAAAGATGCCTAAGTAACTCTACAATGTTAGCTTTCAAAACGTTGTGTCCGATGTCCAAGCACTCCAATCATGGTCGCTAATGTTCAGAGTTTGTACCTGAAAAGAAATAAGGCTTGAGTTACACTAGCCCAGTAGAAATTCTACGCAAACAATATATGCAAGAGAAATGCGGGTACGATGATACGACATGAACAAAGGCAGCCCAAGCAACAGACAGGCGGCAAGGTTCAACAATCCGACAAACAAGCCATGAGGTTTAGAATACATCTCAACCCTTAACCATTTTCATATCTCGCGTGTCCAAACCGTCTCGCGTCACGTGTCATGAGCCGAAGCTCCTGCCGGGCTATTCATGGGATCCCGATATCCCCTGCCAAGCACCCACCTTGCAGGTTAGGCCTTGAATAATCAATATGAGCATTAGCTCCTGCCAGGCTATTTATGGGACCCTGATATCCCCTGCCAAGCACCCACCCGTCGATGGGCCTTGAGTGTTCACGCGTTGTGTCAACAAAGTTTCACGTGTCTCAAATTTCACAACATCTCGTTCCATTTGATGTTCATACAATAATTAAGACAACATTCATCGAACGAAAGTAAGGAAATGCCAAGAACGCACAAAGAGCTCAACCAGGGTGATCGACAATGATTAGGAGTGTTTTAGAAGCACTTAGAACGAGTTGAAGGTGATCGGGGGGTCAAATCAATGGGTTTCGGAACAAAACAGTGAATTCTGGAGATAAGCTCCCTGTATCGATACGGGTAAAATCCGTATTGATACGGGTTGACTACGAATTTGTCCAGTTTGTTCCGTATCGATACGGATTAAGGGCCGTATCGATACGGGAGGCTTTCGAGCAGTTTTTCTGCAGATTTCAAGCAGCTCAACCACAACAACGACAACAACAACTATAGACACGATTCAAGGCAAGGAAAACACTTCTAATACATGTATTGAGAGGTAGAATCCCAACCTCGAAGCCGAAGAACGAAACCCAAGAAGATACGAGCCCTAGCTCTCCGAAAACCTTGATTCGAACGGGATACGACTCCACCGAGCTCCAACTGGTGGGATACGGACCACAATACGCGTAGAGGTCGAAGGATTGAAGATTATTTTGGTGGGTTTTTGAGTGATTTTGGTGGGAGAGCAAGAGAGAGAGTGAGAGGTGCGAGAGAGAGAAAGAGCCGGTGGGTGGGAGTGAGGGGAAATGATTCCATGCTCTCTCAATCCCCTATATATACTAACAATTTTACAAATCACACATTACACCCTTCCACAATCAATTCCATCGCTTTAACCCCGAATCACATAAAACCAATATTTCATTTCCTTTTCCAATAATCATGCATTTATAAAATGTTAACGTTCGATAAAATAAACATGGGTCTCTACAGTAGCCCATCGAATGACCGGCAGGGGTCCACGATAGCTCGATAGGGGTCCACGGTAGCCCATCGAATGACCGGCAAGGGTCCACGGCAACCCATTGAATGACCGGCAGGAGCAATCGCACATTGAATGATTTTGAGGTGAACTAAATTCTCAACAATTAAGAGTACTCGCTCATGACACTTGACGTAGGCACGTGAATGAGATAAAGATTTATAAGTTGACATTGTGGGATTAAAGGATAGTGGTATGGATACAAGTATTTATGTACTTGGTCATCTTATTTTCTAGAGAGAGAGAGAGGATATTGGTCATCTATCCTCTCTCTCTCTCTAGAAAGTTTCGCCCAGGGTTTCTCTTTGGGGGGGGCGGCGCCCGCCGCTAGCCGTCCCCCCTGCCTCCTTCTCCTCTCTCTCTCTCTCTCTCTCTCTCTCTCCTCCTCCTCCTTCCTTCATCCCCTCTACCCACCTCTATTCCCTCCGTTTTCCTTTTTTTTTCCCTTTTCTGTAAATCTCAAAACGATCGGTAAGGTATCGAGCTGGCCGTCGACGGTGGCTATGGTGGGTGATGCCGGTTTCATGGATCTAAGCGTCGCGGTGACTCCTGGTCGTTTATGGGTGCCGAATTAGCGGTCGCTCGGCGATCGGTTGCTGGGGTCTCGTGACGTCCGACGAGGTCGTCTCTGGTATGATTCTCTGATCTCCTCTGTCTTCTTCCTCTCTCCTCTTTTGTTTTCTTGCCCCCGGCCCTGTTCTTCAATACTTCTTCCTTCCTGGTCTCTCCCCCTACCCCTTTCCTCGATTCTTGTTTCTCCCTCACTGTTTGGACCCCTTCTCGGTTTTCTGCTGGGTGACCGAGGTTTATGCTTAACGGCTTGTGGTCTAGCGGCTGTGGAAGTCTTGATCGGCGTGGCTCCCGCCGTGTTCACTGCTGGGTGGCTCGGTCTTTGTCTAAGGGCTAGTGTGAGCATCCGCGTCAGATTGGGGTTGGGTGTTGCCATTTCGTCTCACCTTTGGGTTGGCCAGAGGAGGCCTGGTGGTGTTTAGGTGGTGGCGATCCGGTGGCTTGCTGTGGTGGCTGGCTGGTTTGGTGGTCGGTGGTGGCTGGAGACTTTGATTGAAGTTGTGCCGAATAGTAGGGTTAGGTTTTGGGCCTTCTTGGGCTGTGTGCTCTTAATTTTCAGATCTGGGCATTTAGGCCTTTTTGCTTGAGCTGTATTGTATTATTTGGGCTTTTTAGGCCTTTAGGTGCTTTGTGCTTCATTTGTATTATCTGGTCATTTATGTGGCCTTGGTGTTTCGGGCTTTGCCCGTTAGGTGTTTGTCCAACCTTGGTTGGATTCCCCTCTCCCTTCCCCTTACTTGTTGTAACCTTTGACAAGTATCCTTAATAAATATTTTGCCGATCAAAAAAAAAAAAAAAAAACACGTGTAATTGTCTGCATGTGGAAGCGTAGTTGAAAAATTATCGGTGCCCTTGGAATACCGCTACATGGTACCCTGAAACCCTTTTCACCATAGATCTATGTGGAGCCTTATACAAAGTAAAATCAAACCCGGTATACATTAGTGGTGGGGAAGAGTAATAGGCACCTCGTAACAGTTGGTACCTAAATTAAAAACCCATGGCTAAATGTGGCTGAGGTTGGAATCGGCCCCGTTCCGCTTTGTTTTTAAATCTTCCTTTTCAAAAAGAAGATAATTTTAAGCTTAAATATAAGGGCAAATTTTCGTAGTAGTCCCTGTAATTTTATGGTTGTCTCACTTTCGTCCCTCTAGTTTCAAAGTGGTCCAATTTTGTCCCTATAGTTTGTTTTACGTTCCAAATTGGTAAAATCGTTAACACCGTTAATGAAACTAACAGAAAAATATGATTAAAAAATTAAGTGCTCCAATTTTCAATCCGATTGAACCGGTGCGAAGATCTTATTTTTTTGATCATTTTATCCTAAATGATCGTGATAAATTTTTGGCTCTAAGGCCTTTCAACGAGCACCCGAAAACTCTTTATTTAGTTTCAGGGCACTCTTAGGGTGCTCATTGAAAGGCTTTAGAGCCAAAAATCCATTATGACCATTTAAGATAAAATGATCAGAAAAGTAAGATATTCGTACCGGTTCAAACAGATTAAAAATTGGAACACTTAATTTTTTAACTATATTTTTTAATATATAAACGTTGTAAAAAAAATAAGTGTTCCAATTTTCAATCCGTTTGAACCGATGCGAATATCTTATTTTTCTGATCATTTTATGTTAAATGGTCATAATGGATTTTTGGCTCTAAGGCCTTTCAATGAGCACCCTAAGAGAGTCCTGAAACTAAATAAAGAGTCTTCGGGTGCTCGTTAAAAGGTCTTAGAGCCAAAAATTCATTACGACCATTTAGGATAAAATGATCAAAAAAATAAGATCTTCGCACCGGTTCAACCGTATTGAAAATTGGAGCACTTAATGTTTTAATCATATTTTTCTGTTAGTTTCGTTAACGGTGTTAACGATTTTATCAATTTGGAGTGTAAAACAAACTACAGGGACGAAATTAGAGCACTTTGAAACTAGAGGGACGAAAGCGAGACAACCATAAAACTACAGGGACGACTACGAAAATTTGCCCAAGAAATGAAAAAAAAAAAAAAATTTTTTTGCACCGTTTAAAAGATCTCAATGAGATCTATTAAACAAGATCCATATTGGTAGGAAAATTATTTGCGTAAACATATGATTTTTGAGTTTAAAATTATCTCATGTTTCTAAAAGTTCATTTTTTAGGAAACCGGAACACGCCCACTGTTTGACACTGTCAAATTAAGTACTTCTCCTCTTGTCACCTAAATTAAAAACCTGTTGGATTATTACATTACAAGATCTGTCAAAGCTGTTCCATGAGTTTTTTCTACAGAAGAGAAGAAATCATCTGCGACCAGATTTGGTTTGACACTGTCAAATTGGAGTTCCTCTTAACACCTGAATTGAAAACCGGTTACACAAGAACTGTCAAAAGCTGCTCTATGACTGAGTCTTGCTACAGATCCTTTGAACTTAGCTGTAACAATTCGGATTCTCAAGCACCACGATAATCAAAGGACCACAATATGTCTTTTATTCCAAAAACTATACAATTTTCAACTATCTCTAAAATAAATAAACAACCTGTAGACACCCCAATCTGGACTTCCAGATTAGTTTACTTACGATTTTTGATTCCCTAATGATGAATCGGATCAAGAACACCCCGGGAATGTCGAGTGTTTGAAAAATCCTTGAACCTAATCTAGCCTAAGCCACTTCCAAAAGCCAAAAACCCTACTGACGCGCGTCAGGGCGCAACCTTTGTGCACCAGGGCGCACCGTCACGCGACAGACTAGAACCATCGCGCGATGGTCAAACTGCCAGGTGGACAAAGTTTGACCGTTGACCGTCGCGCGCCAGGGCGCAACCATCGCGCGCCAGGGCGCACCCTCGTGCGACAGTCTGGAACCATCGCGCGATGGTCAGTTCCCCACCTACTTTTCCAGAGGCAGAAACTTGGCCACCAATGCAACCTCAGCCAGGCCTCGTGGGTGGCTGAGTTCCTCTCCTGGCACCAACTAGATTCACCCTCCATGCCTATATATACCCCCCATGGTTCTTCCATTAAAGAGGTTAACAAAATTTGGCATTCAAAGGGTCATCTCTTTGTACTCTTTTAAACTAATAAAAGAGATACAAAGATACCCTAAGAACATAACTTGTTCTTCTTCAAATCAAACACCTCATTCAACCTCAACCTCAAAACTCAAAGTTCAAACACCCTTTCAAACCCAAGAACCAAAGGTATAGCTTACCTTTGTTCTACTCTGTTCTGATCCCTGAGGGGGGCTGGCAGGGTCAAGACTGGTAATCAATACCAGTCATGGCCCTAAAGCTGGCAAGGTTTCAAAAACCGTTCTGGTAGGAATAAGCGCGCGACGGTCCCAGTCTCGCGCGCGACACTCTGTTGCTGCGCGCGATGGACCGCGTGGAGATTGGTGTCCTACTGTTTTATGCTTTACTTACATATAGCTCACTGTTAAGCATGCAAAAAACCAGTTTACTGCTTTTCTTAGAGCTTAAATCGCTAGCTTGCATTTCAATATTTATTTCTGTTATGTTGGAATACCCCTGGGATCATTCTGGACCTGTCCCAGAACCCAGGATGAGCAAAACCAAGCACTGGAAGTTTGACCCATACCCGCACGCGCTGCACCCAAACCATCGCGCGATGGTCAAATGGAGCGTTGACCAGCGCGCCGGGGCGCAATCGTCGTGCGCCCGGGTGCACAGTCGCGCGACTGTTTGGAACCCTCGCACGACTGTTTGTCTCCGACCAGTGGTTGGCCTTGCATGGTTAACTTGGTTTTAGGCCTTTATTTTGTCCCCACACTGTTTATGGGGTGTTTTGTTTATTTGTTGGGCTTTTCAGCATTTAAAATGTAAATTATAACTGCTTATAAACTGCTTGGTTTGTCCTGGGTGTGCACTGGTCCTTCCAGAGCCCAGAGGGTTTGAGAATAAGAGATGTGGGCTTAGGCTTACTGGCGCGCACAGGTCTTGTAGTAGCGCGCGCAGGTTTGGTCAGCATGCATTGACTTGATCAGTGCATACTGGTTTCTTCCTGTGCACGATACTCCTAGACAGGGGCTTTCCAGTCAGTTTAAAACACCCACAGCAGTCTGTTCTCATCCTATACTACTGCTCATCCATGCCATCTATCACATCCTGCAAATTGTTACAGTTTTAATCCCCGATTAATTGTTCTCCTGCCCTAATTGGCTAAAAATTGATTAATAAAAGAAGAATCGCAATGTTTTCAAAATGCCTAAGTAGAGACCGATCTCCGGATTGGGCGAGAGGGGTGCCTTAAAACCCTTCCCCTCTCGTATCCTGGCTCCCGAACCCAGATATGGTTATGACGGACTGGTGCTTTCACTTTTCAAATCAAATAGCGCGGCAGGTGCTTCAAAATACGGTTTCTTGGGTGTCGGATTTTCAAACCCGAGTTGCGACTCTGTATTTTTGACTCTGTATTTTTGAGCGCTTGCCACCTGCACTCGCGCTCCCTCGATCCGGGCCCATTGCCTTGGGAAAGGAACGAAATCCTTCTCCCATTTTAAGGGCATGCTGCCCACACAACCACCACTTCCGTAGCAACTCAGACAAGCCCGCACCGCCGACACCTGCCGCGCTAACCAACCTGCAAGCTGGAGTCCAAAAGGACCCCAGGAGTGTGTGAGACATAATAACGTGTACAATATCAATACTAAAATAACTACACAGCACCAACCACCACGTATTAACACCAACCACGAATATAACACAATATTCCACATAAATGTAACCACATATCCGGTCCTCTTCAGTATATGACGGGTGACGTACCACCTCACCAGCCTCACCACAGCCCATTGGCCAACATGTCTTTTGGCATAGCTTATTAGCCTAGTCACCCCGTCACATACCAAACAGTTCCACGACATACAATCACCGCACATAGCACAACCAACAAGAACCCAACATTAATATTGTACAGAAAACATGTATCTCACATTCACCCTCAAATCGTCGTCCAAAATCTCATCAGAACAAGAACCTATGATCAATTGTTCCTCACGGCTCTCTCAGAAGCCCCTTAGTTTGTTTTCTTTCTCATTTAATCCTTCTCATCTATATGAAGTGAAAGACCAGGTGCTTGTGACTCCTCTCTACTGGAACTTGACACATGCTCATTAAACATGACAAATCATCACATGCACACATGCACGTGTTCTACACCTAGAGAAAGTGTTGTCCATATAGTAAAAGTTCAGCCAATATTCAACTACGATTTATCCCAAAAATACTTGAAATTTTTTTTTTTTTTTTAAATACGGGGTATTACATTAGCACTACACAAGAACTGCCAATAGGGATGCTTTTTTCCTTGCAAGTCATTTGTGGCGGGTTGCCACAGTGTTAAGGGCGAGTGCCAGACTTAGGGAGTAATCCTTTTGATTTGGGGTTCGATTCTTCACTAGGTGAGTACCCTGATATTTAAGTAGGGGCCGCAGCTGGTGTGCTGTAGTTAGCTCTCTCCGAAATTTAGGTTGCGCGGTCGCATCTATTTAGTAGCTTGGCTGAAGGGCTGTTCCCTCGGTTTAAAAAAAAAAAGAGTCACTTGTGGCGGATATTTCCTTTGTCCTTTTCACCGTTCTCTTTCCCACTACCTTCATGCATTCTGGAATTTTGTTAGCGAAAAACCTAAGGACGCAAACATTTTTAAACAGATCATGCATATACATTTTTATGGGGCCCATATCGGGTTCCACCAATAGGATCCAAACACCTCATTTTTCTTAAAATAATTTATTTTGGCAGGTGTTTCACCACCTCAATTGTGGAATATATGGGGGTTGTTGTTGCACTACACCGTGTAGTGCGGTTAATCCGGCCTTCCATCTCAGCACGAACGGTTTGGATTTAATTCGAACTCATACAAATTTCAACTGTCCATTGTTAGGATGAAAATCAAAGCTGCCGGATCGGCCACACTACATCGTATAGAGCGGAAGGTGAACTACAGAATCCCGGATTATCTTGACGTTTGAAGTATTTCCTGTAGATACTCTAACCATTTAAAACATGAAGCAATAACTTATCCAAAACCCGTAAATGAAACTTATTAACCCACTTGAAGTTTTTAGGTTATATATGGACAGACCAAATTTTGTGGATGCGCATTACTTTATTAGACTCCTAAAACTCAATAAATGACTAAGTTTGATGTAATTTCCATGATGTTAGGCCATCCACAGTGGTATAATCAAAAAAGGATAATCAAAAGTTGACACATCAGCTTTTGATTATTCACTTAAGAGGTTGCTAAGCTTAACAATGTTGAGTTTCACAATGGTCACTTCTAGTCCATAACCAAAATAAGGGGTACGTCCACTACAATTTTTCTCTCTCGCCATTCACTTCCCTCTATTTACGTTTTTTTTGGGCAAAAATATATCGATTCCCTCTTTTAATTTTGGAAAAAAATCGGTGACTTTCTTTCCTCCTATTATGAATTTTTTTTTTTTTTGGGGGGGGGGGGGGGGGGGAAATAAAAACGGGAAAGAAGAGTGAAATATCTTAATCCGGCGACGATAGGTTGAATTGTAAATGATCGAGAGATATGAATTTCACTTTTGGAGGGAAAGAAAGAGAAATAATTTGTAGGTGAAGTGAAGAAGATATAAATTAGGCAAAGAAGAGAAGAAGAAAATACCAGTTGAAACATGCATGTATACAAATTTTGGAACTAGTTAACTTATGTGGTGTTGGGTCCACAAATTTTGATTATTGAAAAAGGTTGCTAGTTTTGGTTATCCAAAACCCAAAATTTGATTATTTCTAAGAATGTTGCTAAGTTTGATTATACCATTGTGAGCCATTTTTTGCACTAACATTATTAACTTTAAAAACAATTGACTTTTGATTATACTACCGTGGATGGCCTTAGGCTTACCTCCAATGATTTGACCAAAGCCGAACTTGAAAATAATTTGTTCAATAATAGCGTTGATGGAGGGGGGAGGTCCAACTGGTGAAAGCAAATTCAGAATAGCTGCTCAATGGTCATTAAGCTGCTAGGGGATCTACAAACTCTGTCTCTGCTTCCCGAAACTTGCCCATTGCTCTTCATCCACCACTACAAGGAATAATATGTTTGCCGGCGCTTGAATAACGCCGTTAGAGACCCGTTAAATACCGCCAAATGTTCAGCAGCATTTTATACCAAGTGTCGGGGACGTGGCCATCACCGTATGTTTCCGGCGCTTAAAAAATGTCGGGTAGAAGTTCTGCCGGCGTTTTTAAAAATGCCGTTTAAAAGATTCAGCTGTTAACATTCGGCGTCCGTCCCGTTAGGGTGACGTCATTATGACGTGTTACGCCAACGTTTTTGAGAAAACACCGGAATCAAGTTTTTAAAAGCCCACAAAATCTAGGCCCAAAATCGAAAAACATCACGAAGCCTCATAGAGAACCAGAGGTCAAAAAAAGGACACTAACAAAGTAACAAACAAGAACCCTAAAACAATAGATCTAGAACCCCACACGGCCACGGTCATCACCGTCGTCGTCAATTTCGTCCAATTCTTCATCGTTCTCTTCTTCTACATCTGCTCACGTCGTATTCTCTACTTCTTCTTTGGGAGATTTGAAACTCTGCTATTGCTTACTCTCGTCCATGGTCGTTTCGGAGGTGGAGAGAGAGAGTACATCACCTTTAATTCAAAAAATAAGTACTTACTAAAAAAACTCTTAGCGGAACGGGGTCTTATTGACATAAGCAAGGAAAGGGACCTGAGGTGCCTAAGCTGTGCCCGAAAAGCGGGCATCGTTCTAAACCCAAAATGTGATCTGAACCGTTCACTCTATAAAGCTTTACGGGTAGAATAGAACTTATGATAAATCAAGTTGAATAGGTAAATTAGTGAACTAACCACATTACAATATGCTTTTTCAGACATTTACAGCTGCCCAAAAATGTGGCTCGTTCATTGAGTTATCGATATCCGATCGACTTAAGTTTTTAAAAAAATCATTCAAGACATCAAGCTCTATATGATAAATGGTTCAAATTATATTTTTTGGGGTTCTTACTGTCCGGCCCAGTTTTGTGTCCGCATAGCCGTCCCAGCCCACCCCACGTCAAACCCTTTCCGCCCAACCCCGTTTCAAGTGGTATGCCCAAAAATACCCCTGCCCAAGCCCTGCCTCAGATTAAAACAGATCCTGGGAGTATTCATGCGAGAGACAGAGAGTTACAGATCGAGGTTGGTGTCTTCGTCTTCTTCGCCGGTGGTGACGGCGACCTCTTCGAGCTTGACGATCAGTGCGACCAGTGCTCCGGTGTCTTCGTCTTCGCCGGTGGCGGGTTCTTTCGCGTCTGTGCTCTGGATCGGCCATTTGAAGAGAAGTAGAGTGCTCGATTTACTGAAAATCCAACCATCCCTGACGGTGCCGACGCTACTGTCGCCGTTGACTACGTGGCAGCTCTTGACGAAGTGCTTGCACGCCTGCGAGTTGTCGAAGCGACAGACGACAGGCCAGACGGCGGAGATCGGGGCGGAGATCTGCTACGTCACGATGAAGCAGCACTGGTTGGGCCCCACCGCGTGGGCGTGGTAGCGAGACACGATGTCTGGCACCGGGGTGGCGCACATCAGAGGGCTACGCCGTGGATGTGGATGTGGTTGTTGTTGTTGGGATTGTTGTTTGGGGCAAGTGTTTGTGGCGGGGTGGTTGTATCTGTGGAAGAGTAGAGATGATTTTGATCTTTTGTCTTTCTGTATCAGATTGAGAGAGAGAGAGAGATGGTTGGATTTTCAAAGAAAGAAAAGTGGGGGTGTAATGACGTAATGGAAGTTTTCCAAATTTTGTAAGCTGCTAAAATATGTGTCAATTCACTTGGAGATGTGAATTTTGTCTTATTCAAATCTGTGAATTCTTCATTTCAGTGTGAACTCTTCATTTAGGTGTGAATTGTCTCTTTTTTGAATTGTGAATTCTTAATTTAGAAATGTGAATTCTGCAGATGAGGTGTGAATTGTATAATTAGGTGGGTGTGAATTGTGCAGACGGGGTGCGAATTCTGCATTTAAGGGTGAATTCCGAAAAAGTGGTGTGAATTCTTGAAATGAATGTGAATTCTGGGGGTATGAATTGTAAGGACCCGTATTTTTAGGATATTATTTAAAAGTTTTGCAAATGTTAGAAATTGAGGGAAATGTGAAATTGAGATAGATTGTGGTATTCATTCACGAAGTAAATGAAGTGATTGTGAATTTGTTGTAGGTTCGTTCGATTTGATGAGAGTTTTGTATAGTTTCTAGTCGACATGTACTTTGATAGGAATCTCGATATGATGCTTAGAACATTGAAGTCGATGTCCGTTTGTTTATCGTGGTAAATCTTCGTTGCTCGTGTTTGTCACAAAAACTCATTCCTCTCTGGTGCATCTCTCATCGCATTTTCATATAGCTTGTGTAAAGATTTCTCTACTGGGCGCGTGTTTGCTCAAACCTATTATCAATTTCAGGTACAATTCAAGAGTTGACTTGGCGTATGTGATGTGCATGCATGATCATGTTATTGAAAGGTTTTCAAGAGAAGTATTCGGAAGAATGAGTATTGTAAATCCTAACATTATTTTTCCTCGGATACTGGTATTTGATAATATGGGGCCTCGAGCCAGGATTAAACATTTGTATAAAATTTGAGAATAGGGAAAGGAAATATTATCTGGGTATTATCTGTACTTCAGCGAGGATTTTATTTATTACAAATGATTATTATTTATGTAAAAAATTGAGGGCGTGACAACTTGGTATCAGAGCATTAGGTTTGAATACCTAGAGACCGTGGGGATACGTAGTCTCACGGGTTCAAAAATCATTGCATATTTTTAACAAAAACGTGTGTGCTTGCATGACCGACGTTTGTTCATAGATGTGGCTTTGCATTTACGTTTACTCTTTTAGGTGAATGCTGATGACCTGTGTTTGAGAAGAATGGGAGTTTGGCTAGTATGTAGGGGGTGTAGCAGCATTTATTGTTATGGTTGTGGTTTTCGTTGGTAGACTTGCTATTGGATTCTATGTGGTAAGATGCCTTTTAGGTGAGCTGGAAAGTCGTGAAGAATTGTGGCTGTTATGCGTAGAGGCGAGGTCAACACGCGAGAGATGATATCCGTTAGTATGTAATAGAAGTGTTAGGCAGTTAGTAAGAATTGTGAGCTAAGTACTGGGTGTGTTTTATTTGGATTGTGCAGATTACTTGTTAAATTCTAAATACTTTAAGTAATATTATGTGAAGTGAGGTGTGACAGGAACATAGTTTGTCCAGAAAGTGAGTGAGATGTATCATAGCCAGAGGATTGAACTAGTGAGCGATTTGAGTGTGTCTAAAGTGATGATGTCGTGTGGTGGTAATGATTGTGGTTTGTAATTGCTATGGTGGTTATTGAGGTAGTGATTTTGAGTATAAGTAAGGCAGGTTGAGTCCGCATAGAGAGTCGTATGTATTTAAGATTGACCTAGGAAGATGATGGTTATAGGTAGGGTGCCTAGATACGGTATGTGTCTTCTGGACACCCAGGCGACTACCGATGAGATCCAATTGGAAGAGGCGATTGATCACCGCACCTTCTAGATGGAAGTCTCGGGAAGTCAATTGGATATTAGGTTTATACTTAGGGGTAAGATCTCCAAGCTTGAGGCAGAAGACTATATATAGAAATTTCATGTAACATTGTAGTATCATTGCTGTGGTATCATTGTAGTGATTGCCGTAGTAGTGTTGTTATGAAGGGTCGATAGGAAAGTATTAGTTGTGTTGTGTGGCAAGAGGGAAAATAAGACGTAAGGAGAAGGATAGTGATGTGATTTAAGTCAAGTGGTCAATGTAAGGAAATTATTTGAAGTAAGGGCGATTCGAGGGTGAACTATTAAGGGTGATAATGAAGTGGAGTGTAGTTGGTGTCCTTAGTTGGAATGGGGTGAAATTTGTGGTGAGCTGGAGGGTTAGAAGTTATCGATGCGAATGAAACTGATTCATGAGTAATGAGGTGGTAGGAGTTTTAGAATGTAATGAGAGGCATAGAAAGGCTATTTGCAACCAGGAGTCTTGTGGGTATTCAGGGATAAGTTTATCAATCGGTCTGCGTCAGTGTCCGAGTTCTAGCATAAAGATATTCGGGGGTATTAGATGTTCGTGGGTGCAGCTATTGCACACTTTGCATAGGTGCGCTAGTGATGAGATGCTGATAGGTGGTAACATTATTAAAATAGGGGAAATGATTATTATTTAGTATTGATGATACGTGTATTTATGATATGATGTTTAAGATTGTGAATGTGAGAAATACGTGAATTGATTTGACCGAGTGAATAAGAAAGCTCGAGATTGGTAACGTGAATAGACGTTGTGTGAGGTATTACGAGAATGAAAAGAATGAGATCACTGTTGGGCTTCCTAAAGCCATAGATTGTGAAGTAATGGGTACTTGGTGAGTTTGTTGGGCACTCGGTGAGTCCGTGGGATACTGAGTAAGTCTGTAAATGCGTGAATATAGCTAGTGTTGTGTAAACTATTAAATTGTATGGTTGGTTTATTAAGATTCATGTATGAAATGTGTTGATATTTCATTTAAGTGTTTGATCTGTTGTGTAATCTGAGTACGTGGAATTTGCCCTTAATGCAGTCCAAAATTGGTAAAAAGAGTTATGTGAATACAAAGAGGTGTGAATTGGAGATTGTGGTTAGCGGTTTTGATTGAGGTATATTGAGTGTCTATGTATGGAATTATCAGTGTTCGGTTAATGGAAGTGTTTGAAGATCGGGTTGGACTCAAAATTTCTTTTTCCCTCATCGAATGAGAGTGATGCTGTATGAAAGATGATTCTTAGTTTAGTTCATTTTGGCGAAATGATAACGATACAAGTTTGGAGTCGGCTATATCATGATGATGTGAACCTTATTTTTTTTAAATTCATTACAATGCTGTCTAAATTGTCATTATCCTAAAAGACTAAGTGAGGTGCATAAGATTGATTGGTGATAACGTCTTTCAAAAAAAAATTCCTTTTAAATTCTATTAAATGCTGTCACAAGGTGGATGTGTTTCGATGATTTATCAATTACGAGGACTAGAATTTTCAATGGACGAGGTTTCTCGTCAAATGCTTGGAGGCGTGTGATATTACACTTTTACTATGAGAATGGTGAGTGGAAAACCCATGTTTGTTGTTTAATTTTGATCCCTTTGTGTCGGACATTTAGACTTTGAGTTAGCGTACGCCTTTAAAGGGAACTTGTATCGAGTTAGCGTTGAGGATCATTAGAGCTTTGCTTATGTGAGTCTTGAGAATGAGAGTAAGTTAGATAATAAGAAAGGAGGTGAAATAGAAACGTATGAGAGTTGTTCTCGTTATCAGCATACGTGAAAAGTCTTATAAACCCCGGGGGAGAAAAGGAAAATCTTAAGCTTGTTGATTGTGTATTGCTTGGCCAAGTTGTTGAGTTCGGATGTCATGAAGTTCTCATTTGTGTTTTGATGCTATCCTTAGAACCGGAATCGATTAATCAGAAAGAGTGAGAACGGATACGGTTTGTGAAACCAAAATTGGTTGCTAACACAAGTAAGATACGTACGAATACGATAATTCCTTCATCTGATGTGTGTGAACATTAGGATTTGACGATCGTTTTGCTAAGAGGTTGTACAGATTGGTTGTGGCATTATAGGGTTCATTGCGTCTTGGACACAAGAGTAGGTGGGTATGAAGCGTCATGAGTGGACACGGTCTTGTGTATTGGAGTTTCTTTGATGACGTGTTTTCATAAGTTTGGTTTAAATTTCGAGGACGAAATTTCTTTAAGGAGGGAAGGGTGTAAGGACCCGTATTTTTAGGATATTATTTAAAAGTTTTGCAAATGTTAGAAATTGAGGGAAATGTGAAATTGAGATAGATTGTGGTATTCATTCACGAAGTAAATGAAGTGATTGAGAATTTGTTGTAGGTTCGTTCGATTTGATGAGAGTTTTGTATAGTTTCTAGTCGACATGTACTTTGATAGGAATCTCGATATGATGCTTAGAACATTGAAGTCGATGTCCGTTTGTTTATCGTGGTAAATCTTCATTGCTCGTGTTTGTCACAAAAACTCATTCCTCTCTGGTGCATCTCTCATCGCATTTTCATATAGCTTGTGTAAAGATTTCTCTACTGGGCGCGTGTTTGCTCAAACCTATTATCAATTTCAGGTACAATTCAAGAGTTGACTTGGCGTACGTGATGCGCATGCATGATCATGTTATTGAAAGGTTTTCAAGAGAAGTATTCGGAAGAATGAGTATTGTAAATCCTAATATTATTTTTCCTCGGATACTGGTATTTGATAATTTGGGGCCTCGAGCCAGGATTAAACATTTGTATAAAATTTGAGAATAGGGAAATGAAATATTATCTGGGTATTATCTGTACTTCAGCGAGGATTTTATTTATTACAAATGATTATTATTTATGTAAAAAATCGAGGGCGTGATATGAATAGTGCAGATGGGGCGTGAATTCTGCAAAAAAGATGTGAATTTTAGGGGTGTGAATTCTGCAAAGGTGTGAATTCTACAAAGGGGTGTGAATTCTCGGAGGTGTGAATTCTTGGGGGTGTGAATTCTCGGAGGTGTGAATTCTTGGGGTTGTGAATTCTCGAAGGTGTGGTGTGAATTCTGGGAGGTGTGAATTCTCGAAGGTGTGAATTCTGGGATATGAAAAGTAATAAGGGCAAAATAGTAATAGCATCTTTAAAAAGGGTTTAGATGGGATAGCACTTTAAAAAGGGGTTTGCATGGAACCCCATGTAAAATATGGGACCGGCCATGAATTTCCTGAACAATGTTAGAACTCCATTATTTAGCCCAGCAAATTAGAACTCCGTTATATTTAACCATCAATTCCCATTTTAAAACCTCAGGTAAATGTTTGAACCAAAAAAAAGTTTAAAAACCAAACTTCAACTGAAATGATGTGCTTTTTTTTTTTTTTTTAAAACGGCAAAAATATTATTAACGAAGACTTGATAATGGGTACATGGAGAGAGAAAGAAAAGGGGGTTGGGTGGGGGAGAAACTTCCAAACGAGAGTGCTAGGTACAAAATTCCACAACTAACATCCAGAGGCCATAAATATTAACTACCAGCCGAAATCATCCGTGTAATTGCAACCAATCCATCCATCCTCATAATCTTTCAGCCATCATCAAAACATATCAGCAATATTCTACCTCATAGAATAATAATACAGCAGCACAGATTGCATCAGCAGCAAAATCCAGATCTCTTAGCCCTCCAAAAACTAGGAAACACCATCCACACTAGTACACAAGATGCCAAACTGACACAGGACACAAGACTCAGGGCTCCAAACTGATAGAGGGCACAAGACACCAAAAAAAACAGGACAAAAGAAACAAGACACAAACAAAACCAAAAAAACAAGAGGCAGTTTATATATGATGCCTCCTTTTGCTCTTGCTCTTGTTCTCTGTCTTTGATTGGGCAACCTACACACAAACAAGAATTGTCAGTTTAGGCAGCTTTTATGTTCATTCATGCATAAAGACAAGGTAGAGGCCCTGTTCATGCTGTTCTAATCTTCATTATGCTCTGTTACCACATTGAAAAATTGAGTCTGTGCTAGAATTTTGCCGCTCTGGTTCTTGCTGCTGGGGTATCCGACTATATATATGGTTGATATCTAATAGACTGCTAGCTCTTAACAGGCATTTGGATAATGCTATATGAACATAATCTTTTCCAGATCCTTTCATCATAACGTAACATTAATCCCATTCTGCCTTTAATTAATAGTAAAAGTACCAGGCTTGATGGAGATGGGTAACTAATTTAAGTTTCCCCACCCCCCCCTTTCTGCTTGGGTTTAAAATTGTTGAAGGCATCGTTACAGTCAAAGACAATTCTGACCAGTATATTCCTTGGCAAGAAGGAGCCCAGGAGGTTATCGGAGCCTAGCTGGAAAAAAGAAGAAGAAAGAAAGCATTTAAGTCGATATTTCGTTATATTATCTTTGTTGGTATTTATTTGGTAATTTGACTTCAAATATGAGAATTTGTTTGCTTTGGGAATTATGACTTGAGAATGCTAACTACTTCATGCAGACATATATAATAGATCGACATGGAAGACAAACTAGTTCAAGGATGCAGGGGAGATTCGGATTTCGGACTTATAAGATCAACCATATTCATTTTAAATGAACGATACCGTAGTTTACTCGGTGCACTAAGGAACCATGGCTCCTACTTAAATAACCTCTGCTTATGTGATACATGCATGCAATTTTGCTCTAAGGTTATTAATCTGCTTAAACGGGATACAGCTTGACAAGGGTATTGATTGGTAACTCATCCACAAAAGAAAAAAAAAAACAGAAAGTACATGTTGGGCATAATTGTTCACTCACCTTTTGGTGACTCGATGAGGAGGTAAACTCGTGCGAGTTTTGTTGCGGTCGTGACATTGGGTGGTGACCCCAAGCAGCCTCACCTGCAGCAGGCCCTCCCCTGGTCACCAATTGAGACTCCAAATACTCCATCCTTGTTTGCTGCGTTTGAATGGTAGCGGCTAGTGCTTGAATAGTAGCATCCATTTGTGTACGCATAACAGCCATTTGCATCTCCATCATCTCTTTCATTTGTGTCTCAAATTGGACCCGGTACAATTGAAACTGCTCTTGCATTTGTGGTTGAAATATATGGGTTTGCTCTTGTGATCGCCGATATCCACCTCCAAAGACATCTTTGATAGAAGGGCCTAATCCAAATGTTCGAACACGACCAGGTTGCTCAGGGCCCATAACTTTTACAAAGATATCCTCATCTATGCATGTGGATTCAGTAGAAGATCCCTCCATTTGCGTCGAGAGCTCCGTCATTTGTGTCTACAAACACCACATAAAATAAAAGGATAAACGCATATAATATGACTAACAGAATACCCTGCTTGTCACTTTCATCAAGAACCAACCAATTTGTATAGCTTGCCAGATGCTCCAAAACATTCAATTCAAATCCACCATATCACGAACAGAATTCCATAAAAGAAACAATTTTTTGCATAGACCAACTGCCAACATAATCTAAGTAAGAACTTTCAATTATTAGTAGGCTAATCACATGTATGAAGTATGAACTTTCAAATATTAGTATGCATATTGCAGATGCAGATGCAGAATGAAAAGGACACTAATACATGCCATGACCTCATTAATCGCATCACTTGCCAACGAGCCCTCTTTCAAGTACGCAGCCTTCCACACCTGCATGCGACTTGCGGGAACCCCTTTGTTCCTATTTGTCTCCTGCAATTAGGTATGCAGTAATTAGTTAGTAAATATAGAAAATATTATTTGTGTTTTGCAACAAAAGGAAAAGTTATTGATACCTCTAGTCGAACAACAGCAAATGGCTTTCTCCCTGTTCTGTGATGTAGTGTCTTTTTCTTCCGAATTCGTTTATTCTTCTTAAACTTGAAATGGTTTAAAGCACCTGTCATTCACAGCCTTTAATATTCCGAAGCACCCAAAAAAAAAAAAAAAAGATTCACAGCCTTTCCCCCATTGTTTTTCACTATAACTGCTGTTGCCATGCTCAGCGGGTAGAGTGAGACGACGTAGGTTAGATCCAGAGTTCCACTGGTGCAGCTCAATTCAACCTGTAATCAAATGCAGCACAAATTTCCTTTATTTACATAGTAATCACTGGGCAGTTGGTATGCTTGTCTGCCAATTACAAACCATCTTGAAATGAATACTCCCAACTTTGTCTAAGGGGGATCATTTTTAACCGGTAAAAAGTAAAATTACCCACACCATAACAATAGTTTCAACTGTATATTTGAGGTAATGGAGTCCACTAAACCATTGCTTGGATTATAGATTTGAAGAGGGAAAGAAAAGCAAAGGGATTTGCAATGTTTTCCTCTCTTTCGTTTTTCTTTCCCTTAAGTAGTTATGTCTTGTGCATGGTTCCAAAATCCAATGCATTTGGATTGACTCATCAAGCGAAAATTGTAAACTTCCAATGGTAAAAAAGGTGGAAAAGAGCCAGGGAACAGGGCTCAATTTGGGAGCACAATTCATTCGTTAGAATCAAATTGTACTTTCTTGCTTACTTTGTTCGGCATTATACGTATGTACCTGGACAACATCAATGGAATCTGAAATTCTGAATCCAAATCCTTAACAGGCCATTCAGAAGTTATAACAAGGGATGGTCTAGAATTTGGATCAGACGCATTAATATTGTTGATGACCAAACGGTCCAAACCAATCCCACCTTTTGCTTTGGTGGCAGAAGCAGTAGTACTAGTACTAGTAACAGAGGAGGAGCCAATATCAGTGCCTGGAAGAGTGTAAAGAACTTCAAAGCCATCATCTTTCCAGTAGACTTTGGGCTTCTAAGAAGTGATGTGCCCATCGGGTATCCGATGCTTCAGTGAACTTCCATTTCTAACTATCAGCTCAACGTCGCCGGAATCCAAAAACTTAATGCCTTTCCGGCCAAATTTCTGGTCAAGAGTTAGAATCTCTGGTGGGGAAAGGGCGGTTGCAGTTGAGGATGATTAAACAAGCCACCTTTGTTAGGTTTGGTTTTTCGAAGAACAGTGAAGGTTAGAAGAGAAGCCATGAGTTCCACACAAAACCAATAAACCAATGACTTGTACGTTCTGTGCTCTCTATCCTCCCTTCTTTTCTTTTTTTTTAAAATTATACATTCAGAATTCAATGCTTCCATGGATTAATCGTGCCAAACCTTTGTTCTAAATATTTTAACTCAACCCAAAAGCATTTGCGGGGAAGTGTACTAAGACTTTCTAGTTACATTAAAAAAATAACACTTCTTATAATAAACTCCTTCCAATAATTTTTCCATGTAAACCAATGCCACAGTGGTGGAACTAGTGGGACTTGCCATGAGCCAAATGCTAATGAATCCTCACTACGGTAACAAAATATTTAAGCAAAGGGTTGCAGAAGAAAATGTCTACTCCTTTCTCTGACCTCTATACTGAATCTCTCACTTGAAGAGTTTTATTCCTGTAGAGTTTAATGTTGTTTCTTTGCTTATTTTAAGTCCCAAAATTTCAACTGCGAATTCTTTATATGTTGATTCCTTTGTAAAATTTATAAAGAAAATCAAGACGAAGTTAGGTTCATACCATTTGTTGGTAGCAGACAAGTTGTCAAAACAAATAGACACCAAAAGAGGGAAAATGAGCGTGAACTTGAAAGAACTATAGGTTGATATTGTATGTCAAAAAAAAAAAAAACGAAGAGAAAGAAGCATAGAGAACGGGGAGAGAGAAAATGAGGAAACAACCTCGCTCAAAAAGGTTAAATTATAGTACTGGGAGAGAAATGGGCAAATTCAGCGAGACACTATAACAGAATATATATCCCCTAGTCTTTGAGGATGTCTTTTGTTGTTAAAATGCTTATTTGGCTAGCATGTTCTAATAGGTGCAAGTCATGCCATTTCTTTTGAAAACTACTGTAAATTCACCACCGAGTCACATCTCTGACTGCCATATCTTAAACAATTCAAACATGCATTTACCACAACATATATCTCAGCTTTCTAGTAATGAAAATTCACAAAGTAGGTGATAACAATAATTTGGCAAATATATCATTTGGTATTCTAAAACTTCCATCCCAAACAAGAAGTGAGAACTCACTCCCCTCAACTTAAATGGTCTAAGTTATGCACCGCAACATATTTGGTGGAGGATTTTAGGATTTTTTTGGATGGAGTCAGATTGTTGAAGCTGTAAGTTTGGGTTGTTTGTTGTGGTGTATATCTTCCAACATTTTGTTGGAGGGTTCTGATCAGTTCCTTTTTTCTTTTGTTTTCTTGAGTAAGGGTGTTCTTACCTTGCTCGAGCCCCCTCGATGTATCCTTTCGAGTTTTATAAAAAGTTTCGTTTGCCGAGGAAAAAAAAAAAAAAACATAAACACAAGGAACGTTACATCATCCATCAACGGTCTTTAACCTAAGAAACGGAATCAAAATGTAACAGCAAAACAAAAATTTCTCAGGCCCAACTCATGGGCATGCATTGTCGTGGGACGGTAGTTCACCTAACAACCTAATACTGTAACACTTCAACACTCGGCCTGAATACTCCTAGAAGACAACCCCGCCACCAGCTTGCTTGTATAACCTTGGAAACGAACCATCCGAGTTCATCTTAATGAACCGGGTTGGTGGAGGAGTCCATAAAATCCTTGTGATTGCGTGTGCATCACCTTCTTGCCATGTCGTAGGTGTAATCAAAACATGGTTTTTCTTTATAAATTCCCACAATTATGGTTTTTCTGTCTCACGACAAAGAGATAACCAATCCAAAACAAAATGAAATCGAATGTGGAAGGCATAGATGATGGAAAGCGAAATGGAATCACACATGGAAGACATCTCACAGAGACGCCATTTTGTTCAAGGAAAAATCTAACCAAAGCTGAGAAAGAAACCAAAACAAAGACATAAATGCATTTGTAAAATCTATTAAGGCCCTTAAGTGGAAAAATACACGAGAACAATCACAAAGTTTGGGACTTGACTTGCATCTCCTTTTCCGTTTCGATTGAATACGAGGGTTTTTTAAGAAATTAATGCTTTGTTTGGAATTTGACGAAAGTGGGGGAAAGTGACCTAGGCCCGAAGGCCTTCGCCAATAGCTCAAAAATGTGCTTTACTCCTTGGGCGTGGTCGAAGAAGTTTTTTAGGTGTGGGTGGGTTTCAGAATTGTGTATTTTTAGACTGCACATGGTAAGCTCCTGACGTCTGGACAAGGCCAGCTAAAGGAAAATGGAGGAAAATGAGATATAAATAAGAAGAAAATTATACTATTCACAACTGTTGATACTTCTATTTTTTCTTTTCTAGATACTTCTATTTTTTTCTTCGATCTCTTTCTCTCCAAACTAAACAATGAAAGAGAATTTTTTTTTAAATTTTCCGTTCCTTTCCAGAAATTCCAAACAAAGCATTAACCACAAAACAAGTTAAGGTCAGAGATTACCTACTATACGACATGCAAAATACAAATTCAGCCTCCTGCTCTTCTTTTTTAGTTTATATATACATATGGGGCTGTTTAAGATAACTAGGTACATCGCGACGTGCAAAGCACGTCTGTCATGCCCATTGAATAATTGAACAGTGTTGGATAATATAAACTGCTAATTACAAGAGGCAGAGACCTTTGCATTTCAATACAACCAATGAGTGAACCTTAAATCTACTACTCTGACTAAGCTGATCAGAACTGGAAAATGTCCCTGAACCGTAGACAAGCTTTCTGCAAAAAAAAAAAAAAACTTCTCTTGAGCAACTGAAGAGGGGTACAAAGAAAAATTTCACTGTAGATGCTTCACATGTCTACTGTTGAGGTCGCTGCCATCTAGGAAAGCCTTATTGTCATGGCTGCTGCCAATTGCGGAGTGCTCGTTGATCCTAGCAATGTATTGTAGGAGTTTAGTCAGGACAGAGGAACAACTTTCCTTCAAGTATTCAAATCCCTCCATCTGCATCACAGCTGAAAAAAACAAAAGGAGGAACATGGTTCACCAGATCAATCACTCACAAGGTTTTCTAAAACATTTCTAGGGAAAAAAAAGTTTAACGTGATCATTCCGTCCCATTCATTAACTAAAGACGAAAGGATAGAGAATTGACCATTAACTAAAGATCGTTTGTATGAACCGGTGCAGACACACTTTCCCCATCATATTAACCAGAAAGACTTGAATGTCAACCAGTCAAAAAGAACTACAAGGTCACATAAAGCACAATCAAATTAAAAAGAAATCAATATTTATCTTGATTTGGACCCTAAGCAGCCCTAAAGTAGGGTTGGACCACAAACTACTTATGTTGTCCAACACATCAAGATGGTCTATATGCTCTAACAGCTAATCTTGGTCTTGGAAATAGGTTTCGTATTGAACCAACCAGCTCATAATCAAATACCCAACAAAACAAGGAGAAAATTGGGAAACTAACTTGAAAAAGTTTAGCGCAGCCATGATATGCCGAGGTATCTCTCACAAGGCCAGGATTGAAAGCAAGGTACGGTTGGCCTAAAGCTTGTAACCTGTAATGGAAATGTTAATTTCAAATCAATCATCCAACCGAAAGAAAATTGTTACAACAAAAAGAAATAGTAGTTCAAGAAAGAGCAAAAAATTCATTTCACGAGAGAAAGCTAAAGCAAGCCAACGGATAAAGAATCATATCCCAATTGATGCAATACATCATGAATAGGACTACCTATTCTAAATGCGCAATTAATAGTGTCCCTGAGTGGCCTTGAATTTAGGTTCAAACTTGAATGCCTCAATGCAAGTCATAATCTAAATCAACTAAACACGACTTCCATCTGAGAGTCCCATACCAAATTATGGAATGATTAAACCGCTTGCACTCCGGTGGAAAAAAAAGAGGACAGTGGCCTCTTACTACGATTAAAACTTTTCGAGCTCAATAATGCATGAAACATCAGTCATACACACAGGCCAAAGCAGATTCCATAATCAAATTTGATGCATGGATCTAAAACCAGACAAAGCAAATCAGACACATCTCTTTCTTAAAGGGCCAAGAAGAAGAATACAATAAAAGACATGGGAGCCGATGCAAGTTGAACATGAGTCTTATCTCATTAGATTTGAGCCGGAACATGAAGAGAATACAAGTATTCAACTTGCACAAGCAGTCTATCTATCTCCTGTCATCAAGTTGAACCACACGGCAAGGAGAAATGATTAAGATGGATGATAAGCAGGTCTACACATTTCGTGTGGAGAGTAGTACTGTTTGATTCTTTTAATGCAATAGAAGTCCAAACATCACAAATGTGCAAAAAAATCTTTGAACAACAATAACCCATTATACTCGGCAAAAACCCAAAATTGAATTCCCCAAAAATCATTTCCCCTATTCTAGCCAAAAAGTTAGCAGAAAGGACTTACTCCAGAAGAAAACCAATCGCCTTAGGAGTTGTAGTGAAATCTCCCTTATCCTCCATTGTTTTGAACATTTTGCTGACACAGTAGGAAATTTTTGAAATGAAATAAACCATCAGACATCAAAATATTGTACCTAACAAGGAAACATTCTTCCGAGAGAGACTGTTGTAAACTTTCAAAACAAAGAATGGAACACTGGTTAAGAGCTCTGTTAAAGCATCTAACTCACAACTAGTTGGCAATGAATGGAGAGGCCGCCTAGGCTCTATAACTAGTTTTGGAGGTGATTATTAATTGATGTGGGACAAGCTCTATAACTCACTCTTTTAACAAATATCTGGTCTTTGTAAGTTTGAAATTCAGGAAATAGTACTTGTGTTGTGTCTCAAAGCATAACCCACGGCATGTGGATTGAGACTGATAGGCGCGTGATATCATAGATATGAGCGCCTAAGTAGGGCGAATTAGCGCGTTAGATGCGCGTTTTATTCCATTTTCCACTTGATGCCGTGCTTTCCTTTGTTTTGTGTTTTTGTTATTTTCGTAGGTAATAAGGCTGTTTTTGCGCCAAGATTGGATTGCAAGGCCTTGAGGCCAGGTTGGACGTCACCGTGGGAGTCAAGGCGGAGGCGTGAGGCGTCGGGTAACGTTATTGGAGCGTCGGGTGCCAAATTCCATGCAATGATCGAGAGTTGGCTGCTGCGGCAGGCGGTATCGATACTATAATTTCAAGTATTGATACAATGTGTTGCACAATTGGTCCAAGCATGAACAGACAAAATTGTATCGATACTTTCCTTTTTAGTATCGATACCGAAGGCCACAAGCCACCTCGTACGAAACTTTGTTCAATCGGCAAGCAAGGCAACAATTGTTGCCAACTATAGTTCCTATTAAATTAGTATTTTCCCAATTTCGTTGGGAATTAAATTTAGGGATTTCCAATTTAAGATTTTAATTGGGGTTTGGTATAAATACCCCCTGAAACTCTGTTTTTAGGGTTCGAAACATTACGTTGCAGCTTTATTTTTTTCGTTCTTTCCGTTCCAGAGCTTTTCCTTTCAAGTTTTTAAAGTTTTATTCAGATCTTCGCACTCCGGTAACTCGTATTGATTTTTGTCCTTTATTAAAGTTGTTCGTTGTTATTCAATTAGTTGTTATCTTTCGTTTATTTTTCTTTTTCCAGTAATAGAAGCATGATTCACATTAGGGTTTCTTTTGTTTCTCTTTCAATAATGAGTGAGTAGTCGTATTGGTAGGATTGCGGGGTGATTAGCACACCGTGGCCAGTTCGGACACTGCTCCTATTTTCAAACGATGAAAAAAAGTGATTTTAGGTTAATTAAGAACATTCGTGAGACGAACCCGGGCATCGTCGGAGCCCATGTGAACGGTGGAATGGGGGAACAAAACTCGTTCTTCGCTGCGCATGGGTATACGGCGACCATAGGGTCTCGCATCTTGCGGGGTATCTTTTGCAATCTAAAAATTAATGTTTTTAAGAATTCTAACAGAGCAGGTAAATTCGGACTGGTTACGAGTGCTATGAACCCTACGACCGTACCTCCTTTTAATTATTTAAGAAGTCAAACAATTCCTTAGTTTTAGCTAATTTCTCAATCAAAATGACAAGGGGTGGCTACCTAAGAGCCGTTTAAACTTTAATTACCCGAGTTTTTAGTCAACTCACGTTCCAGTCTCTGTGGATTCGACTCCGGACTTACCGGATATTGTGCTACGTCGGTCTCCGCCCTACGCTTGGGGCAACCCATTATTTTAGGACTAGGAAATCGTCAAGCAGAGCCTTAAAGAGAAAAATCTTTTGATTGACTGTTGAGGTTATTAATCAGTTTTGTTTTTATATGATACAAATTTGCACAACTGAAATGACTGAAAACCACCCAAACTGCGGTTTAGGTGGTCGACGGGGCTTACAATGGGGTGAAGCTCAGTTGTATTAACCAAGCAATTCTCTCAGACAGCAAGAACAGTGGTTATAGTGTTCCCCTGGAGATAATGCCATCTGGGCAATTTGAGCCACTGTACAAAACAACTCTCAGTGTGCAGGTCTGTTGATATTTCACATTTTTATAAGGTCTATAATCAGATATAAAATGTATATATTTCTAGCACGTGAAGTTGAAACTTGAACTTTGGCAGGATGGAGAGCTGCCTGTGCTTCCACTATCTGTTTATGGTGCAGTTGCCATGGCTCACAGTGACGTTTCAGAGGAGTATTCATCACCATATCAGTTTTTTTTTTACCTTTATGATAAGAGAAGTGTAAGTAGCATTCAAAGGCACTTCTTGCTGGTTTGAAAGTCTTATGCTTCTTAACTAAAAAATAGTATTGAAATCAACATGAAGGTTTCAAACCCTTCATTGCTTGTCATTAGAATCATTTGTTTCCTTATATATACCCTAGCGAAAGGGGGGGAGCTCCCAATTCAAAAATCAATTTCCTAGTATTAATTGTATGAGATCCGGATTCCACAGGCTGGCTTAGGTGGGTTGTCTTTTGATGAGGGCCAGTTTTCTCTCTTTGGGTATGTCCTGACTACCTTAGCAATAGCCGATCTATGCATCCTTACCTATTCCTTTTGAAATCTTGCTTTTCTTCAGTCAAGTAAAGCTAACTGCATTTTATAAAACTTCCCATGCCATTGTGTAGATACACAACTGTTGGACGAGAAACTCTTCCTGAGATTAAAACCGGGGATCTGATTCGATCCGCAAAGCTAGTGGAGGGTCAAGATCGCCTGGTATCCCCGGTTGAGAGTTAATCTGTTGTCTTTCTGGACTGGAACGCTCTCCCGTTCTTTTGAATTTGTTGTCAACTTCTCAGATTCATCCTAGTTTTCTGTGCAGGCTTTGCCGTGAAGTTCCTGATAGTAGATTGCTAATTTCTTCATGTGGAATTATGCCTGTAACTGATATTTTTGCCTCTTTGATAACCATGGGAAATGTTGCTAGCTTTTAACTTTTACATCCCTTTGAAATTTGCACGTGCATCTGATGTAAACTGTTCTTTGATTTTTGGACATCCAATGTAGCTAACTTCATTCTTCTTTTTGTTTTTTTATTTTATTTAAGTCTTGTTCATCAGCTAGAAATTTTAGCCAATCCACACACAAAAAAAAGGTTCACGTCCTGTGAACATTGTTGCAAATTTACAAACCCCGAATTGTGTTTCCTGTTTATGTCTAATTGAATTTCTGCTGAGCTCAACTAAAAGAATGAATTGGAAAACCAATCTAAGCCGTTGACATGTTACAAAGCCGGCTTGGCATCGGCCGGAAATTCTGCCACCGCTGAGTGGGATGTCTAAAAGAATACCCATTGTGGTGTTTAGGGCCCATGGAAAGCAGAGAATCACCCCAACATTAACGTATTCAAATAATAAGATAGTATTTTTTTTTTGATCCGCAACTATAAGGTAGTATATTGTTGAATATACAACAGAATACTCACTTGGGGATTCTAATTGATAGGAAATTGTTTTGTAAAAACAAAATGATATTTCGTTCAAGCAGCTTGTTTTCTGTGGGTAAATTTTATGAATTAAGCAGGTGAAAACTAATATTCCCTATGTCAAAGATTTACGCAAATGTGAACATACCTAGGTGAAGTTTGAATTGATTATGTTGACAGTTACTCAATGTTGATGGTCATTGTTGCAGGGCATGCAATAGAGCTTAAACAACAAGGCAAAGAGGAGCGTAAATGTCACCTTCTAATCTTGGAAAAAGCACAATATGTGAGAAGTTCTTTGGTCTGATAAATAGTGAAATGCAAGCAGGCATTTTCTTACAATTGCTAAGGGGAGAGAAAAAAACGAGAAAGGGGAGATGTTTATAAAAGGGTAAAAGTTAACCAGCATCCCAATTGGGGACTCGGGGGGCCTGTGGTGACTCAAGTCACCACAGGGATGTAGTGGCTGAAAACGGTGCCGTTTTGCGGCAAGAAGAAATGGAAAAAAAGGGGCTGCAAGGCCCTGTTTGGTGAAAAGGAGAGGAAAAAAATTAAGTGCTCTAATTTTCAATTCGTTTGAATCAGTGCAAAGATCTTGTTTTTCTTATCATTTTATTTTAAAGGGTCATAATTGATTTTTGACTCTAGGACTCTCGTTAGTTAGTCCTAAGAGATATTTGGTTATACGACTTTCTTAGGGCTAACCAACGAGAGCCCTAGAGTCAAAAATTATTTATGACCCCTTAGAATAAAATGATCTTAAAAATAAGATCTTCGCACCGGTTCAAACGGATTGAAAATTGGAACACTTAACTTTTTAACCCTATTTTTTAATATATAAATGGTCTAAAGATTGTTGAAAAATTAAGTGTTCTGATTTTCAATCCGTTTGAACCGGTATGAAGATCTTATTTTTCTTATCATTTTATCTTGAAGGGTCATAATTAATTTTTGACTCTAGGACTGTCATTAGTTAGTCCTAAGAGATATTTGGTTCTACGACTTTCTTAGGGTTAACCAATGAGAGCCCCAGAGTTAAAAATTATTTATGACCCTTTAGGATAAAATGATCAGAAAAATAAGATTTTCATACCGGTTCAAACGGATTGAAAATCAGAACACTTATTTTTCAACAATCTTTAGACCATTTATATATTAAAAAATAGGGTTAAAAAGTTAAGTGTTCCAATTTTCAATCCGTTTGAACCGGTGCGAAGATCTTATTTTTAAGATCATTTTATTCTAAGGGGTCATAAATAATTTTTGACTCTAGGGCTCTCGTTGGTTAGCCCTAAGAAAGTCGTATAACCAAATATCTCTTAGGACTAACTAACGAGAGTCCTAGAGTCAAAAATTAATTATGACCCTTTAAGATAAAATGATAAGAAAAACAAGATCTTTACACTGGTTCAAACGAATTATAAATTAGAGCACTTAATTTTTTTCCTCTCCTTCTCACCAAACAGGGCCTTGCAGCCACTTTTTTTCAATTTCTTCTTGCCTCAAACGGCACCGTTTTCAGGCACTACATTCCTGTGGTGACTTGGGTCACCACAGGCCCCCCGAGGCCCCCAATTGGAAGCAATTGCAGCAGCCAATTCACACACATTTCCACCTTGCTGGTTAGCCTACAGTTGCATATAAATTTACTAGTGTTGTGCCTGTTAGATATTTTGGCACTTTCCGGGGTTGTTCAAAACCTTCATTGGTGTCTTTGTTATATCGACTCCGTTTAATTATAATGGATAGGTTCTTAGGGGGTAGTTTCTCTTATGATGCTCCTCCCATTATCTGCACCAAATTGACAGCTACGACATCGAGCCAATTGCATGAAAGGTAAAAGCATTACACAGCACATCATGCATATTATTTCCAAGATTAGAAATTTTATTCATGCACGTTTTTCTTTCCCATAAAACTCACCGAAAATCTACTTACCATATTTATATATATAATTATCGTTTGCCTCTCTGGAAAATTCTGTGAGATTTTGGTTTCCATATGTGCATCATTAAGAGTTTGTTTTATAGTGGTGTGGACGACACCTTTTTGAGTTTAAGATTTTTTTGATTACACGTGAAGGAAAGAAAGGAGGGCACCACTGGTTTTTTTGTTTTCTCTCGGCAGAGGCGAGAGTTTTTAGCTACAAAAAGAAAAAGAATGGTGCCCAGTTTTTGTTTTTGTTTTTGTTATAAGGCGTGAGAGTTTTTCTTACATAAAAAAAAACAAAAGAAAGGGTTGCACGATTTTTGGTTTTTCGGCAGTGGCGAGATTGACAGTTTTCGCAGCCCATTTTTTCAGCCCACGTTCTTTCGTTCTTGCATCTTCGAACATTTTATTTCGGGTTGTCTAGATCACACTTCTCATCATATCATTCATCTATTCTTTGTGCCGTTTGCTGCTGTGGCCGAATCTTTTGGAGATTGATTCGGAGCCAGTTGATTCCGGAGATCGGGCGTGAAGTCCGTGGTGCATCTATTGGATCTTGATGAAGCTCAGGGAGCATCGGAGATTGGCGAGAATAGGTAAAGGCTTGGGTAAGGTTTTTACTATTTTGCAATCTGTACTTCTTTTTGATTAATAGAATATATCAGTAGTGTTAGGCCGTGGTTTTGGCTTAGGGTTATTTAGGACCCTAAGTTTTTCCACGTAAATCGTGTGTCGCTTGTCTCCATTTATTCTACTGCACTACTTGAGTATTTATTTGGATTAATCGAGATAATCAACCCGTTCAGCTATATTAATTTTTAGATCAGAAAAATTGGTGATTTTTTTTATATCAAAACTCCTATTCACCCCCCCTCTAGGAGTAGATTGAACGCTTCCGCATAATTTCAATTGGTATCAGAGCGGGTTTCTCTGTTTAGGTTTAATTCTGGTTATATTATAATGGACATGAACGCACCACGAGAGGGAGCCTCAAACTCGAGGCCACCTTTTTTTGATGGTAATGATTATTCGTACTGGAAAGCCCGTATGACCACGCATTTGAGTTCCTTAGGAGTTAGGGTTTGGAGATCTGTTAGGTATGACTATGAGGCCCCAACCATAGAAGACACTGAGACTAAACAGATGAGAGTTAAGGAGGACACTGAGTGGAATTCTGCTGACAATGATAGTTTTGAGGCAAACTCTAAAGCTTTAGGAGCCATCTATGGTGCATTAAGTAAAACTGAGTTTAGTCGAATTTCTGCATGCACCACTGCAAAAGAAGCTTGGGATATTCTCCAAGTCACTCATGAGGGTACTAAGACCGTCAAAACTTCGAAACTCCAAATGCTTACGACACGTTTTGAAGAATTGAGAATGCAGGAAGACGAGACTTTTGATAGTTTTATCACTACGTTGAGTGAAATCGTTAATTCTTTCCATGCATTAGGAGAACCTATCCCAAATCTTAAAGTTTGTCGAAAAGTGCTTAGGTCTCTTCCTGAGAGGTTTAGAGCTAAGGTAGTTGCGATTGAAGAAAGTGATAAAGTTGATGACATTCTTTTTGAGGAACTTGTAGGTAAACTTCAAACATTTGAATTGAATCATCTCTCAAAGAAACCTACATTAAAGCCTAATAAAAGCATTGCTTTTAAATCATCGAGAGAAGAATCCTCTGTGACACAAGAGAGTGATGATGACCTTGACGAAGAAGAACTTGCTTTCTTTGCTAAAAAATTCAACAAATTTGTTAAATTCCGTAAGAATAATAATTCTGGAAAATTTTCTTCTTCGACTAGTGGGGGTAAGAATTTTAATTATGGGGATGATGAAAAGAAATCTTCTATTGATAAATCCAAGAAACCCCAAGGTGTACAATGTCACGAGTGCCACGGTTTCGGGCATGTTCAGGCAGAGTGTGCTAACACTCTTAAAAAGAAAGTGGCCAAGGGGTACAAGGCTACATGGGATGACGATAGTGATGAGGGTAGTGATGGGGGTTATGGAGCTCCTAGATATTCGGTGCTTGTTGCCAGCATTAAGTCCCCCACGTCCCCCAAATCGGTTGAACTTTCTACAACTCTTAGCGATGATAGTAAATATGTCTCGACTGACGAAGATTGTGAGAAGAGTGATGATGATATAGATTCTATTCAGGAGGCCTATAATCAATTGTTTAAAGAGGGTGTTAAATTGAAAAAGAAAAAGAAGGAACTCATGAGTGTCATCGAGAGAATTAGTGGTGAGAAGAACAAACTTAGTGATGACATTGAATCTAAGAAAATCGAGCTTGAAGAATTGAAAATCTATAACGCTAATTTGGAAAACAAGTTTGCCAAAATTGAGAGAGAGCATGTGGATGCCTTGAAGGCTCTTGAAGGGTCTAAGGATAGGATTTTTGAATTGGAGCATGACCTTAGGGAGGCCACTGAGGCCACAAAGCGTAATGAGTGTGGCGCAACTCGTATTGCTGAGATGACACGTATGTTTAGAAATAGAAGCGGCTTAGGGTTTGTTGATCCTCCTTCACTGATACATAAGGCTAACGAGTTCACAAAAAAAGGAAATCAAGTTTGTGAAATCTGAAATTGCAAAGAATGAGGTAGTGAGCGATAAACCCGAATCTTCTATTAAATCTCCCACCATCATTAAGAATGCTTACAACAGTAATCATGCTCCTGAAAAGAAAAATCATTTTATTTGTCACTACTGTGGTGGTCAAGGTCACATTCGACCTTTTTGTTATACACTTAGAAGGGACAATATTCAGAGAACAAAGGGGAAATTATTTGTAGCCCCAGTTAATAAAAGTGTTCGATATGGTCAACCCAATGTGGGAAGACCTCAAGTTGTGCGTCAGTCTCCCACAAACATTAAGAATGAGAATTTTCGAAAGATATTGAGTCAGTTGGCGAATCAACCTTCTCACCTCGTCGAGGAAATCAAAAAGTTGTCAAATTTGGCAAACAATAATGGAGAGACTAATAGGATTGTTGAAAGACGTATCACACACGGTCACACCTCGTATGTGAACACCAAACCAAAGCAAACATGGAAAAGAGTGAATGTCGTTTGTCATGTTGCACACACTGCGTTTAAAGCACATGATGCCTTTGCCTGGTACTTAGACAGTGGATGTTCAAGGCACATGACTAGAGATAAGTCTCTCTTTGCTAAGCTAGAGAAGTATAATGGTGGGTTTATCACATTTAGCAATGGTAATACAGGTAAAATCATAGGACAAGGCACCATAAACGCACCAGGGATCCCTTCGTTAGATAACGTATTATATGTTGAGGGTTTGAAAGCTAACCTGTTAAGCATAGGTCAATTTTGTGATAATATGCATAAAGTCAATTTTTCTAAAAATAATTGCTCCATTGTTGATGCTTTGGGTGTGTGTGTGGTTAAAGGTGTTCGTTCCTCGGACAATTGCTATTGTGTTGAAATTGCCGGTTCTAATGTGTGTCATCCAGTCCAACATTCTAGGACTAAACATGACACCCATCATCATTTTATTCGTGATTTGGTTGACAATGGTGTCATCACTGTCATGACACTTGAGTTTATACCCACACATGAACAAAAAGCTAATATTTTCACAAAACCGTTAGATTCCCTTAAGGTTTGAGTACCTTAGGAAGTCTATTGGTCATGTTTCCATGGATTAGATTCAGTGGGTTTGCATGTCTCTCATTTGCGTGCTTTGTGTGCTATCATTCTAGAGTAGGCATGTAAAACTTTTTCTTTTTTTTTAATTTTTTTTAAATTTTTTGTTCTGCATATTTTTTTTGGACTTAAAAAAAAAACAAAAAAAAAATTTGTGAACATGATGTTCTTTGTTTCTCATGGTCATGGCTCTTATAGTCAGAATATTTGCATTCGATGTGCTTTTTCATCCCTGAGAATCTTTAGATTTTGGATGCATCATATTTCATGGCTTTATGATTTCCACTATGTCACGTGCGTGATTTATTGCTCCATCAACTCCTTCTGGTTATTCTCATGTACTTGGACATGGTCATGTGTTTGTCCCCCTTGAGATTGACCGTTGGCTACTATTCCCTAGTGATTCTTATTACCTTGTTCCGTTATCTCCTGCAAATATCTATTTGGTTCTTTTATATTCTCTACCTATCCGGACGTTCATTGAGTAACCGGGCAATTGGGGTGAGGTATTCTCCCTCTAAGTGTTCGCGTCAAAAGGTGGATAGACTTTGTGAAGGTATGTATGACTCCTGGGCCACTTGCCTAGTAACCGGGCATCTTGCCTCAGTAAGCAGTGAGTGTTCGCGTCAAACAGCGGTGGAGTAATAGTGGATGTCTTTATCCCCTACAAAAAAGAAAAAGAAAAAAGGGTTGTTCTGTTGAGGGGGAGTTTGTGTTTCTCTTTATTTCACTTTGAGGACCTAGCTTGGTTTGACTTCTTGAGGGGGAGTTACCCTGAAAATCCTTCCGTACGTACATGAGAATATTCCTCTTGGACTGAGTTAAGCTTGACATTATTTACGTGATGCACACACACACTTTGTCATACGGCCTTGTTTTATGCTTCATTCTTCTTCTAATTATCTCTTTGCTGAACGACTGCATTGCGAATTCTTTTGTTTTGCTTATAAGGTCTTTGATAATGGCAAACATTGCTTTTGTTCACAAGAAGTGCATGGATTATGTTCTCGATGCATCCGTATGAATTCATTGTATGCGACATCAAATTCCATTTTTTCAAAAATCAAGTCATATTTGTCATTAACAGTATAGCATTTTGGGACGAGGCGGCTATGCTATTTGAAATGTTTTTTTTTTTATGAGTACAGTCGGTCAACTAATCTATCTATCGAGTGTCCATCAAAACTCACTGTCTAGAAATTGGTCCACTGAACCATCAATTGAGTTTCCATCGAAACTCTTTGTTCGAATTTGGTCGATATGCTCTTTCCTTTGTTTTTCCGTGACAAAAAGGGGGAGAATTTTTGTGGTTCTGGCATGGTCATGAGTTGGGGAGTAATGGAGAGTGATGGAGAATTTTTTTAGTGCTGTTGATTCTTTTGGGGAGATATTTAAATGGGGAGATTTATTTTATTGATGATTGATGAATCACTGGTCTAGTTTTCTGCTTTTGGATATAATGTTGCTTGGCGTTTATTATTAAATTATGCTGACCCATTCTAGTAACATATATTTTGTCGCATAGTTTTTGTTGAGCTGTCTTTGCAGGTATTGGAAGTGCAACTCAAGCTTTATTGGATAGACCTAGTTTAGGCTAGTGTTTGTTTCTTTCAGTTGTATTTTTCTGTTACGATTTAGTGCAATTGGTTTTGTCCCGGAAATGCCAAAGGGGGAGATTGTTAGATATTTTGGCACTTTCCGGGGTTGTTCAAAACCTTCATTGGTGTCTTTGTTATATCGACTCCGTTTAATTATAATGGGTAGGTTCTTAGGGGGTAGTTTCTCGCATGATGCTCCTCCCATTATCTGCACCAAATTGACAGCTACGGCATCGAGCCAATTGCATGAAAGGTAAAAACATTACACAGCACATCATGCATATTATTTCCAAGATTAGAAATTTTATTCATGCACGTTTTTCTTTCCCATAAAACTCACCGAAAATCTACTTACCATATTTATATATATAATTATCGTTTGCCTCTCTGGAAAATTCTGTGAGATTTTGGTTTCCATATGTGCATCATTAAGAGTTTGTTTTATAGTGGTGTGGACGACACCTTTTTGAGTTTAAGATTTTTTTGATTACACGTGAAGGAAAGAAAGGAGGGCACCACTGGTTTTTTTGTTTTCTCTCGGCAGAGGCGAGAGTTTTTAGCTACAAAAAGAAAAAGAATGGTTACCCAGTTTTTGTTTTTGTTTTTGTTATAAGGCGTGAGAGTTTTTCTTACATAAAAAAAAACAAAAGAAAGGGTTGCACGATTTTTGGTTTTTCGGCAGTGGCGAGATTGACAGTTTTCGCAGCCCATTTTTTCAGCCCACGTTCTTTCGTTCTTGCATCTTCGAACATTTTATTTCGGGTTGTCTAGATCACACTTCTCATCATATCATTCATCTATTCTTTGTGCCGTTTGCTGCTGTGGCCGAATCTTTTGGAGATTGATTCGGAGCCGGTTGATTCCGGAGATCGGGCGTGAAGTCCGTGGTGCATCTATTGGATCTTGAAGAAGCTCAGGGAGCATCGGAGATTGGCGAGAATAGGTAAAGGCTTGGGTAAGATTTTTACTATTTTGCAATCTGTACTTCTTTTTGATTAATAGAATATATCAGTAGTGTTAGGCCGTGGTTTTGGCTTAGGGTTATTTAGGACCCTAAGTTTTTCCACGTAAATCGTGTGTCGCTTGTCTCCATTTATTCTACTGCACTACTTGAGTATTTATTTGGATTAATCGAGATAATCAACCCGTTCAGCTATATTAATTTTTAGATCAGAAAAATTGGTGATTTTTTTTTATCAAAACTCATATTCACCCCCCCTCTAGGAGTAGATTGAACGCTTCCGCATAATTTCAGTACCCGTTCGATGCACGGGACAAACAAAAAATCACAGTGGTGATTTTTCTGGTCCCGTATCGAACGGGTTCAACGCTAATTGATAAAAAATATATTTTAATATTTTTCCGGCCCCGTCACAGTAGCGTGTTTCCATTTTATGCATGGGAAACCACTACAACACGAACAACCTATTGCGAGGAAAAATGGTGAGAAAATAAGATAAATTCAATAATTAAAAAGCGTAATATTTATTTATCTTTTTTTTTTTTGAAAAACTAAAGGGTAGAGGAGGGGGCGACCGGCGTAGCAACCCCCCTTGGGCGTGACCATAGGGGCTCCCAACCCGCTGTGGAATGTCCGGTTCGAGCCATAGCTACTGTCCGTGAGGACAGGCCGTCACCACAGCACCACCTAGGGGCACAGCTGGCACAGGGCCCTCCACGCGTCCCTCCAACTCATAATATTTATCTTTGCTATCTAATAAAACTTACCTTCCCATTTCCCCATAAAAATCTATCTCTCTCTCCACCCTCCCCACGTCTCTGTCTCTCTCCCACATCTCTCTTTCTTTCCCCACCCACCCCTCGTCTCTCTCCCACATTTCTCTCTCAGTCAAAATTAGCCTTCCCATTTCCTACCTCTCTTAAAGAAGAACCACTTTGGCAATTTTTTCGCTAGCCAATTTTTTGCCTAATTTGGACAATATTGCCCTTTGATTGGAGGACATGTAGTGTTGCCGGCATGTCCATAATTGTAAAATCGCCCCATGCTATGTCAGTGGGCGAGGTGGCGTCATCTTGGTGTTTGGCGTCAACGTGGGGTGCTAGCTGTCTTCCACACATTTTCAAGACTAGAGCCGATAACCCTCATCTCTCTTTCACACACACACCAGACCGCCGCCCGCGACTGTCCCTGTCGCCCTGCGCAGTCGAAAGATGTCCGGCCACAACCACAGCCGTCGTGATGCTGGTGGGTAACTTGCACTCTTTGTTGTATGGGTTATTTTTATCTCTTACTGATCTCGCATCATCTCCCTCCTCTCTCTCTCTCATCTGCATCGTCTCTCTCTCTTCCTCTTTTCTTGCCTTGCAATTTTTCTGCAGATGTTTAGTACATAGATGATTCCGTTTCAGATCTATACTTTTCTGTGAATAGTTTCTGCTAAGTTTGCTAAGATGATTTCGGTTTGTTCTTTTGGTTTTGCGATTTTTGGGTTGTTGGCTAGAGTGGTTTTCTTGTGTGTTGGATTTGTCTGTGTGGAATGGTTGAGGCTTATTTTTTAAAGTTTTCAGAGCTTAAAAACCCTTTCACGTTCATGTTGCATGTTCACTTTTGTGCCGTTGCGATGGCTTAACTAGGTTCGCAGGATGCGAGGTTTTGGTGATTTCTTACATTTGGCCTTTACCGTTTGAAAGTTAGGGACTGTTTGTTTTGATTGGTTGTTTTGGTGTTGGTATTTCAGGAATCGCTCCGTCCGGTATCGCTGACTGGTTTGATGAGGCATCGTTAGGGGGTAATGAGCGAGAAAAAAACTGCATTTTGTTTGGGTATGCGGGCTGAACCAGCGTTGATTAGTTACATCAGTACGTCTTGTTCTTTTTCTTTTCTTTTTTAGGGAATATAAATATATATGTTGACTTGTCTTTAATAACTTTATCCATTGAAATGGGAGTCAATTTGTTGTAGTTTCATTACATTCAAAGTGATACTTTTATGGCTGGCCTTCGATTAGGTTGATGAGTGATTAGATTAGTTCTAGATAATTGTCATTGATTTGTTAGATATTTAATGATATATTTAAATGCATTGTGTACTTAGTTTGACCTCTTGCGTGATCTGCTGCATCTACTTTGTGCATTTTTCCGGTGTATAATTTATGTTTTGAGTTTGTGCTTAATTTCACTTCAGATTGTTCCTAGGACTGTAAACATGACACAAATGCAAATTTGGAGCTCCCCTGAAGAACCATAGGGCTGTGAAACACTGAAAGTAGTGGTAATATTTCACTTCTCGCTCCGGGCGCAAGTTTCTGACGTGGAAATGGAGCTTCAAATCTGGAATACTTGAAATCATACTCTTCAATATGTTTCCTTTATTCTTCTGCTTTAATTGTAGTACGGTAGTACCTACAGGAAATAATTAATTTGCGTTGTTCTCTTCAGTTAACATGCATATGAAGTTATCCAGTTGGACTAACGTGAAGAACAGCTTCTTCACGCTTCAATATTCTTCGTAGAACAACAAGTATATCCTATTTACTTTCAAACATCCATATTAGTATTTTGGGTGCAATTTCTAGATATGTTGCTTATATGTTCCCCATGTGCAGGTGGGGTTTTGGCTCCTTCAACTAGGATCATCATTCTCTCAAGGATATCTAACTCAAGGTACACATTTCTAGCCCTCCTTATCTGCAAGAGACGACGAAGATATATGTGTTAGGAAAATATATTCTAGCTTTGAGCATCCGCCAATGTCATTTTCATGTTTGAACAGGTAAATTGTGAACCAAAGTAGCGTCCAAAAAGTGTTTACTTCATCAGTCACTTGGAAAAGCATTTTTGTTCATGCATTGGATTGGATGAATTAGAAAAGAATATGATTTCCTGGAATGCATTTCAACAGCAAAGATGAATTAGTAGCTAACAGTAGCAGACCCTATTAAAAGAAGTTCTGTGATGCAACACTAACAATTTTAAATTGTTGTTTGTAGGAACTTGAAGGCAAAGTCGATTCACAGACTGATTTAGGATAGAATATTGGTAGGGATCGTCATGCAGAAAAACAAGAGTCTTGCGAGACTATTGGTGTTTATGCAATGGAAAAAGAAGAATCTTGCCGTCAGAGTCGTAGGCGTAGGAGCAAGAAGAAGAAGAATAGGGGAAAGAAGGCCAGTTCAGGGCAAATATTTACAGGTACTTGTGTTAGGAAGCATTTTCTTTATTAATTAACGTGCTAGAAGTAAATTGGTTTTGTTCCTAAATATATAAACTCCCTGGCCCTTCAATCCTATCCTTAGAACAAGCTTTGCTTACGAATTAGGGACATTTTGACCTCAAAACTCAAGATATCTTATGCTGGGATGGTTTTTTAATGAGCCAATTCTACTCTTTGTTGACTACTCAAGAAAAGAACAAATCCAGGTTTGAGGGGATTTTATGGTTGTCATTGTCAAGTGTTTGCTGCTGTTTTGTTTCGTTTAATGTGGTGCTCTTAGGGTAATAAGCAGCATGTGATTAGCGGGCGGGTTGGGTATCCATTGTGATACATTTCGTTTGTTATGATGCTTTGTGCTCTCTGTCCTTTTAATCATTGTAATTTTACTTTGATTAATAAAATTATCTTTCTTTTCTGTTCACAAAAAAAAAAAGCCCAACCAACTTGTAAGCTGCAATGTTGTATTTTTGCTACATAAAGTTGTGGATTTCAAATAAAATGGTGCAGTAGTTATTCTGCATATAGCATTAGGATTTTTCAATTATCCTCCTTTTGTACGCAATTCCAAGTACTTGGGTTTGCAGTCCCTTTGGCAACTTAATTTCTGTACAAGGGATAATATTTGAGCTAATTCTTATGGTGATCTTCGTTTTACAGGTACATGTCAATGCAAGCTCCTCCTCCTCCTCCTTCCCAGCAGTGGATACTCCAACAGTGAACAGGCCAATGGAAGACTCCACTGCAATCTACTTAAGTCAATGTAACAAACTTATGTAACCCAATGTGGATAAGCCTTTTGCAGGCATAAAATAAAACCTACTTATCTACAGCTATATCCCAAGAAAATTTAAAACCGATCAATTCAACGGGCATGGCACACGTGCCTTGCACGTCGCAAAGTACCTAGTCCCCTTAAAAATATCTCTCTCTCTCTATCCACCCTCCCCACGTCTCTCTGTCTCTCTCTTTCCCACATCTCTCTTTCTTTCCCCACCTCCCCACGTCTCTCTCCCACATTTCTCTCTCTCTCAGTCAAAATTAAAAAATCAAATGTCTAGAAAATTAGGATTGGGAGTTTGGAGCTAGGGAGGGGCGCACATATTTGCTTATAGGAGTAGTATATAGTATAGATAGATAGATTGGACCCTATTACCCTTTGTTGGCATTCAGAATGTGATTGCTAATACAACAATGATACAACTACAAACAAATACACAAACACTTACACACATCCACACTAATAATGGGGGTGGGCTCCATACACACTGGAGGTGCGCAGTGTGTGCAGGACCCATTGTAATGACCCATAATTTGGTGTTTAAAAATTATCATTGTTTTTAGATGGTATATTACTATATTGGAGTTTGAAAAAGGGAAAAAAAGAAAAAGAAAAGAAGAAGAGAGTATTATAGTCAGAAAAATATATAGTGGTGACATTATGCATGGATTTTAACGTGTGGCAAAGTATAAGCCAAGTATAACATTGGGACAGATGTCAAGAGGCGGCACTTGTATGAGCTAATACATGACACGTACATAATCTTCCTAGGATTGACTAGTATGCCTACCTAGTACTGTTATATTTGTAATGAGACCAAATGATAAAAATTATGAGTGAGATATTCTTTATTCGGTGGTTGAGAAAGAGCCGTGCTGAGAAAATTATGGAGGGAAAGAGGAGATTTGGGCAGATCCGATGGTGGGTCAAATGGTGTCCGATCGCGATTATAATTTGAAAACCGGATAGTATGCAATACATTTTTTGCTAAATCTCTTTGCAAAGAGTGTTCTTTTAATTAATTCTCATGTATTTGTACTCATTGATATCTAAGCTTATTGATTCGATTATTGTCACTTTTTGTATCGTGACATAGAAAATGTTTGGCTAAAAACCATGAAACAGATTGGTATATACATGTGCAAGTCCACTGGGTCAGAGAAGTATGAGAAATGTATGAGTGACTGTTCTACGGGGAGTCCAGAATGTTTATGGGTCCGAAGTGGTTATACAAAGTTTTGACATGAGTGGTGCTTGGCATGTTACCGAAATGAGCCGGGTATGATGCTATAAAAGGAAAACGTTTTAGAATGATCATACTTGATTTGTTATCCTCGTTTATTGAGCAGATTCTCATTGCTAGCCATGTTTATTATTATTGTCCTCGTATTGCATATACTACAGGGCGTTTTATATTTTTCAGGTGCAGAACAAGTTAGTGGGGACCGAGTTAGAGTATTCAAAATTTTGTTGTGTTCTCTTTACTTCTCAAAAAGAATTTTTCAAAAAATTCCCCCTAGATTCCCCTTACTTCCAACATTTCTTTCTCTATCTCTCTCCATTTATTACCCCTACTATTTTTCAAAAAAAATTTCAAAAATGAAACCAAATATAGAGATTATTTTGGAGGATTTTAGGGCCCATCATGTATATTTATTTGGAGACTTGTAATTATTGGAGATATATTTGTTTTGAGGAATGTAAAAATTTGGGTCGTCACACCCATCCCCATTATGAGTGTGTGTAAGTATTTGAGTGTTTGTTAGTAGTCTAATACTTATTGTTGCTAATATGTGTAAGCAGTAAAGATACAAGTACAGCAAATGATGCACAACAATCGCACACAAATCGCTTTTGTGCCCGTCTCGGGTCCCGCAAAGATAATCGGAGCCGCTCAATTTGTTCAAAATACTTCGTTTGGGGTCCCTGTAAAAAATCATCCCAATCCGATACCAAGAAGGGAGTTTGAAGCAAAGTTGGATGATCCGTAAACACCCTTTTTGGTATCGGATTGGGATGATTTTTTACAGGGACCCCAAACGAAGTATTTTGAACAAATTGAGCAGCTCCGATCATCTTTACGGGACCCGAGACGGGCACACAAGCAATCTGTGTGTGGATGCTGTGCATCATTTGCGGTACCTGTAGCAGCGTTCTATGTGTAAGTGTCTGCATGTAGAAGCGTAGTGGAAAAATTATCGATGCCCTTGAAATACCGCTACATGGTACCCTAAAACCCTTTTTCACCATAGACCTATGTGGCGTCTAGCTAATATATACATAGTAAATCAAACCCGGCATACTTCAGTGGTAGGAAAGAGTACTGACGGGACACCACGTAGTGATGCCTGGCTCCAAGATAATTGGATATAAGCAAACTGCAGCCATGGGATAAGGAAAACAGGTTTGAAATGCAAATTCTCTGTAGACACATCATGCTAAGAACTTAAAAACGACTCGGTAGGTTTGTCGACACTGTTAAATTAAGTTCCTCGCACTGTTAAATTGAGTTCCTCTGAACAATTGAAAACCCGTTAGAATGTTATTACAAGAACTGTCAAATTAAGCTGCTCCCAAGGATGGAATCATGGGAGTCTAGTGGCGGCAGCCGTCACGATAAGAATTTTAGAAAATACAATTATTATATGTAAAAAAATAAATTATTTCCAATTTATATAGTCTCGCCACCGCTAGATTTTTTTGTCATATACTAGTCCTAAATTTTTTTTTTTTTCAAGAAAAGAGACCCAAAAATGAAATATACTGTATTAAGGATGAAGTGTAATTAAAGAAAAAAGAACTCCACACTTTAATTGTAAAACAACTTAACCTACAAAATTAAAATTAGTCTTTTTTTCGTATTTCATGTGCAAATGACAAACATTATTTACTATAATTTTTGTTATGTTATTTTAATTTTTTCTAGAGTAGATAACTATTAATATTGTAATGTATCTTTTTATGTTTTTAGTAATATATTTCGCCACTACTAAGATAAAATCCTGGTTCCATCTCTGGTTGCTCCACGAGTTTTTCTACAGATCTTTGGAATAAACCGGCTGGGCTTAACGGCGAGGCTGGGCCCCGGCGGTTTGTACGGCGGTGGCTGCTGTTGTAGTTTAGGGTTTTGTGGGTTGGTTTGGGTGGGCCGGTCCAGGCTTGGGCTGGATTTGGATTTTGGGCTTTCTTTGTTTTATTTGGGTGTTTGGGCTGATCTTTATTGTATTATCTGCAGTGGACCCTGGTAGACCCTTGAGTGTTATGGGCTCTGCCCTTTTGGTGTATTGTTCAACTATTTGTTGGATTCCCTTTTTCTTTCCCTGTTTTTAATAAAATTCATCTTTTGTCGATCAAAAAAAAAACAAAAATAACTGTCAAAGCTACTCCATGAATTTTTCTACAAATCTTAGGAAAAAATCATCTGCGACCAGTATAGGTTTGGCAATTGGCACTGTCAAATTTAGTTCCTCCACACACCTGAATTGAAAACCAGTTACACAAGAACTGTCAAAATTAAGCAGTTAGCAGAAAGACCAAACTGTCAATAGGGTTGCTTTTCCTGGCAAGTCTCTTGCTAGAGATCCTTTGAACTTACTACTCAAGAACTGTCAATAGGGTTGCTTCTTCCTTGCAAGTTACTTGTGGCGGATATTTCCTTTGTCCTTTTTTGCCGTTCTCTTTCAAACTAGTATATTTTTCATAACTTCAAACATATATATTACTAAGAGTCACTGCCTAACAAAACTTATTCAAACATTACTAAGAGTCACTGCCTAATTAACAATCCTGACTCCACTCCTGGCATTAGCTAGCATCCTATTGGGTAGATGGTATTTAGATCAGCTGCACATCGGGCCGGGCCGGATTTGTACTAGATAATAACGAGACTTGTGAATGTCCAAGCTCGGCCCATTAATGATTGGGCTTTGTTTAATATAGGTATACTAGTAGCTTTTGTTTTCCTTCCTAATATTTTTTCATATATATTTATATATATACATACATATAACACATCATTTTCATTATTTTATCGGGTCGGGCCGGGCCAAGTTTGATTTTCATTATTTTTTCCTTTTTTCCTTTCTTTTTTCTTTTTGGTAATTATATGTTTTACTAAATATCGTATCGGTTGAACTATTTGAGAATTGCGACAATACTACATGTATACTACAAGTGTTTTTTCCATTGTAATATGCTATATCGTTTTTTCTATGAATATGTTTAGACATTGTGCTGTGATATTGTTCGTGTGCAATATACGTACCTATATATAAAGAAAGACAATGATTGAGTAAAATTTACCATCACACCGTTCCTAAGATTGTCCCCACAAAACAATCAAACTGTTAAAAACCCAATTTCAGTCCCTCTCAAAAAAACAAAGTCTAATAAAAGAAAAGAAAAGGAAGGCCCAACATGCATTGAATCCGACGTATCCCATTTTGTCCCATTTACGATGGAGAAGGTTCAAAAAGAGAGACCTGAAAAGAGGAGTTATTATTCAATACTTCCGGAGCACGGTACTGTCTCTCACATAAAATAGTGATCCCTACACAAACAATGTGTGGATCTGATATTTTATGTGAGAGGGAGCACCGTGCTTCGAAACTATTGAATAATTAGCCTCAAAAGAGTGTCCCAAACAGCCCACTCAAGTTGGGTACAAAAATGAGAGCTCTTAATCGCCCCCCCTCCTGTCAGGCCCCCCCTGACGACTTTCCCATTTTACCCCCCACCCCAACGTGCTCTCTCTCTCTCTCCCAGCAGTCTCTCTCTCTTTTGATTTTTTTTTTTATAAAATTTTAAATGTTATTAACTTTTTTTTCATGTATTTTTTTTAATAAATTTTATATTTTTGAAATCTACTCAACGAAACCGATCAAACGAGTCTAATATTGATGGTGAAATAACGTAAAACGGAAAAATTATATTTTTGTGGTAGCTTAAACTGTCTAAATTTCAATCCGTTTGAAATTTATTGAAAAATTAATTGTTCCAAATTTCAATCCGTTTGAATCGGTGAAAAGATTTTAATTTTCTGATCATTTTATTCTAAATGGTCATAATTAACTTTTGACTATAGGGCTCTCGTTGATTAACCCTAAGAAAGTCGTAGAGTCAAATATCTCTTAGGGTTAATCAACGAGAGCCCTAAAGTCAAAATTTAATTATGACCATTTAGAATAAAATGATCAGAAAAATAAAACCTTTCCACCGGTTCAAACGGATTCAAATTTGGAACACTTAATTTTTTAACCATACTCCCTCCGTCCCATAAAGTTTGGCATTTTCAGGAATGCGTGCCATTTTTAAATTGCTTATATCTTTCAATCTATAATGTTTTAGGCGGTTTTTTTAACTTTGTTTAATAGAACAAATTAAAATCTATCAAACAAGATCCATATTGCATATGAAAAACATTACGGATTAAAAGATATAGTTAATTTTTTCATAGGGCTGGAATAGTGAAAGTGCCAAACTTTATGGGACGGAGGGAGTATTTTTTAGTATATAAACTGTATAAAGAGGTTGAAATCACGTATTTTTTTAAATAAATTTTATATATTTGAAATCTACTCAACGAAACCTATCAAACAAGTCTAATATTGAATATGAAATAACTACACGTGAACTCTTCCGTTTTACATTATTTCACTATCAATATTAGGCTCGTTTGATAGGTTTCGTTCAGAAAATTTCAAAAATATAAAATTTATTAAAAAAAATACGTGAAAAAAAGTTATTAATATTTAAAATTTTATAAAAAATAAATAAATAAGAGAGAGAGAGAGAGAGAGGGAGAGAGACTGTTGGGGGAGAGAGAGCACGTTGGGGTTGGGGGGGTAAAAGGGGGAAGTCATCGGGGGGTCTGACAGGAGGAGGGCGATTAGTAGTTTGCTACAAAAATCTATTCCAATTGGAGAGAGAGAGAGTCTCTAACCTTTCCTAAGTAGAACAATCTCTCTCTCAGGTGTCGGCAATAGTCAGATGGGAAGAAAACCGTGAGAGAGAGAGAGAGAGAGAGAGAGAGTCTAACCTTTCCTAAGTAGAACAATCTCTCTCTCAGGTGTCGGCAATAGTCAGATGGGAAGAAAACCGTTTTATGTATGTGGATGTGGAACAGTTATTGAACGTGGAGTGAATTTTGTGTGGCTTAAATTTACCATCCTACTTAGAGGTGGCAATTCAAATCTATATTTGTAAATCTGTCCAAATCTGCCCATTTATAACTCAATTCAATCTGTCCATATTGTATAATGGGTTGATATCAACCCACATGTACGTGTGTTTAGGTGGGTTGAAAATGAGTTCAATATGGACTAGAATTAAAAGGACGCAGCTTTCTTTCTATTGCCTAATTGCTTGTTTTGGTGTACGAATGATTGTTGCGTGTCTGCTGCGCATTGTTTGGAACATGAGAAAGCTAGTATTTGGATATCAAACTTCTTTCTTCTGATTCCTTTTACGGTAAATTATTATTTTATTTTAATCTGCAAGGTAAAAGTTTTTTTACACTATTTTTTTATAAATACCAGCGAACTCTATATAATCGTGGAATGGGATTTTGACACGTGGGTAAAATCAACAAGTAGTGAAGGTATCATTGGTCCTCGATTGCAGTTTACAAAACAGAGTGTTTTTTGGATTATTTTTGACTTTATTAAAAGAATAGTCTTGAATATACAGTAATTTGTTTTTGGATTCCTCCCATCAAGATGAATCAATAATTCAGGCAAAACTAATAAATACAAAAATTCACGCAAGCCCGTCGGTACACTATCGGTGGGATTCCAAACTTGTCGGAGGAAACTTGACCAGATCCGGCCCATTTATGTTCTTTTTAGGATTAAAAAAGTAAAACACTTTCGGTTTATATCAATTTAAAGAACAAATCAATAATTTTACTCCCGTCAGTTTAAATGAAGACAATAATAAGTCAAAAATGTATTTTTTTTTGTTTTTTATTCCCGGTTGAGAGTTAATCTGCTGTCTTTCTGGACTAGAACGCTCTCCCGTTCTTTTGAATTTGTTGTCAACTTCTCAGATTCATCCTAGTATTTTATGCAGGCTTTGCCGTGAAGTTCCTGATAGTAGATTGCTAATTTCTTCATGTGGAATTATGCCTGTAACTGATATTTTTGCCCCTTTGATAACCATGGGAAATGTTGCCAGCTTATAGCTTTTACATCCCTTTGAAATTTGCACGTGCATCTGATGTAAACTGTTCTTTGATTTTTGGACATCCAATGTAGCTAACTTCATTCTTCTTTCTGTTTTATAATTTTATTTTACTAAAGTCTTGTTCATCAGCTAGAATTTTTAGCCAATTCACACACACACACAAAAAAAGAAAAAAGGTTCAGGTCCTGTGAACATTGTCGCAAATTTACAAGCCCCGAATTGTGTATCCTATTTTAGATGGAGTGTAAATTCTATCCACCTTAGGTAGATGTAGCGGGCCGAACATAGATGTTCGCATGGTTCGGACCATACCTGCCATGAACCGTTCAAGGGCCCCGTGCACGGCCTGCCGACGTTGCCTCATCATGTAAACTCGGTCCGCCTCAGGCTCGGCAGAGGACAAAGTCCACGCTCGGTCTGTGCCGTCGGTAGAGCCTCTATTGACGTTACCTCCTTCATGAATCCACAGTCATGCTCGGCACTGTCCGCAGTCGGCGACCCTCTGAGCACGGCGCGCAGCCGACGGCGGATGGGTGAAGAGCCACGCGTCCTGCCACGTGCAGAAGCGGTTACAACAGAAGATGATCACGGGCGCACATGGGTGTGCCAGCTCAGCCCTGGAAACGGTTATCAGATCTACTCCTCGACGTCACTGTGATGTCATTGGCCCCGTGGAAGGCACGCGATCGCACTTAGAGAGCAGGGTGAAAGGCACTATAAATACCTAGGGGTGGTAACCCTAACAGGTACACGCTACTCAATACTCATATTTACTCTCTCTAAGCTTTCTGCCTCCTCTCTGCGCTATACTCATTCTCGCGCCGGAGGGCCTTGCCGGGACAACCCCCGGCCAGGTCTTAGACGTGCGTTCATTGTGCAGGCTAGGAGAAGGAAGCTAACCCATCATCGAACCTCCCACAAGGGATCGAGGACCGGAGGATCACGGGCCACACAATTGGTGAACCCGACGTGAACAACTTCTGATCTGAACGGCTCTCTCCTCCTCCAAACTTCCCTCGCTCCTCCATAAATCAGCGACCAAATCACTCATCATGGGCGGAGATATAGCGGACGCAACCATCTCGGGGGCCAAAGACGCAGCTGGAAACGTCAATTCCACGCCAACCCTTGAAAGGCACATGTCCCTCTCTCTCGCCCCTGGATCCGGGCTCTCACCGGTCTCGGACGACGTCACATCGGCCTACATCCGCCTGCTGCAGCGTCGCGACGACGGACGCGACAACGAGCTGGCGGCACTAAGGGCAGAAGTGGCCCAAATGAAGCGACACATGCAGCAGGACGCCACTCCTGCCGCATCTCGATCTGGTGGAGACAGGGGTAGAGGTGGGAAAACACCGCCTCCACCTCCACCTCCACCACCGCAAGGGCGTCAGAACGAAGGAGGCCAACGCGGGTCCGTGAAAGACCGCCTAGGCTTCACCCCAGCACAAGATGACGCCAGGGGAATGATCCTCTATAAGCAACCCACAGTATCCGGGACGCATCGTTCCAGAAGCCATCACGATGGAACCAGGACAAGGGACACCGAGTCGTTCACCAGCACGTACTCAACTGGTCGAGCAGAGTTCTCTCGCACGACGGCCTCGCACCGTAGCCGAGACTCTGCCCGAACCAGACCCCATGTCTCTGAGCGCCTGGGGAACATCCCGACAGAAAACAATGACGATGAACATTACGCTCGGCGCAACGGGAAAGACGCGAACGACGAAAGGAAATCCCGACGCCGCAACGACAAAACTGTCGACGGCCCACGCCGAACAGAGAAAGACCTGCGAGACAAGCTTCGGCGAAAAGAAGCGGAGAAGACGTCGGCAAAAGAAACCAAGGAAAGAGATTCAAAGCGACCGAAGACGGACGAGCACGGCAAACCGCCGCGCCCCGGATTCGAACGGCAGCTGAAAGATCTCGGCGTCTCCCCATTCACCTCCCACATAATCAACACACCGCCAGAGCCCACCTTCCACCTGCCCAAATTTACGAAGTTCGATCCGTCGACGTGTGAGGCCTACACTCACCTCATCCATTTCAGACAAACCATTGAACTCTGCACGAGCAAAGATGAGGTGAAATGCAAGGCGTTCCCGTCCAGCCTCGGCTCCCTAGGGCTCCAGTGGTTCAACAAATTGCCCGCTGGATCCGTAAGGACCCTGGCCGACCTTGAACGCGCCTTCAACACTCGCTTCATCACAAGCAACAAAACGGCTAAAGAGCCTGAATCGCTGTCTCAAATGAGGAAACTGTCGTCGGAAACTCTCAGGCAATATGCCGAGCGCTACTGGCAGTTGTTTAATGAGATCCCTGGAATCGATGAGTACTGGGCCGCACGCACCTTCAAGAACGGCCTGGAGACTGGGAGCAAGATCTTAGACGAACTCGCCATCCGTCCACCGCACGGCATGGGTGAATTGATGCGTGTAGTGGAAAGATTCTGTGCTCTCGAAGAACTCTATGCAGACAGAGCCGCACAAGGAATCCCGAGCTCTAACAATCCGTTCTCCTCGACCGTGCACCAGCTGCCGGTACAAACGACGACCCAACAAGTGCAGCCGAAGAAGCAAGTGCACAACATTAAAAAGGGCAAGGAGCGTCAGCCGAAGGAGCACGACCACGTGGCCGAAACCACTCACTTCAAAGAACCAATCTGGTCTTTTCTGAAGGAAATAATGAGACAACCGTGGTTTGAGTGGCCGACGGCCAAGCTCGGGACTGACACCGGCCAACCGGATCAAAACCCAAGGAAGAAGTGCACTTACCATAACGAGCTCGGCCACTACACGACTGCCTGTGCACCATACAAGGCTCTCCTTGAAAAGCTTGTCGCACAAGGCCATCTCGATCAATACATTGATCGAGCAAAGACACCCGCCCGGCAGACAAATCCCAACCCCAACGAACCACGACCATTGATCCACGTCATCCATGGACCGGTAACAAAGGCATTCGAGACCACGCTCAGAGCCGACATCGATCAAGCCTCAACTTCAAAAGAGATACTCTCCGTCGGCTGCGGATCAAAACGTTCCCGACCACAAGACCTACCAAAATGGACTATCAGCTTCACCGAACGTGATCTTGAACACGTTCAGACCCCACATTCGGATGCACTCGTCGTCACCGTCCAGATTGGTGTCCATGATGTCAAGCGTGTACTCATCGACCAGGGAAGTTCGGCTGAGGTTATGTACTATGACCTCTTCAAGAAGTTGGACCTACCAGAGTCGGCCTTACAGCCCACCGAGGTACCCCTCATTGGCTTCAGCGGAGCTCCTGTGTGGCCGGTCGGCCGAATCTTTCTGCCGGTCGTCGTCGGCTCAAGGACTGTTACCGTCGAATTCATAGTTGTCAACGCGCCGAGCCCATACAACGCCATCCTCGGCCGAACCTGGCTCCATGAAATGCAAGCAATTGCTTCAACATACCACCAGATTGTTCGCTTCATCGGCACAACAGGAAGACAAGAGGACCTGCGAGGGGACCAGATTGCATCCAAAAAATGCTACGTCTCTGCCGTCCACAGCTCCTCAAAGGCAAAACATGTGCAATGGATTGAAGTCCCAGAAATGGCCGTCATTGACGACGTCGGTCAGAAAGCCGAGGACAAAGCCGAAGAAGAACTGGTAAAGATGCCCATCAACGAGGACGGCTCTCGCTTCTTCTTGCTTGGCTCCTCACTTTCTGATGCCGAGCGAGAGGAGATGTTCATGTTCCTCAAGCAAAATCTTGAAGTATTTGCATGGACCCCGGAAGAAATGCCGGGAGTGGATCCCAACTTTATCTGCCACTCCCTCAACATAAAAAAGGACGCCAAACCAGTCATTCAAAGGGCTCGACGTTCGGCACCAGAACACGCCGACGCCGTGATAGAAGAAGTCAACCGGCTACTAGACAACAACGCCATTCAGGAAGTGCAATACCCAACCTGGCTCTCCAACACGGTGGTCGTCAAGAAGAAGAATGGAAAGTGGCGAGTCTGCGTCGACTACACGAATCTTAACGACGCCTGTCCGAAGGACTGGTTTCCACTACCGAAGATCGACCAGCTCGTAGATGCAACAGCCGGCCATGCTCGGCTTAGTTTTCTGGACGCCTACCGTGGCTATCACCAGATTGCTATGGACCCGGCCGACATGGAGAAGACAGCATTCATAACTCCACATGGAATTTTCTGCTATAGGGTGATGCCGTTCGGTCTAAAGAACTCCGGCGCAACATTCAACAGAGCGATCTTCAAGATGCTCTATGCCCAAATCGGCAACATCCTGGAAGCATACATTGACGACCTCGTCGTCAAAAGTCAAAAGGAGCACAACCATTTGAAGGAGCTGGCCGAGGTCTTCGAGATCCTAAAGTTCCACAAGCTGCGTTTAAACCCGGAGAAGTGCGCGTTCGGCGTGAGCGCCGGCAAATTCCTTGGCCATTTGGTCACACGGAGGGGCATCGAGGCCGACCCAAACCAAATCAAGGCAGTGGCAGATCTTCGGCCACCACGATCAATCAGAGAGGTACAAAAACTAACTGGGATGGCAGCGGCTCTCAATCGCTTCATCAGCAAATCATCCGACAAGTGCCACTCCTTCTTTCACGCTCTCAAAGGGAAAAGCCGACGAAGTTTTGAGTGGACGCCGGACTGCGACAGAGCATTGTCCGAGCTTAAAGATTACCTGAGTTCTTCACCACTTATGGTAAAGCCCAAAGAATACGAGAATCTCTATCTTTACCTTGCAGTCTCGAGCCACGCAATTAGCTCAGCACTTGTTCGGCGAGAAGGGGCCGACGACATGCCAGTGTATTTCACGAGCAAGACACTCCTCCCAGCCCAGACTCGGTACCTTCCACTGGAAAAACTTGCACTCGCCCTGGTCTCCGCGGCGAGGAAACTTCTGCCATACTTCCAGGCGCACACCATAACAGTGTTGACCGAGCACCCTCTCAAAGCTCTTTTTCGAAAAGCCGACCTCTCAAACCGAGTCTCAAAATGGGCGGTCGAGCTTGCGAACTTCGATATTCGTTTTGAACCGAGGACGGCAATTAAGGGGCAGGTCCTCGCCGACTTCATTGCTGAACTCACACCAGAAGACTCTGAAATCCTACACAATCCTCCCAACCAACCCTCCGCCGAACACCACCCAAAACAGAACCAGTGGCTCCTCTTTCAGGGAGACACTTGGCGAATGCAAGTTGACGGCGCCTCCAACAACAACGGAGCCGGTGCCGGAGTCGTTTTGGTCTCTCCCTGCGGAACTCTTCACGAAAGTGCCATCAGCATCGATTTCCCCGCCACCAACAACGAAGCTGAATATGAGGCCCTGCTTGCTGGCCTACGCTCGGCAATCGCAATGAAAGTTGACAACCTGGCCGTATTCTGTGATTCTCAACTTATAGTCAATCAAGTGCTGGGGGACTACGAAGCCAGAGACCCAAGGATGATGAAGTACCAGGCCACAGCAGCAGAACTCATTACTCGATTCAAAACTTTCAACATCGAGCAGATCAACCGCGAGCACAACGCCCACGCCGACGCACTTGCCGGCCTCGCCTCGGCTTCAAAAGCTTCTGAGTTCCGAACTATAAATTTTGGCAACATCGACAGCCCAAGTTTCGACACAACTCCAGAGGTGCTCAACATTAACCTTGGTCCGAGTTGGATGGATGAAATCGTGGCCTTTCTCAGAAACGACACCTTACCCGACGACAAAAAAGAAGCCTTTCGAATCAGAAACAAGGCCGCGTACTACTGGCTCTCTGAGAGCGGGCAACTCTATAGGAAGTCCATCTCCGGACCCTATCTTCTCGTTGTTCACCCGAACCAAGTTCAGGATATCCTTGACGAATTGCATTCGGGAAGCTGCGGCTGCCACTCTGGTGGACGTTCGTTATGCCAGCGCGCGATGAGTCAAGGATACTTCTGGAAAAACATGAAGAAAGACTGCGAAGAAATCGTACGACGGTGCCGACCATGCCAACTTTTCTCCCCAATTCCACGGCAGCCGGCTCAGAATCTTTCTCCAATCACAAGTCCATGGCCATTCGCGCAATGGGGGCTCGACATCGTCGGGAAACTCCCAACAGCACCTGGGGGCTTCAAATTCCTGATCACAGCAACGGATTACTTCTCCAAGTGGGTAGAGGCCGAGGCCCTCGTTACCATAACAGAAGCAGACGTCCGTCGATTCGTATGGAGAAACATTGTGACAAGGTTCGGCGTACCCTACGCCATCGTCTCAGACAATGGCACTCAATTTGTTGGTGACGGCCTCACAAGTCTCTGTGAGGAGTTCGGCATCAGATTCTTCAACTCCACACCAGCCTACCCTCAGGGAAATGGCCAAGCCGAGGCCTCAAACAAGACGGTTTGTGCAGGGATAAAACGAAGATTGAATTCAAAGAGAGGAAAATGGGCAGAGGAACTCCCCAGGGTTTTATGGGCTTACCGCTCCACTCCCCGCCGTTCTACAGGCCAAACACCCTTCTCGATGGCGTTCGGCATGGAGGCCGTAATCCCACTGGAATCAAGGTTCCCAACCCTCCGGACGGAGAATTTCAACCCACAGTCCAACGATGAAGCCGTCGAGCAAGAACTGATTTTGGCTGAGGAAAAACGCGACGACGCTCGGCTAAAGCTCGCCGAGTACCAACAGACTGTTGCCAAGGGCTACAACAGAAGTGTCAGAATCAAAAAGTTCAAGCCAGACGACTTGGTTTGGCGAAAGGTCGTCCAAGCAAGCAAAAAGAAAAAGTTCATGCCCAATTGGGAAGGGCCATTTCGTATTGTGAAGGTTGCTGGTGAAGGGGCTTACACCCTTGAAGACATGCACGGCAAGGTGCTCACCAACCCGTGGAATGCACAGAACCTCAGGAAGGCTTACATGTGACGCTTCAATCAGACTTCGGCCAACACTTCAGTTCGGCATGACCATTTTACATCTTTTCTTTTTCAAAGAAGGGCTTCGACCCACTGTTACTGTTTTTCGTTACTTTCGCTGTACTTCGAAAAAATATCAATGAAATGACAATCCTTTTTGATCCAAAAAATCTCCAAGCATCATTTTCTATATTTATTCCACTCTCGGCTAGAAAGCCGTGCACAAACGATGACTTCGGTCACACCCCCCACACGGCTCCTAAAAAAGCCCATTGCTTCGGCCAATTTTACCGCCCAAAGAAGCAATCACTGGACATATGGTCCGCCGAGCCTGAAATACACTTTTGGAACTTAGGCTTCGGCTCGGATTGGCAAGACACTATGGTCGGCCACCGAATGGTTACACTCGCAAGTTGGCGAGCAAACCACCACAAACAATCACCACTCTCCAAACGTTCCTTCACCATGGTCTGGGGCTAACACTTTGGCCGAGCCCCATCCACTGGCAAGGGGGCACCTCACACTCTCAAAAATAGGTCAACAGTCGGATCACTCAAGGTTGGATCATGTCAGATCACATTACATCCATGTTCGGCGACCTACAGCAACTACGGCCATACTACTTTGGTCAGGGCTCGGCTGCAATAGCTATACTTAGCCATTTCGATCACGAAATACTCTCAACTATTCTGCCGAACCCAAACCAAAGTGGGGGCTACGGACAACTACACATTCACAAAACATGCAAGAACTACAAAATTTCTATGAAGACATGAAGGCAATAAGACAAGCTCGGCAACAATAGAGACGTTGCGAAAGAAGCCATGCATTCATTTAAAAACTTCAAAATAAAGACAAGTGTTTGAAAGATCCTAAACTGGGAGGTACGGCGTGGTAAATCGTTCGGTACCGACCCCCCTCAAACTATTACATCTGGCACGGCAAACTCCCAAGATTGGAGCCGTCCAGTCCAACAGAACCTCAAAAGAAATATAAACTCTAAATTCTAAGGTTGTGGAGGATCACCCTCGGCTGCATCTTCAGTTCGGCGAGCAGCATCGTCCTCGGCTTCAACAACCACTTCGTCATTCTTCTGAACTGGCACAGTGTCTTGCTCGGCGTTAGCAGCCTCATCCTTCTTCTCCCCAGTTGAACCATCCCCTCCTCCATCAACGTCGGCTATTGTCATATCTTCGACATCATCCTCACTCTCGGGAAACTCCTCCGGAGTTAGTGGGGCACATTCCTCCTCCGTGTACGGCAGCACAAGCTCAGGCACGTCGGCTATGGGGATCGACTTCACCAAATTCATATCCGGCTCCAGCTGCATGACCCCACACGCAGCTTTCACCCCATCCCGGTATCCAGCCCGGTACGCGATCGGCAGCTTCTTCGTCAGCTCTTCATTGACCATCGACCGAGCCTCCCGGATGTACTCGGCGCCGGCTCTGTCATACCCAGCTTGAAACGCCTTCTCGTCCACTTCCTTCATCTTTCTCTTCTCCCTGCGGACAACTTGTCCGAGCTCGCGTTCGGCCGTCTTCGCATTCTCAAGGGCCTCGTCCCTCTCTTTTTCGAGCTCGGCAACCTTCGACTTGGCGAACCTCAAGCCGTTCTTTGCAGCCTTTGCTTTCTCGCGCTCGGCCTTGGCGTCATCACGGTAACGTGTCCTCTCAGCAGCCAAGAGTTCGGCTTGCCGAGAAGCACGCAGCAGAGCTTGCCCGGCCTAAAAAATAAGTTTTTCCCGTCAGCCTCGGCAACATGAGAAAATATAAGTTAGAAAAACCACGTCAAAACATACCTGAACGAGATAGGCACTGGTATGAACCAGGCTCGGCTGAAGCTCCCCCGGGACCCTGTCCATATCTTTTGGAAGAGCAAGCCCGTGCAGCATGGTCACAGCAAGGCCAGGCTCCTCCTTGACGCTGTCCTCCACTGTGACCACTCTGCCGTCGGCCATCGCGAACGACGGCGCGAACTCTGAGACGATCACTCGCCCTTCGGAACCTGCCGCCTTCTCCACGGCCTTTGAGCCTCCAGCAGCCGAAGACTCGGATTGGTCCTTTTCCCTTGGAACTGGCGTCGGCGGCCTGGCAGGGAAGAAATCGTGTACCTTCTGCCTCTTAGCAGGACTCTCGGTGGGAGAAGGAGCAGCTCCCTTCTTGCTGGCAGCAGCTGCTTCCTTAAGACTCATCTTCACCACGTTTCTCCTCCCCATACCGTCGGCGAAATGAGGAATTAAAGTTCGGATTGGAGGGATGTGGATGCCTTGGGGATCAGATGGCAGACTCTCTTGAAACCAGAAGTCAGCTGATTTTTGGAAAGTGGGAAATTTCACCCTCGGCTGCTTTGTTTTCCTGCTCGGCTTAGGGACTCCTTCTCCAACACCTACCTCAGCAGCTGATTTCTTACCTTTAGCCTTCGTGCTCGGCTCGGCCTCTTTGTCCTTCTTCTTCCTCTTCGTCAACTTCCCCTTGTACGAGGGCTCGTAGCGAAGCAGCGTCGGCGCGTCGCGGCAGACACAAGCCCTCAACAAATCCACGTGGCTGTCTACGGCCAAAGAGTTCTGAGTCTTGGTTATTGCTCGGTGATCTGCGAGGGAAAAGTGTGTTAACCAAATATTACAAATTCATTGAAAGAATGGATCACGTTCGGCAGATACAAAAAGAAAAAGGAAAACCTCGGAAATCAGTTATCTTCGGCACAGAATGCAACCGCATAGCCTGGTCGCCGAACTCGTAATTCCCACTGACCTCGACGTACAGGTTAGCCCATTTATCAGTGTCGGGAAGTCCGCTTATCAAAGGCTCCTTACCACTACGTGTGGACAAATACCTACGGTTAGTCTTCCCGTGCCTGGACATAATGTACGTGTGGAATAGATCGGCAACGGTGAAATCAAGATTGTGAAGTTCCTTTAACCTAACTACGGACATCACTATCCTAAAACTATTTATCGAGAAGAAGTGAGGTACTAGGCCGAACCTAGCCAGCAGCTCCCTCAAATATGGATGAAGGGGGAAACGGAGCCCGGCCTCGCAGATGGCCATCAAGGGGACCGTTATGTGCTCGGGACGATCCTGCCTCTTATCTCTAATCTTGTCACTAGCTACCTGGTGGACAACGACATCATTCGGTATGTCGTACGTTCGGCAAAAGTCCGCGTACTCATCGGGACGCCCACTGAAGTAATGAGCATGGGGACAAACTTGCCCACGCTCGAAGAGGTCGGCAAACTCTCTATCCACAGACGAGGTCTCAGCAGGAGCGGAAAGTGAGGAGGTCGTAGCTCCGGCCTGGGAGCGAATCCTGGACTCAGCCTCCGGCCCGAGTTCGTGTTCGGCTTCGGATTCTGTGGAGAAGGTTATCTCCGGCTCGGTGTTGAAACCACCGTACTCGTGATCAAGCTCGGCGTTGGAATCACCAGAGTCTGACATGTTTGAGGCGATGGAGGAAGTTTGTCGTCGGCTTCTGTATAACTCCAAGTACTCTCGGATAACAAGGTTTGCAGAATCGTCCTCTGAACTTTCAGAGTCGGATGAGATGACGATGATTGGGGGAGCCAGACCTAACAAGTCAAAAACAAAAATATAAAGATCTCGTCGTCGGCCAGAGAGAAGATGCCTCACTACGCTCGGTATCCTAAATGGCCCACCCCATCGTCGCCATCAAGGCTCGGCCAAACCGTGTTCGGCCAGAACCTTCCAAACAACAGAGACTGGGGCTCGGCCTGTTCCATCAACGGCCAAGCCCAGAACCCCGTGGAGGCTCCGTGCTCGGAAGAACAAGTTGAAGAAGGAGATGAACAGTCCGTTCATCTCCAGGGAGCACTGTTCACCTAGAACAAAAAGTGCCCCAAAAACCCAGAAATGGAATGGAAAACGACTGGGAAATGAAGAAAAGTAAAGAGAAGCAAGAATCGAGCAACATACCTGGGTTTGCAGCGAGATCTGAAGGCAGGTTTGCTGGGAATCGAGACCAGAAGATGAACAGTTGCTCCTCGAAGCTCTGGAAATGGGGTTTTAGAGAGAGAGAGAACGAAGGAGTTTCTCTCTCCTCGCCTCGCCCCTTTTATAGGGCTGGGGTTTTGAGTTTTGGGTTTCCCGCCCATCATTGCACCGCCGAACCAATGGCCACTCAGCGCATGACACGTGTCACTGAAAGGACGATTTGCAGGGCTTGCCAGCCCACCCCTCGTCCGCCGTACCCATTCACAAGGTGACATCTGGCGTCCAACCATTGGGGTACTTCATCGACGGATGGGATTTCTGCTGAGAATGAAATGATTCAGGCTCGGCTGGAATCCATCTTCATCAAACAAATATACGCTCGGCAGTTCGGCCTAAGGATCAACATTCAATCTCTACCATGCATACGGCATCGGCAGAAATTGAGGGGCTATTGTAGCGGGCCGAACATAGATGTTCGCATGGTTCGGACCATACCTGCCATGAACCGTTCAAGGGCCCCGTGCACGGCCTGCCGACGTTGCCTCATCATGTAAACTCGGTCCGCCTCAGGCTCGGCAGAGGACAAAGTCCACGCTCGGTCTGTGCCGTCGGCAGAGCCTCTATTGACGTTACCTCCTTCATGAATCCACAGTCATGCTCGGCACTGTCCGCGGTCGGCGACCCTCTGAGCACGGCGTGCAGCCGACGGCGGATGGGTGAAGAGCCACGCGTCCTGCCACGTGCAGAAGCGGTTACAACAGAAGATGATCACGGGCGCACATGGGTGTGCCAGCTCAGCCCTGGAAACGGTTATCAGATCTACTCCTCGACGTCACTGTGATGTCATTGGCCCCGTGGAAGGCACGCGATCGCACTTAGAGAGCAGGGTGGAAGGCACTATAAATACCTAGGGGTGGTAACCCTAACAGGTACACGCTACTCAATACTCATATTTACTCTCTCTAAGCTTTCTGCCTCCTCTCTGCGCTATACTCATTCTCGCGCCGGAGGGCCTTGCCGGGACAACCCCCGGCCAGGTCTTAGACGTGCGTTCATTGTGCAGGCTAGGAGAAGGAAGCTAACCCATCATCGAACCTCCCACAAGGGATCGAGGACCGGAGGATCACGGGCCACACAGTAGAAATTAATCCCAAGTTTTGTGGGTCCCACCGTACATATATTGTAATAATCTGAACCATTCATCTTATAGGGCTCGCAGAGTAGTATATATTCACAAGAGAATCAGTTTTATCATACATGGATAGGTATATAAAAAATCAAAGTTTGGTTTAAAAATCGACACTAGATAAGTTTAAAGTTAAACTATCCATAGCCATCTATTTTATAAACTAAAATTTAATTTTTGACATACCTATCGATATCCGATAAACATGATTTTTTGTGTCAATATACTACTCTGCGGACCCTATAAGATGAACGGTTCAGATTATTGAAAAAATTGCACGGTGGGGCCCGCAAGGCATGTGAAAAGAATTTTAACTCTTCTGTCTAATTGAATTTCTGCTGAGCTCAAATACAAAAATGAATTGGAAAACCAATCTAAGCGGCTGACATGTTACAAAGCGGCTCGGCATCGGCCGAAAATTCTGCCACCGCTGAGTGGGATGTCTAAAAGATTACCCATTGTGGTGTTAGGGCCTATGGAGAGCTGAGAATCAAGCTTCTTTGGCTTGAAAACCCCCCAACATGAACGTATTCGACTAATGAGATATATTGTTGAATATACTACAGATTGCTCACTTGGGGATTCTAACTAATAGGAAATTATTTTGTAAAAACAAAATGATATTTGGTTCAAGCTGCTTGTTTTCTGTGGGTAAATTTTATGAATTAAGCAGGTGAAAACAAATATTCCATATGTCAAAGATTTACGCAAATGTGAATGTCCCTAGGTGAAGTTCGAATTGATTATTACTATTATTTTTTTTTGAACGGCTATTTGGGCCAAATTAGCTCAATCTATGGCAAAATGATTGTGTGTGGGCCAAATAGATTGAGCTAATTTAATCAGGCAATTGTGTTATCCATTCGATTACCTCAATTAAGGGGATTTTCCTAAAGATATCAATCAATAAAAGATTGACGCTCTTTAATCAAAAAAGATAATTGAACATAAACAAACATGAATTTAATCAAAGGCGAGTTTATATACAATTACTCTTAAGATTTTAACGAGAAAAATACAGAAATATAGGCACACTTGAATTGAATCGAAAGCAAGCCTATAGTCGATCACTCTTTGGCAAGAAAAAGACAGAAAGAAATAAGGTAACTTGAATTTAATCGAAAGTAATCTTATATGCAAATAAGTCTTCAAACTTGCGAAATATTAAACTAACTAATCTAAGTCCTAAACTACGATAGATCTCTGAGCAATCATTTTGTATGAATTGTCAGATGATGGATTTTTGTCGGGGGTGATCTCTTCCATTGCTTCTTCTATTTATAGACGATGAGTTTGTCTTTGGCCTTCATCCTTCACGTTTTCAATTGATGCCCATGCCTTCATTCAAATTTGATTTGAAATGTCCTTCGTTCCCTCTAAAAATGGTTACAAAGGGTTTTCGAATGGTTGCTTGACTTGGTCTTCTCAGAATTCTTCTCATTCCATGTTTGTTGATGTTGATCGTGGTTGATTTCTGGGTAATGGGTTCCTGTTTTCATGCAACATGGATTAGTGCTTCAATATAGGCGATTCAGATGATTCCCTGCATACACAACTAAATTCTCTTGTGAAATGGGACTCTAATAACACTGTTCGATGGTTTTAAAAGTTAATCCATAGTTGTGCTTAATTACCATCATTCAATATCCAAACGTGGTCGTTCCAATCTAACGATACCGTATTGTACTAAAATAACGTCGTCGTTTACTTAAACCCTTTGATCCTCTACACCATAGGCTTAATGTCACGCCCTCGATTTTCAACATAAATATAAAGGATTTTCATTAATTAAACCTAGCAGTCCCATCTCCAAAATATCATTCCAAACGTCCATTAGTCCCCAAAATATTACATCTTGGCTCCGAGGCCCAAATTAACATAAGTAATGAGTATCGAAAGAGAGTTAAGAGTTTACAATATCCCTTAGTCAAAAGATTTACAATTAAAGTTACAAATACACCCTTCAATGAGAACATTCAAAGATGGACAAGTAACTTTCAATGTTAGTTATCAAGAGCTTTCCATGTCCAAGTACTCCCAAGCATGCAAGCTATGGTCTCGAGTTAGTACCTTAAATAATAGAAGGCTTGAGCTACACTAGCCCAGTAAAAAAATCTCTACAAGCTTTGTATGCAAATGCGAAGATTTTGACACAAAAAGAATGAAGTTCGGGACAACAAACGGGAATGCAAACTAATGCTAACTCCATGTCAGAAAACTCAGGACTTCAGGAATACGTCACTTACCATCGGTCGATCTAGTCAACCCCTTAGTTATCTTTTACATTTCCTTTTTTATTCAAAATTTCATTCATACATTTCTACGTTATGTGTCTCACATTCCGGGTCTTGTGGACCCCGTACGTCTCCTCTCGATTTCCCAATGTTGAGATCAAATAACTCTTTCTCCTCTAATACGCCAAACAGTGAATCTTAGGAACTTTCCGGGTTTAGGGCCCCATATACCCAACCATACATTTCCGGGTGCTCGTGACCCCGTACATCCACTATACATTCCGGGTGCTCATGACCCCGTACATCCGTTCAAAGTTCCGGGTATCAAGACCCCGTATGCCGATTACAATCCTTTAGTGTTGCATTTTGTCATATGTGCTCCCAAAGCTTTGATTTCTCAATTTGAAGATAAGGAGGGAGATTGATATTAAGTAAACGATTTGCGTGTCAATTCTTGTTTCCATTTTGTTTCTAAACTCATTGCCTCAACTCACTCTTCAAACTACATAGCATCTAGTGTTAGGTTCTCGCGTGCGTTTAAGATCCATCCGTCCCCCTATCTAACAGTCCTCCTAATTAACACACACAATTAGTTAACACAAGTTCACTCCATCTACCTTAACATCTCACATCTTCCTTGATAGCTAAACGAACAAACCAATATGACATTAGGATGATAATTCATTCCCTAAGATACTCATGTTTGACGCCACGAGAACCCACGAACAAAAATGACCAAGGAATCAATAGAGTGCGAACAACTATGTTTAGAAGTGGTTTAGAATAGCTAGAAGTGATCGGAGATCAAAACAGTGGGTTTTGGAGCAAAACAGTGAAAACTGGTTTTAAACTCACTGTATCGATACGAGGGAAATGTGTATCGATACCAATTTGCTTCGAAGCTGTCCAACGAGTGTTGTATTGATACGGGTTTACAGCCGTATCGATACAGATGCTGTTCGAGCAGATTTTTTGCAGATTTCGAGGATTTCAACCACGACAACAATCACAACAACCATAGGCACGATTTCATGCACAAAACCAACTCAAGAACATACAAAGAGTGAGAGAAATCCCTACCTCGATTACCAAAGCCGAACCCAAAGAGATCGATCAAGCCCTAACTTCCAAACTCCGAACCAAGCCAAATACAGGTCACCGAGCTCCTACCAACACGATATAAGCTCCAATACACGAAGAGGTGAAGGTTTGGAAGTTGATTGATGAATAGTTGAAGTTGTATTGGTGGATTTTGAGTGAGGGAGAGAGGTATAGAGGGAGAGCCGAGAGAGAGGCGTGAGGCCGGGAGAAGAGAGAGAGTGAGATTTGGGATTTTTAATCCCCTACACTCACACACACACACACACACACATACATACATATATATATATACATACATATATATATATATATATACTAGCACACAAATAATTACACATGCACCCCTCTACAAACAACCCTCTCACATTAACCCCAAATCATATAATACGACAAATTTCACATTTATTCAATATTGGAATATTAATAAAACCTTTTAATAGTTTCCGAAAATACGGGTCTCTACACTTAACCTCAACGTGTTTTGATTGGTTGATACACTGTTTGGTGTCACGTATAATTTTCTTGTTGGGTGACATATTTTATGATGTAAACAACAGCGATTGAATTGATTATGTTGACAGTTACTCAATATTGATGGTTGTTGCAGGGTATGCAATATAACTAATGTCAAGGCAAAGAGGAGCGTAAAAGTCATCATCTAATCTTGAAATAAGCACAACATGTGAGAAGTTCTTTGGTCTGCATGTGATTGCTAATACCCTATTACACTTTGTTGGCATTCGGAATGTGATTACTAATACATGTAAGTGTTTGCATATGGAAGCGTAGTGGAAAAATTATCGTTGCCCTTGGAACATCGCTACATGCAGGCCCGGCCTTGAGATTTACGAGGCTCTAGGGGAGATTTGAAAATGAGGCCTCTCTTTTTTTAGTATATTTATAATTTGTTTGATAGAAGAAACTAATTTGCCTGGTAGTTTGGTGGCAAAGCCTCTATACTCTCTTTAGAACCACCAGGTTGGGAGTTCGACACCGTAGAAGTTCGTTCCAAAACCCATTTTTTGTAAAGGAATCAAAATTTGTGCTAAAAAAGTGTAGGAGACAGAATCAAACTCAAGATCCCGTGATTCTTATACAGTTATACACGTGGCTTACCAGCATGGCACATCATTGTTTTTTTTTTTTGGGGGTAATTATGACACATCATTGTTGCTGCACATTAACTCATGTAGAAAATATTTAATATATAATGCTCATTTGGGGCACAATTATTTGGCCCAAAAGTTAGAGACCCTATGCGATCTCCTGATGGGTCTGCGCCTAGGGATGACCCTGGCTACATGGTACCCTGAAACCCTTTTCATTAGGGCTGTTACGAACCCGATCGGACCGAAAAAGACCAAAAAAACCGATCGATCGGTTCGGTCGGTCTAGGAGCTTTTTTTGGTGGTTCGGGGTGGACCGAACCGAACCGAACCTAGGTCGGTTCGGTCTCGGTTTTCTGAAAATTCTATACGGACCGAACCGAACCGAAGCGGACCGAACCGACCGAGGACCGAACCGAACCGACCGAACCATATATATTATATATATATTTCTATAAATTGTTTTATTCTTCTGGCTCTTACTGTTTTGAATTGTTAACTTCAAACAAAATTTTGAATTACACTAACAACAATTACATAATCAAACAAAATTTTGAATTGTTAACTTTTGGCTCTTACTGTTTTTTTTTTTAGAATTTCATTGCTTGATTTATTCACGTTTTTGCAAAATTTTCCAATCGATTGCTCTCTCTGTTCTAAATTACTTTAACTCCTCTAAGTTATATACACTAGTGTAGAAGATATTTCCAATCGATTGAAAAAAAAAGGAGGAAGAGTACTTGTGAAAGTTGTAACTGTCATGCCTGTTGTATGTTATTTTTTTTCAATTGGTGTTTGGAAAAAAAAAAAAAATCCACGTACAATGGCCAAAATATGGGTGAAAAAATGGTCCAAACATGGGTGATTAACTTAAGGTTGAAAATTGCCCAAATATGGGTGAGAAAACATGTGAAAATGGCCCAAATATGGGTGAAAAAATGGCCCAAACATGACCCGTAATCTATTGTTAGTTTTTAAAAATGGACCAAATGGCCCAACTAAGGCCCATTTCAGGCGGACCGAAATCCCTGAAATCCCCGACCGAACCGAACTCACCCCGAACCGAACCGAACCGAACCGAACCGAAATTAATACCGATCGGGATCGGTCCCCGGATTATATACCCCGAACCCGATCGGGGTGTGGCAAATCCACCCCGAACCGAACCGAACCGACCGAATAACACCCCTACTTTTCACCATAGATCTATGTGGGGCCTTATACAAAGTAAATCAAACTCGGCATACATCAGTGGTGGGAAAGAGTGATGGGGCACCACGTAAAAGTTGGTACCCAAATTGAAAACCCATTGTTACACGTAGCTATAGGCTGAGGGACATAGAGACAAGGGTGAGCAGCTGACTCCATTGGCTGCTAAATTTTTATAGAGATAGGTAAAATTTTTACTAATTTGACCCCACTTTGAAATTTATTTTTGCCTTAGCTCATATAAGGGTTTTGTAAGTAGGAAAAAAAAAAGAGTCAAAATAGAATCTTCACCCACAAAATTCAATCATGGATGTGCGTTCTAGTGAGGAGTTTTCCAATTTCAAAGTAATTAGTGACCTTGCACAGAAGAGATATGGCGTATTTCTCGGTTTGTAGGCTTCTTACTTTTAGCCCTTATTTTACTAGTTGCTACTGCCACGGTAGAGAGAGCATTTTTCGCTATAAAGATCGTAAAGAGTAGGCTTCGAAATCGTATGTATGACCAATGGATGCATGATAGTTTTGTAACGACCCTAATTTTGGCCCTAAATTTTTTCAAATAAAATTTATATTTCTATTCCGAATTGTATTAATTTAGTTAAACTAATTAGTTAATAATTACCTTGTCCCGATAATTTAATTGATATACCTACGGATATATATGTATATGTATCTTTTCCTAGAAATAAGAGTTTTGGTTTATCCTTTCCCTTTCCCAGTCGATTCTCTCTCTCTCTCTTACACTCCTTGACCGAACCACCTCTTCCTCCAACTCCTTAATTTCAGCAGCCATCATTATCCACTACCTCCCCCATTTACTCCAATACTTGCCCATTCCCTCCTCTCCCTCCACTCTCTCATAATACCCTCTCTTACTCTCCGAAAATCATATTACAAACACAACATACACCACTGAAAATCCAGAGAAGAAGAGATGGAAAAAGAAAGTTTCCAAGGTCCAACAATGGTGGTCTAGAGAGAGAATATGAAGTGGGTTCCGGTTTGCACTCACCCGAACACAAATCCGGTTCAAACATCATAGCCCACGTTCTCAAACATAACAGAGACATCCACCGCTCAACCGAAGTCAGCCCCGAGGTTCCCCGCCGTCGCTGTCTTCCTCGTTTTATCGAAACTGTCCGGAATCCGTTTTTTTTCGCTTACAACCGAATTCGAGGTAGACAAATCTCTCCTCTACTCTCTCCTAAGTATATGTAGTCCCTATATATTGATTTAAGCAGGTGATAATGAAAGAAATCGCATGTACGCATCCGAATCATGGGAACCAAGAATACTCTGTTTTTCTGGGAAATAAGAAATGCATCACTGTACATGCACGTTTTGTTCTAAGCAAAATGTTTTTAAATTACACTTTGCCCCTTGTATTAACTTTAGTTCTTAATTCGATTCCTATAAATAATTAGTTCCGAAGTTAGGCCTAGTCTATGTTCTAACTTTATTTTATCCTTTTCTTTTTGTTTGTTACTTTTTACGGTTCAAAATGATAAACACTAATTATCCTTGATAAACACTAATTAACTCAACTTTATTATAAGTAAAGTAAAGCCCATGTTAGAGTAGATAGTAGTTAATATTTTCCATTAACAAAATAAGGATGATAAAACCTTACTGTTTTTAGTATTATTATTATTATTATTATTATTATTATTATTATTATTATTATTATTATTATTATTTTAAACGGTCAAAGTACATTTTTTATAGATTGGAAGTTAGAAATCAAGGATTGAAACAAATGAGACAAAGTTCGGTGGAACTACTAGGTGAAAGTAATAAAAAATGTACAAAGTATCATCAATTTATTTAACTAGGTAAAGAAAAAGTTTATAAGCAAGCAAAAGTATAAAATAAAAACTATAACTAATTTACTTGTTCAACAAACCTTAAGGGCATCGGCCTGATCATAAAACTCTATGTGTTTTACTTACTCGCGCAATATCAATTGTCATGCTTGGTTTGATATTAAAATGTATCTTGTTTATTGATGACGCTGTTATGGATTTCTTATTGTTGTACTTGTTAGAATGGACTTAGGTTCACTGGATGGTTACGAGTAGTGAATCATGTAGACGATGATAAGTAAATGGAAAATGGTAAAGTGTTGGAAGTGTGAGTTGTGGATTGTGATTTGAGCCATGGCGATGGCAAGGGTAACCTGTGGGGCCCTGTGTTGAATGGGTTACCTGCGGGGCCCGGTGATGCTATTGTGGTGACCCTAACGTATGGTACGCCATGGGAAGTTCCAAAGGGTAATCGTGCCTTGCAAGGCCAGCAAGGGGGATTGTCCCATGACACGGTCATAGTTAGTGGCTTAGGAATGGTGCGACCCTAATGTACGATACGTCATGGGATGACTCGATCCTCCTGTTATGGTTTTAAGTGAGAACATACTCGGTACATAACTTAGATGCGCTCACCTAGGACCCTGGTGCAGGACAAGCAAGAGGAAGGGTGGACCCATGAGACGGTTGTAGTTAGTGGATGTGGGAGGAAAGGATCTCGTGGAGATGATCCTTAGATTTCATGTAAGTTGATGGATAGTAAAGGAAAAAGATGATGTGCTATTATTCTGTACCTTCTGTGTATTATCAATTGTGATATTATTGTTATTTTGAATGCTAAATGTAGAGTAAGGGGGTAGTAGGGTTGAGATTATCTACTGAGTTTCAAAACTCATTATAGTGCCGTTGGCCTGGCGTTTCATGCCAGGTAATCAAGCGACTGAAGGGCAGATTCCGCCGCAAGATGATTTGTATCAGAGTGAGGACCTCCCAGCTGAGGAAGGGGAGTTTGTCGAGCCTTGGAGGCCATACCCTTAGAAGCTCTGCTGTTTTGACGTACTTTTAATTAAGTTTTCATAAGTGTTATCACATTTCTTAAACTCTATTTTATTTTTCTGTTTTGCAAGATAATTAATCAGGTTTGAATTTGGTATTTAAGGTTTCCGCTGCTAAACTCTGTTTAATAAAATTTCATTTCTTATATATCAATTTTATGAATTATTAAATCGGTGGAAAATGATTTAATTAACGTGTCCGAAAATTCGGGGCGTTACAAGTTTGGTTGTATATATAGAGAAAGATGTTTTTTGAAACCATTACGAACGAGACTATCATTCATCATTTTCAAAGTATGAAATGTCGTTGAAGTCAATTGTAAATCGAAGCTACATTTTGTTATTGATATATATCTACTTTTTGATTAATTTGTTAATCATAATTGTTTCTTTTACTAATTAGCAACTAGAAAAGTGAACTACATAGTACACATAGTTCAAATTTTCGACCCCATTTATTGAAAATCTTGGCTCTGCCATTGCACGTAGCTGAGGTTGGAAGAACTGTCCGATGCACGATCTGACGGCTCGACTGTGCTGCGCACACTACTGCACAGCACCAACCCCAATTTTCTGTGATGATCAGTAGGTTTGACACTGTCAAATTAAGTACTTCTCCTCTTAACACCTAAATTGAAAACCTGTTGGATTATTACATTACAAGAACTGTCAAAGCTGCTCCATAAGTTTTTTCTACAGAAGACATCATCTGCGACCAGTTTTGGTTTGACACTGTCATATAAAACCAGTCACCCAACAACTGTCAAAAGCTGCTCTATGACTACTACAGAGGAACTTGTACTACACAAAAACTGTCAATAGGGTTGCTTTTTTCCTTGCAAGTCACTTGTGGCGGGTTGCCCCAGTGGACGAGTGTCAGATTTAGGGAGTAATCCTCTTGATTTGGGGTTCGATTCTATATCGGATGAGTACCTTGATATTGAAGTGGGAGGCCGCGGCTGGTGTGCTATAGCTAGCTCTTCCCGATATTTGGGTTGCACAATCGTGTCCATTTAGTGACTGTTGCTAAGTTTTCTGGATCGATTCGATCGACGGGGATCGACGGAAGAATCGACGGGAAATTGTGTTTTGAATTGCTGGAATGTGGTTGTGGAAAGTGGAGTTTGGTTCCTTGCCGTGTTTCAGGACTTCTTTGGAAGCAAATAATGAAGTGGATGGATTATGGAAGAAGAGTAATAAAAACGGACTTTATTAAACTTCAAAGTAGAAGAACAATCTATAAAGATTATCGAGTGAACAATTACAAGTTAAAACTACTCCTAGAAAAGAAAAGATAAAGGCCTGATTGGTGTTGTTTGTGAGTGTTCAAAACTGCTACGAACTTCTCCATAAATAGGCCTCCTTATTTGAATTTTGAATACTCCCGCCAAAGATGACAGTTATTCCCTCAAATCATGCCTTTGAACTGCTCCCACGATCAGTAAAACGAGTAACTTCCACGTCGTGGAACTGCTCTAAGTGTTGCTGAGTAAAACTCCCCCACGATCATGAGAATGTCCATATGAATCTCCTTTTAACACCTGTAAAATGAACTGTCCACATAAGCAAGTCCATTAATACTCAGTTATTAAATGGAAATAGACCATATATTGGCCAATCGACGGGAGTATATTGTTCCAAACCTTTGCTATGGTTTTATGTTACCTAGCTGGATTTATTCAATCTAAACCTATGATATTAAGGTAAACCAGAGTCACCTCTAATAATATCAATCTCTCCTAAGCCACGTGTCACCCAATCGACGGGTAGAAATAAAATCACAGTTATGGAGCAAATAGTGACTTGACTATAGGGCTGTTTATCGGTTTAAAAAAAAAAAAAAGTCACTTGTGGCGGAAATTTCCTTTGTCCTTTTCACCTTTCTCCTTCCGCTGCCCTCATGTATTCTGGAATTTTGTTAGCGAAAAACCTGAGGAAGACATTTTTAAAAAAAGATCATGCATATACACTTTTATGAGGCTTATCTTGGGTTCCACCAATATGATCCAAATATCTCATTTTTCTTAAAATAAGAGTTTCTGTAAAAAATCAACTCAATGGAAATTAAATATGGGATATCGGTAAGGGTTTTTTTTAGAAATCGTAGGACGAATTTCGCCCTACGATTTCTAAAAAAATTCTTACCGATATTCGATAAAGCTAATTTTTTACAAAAATCTTTAAAAATAATGAGTGGTTCACATCATCTTTATGCAATCCGAAATGGGTCCCATAAAAATATATGTGCACAATTTGTGCTAGCACGGCTCTTTTGTTAGTGATATTTAAGATACGGATCAGCCTAGAATTGATCCCACTCAATTGCGAAATTGTCCAAGTTGCTCATATATATATATATATAAATTTTAATTGTTTATAAAGTTGTAATCCCAAAGGTATAAAAAAAACAAATTTTCTCCAAGCAATCCACTAGAATTGCTTCATTTGTAACTTATTCTTATTTTCTTTTAGTGGAACGGAAATTTGTAACTTTTCAAATATTACTAAGAGTCACTGCCGAACAATCCTGACTCCACTCCTGGCATTAGCTAGCATCCTATTGGGTAGATGGCATTCAGATCAACTGCTCATTGATCAGGCCGGACCAGGCTTGTACTAGATAATAACGAGGGAAAATGACGGTCCAGGACGTGTTTTGATAATTAATACTCGTCAAGGACAAGCTAAGAATATTTGTTAATACTGAAAATGTCCTTGACGGATATTAATTATTAAAACATATTTTTGGTCGTTATTTTTCTTTAGAGAATAAAAAATGACGACCCATGACGTGTTTTGATAATTACTATTAATTAATCATAAACATCAAAGAGTTCTCGTATTTTGTTTTAGTATGCTTACATATAAGTGTTCTATCTTCGCATGCGTCAAACATATAAACATTAAAAATCGTTGACTGAAAACGAACATACCCAGAACCAGGACCCGGGGGCTCTACTGCGCCTCATGGGCAGCAGCCCCTGCCCAGTACAAAGTACAAAAAACGGCAACGTTTTGAGGAATTTTTTTTTTTTTTACCTTCCCTTTGCAATCTTATGGAGCAGAAACGTGATTATGAGAGCCTTAGAGACAAAATTTGATTATGTCTCTTTAGAATAATATGATCAGAACAATAAGATCTTCACACCCGTTCAAACGGGTTAAAAATTGGAGCACTTAATTTTTTAACCATATTTTTTAATATATAAACGGTCTAAAAAATTAAGTGCTCAAATTTTCACTCCGTTTAAATCAGTACAAAGATTTTGTTATTCTTATCATACTTGTTCTACCGACACCAAAATACTCTTTTATTTTTCTCTCCTCCATTTTCCTAGCCGTTTAATTTCAACTCCAACGATTTCTCTAAGGAAAAAAAAAAAAAAAAACTTGGTTGGTACTCTACTTTAAAGCTGGAGGAGAAGAAAAAATGATGCATAAAGGGGACTCGGGGATCCTGTAGGGCGGACTGCCCTGCAAGAGTGTAATGCAGTTAATCTGGCCGTTCATTTTGGTAACGAATGAGCAATAGACGGTTCTGATCAATAGGAGGTTGAATTAAATTTGAATCGTTCGTGCCGAAAATGATGCCCAAATCGGCCGCACTATAGGCTATGCACTACGGGATTTCCAATTCTGAGTAAAGGTTGGTGGTGTAGCTACTAGCTGAATTTAGAAAACACTTGCACTATGGCTCCGTTTGTTTGGACGTAAAATATTTTCCTGTTAAATGTTTTACCTATTTTTCGGTGTTTGGTTGTGTAAAAAATGAGGAAAACATTTAATTAACATGTAAACAATTTCCAACAATTGGATGAAAATGACTTACCCTTAAATTTTCTGTAAGTTATTTTCTGAAATGAACCTGCTGCGGTGCTGTCTTTTACTGCAATTCTCATTGCTCAATTTCCTCGATCGTCAGTCCTGACCCACGTTCAATTCCAATAATCTCAGATATCTCCACTGTTTAAGTCCCCCCCTTTACACTATTTTGTTGATTTCTGAAAATATTTTCAAGTGCCAACCAAACACCGAAAAATAAATGTTTGAAGTTTGTTTTCTAAAAACATATTTAACATGGAAAATATTTTACATTATAAAACATTTTACATCAAAACAAACAGAGCCGACATATTCCTTGTTTTTCAGGATACTCTTACATATTCTACAGAGAAAATCTTGTTTACAGAGCAGGCGTGAACAAGTGTTTACGGAGCTCAATCTTGGCCGTCCAAAAGTGTTTTGGACGATTCGGATTAAAAATAATCTATTAACGGTTATAGATTATTTTTAATCCGTGCCGTCCAATGCCGAAACGGACGGCTGAGATCGCTCAGTTCCATAAAGAGCCGCTTTGCAGCGGCTCCATGAATAAGTTTCTATCTATTCTACAAAGTGTTTTTTTTTTCAATATTGCATCCTTGGCTGGAGAATTGTATTTTGCAAGAATGCCATTCCCAACAGAATCTAGTCGTCTATAAATAGCAAGCATTGTTGCTCTTTATTCTACACCATTAGTGAGAGGGTGGAAAGGATTAGATTGTTGACCTTCTCTTATTCCTTCCAATTCCCATTTTCTGGTTCATTCCTCTTCTCTTATTCCTTTCCGTTTCACAGCCACCCAACACAGAAAAATGGAATTCTCTGCTATCCCAACTGTTTTATTAACCTCATCAGTTAGTTAGGCACCGCCACCCGTTCAGGTCGCACAACGTCGCCCTGAATCAGTTTTTCATCCTAGTGTTTGGGGAGATTATTTTCTTGCCTACGCTTCTGCTGACAAGGTAAAATTATTTGTATTATTTTTCTTTGAACGTAAATCTTTTTTTCGATCAGATTTAAATGAAAATCACACAGTACATACTAGTATATACTCTCCACATCATTCCAGCCTTCTAATAGTTTAAAGTCGCGTTCCACTAAGAAAAATAAGTACTTTAAAATAAGAACCTTAGGAGAATGGGCCCTAAGTCTACTTTTCCAAAATAAGGTTTTTGTTGTTGTTGAAAAGAGTCATTCATTCATTACAAGCCCATTGGGCAAACAGATTCCAGAACAGATACAGGAAAGAACCGAAGCAATCTAAACGTCGATCTCATACACCTACTGCCGAAGCAGGCCCCGCGATAATGCCGGTACATAAGAACCAATCTCGGTCTAGATAACAGAGGATCAAAGAGATCCACAGTTCAAACCCTAAATAATTAAGCATCGCTGAAATCTGAAGGCAAACAACAACAAATCAACTAAAAGCTAACAGATCACATGGACAAACCGCCAGGGTCACTGGCCGGAACAGTCAACGTCCAGTCGAAAATGCTGCGCTGCCCAATCTAACACCACCGGTCCACCACCAACCCCAACAGCACCACCGAAACCCACCAGCTCCCAAAACGAACATCCAGCCATGAACACAAAGACCACCAACACCGAACCATTCCTCAATAGGCGTCGGGTTATTTGCCCACCACCATCACCCACCGGATCCAAAATAAGGTTCAAAACAAGAAATCTGGCATTTAGCATGGAATTCTGACGCAGAAAAGAATTAGAGCCTACCCATTTGAGAGGAACAGTAAGCCCCTGTTCCGCTTCAAGAGGATTTCGTGCATGTGCTTAATCAGAAAAGGAAGGATTCCTTTTTGAAAGAAGATTTCGTGCAGGAACTGAAGAGAATTACGTGGTGATTATATGGCAGTATTTTCTAATCACAGTGCTTGAGCAACTCAAAGACAGTTATATTCAAGGCTCGAGCAACCTTCCGTTTTTCTCCAGCAGTATATTTATATAGGTTTGGCTGAACATTAAGAGATTACCGAATATATGAGTGCAGCCCTCTCTTGCTCCAAAAACAGAGAAATATCTATGGGAGATGTTTAGTTTGTCTCTTGGAAAAAGATATGATCGTTTGATCATCAAACTTCCGGATTAATTCCAAGAGCTTTCTCTGAACTTTGTGATTGCTAATCGAAGTGTTCTTCCGGTGGATTTCCGGTGGGTACCGACGGTGGATTCCGTAGGTTATTGGAAGGCTTGAGCGATTCAAGGCAGCGGCGGTCAAGCACTGGGTGCGGTGAACGAGTGATGGAAATCAACCTTGGTCAACCGAGAGCGATTCTAGGTTATAAGTATAGGTTTGTTTGTAACCGTACAATGAGTATAGTGTTTTGATTCCTTCCCGTGGTTTTTTTTCCCGTTTAGGGTTTTCTACGTATATCTTTGCGTTCATCTTTTTATTGCTCCTCGTTCGTTTGATTAGCTTATTTATCGATTGGTGGATTGATTAATCAAAAAGATAAAAAATAGCAAATATTTATATACCTAGGCGATCTAGGATTTTTCAATTGGTATCAAAGCGGGTCGCTCATAACCTGTAGGAAGTTTTCCTAGAGCGGATCCTTTATTGACGATGAACAAGAACATGAACCACCCTTCTAGTCGTACGCGTATATTGGACAATGAAAATATAGACATAAAAAACAGATCTAGAAGTAAAAAGAATAATGGTATTGGCAAAATATATTTTTCTAGTGGAAAGGAGAAAAGGGGAGGTAATGGTTTACCAGCAAGGCCTAAATGCTTTGAGTGTCACGGGTATGGACATTTTTCCCATGAGTGTGTTAACATGATAAAAAAGAAAACAAACTTTAAGGCCAACATAATCAAGATGACGATATTGAATTAGACAACCCTAAGGAAGAACAAATAGATAACACAAACTTCGTTGCGTTTGGGGTTTCATTACAATCTAACTTTAGTGAGCATGAATCCTCGGATGACAGTGATGATGAGGAAGGAGATGAGTTTAAGGATGTTCAGGAGTTGAGAGAAAAATATGAAATGCTATATAAAGAGAGTGTAAAAATTGTTGAGACTAATTTGGAGTTGGCTAAAAAATATAAAGAATCTAACGTGGAGTTAGAGATAGCTAAAAAGCAAGTAGAAGAATTTCAAAGACTTTTGAGCGATGTTACTAGTGAAAGAGACAAGTTGAGAAAAGAAGTTGGAAGCCTCCAAGAGAAAAATGGACTCTTGATTGAGTCAAACACAATATGTGAAGGAAAAGTTAAAGAATTGAATATCGAACTGACTAATGCTAACAATGTCTTTGAGCGATTAATTACAGGTTCAAAGAAATTGAACAATATTCTTGATGTTCAAAGGCCTACGAGTGATAGGTCAGGACTTGGCTTTCATGGAGCTTCATCATCAAAACAAATTGGAGGTAAATTGAATGAAGCGAAAGCTAAAGAGGTAATGCCTAAATTTTGTACTATAAATATTGCTAAGAACATTGTTAAGAAGCCCCTTGATAGTAAGAAAGCAACTCCTCCTAAATTTATTCCAACATGTCACTATTGTCAAGTTAAGGGTCATATTAGACCAAACTGCTTTAAATTGCATGTCTATCCCACCGCTAAACATTCTTATGCCACTAACAATAGAGGGTCTTGTGATCACTTTGCCCCTAGGTGGAACAATGTACAAATGCCTAGACCTGTTGGGTATAATGATGACCACACTATAAACATGAATCCTAGACATATATCTATCGTTCAGAGCGAGAGCTCGCAGGTGAAGACCAGACCCATATGGGTCAGGAGATGTGATTTGCATTGTCTTGCCACTAATATGGTTTTTAAGGCTAGAAAGATTTACATGTGGAATCTCAATGGTGGTTATTCGCGTCATATGTCTAGCGACACATTCGGTCGGGGTATGCCTCATTGATTGAGTGTTTTTTCCTTTTTCCTGTTTTACTTAATTAGTAGTGCTATGTTTTATTTCTCAGTTGAGTAATCTATTATTATTGTTTTTGTGTGTCTTTACTCCTAGTTTTTTTTGAGTTTTAAAGAAAATCCAAAAACATTCATATATACAAAAATTCTTTTAAAAAAAAAGTTTGGGGGCTATAAGCATATTTTCCAAGGATGAGTAGTCAGCCATGGGATCGACTCAAATAGATGCACATTTTTTAGAATGCATGCACATTTCTTGCTAATTCCACTCATGAGATATATTCGGACATTAGTTGCACCATGCCTTATGACTCTATGATCGCAACATTTACACGTCAAGATTAGAGAGATTATTCAGATTGGATAGTTGGTTCTCATGTCCATTGGAATGTCTCATTTTGTTTCCTCGGCGATTGACCTTTTGGCATCTTGGTTGGATACGGTGTTCTCTTGGTTCTATTAAAAAAAGAAAGAAAAAAAAGAAAGACAAAAGTCTATTTGTGAGATCTTAATGCTTATCCGGGCGTTCATCAAGTACTGGACAATGGGGGTGAGGTACTCTCCCTCTGAGCGTTCGTGTCACAAAATGGATAGACTTTGTGAAGGCATCCGTGTTGGATCACTCGCTTAGTAACCGGGGATTGGGTATGAGGTACTCTTATTTCCAATATTCGTGTCCAACGGCAGTGGGGTAAAATACAAAAACACGTGTTTTTGTTTGGAAACATCAATAAAAATTGATATGACAAAATACTCATTGGTTGAGGGGGAGTATTTAATCGTTGAGGGGGAGTTGATTCTAAGCCTTGGGATGTCATTCGTGTCATCATGCCTGGTTTGACTTCGTGGGAGGAAGGGTGTTTGCCATTCTCATGGAACACGAGAATTCTTGTATCCGAAAATGGTGGTCTTAATATTTCTGACGTGTCACACACCCACAATTGTCATGGTCTCATATTGCATGTTGTACTTAATTCCAGTTTTATTCATGCTTGGGATACATACAAGTTCACTCATGCATTTCAAAAAATTGTAGTGACAGTTATTAATGATTCTCACGGTTGAGTATTCATCTCTGGATCCATGTGTTTGTCTTACCCATTTTTTTTTTAAAAAACAGACACTTTGTTCACTTCCCATTTATCTTTAGTTTTAGTTTAGTTTTTCAATCATTACCCTATATCTTTCTCCAATCATTACCCTATATATCCAATTATTAATTTCATTTCTCTCTCTATCTCTCTCCAATCATTACCCATCTTTCCAATCATTACCCTATTTCTCTCTCTACCCACTACCAAAACTAAACTAAACTAAACTACCAACCAAACAAAGCCTCTAGAGTATCTTTAGTCCTATATAATTTCCGTTTTTGTTTTAAGCTCTAAGGTAGTGTCTCTTTCATACTCAGCAGTTCTAGAGCTTTCCTATTCCACAAATGACTTCTTTTTGGATATATAAATCACTGACTGGATCATCCTCATTTTTGGACTCACCTCATTTATAAGTTATTCTACATAAGTCTCATTTTTACTAGTACAACACGTGCATGTCCTTCATATAAATATATCTTTGCATATTTACCATGTGTTGGTGGGTGCCCGGTGTGGCCATTAGTTTTATTTCTGCATATATTTCCGGACTCGATGGAGCTTAGCAAGTTTCTATGTGCTCTAATTTGGTTTTTGGGCCTTTTGGCATATGTTACTATGGTACTGCTTTTCTAGACTTCCTTGACATGGTATATTAGTTTGGCTTAAACTGGCTTTAGTTTTACTACGGCTTAATTTGAGCTTATTATCTGTTGATTCGGTGCTTGTTTGATTTAGGCTTATTTATATGTGCTCTACCTTTGTCATTCCGTGACAAAAAGGGGGAGGAATTTATTGCTTTTGCAGGTTGAATGTGTTTTGTCATGGAAGTGCCAAAGGGGGAGATTGTAAGGTCCATATTTTGGAAAATCCCATGACAAAAGGTACCCCTTTTGATTTGTAGCCCGTTAATCGAGTTGTGATTTATTTATTTACTTATTTATTTATAGAGTGTCTGTTTAGGAGGTGGAGGAAATCAAATATTTTGTAATTGAGAGGTAGAAATTGTTAAGGAAATTGGAGTGGAAGAAGGATTTTGTGCACATGGTAGCTGAACAAGGAAAGGGAATTAAAGATTCAAGGGTGAGATTATTAAGGTAATTTGCATGGAAGGAAATCATCTTTCAAGAGGATTTCGTGCATGTGCTTAATCAGAAAAGGAAGGATTCCTTTTTGAAAGAAGATTTCGTGCAGGAACTGAAGAGAATTACGTGGTGATTATATGGCAGTATTTTCTAATCACAGTGCTTGAGCAACTCAAAGACAGTTATATTCAAGGCTCGAGCAACCTTCCGTTTTTCTCCAGCAGTATATTTATATAAGGTTTGGCTGAACATTAAGAGATTACCGAATATATGAGTGCAGCCCTCTCTTGCTCCAAAAACAGAGAAATATCTATGGGAGATGTTTAGTTTGTCTCTTGGAAAAAGATATGATCGTTTGATCATCAAACTTCCGGATTAATTCCAAGAGCTTTCTCTGAACTTTGTGATTGCTAATCGAAGTGTTCTTCCGGTGGATTTCCGGTGGGTACCGACGGTGGATTCCGTAGGTTATTGGAAGGCTTGAGCGATTCAAGGCAGCGGCGGTCAAGCACTGGGTGCGGTGAACGAGTGATGGAAATCAACCTTGGTCAACCGAGAGCGATTCTAGGTTATAAGTATAGGTTTGTTTGTAACCGTACAATGAGTATAGTGTTTTGATTCCTTCCCGTGGTTTTTTTTCCCGTTTAGGGTTTTCTACGTATATCTTTGCGTTCATCTTTTTATTGCTCCTCGTTCGTTTGATTAGCTTATTTATCGATTGGTGGATTGATTAATCAAAAAGATAAAAAATAGCAAATATTTATATACCTAGGCGATCTAGGATTTTTCACCATATATATAGACGTGTCCCCAAACGTGTCGTGTCCCCCATTTTCTGAAAATTTACGTGTCGGGGTGTCGGTGTCGTGTCGTGTCCGTGTCCCGTGTCCGTGTCCGTGTCCGTGTCCGTGCTACATAGGCTCACAGTGACGTTTCAGAGGAGTATTCTTCACCATATCAGTTTTTCTTTTACCTTTATGATAAGAGAAGTGTAAGTAGCATTCAAAGGCACTTCTTGCTGGTTTGAAAGTCTTAAGCTTCTTAACTAAAAAATAGTATTGAAATCAACATGATGGTTTCAAACCCTTCATTGCTTGTCATTAGAAGGGAAAATTTCTTTTATATCCCTTCGATTTTGACTAAAAATTCATTTTGGTCATTCACCTTTCAATTTCGGCATAAAAATACTTCGACTTTCCAATTTTTTTCAATGTCGTCCTTTAAAAGGAATCCGTTTTCTTTGAGTTCGCGCCGGGCAGTCTCCGGCCACCGGACGGCCGATCCGAGCCGTCCAAAAATTCTATAAAAAAAAAAACCAAGGGGGCTAACGCGTGAATCAACGGCATCCGATGTGTGTAGGGTGCTTGATCTTTTTTTTTTTTTTTTTGGCAAAAAGTGAGAAGATTGTTATTCATCTGATAGGCAAAGCCTAAACATCAGAGAGATGAGAACCCCATGGGGATAAAATGGACGTCCACAGGCCGGACATACCATTGGAAAGGGCTTTTTGAGCACAACAGTGCGCAGCCCTGTTACATTCACGTTTAACAAAACTAAAACCACAGGCAGTAAAAGATTTCTTCAAGACTAAACAATCATGAATAACTACTGCTATATCAGAGGGAGGGTCTTGATCGTCATTGCATCTCCTCACAATCGCCTCCGCGTCCGATTCAATATGCACCTTAGGACACTTTAGAGCAGTCCCCAGTTTTAACCCATTACGAATGGCCAAGGCTTCAGCAATTCTGGACGAGTTGATCCCATCATGAATAGCCAGAAAAATACCTATAACCTGACCATTATCCCTTCGAGCCACTGCCCCTGTGCCAATAGTATTTGAGCCCCTGCAAACTGCCGCATCGACGTTTATCTTCAGCACATTCATCTCAGGACGTTGCCACACCAAGGTCCCCGTCGAAGAGGAACTCAAGGGGGGATGGGGGATCTTAGTGTTAGCGTCCCGAAACTCATAAAAATCACTTTGCGCTTTCCTACTAACAGCATCCGTTGCCCAAACAATTCCATTGAAAATAAAGTCATTTCTAGCTCGCCATATCCACCAACAATAAAGTAAAGCCATACCTAGGAAAGGAGAGGGCAAATGACACTGTGTTATACGATCGTAGATGCATTCCCACCAATCAACCAAGTGCCTACAATCAAGTAGTTCCTCAGGTCTTAGCCGAAATGGAGAGTGGATCCAGACTTTGATTGCAGCCTCACACTGAAAAAGAACATGCGCAATTGATTCTTCCGCTTTACCACATCGAGTACAAACTGGGTCAGCTCTGACTTTACGTGATACCAATGCTAAATTTGTTGCCACCGCATTATTAAAACATTTCCAGATAAATATCTTCACCTTCGGATGGATTGAAAGTCCCCATAGCTTCTTCCATACTGATGGTAAGACGCTCGAGGAGCTTGTTTGGCCTTCCTGAAGGTTGCGATGAGAACTTGAACTTTCCTTCGCTAGACGGTAAGCCGACTTGACTGAGAAGGTCCCATTCGGGGATGGGTGCCAAATTTTACGATCTCGTTGGCTGGTATAACTGATAGGAATGGAAAGAATCGCATCTGCATCTTCTTGATTGAAGGTCTCACGAATTAGAGAAATCTTCCAGGACTTCGTATCAGAATCAATAAGATCAGCAACTTTCTTTATGTCCTCTCTTCTGGGTGTGGTTCCATTAATTCTGAAATCTGCATTTTTGGGTAACCAAGGGTCTTCCCAAACACGTATATCTTTCCCGGATCGGACTTGCCATATCCATCCCTTATTGATCAGTTCTCGGGCCCAGACTATGCTCTTCCAAGCCCATGAGGATTGGCTACTAGCGTTGGCATGCCAGAATGATGTACGGGGGAAATACCTTCCCTTGAAGATCTGTCTAAAAAGAGAAGATGTACCAGAAATTAATTTCCAACCTTGTTTAGCTAACAAAGCTTGATTAAAAGTCTCCAAATCACGCAGCCCCAATCCACCATCACCTTTACACCTACTCAGTTTTTCCCACTTAATCCAATGAATTTTCCGTTCCCCTTCCTTAGAACCCCACCAGAATCTCGCAATTTCTGATGAAATTTGCTGCAAAAGAGTTTTAGGCAACCGAAAACAGGACATAGCATAATTTCAAAGTGTAGGGTGCTTGATCCAAACACCCTATTTTTGGTGTATGTATGTATATAGGGAAAATTTCAAAATGGCACCTGAACTTTCACTCCAATGTCACCGAAACACCTGAACTTCATTTTATTTCAATTAAACACCTGAACTTTCAAAATCCCCAAATTGAGGCACCTGTCGTTAGCCTCCATCCATTTCCTTCACAAATCGGCTGATGTGGCTCATTTATGGCGTTATAAGGCCCCACTAGACATGTTAGAAAGTGAACTCAATGCATACAATCACAACCAGAAATGAGTTCACTTCCTAAATTTGTGCATTGAGTTCACCTCCTAACATATCTAGTGGGGCCCTTTAACGCCAAAAATGAGCTACATCAGCCGATTTGGAAAGAAAATGGATGGAAGCTAATGGTAGGTGCCTCAATTTGGGGATTTTGAAAGTTCAGGTGTTTAATTGAAATAAAGTGAAGTTCAGGTGTTTCGGTGACATTGAAGTGAAAGTTCAGGTGCCATTTTGAAATTTTCCCTATAGGATGACATTGAAAAAAATTGGAAAGTCGAAGTATTTTTATACCGAAATTGAAAGGTGAAGGACCAAAGTGAATTTTTGGTCAAAATCGAAGGGATATAAAAGAAATTTTCTCTCATTAGAAAACCAATCTAAGCGGTTGACATGTTACAAAGCCGGCTCGGCATTGGCCGGAAATTCTGCCACCGCTGAGTGGGGTGTCTACAAGAATACCCATTGTGGTGTTAGGGCCTATGGAGAGCAGAGAATCACTAAGCTTCTTTGGCTTGAAAACCCCCAACATGAACATATTCGACTAATAAGATATATGTTGAATATACTACAGAATGCTCACTTGGGGATTCTAACTAATAGAAAATTGTTTTGTAAAAACAAAATGATATATTTGGTTCAAGCTGCTTGTTTTCTGTGGGTAAATTTTATGAATTAAGCAGGTGAAAACAATGTTCCATATGTCAAAGATTTACGCAAATGTGAATGTCCCTAGGTGAGTTTGAATTGATTATTATTATTATTATTATTATTATTATTATTTTGAACGGCGATTGAATTGATTATGTTGACACTTACTCAATATTGATGGTTGTTACAGGGTATGCAATAAAGCTTAAATGTCAAGGCAAAGAGGAGCGTATAGGTCATCATCTAATCTTGAAAAAATCACATGTGAAAAGTTCTTTGGTCTACATGTGATTGTTAATACCCTATTACACTTTGTTGGCATTCGGAATGTGATTGCTAACACGTGTAAGTGTCTGCATGTGGAAGCGTAGTGGAAAAATTATCGATGCCCTTGCAACACCGCTACATGATACCCTGAAATCCTTTTCACCATAGATCTATGTGTGGGGCTTTATACAAAGTAAATCAAACCCGGTGTACATCAGTAGTGGGGAAGAGTGATGGGCAGCACGTAATAGTTGGTACCCAAATTGAAAACCCATGGCTACACGTAGCTGAGGTTGGAAGAAATAATCTGTGATGATCAGTAGGTTTGACACTGTCAAATTAAGTACTTCTCCTCTTGTCACCTAAATTGAAAACCTGTTGGATTATTACATTACAAGATCTGTCAAAGCTGCTCCATGAGTTTTTTCTACAGAAGAAATCATCTGCAACCAGTTTTGGTTTGACACTGTCAAATTGGAGTTCCTCTGAACACCTGAATTGAAAACTAGTTACACAAGAACTGTCAAAATTCTGCTCTATGACTGAGTCTAGCTACAGATCCTCTGAACTTAGCACTACACAAGAACTGTTAATAGGAGTGCATTTTTCCTTGCAAATCACTTGTGGCGGGTTGCCTCAGTGGTAAGCGAGTGCCAGACTTAGGGAGTAATCATGTACTACCCTCATGTATTCTGGAATTTTGTTAGAGAAAAACCTGAGGACGCAAACATTTTTAAACAGATCATGTACAACTTTAGTAGGGCACTGCTGGGCATTGGCAATAAAATTTCCTTGGGCTACTGGCCTACTGCTGCTTGTAACTAAGTTGGGTTGGACAATGTTTTATTAATCAAACTTATCGATCAAAAGCATGGGCAATAAAAATGAATGTTTTATTAATCAAAAGATGGGAAAAAAAATATTTTAACTACTAAAGTAAAACATGAATGCCTTGTCCACATCCCCCAAGGGCAAAAAAACAAGACGACTGTACTGTGCATGTGTGCTAAAAAATGGGTTTTGGGTGATTTTCGGGCTATCGGGTAGGGCTTGCGGGCGGGCCAAGCAAAAATCTCTAAGCCCAAGCCTGGCCCATGAAGATTTCGGGCTGAGCTAGCCCCTGTTGTAGACACCCTATTCTGGACTGTCCAGATTAGTTTACTTACGGTCTTTGATTCCCCAATGATGATTAAGGTCAAGAACACACCGAGTTTGTTAAAGAGTTTGAGCTTTGAGCGTCCCGAATCTCATCCAAACCTTTCCGAACCCTTTTGTCGAAACCTTCAAGCCAGAACCAAATAGCCTCAGCAAAACCCTACTGGAGTACGCTGGTGGATGACTAGTGTGCGCTAGAAGCACCGCCACGTGTCAGTCATCCCCAGTTACTGGCGCACGCCACTAACAAGGTGCGTACGCCAGTCAGAGCCAGTCAAATCAACTTTATTTCAGCTGAGCACGCGGGAGTTTTGATGCCACTTGGCGTCTGCCAGCAGTCCTCTGGTGGCTGAGGACCATCCTCCTGTTCCCTCTACCACTACACCACCTTTCAATCCAAGTCTCATGCATTAAATGCATGGGAGGCTCACCCTTGGCTTAAGCCAACCAAACACACCCTTAAGCCCAACTAATTTCAGTCTCTCTCCTCCATAAATACCCCCCTTGCATTTATTTGCAAGGGGTTAGCACCATTAAGGAAGCCAAAGCTTTGGCCATTCTCCTTTCCCTTTCATTTTCTCTTATTTTCTCTTTCATCCATTGAAAGATAAGGCAAGGAGAATAGTGTCCAGTCCATAACACTCCATACTCACTTCTCAAAACCTCAAACCTCAAGCTCAAGCTCAATCTCACTTCCAAACTCACAAGCAAAGGTATACTACCTTTTGCTCATGTCTTCTGTTCTGACCCCTAAGGGGGGCTGGCAGGGTCAATGTTAGTAATCTATACCAGCTCTGGCCCTAATGCTGGCAAGGCTTCAAAGCCGTGTGTGACGATCAGGTGGCGCACGCCAGAAGTTAGTGCCGTATGCCAGTCATGGCTGTATGGCAAAACTGGCGTGGCGATCACCGATCGTCCTCATTTTGTTACATTTATGTTCTGATCACCTTGCAAGCATGCTAAAACCAGTTTACAGCTCACTGTCTTTTAGAACTGTTTAGCTATATTATTCAGTGTTTCATTTCTGTTGCTTTGGAATGCCCCATGGGAGCCTTCTGGTCATGTTCCAGAGCCCAGATGATGCAAAGCCAAGCACTGGCCAAGTAGTATCAACTGGCGTACGGTACCTTGTACATGCGTGCGCCAGTCACACCTTGGTCAGTGGCTGGCCCTTGCATGGCAACTAGGCCCCTGGCCTCTGCTTTTCCTCCCCTCACTGTTTAAGGGGTTTTGTCTATCCATTTGGTGGCCTTTGAGCCCTTGATCTTTCTGTAACTATATCTTACTGTCTTTATAACTGCGTGGTTTGTCCTGGGTGTGCACTGGTCCATTCCAGAGCCCAGAGGGTTGTTTGCAAGAGTTGTGAGTGTGGGCTTACCGGCGCACGCCAGAACTTCTGTGGCGCACGCAGGTCATGACTATATGCAGTGGCTTGACCAGTGCATATAGGCTCGATCCTGGGTGCATCACCTAGGTCAGTGTGTCCCAGTTTGTTCCAAATACTCACAGAGTTTGTTTTCAATCTATTATACTTGCTTTAGATCAAACATCGAACATCCATCACGTTTTTGTACATAAATGCAAATGTGTTACAGTTTTAATCCCCATTAACTGTTCCCCCGCCCTAAGTGGCTAAGGAAATGATCAAATAAAGAGAGAAATGCAAATGTTTTATAAAATGCCTGAGTAGAGACCGATCTCTGGATTGGGCGAGAGGGGGTGCCATAAAACCCTTCCTCTCTCGTAACCTGGCTCCCGAACCTCAGATTTCAAAGGTGACAACAGACCAGTCTACAAGCCTTTTTCAAACTCAAACAAGCGTAATCCAAACGTTTTCGAAAAACACGGTTTCTTGGGTACTCTCCGCAAAAACCTGAGTGGCGACTCTCTGATCTGCGAAGCGTTTCGCCGCGCTTTCCGCGAGAAGGGCGCACCCGGAATTTTTATGCTTAAAACATGGGAGTTTTTGGGACGTGTGCCCACACCTGTTGGATGGGCTCGGTCCGGGCAATAGTCCGACGGGTTGGGTGGGCTTCAAGTGGGTTGCGAGCTTGGGGGTTAAATGATGACCCTTGCTAGAAAACCAAATGAATCATCCAGAATGAATTGATTAAAGTGAATAAATCGCTGAAGATGATGAAGGGTGTAGCAGACATGCTTGACGATTTCCTAGCCCTAAATTAATGGGTTGCCCCAAGCGTAGGGCGGAGACCGACGTAGCACAATATCCGATAAGACCGGAGTCGAATCCACAAAGACGGTGATGTGTGCTGACTAAAAACTCGGGTTGTTATAATTTAAACGGGCTCTTAGGTAGCCACCCCTTATCGTTTTGATTAAGATTAACTAAAACTTAAGGAAACAACTGTTCTTTCCAAATAATTAAAAGAAGGTACGGTTGTAGGGTTCATAGCACTCATAACCAGTCCGGATTAACCTGTTTCATTCGGTGTTCTTAAAAACGTTCAACTTTAGATTGAAAAAGATACCCCGCAAGATACGAGACCCTATGGTCGCCGTTTACCCATGCGCAGTGGAGAATAAGTTTTGGACCCCCATTCCCCCGTTCACATGGGCTCCGACAATATCCGGGTTCGTCTACGAGAAGTATTTTTTCCAATCTAAAATCGTTTTTTCATTGTTTGAAAATAGGAGCAGTGTTCGAACTGGCTACGGTGTGCTAATCACCCCGCGACCCTACCTATATGACTACTCACTAATCATTGTGCATGAAATAGAAGAAATCCTAATTTGAAACATGCTTCTATTAATCGATACGAAAAATAAACAAGAGATCCAAACCAAATAAAAAGATCTTGGTTTGGTTTGGAGTGCGAGTAATTGAACAAAGCTTCAAACAACCTGAAAGGAACAAAACTCAGAAGAAAAACTATATGAACAAAAGTCTAGCAGCCCCGTTCCTTTTGACTGTCGATTTCTGCGTTTTTTCCCCCAAAAAAGATCTTGGCGGCCCCCGTTCTTCTATTTCGTCCGCGGGAAAACAGTCGCCCCCCAATACTAGGCCCTCATCTTCCACGTGCCAACCCAAAGATTTGCTGGCCCATTAAAGAAAATATGCAATTGCCTTTAACTTGCACCACATGCAAATCCACACCAATATACTCCGAAGTTCTATTATGTTGGAATTTGATTGGGTGCTTCTCATTATCCAATATAAGTTTGGTCGAGTCTCTGGATCAATTGGATCCGCATCGACTTTGCGTAAAATATGATTTCTGTTTTTAGCTCCAAATGTTATTCCTCGGCTCTGAGAGTCCTATCACGTATCAAACCCTCCAAATACCTAAAATACAAAAATAAAAGCATAAAACTCCGAGTAATAATATAAATAGACTTAACAAAGATAAATTAGAGGGCGCTAATGTAAACATTTACACACCTATCAAGACATTTTAAAATTTGTCATGAAAGGAGTACTTTCCTACTTCAACTTGTAATTTGAAGAATGAGACTTTGTAGTACACTCTAGCAGGCGTTTCGCTACCTCAATTGTGGAATGGGGGTTGTTGTTGCACTACATCGTATAGTGCGGTTAATCCGGCCATCCATCTCAATACAGACGGTTTGGATTTAATATTAACTCCTACAAATTTTAACCGTCCATTATTATGATGAAAATCAAAGCTGCCGGATTGGCCATACTACACGGTGTAGTGCGGAAGGTGAACTACAGGACCTCTGGATTAATTATCTTGACATTTGAAGTATTTCCTGTAGATACTCTAACCGTTTAAAAAATGAAGCAATAACTTATCCAAAACCCGTAAATGAAACTTATTAACCCACTTGAAGTTTGAGTGGGACCCGTAGTGGGCCACAAAAAATCTGTATGCAAAATCTGTACAGAATTTCTGTACCAGTAGACTTACTGTTACGTTAGGATTATCTCCAATGATTGACCAAAACCAAACTTGAAAAGTAATTTGTTCAATAGTAGGGTTGATCGAGGGGGGAGGGCCAACTGGTGAAAGCAAATTCAGAATAGCTGCTCAATGGTCATTAAGCTGCTAGGGGATATCCCTACATACAGAAAACAACCAAACAAAGTGAGAAAAGTATCAAAAGAAGTGAGATGGCTGAAGCAGTTCTGGGGAAAATTGGGGAAGCAATTCTGGGGAAGGTCGGAGATTCTTGGTTGCTCCAATACAGCGACAATTCAAATACATGTGCTACTTCAACAGTAACATAACGGACAAAATATATATATATATATATATATATATATATATATTTTTGGTCATTATTTTTGCTAATTTTTCACCGGTATCCTTAAAATCACGTTCTGATCACATTGAGCGGCTCGGATCATCAAAATTTGATCGGAAACTATGAGGTGTTTTTTTAGGTGTCTAATTAGTTGTTCCCGGAACCGCCCCGATATATATATATATATATTCGTATATATAGACTGACCCAAGACAGTAGGTTCCAAAGGGGCAAACACCAAACTTCCATACACTGATCTATTGCGTGATTCAAACACCAAATCTACTCATAAACACATAAAAGTAGCGAGGAAATCCCTTCTTCAAAAGTCGAAGGCCAAAACCCAAGTTCAAGCAAAACCCTAGCTTCCAAATGCGAAATACACTTCCTTCGGGCTCTTTGGACGCGATCAAGGACTCGAGAACTCCAATACGTGGTGGGATTGATTGGAATCTATGTGGGTTTGGGAGGTTTAGCTAGTTTTTGGGTGAGAGAGAGAGAGAGAGACGGCAAAATGGGAAGAAAATGGAAAATCAAAAACCGAGAACAGAGAACTCGTGTTTCTCTGGTATAAATGGATTTAGGACTAAAAATTTAAACTCTCCCCCTTTAAGCTTCAACATACTATTCTACCACTTGCATTTTATAAATCATTGCACTAGGGCCCCTCAAACTAATACTTAAACAAGTAATTAGCTCTAAAAAGAATTCTAATACTAATTATACAACACATGTAGTCTCCTAACACATTCGATCAAAAGCCCACAAACTCGGGCTCGCACGACCAAACACACACACACATATATCTATAAAATTATCCCTTAGTCGCAAAATTATCTAATTATAATTTCACGTAACATTAATAAATATAAGAAATTAGAATTAGACTCGGGTCTATACAATCAATATTGAGTAAGTGTCAACATAATCAATTCAATCGCCGTTCAAAAATAATAATAATAATAATAATAATCAATTCAAACTTCACCTAGGGACATTCATATATGCGTAAATCTTTGACATATGGAACATTGTTTTGATCACCTGCTTAATTCATAAAATTTACCCACAGAAAACAAGCAGCTTGAACCAAATATATCATTTTGTTTTTACAAAACAATTTTCTATTAGTTAGAATCCCCAAGTGAGCATTCTGTAGTATACTCAACAATATATCTTATTAGTCGAATATGTTCAAGTTGGTGGTTTTCAAGCCAAAGAGGCATAGTGATTCTCTGCTCTCCATAGGCCCTAACACCACAATGGGTATTCTTTTAGATATCCACTAAGCGGTGGCGGAATTTCCAACCGATGCCGAGCCGGCTTTGTAACATGTCAACCGCTTAGATTGGTTTACCAATTCACTTTTCTCACTTTTTTTTTGCTGTTTCTGCTTTAATAATTACTATAAGAAATCACAGAATATATATTCGAGCACCCATTTTTTCTGCACAAATAAATGACTATGGACAAGTGCCCGAAAAGTCTGAGTGTTTTTTTGAACAAATATATATCCGTTGGGCACACATAACAGCAAAAGACAACTTTATTGCTTGATGGAAATAATACATTGCAAATGATAAATCTTACCGAGAATCCCTAACCTAGCTTTAAAAAGAACAAAAACATGCATTCCGATGAATACATGCATGTTTCGTCAAAGACAAGGCCATCGCTTAGAAGACTCTTTTTATTTCTTTAAGCAAATATAGTAAGCATACATATGTATTTTCATGATGATCTCTTTACTTATCTATGGACTCAATTTTGCGAAAGAGATTTCAAGTTGGCACAGGATCAACGAGTACTGAGGTCACATATCCCTTGAGCTTGGTTCCAGAATGGGTGTAATTATCTCCATCCTTGTATAAAACATAAATAACTCGTGCAAGGTTGAGAGGTAGCCGGAGGAGAGGCATCGGGACGGGGGTTGGGCGGAGGAACTCTGAGTTCATGTCTTTCCATGCATTTGTAACTCGTTTCTGGAATTCAACAATAGCCTCTTCTTCTGTTGCACCGTATTGTTTCATGTAGCATTCAATTGAGGAGGCTACGTGACCTCTTTCTTGCTCAAACTATAATTTCACCACAAAAACTGTTAATTAGCATGGAAAAGAGGTAGCTACGTAGTAATTTGTTTTTGTGTCCTAATTCATTGACAGCATTTAACATGGATGGTTGGAATCTCGAATCTCAAGACATGATCGGGTGTCATCAGAATTCATTAGAGAAGGCACTTATGTATATTTGGACACCAAGGATCGAATGTCATGGATTCGCAGCCTGTTTCCAGAAGGTTACAATGTAATACCACATGTTGGGGGGAGTAGTCATAAGTAATGTGATATCACATCCCGCAATGGAAGTCTACATGGGTGATCGATCTAGCTTGGGCATATAACAATCCAATGTAAGACATTACTAGTACCTTGAGCTTAAGCATTTTGGGTTATGTGGTGTGGCTTGTGAATTAAATACAAGATACTAAGCTAGTGGTTACGCGGGGAACAGAAGACATATAGTATAAATTTACGATGAATAAAGATATTTGTACGTTGGACTTGTATATCTTACCTTGTGGCCAACCACGTCATCAATGAGCCTGCAAATCACTGATGAACCTTGGACAATTAAAGGATTACTAGACACCCAATCAAAGGCCTCTTTGGTCGCCAACTCTCCCATTCCAATGAAGGACATGGTTGAAACAGCTTGGTAGCCACAACTCAATAGTGCAACTGGCCAGTGCTCGTCCATACTTGGAACATAGCCTTCGTGATACCATTTGGCTTCTTTACAGTATACTCCAACCAAATCTTTCAACTGGAATTTTGAGGATAATGAGTTAGTATTGGCGAAATTTCAGTATTATTACTAATATAAAATAAAATAAAAAAGTAAGTTAGTTCGAGGCAAACTGCGGATTTTGCGTATTCGACTCCATATGATCTTCCTTGCTTGACCATTTCATCCTCAATAATGTTGAAAGTATCTAAAACTGTTTGATAAACAAGTTTCATATAGTCCGGAAGTTGATCCAAGGCACTGACTTCCCACCTGAACATCAAATAAGTTACGGGAAATGACTTAGCGGTATAGCGATAGGTAAGGGAACCAAATTTAGATTACAATACATTCTACTTTTATGCTTTTTTTAACAATGAAAGTTTCTTACCATATTCACAAAAAGAAAAATAAATTATTATAATAGGTCAAATCAAAATTAAGATCACTGAGGGAGTGGGGTACAAAATTTTACCTTTGGATTGCATCATTGAAGAGCACAAGCTCTTCTATGGTAGCATTGCTAGCATCATACATGTCATCAATAATGGAAGTCAAGCACATCACTTTGGTTAGATTTCTTATAGCAATAATATAATGTGGCTCATATACTTCCAATATCCAAAAGTACATCTCCACCAATCTGTCCCTTGCAAAAGGTAGTTTCCCTACAACGTCCAAATCTTTCCACCACCTAAACCAAAAATTGTACCATGAAAAATATAAGGTCCAATGTAGCATTTTATTTATTTATTTATTTTAAACGCCAAAAAGAAGAGTTTCTAGAGAGGCTTATTAAACAAGTTGTACTATACCCACCTTGTGATTTCGCTTAACTCCTTCTGGTGCAATTTCTGCAATAAGTTGAAATCCAATTTCACAAAATCCAGTAGAACTTTACTATGGGAATCATCTTTTTGATAGAAAGAAATAAAAAGCCTTGACTCGAGCCTTGTCAAGCCCTTGTGGATGGGCTGATATAGAGCATGAACTACTTGTGCCGCAATTGGATTATTGCTCAAGTTCGGTAGTGCAGAATTGAGGTGAGTGGTGGTAAATTCCATTGCTTCATCTAGTATGTCTTCTTGACGTACACTCAAAAATGTAGCTTGGTACAAACTCAATAATCCTCTCACATCACCAATCAACGATTCCTTAAATTTCCCTTCATTGTCCTTGAATTTGTTGAATACATCTGCGTAAACCATTCAGAAACATGATCAATTGAAAAACAATATATTAGAAATATGAAAATTATCAGCAATGGTAACAAGAATTAGTAGTTGCGGCTTCAGAAACTTTCATGAAAGTAGTCATAAAGGCAATTATTTTTCCCAAACTAGAGAGGAAATATAATACAGTATTACCGGTGTCTATTTTAATGGACGATATAGTATATTATTTATATCCTATGCAATTATTATGACCAATGCGACTATCGGTATTTAGTAGTACGCGTAGTCAAAAAGAGCTTTAATAAAATCTTCCTTTTGCCGACCAAAAAAAAATTCACAAGCAAACGAACTAAGTGATAGTAACTAATATGTTTTCATGTTTCCATAAAAAGATAACATTTTGGATATGTTTTCCCAGAATATATGATTTCCAAGCTCTCCTTTTATCATCATGTATACGCTCGTGTTTTTTTTTTTTTGGGCGTACTGTGACCTACTTTTTGATACACCTTTTTCTATATGAAGAGTAATTATATAAATGAACATAGACAAAGCCCCCGCGAAAAAGTGTATGGGGAATAAAAAGGTAATGACATTTATTTGTTTCTCTTCTTGTTGCTTATTACCGAAAACTGAGGCTTAAGGGTAAATTGAGTTCTAGCGATAACAGCACTTAAACAATATATATGCATTCTCTAAAGCTCTCTCGTTTTTTTTTTTTCCCCTATTGATCTATCGTTCTCGATTTCATTGTTTATCTTTAATAACAATGTAATTTTCCGTTGCCGTTAAAAAAATCACTTTCCTTAACCGTACAAGAGACAAAGGTGACTTACCGCAAGAGACACGATATCCGTGTTGTCTCAGTAATCGAAACGAGAGAGCAGTAATGTAAAGATCCTCATCATTGTTGACATTTTTGTGACCACTTTGATGATAGGTTTCATATATTTTATGTAATCCTTGTTCAATCTCTGTTTCGAAATGGTAGGCCACGCCAAGGCGCTGGATCGCATCAATAAGGTCTAGCTGTTGTGAATATTTACCCTTTGCTTCCACTAGCTGCTTTGTCACATCTTCTTTAAGCTGTTGATGTTTTTGCTTCGTGTTGATATCCACTTCCTGCCAAAATAAAATTAAAACAAAAAACAAATATAACCATGTGTTAACATTATTACGTTGACTAGAACATTAGAATTGTTGGTTTAACGGTTGCGTAATTACACTTAGGTGTGGTGAGATTGTGAGTTCAACTTTAGGAATTGCATCACTACAAGAAAATCGTTCTACAGCAACGGTCGAAAGCGTTGCCAAAAAGCTGAAAAACCGTTGGTAGAGACCCATTTAGGCTATACCAACGGTTAGTCAAACCGTTGGTCAAACCGTTGCTATATATCCGTTGCTATAGGGTATAGCAACGGTTTTGACGAGCGTTGGTACAGATTTTTTTTTAGTAACGGTTCCTTTAGCAACGGTTACAAGCGTTGCTAAAGGCAAATTTTTTTTTTTTTAAATCTGGGGTAAAATATGACGTCAGCAGCCACGTGGATTCCACGTGTCGCCATGACTCTTGCGTGGCGGCCACGTGTCGCTCGCGTGGCGCCTCCGTGTCGCTCGCGTGGCGCCTGCGTGTCATGGAAGGCAACACAATTTTGTGTCTCCTGGGAATCGAACCCAGGACCTCGCGCATGCACGCGCGAGTGCTTACCAGCTGGGCTAGCCCAACACTTGTGCATTGTAAAGGAACAACTAATATTTATATTATGCGAACTGTCATTAGAGCATCCATAATGTGATAATCAAAACCAAAAAGTTGTTAAAGTTAACAATATTTGATCAAAAAAGTGCTCACATTGTAATAACCAAACTTAGCAATCTCTTAATCAAATCAAATTTTGGCTTTTGAATAATCAAAACTAGCAACTTTTTTGCCAATAATCAAATCTAATGGTCTCCACATTTTTTTAATCAAATACACCCATCATTACATAAAAACTTTTTCTCTTTCTCAACAATGTTTCCAGAAAATTATTTTTAAATTACTTTTTTTTTCCAGAAACTTTAAAAAAAACAGTATTTACAAAAAAAAAAAAATTTAAAGTGTTTTAACACAAAATTTTTTTTATTTTTTTTAAACGGCTTTTAACAAATTTTTTTAAAAAAAAAACTATTTTTAACACAATTTTTTTTTTAAATGGCTTTTAACAAATTTTCAAAAAATAATTTTTAGCAACGGTTATTGGAAAACCGTTGCTATAGTCCGGTTTTTAGTAACGGTTATAGAAAACCGTTGCTATAGTCCGGTTTTTAGTAACGGTTATAGAATTTGTCTAACAAAAGAAGTACTTAATTATTTTGCTACTTATCTTCATCATTTGACACCATTTATGTTTATTTTTATTACTTTTTTCCAAATTAAAATTTATTTTTATTACCTCAAGAAAGTACATTATCATCTAGGATTGGTGTGAGAACTGAAATTAAAACGAAAACTACATGACCCAGAATACTTGCTTTTCCAAGGTTGGTTTTAAAATTTAACGCGATCAAAATCATTTTCCTAACCGGGCGAGCCCATAGCCCACGAGTTTTAATCTTGTTGAGCTTGAATAGCGGTATCTTTCTTATAAATTACTCATCGGCCATGTTAGGCTTTTCTAGTTTTGTCAATTTCGATAGGGTAGTGATTTTCACTCTCTTTTTTTTTTATAGCCACCTTCTCTTTTTTTGTCTTTTTGTGATATGAATTTATAATGTTGTCATTTCAAGCGTGAAAGAGTGAATCTTCACGACCGCTATTTGGCCATCAAAAGAGAGTGTGGTTATAAGAAAGGGAAGTGTGAAAATCAATTACCTTTCGATAACCCAATTTTATTTGATCGAAACACAAAGTCCTAAATTATTGGTCCATTTTAAATAATCAAATAACAAAACTCTTTAGTATTCCCTTTCCACCGTTCTCTATTTGGCCATTGAAGTAACAAACCAAATTTGAATTAAAATTTAGGCCCCGTTCCGCTATCTTAAATAAATAATACTTATTTGAAGTACTTATTTTTTGAATTAAGATGATGTATTATGATAGAATGACCTGTCTCGTCAAACGAAAAAATAAGTACTTAAACAATAAGAATCTTAGCGGAACAGGGGCTTACTGTTCCTCTCAAATGGGTAGGCTCTAATTCTTTTCTGCGTCAGAATTCCATGCTAAATGCCAGATTTCTTGTTTTGAACCTTATTTTGGAAAAGTAGACTTAGGGCCCATTCTCCTAAGGTTCTTATTTTAAAGTACTTATTTTTCTTAGTGGAACGCGACTTTAAACTATTAGAAGGCTGGAATGATGTGGAGAGTATATACTAGTATGTACTGTGTGATTTTCATTTAAATCTGATCGAAAAAAAGATTTATGTTCAAAGAAAAATAATACAAATAATTTTACCTTGTCAGCAGAAGCGTAGGCAAGGAAATGATCTCCCCAAACACTAGGATGAAAAACTGATTCAGGGCGACGTTGTGCGACCTGAACTGGTGGCGGTGCCTTACTAACTGATGAGGTTAATAAAACAGTTGGGATAGCAGAGAATTCCATTTTTCTGTGTTGGGTGGCTGTGAAACGGGAAGGAATAAGAGAAGAGGAATGAACCAGAAAATGGGAATTGGAAGGAATAAGAGAAGGGGAATGAACCAAAAATTAAGAACAGTCTCTAATCCTTTCCACCCTCTGAGTAATGATGTAGAATAAAGAGCAACAATGTTTGCTATTTATAGACGACTAGATTCTGTTGGGAATGGCGTTCTTGCAAAATACTACAATTCTCCAGCCAAGGATGCACGTGTTTTAATTCTAAATTCAGAGCTACAACACGTCACCACCAACCTTTTTCCGGACTTGGAAATTATGTACTGCACAGTCTGTAGTGCGGGCCGTGTGGCCGATCTAGTCGTCCATTTCGTTACGGATTATTCGAATTTAATCCGACCTCCTAGTGATCAGAACCGTCTATTGCTCATCAATTGCCGAAATGAATAACCAGATCAGCCGCATTACACCCTTGTAGGGCAGCTCACCCTATAGCAAGGATGGAGCCAGAGAGGGACTAATAGGGGCGGTCGCCTCCCTACGATTTTAAAAAAACCTTACTATTACATTGCAAAAAGAAAAATTATCATCGAACAATGTTTGCTATTTATAGACGACTAGATTCTGTTGGGAATGGCGTTCTTGCAAAATACTACAATTCTCCAGCCAAGGATGCACGTGTTTTAATTCTATATAGCCCCGCCCCCCTCCAGAGATATATCTTGTCACCCCTCCATTTTTTGTAAAAAATGTTAATTGCAACAGCTTTAATATTTTTCTAGTCATGAAATAACTTTAAACTAAAATTAGTCTTAATGATGTTTAATTCCAACCCTTTTAAAAAAATAAGGATACCAAGTACAATTACTTAAAGCTATGGGCTAAAATTAAACATACAGAGAGTCAGGATCCTATGAGGGATCCCTTACGGTCTTACCGTAAGGGACTCCACTTTCCCGATCGAATTGCGACGATCCAAGCCGCTCAATGTGTTCAGAAATCGCCCAAAAAAATGACTGGGAAGGGCTTGATCCGAGCAGTTTTTCATAAAAACACTATAAATGCATTTTATGCAAAACTGTTCGGATCAAGCCCTTCCCGGTCATTTTTTTGGGCGATTTCTCGCGAATACTCTTAAAATCACGTTCTGAACACATTGAACGACTCGGATCGTCACAATTCGATCGGGAAAGGGGAGTCCCTTACGGTAAGGCCGTAAGGGATCCCTCATCGGATCCTGACTCTCTGTATATATATATATATATATATATATATATATATATATATATATATATATATGAAAAAATATTAGGAAGGAAAACAAAAGCTACTAGTATACCTATATTAAACAAAGCCCAATCATTAATGGGCCGAGCTTGGACATTCACAAGTCTCGTTATTATCTAGTATAAATCTGGCCCGGCCCGATGTGCAGCTGATCTGAATACCATCTACCCAATAGGATGCTAGCTAATGCCAGGAGTGGAGTCAGGATTGTTAATTAGGCAGTGAATCTTAGTAATATTTGAATAAGTTTTGTTAGACAGTGACTCTTAGTAATATGTTTGAATAATTAAGTTATGAAAAATATACTAGTTTGAAAGAGAACGGCAAAAAAGGACAAAGGAAATATCCGCCACATGTGACTTGCAAGGAAGAAGCAACCCTATTGACAGTTCTTGAGTAGTAAGTTCAAAGGATCTCTAGCAAGAGACTTGCCAGGAAAAGCAACCCTATTGACAGTTCTTGTCTTTCTGCTAACTGCTTAATTTTGACAATTCTTGTGTAACTGGTTTTCAATTCAGGTGTACAGAAGAACTAAATTTGACAGTGCCAATTGCCAAACCTGTACTGGTCGCAGATGATTTTTTCCTAAGATTTTTAGAAAAACTCATGGAGCAACCAAGGATGGAACCAGGATTTTATTCTAGTAGTGGCGAGATATATTACTAAAAAAATAAAAAGATACATTACAATATTAATAGTCATCGACTCTAGAAAAAATTAAAATAACATAACAAAAATTATAGTAAATGATGTTTGTCATTTGCACATGAAATACGAAAAAAAGACTAACTTTAATTTTTTAGGTTAAGTTGTTTTACAATTAAAGTGTGGAGTTCTTTTTTCTTTAATTACACTTCATCCTTAATATTATTTCATTTTTGGGTCTCCTTTCTTGAAAAAAAAAAAAAGATTTAAGACTAGTATATGACAAAAAAATAAGAAAAAAAAATCTAGCAGTGGCGAGACTATATAAATTAGGGATAATTTATTTTTTTACATATAATAATTGTATTTTCTAAAATTCTTATCGTGGCGGCCACCGCCACTAGACCTCCATAATTCCATCCTTGGGAGTAGCTAATTTGACGGTTCTTGTAATAACATTCTAACGGGTTTTCAATTGTTCAGAGGAACTCAATTTAACAGTGTCGACAAACCTACCGAGTCGTTTTTTTAGTTCTTAGCATGATGTGTCTACAGAGAATTTGCATTTCAAACCTGTTTTCCTTATCCCATGGCTGCAGTTTGCTTATATCCAATTGTCTTGGAGCCAGGCATCACTACGTGGTGTCCCGTCACTCTTCCCTACCACTGAAGTATGCCGGGTTTGATTTACTTTGTATATATTAGACCCCACATAGATCTATGGCATGAATAAGGGTTTTAGGGTACCACGTAGCGGTATTCCAAGGGCACCGATAATTTTTCCACTACGCTTCCACATGCAGACACTTACACATAAAACGTTGCTATGGTATCGTTCATTTAAAATGAGTATGGTTGATCTTATAAGTCCGAAATCCGAATCTCCCCTGCATCCTTGAACTAGTTTGTCTTCCATGTCGATCTATTATATATGTCTGCATGAAGTAGTTAGCATTCTCAAGTCCTAATTCCCAAAGCAAACAAATTCTCATATTTGAAGTCAAATTACCAAATAAATACCAACAAAGATAATATAACGAAATATCGACTTAAATGCTTTCTTTCTTCTTCTTTTTTCCAGCTAGGCTCCGATAACCTCCTGGGCTCCTTCTTGCCAAGGAATATACTGGTCAGAATTGTCTTTGACTGTAACGATGCCTTCAACAATTTTAAACCCAAGCAGAAAGGGGGGGTGGGGAAACTTAAATTAGTTACCCATCTCCATCAAGCCTGGTACTTTTACTATTAATAAAAGGCAGAATGGGATTAATGTTACGTTATGATGAAAGGATCTGGAAAAGATTATGTTCATATAGCATTATCCAAATGCCTGTTAAGAGCTAGCAGTCTATTAGATATCAACCATATATATAGTCGGATACCCCAGCAGCAAGAACCAGAGCGGCAAAATTCTAGCACAGACTCAATTTTTCAATGTGGTAACAGAGCATAATGAAGATTAGAACAGCATGAACAGGGCCTCTACCTTGTCTTTATGCATGAATGAACATAAAAGCTGCCTAAACTGACAATTCTTGTTTGTGTGTAGGTTGCCCAATCAAAGACAGAGAACAAGAGCAAGAGCAAAAGCAGGCATCATATATAAACTGCCTCTTGTTTTTTTGGTTTTGCTTGTGTCTTGTTTCTTTTGTCCTGTTTTTTTTTTGGTGTCTTGTGCCCTCTATCAGTTTGGAGCCCTGAGTCTTGTGTCCTGTGTCAGTTTGGCATCTTGTGTACTAGTGTGGATGGTGTTTCCTAGTTTTTGGAGGGCTAAGAGATCTGGATTTTGCTGCCGATGCAATCTGTGCTGCTGTATTATTATTCTATGAGGTAGAATATTGCTGATATGTTTTGATGATGGCTGAAAGATTATGAGGATGGATGGATTGGTTGCAATTACACGGATGATTTCGGCTGGTAGTTAATATTTATGGCCTCTGGATGTTAGTTGTGGAATTTTGTACCTAGTGTTGGGGTAAGACAACCTTTCAGCAACTTTGATCAGAGCCTTAGCTAGCGCTACCAAGGTTTTGGTATAGCGCTAGCGTTATCTATAGCGCTATAGGAATTTTGATGTAGCGCTACCGAGAGCCTTCGGGCCTTAAATTGAATTTAGGGTTTTGTTGAACGGCTGCGCGTATTAGGTCATTGTAATCACTTTTTCTGAGCGTGAAAAAGAGAGAGGCGAGAGAAAACACATCTCAGAGAGATTGTGAGAAGACTTGTACTCTTAGATTGATTTCATAGTGGACTGGTGTGGCTCCCGTGGTTTTTTCCTCACGTTGAGGTTTTTCCACGTATATCTTGTGTCTCGTTTTCTTTCCAGTTTTTCGTTACGCATGTATTTGTTTACTTTATTCTGTGATCCATTGTTCCAAGATCCGTAGGGGCGTTGTAGGATTGCGTAAAATCCATAACAACTGGTATCAGAGCCGCGGTTGCGGTAGGTTTTGTTCGACAGGTTAGGGTTTAATCTCGTTCGGGCAGACCAGAGTTCAGTGGGAGCTATGGGTTCTGAAGAAGGCAAGCAGAGGATGGAGAAGTTTGACGGGTCAGACTTCGTGTTCTGGAAAACGCAGATAGAGGACTATCTGTATCAAAAGGATCTTTACCGGCCGCTGCTGGATAAAGAAAAGGGGAAGAAGAAAGATGAGAGCAACGAGGATTGGGACGTCCTGGACAGGATGGCGTTAGGGGTTGTTCGCCTGTCCCTTTCAAAGTCAGTCACCCACAACATCTTGAAGGAGAAAACGACGGAGGGTCTTGTGGAAGCACTGAAAAAGATGTACGAGCAACCGTCTGCTGCGAATAAGGTACATCTCATGAAAAAACTTTTCAATCTGTCTATGGCTGAAGGGGTTTCCTTTATGTCACATCTCAGTGAGTTCAATACGATAGTTGATCAACTTATGTCTGTCGAAATCAAGTTTGATGATGAGGTTCAAGCCTTGTTAATACTGTCTCAGTTGCCAGAGAGCTGGCAGGGTACTGTTACTGCAGTCAGTAATTCGGCAGGGAAAGAAAAGTTGAAACTGAGTGAGGTTGTTAGTTTGATTCTAACTGAGGAGGTCAGAAGGGGTTCGATCGATGGTTCAGGAAGTTCAGGTTCAGCTCTAAGTTTTAAGCAGAGGGGCAGAAGCCAGACCAAGGGTGGTCAGAATCAGAACAGGAACAGATCGAAATCGAAGGGCAAGAGCAAGGGAAATAGAGATAGATCTCAGGTTCGGCCCATTAAAGGTGAATGTTGGAATTGTGGTCAGACAGGCCATATGTCACAAACTTGCAAAGCACCGAAAAAGAATAACGGTGGGCAGGAGGCTCACGTTGTGCACGATGCACTTATTCTTTCCATGAACAGCGACACTGAATCTTGGGTGATTGATTCGGGTGCCTCATTCCACGCCACTGCTAACAGGGAGGTTCTGCAGAACTATGTAGCAGGGGACTTTGGAAAAGTATACTTGGGGGACGACGAGCCTTGCAGTATTGTGGGAAAAGGGGATGTTCAGATTGCAACGCATGGGTTCAAATGGTGTCTGAAAGATGTCAGGCACGTTCCGAAGTTGAAGAGGAATCTTATTTCGGTTGGAAAGCTTGCAGCAGCAGGTTATACATGGACATTCACAGGGGACATGTGGAAAGTCTCCAATGGTACCATGGTGACGGCTAAAGGCAAGAAAGTTGGTACACTTTACTTGACTTCACATGGTAGCGACATACTTGCAGTTATAGACAGCAAGGAGAGTTCAAATCTGTGGCACTATAGATTGGGGCATATGAGTGAGAAGGGAATGAAGGTTATGCAGTCAAAAGGGAAGCTACCGGGTTTAGGGTTAGTGGATATTGACATGTGTGAAGATTGTATCTTCGGGAAACAGAAACGGGTTAGCTTTCAGAAAGGCGGCAGGCCTCCCAGGGCTCAGAAGCTAGAGCTTGTCCATACAGATGTGTGGGGTCCAGCTACAGTGTCTTCTCTTGGCGGTTCTTATTACTATGTTACCTTTGTCGACGATCACTCGAGGAAGGTATGGGTTTACTTCATGAAGCACAAGTCAGAGGTCTTTGAAGTCTTCAAGAAGTGGAAGGCCATGGTTGAGAATGAAACAGATTTGAAGGTAAAAAGGTTGAGGTCCGACAACGGCGGAGAATATGAGTTGGGAGAGTTCAAGAAAGCCTGCGCTCTATCCGGGATTCGTTTAGAGAGGACACCTCCAGGGACTCCGCAGCACAATGGCATTGCAGAAAGGATGAACAGGACTTTGACTGAGCGTGCTAGGAGCATGCAGATACACGCAGGGTTGCCCAAGATGTTTTGGGCAGATGCAGTCAGCACAGCAGCACATTTGATCAATTTTGGGCCATCAGTTCCGTTGAACTTTGGCATACTAGAGGAGGTTTGGAGTGGTAAAGAGGTAAATCTCTCACACTTACGTGTTTTCGGTTGTGTTTCCTATGTGCATATTAGCGACAAGGACAGGGATAAACTTGATGCTAAGTCACAGAAGTGCACCTTTATTGGATACGGCGGAGATGAGTTTGGTTATCGTTTTTGGGATAACAAGAACCGGAAGATAATCAGAAGCAGAGATGTTGTGTTTGATGAGAAGGTGATGTACAAAGACAGGGACAACAAACTGAGCAGTGGGAGTACCACTTCGGATGGAGATACATCCGAGTACTTTGGGTTGGAGGATCTTCCAGGTGACAGGGGGGTTGAACAGGGGTCTGGTCAGGCAGAGGAGAGAGTTTTAGATGAGACAGTTTCAGAGGGGACAGTTTCAGATGAGGCAGCTCCAGAGACAGGGACTAGTTCAGCGGTCAGAGAGTTGAGGAGGACAACTAGAGTACACAAGCCGAATCCGAAATATATTTCTTCGCTTGATTACTTGCTTTTGACGGACAGTGGAGAACCAGAGTGCTATGATGAGGCTATGCAGGTTTCTGAGTCAGCAAAGTGGAAGACTGCGATGCAGGAAGAGATGGATTCTCTTTATTCCAACGGTACTTGGCAGTTAGCTCAGCTTCCCGCAGGAAAGAAAGCCTTGCAGAACAAATGGGTTTTTCGGCTTAAGCAGGAGAGTGATGGCAAGAAAAGGTACAAGGCAAGATTGGTTGTAAAGGGCTTCCAACAGAAGGAGGGGATTGATTATACAGAGATATTTTCACCCGTTGTGAAGATGGCCACTATCAGAGTGGTGCTGAGTATGGTTGCTGCTGAAAATCTCCACCTTGAGCAGTTAGATGTTAAAACTGCTTTTCTTCACGGGGACTTGGATGAAGAAATCTACATGAAGCAGCCTGTTGGCTTCATTGTAAAAGACAAGGAAGAGATGGTGTGCAGGCTCAGGAAGAGTCTGTATGGTTTGAAACAGGCTCCCAGACAGTGGTACAGAAAGTTTGACGGTTTCATGCAGCGCAGTGGCTACACAAGGTGCAATGGGGATCACTGTTGTTACTTCAAGAGGTTTGAGTCTAGCTACATCATTTTATTGCTCTACGTAGATGATATGCTTGTAGCAGGTTCCTGTGTTAGGGAGATCAACAAATTGAAGCAGCAGTTGGCAACAGAGTTTGCTATGAAAGATCTAGGTGCAGCTAAGCAGATACTTGGGATGAGAATTAGCAGAGATAAGGCTCAAGGAACCTTACGGTTGAGTCAAGCTGAGTATATTGAGCGTGTTCTGGAGAGGTTCAATATGCAGGGTGCTAAGGTAGTTGGCACACCCTTGGGAAGTCATTTCAAACTTTCTCAGGGGCAATCACCCAAGACAGATGCAGAAAGAGAATACATGGCCAAGGTTCCGTACACCTCGGCCGTGGGTAGCCTGATGTATGCGATGGTGAACACGAGACCAGACATTGCCCATGCAGTGGGAGTTGTAAGCAGGTTTGCTAGCAATCCGGGGAAACAGCATTGGGAAGCAGTAAAGTGGATTATGCGATACTTGAAAGGTACCACTGATTTGCCACTTTGTTTTGGGAGAGGGAAATTGACAGTGCAGGGTGTTGACAAATATATGCATGATAATTTGTCGAAAAATTATATGCATTACTATTTATTATTTTGATGATTATATGGATGAAGTTTTTATTTGGCAAAAGAAAATCTTTTATCGCAAAGTCCTTTTTCGGACTAATTTCTACTTTGCCTTGAAATAATTGCATAAGTCTCTTGGATTTATAGTTCAATACTTACAAAGACTTAATGAGCGCAATTCATGCTTTAACGGATTTATTTAGAAGAAATTTTGAGCCACAGGTTGACGAACCGGCTGACAAGCCGGCTGTCTAAACAGAAGGGTGTGACACCCGGAGACCAACCGGTTGTCCCACCGGAAGACCGGCCGGTCGACCACCCGGACGACCTCTCTGTCAACCGGCCAGTGTAAAATGGCCTCCAACGGCTAGTTCCAACGGCTAGTTCCTCCACTCAACTCTCCAATGGTTCCAACACTCTACAAACGGCTAGTAGAAGATTGGATGGCTATATAAGGGTTCAAGAACTCATTGATGAGGGGGGAATCAAGGGGATTCAAGTTACAACATTCCATATCACTCCAAGAGCAAATTCCCCAAAAGATCAAGCCAACACTTTCATATCTATCTTGAGAGAGATCTTTGTATAAGTTGAGAGCTTCCACTTTCATATCTACCTTATGAGGTTATTGTTATTTGAGAGCTTCAAATTTCTCCACAAACTTGTAATTCCTAAGCGAGTGTTTGAGTCAAACACTTGAAAGCTTAGAAGACCAAATTCGGGCTTGAATTTGGGTGTTATTGTTTTTGAGAGGTTTTCGGAGAAAACTCTTGCGGTTGTACTAGCTCCTCGGGAAAGCTAGGGGATAAGGTCGTTGTAAGCACCCGCAAGACTTACAAGTTGTAATCTTTTTAAAGATTGAAGGAACCTTCAAGTAGTTGCTTGAGGAGAAGTGGACTAGGCCGGACCGTGGACAAATTCGGGCCGAACCACTATAATCGGGTTCTATTTCTCTAACTCTCTCTCTTTTATTTGCTCATATCGTTTTGATTAAAAGATTGTTAGAGATAATCTTTATTGGCCTAACAACCTGATTCACCCCCCTCTCTTGGTTGCCTTTTTGGGTAACAATTGGTATCAGAGCTAGTTGTCCTGTGCTGTTAATACAGGCATATCATCCATGGGAACTCTCGCTTGTGACTGTGTCACCGAAGCAAGACTCTCCGACCATGGGTGACGGCGCACCGATGGAGACGGTGGTCGGCTGGTCTGGTAGGTACCATTGTTAGGTGGCATAAGCGCGGCTTATGATCAGTAACAATTGGTATCAGAGCCTCGGCTCTTGTTTGTAGATTTAACCGTCTAAGAGTTAAGATCCATGGCAACCACAAGATGCGTATCTTATGACATATCAATTACTCTGTTCGCTCATATCTATCATCATTCTCGTTTATACTCCTCATATTCCTTAAAAGATTTTATTAAGGGGGAGCATGTACTAAGGGGGAGATTTATCGGCATAATCTTTTCATTGCATAAAAATTATCATTTTGTGCCATCATCAAAAAGGGGGAGATTGTTGACAAATATATGCATGATAATTTGTCGGAAAATTATATGCATTACTATTTATTATTTTGATGATTATATGGATGAAGTTTTTATTTGGCAAAAGAAAATCTTTTATCGCAAAGTCCTTTTTCGGACTAATTTCTACTTTGCCTTGAAATAATTGCATAAGTCTCTTGGATTTATAGTTCAATACTTACAAAGACTTAATGAGCTCAATTCATGCTTTAACGGATTTATTTAGAAGAAATTTTGAGCCACAGGTTGACGAACCGGCTGACAAGCCGGCTGTCTAAACAGAAGGGTGTGACACCCGGAGACCAACCGGTTGTCCCACCGGAAGACCGGCCGGTCGACCACCCGAACGACCTCTCTGTCAACCGGCCAGTGTAAAATGGCCTCCAACGGCTAGTTCCAACGGCTAGTTCATCCACTCAACTCTCCAACGGTTCCAACACTCTACAAACGGCTAGTAGAAGATTGGATGGCTATATAAGGGTTCAAGAACTCATTGATGAGGGGGGAATCAAGGGGATTCAAGTTACAACATTCCATATCACTTCAAGAGCAAATTCCCCAAAAGATCAAGCCAACACTTTCATATCTATCTTGAGAGAGATCTTTGTATAAGTTGAGAGCTTCCACTTTCATATCTACCTTATGAGGTTATTGTTATTTGAGAGCTTCAAATTTCTTCACAAACTTGTAATTCCTAAGCGAGTGTTTGAGTCAAACACTTGAAAGCTTAGAAGACCAAATTCGGGCTTGAATTTGGGTGTTATTGTTTTTGAGAGGTTTTCGGAGAAAACTCTTGCGGTTGTACTAGCTCCTCGGGAAAGCTAGGGGATAAGGTCGTTGTAAGCACCCGCAAGACTTACAAGTTGTAATCTTTTTAAAGATTGAAGGAACCTTCAAGTAGTTGCTTGAGGAGAAGTGGACTAGGCCGGACCGTGGACAAATCCGGGCCGAACCACTATAATCGGGTTCTATTTCTCTAACTCTCTCTCTTTTATTTGCTCATATCGTTTTGATTAAAAGATTGTTAGAGATAATCTTTATTGGCCTAACAACCCGATTCACCCCCCTCTCTTGGTTGCCTTTTTGGGTAACAAGATATGTGGATGCTGACTTTGCCGGTGATCATGATACGCGGCGAAGTACCACATGATATATCTATACTATGGGTTCAACAACGGTGAGCTGGGTCTCACGTCTGCAGAAATTAGTGACATTATCTACTACAGAAGCTGAGTATGTGGCCGTGACTGAGGCTGCAAAGGAGATGGTTTGGATGAAGGGATTCTTGGAGGAGCTAGGTTTGAAGCAAGAGAACTGCGTTCTTTTCAGTGACAGCCAAAGTGCTATACACCTTGCCAAAAATCTAGTGTTCCATGCCAGAACGAAGCACATTGATTTAAGGTATCATTTTATTCGCTCGCTTTTGGAAGATGGGGATTTGTTGCTATAGAAGATTTTGGGGGAACGAAATCCGGCAGATATGTTGACCAAGTCTGTTACTGTTCAGAAACTGAAGTTGTGTTCGACTTCAGTTGGCCTTAATGCTTGAAGAGATGATGGGCCTGGAGCCACACCAAGAGGGGTCAGATGACTACGTCCATGATTGATTGAGATTATTTGGGTTTGCTGTTGATTGTTTGCGGATGCTTCAGGTTATCTTCAAGTGGGAGATTGTTGGGGTAAGACAACCTTTCAGCAACTTTGATCAGAGCCTTAGCTAGCGCTACCAAGGTTTTGGTATAGCGCTAGCGTTATCTATAGCGCTATAGGAATTTTGATGTAGCGCTACCGAGAGCCTTCGGGCCTTAAATTGAATTTAGGGTTTTGTTGAACGGCTGCGCGTATTAGGTCATTGTAATCACTTTTTCTGAGCGTGAAAAAGAGAGAGGCGAGAGAAAACACATCTCAGAGAGATTGTGAGAAGACTTGTACTCTTGGATTGATTTCATAGTGGACTGGTGTTGGCTCCCGTGATTTTTTCCTCACGTTGAGGTTTTTCCACGTATATCTTGTGTCTCGTTTTCTTTCCAGTTTTTCGTTACGCACGTATTTGTTTACTTTATTCTGTGATCCATTGTTCCAAGATCCGTAGGGGCGTTGTAGGATTGCGTAAAATCCATAACACCTAGCACTCTAGTTTGGAAGTTTCTCCCCCACCCAACCCCCTTTTCTTTCCCCTCTTCTTTCTCTCTCCATGTACCCATTATCGAGTCTTCGTTAATAAGATTTTTGCCGTTTTAAAAATAAAAATAAAAAAAAGCACATCATTTCAGTTGAAGTTTGGTTTTTAAACTTTTTTTTGGTTCAAACATTTACCTGAAGGTTTTAAAATGGGAATTGATGGTTAAATATAAAGGAGTTCTAATTTGCTGGGCTAAATAATGGAGTTCTAACATTGTTTGGGAGCATGACTTTGGGCCTAGATTTTGTGGGCTTTTAAAAACTTGATTCCGGTGTTTTCTCAAAAACGTTGCCATAACACGTCATAATGACGTCACCCTAACGGGACGGACGCCGAATGTTAACAGCTGAATCTTTTAAACGGCATTTTTAAAAACGCCGGCAGAACTTCTACCCGACATTTTTTAAGCGCCGGAAACATACGGTGACGGCCACGTCCCCGACGCTTGGTATAAAATGCTGCTAAACATTTGGCGGTATTTAACGGGTCTCTAACGGCGTTATTCAAGCGCCGGCAAACATATTATTCCTTGTAGTGGTGGATGAAGAGCAATGGGCAAGTTTCGGGAAGCAGAGACAGAGTGTGTGGATCCCCTAGCAGCTTAATGACCATTGAGCAGCTATTCTGAATTTGCTTTCACCAGTTGGACCTCCCCCCTCCATCAACGCTATTATTGAACAAATTAGGGAAAATTTCAAAATACCCCCCAACCTTTATACCAAAATTTAATTAGATTCCCAACCTTTTAAAAACTTCAATTTTACTCCCAACGTTATCTTCCGTTAATCAAAATGCCCCCTTCCGTCGGAATGACTAACAGATTTCGTTAAAAGCTCCGTTAAATAGCGTCCCAATCGAATTTTGATGATCCGAGCCGTTCAATATGTTCAAAACGTGATTTTAAGGGTACTCGTGAGAAGTCAGCAAAAAAAAAGACCGAGAAGGGCTTCATCTGAACAGTTTTTTATTAAACTATTCAATAAAAAATTGTTCAGATGAAGCCATTTCCGATCATTTTTTTTGTTGATTTCTCGCGGGTACCCTTAAAATCAAGTTTTGAACACATTGAACAGCTCGGATCATCGAAATTCGATTGGAAAAGAGGAGGTGCAGATCGATCCGGATTTTGTTCAAGTCCGGACATCCGGATTTTGCTTCGGTCTGCACCTCCCCTTTTCGATCGAATTTTCATGATCCGAACCGCTCAATGTATTCAAGTCCGGACATCGGGACGATATTTAACGGAGTCTTTAACGAAATCTGTTAGTCATTCGGACGGAAGGGGGCATTTTGATTAACGGAAGATAACGTTGGGAGTAAAATTGAAATTTTTAAAAGGTTGGGAGTCTAATTAATTTTTGTGTAAAGGTTGGGGGGTATTTTGAATTTTTCCCAACAAATTATTTTTCAAGTTCGGCTTTGGTCAAATCATTGGAGGTAAGCCTAAGGCCATCCACGGTGGTATAATCAAAAGTCAATTGATTTTAAAGTTAATAATGTAAGTGCAAAAAATGGCTCACAATGGTATAATCAAACTTAGCAACATTCTTAGAAATAATCAAATTTTGGGTTTTGGATAACCAAAACTAGCAACCTTTTTCAATAATCAAAATTTGTGGACCCAACACCACATAAGTTAACTAGTTCCAAAATTTGTATACATGCATGTTTCAACTAGTATTTTCTTCTTCTCTTCTTCGCCTAATCTATATCTTCTTTACTTCACCCACAAATTATTTCTCTTTCTTTCCCTCCAAAAGTGAAATTCATATCTCTCGATCATCTACAATTCAACCTATCGTCGCCGGATTAAGATATTTCACTCTTCTTTCCCGTTTTTATTTCCCCCCCCCCCCCCCCCCCAAAAAAAAAAAAAAAATTCATAATAGGAGGAAAGAAAGTCACCGATTTTTTTCCAAAATTAAAAGAGGGAATCGATATATTTTTGCCCAAAAAAAACGTAAATGGAGAGAAGTGAATGGCGAGAGAAAAATTGTAGTGGACGTACCCCTTATTTTGGTTATGGACTAGAAGTGACCATTGTGAAACTCAACATTGTTAAGCTTAGCAACCTCTTAAGTGAATAATCAAAAGCTGATGTGTCAACTTTTGGTTATCTTTTTTTGATTATACCACTGTGGATAGCCTAACATCATGGAAATTACATCAAACTTAGTCATTTATTGAGTTTTAGGAGTCTAATAAAGTAATGCGCATCCACAAAATTTGGTCTGTCCATATATAACCTAAAAACTTCAAGTGGGTTAATAAGTTTCATTTACGGGTTTTGGATAAGTTATTGCTTCATGTTTTAAATGGTTAGAGTATCTACAGGAAATACTTCAAACGTCAAGATAATCCGGGATTCTGTAGTTCACCTTCCGCTCTATACGATGTAGTGTGGCCGATCCGGCAACTTTGATTTTCATCCTAACAATGGACAGTTGAAATTTGTATGAGTTCGAATTAAATCCAAACCGTTCGTGCTGAGATGGAAGGCCGGATTAACCGCACTACACGGTGTAGTGCAACAACAACCCCCATTCCACAATTGAGGTGGTGAAACACCTGCCAAAATAAATTATTTTAAGAAAAATGAGGTGTTTGGATCCTATTGGTGGAACCTAAGATGGGCCCCATAAAAATGTATATGCATGATCTGTTTAAAAATGTTTGCGTCCTCAGGTTTTTCGCTAACAAAATTCCAGAATGCATGAGGGTAGTGGGAAAGAGAACGGTAAAAAGGACAAAGGAAATATCCGCCACAAGTGACTCTTTTTTTTTTTTAACCGAGGGAACAGCCCTTCAGCCAAGCTACTAAATAGATGCGACCGCGCAACCTAAATTTTGGGGAGAGCTAACTACAGCACACCAGCTGCGGCCCCTACTTAAATATCAGGGTACTCACCTGGTGAAGAATTGAACCCCAAATCAAAAGAATTACTCCCTAAGTCTGGCACTCGCCCTTAATTAACACTGTGGCAACCCGCCCCAAATGACTTGCAAGGAAAAAAGCATCCCTATTGGCAGTTCTTGTGTAGTGCTAATGTAATACCCCGTATTTTAAAAAAAAAGGTTTTTTCAAGTATTTTTGGGATAAATCTTAGTTGAATATTGGCTGAACTTTTAGTATATGGACAACACTTTCTCTAGGTGTAGAACACGTGCATGTGTGCATGTGATGATTTGTCATGTTTAATGAGCATGTGTCAAGTTCCAGTAGAGAGGAGTCACAAGCACCTGGTCTTTCACTTCATATAGATGAGAAGGATTAAATGAGAAAGAAAACAAACTAAGGGGCTTCTGAAAGAGCCGTGAGGAACAATTGATCATGGGTTCTTATTCTGATGAGATTTTGGACGACGATTTGAGGGTGAGTGTGAGATACATGTTTTCTGTACAATATTAATGTTGGGTTCTTGTTGGTTGTGCTATGTGCGGTGACTGTATGTCGTGGAACTGTTTGGTATGTGATGGGGTGACTAGGCTAATAAGCTATGCCAAAAGACATGTTGGCCAATGGGCTGTGGTGAGGCTGGTGAGGTGGTACGTCACCCGTCATATACTGAAGAGGACCGGATATGTGGTTCCATTTATGTGGAATATTGTGTTATATTCGTGGTTGGTGTTAATACGTGGTGGTTGGTGCTGTGCAGTTATTTTAGTATTGATATTGTACACGCTCAAAAATACAGAGTCGCCACTCGGGTTTGAAGGTTCGACACCCAAAGAACCGTATTTCGAAGCACCTGCCGCGCTATTTGATTTGAAAAGTGAAAGCACCAATCCGTCATAACCATATCTGGGTTCGGGAGCCAGGATACGAGAGGGGAAGGGTTTTAAGGCACCCCTCTCGCCCAATCCGGAGATCGGTCTCTACTTAGGCATTTTTGAAAACATTGCGATTCTTCTTTTATTAATCAATTTTTAGCCAATTAGAGCAGGGGAACAATTAATCGGGAATTAAAACTGTAACAATTTGCAGGATGTGATAGATGGCATGGATGAGCAGTTAGTATAGGATGAGAACAGACTGCTGTGGGTGTTTTAAACAGACTGGAAAGCCCCTGTCTTGGAGTATCGTGCACATGAAGAAATAAGTATGCACTGATCAAGTCAATGCATGCTGACCAAACCTGTGCGCGCTACTACAAGACCTGCGCGCGCCAGTAAGCCTAAGCCCACAACTCTTATTCTCAAACTCTCTGGGCTCTGGAAGGACCAGTGCACACCCAAGACAAACCAAGCAGTTTATAAGCAGTTATAATTTACATTTTAAAGGCTGAAAAGCCCAACAAATAAATAAAACACCCTATAAACAGTGTGGGGACAAAATAAAGGCCTAAAACCAAGTTAACCATGCAAGGCCAGCCACTGGTCGGGGACAAACAGTCGCGCGAGGGTTCCAAACTATCGCGCAACGGTGCGCCCGGGCGCGCGATGGTTGCGCCCTGGCGCGCTTGTCAACGCTCCATTTGACCATCGCGCGATGGTTTGGGTGCAGCGCGCGCGGGTATGGGTCAAACTTCTAGTGCTTGGTTTTGCTCATCCTGGGTTCTGGTACAGGTCCAGAATGATCCTAGGGGTATTCCAATATAACAGAAATGAATATTGAAATGCAAGCTAGCGATTTAAGCTCTAAGAAAAGCAGTAAACTGGTTTTTTGCATGCTTAACAGTGAGCTATATGTAAGTAAAGCATAAAACAGTAGGACACCAATCCCCACGCGGTCCATCGCGCGCAGCAACAGAGTGTCGCGCGCAAAACTGGGACCGTCGCGCGCTGATTCCTACCAGAACGGTTTTTGAAATCTTGCCAGCTTTAGGGCCAGGACTGGTATTGATTACCAGCCTTGACCCTCCCAGCCCCCCTCAGGGATCAGAACAGAACAGAACAAAGGTAAGCTATACCTTTGGTTCTTGGGTTTGAAAGGGTGTTTGAACTTTGAGTTTTGAGGTTGAGGTTGAATGAGGTGTTTGATTTGAAGAAGAACAAGCTATGTTCTTAGGGTATCTTTGTATCTCTTTTATTAGTTTAAAAGAGTACAAAGAGATGACCCTTTGAATGCCAAATTTTGTTAACCTCTTTAATGGAAGAACCATGGGGGGTATATATAGGCATGGAGGGTGAATCTGGTTGGTGCCAGGAGAGGAACTCAGCCAGCCACGAGGCCTGGTTGAGGTTGCATTGGTGGCCAAGTTTCTGCCTTTGGAAAAGTAGGTGGGGAACTGACCATCGCGTGATGGTTCCAGACTGTCACACGAGGGTGCGCCCTGGCGGGCGATGGTTGCGCTTTGGCGCGCGACGGTCAACGGTCAAACTTTGTCCACCTGGCAGTTTGACCATCGCGCGATGGTTCTAGTCTGTCGCGCGACGGTGCGCCCTGGCGCGTGTCAGTAGGGTTTTTGGCTTTTGGAAGTGGCTTAGGCTAGATTAGGTTCAATGATTTTCAAACACTCAAAACTCAAACACTCGACATTTCCGGGGTGTTCTTGATCCGATTCATCATTGGGGAATCAAAAATCGTAAGTAAACTAATCTGGAAGTCCAGATTGGGGTGTCTACAGATTGTTTATTTATTTTAGAGATAGTTGAAAATTGTATAGTTTTTGGAATAAAAGACATATTGTGGTCCTTTTATTATCGTGGTGCTTCAGAATCCGGATTGTTACAGCTAAGTTCAAAGGATCTGTAGCAAGACTCAGTCATAGAGCAGCTTTTGACAGTTCTTGTGTAACCGGTTTTCAATTCAGGTGTTCAGAGGAACTCCAATTTGACAGTGTCAAACCAAATCTGGTCGCAGATGATTTCTTCTCTTCTGTAGAAAAAACTCATGGAGCAGCTTTGACAGATCTTGTAATGTAATAATCCAACAGGTTTTTAATTTAGGTGACAAGAGGAGAAGTACTTAATTTGACAGTGTCAAACAGTGGGCGTGTTACGATTTCCTAAAAAATGAACTTTTAGAAACAGGAGATAATTTTAAACTAAAAAATCATATGTTTACGCAAATAATTTTCCTACTAATATGGATCTTGTTTAATAGATCTCATTGAGATCTTTTAAACGGTGCAAAAAAAATTAATTTTTTTTTTTCATTTTCATTTCTTGGGCAAATTTTCGTAGTCGTCCCTGTAGTTTTACGGTTGTCTCGCTTTCGTCCCTCTAGTTTCAAAGTGCTCCAATTTCGTCCCTGTAGTTTATTTTACACTCCAAATTGGTAAAATCGTTAACACCGTTAACGAAACTAACGGAAAAATATGATTAAAAAATTAAGTGCTCCAATTTTCAATCCGGTTGAACCGGTGCGAAGATCTTATTTTTTTAATCATTTTATCCTAAATGGTTTTATCATTTTATCATTTAGTTTCAGGGCACTCTTAGGGTGCTCATTGAAAGGCCTTAGAGCCAAAAATCCATTATGACCATTTAAGATAAAATGATCAGAAAAATAAGATATTTGCACCGGTTCAAACAGATTAAAAATTGGAACACTTAATTTTTTAACTATATTTTTTAATATATAAACGTTGTAAAAAAAATAAGTTTAGCAATTTTCAATCCGTTTGAACCGGTGCGAATATCTTATTTTTCTGATCATTTTATGTTAAATGGTCATAATGGATTTTTGGCTCTAAGGCCTTTCAATGAGCACCCTAAGAGAGCCCTGAAACTAAATAAGGAGTCTTCGGGTGCTCGTTGAAAGGCCTTAGAGCCAAAAATTCATTACGACCATTTAGGATAAAATGATCAAAAAAATAAGATTTTCGCACCGGTTCAATCGGATTGAAAATTAGAGCACTTAATTTTTTAATCATATTTTTCCGTTAGTTTCGTTAACGGTGTTAACGATTTTACCAATTTGTAACGTAAAACAAACTACAGGGACGAAATTGGACCACTTTGAAACTAGAGGGACGAAAGTGAGACAACCATAAAATTACAGGGACTACTACGAAAATTTGCCCTTATATTTAAGCTTAAAATTACCTTCTTTTTGAAAAGGAAGATTTAAAAAGAAAGCGGAACGGGGCCGATTCCAACCTCAGCCACATTTAGCCATGGGTTTTTAATTTGGGTACCAACTGTTACGTGGTGCCTATTACTCTTCCCCACCACTAATGTATACCGGGTTTGATTTACTTTCTATAAGGCTCCACATAGATCTATGGTGAAAAGGGTTTCAGGGTACCATGTAGCGGTATTCCAAGGGCACCGATAATTTTTCAACTACGCTTCCACATGCAGACAATTACACGTGTTAGCAATCACATTGCAAATGCCATCAAAGTGTAATAGGGTATTAGCAATCACATGCAGACCAAAGAACTTTTCACATGTGCTTTTTTCAAGATTAGATGATGACCTTTACGCTCCTCTTTGCCTTGACATTTAAGCTTTATTGCATACCCCGTAACAACCATCAATGTCACGCCCTCAATTTTAAACATAAATAATAATAACTTTACATAAGTCAAGTTCTCACAATTTTACGATTAATAGCCCAAAAGAGAGTTTCATGCTACCATTTCAAGTCCAAGGTTTCAAAGAGTTACAATATGTGGCACTACGACCCAGTACTTCACAATTTCAAAATAAGAGGGGATAAATAAAAGTTTACAAGGTGTCATAGTCAAAAGAATGAGATTTTAAGTTATATTACATCTCCCAAAATGAGCCTTTACAATAGATTCCTAGTAACTTCACCTATTAGCCTTCAAGAGATGCTCAAAACAATGCACATCAAGCACGCCATGCTATCATCTCGGATTCGTACCTGAAAAATGAAGGGTTGAGCTACACTAGCCCAGTAGGAAAATCGACACTACGTTTATATGCAAATAAGGTGACCAAGTACATAAATAACGGATGCAAGACAATACAATGATGAAAACAAGATATTGGTAACAAAAACAAGATGATATTATCCAAACTCGAAGGAAAGAAGCCAATTTAAAATACTTGTATCCATACCACTATCCTTTAATCCCACAATGTCAACTTATAAATCTTTATCTCATTCTCGAATCTCATTCATGTGCCTACGTCAAGTGTCATGAGCGAGTACTCTTAATTGTTGAGAATTTAGTTCACCTCAAAATCATTCAATGAGCGATTGCTCCTGCCGGTCATTCAATGGGTTACCGTGGACCCCTGCCGGTCATTCAATGGGCTACCGTGGACCCCTATCGAGCTACCATGGACCCCTGCCAGTCATTCGATGGGCTACCGTGGACCCCTACCTAGCACCTCACCCGTCAGTGGGTCTAGTATGTGTCTTCGTATCGTATCAAGTGTCCTCATGTACCATTTCAATCGTTCGTTGTTCATGACATATCATAAGTTCTCGTGCCGACTCAAGCCTTGATAGCCATTAAAGATGAAAAGGATGCAAGAACGGATGGTTTTGGAAAATAAGAAACACATGAAACTATAAGTATCCACATGTATAAATATTAAACTAATACTATTGCTATAAGGATTACATTAAATTGGTACTTAAACCCATTACAAAGACTTATGACCCAACATTCTCACCTCACGCACATATCACACACAACTAAAATCCAAGACTCAACACTGTCATCACACTCACACGCACCTCTCTTTCTCGGCACACGACCAAGCAAAACCCACTTAAATTATTACCATAGAAAGCTGTACATCGAGGATCAATAACAATGTTTAACAACTAAATATATATATATATATATATATATATATATATATATTCGTATATATAGACTGACCCAAGACAGTAGGTTCCAAAGGGGCAAACACCAAACTTCCATACACTGATCTATTGCGTGATTCAAACACCAAATCTACTCATAAACACATAAAAGTAGCGAGGAAATCCCTTCTTCAAAAGTCGAAGGCCAAAACCCAAGTTCAAGCAAAACCCTAGCTTCCAAATGCGAAATACACTTCCTTCGGGCTCTTTGGACGCGATCAAGGACTCGAGAACTCCAATACGTGGTGGGATTGATTGGAATCTATGTGGGTTTGGGAGGTTTAGCTAGTTTTTTGGTGAGAAGAGAGAGAGAGAGAGAGAGAGAGAGAGACGGCAAAATGGGAAGAAAATGGAAAATCAAAAACCGAGAACAGAGAACTCGTGTTTCTCTGGTATAAATGGATTTAGGACTAAAAATTTACACTCTCCCCCTTTAAGCTTCAACATACTATTCTACCACTTGCATTTTATAAATCATTGCACTAGGGCCCCTCAAACTAATACTTAAACAAGTAATTAGCTCTAAAAAGAATTCTAATACTAATTATACAACACATGTAGTCTCCTAACACATTCGATCAAAAGCCCACAAACTCGGGCTTGCACGACCAAACACACACACACACATATATCTATAAAATTATCCCTTAGTCGCAAAATTATCTAATTATAATTTCACGTAACATTAATAAATATAAGAAATTAGAATTAGACTCGGGTCTATACAATCAATATTGAGTAAGTGTCAACATAATCAATTCAATCGCCGTTCAAAAATAATAATAATAATCAATTCAAACTTCACCTAGGGACATTCATATATGCGTAAATCTTTGACATATGGAACATTGTTTTGATCACCTGCTTAATTCATAAAATTTACCCACAGAAAACAAGCAGCTTGAACCAAATATATCATTTTGTTTTTACAAAACAATTTTCTATTAGTTAGAATCCCCAAGTGAGCATTCTGTAGTATACTCAACAATATATCTTATTAGTCGAATATGTTCAAGTTGGTGGTTTTCAAGCCAAAGAGGCATAGTGATTCTCTGCTCTCCATAGGCCCTAACACCACAATGGGTATTCTTTTAGATATCCACTCAGCGGTGGCGGAATTTCCGGCCAATGCCGAGCCGGCTTTGTAACATGTCAACCGCTTAGATTGGTTTTCCAATTCACTTTTCTCACTTTTTTTTTGCTGTTTCTGCTTTAATAATTACTATAAGAAATCACAGAATATATATTCGAGCACCCATTTTTTCTGCACAAATAAATGACTATGGACAAGTGCCCGAAAAGTCTGAGTGTTTTTTTGAACAAATATATATCCGTTGGGCACACATAACAGCAAAAGACAACTTTATTGCTTGATGGAAATAATACATTGCAAATGATAAATCTTACCGAGAATCCCTAACCTAGCTTTAAAAAGAACAAAAACATGCATTCCGATGAATACATGCATGTTTCGTCAAAGACAAGGCCATCGCTTAGAAGACTCTTTTTATTTCTTTAAGCAAATATAGTAAGCATACATATGTATTTTCATGATGATCTCTTTACTTATCTATGGACTCAATTTTGCGAAAGAGATTTCAAGTTGGCACAGGATCAACGAGTACTGAGGTCACATATCCCTTGAGCTTGGTTCCAGAATGGGTGTAATTATCTTCATCCTTGTATAAAACATAAATAACTCGTGCAAGGTTGAGAGGTAGCCGGAGGAGAGGCATCGGGACGGGGGTTGGGCGGAGGAACTCTGAGTTCATGTCTTTCCATGCATTTGTAACTCGTTTCTGGAATTCAACGATAGCCTCTTCTTCTGTTGCACCGTATTGTTTCATGTAGCATTCAATTGAGGAGGCTACGTGACCTCTTTCTTGCTCAAACTATAATTTCACCACAAAAACTGTTAATTAGCATGGAAAAGAGGTAGCTACGTAGTAATTTGTTTTTGTGTCCTAATTCATTGACAGCATTTAACATGGATGGTTGGAATCTCGAATCTCAAGACATGATCGGGTGTCATCAGAATTCATTAGAGAAGGCACTTATGTATATTTGGACACCAAGGATCGAATGTCATGGATTCGCAGCCTGTTTCCAGAAGGTTACAATGTAATACCACATGTTGGGGGGAGTAGTCATAAGTAATGTGATATCACATCCCGCAATGGAAGTCTACATGGGTGATCGATCTAGCTTGGGCATATAACAATCCAATGTAAGACATTACTAGTACCTTGAGCTTAAGCATTTTGGGTTATGTGGTGTGGCTTGTGAATTAAATACAAGATACTAAGCTAGTGGTTACGCGGGGAACAGAAGACATATAGTATAAATTTACGATGAATAAAGATATTTGTACGTTGGACTTGTATATCTTACCTTGTGGCCAACCACGTCATCAATGAGCCTGCAAATCACTGATGAACCTTGGACAATTAAAGGATTACTAGACACCCAATCAAAGGCCTCTTTGGTCGCCAACTCTCCCATTCCAATGAAGGACATGGTTGAAACAGCTTGGTAGCCACAACTCAATAGTGCAACTGGCCAGTGCTCGTCCATACTTGGAACATAGCCTTCGTGATACCATTTGGCTTCTTTACAGTATACTCCAACCAAATCTTTCAACTGGAATTTTGAGGATAATGAGTTAGTATTGGCGAAATTTCAGTATTATTACTAATATAAAATAAAATAAAAAAGTAAGTTAGTTCGAGGCAAACTGCGGATTTTGCGTATTCGACTCCATATGATCTTCCTTGCTTGACCATTTCATCCTCAATAATGTTGAAAGTATCTAAAACTGTTTGATAAACAAGTTTCATATAGTCCGGAAGTTGATCCAAGGCACTGACTTCCCACCTGAACATCAAATAAGTTACGGGAAATGACTTAGCGGTATAGCGATAGGTAAGGGAACCAAATTTAGATTACAATACATTCTACTTTTATGCTTTTTTTAACAATGAAAGTTTCTTACCATATTCACAAAAAGAAAAATAAATTATTATAATAGGTCAAATCAAAATTAAGATCACTGAGGGAGTGGGGTACAAAATTTTACCTTTGGATTGCATCATTGAAGAGCACAAGCTCTTCTATGGTAGCATTGCTAGCATCATACATGTCATCAATAATGGAAGTCAAGCACATCACTTTGGTTAGATTTCTTATAGCAATAATATAATGTGGCTCATATACTTCCAATATCCAAAAGTACATCTCCACCAATCTGTCCCTTGCAAAAGGTAGTTTCCCTACAACGTCCAAATCTTTCCACCACCTAAACCAAAAATTGTACCATGAAAAATATAAGGTCCAATGTAGCATTTTATTTATTTATTTATTTTAAACGCCAAAAAGAAGAGTTTCTAGAGAGGCTTATTAAACAAGTTGTACTATACCCACCTTGTGATTTCGCTTAACTCCTTCTGGTGCAATTTCTGCAATAAGTTGAAATCCAATTTCACAAAATCCAGTAGAACTTTACTATGGGAATCATCTTTTTGATAGAAAGAAATAAAAAGCCTTGACTCGAGCCTTGTCAAGCCCTTGTGGATGGGCTGATATAGAGCATGAACTACTTGTGCCGCAATTGGATTATTGCTCAAGTTCGGTAGTGCAGAATTGAGGTGAGTGGTGGTAAATTCCATTGCTTCATCTAGTATGTCTTCTTGACGTACACTCAAAAATGTAGCTTGGTACAAACTCAATAATCCTCTCACATCACCAATCAACGATTCCTTAAATTTCCCTTCATTGTCCTTGAATTTGTTGAATACATCTGCGTAAACCATTCAGAAACATGATCAATTGAAAAACAATATATTAGAAATATGAAAATTATCAGCAATGGTAACAAGAATTAGTAGTTGCGGCTTTAGAAACTTTCATGAAAGTAGTCATAAAGGCAATTATTTTTCCCAAACTAGAGAGGAAATATAATACAGTATTACCGGTGTCTATTTTAATGGACGATATAGTATATTATTTATATCCTATGCAATTATTATGACCAATGCGACTATCGGTATTTAGTAGTACGCGTAGTCAAAAAGAGCTTTAATAAAATCTTCCTTTTGCCGACCAAAAAAAAATTCACAAGCAAACGAACTAAGTGATAGTAACTAATATGTTTTCATGTTTCCATAAAAAGATAACATTTTGGATATGTTTTCCCAGAATATATGATTTCCAAGCTCTCCTTTTATCATCATGTATACGCTCGTTTTTTTTTTTTTTTTGGGCGTACTGTGACCTACTTTTTGATACACCTTTTTCTATATGAAGAGTAATTATATAAATGAACAGAGACAAAGCCCCCGCGAAAAAGTGTATGGGGAATAAAAAGGTAATGACATTTATTTGTTGGGAGAATTGCAGGACAGTGGGAAGAGGGGCAAAAAATACCCAACACATGGACCACTTTTTCGGAATTCATAAATCATGGGAGGGAGAATATTAATTCCAAAGACATGGAATTCAAAACAGACCTGGACAAAAATACCCCCTTCTCTTACACAACGTCGTTCACTTTATTCCCTCCCCAAAACGTGAAACCCTCCCACCCCAAATCACTCTGTGAAACCCTAGCTAGCTGAAACCCCCCTCTTTCTCTCTCTGTTGCTCTCTGAAACCCATCTCGTTGCTCCTCTCTCCTCCTCTCTCTCTTGCCAACCGATGACCATCAATCAGCACGACTTACTCGCCGACTGGAGTGGTGAGGGTGCGTTCCCCATCTCCGCCCACCTCTGCTTGCTATAGAAATTCAGATACAGGAATCAATACGCGTCACTAGACCAGTAGCCGCCTCCAACAATCCTAATCTCAGAACAGGTAATAAATTGTCTACTACTCCTATATTTGCTATGTACTTCTGTGTAAAACGCTCTCCCCTCCCCATCTTGATTGAAATCTTTCGCCCGCCACATGTTCGACAAAATATGCCCTCCACATATATTGGCTTTCAGACTGTAGCACAATCATCCTTTTCGATGTGGAGAGAGAGAGTGAGAGAGGACACAAGCCCCTAGTTAATCACCACAGAGAAAAATCTGCATATAGCATATCCTGAATTTGAAGGCAAAATGGCCTTCTCCCTCATTGTTCTCGTTAGAAAGGTACAATCTCAAGCTGTACGGCATAATATTGCAAGCACAACACAAAAAATAGTTACCGCTAAGAAAGAAACTGCCTCTGTTTTCCCCAGAGAATTAGAAAACATGGCAAATCTCAGTCACCAAAATAGTTGATTATTTTCACCAATGGACTGTTGGAGATTGGCTATTTGGCTCTCCTTCAGTGGAATAAGATAAATCAGAGATACACAAATTAGTTTCAAAGATCAGCTATGAACTTGGAGGATTTTTGGATTGGTGGCTCAGAGTTTATCACGTTGAATTTTCTGTCTGCGTCTTATGGTTTTTCTCTCCATTAGAAAATTCCTTGATCAAAACATAAAATTATGGTGCATGTTTGTGGGATTCATAAGATGTTGGTGGAAGCAATTGTAGTACCTGTTTTGACTGAATAACTACTCATAACGGTTTTTGGTCAGTTGAGTTCACATGGCCAAGTGCAATCCGAAAAGGTGCAGACTTTTTCTAGTATTTTGCATAAGCTTGGCAGTTGGGACTTAAGGGCAGTTCACATGGCCAAGTGCAATCAGTAATTCTGGTATATCAGAGAAATGGACGGCATTATTTGTGTGAAAGGAGATGTCTTGCTGACAACCTCAAGCCTGAGTTGGCCTTGGAATTTAACTTCTATATGCAGGTATAACTGATTTTATCTGTTAACATTAGTGGTCATTGGTCAGTGGTCTCAGCCAAATTCTGCCATTTTATGGGGTTTGTAGTTTTTTTTCTTTGGTCAGTCATAGAGCATGCCAATCGGATTTTTGTGAATGATGAATACTGACCTCTGTTGTTTGAGCATTCTGGTTTTCTATTGGTTAGATGTTTGTCTATGTTTTAATGTCATCATTTTGCAATTCTAACTTCTAATTTCATTTTCTTCTTTGCCTTCTCGATCATTACTTGATACAATTCTCCTCGTTCCAGTCAATACATAGTTCATGTACAGCCTTCACATGGCACAAGGCTTCTACTCAAAACTTGCTTGCATTAGCATGTAACTTGTTTTTTTTCTGAAAATATAAAAGTTGCTATTTGAATCACCTAATTTTGCTCCTTGTATGAGCTTTTGTGTGTTCGTGTGTATGAAATGTGATTCTCCTTCAAGTCATGTAACTTGTTTTTTTTGGAAAATATAAAAGTTGCTCTTTAAGTCACCTAATGTTACCCATGTTTTTACTCACTCAATGGTTGTCCCTTTACCCTTGTGTGTGTTGGTGTGTATGAAATGTGGTTATTCTTCAAGTTATGTAACTTGTTTTTTTCTGAAAATATAAAAGTTGCTCTTTAAGTCACCTAATGTTGCTCCTTTTAGGAACTTATGTTGCTCTCTATGTAAGAAAGTATGCCCTAGACTGTTAAGGGCACTCACCCATGTTTTAACTCACTCAATTGCTGTCCCTTTACCCTTGTGTGTGTTGGTGTGTATGAAATGTGGTTATACTTCAACTCATGTAACTTGTTTTTTTTCTGAAAATATAAAAGTTGCTCTTTAAGTCACCTAATGTTGCTCCTTGTATGAACTTTTATTGCTCTCTATGTAACAAAGTATGCCCTGAACTGTTAAGGGCAGTCACCCATATTTTAACTCACTCAATGGCTATCCCTTTACCCTTGTGTGTTAATGTGTATGAAATGTGGTTAGTCTTTCAGTCATGTAACTTGTTTTTTTTTCTGAAAATGTAAAAGTTGCTCTTTGAGTCACCTAATGTTGCTCCTTGTATGAACTTTTGTTGCTCTCTATCTAAGAAAGTATGCCCTGTATGCCCTGGACAATTAAGGGCAGTCACCCATGTTTTAACTCATTCAATGGCTGTCCCTTTACCCTTGTGTGTTAGTGTGTATGAAATGTGGTTATTCTTCCTGTCATGTAACTTGTTCTTTTCTGAAAATATAAAAGTTGCTCTTTAAGTCACCTAATGTTTCTCCTTTTATGAACTTTTGTTGCTCTCTATGTAACAAAGTATGCCCTGGACTTTTAAGGGCAGTCACCCATGTTTGAACTCACTCAATGGCTGTCCCTTTACCCTTGTGTGTTTGTGTGTATGAAATGTGATTCTCCTTCAAGTCATGTAACTTGTTTTTTTTTTTTAAATATAAAAGTTTCTCTTTAAGTCACCTAATGGTACCCATGTTTTTACTCACTAAATGGTTGTCCCTTTACCCTTGTGTGTTTGTGTGTATGAAATGTGGTTATTCTTCAAGTAATGTAACTTGTTTTTTTTCTGAAAATATAAAAGTTGCTCTTTAAGTCACCTAATATTGCTCCTTTTATGAAATTTTGTTGCTCTCTATGTAACAAAGTATGCTCTAGACTGTTAAGGGCAGTCACCCATGTTTTAACTCACTCAATTGCTGTCCCTTTACCCTTGTGTGTGTTGGTTTAATTGTGGCCTTTCACAGTTGACTATAGGTTTTTGGTCTCGAAGCATTTGCCTTTGGTTCTCAATGACTGAAGTGCGGAATAGATACTGCAAGTGGTCATGGTTTACAATTTACATATTCCTGTAAATATAGTATAAGGAATGTTAATGCGAGTTAAAAAGATTTTACCATATAGGAAACTTATTTGTAATGAAGCTAAGAAGGTTTCTGAAGACGGTAATTAACAATGTTAGCAAAACAAGAATTGATATAATTGCTTTCTTTGAAGAAAAGCCAGATATTTGCGCAAGGAAGCTTGCAAAATGGAATGTTCTATTTTCTAAAAAATGGTGATGGCAGGTACTGAAGGGAAATGAATTCCCAAAGCACCAAAAAAAAAAAGGGAATTGTTTAGAGATATAGTTGTGGTTCTCTTCCTATTGTTGGGACGAAAGAATTGAGCAAGGCTATGCTTGGTAGTTAGTTTAGGTGATAATATTTTCGTTGAAGTTGGAGATAAGATTCTAATACGGTCAAAGAGATTGCCAGCCTACTGAATGTTAGAAATGATTCTGTAATTAAGTGTAAGGAATTTGACTAGCAGTCTGTGGTTTGGCAGGGTTCGTTTTCCTCTGAACAGGTAATAACCAAAAAAAAGTAACTCTTGTCCACAGGGAGATCTGTGCATTAAGTTTTCTGAGTGCAATTTTTGTCACCAGTATTGATGATTTGTTAAGATCACCGGTCTGGCATCTTATTGAAGAGATAATAACCTAGATTGGAGTGTTTCAGTATAGTTGAATTGAGAAGGTAGCGTGGAAGTTGATTGTGCTTCATACGAAAAACCATTCTGTAGCTAACTGTCTTTAATTTTGACTTGTTGGGTTTATGTTGTTTTGCACATATTGAGATTTACAGTTGTTTGACTCACTCATTACCTACCCAAAATCCTAGTGATGAATTGAAAGTTGAAAGCTAATCTTTCAGTAAGACTATTAACTTCGGTCGAAGGACATGCTTTTCCGCCACTTGAATCATGGGGCAGATACAAGTATACAACTAGAGATTGCTGAACTGACCTTTTTTACTTTCGTTGTAAATTATGTCAGAAAAATTTGGCAGTAGATTTGGAGAATTCCTAAAACAGGAGAATGACCGCGTCTTTTTGCCATGTTTACGTATTCGAAGTTTGTCTCTTAAATTGTTCTTTTTCTGCACCAGATGTTTCTATTCCCAAGACAAATGAGAGTTTCCGTCTCCTTTATGATACTAAGGGCCGATTCCGACTGCACTCCATCAGGGATGAGGAGTCCAAGGTTGGTTTTTTGTCTAAGCACGTGCATTCTTCCTTTTAAAGAAAACCTTCTAATAATTGTGCCATGTTTGACACCTTTTAAGCTGGAACAATGCTTGCATGATGATGTATGATTCGTCTTTGAACGTTTAACTTAGACTTGATGTCAATCTTTAGTACTTGAAACATACCTATGCCGAATTGATTAGTCTGCCACATTCATTATCGTTGAAGCTTATATTCGATGGAAATTGCCATGCATCTGGAACTTCACTGATCTGATTGATTTTCCTTCAATCCCTTGCTCTGATCTATATGTTTTTTCTCTGTGGAGACAATCATTTGACGACTTATTAGACATTGGAGTGTTCTCATTATCTTATTTGGTTGTATACCTGGTAAATATTTACTTTTAACGTGTATTAAACTGTTCTTCATAACATCTGTTTTTGTTGTGATTCATGTGATACACTGGGGTTTTCTTCACTGCAGTTCAAGCTGTGCAAAGTTCGCTCAGTACAATTTGGGCAAAAGGGTATCCCATACATCAACACTTACGAGTTTTCTGGCTTTCTTGTAGCATATTTGAAGTCCATGACCTGGCTTTCTTGTATGCATAACGTCGTGAGAACGGTGCCCACGTTCGCTAGCGGAAAGACCTTGTCAGTACAAGAAGAATTCGGAAAGCTCTATCTTTTTATTTGTTGAGTCGTGAACTTTGATATATTAGAGGATCTTTTTTGTTCTAGGCATGCACCATTGTTTTTGTGAATGGTGCTTCATGTATGTTCTTACTTTGGTTCTTAAAAATGATGGACGGATGGAATTAGGTGGTGGTTTTAATCGAATACTGATATGTAGTTATATGTTTAGAGATTGGAAGCAAAGGCATTTGGTGGCTAATTGACTTTCTTTCTTTTTTTTTAAGATCACATATTTTGGTGAACTTTGATATATTAGGGGATGTTATTTGTTCCAGGCATGCTCCATTGTTTTTGTGAATGGTGCTTCATGTATGTTCTTACTTTGGTTCTTAAAATTGATGGACCGATGGAATTAGGTGGTGGTTTTAATCAAATGTGAAAGTTGGACTTAAAAAAATGAATGTGGAACCTTTTAACGAGCTCGAGCCGAGCTGACTCGTTCATATACGTGGCCAACAAACCGTTAGCTAACCTACCTTCACTGGCCCCCCTTGGCGTGTATATAGTGTAACTTATTTTCATAGAGAGATCAATTTAAGTTCCACAAAGGGCAACCTTATTTCATCGAAGGAGCAACATATGTGGATTCACAGAGCAACTGTCTCCGGCAACAAAACATAAAGTTCTTCCATAGATCCAACAACAATAAAATACAAGAATGAAATAAAATACAATTACTCCTATTCGTCATCGGAATAATTAGATACTTCGGGGTCGGATACATACTGTGGATCTCTCTTAATTCCTCTAATAGACTCTCTGGGGTCGAAGCCGTCCCTTTCAGCTTCCCTTTTCTAGTCTTCTTCCGGTTTGGCCTTCTTCCGGCGATCATCTGCGCTGACCGTGCTTTAGGCACCTTCAGTAGGTACTTACGACATTTCGCTTCCAACTAGTCACAGGTAGGAAAACATAAAGGTGATATGATCTTTCACTGGCCCCTCTTGTCGTGTATGTGGTGTAACTTATTTTCATATACAGAGCAACTTATTTTTCAGAAGGGGCAACTTAATTTCATAAAAGGAGCCACATATGTGGACTGAGAGAGCAAGTGTCACGGGTAAGAAAACATAAAGGTGATATGACCCTTCACTGGCCCCCCTTGTCTTCTATAAGGTGTGACTTATTTTTATATACAGAGGAACTTATTTTTCAGAAGGGGCAATTTAATTTCATAAAAGAGCCATATATGTGGATTGACAAAGCAAATGTCACGGGTAAGAAAACATAAAGGTGATATGACTTTTCATTGGCCCCTCTTGTCGTGTATGTGGTGTAACTTATTTTCATATATAGAGCAACTTATTTTTCAGAAGGGGCAACTTAATTTCATAAAAGGAGCCACATTTGTGGACTGATAGAGCAAGTGTCACGGGTAAAAAAACATAAAAGTGATATGACTTTTCACTCGCCCCTCTTGTCGTGTATATGGTCAAACTTATTTTTATAAAAGTTATTTTTTGGGCTAACTCTTCAAAGAAGAGCAAGGCATGAGCTAAATCAAGTTCTAAACCAAGAGCATAATGTTGGGAGTAAATCAAGTTCTGAACCTAGAGCATAATATTGGCACATTCCTATGGTGGATCTAACTTGGAAGCATTTTTTTTGGCTTTAAGGCTAGGATTACTTTTTTTTAAGCTTCTAAATTTCAGTCCACCATTGGCTTCTAACTTCGAGCACAGAAGTTGGATACGCAGAAGCAAGTCTTAGTTGTATAGCTTAACAAAAGGAACCACAGTGCATTGAAGGCTATAAAAATCTACAAGCATGCAGGCAAGGATACCTACCTTGAATGCTAGAAGGAGTGGCAAACCAATAGACTGCATGATTTTTTTTCGTTGGACTTGGAAATTGTTTGCGAAGTTGAGAGAGATTGTTCTGAAGGTGTAATATTTGTGAACACCAGAAATATTTTCCAAATTCAGACATCAAAACGTATTAAGAAGTAGCATTCATACGAAACTGCTCAATTGTCCTGTCTATTTGAATCAGAAAACCAGTACTGAGGACACATAAATTGGTCCTTATCACGTGATCACAAAAGCTTGCCTTCAAGATTTAACAAACTCAGAGAATGAGGAAGAATATTTCTATGACGACAAAATGACATATATGTGAGTTCAATCTCAGGCACAAAAGGATCATCAGTCGTCATCTTGTACTTAGCTCTGTCAGTCTTGTACAAGAGTTTCACCGTCTTTATATTAATCAATATCTTCCACCTGAAATAAAGATAATAAAGGTTTTAGCTTGAAAGGTTAGACGGAGTATGCAAGCGAAGACAAATGAGAGCAACAAAGATTCGAAAGACTGAAGTCTATTTTCCCATCATGTGTATCTGCACGAAAGACAAGGCATTATGTTTTCCTTTTTTCTTATGTAGGCACAGTTAAGTGGCGCTCAGGCCAAGCAAAAAATCCCAAGCCTCGCTATCATGATCTTGTACCAATTTATCCCAACCAACAATGACTACTACTAGATACTCATGCAGATTTCGGCTCCCAAAAGGACTATTGTAGCCTTCGTAGGATACTTGGATCAGGCCAAGCAGAAAATCCCAAGCCTCGCTATCATGATCTGCAGCCATCTTTACTTTCCCCCAACATGCATCTGCACGGACACATCCGTATAAGCATGTTAATTGAATTTAAACATCAAAGCACAAAACCATAAAGAAGTGTGTGCAAGCACCCTAAAATATCAATATGCTTCCAGTTGAATGCGATACTAATAGCTACACACATCAGAAAAGAAAAAAAGGATGAAGACCAGATTTCAATTAGGCACACAAGCGACATGTATTACTCTCTAGTCCGCTGATCCAAATGAACTCCAAACAACACATAAGCTCCATCAACGGAAATTATGATAATTTTGCAAGTAAATTTCTTAGTCGAAGTAAATTCTAAAGCCCAAAAACATTAAAAATATTGTGTGACTATACCCATCATCCGGGTATTGCGATGTTCATATAATATTCAATGAAACAAAGTAAGAGTAGTTACTAAGGAAAGGCAAAACAGTTTGACATTTGTGTGAGTGTACCTATCATCCAGGTATTGCGGATTGGCATGTACTACGGTTGTGCCCTGGTTCACGACATCGGCTGCAAAAAACTGTGCCCTTATCTTGTGTTTGTGACTCAATCCTTCTCTTTTTCGGTCGGCCCACCTGCCTTTTCACAGCGGGTGGATGTAAAAAAGGATCAGTACAAGAAACACCGTTGTTGACGTTATTATCGTTGAGATCGTTGACAGCCAACACACAAGGGTAAGGGACAGCCATTGAGTGAGTGAAAATATGGTTGACTGCCCTTAACAGTGTAGGGTATACTTTCTTACATAGAGAGCAACAAAAGTTCATACAAGGAGCAACATTAGGTGACTTACAGAGCAACTTTTATATTTTCAGAAAAAAAGAAGTTACATGACTTGAAGGAGAACCACATTTAATACAGAGCAACACAAAGGATAAAGGATCAGCCATTGAATGAGTTAAAACATGGGTGACTGCCCTTTAACAGTGTAGGGCATACTTTTTTATATAGAGGGCAACAAAAGTTCATACAAGGACTAACATTAGGTGACTTACAGAGTAACTTTTATATTTTCAGAAAAAAAGAAGTTACTGACTTGAAGGAGAACCACATTTCATACAGACCAACACACAAGGGTAAAGGAACAACCATTGAGTGAGTTAAAACATGGGTGACTGTCTTTAACAGTGTAGGGCATACTTTCTTACATAGAGAGTAACAAAAGTTCATACAAGGAGTAACATTAGGTGACCTAAAGAGCAACTTTTATATTTGCAGGAGAAATCATGTTACATGACTTGAAGAAGAACTACATCTCATACACACCAACACACAAGGGTAAAGGGACAGCCATTGAGTGAGTGAAAACATGGTTGACTGCCCTTAACAGTGTAGGGCATAATTTCTTACATAGAGAGCAACAAAAGTTCATACAAGGAGTAACCTTAGGTGACTTAAAGAGCAACTTTTATGTTTTCAGAAAAGAACAACCCTTAACAGTCTAGGGCATACTTTTTCACATAGGGAGCAACAAAAGTTCATACAAGGATTAACATTAGGTGAGTAGGCTATGTATACAGAGTATAAGAGAGAGAGAGAGAGAGAGAGAGAGAGGGGGGGGGGGGGAGGGTTTTGCACGTCGAATTGTGGATTGATGTGGAATGGAATTTTTTCCCTTTTAGTTGTGGGGAATTAGGGCATGTGCTGCTCACATGCGTGTTTTCCGTTTACAAGTTAACACAAGTTAGAGAGGAGGACAACATAGACTTGGAAGACCAAGTAAATGTTTTTGATAGTTTGAGGACGAAGTAATCAAATGGTGTATAGTTTTGAGGGATGTTTAAAAAAAAAAACACTTTCAAGAAAAAAAATATGTTACATAACTTGAAGAAGAACCACATTTCATACAAACCAACACACAAGGGTAAAGGGACAGCCATTTAGTGAGTTAAGACATAGGTGACTGCCCTTAACAGTCTAGGGCATACTTTCTTACATAGAGAGTAACAAAAGTTCATACAAGAAGTAACATTAGGTAACTTAAAGAGCAACTATTTTATTTTCAGGAAAAACAAACTTCCATTGCAATGAGGGTTCACAATGGTGGATCAAATGTTGGTATTAACAGAGTACCTTCTTCTCCTAGGGGAACTAATGGGAAAGTCTCAATATTGCCTCTTGTATTCCTAATCTTCATTAGCTCAGGTGGGTCAAGTCTCAGTTGAGCTGTTAGCACTTAGCTGAGTAAGGAAATAAAGCTGTGCCTTCACTAATACCCACGTATTTTGGTGAGATGGTAAGCTTTTGATTAACAAATCTTGTACCCCCTGCTTGCCGAGTTACATCATTAGGGTCAGAGAATATCGCAACAAGAAACCAGAAATAGAAGCTAAAAACTACAGTCAAGCTTTCTTGGGTCTATTTATGTTCAGAATCTTGGTGGATATACTCCAAGCTAGATGAACAAGTAGTTTTCTTGAGTGTTGAACACCATTTTAAAAGATCAAATCATGTCCCTAATATCAGCTGCAATGCTCCTGAACAAGGTACTAGTAGGGCTATATACTTATGATTGAATAGTCTATCATTTCTCACCATCCACAAGTAATAAATAGCAAATGAAAAGATACCAAACGACTTCCTGCTAAAATGGAAAAATAGGCCACTCCACCTCACTATTCCTCCATCTAACATGGAGAATAGCTCACTCCATCTTATTAATTCACTTGTAAGGATGCATAGGATTTTCATCTTTTGAAAGTCAGGACATGTAGATTGAAGGAACTGTTTTCAGAGGTAGCAGTAAATAACTTTGCATTGATAAAGGACATGTGCATGCTCAAGGTGTTGCATATCATGCTTCGGTTTAAATTGTGTATGCAATTAGCAATTGTTACATGGTCTGGCATAAGCCATGGGTAAGATATAGGTTCCCATGTTACATCAAGTATTTCTAGTGTCTAATCAAGTATTAGAAAGAACATGAAGTGTATTTTGTATTGGTTTCATCTTTCATCTTTCTCGGAATAATCAAGAAAAAAATATGTTACGTAACTTGAACAAGAACCACATTTCATACAAACCAACACACCTTTGTAAAGGGACAACCATTTAGTAAGTTCAAATATACGTCACTGCCCTTAACAGTCTAGGGCATGCATTCTTACATACAGAGCAACAAAAGTTCTTACAAAGAGTAACATTAGGTAACTTAAAGAGCAACTATTTTATTTTCAGGAAAAACAAACTTCCATTGCAATGAGGGTTCACAATGGTGGATCAAATGTTGGTATATTCTATTGGGCCTAATCCTGTGGAGGTTATGTTCTCCATTATTCACCATGGTCATTCTCCACAGTAGAGGAATTTCGAGTTCCACCCAGGGCTTTGCAAGTTTTGAGACCTCGATCCCCAAATCACAAGGAAATCCGAAAATTTATCTTCTCCCTCACCATATTTCCAATTCCTCTAATTTCCCCTACCCTTTTTCATACACTAATCATTCAAAACCATTTCCCCCTGTACCTATACCCCAAGTTCGAAAATTAATTAGAACCCTAGCCTAAATTTCTGATCCTTCAAAATCGCCTCCCTAGCTAGGAGTTGTATTGCTGAGTTATGGTTATTATTATCACAATTTTAATGTTGGGTTTAACCATTGTAGGATGGGCTACTGTTCTGTTGGTTGGGGATTCCCTCATACAATGCTATCCTCACTCATACAATGCAAAAAACCAAATTGCTTCCAAACACAAACACATGGACGAAATGAGAGAAGAGAAAAGAGAGAAAACTGCAAAAAAATTGAAACACCCAAAACATATACGTACCAGATGCATACGATGTCCCTTGGTCAAGGAGAAGAGACTGCTTCTTCTTCGGTGGAATGGAGAGAGTATTGTTGATACAGAGAGATGAAGTGAGAGAGGAAGAAGGGGTGAGGGAGAAAGCTCGAAGGGGAACGATAGCAGAAGGAGAAGCAGAAGAAGAACCCTCCCCTGCTGTTCTGTTCCTCTTCAGCAGCAGCGTACGAAGGAAAGAGAAAGGAACGGTGGCTGGGTTATAAGATTTAGGGTTTATTTCATCAGGGCTGTAATAGTCATTTCAGGTGCCCTCTCCATGTATTGGGAATTAGTTTTTTCCTTGTCATGTTTAGATGAATTCTGGAAAAACTGGTCCATGACCTGGGCAATATTTGCCCCTCTCTCCACTGATATGCAATTCCCCCCCTTATTTGTTTCTCTTCTTGTTGCTTATTACCGATAACTGAGGCTTAAGGGTAAATTGAGTTCTAGCGATAACAACACTTAAACAATATATATGCATTCTCTAAAGCTCTCTCGTTTTTTTTTTTCCCCTATTGATCTATCGTTCTCGATTTCATTGTTTATCTTTAATAACAATGTAATTTTCCGTTGCCGTTAAAAAAATCACTTTCCTTAACCGTACAAGAGACAAAGGTGACTTACCGCAAGAGACACGATATCCGTGTTGTCTCAGTAATCGAAACGAGAGAGAAGTAATGTAAAGATCCTCATCATTGTTGACATTTTTGTGACCACTTTGATGATAGGTTTCATATATTTGATGTAATCCTTGTTCAATCTCTGTTTCGAAATGGTAGGCCACGCCAAGGCGCTGGATCGCATCAATAAGGTCTAGCTGTTGTGAATATTTACCCTTTGCTTCCACTAGCTGCTTTGTCACATCTTCTTTAAGCTGTTGATGTTTTTGCTTCGTGTTGATATCCACTTCCTGCCAAAATAAAATTAAAACAAAAAACAAATATAACCATGTGTTAACATTATTACGTTGACTAGAACATTAGAATTGTTGGTTTAACGGTTGCGTAATTACACTTAGGTGTGGTGAGATTGTGAGTTCAACTTTAGGAATTGCATGATTTGTCTAACAAAAGAAGTACTTAATTATTTTGCAACTTATCTTCATCATTTGACACCATTTATGTTTATTTTTATTACTTTTTTCCAAATTAAAATTTATTTTTATTACCTCAAGAAAGTACATTATCATCTAGGATTGGTGTGAGAACTGAAATTAAAACGAAAACTACATGACCCAGAATACTTGCTTTTCCAAGGTTGGTTTTAAAATTTAACGCGATCAAAATCATTTTCCTAACCGGGCGAGCCCATAGCCCACGAGTTTTAATCTAGTTGAGCTTGAATAGCGGTATCTTTCTTATAAATTACTCATCGGCCATGTTAGGCTTTTCTAGTTTTGTCAATTTCGATAGGGTAGTGATTTTTTTTTTTTAATCGGCAAAAGAAAATTTTATTAAACTCGAAAAGGGTACATCGAGTAAAAGGGAAGGGAGAACCAGAAAGTTCATCCCAACCCTACAAAGATAAACAAAGACAAGGTAAATAAACGAAAAGTACACCCAAATACTCCTAAATAATGAGACGTCTAGCACCATCAAGATTTCTTTTAATATCTTCCACCGTATACACCTTGATATCAAATCTGGCTTTGATCCATAAAACTGCCCTTGTTTTGGTTAGCTCTACCACTTGGTTACGATCCGCAACTTTGTTATTGAAAATAGCATCATTCCTTGCAATCCAAATAGACCATAATGTTGCATAAAAGCAACATTCCCACATATGTTTTTCCAAATTTTTGAACCCAGACGAAAACCACCAGGAAGATAAATCCTGGTGGTTTTCACTCTCTCTTTTTTTTATAGCCACCTTCTCTTTTTTTGTCTTTTTGTGATATGAATTTATAATGTTGTCATTTCAAGCGTGAAAGAGTGAATCTTCACGACCGCTATTTGGCCATCGAAAGAGAGTGTGGTTATAAGAAAGGGAAGTGTGAAAATCAATTACCTTTCGATAACCCAATTTTATTTGATCGAAACACAAAGAAGTCCTAAATTATTGGTCCATTTTAAATAATCAAATAACAAAACTCTTTAGTATTCCCTTTCCACCGTTCTCTATTTGGCCATTGAAGTAACAAACCAAATTTGAATTAAAATTTAGGCCCCGTTCCGCTATTTTAAATAAATACTTATTTGCTTAGAACATTGACTACAGAACAAAGGACGAAGCTGAACCCGAGCGTAACGGTTTGAAGTATGACTCAAGTACTTATTTTTTGAATTAAGATGATGTATTGTGATAGAATGACTTGTCTAGTCAAACGAAAAAATAAGTACTTAAAAAATAAGAATCTTAGCGGAACAGGGGCTTACTATTCCTCTCAAATGGGTAGGCTCTAATTCATTTCTGCGTCAGAATTCCATGCTAAATGCCAGATTTCTTGTTTTGAACCTTATTTTGGAAAAGTAGACTCAGGGCCCATTCTCCTAAGGTTCTTATTTTAAAGTACTTATTTTTCTTAGTGGAACGCGACTTTAAACTATTAGAAGGCTGGAATGATGTGGAGAGTATATACTAGTATGTACTGTGTGATTTTCATTTAAATCTGATCGAAAAAAAGATTTACATTCAAAGAAAAATAATACAAATAATTTTACCTTGTCAGCAGAAGCGTAGGCAATGAAATGATCTCCCCAAACACTAGGATGAAAAACTGATTCAGGGCGACGTTGTGCGACCTGAACGGGTGGCGGTGCCTTACTAACTGATGAGGTTAATAAAACAGTTGGGATAGCAGAGAATTCCATTTTTCTGTGTTGGGTGGCTGTGAAACGGGAAGGAATAAGAGAAGAGGAATGAACCAGAAAATGGGAATTGGAAGGAATAAGAGAAGAGGAATGAACCAAAAATTAAGAACAGTCTCTAATCCTTTCCACCCTCTGAGTAATGATGTAGAATAAAGAGCAACAATGCTTGCTATTTATAGACTTCCTGAATCTGTTGGGAATGCAAACTCTCACGAGGCATTCTTGCAAAATACAATTCTCCAGCCAAGGATGCACGTGTTTTAATTCTAAATTCAGAGCTACAACACGTCACCACCAACCTTTTTCCGGACTTGGAAATTCTGTACTGCACAGTCTGTAGTGCGGGCCGTGTGGCTGATCTAGTCGTCCATTTCGTTACGGATTATTCGAATTTAATCCGACCTCCTAGTGATCAGAACCGTCTATGGCTCATCCATTGCCGAAATGAATAACCAGATCGGCCGCATTACACCCTTGTAGGGCAGCTCAACCTATAGCAAGGATGGAGCCAGAGAGGGGCTAATAGGGGCGGTCGCCTCCCTACGATTTTAAAAAAACCTTGCTATTACATTGCAAAAAGAAAAATTATCATCGAACTATATAGCCCCGCCCCCCTCCAGAGATATATCTTGTCACCCCTCCATTTTTTGTTAAAAATGTTAATTGCAACAGCTTTAATATTTTTCTAGTCATGAAATAACTTTAAACTAAAATTAGTCTTAATGAGGTTTAATTCCAACCCTTTTAAAAAAATAAGGATACCAAGTACAATTACTTAAAGCTATGGGCTAAAATTAAATAAAAGAGTAAGTAATTGTTTAATATTGTCATTAGAACAAATTAATACTTTTTTGTTACTAATATTGTTGTCATTTGAACAAATACTCAGTAATTGTTTTATTGTGTATACTCGCCCCTCCTACGTATAAACCTGGCTCCGTCCCTACCCTACAGGATTCCCGAGTCCCCTTTATCCATCCTTTTTTCTTCTCTTCCAGCTTTAAAGGTTTAAAGGAGAGTATTGACACTACAACAAAAATCACATTTTATAGCGTGCGAAAAACGCTGTTAAATGTCATAGATAGCGTTCCGAAGAACGCCTTATTAGGCGATTCTATTAAAAGTCAAGACTTTTAATAGCGTTCATTGCACGCTATAGCATGTAACCTTTTTATAGCGTTCTTTGCGCGCTGTCTTTAATATACTTTTAATAGCGTTCTTTGACCGCTGTTGTAGATAAACTTTTAATAGCGTTCTTTGCCCGCTGTCGAACGTCCGAGACTTTTAATAGCATTGACTAATACAGTGTTCTTTAAAACGCTATTTTATACTTTCCATAGCGTTCTTTGCCTGCTATCCTAAACTACTGTACTTTTTATAACTTGCAATGAACGCTATATTAGCCAATTTTTGGCCTTTTTTTTATAAATATTCTATAATACCAATATGCTAGTATTTTCAAATAAGATCATGGTAATTTCATTTAAAAAAAACAAAAATGAAATATTCCATTCAACACCAACTATATCCAAACGTCAATGTACAATATACAATTCAACCATTGAATAAAGATTCATTACATTAGCGGGGAAAACAATTCCCCTACAAAAACTACATAAAAGAGTCCGACTAATTAGATGATACAAATGATAAAACTTCCCCTAGTTCAAACAGTGATAGCAAGACTTCAATTTCAGATGTCTCTTGTAGTAGAATTGATAGCTTGGGTGGTAGACAAGCTGTTGTTACCAAGTCTGTTCTGTTTGATGAGGAGGAAGCTCCAGTTTCAGCTATTCCATCTGTTTCAGAACGAGCTTTGGAAAGTGAAGGGGAAGGTACTGAGTATGTTAATGTTGGCTTGGTATCTCTTCCAGCAGCAGCTTCCAAGGATAAACCTGTGGTAGAACTTAGTAGCTAGGTCAAAGAGTAATGTCTCCAAAGGAAAGAAGAAAAGAAAAGAATTTCTTCAAAAAGTAGATGCTTTGGGAACAACCTCTGATCTGTATATGGCCTACAAGGGTCCAGAGGAAAAAAATGAAATTGTTGCCTCTTTAGAAAGCACTACCAGTGCATCTAGTGTTGCTTTGTAGCAGGAATTTGTTGATACTACGAAGGATGACGTAAAAGAGACTGGCGCCCAAAATTTGGTGGAACGTTATGGTAGTAAGAGTTTTTCTTCTACTTATCCCCATGTCTCTTTACAATTTCAGCACACTTCAGCAACAACTAAGGTATATCAGCCACAAAAAATATCATATTCTAGCACTTCATCTAAGCAAAAAAAATACTATTTTTTCACTAAACATCCAATCTTTCGAGATTGCAGTATTATCACATCACAACAACAAATATAAGTTGAATAACTATTCGCTTGTGAAAGTATAATCAACGAACTAATTATAATTTGGAGGATACCTAATCTGACCAAGCACTTTCCCCAACTCCAAAAACTGCTCATTTGATGATTCCTTAGTATGATTCCTTAGTCTCTCAAGATCAGAGTATCCAACCTTCACATAAACAAGAGAAAAAAACCAAAGTCCATATAAAATATTACAGTATAGAGAAAAACCAAAGGATCACTGATAAGGCAGTCATCAATCATTCGAACGAATTGAGTTACTAGAACATTACAGTATAGAGAAGTACCATAAAGCCCATATAAAATATTTAACCAACTTACGAAGAACGAATCGGATAAATATGAGGTGTCAATGTTGCAATCTTACAACTGCACCAAAATGCACATACCTTTCACTTGTCTTTACATTCACATTTTTTTAAACCTAATCTTGACTTTGAGGCTCTCCAAAGTTCATCCATTTTCTGAAAAACAAGGATTAATGAGGCTGAAAGAGCATTGGAAAGAGCATTGGACAGCAACAAATGGCCTATCAAAGGGGTCGACACCTCCTTACACCCCGCACTGGAATCTTATAATCAAGATGGAATATTGAAGAGATCTCTTTCATAAAGCAGATTTCTTCTAGCAAAAAGATATTCTCATCAATTTAGTCCTATTCACAATAACTAAATCCAAATTACGTCGCTATCTACTGAATCAACTTCAAGGCACCAAGAACCGTATCTAAAGGACACACATGACTGATGAGAATAAATCTGGAGAGGAAAAGGTATCAACAAAGAGATCTCTTCAACATTCCAAAAGGGAAGACCAAGTAACATACACTAAGAAGTTACCATATTCAGGAAGTGCAAAAGGTATCAACAAAGTATTATGCAAAAACTTGAGCAGATTCATTTCTCAATAGTAAACGTCAAGAAGTCAGAACATTGGTTGCACCTGGAAAATATAACGGATTTAACAATGAAGAAAACCTCAAAGAAAGGAAATCCTTCATAAAGTTAATGGTCGACATTTTGCCCAAGAACACGATTTTTAATTTTTCCTCTGAATTACTCTGGACTTCTTTTGATACACTCCCACGCTGCCGAAAAAAGCAGTGAAAGACACTATTTGGCAACAAGGATCAGTTTTAAGTTTGCCTCATACAAGAACATGGTTTGATTTGTCTGATGGTGTTATTGTCATCAAAGGGAGATATTTTTTATATCATGAACCCCATATTTATCGTCGTAGATGCTAATGGTCGACACTATCGTCATATACAAGAAAAATGGGCTTAACCGGCACTTGATTTCCAGCATTTGTGAAAAACCCTGGTAAAGGTCCAAAAATTACTGTAGCGGAGCGGAGACTACCACACAATAATTACACTAACCCCCTCTATCTCTAGAACAAAAAGAACAAGCGCTCTTCCGATCTAGGGCTTCCCTCCTCTTGTCCGTCTCCCTCCTCTCCCTCCTCTTGTACGTTCTTCTCTCTCTCTCTCGATCTCGATAGATGGAGATGGAAGCGAAGGAGGAACAAAGAGAGAACGAAGTGATTCCTTAATCAGACGAGAGCCGTTCCGTCGGCGATGACCATCATCTTGTGCTCTCCGGAGTCTGGATTGGATTGATTTCTCAAGTAAGTAATAAATCTTAAAATAATCTTTGTAAATGTAATTTTTGGTTCTAGGGCTCGACTTCTTGAAGTAATTATTACCAAAATCGGTCGTTCTTCATGCCTTCTTCGTAATAGACCGATTCGAGCTCGAAACAAGCATAATCGAAGGCTGAGATGCGCGATTAGGGTTCGAAAAGGTCCACATGGTGTCCGAGAGTACTCAAATCGTTGGAATACAGTTCGAATTAGGTGCGAGAAACTTCGATTCAGCGAAATAGGGCTAGATTTAGGGTTACGAAGCCTGGCTGGCTGTGATATGGAGATTTAGGCTTATTCGTGTGTGTGTATGCCGGTTGCGTTTTTAGGTGGTTTGTGTGAGTTCGTTTTGTTTTTGTGACCATCAAATTCAGAGAAACACATACTCCAATGCACTTATTACTCTTTCCAATACTTTTTCTCACCCTTAATACACTTTTCACATATTTCAATACAGTTTTTAAACTTTAACGACAGTCCAGTGGGTTGTTTTTAGCATTTTCCTTCCCGTGATTTGCGATTCCGAGGCTTCTTAGACTGAACCAGAAGATAGTTTAATGGTACTCATGAGCGGTGGAAGTTAGTTTAATGGTACTCATGAGCGGTGGAAGTTTTCTGGTTTTTGGGTTTAGATTTCATCACATTTTGTTTTCTCGCAGAACTAGTAGTGGAATTAACATGGGATTGCAATTTGTTAAGCTGAATTCAAGCTCTCTCTCTCTAGATGTCTTTTACCTTCCAAATATAGGGGATTGTTCTACAGCCCATAATTCCTTTTCTATATTGATCAGTTCTGGTGACATATGTTCCATATACGTATTCATTCCGTTATTATGCTGTTAAACTTGTGTTGGTTGTATATTAGGCATTTAGGTTTGCTCTTTGCCTAATTCTGGTCACAATAGAGATTAGAGAACTATGGGACTGCGGAGTATTTTTAGGAGAGCTTCACACTTGCGCATTCTAGTTTTGACTTTTCTTTTTATGGGATTATGCTTTTGGCTGCGACAAAGAGATACATACTCGATGCTTTTGAGTAATCAACTTACATCACAAGTTTGGCTTCAAGTGGTCAACTTCTGCATGACATTGCAACCGATGGATGCAAAGTATTGCGTGACCTGGAAAACTTGTAAGCATGAGCTGGAAAAATAATGACTTTAGGAGGCATTGGCACGCTATGACAAATGTCATAAGGGTTGAGCCAAAGTAGATTATATTATTTTTATCATCATCTGATGCTACTTTTCAATACTATAAACTCGTACATTTTGGCATCTTCTTTTACCAGCGACAAGGGGAGTAAAGTCCCAAAGACATGTTAGGTGGATTAATTGACTACGTAGTAGAGCCAGCAGCGACATCCGTGTCTTTGAAATATTGTTAAGGTCAGAACTAGTAGTGGTAGAATGGCCCGTGGCCACCAAATATGACAAGGGTAAGGGTAAGCGAGGTGTCCAAGACTTGTACTATTAGCACGCATGGGGATGCTTTTCTTTTTCTAATGATGCTTGAAGAAGAAGTATATCCCATTTGATAGAACAATCAATTGCATGACTATTTGCCTTTTTATAAATTCCTGGCTTGTTGGGGATAAAAAAATAAAAATTTGTATCACAGAACCTTCTACATTCTGTTCTTAGCACTGATTCTGTGCCATAACGTAAAGAACTTACTAAAGCTTGGCGGGAGTTCTGCAAACAAACCAAGCCGGGCTAAGTATTAGAATGAACGAGTTGAATTCTTCGGTTCAACGATTTTCAAACTTGGCTCGAGCTTGAGTCCAGCCAAGAACTCTCTCCTGGAGTTTGGCTGGAACATGACTCGCCAAGCTCTCTTGCCAGCTTGGCTAGTTTTATCTACAGCTTAATATGAATCTCAGTATCTTACATGCTTCAATCCTGAGTCCCTGGCCACAACCACATGACCTCTTCTTTTAGCCAGCTTGGGGCATTACCAATGGCTACCTATATAAGTAACAAGCTTAAATCCTGACCACAAACATCACGCTGCGACCAAGTTTTGGAGATTAGTTTTGATTCTCATTTTGCATTCACTTAGGAGCGGTAGAGGGCTATGACCTATGGGCCTGAAAATCTTTGCATTTCGATTTGTTTCCCTCTGCAGGTCTATTTCAAAGCAACAGATCCATTCAATGAGAGGTGGCAGGGTGCGTGGATGATCAATGCTTTCTGGGATATTCTTGCATATGTATTGCTATGTGTTATATGTTATCTCTGGGCCCCATCGCAGAGCTCTCAACGGTATGTCATGAATTTTAAATAGCCATAAGTTGAACTGCACGTTATGTTTACCAAATCTTGCTACAGCATCTGCTTTTACTTTGTACCATTGCTTTGATTTTGTACCATTATCCAACTGTTACTGAAGCTTTTGCGGTTGTCAAATATGCAATAACTGAAACCTTGGTTGGGTTAATCCAAGTAGTACAGAGATGACCGGAAGGAGTGATGGTTATAAGGATGATCCTTTTTACAACAAAGGAAAAAAAGGAAAGATCACTGTTGAAATTTGTTCAACTTGTTCTAAAGAAGTGTAGATGCTGTGTTTGGCAATCGTTCCCTTCTGTCAAACTTCTGCTCACCGTGTGACCCTTCTGCTCAATACCTATTATGCTATTAGCTAAAACGAAGCTAATTACACTTGGCTATATGATATGTCAAATTCTCAAATGTCAGTGATTTATCTTCCATGGAGCATCATGGAAGATAAACTTTGATAAGCATGAGAGATTAAACTTAGTGTTGTTATTTTCTAGTTGCCCTCCTAATAGAACTGTTGTTTGTTCCTCCCTTAAATTTGCTTATTATGATGTAGAAGTTGGTGGAAAACGGGACACATGCGATGTTTTCAGGTGCACTGCATATGTTAGAGCACAGAAGCAGTTGAGCATACACAAGGCACCAAATATCTTGACAATTGTTTTGAAGAGATATCAATTTTCAGGTACTATTATCTGTTCTAGGTCTACATTGTTTTCTGAAGTTCTTTTCATTACGACATTAAAGGTATTAGGAGTTGACCTTGTTTTTGGTCCTCTATTTGCGTGGTCCACTTACACAGTATCGAAAGCTTCATGCCTTGTTTTCTTTGCTTTTCAAAAAGCATTTTTTGAAAAATTCCCCTTACTTCCGACATTTCTCTCTCTATCTCTCTCCACTTATTAGGATCTGCATTAGTGGTTGGAGGTGAGTACCTATTGCAATGCCCTATTTCATAGTTTCATTCTTTATTGCTTTCATATTATTTATTCTCCAGTTTTCAACTAATATTGCTTCTTTATTTGCAGATGCTTGAGAAAAAGATGATCGGGAGAATGTGTTTGATAAAGGCGTGCGGGGCACTGTTTATTTTGGGGACTTAGTGTTTATTTTCTTTGACTTGTTTGTCTTTTTTTCCCTTGACTGTATTTTATTGAGTATGGTTACATATGAACATGAATTTGGATTGCAAAAGTATGAATTATTGTTTCTTTTTGCTAGTATATGGATTCTAAAGTTTTGTTGTTTGGATATCAAAAAGCATTCTTGCAGATTTTTTTTAAAAAAATAATAATAAATTCCCGGCGTTTTTGTAAACCCCGGGAAAAAAAGTTACAACCTTTGACTTTTCCCGGCGTTTTTCTAAACGCCGGTAAATCTCTGCCGGAATCGGAAAAAGTCGCCGGCCTTGGACTTTTTCCGGGGTTTTTGTAAACGCCGGCAATAGTAATAAAAACGCCGGAAAACATTACCGGCGTTTATCAAACGCCGGGAACTATTCCCGACATCGGCAGTCGCGGCGTTCACTAAAAACGCCGGGGGAAACGCCGGGAAGACTTTTGCCGGCGTTTTTTTCACTTTTGCGGGCGTTTATAAAACGCTGGGAAAGCCAAGATTTCTTGTAGTGAAATGGCCTATCAAAGGGGTCGACACCTCCTTACACCCCGCACTGGAATCTTATAATCAAGATGGAATATTGAAGAGATCTCTTTCATAAAGCAGATTTCTTCTAGCAAAAAGATATTCTCATCAATTTAGTCCTATTCACAATAACTAAATCCAAATTACGTCGCTATCTACTGAATCAACTTCAAGGCACCAAGAACCGTATCTAAAGGACACACATGACTGATGAGAATAAATCTGGAGAGGAAAAGGTATCAACAAAGAGATCTCTTCAACATTCCAAAAGGGAAGACCAAGTAACATACACTAAGAAGTTACCATATTCAGGAAGTGCAAAAGGTATCAACAAAGTATTATGCAAAAACTTGAGCAGATTCATTTCTCAATAGTAAACGTCAAGAAGTCAGAACATTGGTTGCACCTGGAAAATATAACGGATTTAACAATGAAGAAAACCTCAAAGAAAGGAAATCCTTCATAAAGTTAATGGTCGACATTTTGCCCAAGAACACGATTTTTAATTTTTCCTCTGAATTACTCTGGACTTCTTTTGATACACTCCCACGCTGCCGAAAAAAGCAGTGAAAGACACTATTTGGCAACAAGGATCAGTTTTAAGTTTGCCTCATACAAGAACATGGTTTGATTTGTCTGATGGTGTTATTGTCATCAAAGGGAGATATTTTTTATATCATGAACCCCATATTTATCGTCGTAGATGCTAATGGTCGACACTATCGTCATATGCTCTCATTCGAATAAACTAACAATGTCATGAAAAAAGAAGAATATAACTTGCATTGATCTGTTTTGCCTGCATAATTAAGTTATCCTAACCGTATAAAAGCACAACTGTCTATGATATAACAGAAATTGGCCGCGGTAGAGAATTCACACAAAGAAACCACGAAGAATATTAGAGTTTGCTGAAAGAGAACGCAAATTAAAGACAGTTCTTCCTGAATTCTTTTTGTTTCCTTGAAGAATTTTGCTACTTCAGTTCGATAACACCACCGAAATAGTAACATAACGAAATGAACTGTCCTAGAATCCATAGTTCCAATTTTTCAATCGACTAAACAAGTTCGTAGCATGCACATTGACTACGAGGAGCTCTAGCTAAGTAACACCTAGTCAAGGTCCTCAGAGAGGGTACCTTCGGCCTCTCCAGTTATAACTATAAACCAGCAAGAATCAGCAATGTGTGATGCAGTTCTCCTAATTATCACATCAGTGCTCGCGATACTTAAATTGCACTGAATTAACCTGACGATGCCATCAAGTACTCGTGAAAACAGAAAAGAAAGGGTAGCGAAATATGTGACAATACCATAGGTTTGTCATAAAACGGAAAGCCTTGCATTTGGCGAAGCACACTTGTCTTTTCCTTAACATTTTTTTCAACGTAATCTTAACTTTGAGGCTCTCCAAAGTTCATCCATTTTCTGAAAAACAATTATTAATGAGGCTGAAAGAGCATTGGAAGAAGAACATATACTTGCAAAAATTGGTGATCAAAACATATACTTGTAAAATCGAGTAACAGATACGACAAGTTGCTTAAATTCCCATTTCCTGCTACTCAAACCTCAAGCACTAATAGATCAGCAAGAAAAGGCAAACATAAAAAAGGAAAACCCAATGGCTTAGCAAAAAGCCCAATCCCTCACTAGATTAACTAAAAAGAGAATACAATCAGGACTTAGATAGGGTCATGCCCAAATATGTCGTCATGCTCAAAAGGAGTACATACACAATATATGAGCCTAAATTGCACAACCAAATACTAGTTTGTCTTGGTCATTCAAACACTTAGACCATACCTGCATGAAGTTTCCCAATGACCCTGCAATTGGTTGCAGATACATGGGACGAATAGAACATCACCAGCTATCTACAACAAACATAGAAGAATAATTAGTAATAGCCAAAGAAAAATGAGAATGCTTGTAGCTGTTACTTAAGAATAAAACCAAACTCATGACTAGAGTTCAACGCCATATGCCCATGAAAGACGACATGACTATATATCTTATTATACCTCCACTATAGTAACACGAGAAATTGAGTCCCTTGTACAGTTGTACAGCCGTGTTTGACAAGTTTTAGTGACCACGTACTCTCTCCGGAAACAAGTACTAAAAGAACTTTGAATGCAGGAAGCATATAAATTATATAATTCTACAGTTTAAGAAAGCTTACAAGTTTACAACCATGGCACCACCACAAAATAATCACCATTAACTTTTCCAACGACACCATCCTAATTCAGATCGTGATTGCTGCAAAACAAGTACAATATACATTAATCACTAAGCAGCAAATACTTTGTGAAAAAAATGGATAGTAGGTAGATGGGGTCAAACTCAGTGGATGAGTAACAAGAAAAATACTTGCTGTAAAAATAAAAATACCCAATATAACAGGGGAGAACATACTTATGAAAAAAACTGGGGAAAACATATATAACAGTTTGCCTCGTAAGGCACTTGAAAAATTAGTAGACCTTAGTTTCTTACTAATTAATCCAAACGTCAATCGATCAATATCCAAACTAACCCTTAAACACAAAACACTAATCATAAAGACATCAACAAACATGAAGTCATGAAAATAGATACACTAAAAGAATAGTCCCTGTATGAATTCCCTAGACCACTTTGAATGGCAATTGAAAGAGCAAAACATGAAGATATGTAGAGCCTTCTACAAACAGAAAACATGTGTTGGTTAACAATCTTCAAATCATTCAAAACCTCCATTGCCTAATACTTGAGAAAGTTCAAATTAGTCAAATAAAAAGCTTTACTGAAACACAAACACACCAAAAAAATATAATAGAATCAGACCAACCAACATCAAGCATCAATAAGCAAATCCCAAAGAGAAAGCAAAGCCTAGATAATTGACTGAATATACGAAAACAAAATAAGTTCACTTAAGTAATAACTCTTGTTTAGGGCTGCTAGTAGTGGAATTTTGCTCGCCAAAGCCAGAGATCAGTTGTGCTTGGGTGCTTTTGTGCCTGTGCAATCGAGGGATAGAGATCGAGAGGGATCCAGAGTTTGACGAACATGAGGAAATCGAGGACTTACATTTAGTGAACAGGAGGACTTAATTTCGATCCTCCATCACAATCGATATCTAGGGTTTTGGCAGCCACACTATTGAAATCAAAACCCCAAAACAAAAATATGCATATATGTACATATATCTTGGGTCTATCGAGAGAGAGAGATACCTTGTGAAGTAGAGAGGTGAGGGTTGGGAGTCGTCGACCGTTGGTGCTACTGAAGGAGATGAACACCATGGATACACCATGGTTCTAGGGTTTCCTTGCAGAACAAGATGGAGGGGAGAGGAAGAGGGAGAGGAACTGGTGAAATCGATGTGTGAGGGTTTCTCAGAGCGTTGATGAGATCGTCGAAGAGGGATTCGGTGTGTGAATGGCACCAGTACTGAAATCTTGAAATTTTTAGCAAATCATGAGTCGATGTCGCTGTGCAGTTGTTGGTCGCTGGGGGTCGAAGGTCTGATGGGGAGAGATCGAAAGTCTGATGGGGAGAGAGAGAGAGAGGGAGGAGATGTGTCGTGCCTCCATCTCTGAATTTTTTTGTAAAGGGGTATGGGATTAGGGCGCAGAGGTATGGCGAGTTTTTAGTGGAACGCTGTTTTTAGATAATGAAACGCTATTGTAAACAAGGCGCGAGGTTTCCTTCTTTTTCTCCCGCTGAAACGCTATAAATGTACCCCTACGACAGCATTTCTAAAAGAACGCTATTAACTAATGCTATAAAAACTCATATTTGTTGTAGTGTGAGGCCCCATTCCACTTTCTCAAATAAGTACTTAAAAAATAAAAACTTATTTTCAAACTTAAAAATAATGGACTTTCGAAAATAATTTTTTAATTTTTTTGCAGGGTTTAATAAATCTCATCGAAATCTATCAATCGAGATCCATATTGCATTTTTTTCAGTAAGCCTTTTATTTTTAAACTTGAAAATTACAAATAAGTACTTATTTTTTAGGGGGGCAAAACTGAAATGCAACCTGACAAGTTTTTCATCTTTAGAGAAATCATTGGAGTTGAAACAGCTAGGAAAATGGAGGAGCGAGAAAGAGAAAAGTAAAAGGGCATTTTGGTATCGGCACGGCACAACAAATTTCTCCCTCATTAACTTCTTTCACTATTTCCTTTGGTTGTTGGGTTTATTTGTTGAGATTTTCAGTTAGCGATATTATTTAATGCATGTTTGCCCTCAAGGCACACATTAAAAAAAAAAAAACCCCTTTCGAATTATTAGTGCTTAATTTTGGTATAGATTTCGAAAAGATCGAATGTTTCCTTAATCAATTCGATGCTTATGTACAAATACGAATGTGTGATGCATGTGAAGATAGAACACTTGGTTTATTATATACTGTCTCAGTTTGGATGGTAGGAATCTTGAGAAGGAATGGGAATGTGATACCATACTTCCATGATTCCGACGTTCGGAAGAAACATGAATAGGAATGTGATGCCGCACTCTCAGGATTCCCATGTTTGGGAGAGACAGGAATAGGATTGTGATTCCTGACGACACATTTGACCAGGAATCACATTACCAGATAGAGTGAGAATTTGATTCCTTCCTTACCCCGTGGGAATCTTAGATTCCTGGCTCAATAGCAATCATATTCCTATTCCCACTCAATAAAATTCCTAGGAATTTGATTCCTAGTAATCACATTCATATTCCTATTGAAGATTCCGGTCATCCAAATTGAGCCTATATGTAAAACACACATATAACGTGCTATCTAGTCATATTTAACTCTTTCCTCATTGAAAGTCAACGGTATTCTATCGAAGCATATGGAAAAGATGACTAGTATGTAAATGTTGAAGTCAAAATCTAAATAAAACAAAGTGCAAATTTGGTACGTAGAATACATAGGGATATATGCGACATCTTCTGTTTTTGTATAGTTGGTGATAATCGAGCCAGACGAGGCGAAATTAAGTAGGTAGATTGTTTTGGCGTGGATTGAAAGCGTAACGAGTTATATTCATGTTTTGGATCTCGAGTAACTTGAATTAATTGTTAAACACTATAAGTTAAACGAGCCGAGTAATAACTTGCTCAAAATTTTGTTTAATAACTTAACAATTCTTCATGCTTAGGTTGGTTAGATAACAATTCTTCATGCTTAAGTTAAACGAGCCGAGTAATATCCTATGGAAATGTGTTTGAGCCCCAAAAGCTTCCGAAATTCCAATCCTTATTTTCTAGACTTTTGATATTTTTTATTTATTTAAAATAGAGAGAAACGTGGGGAGAGAGAGAGAGGAAATTGACAGAGAGAGAGAGAGAGAGAGAGAGAGAGGAAATTGACACACACACAGAGAGAGAGAGAGAGGTGGGGTATGGGTTGAATTTGGGAAAATGAAAAAAGTTTTTAAAAAAGAAGAAGGTGATTTCTTGCAGTTACAAAATTCAAATCCAAAACTACTTAGGTGAGCAGCCAGAACGGGGCCGCTTGTAGCTAGGAAACGTCCTTTTAGGAGTACGAGTTCAAAATGTGCTTATATTGGACAATTCCGCATCTTGAGCAGCCCGAACAGGAGAGCAGCCCGAACAGGACAAATGTTCCCAAAATATAGTACTCCCTCCGTCCATTTTTAAATGTCCTGCTTCGTAACTCCAACTTATTAAAAAGACATCATCATTATACCTTTCACATCAACTTTTTCCTCCACTTTCTCTACTTACCCATCATCATTACACTTTTACTCATTACCTTTTCAGAATGGAATCTACTTTTAGGGACAAAGTAGACAATTCACCAACTTTTACCCACTAACTTTACAAAATAGACACTTATTAAGGAACAGCCTAAAATGAAATACTGGACTGTAATAAAGGGACGGAGGGAGTACTAGTTTGAAAGAGAACGTTGAAAAGGACCTTGGAAAAATCCGCCGCCAGTGACTTGCGAGGATAAGGCAACACTAGGTTCAGAGGATCACTAGTAAAAGACACACAGATTATTCAATGCCCTTGAACCTTGGGGCCAAAGGAATAGTAATTATTTAACAGTCCTGCTACACACAGCAGATCTGTGCACAGATTTCGTTGTGGGGCCCACCACGGGTCCCACACAAATCATCCGAGCCGTTCATTGAATGTAAAATATTTTTTCAAGGGTCCCCGTAAAAAATAAGCTCAATCCGATACCTATAGGTGCTCGATCCAACCATATAACTTTTCATTATCCGGAAATCTAAATGAAAAGTTAGATGATTGGATGAAGCACCTATAGGTATCGGATTGAGCTTGTTTTTTTACGGGAACCCCTGAAAAAATGTTTTACATTTAATGAACGGCTCGGATGATTTGTGTGGGACCCATCGTGGGCCCACAACGAAATCTCTGCACAGATCTGCTGTGTGTGTAGACTTTCTGATTATTTAATTGTGCAGGAGTACCGTCACGTGATACTCTAAATCACTTTACAATCACATGTTTCTGTGGGGCCTATACACTTAATGGTAGACCTCCCAAGAATTAGAGATTGTAAAGTGGTCTGAAGTATCACATAGCGGTACTTCCGGAATTTCACGGGGCCAAGCCTCTCTCCACCACACGTTGTTGTGGGGTCTTCACACTTATTATTCTCACGCTCCACAGAAATATGTGGTTGACTAGAGGTATGACGCACCACGTGACGGTCCCCCAAGGATATTGAATAATCTTTCGACTCATAGTCATAGAGTAGCTTCGACAGATCATGTGTAATTTAGGTATTCAGACTTTAGATGAACTTAATTTGACAGCGTCAAACCAACTGGTTGCAGATAACTATCATTGGAGTCACCCACTTTATATTTATTCACAACTCTCCCTACTAATAATGTGTTTTTGATTATGGACTATTGTGGGACTTCACTGTGTAAAGTTTAGCAACCCTTAAATGGATAACTAAAAGATGAAGTGACAGGTGTTGATTATCCAAATTCGGTTACGTCATTGGTGATACCCTAATAATCTAACGGATTTTCAAGGGACACCCAAATAAACACCTAAAAAAACACCCCAAATCTCAATTTCATAGTTCCCGATCAAATTTTTATGATCCGAACCGTTCAATGTGTGCAGAATGTGATTTTAAGGGTGCCCGCGAGAAATTAGCATAACCAATGACCGGGAAGTGCATAATTTGAGCAGTTTTTAATTGAACCGTTCATTAAATCTAAGTTAAAAACTGCTCAGATCAAGCCTTTTTCGGTCATTTTTTTTTTCTAATTATTCACCGGTATCCTTAAAATCACGTTCTAATCACATTGAGCGGCTCGGATCATCAAAATTTGATCAGGAACTATGAGGTGTTTTTTTAGGTGTCTAATTAGTTGTCCCCGGAACCGCCCCGTATATATATATTTAGTTGTTAAACATTGTTATTGATCCTCGATGTACAGCTTTCTATGGTAATAATTTAAGTGGGTTTTGCTTGGTCGTGTGCCGAGAAAGAGAGGTGCGTGTGAGTGTGATGACAGTGTTGAGTCTTGGATTTTAGTTGTGTGTGATATGTGCGTGAGGTGAGAATGTTGGGTCATAAGTCTTTGTAATGGGTTTAAGTACCAATTTAATGTAATCCTTATAGCAATAGTATTAGTTTAATATTTATACATGTGGATACTTATAGTTTCATGTGTTTCTTATTTTCCAAAACCATCCGTTCTTGCATCCTTTTCATCTTTAATGGCTATCAAGGCTTGAGTCGGCACGAGAACTTATGATATGTCATGAACAACGAACGATTGAAATGGTACATGAGGACACTTGATACGATACGAAGACACATACTAGACCCACTGACGGGTGAGGTGCTAGGTAGGGGTCCACGGTAGCCCATCGAATGACCGGCAGGGGTCCATGGTAGCTCGATAGGGGTCCACGGTAGCCCATTGAATGACCGGCAGGGGTCCACGGTAACCCATTGAATGACCGGCAGGAGCAATCGCTCATTGAATGATTTTGAGGTGAACTAAATTCTCAACAATTAAGAGTACTCGCTCATGACACTTGACGTAGGCACATGAATGAGATTCGAGAATGAGATAAAGATTTATAAGTTAACATTGTGGGATTAAAGGATAGTGGTATGGATACAAGTATTTTAAATTGGCTTCTTTCCTTCGAGTTTGGATAATATCATCTTGTTTTTGTTACCAATATCTTGTTTTCATCATTGTATTGTCTTGCATCCGTTATTTATGTACTTGGTCACCTTATTTGCATATAAACGTAGTGTCGATTTTTCTACTGGGCTAGTGTAGCTCAACCCTTCATTTTTCAGGTACGAATCCGAGATGATAGCATGGCGTGCTTGATGTGCATTGTTTTGAGCATCTCTTGAAGGCTAATAGGTGAAGTTACTAGGAATCTGTTGTAAAGGCTCATTTTAGGAGATGTAATATAACTTAAAATCTCATTCTTTTGACTATGACACCTTGTAAACTTTTATTTATCCCCTCTTATTTTGAAATTGTGAAGTACTGGGTCGTAGTGCCACATATTGTAACTCTTTGAAACCTTGGACTTGAAATGGTAGCATGAAACTCTCTTTTGGGCTATTAATCGTAAAATTGTGAGAACTTGACTTATGTAAAGTTATTATTATTTATGTTTAAAATTGAGGGCGTGACATTGATGGTTGTTACAGGGTATGCAATAAAGCTTAAATGTCAAGGCAAAGATCGAGGAGCGTAAAGGTCATCATCTAATCTTGAAAAAAGCACATGTGAAAAGTTCTTTGGTCTGCATGTGATTGCTAATACCCTATTACACTTTGATGGCATTTGGAATGTGATTGCTAACACGTACGCGTGTAATTGTCTGCATGTGGAAGCGTAGTTGAAAAATTATCGGTGCCCTTGGAATACCGCTACATGGTACCCTGAAACCTTTTTCACCATAGATCTATGTGGAGCCTTATACAAAGTAAAATCAAACCCGGTATACATTAGTGGTGGGGAAGAGTAATAGGCACCACGTAACAGTTGGTACCCAAATTAAAAACCCATGGCTAAACGTGGCTGAGGTTGGAATCGGCCTCGTTCCGCTTTCTTTTTAAATCTTCCTTTTCAAAAAGAAGGTAATTTTAAGCTTAAATATAAGGGCAAATTTTCGTAGTAGTCCTGTAATTTTATGGTTGTCTCACTTTCGTCCCTCTAGTTTCAAAGTGGTCCAATTTCGTCCCTGTAGTTTGTTTTACGTTCCAAATTGGTAAAATCGTTAACACCGTTAACGAAACTAACGGAAAAATATGATTAAAAAATTAAGTGCTCCAATTTTCAATCCGATTGAACCGGTGCGAAAATCCTTTTTTTTAATCATTTTATCCTAAATGGTCGTAATGAATTTTTGGCTCTAAGGCCTTTCAACGAGCACCCGAAGACTCCTTATTTAGTTTCAGGGCTCTCTTAGGGTGCTCATTGAAAGGCCTTAGAGCCAAAAATCCATTATGACCATTTAAGATAAAATGATCAGAAAAATAAGATATTCGCACCGGTTCAAACGGATTGAAAATTGGAAAACTTATTTTTTTTACAACGTTTATATATTAAAAAATATAGTTAAAAAATTAAGTGTTCCAATTTTTAATCTGTTTGAACCGGTGCGAATATCTTATTTTTCTGATCATTTTATCTTAAATGGTCATAATGGATTTTTGGCTCTAAGGCCTTTCAATGAGCACCCTAAGAGTGCCCTGAAACTAAATAAGGAGTTTTCGGGTGCTCGTTGAAAGGCCTTAGAGCCAAAAATTTATTACGACCATTTAGGATAAAATGATCAAAAAAAATAAGATATTCGCACCGGTTTAACCGGATTGAAAATTGGAGCACTTAATTTTTTAATCATATTTTTCCGTTAGTTTCGTTAACGGTGTTAACGATTTTACCAATTTGGAGTGTAAAATAAACTACAGGGACGAAATTGGAGCACTTTGAAACTAGAGGGACGAAAGCGAGACAACCGTAAAACTACAGGGACGACTACGAAAATTTGCCCAAGAAATGAAAATGAAAAAAAAAATTAATTTTTTTTGCACCGTTTAAAAGATCTCAATGAGATCTAGGGCTGTCCAAGAAAAACCGAGAACCGTGAAACCGGTCTGGACCGAACCGATCCGTGCCGTTTGGATTTTATCCGTGGATTAATGGTCCGGACACGGATTTGAAAATTAAAAAACCGTGAGATACGGATTAGGATTGGATTTTTATTTCAAATGCGTGGATTAACCGAACCGAACCGTGAGATATTTAAAAAATTAAAAAATATATATATGTGTGTGTGTGTGTGTAATATTTATAAATAATTATAATTCTACTACTTGTTATGAATTTTTTTTAACAATTTTAAGTTTATAACAATGACCGAAGGAAAACTGCTCCTTATATGAAATTCCTTACTTTTACTTCACCTGCCTTCCCCCTCTGATTTATAACTTGTAGTCAGCTACTACCACTGTGTAAATAGAACCTCCTGCTGCTCCGTGGATGTAAAAATGGCTGATGAAAGCTGGACTGAATTTTGAACTAGAAATTTGGTAATACAGTAGTTGAAGTAATTTTGTGTTTTTTAGAGTTTAATGTTTATGGAAGGAAATCCGTGGATAAAACCGGAACCGAACCGTGACTCACGGTTCAAAATCCAAACCGAACCGTAAGACTTTTGGATTAGGATTGGATTGTATTTTCTAAAAACCGTGAGATACGGATTAGGATTGGATTCATACGAATCCGATCCGATCCGGACCGTGGACACCCCTAATAAGATCTATTAAACAAGATCCATATTGGTAGAAAAATTATTTGCGTAAACATATGATTTTTAAGTTTAAAATTATCTCCTATTTCTAAAAGTTCATTTTTTAGGAAATAGAAACACGCCCACTGTTTGACACTGTCAAATTAAGTACTTCTCCTCTTGTCACCTAAATTAAAAACCTGTTGGATTATTACATTACAAGATCTGTCAAAGCTGCTCCATGAGTTTTTTCTACAGAAGAGAAGAAATCATCTGAGACCAGATTTGATTTGACACTGTCAAATTGGAGTTCCTCTGAACACCTGAATTGAAAATCGGTTACACAAGAACTGTCAAAAGCTGCTCTATGACTGAGTCTTGCTACAGATCCTTTGAACTTAGCTGTAACAATCCGGATTCTGAAGCACCACGATAATAAAAGGACCACAATATGTCTTTTATTCCAAAAACTATACAATTTTCAACTATCTCTAAAATAAATAAACAATCTGTAGACACCCCAATCTGGACTTCCAGATTAGTTTACTTACGGTTTTTGAATCCCCAATGATTAATCGGATCAAGAACACCCCGGGAATGTCGAGTGTTTGAGTTTTGAGTGTTTGAAAAATCCTTGAACCTAATCTAGCCTAAGCCACTTCCAAAAGCCAAAAACCCTACTGACGCGCGCCAGGGCGCAACCTTTGTGTGCCAGGGCGCACCGTCGCACGACAGACTAGAACCATCGCGCGATGGTCAAACTGCCAGGTGGACAAAGTTTGACCGTTGACCGTCGCGCGCCACAGTGCAACCATCGCCCGCCAGGGCGCACCCTCGTGCGACAATCTGGAACCATCGCGCGATGGTCAGTTCCCCACCTACTTTTCCAGAGGCAGAAACTTGGCCACCAATGCAACCTCAGCCAGGCCTCGTGGCTGGCTGAGTTCCTCTCCTGACACCAACCAGATTCACTCTCCATGCCTATATATACCCCCCATGGTTCTTCCATTAAAGAGGTTAACAAAATTTGGCATTCAAAGGGTCATCTCTTTGTACTCTTTTAAACTAATAAAAGAGATACAAAGATACCCTAAGAACATAGCTTGTTCTTCTTCAAATCAAACACCTCATTCAACCTCAACCTCAAAACTCAAAGTTCAAACACCCTTTCAAACCCAAGAACCAAAGGTATAGCTTACCTGTGTTCTGTTCTGTTCTGATCCCTGAGGGGGGTTGGGAGGGTCAAGGCTGGTAATCAATACCAGTCCTGGCCCTAAAGCTGGCAAGATTTCAAAAACCGTTCTGGTAGGAATCAGCGCGCGACGGTCCCAGTTTTGCGCGCGACACTCTGTTGCTGCGCGCGATGGACCGCGTGGGGATTGGTGTCCTACTGTTTTATGCTTTACTTACATATAGCTCACTGTTAAGCATGCAAAAAACCAGTTTACTGCTTTTCTTAGAGCTTAAATCGCTAGCTTGCATTTCAATATTCATTTCTGTTATATTGGAATACCCCTGGGATCATTCTGGACCTGTCCCAGAACCCAGGATGAGCAAAACCAAGCACTAGAAGTTTGACCCATACCCGCGCGCGCTGCACCCAAACCATCGCGCGATGGTCAAATGGAGCGTTGACCAGCGCGCCAGGGCGCACCGTTGCGCGACAGTTTGGAACCCTCGCGCGACTGTTTGTCCCCGACCAGTGGCTGGCCTTGCATGGTTAACTTGGTTTTAGGCCTTTATTTTGTCCCCACACTGTTTATAGGGTGTTTTATTTATTTGTTGGGCTTTTCAGCCTTTAAAATGTAAATTATAACTGCTTATAAACTGCTTGGTTTGTCTTGGGTGTGCACTGGTCCTTCCAGAGCCCAGAGAGTTTGAGAATAAGAGTTATGGGCTTAGGCTTACTGGCGCGCGCGCAGGTCTTGTAGTAGCGCGCACAGGTTTGGTCAGCATGCATTGACTTGATCAGTGCATACGGGTTTCTTCCTGTGCACGATACTCCAAGACAGGGGCTTTCCAGTCTGTTTAAAACACCCACAGCAGTCTGTTCTCATCCTATACTAACTGCTCATCCATGCCATCTATCACATCCTGCAAATTGTTACAGTTTTAATTCCCGATTAATTGTTCCCCTGCTCTAATTGGCTAAAAATTGATTAATAAAAGAAGAATCGCAATGTTTTCAAAAATGCCTAAGTAGAGACCGATCTCCGGATTGGGCGAGAGGGGTACCTTAAAACCCTTCCCCTCTCGTATCCTGGCTCTCGAACCCAGATATGGTTATGACGGATTGGTGCTTTCACTTTTCAAATCAAATAGCGCGGCAGGTGCTTCGAAATACGGTTCTTTGGGTGTCGAACCTTCAAACCCGAGTGGTGACTCTATATTTTTGAGCGCTTGCCACCTGCGCTCGCGCTCCCTCGATTCGGGCCCATTGCCTTGGGAAAAGAACGGAATTCTTTTCCCATTTTAAGGGCATGCTGCCCACACAACCACCCCTTCCGTAGCAACTCAGACAAGCCCGCACCGCCGACACCTGCCGCGCTAACCAACCTGCAAGCTGGAGTCCAAAAGGACCCCAGGAGTGTGTGAGACATAATAACGTGTACAATATCAATACTAAAATAACTGCACAGCACCAACCACCACGTATTAACACCAACCACGAATATAACACAATATTCCACATAAATGGAACCACATATCCGGTCCTCTTCAGTATATGACGGGTGACGTACCACCTCACCAGCCTCACCACAGCCCATTGGCCAACATGTCTTTTGGCATAGCTTATTAGCCTAGTCACCCCGTCACATACCAAACAGTTCCACGACATACAGTCACCGCACATAGCACAACCAACAAGAACCCAACATTAATATTGTACAGAAAACATGTATCTCACACTCACCCTCAAATCGTCGTCCAAAATCTCATCAGAATAAGAACCCATGATCAATTGTTTCTCACGGCTCTCTCAGAAGCCCCTTAGTTTGTTTTCTTTCTCATTTAATCCTTCTCATCTATATGAAGTGAAAGACCAGGTGCTTGTGACTCCTCTCTACTGGAACTTGACACATGCTCATTAAACATGACAAATCATCACATGCACACATGCACGTGTTCTACACCTAGAGAAAGTGTTGTCCATATAGTAAAAGTTCAGCCAATATTCAACTACGATTTATCCCAAAAATACTTGAAAAAACCTTTTTTTTTAAAATACGGGGTATTACATTAGCACTACACAAGAACTGCCAATAGGGATGCTTTTTTCCTTGCAAGTCATTTGGGGCGGGTTGCCACAGTGTTAAGGGCGAGTGCCAGACTTAGGGAGTAATCCTTTTGATTTGGGGTTCGATTCTTCACCAGGTGAGTACCCTGATATTGAAGTAGGGGCCGCAGCTGGTGTGCTGTAGTTAGCTCTCCCCGAAATTTAGGTTGCGCGGTCGCATCTATTTAGTAGCTTGGCTGAAGGGCTGTTCCCTCGGTTAAAAAAAAAAAAAGAGTCACTTGTGGCGGATATTTCCTTTGTCCTTTTCACCGTTCTCTTTCCCACTACCCTCATGCATTCTGGAATTTTGTTAGCGAAAAACCTGAGGACGCAAACATTTTTAAACAGATCATGCATATACATTTTTATGGGGCCCATCTCAGGTTCCACCAATAGGATCCAAACACCTCATTTTTCTTAAAATAATTTATTTTGGCAGGTGTTTCACCACCTCAATTGTGGAATGGGGGTTGTTGTTGCACTACACCGTGTAGTGCGGTTAATCCGGCCTTCCATCTCAGCACGAACGGTTTGGATTTAATTCGAACTCATACAAATTTCAACTGTCCATTGTTAGGATGAAAATCAAAGCTGCCGGATCGGCCACACTACATCGTATAGAGCGGAAGGTGAACTACAGAATCCTGGATTATCTTGACGTTTGAAGTATTTCCTGTAGATACTCTAACCATTTAAAACATGCATGAAGCAATAACTTATCCAAAACCTGTAAATGAAACTTATTAACCCACTTGAAGTTTTTAGGTTATATATGGACAGACCAAATTTTGTGGATGCGCATTACTTTATTAGACTCCTAAAACTCAATAAATGGCTAAGTTTGATGTAATTTCCATGATGTTAGGCCATCCACAGTGGTATAATCAAAAAAAGATAACTAAAAGTTGACACATCAGCTTTTGATTATTCACTTAAGAGGTTGCTAAGCTTAACAATGTTGAGTTTCACAATGGTCACTTCTAGTCCATAACCAAAATAAAGGGTACGTCCACTACAATTTTTCTCTCTCGCCATTCACTTCCCTCCATTTACGTTTTTTTTGGGCAAAAATATATCGATTCCCTCTTTTAATTTTGGAAAAAAATCGGTGACTTTATTTCCTCCTATTATGAATTTTTTTTTTTTTTGGGGGGGGGGGGGGTGAAATAAAAACGGGAAAGAAGAGTGAAATATCTTAATCCGGCGACGATAAGTTGAATTGTAGATGATCGAGAGATATGAATTTCACTTTTGGAGGGAAAGAAAGAGAAATAATTTGTGGGTGAAGTAAAGAAGATATAGATTAGGCGAAGAAGAGAAGAAGAAAATACTAGTTGAAACATGCATGTATACAAATTTTAGAACTAGTTAACTTATGTGGTGTTGGGTCCACAAATTTTGATTATTGAAAATCCAAAATCCAAAATTTGATTATTTCTAAGAATGTTGCTAAGTTTGATTATACCATTGTGAGCCATTTTTTGCACTAACATTATTAACTTTAAAATCAATTGACTTTTGATTATACCACCGTGGATGGCCTTAGGCTTACCTCCAATGATTTGACCAAAGCCGAACTTGAAAAATAATTTGTTCAATAATAGCGTTGATGGAGGGGGGAGGTCCAACTGGTGAAAGCAAATTCAGAATAGCTGCTCAATGGTCATTAAGCTACTAGGGGATCCACACACTCTGTCTCTGCTTCCCGAAACTTGCCCATTGCTCTTCATCCACCACTACAAGGAATAATATGTTTGCCGGCGCTTGAATAACGCCGTTAGAGACCCGTTAAATACCGCCAAATGTTTAGCAGCATTTTATACCAAGCGTCGGGGACGTGGCCGTCACCGTATGTTTCCGGCGCTTAAAAAATGTCGGGTAGAAGTTCTGCCGGCGTTTTTAAAAATGCCGTTTAAAAGATTCAGCTGTTAACATTCGGCGTCCGTCCCGTTAGGGTGACGTCATTATGACGTGTTATGGCAACGTTTTTGAGAAAACACCGGAATCAAGTTTTTAAAAGCCCACAAAATCTAGGCCCAAAGTCATGCTCCCAAACAATGTGAGAACTCCATTATTTAGCCCAGCAAATTAGAACTCCTTTATATTTAACCATCAATTCCCATTTTAAAACCTTCAGGTAAATGTTTGAACCAAAAAAAAGTTTAAAAACCAAACTTCAACTGAAATGATGTGCTTTTTTTTTTTTTTTTTTTAAAACGGCAAAAATCTTATTAACGAAGACTCGATAATGGGTACATGGAGAGAGAAAGAAGAGGGGAAAGAAAAGGGGGTTGGGTGGGGGAGAAACTTCCAAACGAGAGTGCTAGGTACAAAATTCCACAACTAACATCCAGAGGCCATAAATATTAACTACCAGCCGAAATCATCCGTGTAATTGCAACCAATCCATCCATCCTCATAATCTTTCAGCCATCATCAAAACATATCAGCAATATTCTACCTCATAGAATAATAATACAGCAGCACAGATTGCATCGGCAGCAAAATCCAGATCTCTTAGCCCTCCAAAAACTAGGAAACACCATCCACACTAGTACACAAGATGCCAAACTGACACATGACACAAGACTCAGGGCTCCAAACTGATAGAGGGCACAAGACACCAAAAAAAAAACAGGACAAAAGAAACAAGACACAAACAAAACCAAAAAAACAAGAGGCAGTTTATATATGATGCCTCCTTTTGCTCTTGCTCTTGTTCTCTGTCTTTGATTGGGCAACCTACACACAAACAAGAATTGTCAGTTTAGGCAGCTTTTATGTTCATTCATGCATAAAGACAAGGTAGAGGCCCTGTTCATGCTGTTCTAATCTTCATTATGCTCTGTTACCACATTGAAAAATTGAGTCTGTGCTAGAATTTTGCCGCTCTGGTTCTTGCTGCTGGGGTATCCGACTATATATATGGTTGATATCTAATAGACTGCTAGCTCTTAACAGGCATTTGGATAATGCTATATGAACATAATCTTTTCCAGATCCTTTCATCATAACGTAACATTAATCCCATTCTGCCTTTTATTAATAGTAAAAGTACCAGGCTTGATGGAGATGGGTAACTAATTTAAGTTTCCCCACCCCCCCTTTCTGCTTGGGTTTAAAATTGTTGAAGGCATCGTTACAGTCAAAGACAATTCTGACCAGTATATTCCTTGGCAAGAAGGAGCCCAGGAGGTTATCGGAGCCTAGCTGGAAAAAAGAAGAAGAAAGAAAGCATTTAAGTCGATATTTCGTTATATTATCTTTGTTGGTATTTATTTGGTAATTTGACTTCAAATATGAGAATTTGTTTGCTTTGGGAATTATGACTTGAGAATGCTAACTACTTCATGCAGACATATATAATAGATCGACATGGAAGACAAACTAGTTCAAGGATGCAGGGGAGATTCGGATTTCGGACTTATAAGATCAACCATACTCATTTTAAATGAACGATACCGTAGTTTACTCGGTGCACTAAGGAACCATGGCTCCTACTTAAATAACCTCTGCTTATGTGATACATGCATGCAATTTTGCTCTAAGGTTATTAATCTGCTTAAACGGGATACAGCTTGACAAGGGTATTGATTGGTAACTCACCCACAAAAGGAAAAAAAAACAGAAAGTACATGTTGGGCATAATTGTTCACTCACCTTTTGGTGACTCGATGAGGAGGTAAACTCGTGCGAGTTTTGTTGCGGTCGTGACATTGGGTGGTGACCCCAAGCAGCCTCACCTGCAGCAGGCCCTCCCCTGGTCACCAATTGAGACTCCAAATACTCCATCCTTGTTTGCTGCGTTTGAATGGTAGCGGCTAGTGCTTGAATAGTAGCATCCATTTGTGTACGCATAGCAGCCATTTGCATCTCCATCATCTCTTTCATTTGTGTCTCAAATTGGACCCGGTACAATTGAAACTGCTCTTGCATTTGTGGTTGAAATATATGGGTTTGCTCTTGTGATCGCCGATATCCACCTCCAAAGACATCTTTGATAGAAGGGCCTAATCCAAATGTTCGAACACGACCAGGTTGCTCAGGGCCCATAACTTTTACAAAGATATCCTCATCTATGCACGTGGATTCAGTAGAAGATCCCTCCATTTGCGTCGAGAGCTCCGTCATTTGTGTCTACAAACACCACATAAAATAAAAGGATAAACGCATATAATATGACTAACAGAATACCCTGCTTGTCACTTTCATCAAGAACCAACCAATTTCTATAGCTTGCCAGATGCTCCAAAACATTCAATTCAAATCCACCATATCACGAACAGAATTCCATAAAAGAAACAATTTTTTGCATAGACCAACTGCCAACATAATCTAAGTAAGAACTTTCAATTATTAGTAGGCTAATCACATGTATGAAGTATGAACTTTCAATTATTAGTACGCATATTGCAGATGCAGATGCAGAATGAAAAGGACACTAATACATGCATGCCATGACCTCATTAATCGCATCACTTGCCAACGAGCCCTCTTTCAAGTACGCAGCCTTCCACACCTGCATGCGACTTGCGGGAACCCCTTTGTTCCTATTTGTCTCCTGAAATTAGGTATGCAGTAATTAGTTAGTAAATATAGAATATATTATTTGTGTTTTGCAACAAAAGGAAAAGTTATTGATACCTCTAGTCGAACAACAGCAAATGACTTTCTCCCTGTTTTGTGATGCAGTGTCTTTTTCTTCCGAATTCGTTTATTCTTCTTAAACTTGAAATGGTTTAAGTATAGCACCTGTCATTCACAGCCTTTAATATTCCGAAGCACCCAAAAAAAAAAAATATATTCACAGCCTTTCCCCCATTGTTTTTCACTATAACTGCTGTTGCCATGCTCAGCGGGTAGAGTGAGACGACGTAGGTTAGATCCAGAGTTCCACTGGTGCAGCTCAATTCAACCTGTAATCAAATGCAGCAAAAATTTCCTTTATTTACATAGTAATCACTGGGCAGTTGGTATGCTTGTCTGCCAATTACAAACCTTCTTGAAATGAATACTCCCAACTTTGTCTAAGGGGGATCATTTTTAACCGGTAAAAAATAAAAGGGAAAAATTCAAAATAGCCCCCAACCTTTACACCAAAATTAATTAGACTTCCAACCTTTTAAAAATTTCAATTTTACTCCCAACGTTATCTTCCGTTAATCAAAATGCCCCCTTCCGTCCGAATGACTAACAGATTTCGTTAAAGACTCCGTTAAATATTGTCCCGATAGAATTTTGATGATCCGAGCCGCTCAATGTGTTCAAAACGTGATTTTAAGGGTACCCTCAAGAAATCAGCAAAAAAAATGACCAGGAAGGACTTCATCTGAATAGTTTTTTATTAAACTATTCAATAAAAAACTGTTCAGATGAATCCCTTTCCGATCATTTTTTTTATTAATTTCTCGCGGATATCCTTAAAATCACATTTTGAACACATTGAGCGGCTTGGATCATGGAAATTCGATCGAAAAGGGGAGGTGCAGACCGAAGCAAAATCTGGATGTCCGGACTTGAACAAAATCCGGATCGATCTGCACCTCCTCTTTTCCAATCGAATTTCGATGATCCGAGCTGTTCAATGTGTTCAAAACTTGATTTTAAGGATACCCGCGAGAAATCAACAAAAAAAATGATCGGAAATGGCTTCATCTGAACAATTTTTTATTGAATAGTTTAATAAAAAACTGTTCAGATGAAGCCCTTCTCGGTCTTTTTTTTTTGCTGACTTCTCATGAGTACCCTTAAAATCACGTTTTGAACATATTGAAAGGCTCGGATCATCGAAATTCGATTGGGACGCTATTTAACGGAGCTTTTAACGAAATCTGTTAGTCATTCGGATGGAAGGGGGCATTTTGATTAACGGAAGATAACGTTGGGAGTAAAATTGAAGTTTTTAAAAGATTGGGAGTCTAATTAAATTTTGGTGTAAAGGTTGGGGGGTATTTTGAAATTTTCCCAAAGTAAAATTACCCACACCATAACAATAGTTTCAACTGTATATTTGAGGTAATGGATGATTCGTAAACGCCCTTCAAAGTTGGATGATTTGTAAACTCCCTTCTTGGTATCGGATTGAGGTGATTTTTTACAGGGGACCCCAAACGAAGTACTCCCTCCGTCCCTTATTTAGAGTCCAATATTCTATTTTGGGTTGTCTCTTAATAAGTGTCCATTTTGTAAAGTTAATGGGTAAAAGTTGGTGCATTGTCTATTTTATCTCTAAAATTATATTCCATTTTGAAAAGTTAGTGAGTAAAAGTGTAATGATGATGGGTAAGTAGGGAAAGTGAAGGAAAAAGTTGATGTGAAATGTATAATGATGATGTCTTTTTAATAAGTTGGAGTTACTAAACAGAACACTTAAAAAGGGACGGAGGAAGTATTTTGAACAAATTGAGCGGCTCCGATCATCTTTGCGGGACCCGAGATGGGCGCAAAAGCGATATGTGCACGGCTGCTGTGCATCATTTGCTGTACCTGTAGCAACGTTTTATGTGTAAGTGTCTGCATGTGGAAGCGTAGTGGAAAAATTATCGGTGCCCTTGGAATACCGCTACGTGGTACCCTAAAACCCTTATTCATGCCATAGATCTATGTGGGGTCTAATATATACAAAGTAAATCAAACCCGCCATACTTCAGTGGTAGGGAAGAGTGACGGGACACCACGTAGTGATGCCTGGCTCCAAGACAATTGGATATAAGCAAACTGCAGCCATGGGATAAGGAAAACAGGTTTGAAATGCAAATTCTCTATAGACACATCATGCTAAGAACTAAAAACGACTCGGTAGGTTTGTCGACACTGTTAAATTAAGTTCCTCGCACTGTTAAATTGAGTTCCTCTGAACAATTGAAAACCCGTTAGAATGTTATTACAAGAACCGTCAAATTAGCTACTCCCAAGGATGGAATTATGGAGGTCTAGTGGCGGTGGCCGCCACGATAAGAATTTTAGAAAATACAATTATTATATGTAAAAAAATAAATTATCCCTAATTTATATAGTCTCGCCACTGCTAGATTTTTTTTTCTTATTTTTTTGTCATATACTAGTCTTAAATCTTTTTTTTTTTCAAGAAAGGAGACCCAAAAATGAAATAATATTAAGGATGAAGTGTAATTAAAGAAAAAAGAACTCCACACTTTAATTGTAAAACAACTTAACCTAAAAAATTAAAGTTAGTCTTTTTTTCGTATTTCATGTGCAAATGACAAACATCATTTATTATAATTTTTGTTATGTTATTTTAATTTTTTCTAGAGTCGATGACTATTAATATTGTAATGTATCTTTTTATTTTTTTAGTAATATATCTCGCCACTACTAGAATAAAATCCTGGTTCCATCCTTGGTTGCTCCATGAGTTTTTCTACAAATCTTAGGAAAAAATCATCTGCGACCAGTACAGGTTTGGCAATTGGCACTGTCAAATTTAGTTCTTCTGTACACCTGAATTGAAAACCAGTTACACAAGAATTGTCAAAATTAAGCAGTTAGCAGAAAGACAAGAACTGTCAATAGGGTTGCTTTTCCTGGCAAGTCTCTTGCTAGAGATCCTTTGAACTTACTACTCAAGAACTGTCAATAGGGTTGCTTCTTCCTTGCAAGTCACATGTGGCGGATATTTCCTTTGTCCTTTTTTGCCGTTCTCTTTCAAACTAGTATATTTTTCATAACTTAATTATTCAAACATATTACTAAGAGTCACGTACTGTCTAACAAAACTTATTCAAATATTACTAAGATTCACTGCCTAATTAACAATCCTGACTCCACTCCTGGCATTAGCTAGCATCCTATTGGGTAGATGGTATTCAGATCAGCTGCACATCGGGCCGGGCCAGATTTATACTAGATAATAACGAGACTTGTGAATGTCCAAGCTCGGCCCATTAATGATTGGGCTTTGTTTAATATAGGTATACTAGTAGCTTTTGTTTTCCTTCCTAATATTTTTTCATATATATATATATATATATATACAGAGAGTCAGGATCCGATGAGGGATCCCTTACGGCCTTACCGTAAGGGACTCCCCTTTCCCGATCGAATTGTGACGATCCGAGCCGTTCAATGTGTTCAGAACGTGATTTTAAGAGTATTCGTGAGAAATCGCCCAAAAAAATGACCGGGAAGAGCTTGATCCGAACAGTTTTGCATAAAATGCATTTATAGTGTTTTTATGAAAAACTGCTCGAATCAAGCCCTTCCCGGTCATTTTTTTGGGCGATTTCTGAACACATTGAGCGGCTTGGATCGTCGCAATTCGATCGGGAAAGTGGAGTCCCTTACGGTCTTACCGTAAGGGATCCCTCATAGGATCCTGACTCTCTGTATGTTTAATTTTAGCCCATAGCTTTAAGTAATTGTACTTGGTATCCTTATTTTTTTAAAAGGGTTGGAATTAAACCTCATTAAGACTAATTTTAGTTTAAAGTTATTTCATGACTAGAAAAATATTAAAGCTGTTGCAATTAACATTTTTAACAAAAAATGGAGGGGTGACAAGATATATCTCTGGAGGGGGGCGGGGCTATATAGTTCGATGATAATTTTTCTTTTTGCAATGTAATAGTAAGGTTTTTTTAAAATCGTAGGGAGGCAACCGCCCCTATTAGCCCCTCTCTGGTTCCATCCTTGCTATAGGGTGAGCTGCCCTACAAGGGTGTAATGCGGCTGATCTGGTTATTCATTTCGGCAATGGATGAGCAATAGACGATTCTGATCACTAGGAGGTCGGATTAAATTCGAATAATCCGTAACGAAATGGACGACTAGATCGGCCACACGGCCCGCACTACAGACTGTGCAGTACATAATTTCCAAGTCCGGAAAAAGGTTGGTGGTGACGTGTTGTAGCTCTGAATTTAGAATTAAAACACGTGCATCCTTGGCTGGAGAATTGTAGTATTTTGCAAGAACGCCATTCCCAACAGAATCTAGTCGTCTATAAATAGCAAACATTGTTGCTCTTTATTCTACATCATTACTCAGAGGGTGGAAAGGATTAGAGACTGTTCTTAATTTTTGGTTCATTCCTCTTCTCTTATTCCTTCCAATTCCCATTTTCTGGTTCATTCCTCTTCTCTTATTCCTTCCCGTTTCACAGCCACCCAACACAGAAAAATGGAATTCTCTGCTATCCCAACTGTTTTATTAACCTCATCAGTTAGTAAGGCACTGCCACCAGTTCAGGTCGCACAACGTCGCCCTGAATCAGTTTTTCATCCTAGTGTTTGGGGAGATCATTTCCTTGCCTACGCTTCTGCTGACAAGGTAAAATTATTTGTATTATTTTTCTTTGAACGTAAATCTTTTTTTCGATCAGATTTAAATGAAAATCACACAGTACATACTAGTATATACTCTCCACATCATTCCAGCCTTCTAATAGTTTAAAGTCGCGTTCCACTAAGAAAAATAAGTACTTTAAAATAAGAACCTTAGGAGAATGGGCCCTAAGTCTACTTTTCCAAAATAAGGTTCAAAACAAGAAATTTGGCATTTAGCATGGAATTCTGACGCAGAAAAGAATTAGAGCCTACCCATTTGAGAGGAACAGTAAGCCCCTGTTCCGCTAAGATTCTTATTGTTTAAGTTCTTATTTTTTCGTTTGACGAGACAGGTCATTCTATCATAATACATTATCTTAATTCAAAAAATAAGTACTTCAAATAAGTACTCCCTCCATCCCTTTTTAAGTGTCCTGCTTCGTAATTCCAACTTATTAAAAAGACATCATCATTATACCTTTCACATCAACTTTTTCCTCCACTTTCCCTACTTACCCATCATCATTACACTTTTACTCACTCACTTTTCAAAATGGAATTTACTTTTAGGGGCAAAATGGAAAATTCAACAACTTTTACCCACTAACTTTACAAAATGGACACTTATTAAGGGACAGCCCAAAATGGAATACTGGACTCTAAAAGAGGGACGGAGGGAGTATTATTTATTTAAGATAGCGGAACGGGGCCTAAATTTTAATTCAAATTTGGTTTGTTACTTCAATGGCCAAATAGAGAACGGTGGAAAGGGAATACTAAAGAGTTTTGTTATTTGATTATTTAAAATGGACCAATAATTTAGGACTTTGTGTTTCGATCAAATAAAATTGGGTTATCGAAAGGTAATTGATTTTCACACTTCCCTTTCTTATAACCACACTCTCTTTTGATGGCCAAATAGCGGTCGTGAAGATTCACTCTTTCACGCTTGAAATGACAACATTATAAATTCATATCACAAAAAGACAAAAAAAGAGAAGGTGGCTATATAAAAAAAAAAGAGTGAAAATCACTACCCTATCGAAATTGACAAAACTAGAAAAGCCTAACATGGCCGATGAGTAATTTATAAGAAAGATACCGCTATTCAAGCTCAACTAGATTAAAACTCGTGGGCTATGGGCTCGCCCGGTTAGGAAAATGATTTTGATCGCGTTAAATTTTAAAACCAACCTTGGAAAAGCAAGTATTCTGGGTCATGTAGTTTTCGTTTTAATTTCAGTTCTCACACCAATCCTAGATGATAATGTACTTTCTTGAGGTAATAAAAATAAATTTTAATTTGGAAAAAAGTAATAAAAATAAACATAAATGGTGTCAAATGATGAAGATAAGTAGCAAAATAATTAAGTACTTATTTTGTTAGACAAATCATGCAATTCCTAAAGTTGAACTCACAATCTCACCACACCTAAGTGTAATTACGCAACCGTTAAACCAACAATTCTAATGTTCTAGTCAACGTAATAATGTTAACACATGGTTATATTTGTTTTTTGTTTTAATTTTATTTTGGCAGGAAGTGGATATCAACACGAAGCAAAAACATCAACAGCTTAAAGAAGATGTGACAAAGCAGCTAGTGGAAGCAAAGGGTAAATATTCACAACAGCTAGACCTTATTGATGCGATCCAGCGCCTTGGCGTGGCCTACCATTTCGAAACAGAGATTGAACAAGGATTACATCAAATATATGAAACCTATCATCAAAGTGGTCACAAAAATGTCAACAATGATGAGGATATTTACATTACTGCTCTCTCGTTTCGATTACTGAGACAACACGGATATCGTGTCTCTTGCGGTAAGTCACCTTTGTCTCTTGTACGGTTAAGGAAAGTGATTTTTTTAACGGCAACGGAAAATTACATTGTTATTAAAGATAAACAATGAAATCGAGAACGATAGATCAATAGGGGAAAAAAAAAAAAACGAGAGAGCTTTAGAGAATGCATATATATTGTTTAAGTGCTGTTATCGCTAGAACTCAATTTACCCTTAAGCCTCAGTTTTCGGTAATAAGCAACAAGAAGAGAAACAAATAAATGTCATTACCTTTTTATTCCCCATACACTTTTTCGCGGGGGCTTTGTCTATGTTCATTTATATAATTACTCTTCATATAGAAAAAGGTGTATCAAAAAGTAGGTCACAGTACGCCCAAAAAAAAAAAAAAAAAAACGAGTGTATACGTGATGATAAAAGGAGAGCTTGGAAATCATATATTCTGGGAAAACATATCCAAAATGTTATCTTTTTATGGAAACATGAAAACATATTAGTTACTATCACTTAGTTCGTTTGCTTGTGAATTTTTTTTTGGTCGGCAAAAGGAAGATTTTATTAAAGCTCTTTTTGACTACGCGTACTACTAAATACCGATAGTCGCATTGGTCATAATAATTGCATTGGTCATAATAATTGCATAGGATATAAATAATATACTATATCGTCCATTAAAATAGACACCGGTAATACTGTATTATATTTCCTCTCTAGTTTGGGAAAAATAATTGCCTTTATGACTACTTTCATGAAAGTTTCTGAAGCCGCAACTACTAATTCTTGTTACCATTGCTGATAATTTTCATATTTCTAATATATTGTTTTTCAATTGATCATGTTTCTGAATGGTTTACGCAGATGTATTCAACAAATTCAAGGACAATGAAGGGAAATTTAAGGAATCGTTGATTGGTGATGTGAGAGGATTATTGAGTTTGTACCAAGCTACATTTTTGAGTGTACGTCAAGAAGACATACTAGATGAAGCAATGGAATTTACCACCACTCACCTCAATTCTGCACTACCGAACTTGAGCAATAATCCAATTGCGGCACAAGTAGTTCATGCTCTATATCAGCCCATCCACAAGGGCTTGACAAGGCTCGAGTCAAGGCTTTTTATTTCTTTCTATCAAAAAGATGATTCCCATAGTAAAGTTCTACTGGATTTTGTGAAATTGGATTTCAACTTATTGCAGAAATTGCACCAGAAGGAGTTAAGCGAAATCACAAGGTGGGTATAGTACAACTTGTTTAATAAGCCTCTCTAGAAACTCTTCTTTTTGGCATTTAAAAAAAATAAATAAATAAAATGCTACATTGGACCTTATATTTTTCATGGTACAATTTTTGGTTTAGGTGGTGGAAAGATTTGGACGTTGTAGGAAAACTACCTTTTGCAAGGGACAGATTGGTGGAGATGTACTTTTGGATATTGGAAGTATATGAGCCACATTATATTATTGCTATCAGAAATCTAACCAAAGTGATGTGCTTGACTTCCATTATTGATGACATGTATGATGCTAGCAATGCTACCATAGAAGAGCTTGTGCTCTTCAATGATGCAATCCAAAGGTAAAATTTTGTACCCCACTCCCTCAGTGATCTTAATTTTGATTTGACCTATTATAATAATTTATTTTTCTTTTTGTGAATATGGTAAGAAACTTTCATTGTTAAAAACAACATAAAAGTAGAATGTATTGTAATCTAAATTTGGTTCCCTTACCTATCGCTATACCGCTAAGTCATTTCCCGTAACTTATTTGATGTGTTCAGGTGGGAAGTCAGTGCCTTGGATCAACTTCCGGACTATATGAAACTTGTTTATCAAACAGTTTTAGATACTTTCAACATTATTGAGGATGAAATGGTCAAGCAAGGAAGATCATATGGAGTCGAATACGCAAAATCCGCAGTTTGCCTCGAACTAACTTACTTTTTTTTTATTTTTTATATTAGTAATAATACTGAAATTTCGCCAATACTAACTCATTATCCTCAAAATTCCAGTTGAAAGATTTGGTTGGAGTATACTGTAAAGAAGCCAAATGGTATCACGAAGGCTATGTTCCAAGTATGGACGAGCACTGGCCAGTTGCACTATTGAGTTGTGGCTACCAAGCTGTTTCAACCATGTCCTTCATTGGAATGGGAGAGTTGGCGACCAAAGAGGCCTTTGATTGGGTGTCTAGTAATCCTTTAATTGTCCAAGGTTCATCAGTGATTTGCAGGCTCATTGATGACGTGGTTGGCCACAAGGTAAGATATACAAGTCCAACGTACAAATATCTTTATTCATCGTAAATTTATACTATATGTCTTCTGTTCCCCGCGTAACCACTAGCTTAGTATCTTGTATTTAATTCACAAGCCACACCACATAACCCAAAATGCTTAAGCTCAAGGTACTAGTAATGTCTTACATTGGATTGTTATATGCCCAAGCTAGATCGATCACCCATGTAGACTTCCATTGCGGGATGTGATATCACATTACTTATGACTACTCCCCCCAACATGTGGTATTACATTGTAACCTTCTGGAAACAGGCTGCGAATCCATGACATTCGATCCTTGGTGTCCAAATATACATAAGTGCCTTCTCTAATGAATTCTGATGACACCCGATCATGTCTTGAGATTCGAGATTCCAACCATCCATGTTAAATGCTGTCAATGAATTAGGACACAAAAACAAATTACTACGTAGCTACCTCTTTTCCATGCTAATTAACAGTTTTTGTGGTGAAATTATAGTTTGAGCAAGAAAGAGGTCACGTAGCCTCCTCAATTGAATGCTACATGAAACAATACGGTGCAACAGAAGAAGAGGCTATCGTTGAATTCCAGAAACGAGTTACAAATGCATGGAAAGACATGAACTCAGAGTTCCTCCGCCCAACCCCCGTCCCGATGCCTCTCCTCCGGCTACCTCTCAACCTTGCACGAGTTATTTATGTTTTATACAAGGATGGAGATAATTACACCCATTCTGGAACCAAGCTCAAGGGATATGTGACCTCAGTACTCGTTGATCCTGTGCCAACTTGAAATCTCTTTCGCAAAATTGAGTCCATAGATAAGTAAAGAGATCATCATGAAAATACATATGTATGCTTACTATATTTGCTTAAAGAAATAAAAAGAGTCTTCTAAGCGATGGCCTTGTCTTTGATGAAACATGCATGTATTCATCGGAATGCATGTTTTTGTTCTTTTTAAAGCTAGGTTAGGGATTCTCGGTAAGATTTATCATTTGCAATGTATTATTTCCATCAAGCAATAAAGTTGTCTTTTGCTGTTATGTGTGCCCAACGGATATATATTTGTTCAAAAAAACACTCAGACTTTTCGGGCACTTGTCCATAGTCATTTATTTGTACAGAAAAAATGGGTGCTCGAATATATATTCTGTGATTTCTTATAGTAATTATTAAAGCAGAAACAACAAAAAAAAGTGAGAAAAGTGAATTGGAAAACCAATCTAAGCGGTTGACATGTTACAAAGCCGACTCGGCATCGGCCGGAAATTCCGCCACCGCTGAGTGGATATCTAAAAGAATACCCATTGTGGTGTTAGGGCCTATGGAGAGCAGAGAATCACTATGCCTCTTTGGCTTGAAAACCACCAACTTGAACATATTCGACTAATAAGATATATTGTTGAGTATACTACAGAATGCTCACTTGGGGATTCTAACTAATAGAAAATTGTTTTGTAAAAACAAAATGATATATTTGGTTCAAGCTGCTTGTTTTCTGTGGGTAAATTTTATGAATTAAGCAGGTGATCAAAACAATGTTCCATATGTCAAAGATTTACGCATATATGAATGTCCCTAGGTGAAGTTTGAATTGATTATTATTATTATTATTATTATTTTTGAACGGCGATTGAATTGATTATGTTGACACTTACTCAATATTGATTGTATAGACCCGAGTCTAATTCTAATTTCTTATATTTATTAATGTTACGTGAAATTATAATTAGATAATTTTGCGACTAAGGGATAATTTTATAGATATATGTGTGTGTGTGTGTTTGGTCGTGCGAGCCCGAGTTTGTGGGCTTTTGATCGAATGTGTTAGGAGACTACATGTGTTGTATAATTAGTATTAGAATTCTTTTTAGAGCTAATTACTTGTTTAAGTATTATTTTGAGGGGCCCTAGTGCAATGATTTATAAAATGCAAGTGGTAGAATAGTATGTTGAAGCTTAAAGGGGGAGAGTGTAAATTTTTAGTCCTAAATCCATTTATACCAGAGAAACACGAGTTCTCTGTTCTCGGTTTTTGATTTTCCATTTTCTTCCCATTTTGCTGTCTCTCTCTCTCTCTCTCTCTCTCTCTCTCTCTCTCTCTCTCTCTCTCTCTCTCTCTCTCTCTCTCTCTTCTCACCCAAAAACTAGCTAAACCTCCCAAACCCACATAGATTCCAATCAATCCCACCACGTATTGGAGTTCTCGAGTCCTTGATCGCGTCCAAAGAGCCCGAAGGAAGTGTATTTCGCATTTGGAAGCTAGGGTTTTGCTTGAACTTGGGTTTTGGCCTTCGACTTTTGAAGAAGGGATTTCCTCGCTACTTTTATGTGTTTATGAGTAGATTTGGTGTTTGAATCACGCAATAGATCAGTGTATGGAAGTTTGGTGTTTGCCCCTTTGGAACCTACTGTCTTGGGTCAGTCTATATATACGAATATATATATATATATATATATATATATATTTAGTTGTTAAACATTGTTATTGATCCTCGATGTACAGCTTTCTATGGTAATAATTTAAGTGGGTTTTGCTTGGTCATAAGTCTTTGTAATGGGTTTAAGTACCAATTTAATGTAATCCTTATAGCAATAGTATTAGTTTAATATTTATACATGTGGATACTTATAGTTTCATGTGTTTCTTATTTTCCAAAACCATCCGTTCTTGCATCCTTTTCATCTTTAATGGCTATCAAGGCTTGAGTCGGCACGAGAACTTATGATATGTCATGAACAACGAACGATTGAAATGGTACATGAGGACACTTGATACGATACGAAGACACATACTAGACCCACTGACGGGTGAGGTGCTAGGTAGGGGTCCACGGTAGCCCATCGAATGACCGGCAGGGGTCCACGGTAACCCATTGAATGACCGGCAGGAGCAATCGCTCATTGAATGATTTTGAGGTGAACTAAATTCTCAACAATTAAGAGTACTCGCTCATGACACTTGACGTAGGCACATGAATGAGATTCGAGAATGAGATAAAGATTTATAAGTTGACATTGTGGGATTAAAGGATAGTGGTATGGATACAAGTATTTTAAATTGGCTTCTTTCCTTCGAGTTTGGATAATATCATCTTGTTTTTGTTACCAATATCTTGTTTTCATCATTGTATTGTCTTGCATCCGTTATTTATGTACTTGGTCACCTTATTTGCATATAAACGTAGTGTCGATTTTCCTACTGGGCTAGTGTAGCTCAACCCTTCATTTTTCAGGTACGAATCCGAGATGATAGCATGGCGTGCTTGATGTGCATTGTTTTGAGCATCTCTTAAAGGCTAATAGGTGAAGTTACTAGGAATCTGTTGTAAAGGCTCATTTTGGGAGATGTAATATAACTTAAAATCTCATTCTTTTGACTATGACACCTTGTAAACTTTTATTTATCCCCTCTTATTTTGAAATTGTGAAGTACTGGGTCGTAGTGCCACATATTGTAACTCTTTGAAACCTTGGACTTGAAATGGTAGCATGAAACTCTCTTTTGGGCTATTAATCGTAAAATTGTGAGAACTTGACTTATGTAAAGTTATTATTATTTATGTTTAAAATTGAGGGCGTGACATTGATGGTTGTTACAGGGTATGCAATAAAGCTTAAATGTCAAGGCAAAGAGGAGCGTAAAGGTCATCATCTAATCTTGAAAAAAGCACATGTGAAAAGTTCTTTGGTCTGCATGTGATTGCTAATACCCTATTACACTTTGATGGCATTTGGAATGTGATTGCTAACACGTGTAATTGTCTGCATGTGGAAGCGTAGTTGAAAAATTATCGGTGCCCTTGGAATACCGCTACATGGTACCCTGAAACCCTTTTCACCATAGATCTATGTGGAGCCTTATACAAAGTAAATCAAACCCGGTATACATTAGTGGTGGGGAAGAGTAATAGGCACCACGTAACAGTTGGTACCCAAATTAAAAACCCATGGCTAAATGTGGCTGAGGTTGGAATCGGCCTCGTTCCGCTTTCTTTTTAAATCTTCCTTTTCAAAAAGAAGGTAATTTTAAGCTTAAATATAAGGGCAAATTTTCGTAGTAGTCCCTGTAATTTTATGGTTGTCTCACTTTCGTTCCTCTAGTTTCAAAGTGGTCCAATTTCGTCCCTGTAGTTTGTTTTACGTTCCAAATTGGTAAAATCGTTAACACCGTTAATGAAACTAACGGAAAAATATAATTAAAAAATTAAGTGCTCCAATTTTCAATCCGATTGAACCGGTGCGAAAATCTTATTTTTTTGATCATTTTATCCTAAATGGTCGTAATGAATTTTTGGCTCTAAGGCCTTTCAACGAGCACCCGAAGACTCCTTATTTAGTTTCAGGGCTCTTTTAGGGTGCTCATTGAAAGGCCTTAGAGCTAAAAATCCATTATGACCATTTAACATAAAATGATCAGATAAATAAGATATTCGCACCGGTTCAAACGGATTGAAAATTGGAACACTTATTTTTTTACAACGTTTATATATTAAAAAATATAGTTAAAAAATTAAGTGTTCCAATTTTTAATCTGTTTGAATCGGTGCGAATATCTTATTTTTCTGATCATTTTATCTTAAATGGTCATAATGGATTTTTGGCTCTAAGTCCTTTCAATGAGCACCCTAAGAGTGCCCTGAAACTAAATAAGGAGTTTTTGGATGCTCGTTGAAAGGCCTTAGAGCCAAAAATTTATTACGACCATTTAGGATAAAATGATCAAAAAAATAAGATCTTCGCACCGGTTCAACCGGATTGAAAATTGGAGCACTTAATTTTTTAATTATATTTTTCCGTTAGTTTCATTAACGGTGTTAACGATTTTACCAATTTGGAGTGTAAAATAAACTACAGGGACGAAATTAGAGCACTTTGAAACTAGAGGGACGAAAGCGAGACAACCGTAAAACTACAGGGACGACTACGAAAATTTGCCCAAGAAATGAAAATGAAAAAAAAAATTTAATTTTTTTTGCACCGTTTAAAAGATCTCAATGAGATCTATTAAACAAGATCCATATTGGAAGGAAAATTATTGGCGTAAACATATGATTTTTGAGTTTAAAATTATCTCCTGTTTCTAAAAGTTCATTTTTTAGGAAATCAGAACACGCTGTAGACACCTCCCAAACGGGGCATCGCCATACAGATTGATCATTTGTTTGCCCGATTGGTTGCTTGCTTCGTAAACCAAAATCATAGACATTCCCATGGCTAGGAACATCGCCACATGATAGCGGTTATCATCAAAACAGAGTCGCCACCCAGTTTATTATAACTGGGAAAATAGATAGAGATTCTGGGTACGGGAGCCAAAAGTACAATAAGGGGAATGTGTTAAGCACCCCTCTTTACCCAGTCGTGAGACTGGCCCATAATTGTTCAGCATAAGACATGTAGATGCTTTATTTAATTCCAACACATAGTCTGTTTATTTATTCTTTAAACAGTAAGCAAGGTGAGCCAGTGCGATAAGTAAGTATGCATTCAGAAAGCAGATAAGCAAACAAAATGTCCCAGGGAGATGGATCCCGCGGCCGGTGAATGGATGTCACGGCCGAGGGATCCTCTTGGTTTGATGTACCGGCCGAGGGATCGAAACCCCGGTCGGTGTTCTTCCTCACACCAGACAGAAAGATTAACAGGTAATCAAAACGCTACGATTAGTAAAAAAGGACAATAAATAAGACAAACCAGAGGCCGTTGGGCCTCACCACCTTGATCCCTCAGTTGCTTGATTGCTTTGGATTGGACGTGGTTGACTGATTGCTTGATTGAAAACACTAGGGTTAGGGTTTGAACTTCGGGGTTTTATCGCCGGATTGACGGCTACCTTCGGAAGGTTAGGGCTTTTGAAGAGGGGGTTTGAGAGAGTATTTGTGCAGAGTTTCGAGTCTTGAGAGAGTGTATACTCTGATAATTTTGTGTGTATATTTTCGGAGTCCAAAGGCCCTTTATATAGGCAATTGGTAACTCACTCCGGCCAATCAAAGCACGTGATTGCAATTGCAATTGCAATACAATGCAAACTCTACGTCGTAATCTCTGAACGTGGCCCGAACGCATCGGAGAGGTAGTGTAGTTGGATCAAACAATCGACAGAACGTTCAAGAGTCTGGAAAAAGGACGATCTGGCGGCCGAGTAATAGATGTCACGGCCGAGGAATGGATGTCTCGGCCGAAGGATAGATCTTGCTACCGAGAAATTGATCTCTCAGGGAGATTTTGATGCAACAGGTTGCTCGGGTGAGGAAACGATGTTAAGGCCGTGAGATCGATGTTACGGCCGACAGATGGATTCTCCTAGGCTTCTGTATTTTCTGTCTGAAAGGCTGTATGGCTCTGATTGGGTCCTCTAAGTGGCTCAAAGCTCTTACCGAAAGTCCTAAGGTTCTCAAGAAGGCAATCAGCAATCACTGTATCCATTTCATCATCGGGATGGTCCCAATGTGGGACTTGAAATAATCGTTAGGCCAAATTGGAGTGTCTACAGATGCCTCTCTTTGACTGAACTTAGACGGATCGCGAGACATGTTTGAGTAAGAGTCAAAGCTGTAAAAAGCAACTCAATTTGGTCCAACCACTATTCCAAGGGGTTTTTGAAAAAGGTTTTTGTTATGATCAGGCCGGGAGGCTGCCTACGTATTCCACAAGGAAAATTCAGACCAACCGTAGTTCGGGCAATAAAGAAAAATAAAAGTTTGGAGGGTTAGAGACAGAAGACGTACCTTAGGGTTTAAAAAGCCGTAGTGTGACGTACCTAGACTGAGCCAGGGTTTTGGCGAAAGATAGTTGAAGGAGCGCAGGGCTGTCTGGGGAGTTTTTTTGCGGAGAGCTTCCTTAGTATTTTGGGGTAGATCAGTACACGGCAGGTGCGTTTGCTTTTCTTGATCATCCCTACTTTGACTGAAAGGGACTCGGTAGAGTAGCCCATCCTTGCGAATGAGCTGGAAGGAATTGATGTAGTGGGGTGGAATCCAAGCCATCTGCTGGGGATGAGTTGGACGCCGGTTTGCTTTTGAGATATGGGGGCGCAGGGTCGGTAACCGGAGCATGGAGCTTTGGTGATGAGGGAACCGAGGCACGGAGCCGGTTGTAGTCATGAGGCGAGAGCCTGAGGTGTGATGGAATCGAGGCGTGGAGCCTGTTGCAGTCTTGAGGCGAAGGCCTGAGGAGATTGGATAGGACCGAAGCGCGGAGCTGGTGTTGATCATAAGGCGAGAGCCTGTGGTGTCAGAGCTTTGAGCTTGACGTGATGAACCGAAGCGCGGAGCTGGTATAAGGTAGGGGCCTGAGGTGAAGGAATTGAGGCGTGGAGCCTGAGGTGATTAGATTGAGGCGTGGAGCCTGCTGCAATCTTGAGGTGAGGGCCTGAGTTGTCGGAGCTTAGAGCTTGACGTGATTTGAACCGAAGCGTAGAGCTGGTTGCATTCTGATGGTCTGTGCACGGAGCTTTTCCATCATAAGTGTTGGCGTGGAGCCAAAGGATCGAGGCGCTGGACCGATCAATAAAATCGAGGCGTAGAGCCGGTTGATTGCAGGATTGACCTGTTTCATGAGAGATATGCAGAGTGTATATGCGTGATGATGGTTGTTAGATGTGAACAGATATGATGATACAGACTCGATGTGAAAATGTTGATGCATTTGATGCAATATGTGCACGTGCCCGTGCGTGTGTGTTTGTTTTAAAGCTTAGAGCTTCTATCAAGTTCCGAACTTGAGCATTCAGAGCGTAGAGCTCGAGCATTCGGACGACAGAATCCGAGCATTCAAAGTACAGGCTTTGAGCGTCCAGTACGCAGTGGTTGGGCATCCAAGCGTAGAGCTTGAGCATTCAAGTGTATAACTTGAGCATCCAGTACACAGTGGTTGGGCATCCAAGCGTAGAGCTTGAGCATTAAAAAATGTTAGATTTTTGAGCATTCAAGCGTAGAGCCTGAGAATAGTTTGTCTTGATTGTTGGGGTGGCATTGAGCCTGTTGCTTGTTTACGGCTTCGAGCCAGTTGAGATGATGGGCTTTGAGCCACTGAGTTGTGTAGAGATGATGGGCACGGGACCGCTGTGTGAGTTTGATGGCTTGTGTGACTGCTGAGGATGGCAAGCGTAGAGCTGCTGATAATGATTGGGCTTTAGAGCCGCCAGGTGAGTGAATACAGGCGTAGAGCTGCTGAGAAAATGGCTTTGAGCCTGTGGAGGTGGTGGACCCGGAGTCATGGTGTTCGATAGTGAATATGGGCGTAAAGCCGCTGAGAAGGCTGCTATGGCTTTGAGCCAGTTTGAGACGATGCATGCAGGCATGGGGCCACTGAAATGTTTATATGGCTGCTGGGCCAGTTGAGATAGTGGGCTTGGAGCCGCTGAGATAGCGAGCGTGGAGCTGCTGACGGTGATTGGGCTCAGAGCCTGCCGAGTGATAACGAGCGCGGGCGTAGAGCCATTGAGTGATAGTGAGCATAGGCATAGAGCCGCTGAGTGAGTTGATGGTTGTACGGTCACTGGAATGGCAAGCGTAGAGCTGCTAGGTGAGTTGATATGGGTGAACATTGACACGGAGCTGCTGAGTTCTTTGATAATGGATAGGGCGTAAAGCTGCTGGGTGTTTCAACTTGCTTTGGCCAATAGTTTGTGGAGAGAGATTTTCCTCATGCTTGGATATGCCCCCAAGGCTAGTCTTGATTACATTATGTTGGCTTGGGGATGCCCCCAAGGCTACTTGGTTGGTTGAGGATTTAGAAGTCTGTAAATAGCTTGAATTGGTGCACTGAGCATTGCTGAAGGAAATTGATTGGGAGGCCAGGAGATCGATCTCTCGGCCGATGGGTTGATGTCTCGGCCGAAGTATTGATGTCTCGGCCGTGAGAACGCCAAAAGCCAGGAAATCGATTTAAGTTCAGTTAAATCGATCTCACGGCCCATTTAATCTTTTCTTCTCCTCCTCTCTCATTCTCCTCCGTTCCTCTTGCCCGACGACTTCCGCCGCACGCCGCCGTTCCCTTTCGCCACCATCGGCCACCATTATTTCCGGCCACCATTACTGTCGCCGTTGTTGCAACCTTGGCTTTTTCGAAACCGTTAGTCTTCCTCCTATCTTGGTTCAAACGTGATGGCCACGCCATCTTCGGATGTGGCGGGTTCGTCCTCGCATCCTTCGTGTAGGTGTGAGTACCCGTCTTCCGACGAGGAGGCGATTGAGGAGCCCGGCTTGTTTGACGCCGCTACCTACATTCTTCCTTCGCGTAGGTTGGGTTTTGGCGGTTTCTTGCAGTACCGCCCCCCTGTCGGTGGCCTTGAGGCCAAGGTGGTTCGTCGAGAGCCTGAGTTTCACCTGAGCGTTCTGAACGTGCCGGTGAGTTTCCTGAAAAGTAAAAAGTTTTACTTTAGTTCGGAGTTTTGGAAATCCTTGTATTTTTTAGAATAAAATTTTTTTGCTTGCGGGATGAAAATCCCTTTTGGCTAGGAGCGTGAATGTGAAGAACCCATGTTTGGGTTGAATTTATTTTTGTTTAAGGAAATTAAAATAACTGTGCCCCTTGTCTAGGCAATGCATGCTTTTAGATGTTAATTTGACGCCCCTTAGCATTTTCTTTGTTTATGTAATCATGAGATTAACTCCCTTTTGTCTTTGGCAGAGAAATAGGAGGCTGGAAGCTCACGGTGGAGGCAAAGAGGTGCACAGATGGTTCTTGAAGCTGCCAGAGCAGGCTCGGGAATTAGTACGTGCTGCAGGCTTCGAGACATTCGTTCTGGGCCTCGATCTTCCGAAGATGGATTGGTCATTGATGACCTCGCTAGTTGAGAGGTGGTGGGATACCACCAATACCTTCCACTTTCCTGCTGCTGGCGAGATGACTATCACTCCAGGTGACTTTTCTTTGCTGACTGGCCTGCGGGTAGGCGAAGTTGCTCTTCGAGTTGACCCCCGGCTTTGGGAGCGAGAGGGTGCTTTGAGGTGGTTTCTGGGCAAGGTGCCCCCTGTTCGTTCCCGGGGTCATATCGATCTTGCTTGGCTAAGCAAGACTTTTATGGTGGCTGACATTCTGACCCAGGTGAGTGCCGAGCAATTGACGCGGGCCTTCATTCTTTACCTCCTTGGGCAAACGTTGTTTGCCAACAAGGATGGTTCGGTACACACGCAGTTTTTGGCTCCTCTGCAGCACTTGGGAGCTATTCGGTAGCTTAACTGGGGCTCGTCTGCTTTGGCCACTTTGTATGGCAGTCTTGGAGCTTGTTCGCGGGACAAAAGTCCCATCCTTTGTGGTCACTTTCGAGTGCTTGAGGTACATATCATTCCTTTGTACTTCTGTTTTCACTTTGGCTTTTTCTAGTTCTGAACCTGCCCTGTTTTTCAGCTCTGGGCTTTTGAGCACCTTCTCTAGTTTCCCCCTGAGACTAGGCATGGTGATGCGAACTGCATACCTCGTTACGAGCGATGGTTGGTGGGATAACGGAGGCCAAGGTCACCAGTTTTGAGCCTTCCTGAGTGGCGACGAGTTTTGGACCGACTGACGGTCGATCAGGTACCTTTTTCTTTGTACCTCTTATCCTTTAGACTTCCATATTTTTGTGTTGGGACTGATTTGTCCTTGCTTTGTAGGTACGGTTTGACCCTTGGGGTGGTGTACCAGAGAATGCCCCTCTTGCACGTTGTAGAGTCCTGGACCGGACCCGTAGCTTGCTCGAGGGTCCATTTTGCCGAGCCTGGTACTTAGGCGATCGAGTGGCCAGTCAGTGGCGGTCACGCGTTGAGGCTCTTCAGCTTGTTCCTCCTTCTCCTCCAGTATCTATGAGGTCCACTTCTTTGATGTCGAAGGAAGATCTGAAGAATGCCCGGATCAGAGATTGGGCAGGTTTACTCCTCCAGGCAGGTGACTATACGAAGTACTGCCGTCTTTTCTTGACCTCCTCTGTTGCGGCTCCTCCCGTTGCTCCTGTTTGGCCACGGGCTCCATCGTTTGTCTCCTTCCACTCAGATGATGGGGAGGAGGAGCGCCTGACGCTGACTCCCTGTACGACCCAGCTTTACACCTTGCCAGCCGGGGCTTCACAGGTATCTTTAGCTTTCCATGTTAGCTTTCCTCTCTTCGTATTGTATCCCTTGCTTTAGATGTTTGTAATGTTTGACTATTCCACAGGTACCTGCCGAGATAGTGCAAGAATGGCTTCACGCCTATCAGAGTACAGAGGTTTTGGTTCGGAGACAGCGCCGTAGGATCCTTGAGGTACGACTTTCTTCATGAGCTTTATCTGCTGCGTATTATCCTTTGAGTCTGAATGTTTGTATCCCTCTTTGGCTGCAGCTTGAGGCTGAGAGAGCACCGACTGCTGGCGGGGGGAATGTGGGGACCAGTGAGCAGCCTTCGCCTTCTTCTCAAAGATCGCCTAGCTTTTAGGGCTTTTTCTTTTTCCTGTTCATAGTTAGTGAGAGATAGGCAGAAACTATATTTGTATAGTGAAAGTAACCACAGTGATGATTTTGTAGGCAAGCTTTTATTCATGAAATGAGAAATGCTTTTTATGCCCTTAGATGTCTTGAGTTTGCTTGCGATAGTCAGAACATGGCTTTTTGAACAAGTATTTGCTGATAGACAGTAATTTGTGTGAAAATGAAATACTGGCCGAAGAATTGATTATTCGGCTGAAAAATCGATATTGTGGCCGATGTATAGATTCTTCGGCCGTTACTTTGATTTTCCAAAGGTAGATTTTGTCTTGGCCAAGTGGCATCCTCTTTTCTCTTCCTTCTTATGCTTGGTTTTGATTTTCTTGCCTTTTGCTTTTGCCATGTTCCATAGTCCGATTGCCAAACTCGAGAGTTTTCAAAGTATCCTGCTCATTGTGTTAATGACCTTCAGGTTAGAGGGGATGAGCAATAATTCTTGTGTTTATTGCTGTTGCCAATTCTTCGAGAAAAGCATACTCATCTTTTGCGAGCTCAATACGCAGGGTTAGCTATGCCTATCATTGAGTACAAATTTGTTGATGTTTTTCCTTCTCTCCAAATGTTTGGGCCGCATCTCGATGTGAGATTGCCTACGTATCCCAATCAGGGAATCAGGCCTTTTACGTAGTTCCAAAATCATCACCTTTGAGTTTTCACTCTTGGTTTTTCTTCTCACATGCTCTTGATTTTGCTTAGGTTACCTAATGGAGGTTGAGTCCCTAGCGAGCTTTTCTTTGAATGCCTTAACTTTTGCCTAGGCTGCGTTTTTGCATTTTCTGGCCTAGCAGGCTTTGCTCTTACTTTTGCTTGGGTTTTCAGGTTACCCAACGAGCACTTCTCTCAAGAAGGCTTCTGCGTTTCGGAGAGGAATTTGATGGAGATATTTTTCTAAATCTCCCTTGTGTTTGTACCTTCATAATGAGCGAGCTAACCCTAAGTGTTCTCGCGGAGATAGTGTCTTCTTTCTAAGTTTTGACAAAAATCTAGTTTCTTAAGCAACTAGAGTTCATCATTTCCTTCCTTTTTGTCAGCGACACAAGAAACTTGATTCCTTGAAATTTCCCTTGTTTGGCAAAGAGACTATAGTGTATTGGTAATTGCAATTTAGGAAATAAATCATTGAATAAGCATAGTTTAGAGGATGAAACAGGAATTCACTTGGTAGAAATTAAATGCCCAAGCAGGGACTCAAAACATGTTTTAGCTTGATAAAAGCAATGTTTAATGTTCTTTGCCATGTTGTGACTTCGTAGCTACTGTAGCATTTCGAGGTCGTTTTCAAAACTTTTGCCTTTCGCAACTTCATACTCTTTTCCACCCTCTTCTTTGCCAAACAGGGCCTTTGAACTGGATCCATCTTCACTGCTTGCACGGTGGCTACTTCTTTGAGACATGAGTAGTCCCCAAATGGAAGTGTTGGTCTAGGTTTTCATCACCCTTTCTTCCTCCTTATTGATTGTGTAGTTGTCAGCTATTTCCACTTGATTGAATAGTGATGCTAAGGAGATTCCATCGAGTGAATCATTGTATTCTCCTTCCATTTTGTCAAAGTCATTTTCCCCTTTGCTTGTTCTTCTTCATTACATTTGTCAGACATGTCGGGATCGATCACTTCCGATTGATCGAACTCATTGTTTTCTTCCTCCTCCATCATGAAACATTCATCCTCCTCTGGGAAGGTAAAGGTTGGTTTGGCTTGATTGTTTTGGACAATGTATTGGCCAGGATTGTATGTGGGGTTGTGAGAAGGTTTATGAGATCAATGTTTTCGGGGTGGTGGTTTAGCATTGTTTGTTAGGATCATGATTTGGGCTGTAGGGTGGCTAAGGAAGTGGTTTGTTTAAAGGTTTAAGATGCCCCTGGCGGCTGAGAATGGTCAAGGCTTGGGATAATGTCATGTAAAGAGGGTCAAAATTGCGGTGGGGTCGATTTGAGTTTCGGGATGGGCTAGCTTGGAAAGGGTCTTGAGGCAAGGATGTACCAATGGCGTTCACAGAGGCGTGAGATGTATGGCTGGAGAAGGTTTTCTTAGGTGGAGGAGTGGCCTCTTCTTTCCCAATGAGTCCTAGTTTGATACCATCTTCGATTTGCAACCCAGTGGCATGCAAACGTTTGAAATCGGTGATAGCCTGTGCGTAGATGTGCCTGAGATATTTGGGTTGCAAGTTCTTGACAATTATCCTTACTTGATCCTCCTCGGAGGGGCAGTTCTTCATATTGGCAGCCTTTTCCCTCCATCTTGCCACAAAGGTAGCAAAGTCCTCATTGAAATCTTGTTTGGTCATTTCTAAGTCTCGAGTTGTTAGCTCAATTTGGACGTTATATGCATATTGCTTGACAAAAGCGTTGGCAATTTCTGGCCAAGTTTGATAGTGCACAAACTCCAAAGTGAGGAACTAGTCGAGAGCGCTTCCAGTGAGAGTTCGCTGGAACAATTGGGCGATGAGCTCATCATTCAAGCCCATTGGCTTCAGGGTGTTGATAACGTGGCGAACATGACTGGTAGGGTTGCCAGTTCCATTGAATTTCTCGATGTTGGGCATTTTGAAATTCTCAGGCAGCTTGGATTCTGGGAAGAGGCAAAGTCCCTCGAAATCCAGAATTTGGTCCCCTTGTGAACGAGCCGAGGCTTGTTTGATTTCCTTGACTTGCTTAGTCAATTCGGGACTTTCTGCCAATATCACTTTATGGGGATTCTCGTCTTCCATTGATCTTTCCTCATCCTCAGCATCTCTAGCTGCCTTTTCTGCTAGCAGCGCAGTGATTTGAGCTTGGAGGTCGGCAATAGTGGCGTCGTTGTCTGCCATGAGAGTGGGAGGATTACTTTATGAAGCTTAGGATTTGGTAGATGATTGAGTTTGTTGAGGAGATGACCGCGGAGTCCCTGGAAGTGATTGGGACCGTAGCAGTGTAGATGTTTTGGCTGGTGAGAGTGACAGACGGGACGGTTGCAAAGACCTCTGTTTGGCGTGACTTCGGGTGTTGTAAGAGTATAAAATTGGCTGTGGTTGCTTCTTTGTTTTACTTATTGTGTCTGCTTTGAAAAGTAGAGTACCTGTAAGTCAATACTTGGCTTGTGTAGGGTTAGGATTTGGGCTGGAAATCCCAACCCTTCTGCACAGAAAGAGTTAATTACAACAACAGATGGTACAAGGTGTGAGGAAGAACTTGGAAGCAAAAATGCAAGTAGGTTCCTAGCCTGTAGGTTCCTGTCTTAGTTTGATAAGTTCTATGGCTTTCTAATACATGCAAGGTTTGGGTAGTCTCAGGGTGCTCCGTTGTCAAAGGGCACCAATCCTTTCACCAGCCCATCATAGGCGGCGATTGGGTGATTCCCTTTTTGATATACCACTAGGTACGAGTGACTGTGGAGTTTGCTGGAACCCCCAACATAGCCCATGTCATGCCGGGATATCAGGTGAACTCAACGGGTTGCCCGCTCGATGCATATGATAGATGAATTAAACAAGGCATGTATTAGTCTTATGTTGAACTTTCTGGTTATGGCTCTCATGTTCCCCAGCAGAGTCGCCAAAAACTATAGACACCTCCCAAACGGGGCATCGCCATACAGATTGATCATTTGTTTGCCCGATTGGTTGCTTGCTTCGTAAACCAAAATCATGGACATTCTCATGGCTAGGAACATCGCCACATGATAGCGGTTATCATCAAAACAGAGTCGCCACCCAGTTTATTAAAACTGGGAAAATAGATAGAGATTCTGGGTACGGGAGCCAAAAGTACAATAAGGGAAAGGTGTTAAGCACCCTTCTTTGCCCAGTCGTGAAACTGGCCCATAATCGTTCAGCATAAGACATGTAGATGCTTTATTTAATTCCAACACATAGTCTGTTTATTTATTCCTTTAAACAGTAAGAAAGGTGAGCCAGTGCGATAAGTAAGCATGCATTCAGAAAGCAGATAAGCAAACAAAATGTCCCAGAGAGATGGATCCCGCGGCCGGTGAATGGATGTCACGGCCGAGGGATCCTCTTGATTTGATGTACCGGCCGAGGGATCGAAACCCCGGTCGGTGTTCTTCCTCACACCAGATAGAAAGATTAACAGGTAATCAAAACGCTACGATTAGTAAAAAAAGGACAATAAATAAGACAAACCAGAGACCGTTGGGCCTCACCACCTTGATCCCTCAGTTGCTTGATTGCTTTGGATTGGGCGTGGTTGACTGATTGTGTAGACACCCCAATCTGGGTCTCCCAATCGTTTTACTTTATTTTACGATTTTCTTGTTTCCCCGATGATGAAATCGGATCAAACAGAGCTTGGATTGGAATTGGATTAGGCTTGGAACGTTTAGAAACCTTGTTTGAGCCCTTTGAACCCTTCTGAACCTTCAGTCAAACCCTAAGACCAGAGTTGACCCTCGCGCGAGTCTTCTTGTCCCTCGCGCGACACTTAGCCTGCCACGTGTGGTCAAAGTCAAACTGTTGACTGTTTGACCCTCGCGCGACACTTCCGAACCCTCGCACGATGGTTCCCTCCTGTCCCTATCACAGAATCCAGCTGGACTTGTGATGATTGCTTGGCACATGGGTTCCCATGGGCTGGAACCCCGTTCTCCTCAGCTGAACGGCGTGCTGGCAGGTCCTAGCCCCATGCAAACTCCCACCCACTCTCTCACCTTGTTGGCTAGCCTCACAACCAAGTTGTGACCAGCCTTAGTGGCTGGTCCTAAGGGCTTGTTTGGCCCCTGACAAAGCCTTACCTTCCCCCTATAAATACCCCCATTGGTCTTCCATGTTAAGGGTTCCAAAATTTACTTAAAGAATTCATTAGTCATTTTACAAGCCCCACACTAGTTAAGCACAAAGCTCCTAACTCTCAAACCACTTCCTAAACTTCTAAACTCAGGGTGTTCATACACTTTTAGTAGCAAGGTCACACCAATCCATCCAATTTACTCCCAAATCCTTTCCAAGCAAAGGTATAATCTTTAAGCCTGTTTCTGTTTTGATCCCTGAGGGGGGCTGACAGGACCAAGGCTGGTAATCAATACCATGCCCTGGTCCTAAAGCCAGCAAAGTTACAAGAAATCGTGGCAGCCATACCCTCGCGCGACGGTCCCCTTTACTCGCGCGACACTTGTGTCAGCAAGAGAATGGACCTTGTGGGGAAGGGAAGCTAGCCCCTTTTCTGTTTTGCAGTGTATTTATGTTTGTTGTATCTTACTTTGATTTTTAGATCACTGTTATGCATGCAAAACAAAATACAGTAGCTTGTTTATTTGCTTTAAACAGTTTGGAATGCCCTTGGGATCCCCTGAACCTGTCTCAGGATCCCAAATATGCAAAGCAATTCCTGGAAGTCCAGTCAGGAGTGTCGCGCGAGATTCACTCACTGTCGCGCGACAGTTCTCTGATTTCCATGGGTGGCCCTTGGATGGGCAACTAGGCCCTTGGCCTCTGTTTTGATACCCCCACTGTTTAGGGGTTGTATTTTATCTTATTTGGCTCCTGTTTGGAGTATGGTGTAATAATTAGTATTTTCAGCCTTCCCACAAACTGCTTGGTTTGCTTCCTGGGTGTGCACTGGTCCTTCCAGAGCCCAGAAGGGGATGATTTAGGGGCTGTGGTGAGATGACATACTCGCGCGAGAGTCAGTATGTCTCGCGCGATGGTTGACTTGCATGCAGATCTGTCCAGGCATGCAAGTTGGTCATCGTGCAAGACAAATCTGCCCCGAGCCTGGTTTTGGCATCTGATCGCTGTCTCGAGGTCATTCCACTTATTATTCGTCAATACTATTCATCCATGCCATTATTTGATCACATCTTGCAAAGTGCTACAGTTTTAATCCCCGATTAACTGTTCCCCCGCCCTAATTGGCTAAAATCAATTAAAAGAGGAAGAATCACAAATGTTTTCATAAAAACGCCTAAGTAGAGACCGATCTCCGGATTGGGCGAGAGGGGTGCCATAAAACCCTTCCCCTCTCGTAACCTGGCTCCCGAACCCAGATATGATTATGACGGACTGGCTTCCTTCACTTTTCAAATCAAACAGCGCGGCAGGTGCTTCGAAATACGGTTCCTTGAGTGTCGGACCTTCAAAAACTCAAGTGGCGACTCTATATTTTTGAGCGCACGCCACATGCGCTCGCGCTCCCTCGATTATCAAAAAAAAAGGGCCGCAATGGCGAAAAGGAACGAAATCCTTTCTCTCCAAGGGCATGCTGCCCACAGTGGCGACTCTGCTGGGGATAAATCGAACCAATATTAATTCACACTTAGGATTTAATACGCTTGGGAGCAATCCCTTAAAAAGCTTGTCAAAACGGTGAGCTTCGCGCTGCCGAAGGTTGGAACGGTGATTTAACAGGACCTCGTGTCCGGCCATTCTAATCTGGGGCTTTTTTTCGATTGTTCACTTGCGTAGTTTCTTCTAAAGATGGACTAAATAAAGTGAGCCAAATTTGAAAAGGCGCTTTTACGACTCTGTGATTCTTCCACTTTTAACAAAATTTTAGCATCTCATTTGCATCGATGTGGGATAAGTCTCGTTGGATCGTTTTGGCAATCCGGCACGGTTTACCGGAGCCCGGGGACCCTGAATGACCGACAACCTTCGACGATGATGGGTCATGCTACCGTTCGACTGTTATTCTGCGAAAAACGCGGGTAACGGGAGGTATATCTGTGGCCCTAGTCCGAGGAACCTGTTACAGACCAAAACCGGCCTATTGCATATACGAAGCATTAGAACTCTCCCAATTAGGACAGGTACCCTCAGGTTAAGATCTACTTGCATCTGACCCTCTAAATGTCTATGTGTTACTGCTTTCCTTATCGCATGAACTGTACATACACTCTCGTTCGGCGTAGAAGCATGTCTAGGATGGCTCCTAGGTTCTCAATCTGTTCCGAGTCTGTCTTCAGGCTTAGTAGGACATTGTTATGGCCCGATGAGGAGTCGTGTACCTCGATGGTGCGCGTTATCATCTTTTAAAGTCCTTTACAGCGGGACTTTAGGAAATCAGAAGCTTTTCTACACCTTTGCCCGTCTACCTGTTTAGGGTTTCAAACAAAACGAAGAACCACGGAGTAAAATACCATGATGCTTACACCAAAAGGTAACAAGTGCCTCGTCACTTACACCGCCCGGCTAATAGCACAGTGCTGCTTACGCCAACCTAGTTATGGCAACATGATATTCATACCGAGTCGTTCTGGCTTCAAAAACTTGAAACCCCGAACATCGAAACAGACAAAGGTTTAGACTCCTTTTGACATCCTTTAGGACCGTTCGTTCCAAACAAGGATACATCTTCAAAAAAGAATTCTGAGGGCCTAGAAGCAGTGTCCAAAACGTCGTGAGACAGACTTGTCTTCCGGTTCTAGAGTCTAGGGTGACACTCTCGACGTTGGCTGCATCCGCTTTAGTCTTTTATTTAGATTAAAATTACTGCAGGACCCTTATTAAAACCTCCTTTTCCCTTGCAAGCAAAGATCTGAATCATTGCACCACCGAGGAAAGTATCGAGGCCAGTTGCCAAATCCGCTTGGGAACGACTGCATCTGAGTCCGGTTCAAAGGCTTGTCAGGTTACGGTCCCAGTCAGTCATCACGGAAGACTCTCCGCGCTCACCCCCAGCAGTGCAGCACTCAGAATCCCAGTTAGGTTCTCAGTCAAGTTCACCACAGGCTTCACAGGAAGGGCGTCCGACTACCCCGGTATCCGCCTCAAGCAGCTCTAAAACGCCCGTCACAATGGAACAACCACAACCAGAACCCCTTACCCTGGAAACCATGCTCATGAACCTCCAGGACAGCATCACCGCTATGCAGCAGAGGGCAGCTCAGACCGACACTAACATCGCTCGCCTGAATGACCTCATCCACACTCGCCTTCCGCCCCCTCTCGAGGAAGAAGGTGGGGACGATGAGTCTGACCAGGAGCAGCCCATCTTGGTTCCGGACCCGCTTCACGCAGGACATCTCATAGTGATGAACCCGAGGGAAGCTCGCAGGCCCGCTGCAAACCTTGCAGGCAGTAGATTGCCTCCAAACCCAGAAGGACCAGCTCCGAATCCAGAGATGGTCGCACTCATGGCCAAGATGGCCAAGCTGGAGGAATCCATTGCCAAAACAGAAAAAATCAGTGCCGGAGGGATCGACCTGGATCGCCTTTGCTTGTATCCCAACGCCAAGCTTCCCGAGAAGTTCAAAATGCCAGACTTAGCTAAGTTCGATGGGAGCGGCGACCCCAGGACCCATCTCTACAGCTACCATGCCGCCATGAAACTTCTTTCTGTTGAGCCGGAGGCCATGTCACAGCTCTTTCCCCAGACCCTCTCGGGCCCTGCTTTCCATTGGTTCTTGTCACTCGACATTGCCAAAAGGAGGACTTGGGAAGACATTGGGACTGCGTTTATTTCGCAGTACAATTACAACTCCCAGCTAAAAATGACTACTCGGGAACTTGAATCCACCAAGATGGAGGCTAAGGAGACCTTCGCAGACTTTGTCAAAAGGTGGAGAGCTAAGGCTGCGCAAATGACCGATCGCCCAAGCGAGAAGGACCAGCTCCGCATCATCTCCCGCAACCTTCAACCAGACTATGCTAGGCACCTGGTTCTAGCTCAGGCCTCCGCTAACTTTGAAACTTTCTTCGACTCTGGCCTGGCCATCGAAGATGCTCTGCAGAGTGGAATTCTCTCAAGAGGCGAATCTTCGCATACCCCAAAATCAAAACCGCGGGCTTATTCTGGAAACACCAATGCACTGTTCGGAACGGGGACTTACTCCAGCACAGCCACTACCGGTACTAATGCCGCTTCCTCCAGCGCTGCTAATCACGTCGTGGATGTCAACCAAGTTCAGAGTCCGCAGAATAACCGACCTCGGAACCAACCTCGCAGCTTTTCCGCCATCGAGGCACCTCTGTCCTCGGTCTTGGAAAAATTGGTCAAGTCAGGGCATCTGAAGCCCCTGGATCCAACTCCTCTACCCAAGAACCCTTCACCAGGCTTCAAAGCCAACCTTTACTGTGCTTACCATCAAGGAGTGGGTCATCTCACTGACTCCTGCTTTCGCCTCCGTCATGCGATCCAGGATCTCATCGACGATGGCACGTTGGAGACTCCTCCACCACCTCAAAAGCCCAACGTCATTGCCAACTCTCTCCCTAAGCACAACGCCGTACCCCACATCAGCCAGATATCTCTCAGCCCCACTTATATCAACCCTAGCTCCACCATATTTAACCCCACTGACTATATAGCCTCAACCGATCGACCCAGGCCCATCGTGCCTTTCCCGCTCGAGCCATCCACCGAGGTTTCTTATATACAATTGGTCGAAGGCCAAGTTGTTGATGCCAATGCGCCTTCGGAACTTTCACAAGCTGCTTCACCTGTCTCTGAGGAATCTGTCAGCTCCCTCTTCCATCAGTCAATCCCTGCTGTGCAAATCAACTCAGCCTCGTCGCTTGACAGCCCGTATGCAACCGTCGCTGGCCCATTTCCTGATCCCTATCAGCCTTGGGTGCCTCCCTCAGATAATAACATGCAAGCCACTGGTTGGGCTATAGCAGACCATTGGGACTATGCCGCTCCTCTCCTCAACGAGTGGTCCACCCTTGGAATGGACGGGATTCCTCCACAGCCCAGAAATGTCCCCTTCGATCAAGCCTGGTATGATGGCTGGTTGGCCGGTTATGAAGCGGCTTTGCTTGTCCCTTTGGACGGTTTCTCCTTGAACATGCTATTCAACCCGATCGAACCTCCAGTTCCCGAAGCGGAATATTATTGGGACCCTGAGCCAACCTGGTTTACTCCCATGGATATCGACCCTAACCCTCTGCAAGGCTACGCCACACCGGATTACATGCTTCACTACGCAGAGGATGAGCTTGTCCAGGATGATCCACGGGCTATGGGAGACCACATTTCCCTCTTTGGTTCGGTCTTTGATTCGGTTTGTGATACTAACCCCGACACTGACCATGACCCCTGTTCCTACATCGTCGATGAAGAAAATCCGCGCCCGCAGGTGCCTTACCCCAACAATAGGGACTGTAGCATCATGGTTACGGACCGCGCTCTGCCCGCTAATCTGTGGGAAGTTAACGATATAGTGGACGTCCAAGTCGGGAATGAAGTCTGGGCTGTCAATCGCACCTTGGCTGACACTGGTCTCTGGGACGTCCCTTTCATCGCAAATCCAGAGCCTGTTGCTGAAATCGCTGCTGTAAAAGACTTGGGCTTCTGGGACTCATTATTGATGAAGGATCTGGCTGAGGATTTGGGCTTGGACATGAAAGTGCCCGTCTCTACACTGACTACTGACAAGGGGAAGCGCAAACTGGGAGATGTCCCTGCTGATCTCTGGGATGTAAAGGAAAGTCCTCAACTCGTGCCCTCTTTGGCAAACGTCCACAATGTTACAAGGAGTGGACGGATTTTTCAGCCTGCTAACCTGCAGGCTGGGAATTCCTCCAATCCTGCTAATCAAAGGAACGAGCCTGTTTCTTTCCCAAAGTCTGCACCTCTTGAGGTATCAGCCGGCAATCCGGTTCCCGATCTAGTTCAGCGGCAGCTTGAGCGGATTCCTGCCGCTATTTCCATCTGGGGACTGATCTGTTCGTCCAAGGAGCATCGTCAGAGGCTATGTCATGCCCTGTCCCGCCTTGAAGTCCAGGCCGACGTTACGCCAGAGGCAATGATATCTCTCATCCTCCCTCCAACCTCCAAGCATACGGTGATCTTCACGGACAAGGATCTGCCAGTCGAAGGAGTCGACCACAATCGTCCCTTGCACATCACCGTCAAGTGTCGAGGACTCTGGGTCCCGACCGTTCTTATTGACAACGGTTCCGCCATCAATGTCTGCCCTCTGAGGGTCGCTTATCGTCTGGGGCTCACCAAGAAGGATCTGGCACCTTCCAATCTGGCTGTCAAGGCATATGACGGCACCCGTCGCGTGGTCGAGGGTATCTTGAAACTCAAACTCGATGCTGAGGGTTTTGAGATGGACGTGGAATTCCATGTTGTGGATATCCCTGCAACTTTCAATCTTTTGTTGGGCAGGCCATGGCTTCATCGGTCCGACATCATGGCTGTGCCATCTACCCTCCACCAAAAGGTCATTCTGGGACTACCCACTGGCACTCTAACCATCTGCGGGGATTCAGGCATCCGCCCGCTCAAGGAGGACGGAACTCCCGTTCTGGGAATTCAACACGGCGAAGAAGACGTCGACCTTGGAGGTTTCTCTTTCGATACTTCAGGAGTGGTAATGGCTATCAACGTAGACGGAAATTTCCTCATAAGCTCTGTCGCGCTGGACATTATGAGAAGGATGTCTCACTTCCCGGGCATTGGATTAGGCTCTCGCCGTCAAGGGGTCCCGGAGTTCCCTACTTTTCCTTTCAACGAGGGCCGCTTCGGTTTGGGGTATATCGCCTCTGCCAAAGATGCCAAACGGAGGAAATATATGGGAAAACCTCGGACCCTCTGCAGCGGTCCCAAATTCGTACGTGAAGTCGGAAATGCCGCTTACGCTGGGCAGGCTGAGCCCTTTGTTCATTCCGAAACCGGGGAGCTGCTGCCTGGCTTTGAGATTTTCGCTGATGACACCTGGTCAAGCAGCGATGACGAACCAGCAAAGGAAGAATTCAAGAGGAAGCTTAATCAGCTGAGGATCAAGACTGACTGGCTCGGATCCATCGATCAGGGAAATTTGGAGCTGCTATTCCAGGAATTCTCCCAAGTGGGTTTGGCTGGGGAAGCTGAAGAAGCCGAAGTGCTCATGCTCGGGCCCGACGCCCTCGAGGACCCCACCTCCCTCATTGTGAAAGCCAAGGGCTCTTTGAATAATTGCATTTTCAAGCCACGCCTGACTTGCATTGACGACACGTCTGAGTCTGAGTCTGAGTCTGAGTCTGAGTCAGAGTCTGTCCCGTCCTCTAAGTCTAGCTCTGAGTCGGAGTTTGTGCCTCTGGGCCCTCCACGTCATAGCTTTTATTTCGAGTTCGACTCTCTTGTACTTGGTGACCCTTCAGGGGCTTGTGAAATGAACGAAGCATCTTCTGACTATTTCAATGATCTTTATATAAACTGTGTCGACCCTGACGATGAGGGGATAGATTTCGATGGGGACATTCCCAAGGAAATCCGTGCCTTCATCGAAAGGGAAGACGAAAGGCATGCTCAGCCATTAAAAGAAGAAATAGTTTCTATAAATTTGAAAGATGAAAATGATCCCCGAATGGTTCAAGTGGGCTCCACACTTTCCCCAGAGGAACATCGCGACTTCAAAGAGCTGCTCACCGAGTTCAGTGACGTTTTTGCATGGTCTCATCGAGATATGCCCGGAATCGATCCCGAGATCGTGGAGCATCACATTCCTTTGTTCCCGGATGCCAAGCCTGTGAAACAGAAACTCCGGCGGATGAGGCCAGATTGGGTTCAGAAGATTAAGGAGGAGGTCACCAAGCAGATTGACGCTGGTTTTCTCATGGTCTCTCAGTATCCCACGTGGGTTGCCAACATCGTCCCTGTTCCTAAGAAGAATGGCCAAATTCGAGTCTGCGTTGACTTTCGGGACTTGAACAAAGCGAGCCCCAAAGACGATTTTCCCTTGCCACACATCGATGTGCTTGTGGACAACACTGCGGGGCACGCTTTGCTCTCGTTCATGGATGGCTTCTCTGGCTACAACCAAATTCTCATGGCGCCCGAGGACCGCGAGAAAACCACGTTCATCACTGAATGGGGAACTTATTGCTACCTGGTCATGCCGTTTGGGTTAAAGAATGCTGGGCCCACTTATCAGCGAGCTGCTACCACTATCCTGCACGATATGATGCACAAAGAAGTCGAGGTCTACGTCGATGACATGATCGCCAAATCCAAAACTTGAGAAGGTCATCTTCCTGTACTTAGGAAGTTCTTCGGGAGATTACGGAAGTTCCGTATGCGTCTAAATCCTCAGAAATGCACCTTCGGGGTTACGGCTGGTAAGATGCTCGGTTTCATGATCACTTCTCGTGGGATTGAGGTCGACCCGTCCAAAATCAAAGCGGTCCTCGAGATGAAGCCACCGGATTCTGAAAAGGGAGTGCGAAGCTTTTTGGGAAAGGTACAATTCATCAGCAGATTCATCGCCAAGTTGACACTAACTTGCGAGCCGATGTTTCGTTTATTGAAGAAGAATACTCCATTCGTTTGGACGGACAAGTGCCAGGCAGCCTTCACCTCCATTCAAACCTATCTGCAGAACCCTCCGGTTTTGATGCCACCAGTGCCAGGGAAACCCTTGATACTTTACTTGTCCGTAAATCCTTCGTCTATGGGGTGTTTGCTGGCTCAAGAGGGAGGAAAAGGAATCGAAAAGGCCATTTACTACCTGAGCAAGAAGATGGTTGGCGCTGAAGAACGCTATACTGCTCTCGAAAAGACATGTTGGGCTCTTGTTTGGGCGTCCAAAAAATTAAGACACTACATGCTGGCTTACCCAGTGAAGTTGATTTCTCGAATGGATCCTCTCAAGTATTTGTTTGAGAAACCTGCGCTTACTGGTAAGTTAGCACGTTGGTTGCTATTGCTCGCAGAGTTCGATCTCGAATATGTCACTAGGAAATCCGTCAAAGGACGCGCAGTCGCCGAATTCCTGGCTGATCATCCCGTCGAGGGGCCAGAGGACTCAGATTTTACGTTTCCAGATGAAGGAGTGATGGCAGTGGCCGAAGACACCTGGACTCTTTACTTTGATGGGGCAGCCAATCGGAAAGGATATGGGATTGGGGTTTTGCTTATAACCCCCGATGGTGCTCATATCCCGCTTGCATTCAAACTCAATTTCGATGTCACGAACAACCAAGCTGAATATGAGGCCTGCATTGTTGGCATGGAAGCTGCTCTTACGCTCGGTGTTGAAAGGCTTGAAGTTATTGGCGACTCCAACCTTGTCGTTTCTCAGGCCAACGGGGACTGGAAAGTTCGGGAGGACAGATTGAAGCCTTATCACCAAGACCTGGAGGATCTCATTCCTCGTTTCAACAAGGTCACGTTCACGCACATCCCTCGGATGAAGAACCAGTTCGCCGATGCTCTAGCAACTCTGGCTTCCATGATCGAGCTTCCGGTTGGCATCAAGCTTCGTCCTATTCTAATTGAAAGCGAGACTTGCCTGCTTATCAATATGTCAACGCCGTCGATGATGTTGATGACGGCCTACCCTGGTATCACGATATCTGGAACTTCGTCGAAAGTGGTCAGTTTCCGGCCGACGCCACCAAAAAGGATCGAACGGCACTCCGGAGAATGGCCGCTCAGTACATTATCTGTGGCGGGAGACTGTATCGGAGATCTCACTGCGGAATGCATAAGCTCTGTGTCAACGGCACTGAGGCCATCAAAATCATGGAAGAAATTCACGAAGGAATTTGTGGCCCTCACATGAGCGGGGTCATGCTTGCCCGGAAAATCTTACGACAGGGATACTTTTGGTCTACCATGGAGTCCCAGTGCGTGGATTATGTACGCCATTGCCATAGGTGTCAAATCCATGCCAATCTCATGCACGTCCCTCCTTCCAAACTGTTTGGCATGACGTCGCCTTGGCCGTTCTCTGTTTGGGGCATCGATGTTATCGGCATGATCAAGCCTTCTGCTTCGAACGGGCATCGGTTCATTTTGGTGGCAATAGATTACTTCACCAAGTGGGTCGAGGCTGAATCTTACAAGACCCTGACGGCGGTTCAGGTTGCTCAGTTTATCCGAAAGAACATCATCTATCGATACGGGGTTCCACAGGCATTCGTCTCTGACAATGGGGTCCATTTCAAAGGCAGGGTGCTGGAGCTTTTCGAAGAATTCCAGATCCAAGTTCACCACTCAACGGTCTATCGCCCTCAGACGAATGGGGCGGTTGAAGCGGCTAACAAGAACATTGAGACTATCATCAAGAAATCCGCGGAGTCCGCCAGGGACTGGCACGAGCAGCTGCCTCTAGCTCTTTGGGGGTACCGCACGTCAATTCGAACATCAACGGGGGCCACCCCTTTTTCTCTGGTTTACGGGATGGAAGCTGTCCTTCCCATCGAGCTGGAAGTGCCGACTTTGAGGATCATGGCTGAATGTGAACTCGCGGAGTCCGAATGGCTTAGCGGGAGGTTTGTCGAACTCATGCTCTTCGATGAGAGAAGGCTCCGTGCCTTGTATCACGTTCAGGGATATCAACGCAGGATTGCTCGGGCATTCAACAAGAAAGTGAAGTCTCGTGACTTGGCTGAAGGGGACATGGTTACAAAGGAAATCCGGGCTCCCATCTTCGATCTGCGTGGCAAGTTCCGCCCGAAGCGCGCGGGACCTTACATTATCAAGACCATCCTCTCGGGTGGAGCAGCTCAGCTCATCGATCTAGACGGCAACGAGTTCAACACTCTGGTCAACCTGGATCAGCTTAAACGTTACTACCCTTGAGAGAAGCTCGTTGGGCCGAAAACCACAAGGGTGGGCAGTCCCAAGCAAAAATTAGAGCAAGCCTGCTAGACTGAAAACCCAAGGGGGCAGTTTAGGCAAAAATAAATAGGCGTTCAATCAAAAGCTCGCTAGGCTGGAAACCTGCAAGGGCAGTCCTAGGCAAAATTTAGAGCGCAAAAGGAAAGCCAAAACACAGGAGCGAACCGTAGCCTGAACTACGTTTTGACCTGATTCCCTAGCTTGGGATACGTAGGCAGTCTCTCTTTGAGACTCGGTCATACTCGAACGAACCGTAGCCTGAACTACATTTTGACCTGATTCCCTAGCTTGGGATACGTAGGCAATCTCTCTGTGAGATTCGGTCACAATCAATCAACTCGATCCAGGTTTTCCATTCCGGAGCGTACCTCAACATTCAAATGACGTGGCATTCAACACTTGAACCAAAAGGGGAAAATTCTTAATCTTTCGCTTTTATTCAAAACTATTATTTCTATTACATAGGCTGAGCAGAGCCCCAAGAAAAACAGTAAAGCATCAAAAACAGAACGAAATGCTAAGAAGCCCTCGCGGGCTCACAGTTTATTCTAGATCATTGGATTCGAGTCAGGAGTCAGTCTGCGTTTTGTCTACTTTCGACCTCTGCTCTTAACCATGCTACATAGCGACGTTTGAGTCTTGTGCTGAAGTTGTCTTCCGCTCCTCCGAGTTCTCTCAAACCCCAGTTGTGTTCATACCCTGCTAGATGTTGGGCTGTAAAAGCTGGAATGTGGAAGTCTTCTACCCCAGCTCGATGAAAGCCTTGGCTCATGCCCAGTTGCCGCAGGATACGACCTGAGACGTAGAACGTGAAACTGGACAGCCCAGCAATCACCATTCTCTCAAAACCTGCAGAGTGCAGAGCCATATCCGGGATGTTCAAGGCCCTGTGCCGCCAGACGATCTCGCGCGGAGACATCTCTCTCATGAAGGTGTACCACTCCTCCTCAGACATGTCTGAATACAGCATTCCCCTTTGGTGCATCCGCCCGGGCAGACGGGGCCAGTCCGCTTCAGGAGCCGAGATTAGTCCAAGCTTGTCACATAGCCATAACTACATGAGCGAAAAGACAAGTAAGGAGCCACATAAGCCCGAGCGAAAGAAAACAAGTAAGGAGCCACCATACAGCCTTAAGCCGAGAGTTGAGGTAAAAACAGACTGTGCGAAAACCGAAAAAAGGTGAGCTGAGTGAGAATTTACCTGTAACAGGATTGGACTGCCACTGAATGTGTTTGTCTGACCTGTGACTACCAAGTCCAAACCAATGAGTGTCTCAGCGAGTACCAGAGGTACCACGTTCTTCCGAGCGCTGTAGACACCTCCCAAGCGGGGCATCGCCATACAGATTGATCACGTTGTGTTTGCTCGATTGGTTGCTCACTTCATAAACCAAAATCATGGACATTCCCATGGCTAGGAACATCGCCACATGATAACGGTTATCATCAAATAGAGTCGCCACCCAGTTTATTAAAACTGGGAAAATAGATAGAGATTCTGGATTCGGGAGCCAAAAGTACAGTAAGGGAAAGGTGTTAGGCACCCCTCTCTGCCCAGTCGTGAGACTGGCCCATAATCGTTCAACATAAGACGTTATAGATGCTTTGTCTAATCCTAACACATAGTCTGTTTAATTATTCCTTTAAACAGTAAGCAAAGTGAGCCAGTGCGATAATTGAAGCATGCATCAGAAAGCAGGAAACAAACAAAATGTCCCAGGGAGATGGATCTCGCGGCCGGTGAATAGATGTCACGGCCGAGAGATCCTCCTGGTTTGATGTACCGGCCGAGGGATCGAAGCCCCGGTCGGTGTTCTTCCTCACACCAGACAGAAAGATTAACCGATAATCGAAATGCTACGGTTAGTTAGGAATACAGTAAATATAGACAAACCAGAGGCCGTTGGGCCTCACCACCTTGATCCCTCAGTTGCTTGCTTTCTTTGGATTGAGCGTGATTGATTGATTGCTTGATTGAAAACCCTAGAGCTAGGGTTTGAACTTCGGGGTTTGATCGCCGGATTGACGGCTGCCTTCGGAAGGTTAGGGCTTTTGAAGTATGGGATTGAGGGAGTATTTGTGCAGAGCTTCGAGGTTTGATTGAGTGTGTGGGTATCTCAATTTCTGTGTGTTAATTCGGAACCCAAAGGCCCCCTTTATATAGGCATAGGGATGACTCACTCCGGCCAATCAAATCACGAGATGGCAATTGCAATTGCAATGCATCTCAAACTCTACGTCGTGATCTCCGAACGTAGCCCGAACGCATCGGAAAGGTAGTGTAGTTGGATCAAACCAAATGTCTGACAGAACGTTCTAGAGTCTGGAAAAAGGTCGATCTGGCGGCCGAGCAAAGGATGTCACGGCCGTGGAATGGATATCTCGGCCGAAGGATAGATCTTGCGGCCGAGAGATTGATCTCTCAGGGAGATTTTGCTGGCAACAGGTTGCTCGGGCGAGGGATTGATGTTATGGCCGTTAGATCGATATTACGGCCGTCAGATGGATTCTCCTAGGCTTCTGTATTTCTGTCTGAAAGGCTGTATGGCTTTGAATTGGGTCCTCTAAGTGGTCAAAGTTCTCACCGAAAGTCCTAAGGTCCTCAAAGAAGCAATCATCAATCATTGTATCCATTTCATCATCGGGATTGTCCCAAGGTGGGACTTGGAATAATCGTTAGGCCAAATTGGGGTGTCTACAGATGCCCCTCTTTAACTGAACTCAGACGGATCGCGAGACATGTTTGAGTAAGAGTCAAAGCTGTAAAAAGCAACTCAATTTGGTCCAACCACTATTCCAAGGGGTTTTCGAAAAAGGTTTTGTTATGGTCGGGCCGGGAGGCTGCCTACGTATTCCACAAGGGAAATTCAGACCAACCGTAGTTCGGGCAATAAAGAAAAGTTTGGAGGGTTAGAGACAGAAGACGTACCTTAGGGCTTAAAAAAGCCGTAATGTGACGTACCTAGACTGAGCCAGGGTTTTGGCGGAAGATAGTTGAAGGAGCGCAGGGCTGCCTGGGGAGTTTTTGCGGAGAGCTTCCTTAGTATTTTGGGGTAGATCAGTACACTGCAGGTGCATTTGCTTTTCTTGATCATCCTTACTTTGACTGAAAGGAGCTCGGTAGAGTAGCCTATCCTTGCGAATGAGCTGGAAGGAATCGATGTAGTGGGGTGGAATCCAAATCATCTGCTGGGGATGAGTTGGACGCCGGTTTGCTTTTGAGATGTGGGGGGCGCAGGGCCAGTAGCTGGAGCACGGAGCTTTGGTGATGAAGGAACCGAGGCACGGAGCCGGTTGTAGTCATGAGGCGAGAGCCTGAAGAGTGATAGAATCGAGGCGTGGAGCCTGTTGCAATCTTGAGGCGAAGGCCTGAGGGGATTGATAAAACCGAAGCGCGGAGCCGGTGTTGATCATAAGGTGAGAGCCTGAGGTGATTACTAGGACCGAAGCGCGGTGCTGGTGTTGATCATAAGGCGAGAGCCTGAGATGTCAGAGCTTTGAGCTTGACGTGATGAACCGAAGCGTGGAGCTGGTATAAGGCAAGAGCCTGAGGCGTGGAGCCTGAAGTGATTGAGGCGTGGAGCCTGCATGCAGTCTTGAGGCAAGGGCCTAAGTTATCGGAGCTTAGAGCTTGACGTGATATGAACCGAAGCGTAGAGCTGGTTGTATTCTGATGGTCTGTGCACGGAGCTTTCTCATCATAAGTGTTGGCGTGGAGCCAAAAGATCGAGGCGCTGGACCGATCAATAAAACCGAGGCATAGTGCCGGTTGATTGCAGGGTTGACCTGTTTCATGAGAGATATGCAAAGTGTATATGTGCAATGCTTGTTAGATGTGAACAGAAATGATGCAGACTCGATGTGAAAAATGTTGATGCAAATGTGCACGGGCCCGTGCGTGTGTGTTTGTTTTAAGCTTAGAGCTTCTATCAAGTTCCGGACTTGAGCATTCAGAGCGTAGAGCTCGAGCATTCGGACGGCAGAATCCGAGCATTCAAAGTACAGGCTTTGAGCGTCCAGTACATAGTGGTTGGGCATCCAAGCGTAGAGCTTGAGCATTCAAGTGTATAACTTGAGCATCCAGTACACAGTGGTTGGGCATCCAAGCGTAGAGCTTGAGCATTCAAAAATGTTAGATTTTTGAGCATTCAGGCGTAGAGCCTGAGAATAGATGTCTTGATTGCTGGGGCGGCTTAGAGCCTGTTGCTTATTTACGGCTTCGAGCCAGTTGAGATGATGGGCTTTGAGCCGCTGAGTTTGAGATAACAGGCGTAGAGCCTTTTGATAAAGGGCCTTGAGCCGTTGAGACCGGTTGTTTACGGCTTCGAACCAGTTGAGATGATGAACACAGGCTTCGAGCCTGTTAAGAACTTGATTGTGTACGGCTTCGAGCCAGTTTGAGACAATGGGCTTAGAGCCGCTGGATTGGTTGTTATGGCTTTGAGCCAGTTGAGATAGCAGGCTTGGAGCCGCTGAGTTGTGTGAATACAGGCATAGAGCCTGTTGTTGTGATAGCGAGCGTAGAGCTGCTGAGTCGAGGGCTTGGAGCCGCTGGGTGATAGCAGACGTAGAGTCTGTTGAGGTGAACGGGCTTCGAGCCGCTGAGTTGATTGTTATGGCTTCGAGCCAATTGAGGCATCAGGCTCGGAGCCGCTGAGTTGTATAGAGACAGTGGGCACAGGGCCGCTGAATTGGTAGATGGGGGCTTAGAGCCACTGAGTTACGTAGAGATGATGGGCTGCTGAGATGACAGACATAGGCTTCGAGCCTGTTGAAATAATGGGCCTTGAGCCGCTGAGAAGGTTGCTATGGCTTTGAGCCAGTTGAGATAGCAAAACCGTTGGGTTGAAGGCAAAGAGCCGCTGAGTGAGTTGATATGGGCGTAGAGCCTGCCAGTAATGGACTTGGAGCCGTTGAAGTTTTGAACTCAGGGCTGTTGAGCGTTTTGTTTTGCTGGCCAGCAGTTTGTGGAGAGAGATCTTCGATGCTTGGGCATGCCCCTAAGGCTGGTTTTGATCATGTTTCATTGGCTTGGGGATGCCCCCAAGGCTACTTGGTTGGTTGAGGATCCAGAATCCATGATGGCTTGAATTGGTGCACTGAGCATGATCTGATATTGCTGAGGGAAATTGATTAAGGGGCCAGGAGATCGATCCCTCGGCCGAGGAATTGATGTGTCGGCCGAGGAATGGATGTCTCGGCCGTGAGAACGCCAAAAGCCAGGAAATCGATTTAAGTTCAGTTAAATCGATCTCACGGCCCATTTAATCTTTTCTTTCTCCTCTTCTCTCATTCCCCTCCATTCCTCTCGCCCGACGACCGCCATACGCCGCCGTCCTCCTCCACTACCGTCGGCCACCATCATCTCCGGCCACCATCCTCTCCGACCACCGTCGTCACTACCGTTGCTGCTGGCTTCGTTCGTCCGAAACCGTTGGTTTTTCTTCCTTTCTTGGTTTGGACGTGATGGCCACGCCACCTTCAGGTGCCGCGGGTTCGTCCTCGCATCCTCCATGTAGGTGCGAGCACCCGTCTTCCGATGAGGAAGTGATTGAGGAACCTGGTTTGTTTGACGCTACTACTTACGTTCTTCCTTCGCGTAGGCTGGGTTACGGCGGTTTCCTGCAGTACCATCCTCCTGTTGGTGGCCCAGGGGCCGAGATAGTTCGCAGAGAGCCTGAGCATCATCTGAGCATTCTGAACGTACCGGTGAGTTTTCCTGAAAAGCAAAAAGTTTACTTTTGTTCAGAGTTTTGGAAATCCTTTGTATTTAGAATAAATTTTTTTGCTCGCGGGACGAAAATCCCTTTTGGCTAGGAGCGTGAATATGAGGAACCCATGTTCGGGTTGAATTTATTTTTATTTAAGGAAACTAAAATAACTATGCCCCCTGTCTAGGCAATGTATGCTTTTTAGATGTCAATTTGACGCCCCTTAGCATTTTCTTTGTTTATGTAATCATGAGATTGACTCCCTTCTGTCTTTGGCAGAGAAATAGGAGGCTGGAAGCTCGCGGTGGAGGCAAGGAGGTGCATAGGTGGTTTTTGAAGCTACCAGAGCAGGCTCGGGAACTAGTACGTGCTGCGGGCTTCGAGACATTCGTTCTGGGCCTCGATCTTCCAAAGATGGATTGGTCACTGATGACCTCGTTGGTTGAGAGGTGGTGGGACACCACCAATACCTTCCACTTCCCTGCTGCTGGCGAGATGACTATCACTCCGGGTGACTTCTCTTTGCTGACTGGCCTGCGGATAGGCGAGGTTGCTCTTCGAGTTGACCCTCGGCTTTGGGAGCGAGACGGTGCTTTGAGGTGGTTTCTGGGCAAGGTGCCCCCTGTCCGTTCTCGGGGTCACATTGATCTTGCTTGGCTGAGCAGATCCTTCATGCAGGCTGATATCTTGACCCAGGTGAGCGTCGAGCAATTGACACGGGCCTTCCTTCTTTACCTCCTTGGGCAAACGTTGTTTGCCAACAAGGATGGTTCAGTACACACGCAGTTTTTGGCTCCTCTGCAGCACCTGGGGGCTACTAGGGAGTTTGACTGGGGCTCGTCTGCTTTGGCCACTTTGTACGGCGGTCTTGGAGCTTGCTCGCGGGACAAGAGTCCCATTCTTTGCGGCCACTTTCGAGTGCTTGAGGTACGTATCATTCCTTTGTACTTCTGTTTTTACTTTGGCTTTTTCCTAGTTCTGAACTTGCTTTGTTGATTCCTGCTTTTCAGCTCTGGGCTTTTGAGCACCTTCTCCAGTTTCCTCCCGAGACTAGGCATGGTGATGTGAACTGCGTACCTCGTTACGAGCGATGGTTGATGGGGCAACGGAGGCCACGGTCACCAGTTTTGAGCCTTCCCGAGTGGCGGCGAGTTTTGGACCGGCTTACTGTTGATCAGGTATTTCTTTCTTCGTACCTCTTGTCTTCCCTATTTTTGTGTCGAGACTAATTTGTCCTCGCTCTTACAGGTACGGTTTGACCCTTGGGGTGGTGTACCAGAGGATACTCCTCTTGCTCGTTGTAGAGTCCTAGATCGGACCCGTAGTTTGCTCGAGGGTCCGTTTTGCCGGGCTTGGTACTTAGGTGATCGAGTGGCCAGTCAGTGGAGGTCACGCGCCGAGGCTCTTCAGCTTGTCCCTCCTTCTCCTCCAGTATCCATGAGGTCCACTTCCTTGATGTCAAAGGAAGATCTGAAGAATGCCTGGATCAGAGATTGGGCAGGTTTACTCCTCCAGGCAGGCGACTATACAGAGTACTGCCGTCTTTTCTTGACCCCCTCCGTGGAGGCTCCTCCCGTTGCTCCTGTCTGGCCACGGGCTCCTTCGTTTGTCTCCTTCCATTCAGACGATGGGGAGGAGGAGTGCCTGACGCTGACTCCTTTCACGACCCTGCTCTATACTTTGCCAGTCGGGGCTTCACAGGTATTTTTAGCTTCCTGTATTAGCTTTCATCGCTTCACATTGTATCCTTGCTTTTAGATGTTTGTAATGCTTGGCTGTTCTACAGGTGCCTGCCGAGATAGTGCAGGAATGGCTTCGTGCCTACCAGAGTACAGAGGTTTTGGTTCGGAGACAGCGCCGTAGGATCCTCGAGGTATGACTTCCTTTATGAGTTTTGTCTGCTATGTATTATCCCCCGAGTCTGAATGTTTATATCTTCCTTGGTTGCAGCTTGAGGCTGAGAGAGTTCCGGCTGCTGAGGGAAATGTGGAGACCAGTGAGCAGCCTTTGCCTTCTTCTCAGAGATCGCCTAGCTTTTAGGGCTTTTCTTTTCCCTGTTCATAGTTAGTAGATAGGTAGAAACTATATTTGTATAGTAGAAGCAATCACAGCAATGGTTTTGTAAACAAGTTTTTGTTCGAGAAATGAGAAATGCCCTTCCTGTCCTTAAATGTTTTGAGTTTGCATGCGATAGTCAGAACATGGCTTTTCAAATAAGTTTTTGCTGATAGACAGTTAAAAAGGTTTGGCCGAAGAATCGATCACTCGGCCGAAGGATCTTTATCGCGGCCGAGGTATTGATTGTTCGGCCGTCACATCTATTTTCCCAAGAAGGGTTTTGTTTTAGCCAAGTGGCATCCTGTTTCACATCCTTTCCTATGCTTAGTCTTTTGGTTTGCTATCTCTTGCCTTTGCCATGCTTTTCAGTCTGATTGCCAAACTTAAGAGTCTTTTGAAGGATCATATCCATTGCGTTTTGACGACTTTTGGTTTAGAAATGATGAACTGTAATTCTTTCGTGTCTTTGCTTTTGCCAATTCCTTGGAAAATGACTAACTCATCTTTTGCGAGCTCAATACGCAGGGTTAGCTATGCCTATCATTGAGTACAAACATGTTGATGTTTTCCTTTCTCCAAATGTTTGGGCCGCATCTCGATGCGAGATTGCCTACGTATCCCAATTAGGGAATCAGGCCTTTTACGTAGTTCCAGGATCACCACCTTTTGGGGGTTGGGTTTTCACTCTTGGTTTTTCTTTCTTTCATGCTCTAAGTTTTGCCTAGGTTACCTGATAGAGGTTGAGTCCCTAGCGAGCTTTCCTTCAAATGCCTTAACTTTTGCCTAGGCTGCGTTTTTCGCTTTTTCTTGTCCTAGCAGGCTCTGCTCTTACTTTTGCTTGGGTGTATAGGTTGCCCAACGAGCATTTTTCTCTCAAGGAGGTTTGTGTTTTGGAGAGGAAGCTGATGGAGATGAATCTCCTGTTGCGTTTGTACTTTTACAATGGGCAAGCTAACCCTAAGTGTTCTCACGGAGATAGCGTCTTCTTCCTGAGTTTTGAAAAAAACCTAGTTCTAAGTAATCAGAGTTCATCATTTCCTTCCCAAAAGTCGGGGATACAAAGATTTCGATCCCTTCGAATTCTTCTCTTGTTTTGGCAATGAGAGCATAATGCATGGCAATTGCAAATTAGAAATTTGGTTTTTAGATAAGAATAATCTGGAAGATGAAAAAGGAATTCTCTTAGCAGAAATAAAATGCCCAAACAGGGGCCCAAAACTCATTCTAGTTTGTTTAAAGCAAAAACAATGTTTCATTTGTCATGTTGTGACTTCTCAGCTACTGCAACATGTCGGGGTCATTTCCCTTGTCTTTTGCAACTTTGTACTCTTTCCCACCTTCTTCCTTGCCAAACAGAGCCTTTGAACCGGGTTCATCTTTTGCACGATAGCTATCTCCTTGAACCATGAGTAATCCCCAGATGGATGTGCAGGCAGGAAACTCCCTTTCCCTTTCCTCATTGATTGTGTGGTCATCAGCTATTTCCTCCTGATTGAATAGTGATGCTAAGGAGGTTTCATCTAGCGGATCATTGCATTCTTCTCCCATTTCATCAAAGTCGCTTTCCCCTGTTTTATAGGGTTTTGTGCACATGAAATCTAGATCTTCTCTTTCCTCTATCCATTGACTATAATTGCACTCGTCGTAAGGGTTGACCCATGGTTGCATTTGAAATTCCTCTACTTTCTCAATGAGATTGATTGTCTCCCAAACAATGGGCGGTGTTGGAATTTTGGGACGGTTGATGCGTACCACTATTTGGGCAGGCTCGAAGCGAGCGTGTCTCCTCATCATGATGACCCTTTCTTTTTCCTTCTTCCTTTTCGCAAACCAGATACGAAGCCACTCGTCGTCTTCTACAAATGGAATGTCTGGATCCTCCAAATTGTGTTTCGCCCAAGAGTGTTCCTTCCACTTCTTTAGCTTTTCCTCCTCTGCCTGATCTTTGCTGCTTATGTCAGACATGTCAATGTCGATTACTTCTGACTGATCAGAATCATTATCCTCCTCCTCTCCCATCATGAAACACTCGTCCTCCTCGGGGAAGGTTAAGGTAGGTTTGGTTTGGTTGTCTTGGACAATGTATTGGCTGGGATTGTATGTGGGGTTGTGAGATAGACTTATGAGATTGATATTTCGGGGTGGTGGCTCAGCATTGTGAGTAGGGAGTGGGTTGGTTTGCCCATCAGGTTTTGGTGGCTTTATGGTTCGACTATCAATAAGGTCTTGAATGTCGTGACGAAGACGCATGCAATTGTCTGTTTCGTGCCCAGGGTGTTGGTGGTAGGCGCATTGTTTGTTTGGATCATGGTTTGGACCGTAAGGCGGCGGAGGAATTGGCTTGTTTAGAGGTTTGAGATGCCCTTGACGGCTGAGAATGGTTAAGGCTTGGGATAAGGTCATATAGAGAGGATCAAAGTTGCGACGAGGTCGATTTGAGCTTCGGGATGAGCTAGTTTGGAAAGGGTCTTGAGACAAAGAGCCAAGGGCATTTACGGAGGCGTGAGATGTACGGCTAGAGAAGGTTTTCTTAGGTGGAGGAGTGACCTCTTCTTTCCCAATGAGTCCTAGCTTGATTCCGTCTTCAATTTGCAACCCAGTGGCATGCAAGCGTTTGAAATCGGTGATAGCCTGTGTGTAAATATGCCTGAGATATTTGGGTTGCAAATTTTTGACAACTATCCTCACTTGGTCTTCCTCGGAGGGACGGTTCTTCATCTTGGCAGCCTTTTCCCTCCATCTTGCCACAAAGGTGGCAAAGTCCTCATTGGAATCCTGTTTGGTCATTTCCAAATCTCGAGTTGTTAGCTCAATTTGGACGTTGTACGCATACTGCTTGACGAAAGCATTGGCAATTTCTGGCCAAGTTTGATAATGCACAAACTCCAAAGTGAGGAACCAGTCGAGGGCACTTCTGGTGAGAGTTCGTTGGAACAACTGAGCGATGAGCTCGTCATTCAAGCCCATCGGCTTCAGGGTGTTGATAACATGGCGAACATGACTGGTAGGGTTGCCAGTTCCATTGAACTTCTCAATATTGGGCATTTTAAAATTCTCAGGCAGCTTGGATTCTGGGAAGAGGCAAAGTCCTTCGAAATCCAGAATTTGGTCCCCTTGTGAACGAGCTAAAGCCTGTTTGATTTCCTTGACTTGCTTGGTTAACTCAGGACTTTCTGCCAATACCACTTTATGGGGGTTTTCGTCTTCCATTGATTTTTCCTCATCTTCAGCATCTCTAGCTGCCTTTTCTGCTAGTAATGCAGCGATTTGAGCTTGGAGGTCGGCAATAGTGGCGTCATTGTCTGCCATGAAGGTAGAAGGGTTGCTTGACGAAGCTTGAGATTTAGTGAATGACGGGGTCCGTTGAGGGGACGATCGAGAAGTTTCTGAGAGCGGTCGGAACTGTTGTGGTGAGGGTATTTTGTCAGATGAGGACGATAGACGGGAAGGTTGCAGAGACCTTTGTTTGGCGTAGCTTCGGGTGTTATAAGAGTACAAAGTTGGCTGCGGTTGCTTCTTTGATTTACCTATTGTGCCTGCTTAAAAAGTAAAATACCTGGAAGTCAGTACTTTGCCTGTGTAGGGTTAAGATTTTGGCTGAAAATCCCAACCCTTCTGCACAGAAAGAGTTAATTACAACAACAGATGGTACAAGGTGTGAGGAAGAACTTTTGCAAGTAGAATGCAAGTAGGTTCCTAGCCTGTAGGTTCCTGTCTTAGTTTGATAAGTTCTATGGCTTTCTAAAGCATGCAAGGTTTTGGTAAATTCAGGGTGCTCCGTCGTCAAAGGGCACCAATCCTCTCACCAGCCCATCATAGGCGGTGATTGGGTGATTTCCTTTTTGATATACCACTAGGTACGAGTGACTGTGGAGTTTGCTGGAACCCCCAACATAGCCCGTGTCATGCCGGGATATCAGGTGAACTCAACGGGTTGCCCGCTCGATGCATATGATAAATGAATTAGACAAGGCATGTATTAGTCTTATGTTGAACTTTTTGGTTATGGCTCTCAAGTCCCCAGCAGAGTCGCCAAAAACTGTAGACACCTCCCAAGCGGGGCATCGCCATACAGATTGATCACGTTGTGTTTGCTCGATTGGTTGCTCACTTCATAAACCAAAATCATGGACATTCTCATGGCTAGGAACATCGCCACATGATAACGGTTATCATCAAATAGAGTCGCCACCCAGTTTATTAAAACTGGGAAAATAGATAGAGATTCTGGATTCGGGAGCCAAAAGTACAGTAAGGGGAAGGTGTTAGGCACCCCTCTCTGCCCAGTCGTGAGACTGGCCCATAATCGTTCAACATAAGACGTTATAGATGCTTTGTCTAATTCTAACACATAGTCTGTTTAATTATTCCTTTAAACAGTAAGCAAAGTGAGCCAGTGCGATAATTGAAGCATGCATCAGAAAGCAGGAAACAAACAAAATGTCCCAGGGAGATGGATCTCGCGGCCGGTGAATAGATGTCACGGCCGAGAGATCCTCCTGGTTTGATGTACCGGCCGAGGGATCGAAGCCCCGGTCGGTGTTCTTCCTCACACCAGACAGAAAGATTAACCGATAATCGAAATGCTACGGTTAGTTAGGAATACAGTAAATATAGACAAACCAGAGGCCGTTGGGCCTCACCACCTTGATCTCTCAGTTGCTTGCTTGCTTTGGATTGAGCGTGATTGATTGATTTGCTTGATTGAAAACCCTAGAGCTAGGGTTTGAACTTCGGGGTTTGATCGCCGGATTGACGGTTGCCTTCGGAAGGTTAGGGCTTTTGAAGTATGGGATTGAGGGAGTATTTGTGCAGAGCTTCGAGGTTTGATTGAGTGTGTGGGTATCTCAATTTCTGTGTGTTAATTCGGAACCCAAAGGCCCCCTTTATATAGGCATAGGGATGACTCACTCCGGCCAATCAAATCACGAGATGGCAATTGCAATTGCAATGCATCTCAAACTCTACGTCGTGATCTTCGAACGTAGCCCGAACGCATCGGAAAGGTAGTGTAGTTGGATCAAACCAAATGTCTGACAGAACGTTCTAGAGTCTGGAAAAAGGTCGATCTGGCGGCCGAGCAAAGGATGTCACGGCCGTGGAATGGATATCTCGGCCGAAGGATAGATCTTGCGGCCGAGAGATTGATCTCTCAGGGAGATTTTGCTGGCAACAGGTTGCTCGGGCGAGGGATTGATGTTATGGCCGTTAGATCGATATTACGGCCGTCAGATGGATTCTCCTAGGCTTCTGTATTTCTGTCTGAAAGGCTGTATGACTTTGAATTGGGTCCTCTAAGTGGTCAAACTTCTCACCGAAAGTCCTAAGGTCCTCAAAGAAGCAATCATCAATCATTGTATCCATTTCATCATCGGGATTGTCCCAAGGTGGGACTTGGAATAATCGTTAGGCCAAATTGGGGTGTCTACAAGCGCCCATCTCCGCAGCCACGTGTACCAACGAGGGGTCAGGCCGTTCATACGGAGACACCAGCAGGTATGCGGCCAGTATGCCAACTGACATGGCGAATCGACGTCGAGCCTGCAGAACCGTATCCGCTGGGTCGCCGTCAGGCCCGTACCATTCCATTAGGCGCGCAATGTTTATTTGTCCGCCAATCAACAGGCCTTCCGCTGCACCCTGGGAAATGTTCAGACACGTCTTCAACAGCTTTGACATGCTTTGCCTATAAGGTGGCACGATAATCACGCTCGAAGCAAAGCCTTGAAGATACGCTTGGAATTCTTCAACGGTCGGACACAACTCGTTGTCCCCAAATCGGAACACATGGACGTCCCGGTCCCAAAACTGCAGGGCTGCTCTCAGAATTTCGGGGCGGAGCCTTACGCTTTTTAAGAAGCGAAACGCCGCCAACCCGTGGGAACGGAAGCATAGCCAATCACTCGCGACAAATTCTTCGAGCCACGAGCTGATTAAGGTAGGAAGATGATTTGCCATTTGGGGAATAGTGCTAGAGATTTCCCACGGAGGCACACCCTTCATTCAGAGGCTCATCCCTCTTTATAAGCCAAGGAAGGAAGCATACCTTTCCTACTTGATGAGGTGGCCTTGCAAGGTGTCCCCCCCATTTGCTAAAAATCAAGGGAACATCTCTGGGGAAAGCCAGGAACCCCTGCAACGCCCAGGCCTGCTGACAAAGCCTGCCACCCTTCTTTTATCCGAATGAGTCAAAGCTGGCTACTGCAACAGGGATTCTCCATCGCGCGAGGGTCATGGAGTCTCGCGCGACTGTTCTTATTCGCGCGATGGTTTTGAGTGCTCGCGCGAGTGTTCAGTTTAATTCGACACAGCAGGACATGCTACTGCCTTTTTGGGGTTATTTTCCGGATTTTGACTCGTGCCAGATTTTGAAATCCTGATGCTTCCAGTGGGTCATTATGAGTATTTATGACTATGTCGAAGCATTGTTTCTTCAAATTACGTGTTCAATGACAAGTTCGGTCCCTCGAAGGAATAATGGCCGGATAAATTCAAAGGTTTTATTTAACCGATCAAGCCAGGCAAAGTGGCGTACAATTTACAGAGCAAGTGCTGAAAAGCGGAGCCTAATGGCCTTACTAATTACAATTTGTTCTCCCACGGGATTCAGAAATATCCCCTCAGTCTTGCCTCAACTTCAACAAGGAGCCATCTTACGTAACGCTTTTCCAGCCACGTTCTGAAATCTGGAACTGATTCCTTCAACGTCCTATCGCCCCAGTTGTCTCTGTGGCAGCGCAAATCCCAGGAAGTGAACGCGGGAATATCGAAGTCTTCCGCTCTGTATCGCTTGTATCCTTGGCTTCTTCCGAGCTGGCGGAGCGTGCGCCCAGGAATGTAAAACGTGAAACTTGACAGGCCGGCAAATATTACTCTCTTGTATCCCGCCGATTTGAGCGTCATTGCTGGGAGGTTTAACCAGAGGCATCTCCAGACTATATCTTCAGAATGCAGATCATTCAGGAAGGCAAACCATATCTCCACCGGCAAGTCAGGGAATATCATCGGTCTCGCGACCAACAATCTGGGAAACTCTTCAAAGCCAGCCTGTGGCTCTTCTAAGACCCCGATTTTGTCTGCCAGCCAGAGCTGCATGAGAACGGAGGACGAGTCAGAAATCAAATACAGCCAAAGCGTTTGGATTAAAACCGAAAATGCGAGAAATTATGTCGAACGGGGATTTACCTGGAGCAAGATAGGACATCCGCTGAAAGAGTCGGCTTGCCCAAGTTTCAGCATGTCCAAACCTAAGAGCGTCTCCGCTAGGACCACAGGCATAATGTTTTTCCCGTTATCCATTTGCAAAGCAATGCTCACCAGCTTGGGATTTACCCCTCCATCAACGGGAACCAGCATATACGCGGCCAGTGCGCATATGGACAGGACGAAGCGTCGTTGAGCTTCCCCGACATAGTCTCCCAGACCAGCCTCCGGGCCGTACAGCTCGATTAGGCGAAGAATGTTGAGCTCGCCGTTTCGAATGATGCTGGTTGTCACCGCCGCCGGAATGTTGAGTTTTTCCCGCAGAATTTGCCCCATATCTTCATGGACGGGCGGCACGGCAAGAACGTCTAGATTGGCGAACCCTGGGGCGTATGCCTGGAACTCTTCTATCGTGGGGCACATTTCGTCTTCACGGAACCGGAAGACGTGCACAACGGGATCCCAGAAAGGCAACGCGGCTTGGATGAGTTCGACGCATGGTCGAGCAAACCGGAGATCCCGGATTGAGAATAAGCAACGAGACCTGGGACTTGCCCAATTTATGGTTTCCTCTCTCATTAGCCAAGGATCAAGGGCTTCCATTAGTGAATCTCCCATCTTAGATAAGTTGAGAAAGGGTGTACACTTCATTATGTCTAAAAATCTTGCTTCAAATAGCCAAGGAGTTGGTGAGACCAAGGCATAGGTGTCCTACCACCTTGCATGGCAGAACAGCCTTCCTTCTGCAAGCCCAGAACAACTTTCAGGACGTGGAAGTTATGAACAGCTCCATGCCAATAATTTGGTCAAACAAAGACTGCTCAGCAGGAGTTGACTCTCGCGCGACATTCAAATATCATCGCGCGACACATGTTTCTCGCGCGACAGTTCCAAACCATCGCGCGATGGTTTACCTGCAGTTTTGACAGATTTCAGCAGCCACTGATCTGTTTTGGTCACTTTTCATTCCTGGGGTCTTTTTGGACTTTTAGTGTTTCCAGCAAGTCATTATGAGCTTATGTGACTGTATCCAAGTATCGGATCCCGAATGCCGTGCTCGACGAAGTTTTTGGACACTCGGGGGCCCATTCCAAGTTCAAACCGAGGTTTCGGAAGTCCGAAACTCGTTCCGGAGTTTCTAGCCTATTTTGGTCATGCCATACGGGTCGTTTGGACCTTAAGTGACTATATGGAGGTGTCGGTTTCAAGTCCGGGACATAATCGAGTCATTTTTCGACGTTTTATACCATTTTTGCGTTATTTCGAGCATTCTTCGGTATAAGTCCATTATTGAGACGTTTCATTCGAGTCCATCAATTGGCGCAGGCCATGTTGGCCACCATTTATTGTTTGAAAGTGTCGTTTTCATCCCTTTCAAGGTGTCGTGAGTTTTGGCATATAATACCCAAAATTTCATTGTTTCCCGTATCCTCGTATCCTGATTGTGTCTTAGGGTACATCGTCTCTTTTCTTTCAGAGCTAGGCTGTGTTATACACTCATATGTGTCAGTGTTTAGTCTCGACGTGTTGTCCATGCAAGTTTGGTATTAGTGGCGAGTTTTACTGATTCTTATGCACAATGAGAAACTATAGAACTTTAGAATGCAACTTTTATGAACTGAAACGTGATCTATCCATGTCAAAAGCGAAAGGGAACTACCGTATCTATGGCCCTCGGCCGATCAAAGCTACCAAGTCAAAACAGGGCACATGCGCCCACCAATCAAAAAGAGGCACGCAGGCTCTCAAAATGTCTATCCATCAAAAGCTATCTACTTAGGCACGCAGGCCCTGAATCAAAAGCAAAAAGTGTAACGGAGGCCTCATCAACGCTCCTCAAGCCCGTCACCGCTGTCTGAAGTATCGTGCAGCTCCCGAGGATCGTCCCTATACCTCGGATCGTCAATGGAGTCGTCAGAGCCACTGCTGGTGGACGAGTGCTCCTCACCCTCTTCCTCTGCCCCTTCTTCTTCCTCTCCTTCCTCGTCTTCGGAAGTCGGACTCATGATCAACTTCAGCCTGCGAGTCGGACCCGGCTTCTCCAACGTCGGCTTCTCGCGCCTCTTCAGTTGGTACCGAAGCTCAGCTTGCCTCGCGGCCTGCTTGGCTTCCTCCTCGCGTGCACGCGCTGTCAGTAAACCCCTCGTCTGTCGCCGCGTGGTGGTAACCGGAGGCGCGGATTTCTGTGCCACCACCTTCTTCGGTGGCGGATCTCGCGCACTCTTCCGCCTAGGGTTCCTTTTCCCCTCCACCTGCATTATCATTGCATTTCAAAGCATCAGTATCTATTGCACATGTTGTATTTCTGTATTGAAAACAGGTACATCTATCAAGCTATCAAAGCAGGAATGTATCGAAAGCTGAAATGTATCGTTTCATACCTGAGTCCTCTGAACGACGGCTGGCTGAGTCGGCTGTGACGTCGGTGCCTGGTACTGCAACTCCAGTGGCGTGCCGCTCGCTGCCTTTCTCACTGCATTCTCCAACGCCAGCATGCGTCGAACGGCTTCGTTCACCCACTCAATTGGCACCTGCATGCAATTCAAGTTCATCAGACTGTTCAGCAGATAATTCAAGCATTTAAAGTTCAAAAGTAATATTGGAAGCTGATTCTTACCGACACGGTCACAGGAGCAGGCTCTGTCCTCGCAGGCGCTAACTGAAACTCTGCAGGATTCCCCTGACTGTCAACCACAGGAATCCTCCAAAGCAGCGCAGGGAGTCCACCAACTGCTGGTTCGCTCGGGGCTCGCCTGGTCCGACTCTCACCTCCTCTCCGTCCCTCCCCGGCTGCTCTCCTCTCCTCAGCAGCCCCTGCGGCCTGGCCTCGCGCCTCTCTCCGGCCACGGACCCCCAATGGACCCGCCAGGAAGTCTCGCTGGTAGGCTGCATAGTCCCTACCAGGACGCAGGTATCGCTCAAGCCCGGCGTCCGGCCTCGTGTACCTCTCCAGCTCGGCCCGCGTGTACTCTCCTGTGTGTGAAGCTCGAGCTGGTAGCGGCCCTGGCACCCAGAACTCAGGATAACCGAGCGACTGGCGCGTCACTCGGTCTCCTAGGTACCACTGCCAACCAAAGGCAGACTCTAACAACGCCCTGCTGGCCGTGACAACTCTACTCCTGGCCAAGTACTCTGGCTCTGGCTCCGCCCTTCTCCAGGGATCCCAATTGACCTGCAAGTCAAAGCAAACAGGCAATGCAAGCAATTGATCAGCGACAGCATTAAAACAAGGAAATGAATACATGTCTAATGCTTAGGATTACGTATTCATACCTGTGAGGCCCTGAGCTCGTCCAAGTACAACCTGAAGGCGTTGAGCTCGCCTCTCCCTTCCTTCTTCCCGGTGTTCTCCTTGCTCCACTTCAACGCGCGAGGGAGAGTGCTCAGGTCCGGATGCTTGCACTCCGGCGGATACATCCGCAAAACCTCGTAAGCCCAAAGCTGCAGGGTTTAGACAGGTTCAAACGTCAGTCAAGGCATACAGCATTGGAAATCAAAAACAGTCAAGCAAGGTAAACAATGGACAAGCATTTTCAAATTGTGCTTAAAGGGAGTGGGATCGTACCTCCCAGACCCTCCAGTAGCCGGCCGTGCTCTTGCCCGTCCTCGACGAGTCGCCAAAAAAGAGGTAGGCCGTCCCAAGAGCCGCTCCACCCCAGTCAAAGCGCGAGGCTGTCCTCAAGTCCCTCAACGCTGGCAAGTAGGACAGGTGCACGTTGCTTCGCCTGTTCGGGTACAACGTGGTGCCAAACAGGTATAGCAAGAACTCCCGGGCCATCTGCTCCGCCTCTCGGTCATTCGACACCTCCTTTCTCAGGTAGCCCTTGAACTGGTCGTACCTTGCCATTCCCCCCTCTACCTTGGGCACTCTACCCAGAAACCACTCCAGAGCAGCTCGATCCTCCTGGATCCCTGAGTCAAACGGGATGGGCTCGCCCCCGACCCTCAGCCCGGTGATCGCTGCAAAGTCAGCAGGCGTCACTGTCATCTCCCCAGGAGGTAGGTGGAAGGTGTTGGTCGTATCCCTCCACCTCTCAGCAAGTGCAACGAGGACGGCATGGTCAATCCTCGCTGGGGTCAAGGTCCGCACAAACTCCCCAAAGCCCGCCTCGTCTACCAGCCGCCTCACTCTCTCTGGCAGCCCCTCGTACAGCTGCAAAGACGCGCACGCGCCCCCGAAGCCGCGAAGGTCCCTCTGTTCAGCTCCAGCCTGTTTCAGATGCAAAGACAAGCAGCAAATAGTCTGTCAGTACACGGGAAGTTCATTCTCAAGTTCTAGGTAATCAATGCGGCCTACAACGGATGGTTGGTTCAAGTTATTACATATTGGGCCTATACTACAGAAATACGTGGCTTTAGCATGCTTCGGTTCGCAAGATCGTTCATGCAAATTCTAAAAGTTCAAGCAAGTTCTAAGCAAGTATCGAATGTGAACTATCAAAGCAAGAATATTGAAATCAAATTACAAAGGGTGTTTTCTGGAAATATACCTCCATCCATGTCGCCGCAAGGTGGACCCGGGGATCCCTCAACACCAACTCGTCGTCGTAGTCTCTCCGCGACGGTACGCGGGCTGCAACGCCTGACGGAACGAAGAGGTGCGGCGTGGGAAGCACGTATGCCTCCGCTGAAAAGCCCGGCCGACTCGTGTTCTTCGCCTCCTCCACGGCCGTCACCCTAGGCCCCTGCGCCTCAACTCGGGCTCTCTCCTCGGCCTCTGCGTCTCTCAGAAGCTCCTCTCTCTCCAGTCTCTCCCTCTCGGCCCTCTCAACGGCCTCCGACGCCTCAATGGCCCGAGCGCGGTCCTCTCTAGCCTTTAGGACCAATTCCCCAACCAGGGGATTGTCCTCAAGAAGCCTCGCCAGTGCCTCGTCGGTCAAGTACTCGGCAACGTCATATCTAGTGATCGGCACGTGTCTCGACGACGTGGCCGCGGTCGACTCCGGCCTGAACAACACATCCTCCTCCTGGATTTCAACCGGAGGCACCGTAGTCTCCTCCTCCGCGTCAACAACGCCTTTGCCCTTCGCCGAATCCCTCGGCGGGGACCCGGACGGCTCGACATTTTCATCTCCTGCCCCACTACTACTGCCTCCTCCAGTTTCAAGCCTCGCGCGAGACTCCTCCTCTATCGCGCGAGGATGCTCTCCGGTGTCGGATCGTTCTGCATCTCCTGGACTTATTCTAGTCACCGCCGACCCTTCTACGGCCATGCCTGGATCTAACCGCTCGACGACAGCCTCTACGGCCTCAGGCTCAACAGTCGCGCGAGCCTCTGGATCTGTCGCGCGGATCAAAGACCTTCGCCATCTCCGCCCGTCGCCATCGCAGAGGCCGGTCCATCGACCCCCTTCGCCATCTCCGCCCGTCGCCACCGCTGCACTGGCCTCTGCGATGGCCTCCACAGGCGTTTGATCCCCTTTTTCGACGGCTGTGGACTCTCCTCGATCCTTTGGATGGTCAATAACGCCTCCCCCGTTTTCCCCACTGCCGTGGCCTGCCATGGTGGGATGATCAAGGTTGAGTTTGTCGATTTTATGGACGAAATAAAGGTTTGAGAGAGGATTGGGAGGAGAGTTGAAGGATCGGAGGAGTTTTGAAAATTCGAAGCTGTTCTGGTTACTGTTTCTGTAACCCCCGCGGGGTTTTAAACGAATGGAACAGGTTTGGGCCGGGTCTGGGCCTGTTCAGACCCAAGCCCTAACATCAGACCCTCGCGCGATGGTCTTTCAGTGTCACGCGACACTACACCTTGGGCCTCAGGCCCAATCCAGATTTTGGGTCCGGCCCGATCTCAGTTAATTCCCCTTTAAGGTCCATAACGTGTTGATATGTTGCCAATAAATTTGAGGGTCATTTTTGAGATTTGGTCTTCGAAACCCAAAGATTGTTGTATCCCCAGCAGTGGTCCGCCCACAATCAACAATGACGATCTATCCGTCCAATTCAATCCACAACGACGATCTATCCGTCTAATTCAATCCACAGCGACGATCTATCCGTCCGATCAACCCACAGCGACGATCTATCCGCCCGATCAATCTACAGCGACGATCTATCCGTCTAATTCAATCCACAACGACGATCTGTCCGTCCGATCAACCCACAGCGACGATCTATCCGTCCGATCAACCCACAGCGACGATCTATCCGTCCGATCAACCCACAGCGACGATCTATCCGTCCGATCAACCCACAGCGACGATCTATCCGTCCGATCAACCCACAGCGACGATCTATCCGCCCGATCAATCTACAGCGACGATCTATCCGTCTAATTCAATCCACAGCGACGATCTATCCGTCCGATCAACCAACAGCGACGATCTATCCGTCCAATTCAATCCACAATGACGATCTATCCGTCTAATTCAATCCACAGCGACGATCTATCCGTCTGATCAATCTACAGCGACGATCCATCCGTCCGATCAATCATCAACGACGATCTATCCGTCCGACAATCAATCAGCGACGATCTATCCGTCCGATCTTCAATTCCCCCTTGGTGCACGGTATTTTTATATACTCGTCTGCATTTTCCATTTAATCGGCTTTTGGGCGGATTTGGTGGGTGTCTAGAAATCTTTGACGTTACCCGTACCAGTCAATGGTGCTCCGCGTGCCGTCAAAGAGGGACTACTGTAGACACCCCAATCTGGGTCTCCCAATCGTTTTACTTTATTTTACGATTTTCTTGTTTCCCCGATGATGAAATCGGATCAAACAGAGCTTGGATTGGAATTGGATTAGGCTTGGAACGTTTAGAAACCTTGTTTGAGCCCTTTGAACCCTTCTGAACCTTCAGTCAAACCCTAAGACCAGAGTTGACCCTCGCGCGAGTCTTCTTGTCCCTCGCGCGACACTTAGCCTGCCACGTGTAGTCAAAGTCAAACTGTTGACTGTTTGACCCTCGCGCGACACTTCCGAACCCTCGCGCGATGGTTCCCTCCTGTCCCTATCACAGAATCCAGCTGGACTTGTGATGATTACTTGGCACATGGGTTCCCATGGGCTGGAACCCCGTTCTCCTCAGCTGAACGGCGTGCTGGCAGGTCCTAGCCCCATGCAAACTCCCACCCACTCTCTCACCTTGTTGGCTAGCCTCACAACCAAGTTGTGACCAGCCTTAGTGGCTGGTCCTAAGGGCTTGTTTGGCCCCTAACAAAGCCTTACCTTCCCCCTATAAATACCCCCATTGGTCTTCCATGTTAAGGGTTCCAAAATTTACTTAAAGAATTCATTAGTCATTTTACAAGCCCCACACTAGTTAAGCACAAAGCTCCTAACTCTCAAACCACTTCCTAAACTTCTAAACTCAGGGTGTTCATACACTTTTAGTAGCAAGGTCACACCAATCCATCCAATTTACTCCCAAATCCTTTCCAAGCAAAGGTATAATCTTTAAGCCTGTTTCTGTTTTGATCCCTGAGGGGGGCTGACAGGACCAAGGCTGGTAATCAATACCATGCCCTGGTCCTAAAGCCAGCAAAGTTACAAGAAATCGTGGCAGCCATACCCTCGCGCGACGGTCCCCTTTACTCGCGCGACACTTGTGTCAGCAAGAGAATGGACCTTGTGGGGAAGGGAAGCTAGCCCCTTTTCTGTTTTGCAGTGTATTTATGTTTGTTGTATCTTACTTTGATTTTTAGATCACTGTTATGCATGCAAAACAAAATACAGTAGCTTGTTTATTTGCTTTAAACAGTTTGGAATGCCCTTGGGATCCCCTGAACCTGTCTCAGGATCCCAAATATGCAAAGCAATTCCTGGAAGTCCAGTCAGGAGTGTCGCGCGAGATTCACTCACTGTCGCGCGACAGTTCTCTGATTTCCATGGGTGGCCCTTGCATGGGCAACTAGGCCCTTGGCCTCTGTTTTGATACCCCCACTGTTTAGGGGTTGTATTTTATCTTATTTGGCTCCTGTTTGGAGTATGGTGTAATAATTAGTATTTTCAGCCTTCCCATAAACTGCTTGGTTTGCTTCCTGGGTGTGCACTGGTCCTTCCAGAGCCCAGAAGGGGATGATTTAGGGGCTGTGGTGAGATGACATACTCGCGCGAGAGTCAGTATGTCTCGCGCGATGGTTGACTTGCATGCAGATCTGTCCAGGCATGCAAGTTGGTCATTGTGCAAGACAAATCTGCCCCGAGCCTGGTTTTGGCATCTGATCGCTGTCTCGAGGTCATTCCACTTATTATTCGTCAATACTATCCATCCATGCCATTATTTGATCACATCTTGCAAAGTGCTACAGTTTTAATCCCCGATTAACTGTTCCCCCGCCCTAATTGGCTAAAATCAATTAAAAGAGGAAGAATCACAAATGTTTTCATAAAAACGCCTAAGTAGAGACCGATCTCCGGATTGGGCGAGAGGGGTGCCATAAAACCCTTCCCCTCTCGTAACCTGGCTCCCGAACCCAGATATGGTTATGACGGACTGGTTTCCTTCACTTTTCAAATCAAACAGCGCGGCAGGTGCTTCGAAATACGGTTCCTTGAGTGTCGGACCTTCAAAAACTCAAGTGGCGACTCTGTATTTTTGAGCGCACGCCACATGCGCTCGCGCTCCCTCGATTATCAAAAAAAAAGGGCCGCAATGGCGAAAAGGAACGAAATCCTTTCTCTCCAAGGGCATGCTGCCCACAGATTGCTTGATTGAAAACCCTAGAGTTAGGGTTTGAACTTCGGGGTTTTATCGCCGGATTGACGGCTACCTTCGGAAGGTTAGGGCTTTTGAAGAGGGGGTTTGAGAGAGTATTTGTGCAGAGTTTCGAGGCTTGAGAGAGTGTATACTCTGATAATTTTGTGTGTATATTTTCGGAGTCCAAAGGCCCTTTATATAGGCAATTGGTGACTCACTCTGGCCAATCAAAGCACGCGATTGCAATTGCAATTGCAATACAATGCAAACTCTACGTCGTAATCTCTGAACGTGGCCCGAACGCATCGGAGAGGTAGTGTAGTTGGATCAAACAATCGACAGAACGTTCAAGAGTCTGGAAAAAGGACGATCTGGCGGCCGAGTAATAGATGTCACGGCCGAGGAATGGATGTCTCGGCCGAAGGATAGATCTTGCGGCCGAGGAATTGATCTCTCAGGGAGATTTTGATGCAACAGGTTGCTCGGGTGAGGAAACGATGTTAAGGCCGTGAGATCGATGTTATGGCCGACAGATGGATTCTCCTAGGCTTCTGTATTTTCTGTCTGAAAGGCTGTATGGCTCTGATTGGGTCCTCTAAGTGGCTCAAAGCTCTTACCGAAAGTCCTAAGGTTCTCAAGAAGGCAATCAGCAATCACTGTATCCATTTCATCATCGGGTTGGTCCCAAGGTGGGACTTGAAATAATCGTTAGGCCAAATTGGGGTGTCTAAACACGCCCACTGTTTGACACTGTCAAATTAAGTACTTCTCCTCTTGTCACCTAAATTAAAAACCTCTTGGATTATTACATTACAAGATCTGTCAAAGCTGCTCCATGAGTTTTTTCTACTGAAGAGAAGAAATCATCTGCGACCAGATTTGGTTTGACACTGTCAAATTGGAGTTCCTCTGAACACCTGAATTGAAAACCGGTTACACAAGAACTGTCAAAAGCTGCTCTATGACTGAGTCTTGCTACAGATCCTTTGAACTTAGCTGTAACAATCCGGATTCTGAAGCACCACGATAATAAAAGGACCACAATATGTCTTTTATTCCAAAAACTATACAATTTTCAACTATCTCTAAAATAAATAAATAATCTGTAGACACCCCAATCTGGACTTCCAGATTAGTTTACTTACGGTTTTTGATTCCCCAATGATGAATCGGATCAAGAACACCCCGGGAATGTCGAGTGTTTGAGTTTTGAGTGTTTGAAAAATCCTTGAACCTAATCTATCCTAAGCCACTTCCAAAAGCCAAAAACCCTACTGACGCGCGCCAGGGCGCAACCTTTGTGTGCCAGGGCGCACCGTCGCGCGACAGACTAGAACCATCGCGCGATGGTCAAACTGCCAGGTGGACAAAGTTTGACCGTTGACCGTCGCGCGCCAGAGCGCAACCATCGCCCGCCAGGGCGCACCCTCGTGCGACAGTCTGGAACCATCGCGCGATGGTCAGTTCCCCACCTACTTTTCCAGAGGCAGAAACTTGGCCACCAATGCAACCTCAGCCAGGCCTCGTGGCTGGCTGAGTTCCTCTCCTGGCACCAACCAGATTCACCCTCCATGCCTATATATACCCCCCATGGTTCTTCCATTAAAGAGGTTAACAAAATTTGGCATTCAAAGGGTCATCTCTTTGTACTCTTTTAAACTAATAAAAGAGATACAAAGATACCATAAGAACATAGCTTGTTCTTCTTCAAATCAAACACCTCATTCAACCTCAACCTCAAAACTCAAAGTTCAAACACCCTTTCAAACCCAAGAACCAAAGGTATAGCTTACCTTTGTTCTGTTCTGTTCTGATCTCTGAGGGGGGCTGGGAGGGTCAAGGCTGGTAATCAATACCAGTCCTGGCCCTAAAGCTGGCAAGATTTCAAAAACCGTTCTGGTAGGAATCAGCGCGCGACGGTCCCAGTCTTGCGCGCGACACTCTGTTGCTGCGCGCGATGGACCGCGTGGGGATTGGTGTCCTACTGTTTTATGCTTTACTTACATATAGCTCACTGTTAAGCATGCAAAAAACCAGTTTACTGCTTTTCTTAGAGCTTAAATCGCTAGCTTGCATTTCAATATTCATTTATGTTATATTGGAATACCCCTGGGATCATTTTGGACCTGTCCCAGAACCCAGGATGAGCAAAACCAAGCACTGGAAGTTTGACCCATACCCGCGCGCGCTGCACCCAAACCATCGCGCGATGGTCAAATGGAGCGTTGACCAGCGCACCAGGGCGCAACCATCGCGCGCCCGGGTGCACCGTTGCGCGACAGTTTGGAACCCTCGCACAACTGTTTGTCCCCGACTAGTGGCTGGCCTTGCATGGTTAACTTGGTTTTAGGCCTTTATTTTGTCCCCACACTGTTTATAGGGGTGTTTTATTTATTTGTTGGGCTTTTCAGCCTTTAAAATGTAAATTATAATTGCTTATAAACTGCTTGGTTTGTCTTGGGTGTGCACTGGTCCTTCCAGAGCCCAGAGAGTTTGAGAATAAGAGTTGTGGGCTTAGGCTTACTGGCGCGCGCAGGTCTTGTAGTAGCGCGCGCAGGTTTGGTCAGCATGCATTGACTTGATCAGTGCATACTGGTTTCTTCATGTGCACGATACTCCAAGACAGGGGCTTTCCAGTGTGTTTAAAACACCCACAGCAGTCTGTTCTCATCCTATACTAACTGCTCATCCATGCCATCTATCACATCCTGCAAATTGTTACAGTTTTAATTCCCGATTAATTGTTCCCCTGCTCTAATTGGCTAAAAATTGATTAATAAAAGAAGAATCGCAATGTTTTCAAAAATGTCTAAGTAGAGACCGATCTCCGGATTGGGCGAGAGGGGTGCCTTAAAACCCTTCCCCTCTCGTATCCTGGCTCCCGAACCCAGATATGGTTATGATGGATTGGTGCTTTCACTTTTCAAATCAAATAGCGCGGCAGGTGCTTCGAAATACGGTTCTTTGGGTGTCGAACCTTCAAACCCGAGTGGCGACTCTGTATTTTTGAGCGCTTGCCACCTGCGCTCGCGCTCCCTCGATTCGGGCCCATTGCCTTGGGAAAGGAACGGAATCCTTTTCCCATTTTAAGGGCATGCTGCCCACACAACCACCACTTCCGTAGCAACTCAGACAAGCCCGCACCGCCGACACCTGCCGCGCTAACCAACCTGCAAGCTGGAGTCCAAAAGGACCCCAGGAGTGTGTGAGACATAATAACGTGTACAATATCAATACTAAAATAACTGCACAGCACCAACCACCACGTATTAACACCAACCACGAATATAACACAATATTCCACATAAATGGAACCACATATCCAGTCCTCTTCAGTATATGACGGGTGACGTACCACCTCACCAGCCTCACCACAGCCCATTGGCCAACATGTCTTTTGGCATAGCTTATTAGCCTAGTCATCCCGTCACATACCAAACAGTTCCACGACATACAGTCACCGCACATAGCACAACCAACAAGAACCCAACATTAATATTGTACAGAAAACATGTATTTCACACTCACCCTCAAATCGTTGTCCAAAATCTCATCAGAATAAGAACCCATGATCAATTGTTCCTCACGGCTCTCTCAGAAGCCCCTTAGTTTGTTTTCTTTCTCATTTAATCCTTCTCATCTATATGAAGTGAAAGACCAGGTGCTTGTGACTCCTCTCTACTGGAACTTGACACATGCTCATTAAACATGACAAATCATCACATGCACACATGCACGTGTTCTACACCTAGAGAAAGTGTTGTCCATATAGTAAAAGTTCAGCCAATATTCAACTACGATTTATCCCAAAAATACTTGAAAAAACCTTTTTATTTTTTTAAATACGGGGTATTACATTAGCACTACACAAGAACTGCCAATAGGGATGCTTTTTTCCTTGCAAGTCATTGGGGGCGGGTTGCCACAGTGTTAAGGGCGAGTGCCAGACTTAGGGAGTAATCCTTTTGATTTGGGGGTCGATTCTTCACCAGGTGAGTACCCTGATATTTAAGTAGGGGCCGCAGCTGGTGTGCTGTAGTTAGCTCTCCCCGAAATTTAGGTTGCGCGGTCGCATCTATTTAGTAGCTTGGCTGAAGGGCTGTTCCCTCGGTTAAAAAAAAAAAGTCACTTGTGGCGGATATTTCCTTTGTCCTTTTCACCGTTCTCTTTCCCACTACCCTCATGCATTCTGGAATTTTGTTAGCGAAAAACCTGAGGACGCAAACATTTTTAAACATATCATGCATATACATTTTTATGGGGCCCATCTCAGGTTCCACCAATAGGATCCAAACACCTCATTTTTCTTAAAATAATTTATTTTGGCAGGTGTTTCACCACCTCAATTGTGGAATGGGGGTTGTTGTTGCACTACACCGTGTAGTGTGGTTAATCCGGCCTTCCATCTCAGCACGAACGGTTTGGATTTAATTCGAACTCATACAAATTTCAACTGTCCATTGTTAGGATGAAAATCAAAGCTGCCGGATCGGCCACACTACATCGTATAGAGCGGAAGGTGAACTACAGAATCCCGGATTATCTTGACGTTTGAAGTATTTCCTGTAGATACTCTAACCATTTAAAACATGAAGCAATAACTTATCCAAAACCCGTAAATGAAACTTATTAACCCACTTGAAGTTTTTAGGTTATATATGGACATACCAAATTTTGTGGATGCGCATTACTTTATTAGACTCCTAAAACTCAATAAATGACTAAGTTTGATGTAATTTCCATGATGTTAGGCCATCCACAGTGGTATAATCAAAAAAAGATAACCAAAAGTTGATACATCAGCTTTTAATTATTCACTTAAGAGGTTGCTAAGCTTAACAATGTTGAGTTTCACAATGGTCACTTCTAGTCCATAACCAAAATAAGGGGTACGTCCACTACAATTTTTCTCTCTCGCCATTCACTTCCCTCCATTTACGTTTTTTTTGGGCAAAAATATATCGATTCCCTCTTTTAATTTTGGAAAAAAATTGGTGACTTTCTTTCCTCCTATTATGGATTTTTTTTTTTTTTTGGGGGGGGGGGGGGGGGGGGGGGAATATAAACGGGAAAGAATAGTGAAATATTTTAATCCGGCGACGATAGGTTGAATTGTAGATGATCGAGAGATATGAATTTCACTTTTGGAGGGAAAGAAAGAGAAATAATTTGTGGGTGAAGTGAAGAAGATATAGATTAGGCGAAGAAGAGAAGAAGAAAATACCAGTTGAAACATGCATGTATACAAATTTTGGAACTAGTTAACTTATGTGGTGTTGGGTCCACAAATTTTGATTATTGAAAAAGGTTGCTAGTTTTGGTTATCCAAAACCCAAAATTTGATTATTTCTAAGAATGTTGCTAAGTTTAATTATACCATTGTGAGCCATTTTTTGCACTAACATTATTAACTTTAAAATCAATTGACTTTTGATTATACACCGTGGATGGCCTTAGGCTTACCTCCAATGATTTGACCAAAGCCGAACTTGAAAAATAATTTGTTCAATAATAGCGTTGATGGAGGGGGGAGGTCCAACTGGTGAAAGCAAATTCAGAATAGCTGCTCAATGGTCATTAAGCTGCTAGGGGATCCACACACTCTGTCTCTGCTTCCCGAAACTTGCCCATTGCTCTTCATCCACCACTACAAGGAATAATATGTTTGCCGGCGCTTGAATAACGCCGTTAGAGACCCGTTAAATACTGCCAAATGTTTAGCAGCATTTTATACCAAGCGTCGGGGACGTGGCCGTCACCGTATGTTTCCGGCGCTTAAAAAATGTCGGGTAGAAGTTCTGCCGGCGTTTTTAAAAATGCCGTTTAAAAGATTCAGCTGTTAACATTCGGCGTCCGTCCCGTTAGGGTGACGTCATTATGACGTGTTATGGCAACGTTTTTGAGAAAACACCGGAATCAAGTTTTTAAAAGCCCACAAAATCTAGGCCCAAAGTCATGCTCCCAAACAATGTTAGAACTCCATTATTTAGCTAGCCCAGCAAATTAGAACTCCTTTATATTTAACCATCAATTCCCATTTTAAAACCTTCAGGTAAATGTTTGAACCAAAAAAAAGTTTAAAAACCAAACTTCAACTGAAATGATGTGCTTTTTTTTTTTTTTTTTTTAAAACGGCAAAAATCTTATTAACGAAGACTCGATAATGGGTACATGGAGAGAGAAAGAAGAGGGGAAAGAAAAGGGGGTTGGGTGGGGGAGAAACTTCCAAACGAGAGTGCTAGGTACAAAATTCCACAACTAACATCCAGAGGCCATAAATATTAACTACCAGCCGAAATCATCCGTGTAATTGCAACCAATCCATCCATCCTCATAATCTTTCAGCCATCATCAAAACATATCAGCAATATTCTACCTCATAGAATAATAATACAGCAGCACAGATTGCATCGGCAGCAAAATCCAGATCTCTTAGCCCTCCAAAAACTAGGAAACACCATCCACACTAGTACACAAGATGCCAAACTGACACATGACACAAGACTCAGGGCTCCAAACTGATAGAGGGCACAAGACACCAAAAAAAAAACAGGACAAAAGAAACAAGACACAAACAAAACCAAAAAAACAAGAGGCAGTTTATATATGATGCCTCCTTTTGCTCTTGCTCTTGTTCTCTGTCTTTGATTGGGCAACCTACACACAAACAAGAATTGTCAGTTTAGGCAGCTTTTATGTTCATTCATGCATAAAGACAAGGTAGAGGCCCTGTTCATGCTGTTCTAATCTTCATTATGCTCTGTTACCACATTGAAAAATTGAGTCTGTGCTAGAATTTTGCCGCTCTGGTTCTTGCTGCTGGGGTATCCGACTATATATATGGTTGATATCTAATAGACTGCTAGCTCTTAACAGGCATTTGGATAATGCTATATGAACATAATCTTTTCCAGATCCTTTCATCATAACGTAACATTAATCCCATTCTGCCTTTTATTAATAGTAAAAGTACCAGGCTTGATGGAGATGGGTAACTAATTTAAGTTTCCCCACCCCCCCTTTCTGCTTGGGTTTAAAATTGTTGAAGGCATCGTTACAGTCAAAGACAATTCTGACCAGTATATTCCTTGGCAAGAAGGAGCCCAGGAGGTTATCGGAGCCTAGCTGGAAAAAAGAAGAAGAAAGAAAGCATTTAAGTCGATATTTCGTTATATTATCTTTGTTGGTATTTATTTGGTAATTTGACTTCAAATATGAGAATTTGTTTGCTTTGGGAATTATGACTTGAGAATGCTAACTACTTCATGCAGACATATATAATAGATCGACATGGAAGACAAACTAGTTCAAGGATGCAGGGGAGATTCGGATTTCGGACTTATAAGATCAACCATATTCATTTTAAATGAACGATACCGTAGTTTACTCGGTGCACTAAGGAACCATGGCTCCTACTTAAATAACCTCTGCTTATGTGATACATGCATGCAATTTTGCTCTAAGGTTATTAATCTGCTTAAACGGGATACAGCTTGACAAGGGTATTGATTGGTAACTCACCCACAAAAGAAAAAAAAAAACAGAAAGTACATGTTGGGCATAATTGTTCACTCACCTTTTGGTGACTCGATGAGGAGGTAAACTCGTGCGAGTTTTGTTGCGGTCGTGACATTGGGTGGTGACCCCAAGCAGCCTCACCTGCAGCAGGCCCTCCCCTGGTCACCAATTGAGACTCCTAATACTCCATCCTTGTTTGCTGCGTTTGAATGGTAGCGGCTAGTGCTTGAATAGTAGCATCCATTTGTGTACGCATAGCAGCCATTTGCATCTCCATCATCTCTTTCATTTGTGTCTCAAATTGGACCCGGTACAATTGAAACTGCTCTTGCATTTGTGGTTGAAATATATGGGTTTGCTCTTGTGATCGCCGATATCCACCTCCATGAACATCTTTGATAGAAGGGCCTAATCCAAATGTTCGAACACGACCAGGTTGCTCAGGGCCCATAACTTTTACAAAGATATCCTCATCTATGCACGTGGATTCAGTAGAAGATCCCTCCATTTGCGTCGAGAGCTCCGTCATTTGTGTCTACAAACACCACATAAAATAAAAGGATAAACGCATATAATATGACTAACAGAATACCCTGCTTGTCACTTTCATCAAGAACCAACCAATTTGTATAGCTTGCCAGATGCTCCAAAACATTCAATTCAAATCCACCATATCACGAACAGAATTCCATAAAAGAAACAATTTTTTGCATAGACCAACTGCCAACATAATCTAAGTAAGAACTTTCAATTATTAGTAGGCTAATCACATGTATGAAGTATGAACTTTCAATTATTAGTATGCATATTGCAGATGCAGATGCAGAATGAAAAGGACACTAATACATGCATGCCATGACCTCATTAATCGCATCACTTGCCAACGAGCCCTCTTTCAAGTACGCAGCCTTCCACACCTGCATGCGACTTGCGGGAACCCCTTTGTTCCTATTTGTCTCCTGAAATTAGGTATGCAGTAATTAGTTAGTAAATATAGAATATATTATTTGTGTTTTGCAACAAAAGGAAAAGTTATTGATACCTCTAGTCGAACAACAGCAAATGGCTTTCTCCCTGTTCTGTGATGCAGTGTCTTTTTCTTCCGAATTCGTTTATTCTTCTTAAACTTGAAATGGTTTAAGTATAGCACCTGTCATTCACAGCCTTTAATATTCCGAAGCACCCAAAAAAAAAAAAAAAAAGATTCACAGCCTTTCCCCCATTGTTTTTCACTATAACTGCTGTTGCCATGCTCAGCGGGTAGAGTGAGACGACGTAGGTTAGATCCAGAGTTCCACTGGTGCAGCTCAATTCAACCTGTAATCAAATGCAGCAAAAATTTCCTTTATTTACATAGTAATCACTGGGCAGTTGGTATGCTTGTCTACCAATTACAAACCTTCTTGAAATGAATACTCCCAACTTTGTCTAAGGGGGATCATTTTTAACCGGTAAAAAGTAAAATTACCCACACCATAACAATAGTTTCAACTGTATATTTGAGGTAATGGAGTCCACTATACCATTGCTTGGATTATAGATTTGAAGAGGGAAAGAAAAGCAAAGGGATTTGCAATGTTTTCCTCTCTTTCGTTTTTCTTTCGCTTAAGTAGTTATGTCTTGTGCATGGTTCCAAAATCCAATGCATTTGGATTGACTCATCAAGCGAAAATTGTAAACTTCCAATGGTAAAAAAGGTGGAAAAGAGCCAGGGAACAGGGCTCAATTTGGGAGCACAATTCATTCGTTAGAATCAAATTGTACTTTCTTGCTTACTTTGTTCGGCATTATACGTATGTACCTGGACAACATCAATGGAATCTGAAATTCTGAATCCAAATCCTTAACAGGCCATTCAGAAGTTATAACAAGGGCTGGTCTAGAATTTGGATCAGACGCATTAATATTGTTGATGACCAAACGGTCCAAACCAATCCCACCTTTTGCTTTGGTGGCAGAAGCAGTAGTACTAGTACTAGTAACAGAGGAGGAGCCAATATCAGTGCCTGGAAGAGTGTAAGGAACTTCAAAGCCATCATCTTTCCAGTAGACTTTGGGCTTCTAAGAAGTGATGTGCCCATCGGGTATCCGATGCTTCAGTGAACTTCCATTTCTAACTATCAGCTCAACGTCGCCGGAATCCAAAAACTTAATGCCTTTCCGGCCAAATTTCTGGTCAAGAGTTAGAATCTCTGGTGGGGAAAGGGCGGTTGCTGTTGAGGATGATTAAACAAGCCACCTTTGTTAGGTTTGGTTTTTCGAAGAACAGTGAAGGTTAGAAGAGAAGCCATGAGTTCCACACAAAACCAATAAACCAATGACTTGTACGTTCTGTGCTCTCTATCCTCACTTCTTCTTCTTTTTTTATTTTAAATTATACATTCAGAATTCAATGCTTCCATGGATTAATCGTGCCAAACCTTTGTTCTATATATTTTAACTCAACCCAAAAGCATTTGCGGGGAAGTGTAAGACTTTCTAGTTACATTAAAAAAATAACACTTCTTATAATAAACTCCTTCCAATAATTTTTCCATGTAAACCAATGCCACAGTGGTGGAACTAGTGGGACTTGCCATGAGCCAAATGCTAATGAATCCTCACTACGGTAACAAAATATTTAAGCAAAGGGTTGCAGAAGAAAATTTCTACTCCTTTCTCTGACCTCTATACTGAATCTCTCACTTGAAGAGTTTTATTCCTGTAGAGTTTAATGTTGTTTCTTTGCTTATTTTAAGTCCCAAAATTTCAACTGCGAATTCTTTATATGTTGATTCCTTTGTAAAATTTATAAAGAAAATCAAGACGAAGTTAGGTTCATACCATTTGTTGGTAGCAGACAAGTTATCAAAACAAATAGACACCAAAAGAGGGAAAATGAGCGTGAACTTGAAAGAACTATAGGTTGATATTGTATGTCAAAAAAAAAAAAAACGAAGAGAAAGAAGCATAGAGAACGGGGAGAGAGAAAATGAGGAAACAACCTCGCTCAAAAAGGTTAAATTATAGTACTGGGAGAGAAATGGGCAAATTCAGCGAGACACTATAACAGAATATATATCCCCTAGTCTTTGAGGATGTCTTTTGTTGTTAAAATGCTTATTTGGCTAGCATGTTCTAATAGGTGCAAGTCATGCCATTTCTTTTGAAAACTACTGTAAATTCACCACCGAGTCACATCTCTGACTGCCATATCTTAAACAATTCAAACATGCATTTACCACAACATATATCTCAGCTTTCTAGTAATGAAAATTCACAAAGTAGGTGATAACAATAATTTGGCAAATATATCATTTGGTATTCTAAAACTTCCATCCCAAACAAGAAGTGAGAACTCACTCCCCTCAACTTAAATGGTCTAAGTTATGCACCGCAACATATTCGGTGGAGGATTTTAGGATTTTTTTGGATGGAGTCAGATTGTTGAAGCTGTAAGTTTGGGTTGTTTGTTGTGGTGTATGTCTTCCAACATTTTGTTGGAGGGTTCTGATCAGCTGCTCCTTTTTTCTTTTGTTTTCTTGAGTAAGGGTGTTCTTACCTTGCTCGAGCCCCCTCGATGTATCCTTTCGAGTTTTATAAAAAGTTTCGTTTGCCGAGCAAAAAAAAAAAAAAACATAAACACAAGGAACGTTACATCATCCATCAACGGTCTTTAACCTAAGAAACGGAATCAAAATGTAACAGCAAAACAAAAATTTCTCAGGCCCAACTCATGGGCATGCATTGTCGTGGGACGGTAGTTCACCTAACAACCTAATACTGTAACACTTCAACACTCGGCCTGAATACTCCTAGAAGACAACCCCGCCACCAGCTTGCTTGTATAACCTTGGAAACGAACCATCCGAGTTCATCTTAATGAACCGGGTGGGTGGAGGAGTCCATAAAATCCTTGTGATAGCGTGTGCATCACCTTCTTGCCATGTCGTAGGTGTAATCAAAACATGGTTTTTCTTTATAAATTCCCACAATTATGGTTTTTCTGTCTCACACTCTCACGACAAAGAGATAACCAATCCAAAACAAAATGAAATCGAATGTGGAAGGCATAGATGATGGAAAGCGAAATGGAATCACACATGGAAGACATCTCACAGAGACGCCATTTTGTTCAAGGAAAAATCTAACCAAAGCTGAGAAAGAAACCAAAACAAAGACATAAATGCATTTGTAAAATCTATTAAGGCCCTTAAGTGGAAAAATACACGAGAACAATCACAAAGTTTGGGACTTGACTTGCATCTCCTTTTCCGTTTCGATTGAATACGAGGGTTTTTTAAGAAATTAATGCTTTGTTTGGAATTTGACGAAAGTGGGGGAAAGTGAGCTAGGCCCGAAGGCCTTCGCCAATAGCTCAAAAATGTGCTTTACTCCTTGGGCGTGGTCGAAGAAGTTTTTTAGGTGTGGGTGGGTTTCAGAATTGTGTATTTTTAGACTGCACATGGTAAGCTCCTGACGTCTGGACAAGGCCAGCTAAAGGAAAATGGAGGAAAATGAGATATAAATAAGAAGAAAATTATACTATTCACAACTGTTGATACTTCTATTTTTTCTTTTCTAGATACTTCTATTTTTTTCTTCGATCTCTTTCTCTCCAAAATAAACAATGAAAGATTTTTTTTAAAATTTTCCGTTCCTTTCCAGAAATTCCAAACAAAGCATTAACCACAAAACAAGTTAAGGTCAGAGATTACCTACTATACGACATGCAAAATACAAATTCAGCCTCCTGCTCTTCTTTTTTCGTTTATATATACATATGGGGCTGTTTAAGATAACTAGGTACATCGCGACGTGCGAAGCACGTCTGTCATGCCCGTTGAATAATTGAACAGTGTTGAATAATATAAACTGCTAATTACAAGAGGCAGAGACCTTTGCATTTCAAGACAATCAATGAGTGAACCTTAAATCTACTACTCTGACTAAGCTGATCAAAACTGGAAAATGTCTCTGAACCATAGACAAGCTTTCTGCAAAAAAAAAAAAAACTTCTCTTGAGCAACTGAAGAGGGGTACAAAGAAAAATTTCACTGTAGATGCTTCACATGTCTACTGTTGAGGTCGCTGCCATCTAGGAAAGCCTTATTGTCATGGCTGCTGCCAATTGCGGAGTGCTCGCTGATCCTAGCAATGTACTGTAGGAGTTTAGTCAGGACAGAGGAACAATTTTCCTTCAAGTATTCAAATCCCTCAATCTGCATCACAGCTGAAAAAAACAAAAGGAGGAACATGGTTCACCAGATCAGTCACACTCACAAGGTTTTCTAAAACATTTCCAGGGAAAAAAAAGTTTAACGTGATCATTCCGTCCCATTCATTAACTAAAGACGAAAGGATAGAGAATTGACCATTAACTAAAGATCGTTTGTATGAACCGGTGCAGACACACTTTCCCCATCATATTAACCAGAAAGACTTGAATGTCAACCAGTCAAAAAGAACTACAAGGTCACATAAAGCACAATCAAATTAAAAAGAAATCAATATTTATCTTGATTTGGACCCTAAGCAGCCCTAAAGCAGGGTTGGACCACAAACTACTTATGTTGTCCAACACATCAAGATGGTCTATATGCTCTAACAGCTAATCTTGGTCTTGGAAATAGGTTTCGTATTGAACCAACCAGCTCATAATTAATCAAATACCCAACAAAACAAGGAGAAAATTGGGAAACTAACTTGAAAAAGTTTAGCGCAGCCATGATATGCCGAGGTATCTCTCACAAGGCCAGGATTGAAAGCAAGGTACGGTTGGCCTAAAGCTTGTAACCTGTAATGGAAAAGTTAATTTGAAATCAATCATCCAACCGAAAGAAAAATGTTACAACAAAAAGAAATAGTAGTTCAAGAAAGAGCAAAAAATTCATTTCACGAGAGAAAGCTAAAGCAAGCCAACGGATAAAGAATCATATCCCAATTGATGCAATACATCATGAATAGGACTACCTATTCTAAATGCGCAATTAATAGTGTCCCTGAGTGGCCTTGAATTTAGGTTCAAACTTGAATGCCTCAATGCAAGTCATAATCTAAATCAACTAAACACGACTTCCATCCGAGAGTCCCATACCAAATTATGGAATGATTAAACCGCTTGCACTCCGGCGGAAAAAAAGAGGACAGTGGCCTCTTACTACGATTAAAACTTTTCGAGCTCAATAATGCATGAAACATCAGTCATACACACATGCCAAAGCAGATTCCATAATCAAATTTGATGCATGGATCTAAAACCAGACAAAGCAAATCAGACACATCTCTTTCTTAAAGGGCCAAGAAGAAGAATACAATAAAAGACATGGGAGCCGGTGCAAGTTGAACATGAGTCTTATCTCATTAGATTTGAGCCGGAACATGAAGAGAATACAAGTATTCAACTTGCACAAGCAGTCTATCTATCTCCTGTCATCAAGTTGAACCACACGGCAAGGAGAAATGATTAAGATGGATGATAAGCAGGTCTACACATTTCGGGTGGAGAGTAGTACTGTTTGATTCTTTTAATGCAATAGAAGTCCAAACATCACAAATGTGCAAAAAAATCTTTGAACAACAATAACCCATTATACTCGGCAAAAACCCAAAATTGAATTCCCCAAAAATCATTTCCCCTATTCTAGCCAAAAAGTTAGCAGAAAGGACTTACTCCAGAAGAAAACCAATCACCTTAGGAGTTGGAGTGACAAGAGATCTGATGGCATCGACAATTGAGAAAGCAGTTGATGCACCTGAGGATCTTCCCCACTTCTGGATAAGCACTTCACCTCTCTGTAAATTGGTTTGTTGAACTTTAAGCTATTCAAGTTAACAACAACTTAACTTTACATAGTTACCCAAAACTCCGCAGACCTTACCTTCTGGACTTTTTTAGTGAACTCCTCTTCCGACCAGTTGATTCTAGCGTTCAAAAAGTCAGGCACCTGAGAAATTAGATAACAAACTGCATTAATCAAGAGCACAAAGGCGCAAGCAATTCAAATAGTTCAACGGGATCTGTTCAATTACCTGAGTGGTTGAATGGTTTCCCCATATAGTCATGTTTGAAACTTTGTCATAGAAGACACCTGCCTTAGAGGCAAGCTACACAAACAGCATTCTGGTTTCTGATGATATCATAGTCGATATGTGGTCTGATTTCAATAAAGACTGAATGTTTTATGGTCGTTACGAAGTTTTCTCAAAGAGAAGTACCTGCTACTGGCAAGACTAGGTACCTTTTTTTTTTAACAGACTAGGTACCTTACTGTGATTTATGTACTCACCAAGGTATGAAAAGGCATTTTAGATTGCGTATGCATAACTTGCATTTGTTGTTTGGATTGGTTAAATATGACTTGTATTTGTTTACTCCCTTTCCTGCATTGTACAGGAGTTAAATAGGTATATTCTTGGTTTTCATTAGTTTAAGCTGCATAATATTGTAGATTCCGCTACTAATGCTCAAGACATGTTCTCCTGATACTAAGTAACTAGGATTTCTACTTGGTGTTAGAAATTTATTATCAAGGTGAGACCACAATGTGGACATAACAATTAAGTTTGTTGGCTGTAACCTGATTCTGTATTCCGGTATTCCCTTGAAAAGCACAAGTGAGTTGATCATTTCAAATTTCCTGAAAGATTTAATGATGAGAAATTTCAAGATCTAACTAGGGATGACGGTGCTAAAGATACACCATACACTTTTTTTAACCTCTTGTATTTCATTAATATAGAGCTTTATCTATTTCCTTGGAATTCGTCCTCTTCCCTAACTACTCATTACTTATTGAAGGGGTGCTTTAGACTTATTATGTGATGCTTCAGAATGGTTTAGTGATTGTTTTTGCGATTGGTATTCAGTGTTTGTGAATACTATATGTAATATCCCTACTTTAGACTCAGTATGTGCACCTTGTTCATCCCGTGGTCATGTACTTATCTGTCCTAGCGTAATGGTAGTTTGGGTGCAGTGGATGTTGTAAAGAAACCTGAAGTATTTTTGTGGAGTAGTGAGTGACATGGTTTATGTTGAAGAATCTGTTGGAATTAGTGTTGCTTGGCTGACAAAGTTATTATGGACTCTACACTAGGGTAATTCATTTTTTATTACATCCACATATCGAGAAGGAATACATTTGGTTTCTCTGTCTATAAAATTGATTGGTTTGAAATTTGTTCATTCAAATTGAAACGTTTTCATCTTGTACGTGTAGGTCGACTCTGGGTTGAAAGACAAGATTGGTGTTTTGTGACTTTCGCTGAAGATGGAGATATGATCATGTGCCAGTGTCGTCGGCCGGGCATTGTTCAAGCCTTTTCCTTGACACATTTACTGTCTTCTCACCATCAAGCCTTGTAGTCCACTTTTGGGGTATATATGTTTAAGGGTGGGCCTGAAGTCAATTGAATTTCCTTCATTTTAAAGTTAACATGTATAGTACCTGACGTTGATGAAGTACAATTTTCTTTTTGGTTTTGTATGGAATGTTGTGACTATATTGCTACTGAATGGGTATTAATTAGATTATCCGGTTCTTTTTCTATGAGCTTAGTTGGAATCATATCAATGATTCAATGTTATTGAGAGTATTTGGGATAGATTGCAGCATGTAACAAATGCTATATTAGTGCTTATTAAATGTTATGGTCTCAAACAAAGCGTACAAAAAATACTGTTAAAAGTATATATCGAACACATGCAGCATGTCAAAAACGCTATGGAAAGTAAGCCAAATATAGCGTGCTAAGACTGCTATGGAAGGTACGTCAACAATAGTAGTCGAAAAACGCTATGGAAAGTCTGGACCTTTTAATAGCACGGGCAAATATAGTGTTCCTCTGAATGCTGTCTATATGATTCCATAGTGTGCTTTGCTTGCTGTGGAATATGTCAACAATAGCGGACAATGAACGCTATTGAAAGAAAGGACTTTAATTGCATTGGCTAATAAGGCGTTCTTCGGAACGCTATGTATATCATTCTATAGCGTTTTTGACACGCTATGAAAGGACTTATTTGTTGTAGTGAAGGGGTATAGTAAGAAATGTATGGCTCTGGTTGCAACAAATTTTGAAAATACGCTGTATGCATGTGTGGTGTGGGTTGCATGAATATTGGGACAGATTTTTATAGGAAATATATGATGTCACTCCCTTTGTCCTTATGCAAGAAAAGTCAAGCACAAGCAAATTTGTCAAAAGTTTGGCAAAGGAAATAGTAAGGTTCTGCATAAGACAGAACAAAATCTTGTTTACGGAGGTCTTGTTTACAGTACCGTCTAAACGTGTTTTGAACGGTTGGGATGTTAATGTAATTTTTTCGGAAAAGAATTGAACTTTTACCCGGAAAAGTTTCATTAAAATTCGGACCGTCATTAATTGGTGCTGTAAACAGGCTATTTACAGTACCTCCGTAAATAAGACTATCTCCGGAACGAAATGAGAAAATTTACTTTATTGACATATATGGGCCAACACGACCGATCGAGCTAAAGAGAAAAAGCCTTTGTAATACTATTCTTTTATTTATTGAGACCCTTTTTTGTGCTCTTTATTCACACGAAATTATCAAATTGCTTTTTATAAAGAAAAATAACTCAAGAGGTAATGACAATTTTGTAAATATACATGAATAAGAGACAAAAAAAAAGTATCATCAATAAATAAAAGAAGGGGTGTGAAAATCAATTTCCGCTAGCAAAACTTGACCGTGGTATAAAAAAGGCCATTGATAATGTCTTTTTTTTGACAAAAGTGAGAGCTACTGCATTGATAAAGCCCAACGACACTTACACAACTAAATTCATTACAGATAACTTGGACAAAGTCAAACTAATCATCTAACTGATACATAACGAGAAAGAACGAGGCGATTGATGTCTTTCATCCCCAGCCCAGGCATCGCCTGACGCACCTTCTGCTAAGCGAAAATTTTAAATATCCTATAGCAGTCTCACAAAGAGATACATTGCAAGCCAAGAAAAAAGACAATAAGAACCCAGACGATTAGATGAACTTTGACCAGAAATGAATATACTAATGAATTTCTAGCAAACTACAAATAGATGCATACTAATCTTCTCAAGCCTGAACGGTAAACAAATCGCCCAAAAGCGAACTTTATTACCCTCATAAGGAGAGACAAAACTCTCACAAAACTCCCCCAAATCTTGCTTTAAATTCAGCCGCCCAAAAATCGTCGAACGGATCACAACCCTCACTGCCTCCACCGCTGCTGCCACAAGGGCTCCGGTGACAGATTACATGCGGACAAACGACTCCGATGACGGCGGAGCCCGCCGGACAGAGATGGTTAGATATGAGGGAAGAGAAAACGAAAAGAAAAAACCTATAGGGAAGAGGGAGAAAAAAGAGGAGAGCAGAGAAGGGAGAGTGGATGGAGGAGGAGGAGGAGGAGCCCGAGGGGAGGAGGGAGAGGGGCACCATTGATAATGTCACTCCCAAATGGGAGACATGTTGGTACCTTAATTTATCCTTGATATGTACGAGATTCTTTTCTTTCGTCCTATTCTGAGCCTATCATAATAATTCAATCCGTCCATTTAGGGCGTGTTTGATTGCAGATTTCGTTTTGGGGGGATTCGTAATAAGGTAGGATTGGGATTGAGAATGAGGTGGGATTATTAATGAAGGGATGAATCATGTATTCATGTTTGTTTTGCATAGGATTAGGATTGAGATTGGGATTGAGAATGAGGTGGGATTGTAAATAACATGTTTGTTTTGACTAAGATTAGGATTGGGATTGGGATTGGGATTGAGATTGAGGTGGATTTTTAAACATGTCTTGCTCAATCCCATGGGGATGGGATTACTAGTAACACCCCCTCCATGGTATTGCTAATACCCCCATTTTGGGGGATTAACAATCCCATGGGACAACTAGTCCCTTCCACAAAAACTTAACCAAACAAGGTATTAGGAGCCCCATGGGATTATTAATCCAATCCCCCCCTCCCAAACCTCCTATCAAACACGCCCTTAGTGGATACAGTGTGAAAGACATACATACAAAAAAATCAATCAGTCTGATTTTATATGAATATCTTCTATGTGAATATAGAGGAGATAAAACTTTTTAAATAAAGAAATTGATTTTGGCACTCCAGTTTTGTAGAGACCCGTATTTAAATTCCCTAGTTTTAATGCTTGTAAATGAGAAAGAGATATATTATAATGTGAAAGAGGTGTCTATATGAAATTTGGGGTTTAAAGTGAAAGAATTGGAAGTTTTGGGTGCTATGGCTAAGTGTGTGAGGTGTGTGTATATAAGTGTGTGGTGTGAGTGGCAGGGGAATAATTTCCCCTCTCCATCTCTCGGTCTCTCACTCTCCCTCGCGCTCTCTCTCTCGGTTCTTTCTCTCTCTCACTCCCTCACCCCAAGAACTCATCTCCAACTCAAAACCCACAACAATCAACCTCAACCTCGTCTTCTATTTGCGTATTGGAGCTCGTATCTCGTTGGATAGAGCTCGGTTCGGAGTATTTGGTTCGGTTTGGATTCCGGAAGCTAGGGCTTGATCAATCTCTTCGATTTCGACTTGGAAACTCGAGGTAGGGAATTCTACCTCTCTTTATATGCTTTATGAGTTGATTTGGTACTTAAATCGTGCCCTAGATTGTTGGTTTCGTTGTTGGAATTGTTCCGGTGAAATCTGAAAATCGTGCACTGAGAACCCAAGTCCTACCGGTAGAAACGCTGTCCAGTAGTGTCACTTTTGTGAAATTTTGGTCTTCTACCGGTAGACATTGGTATTCAAAATCTGTCATTTTTGTGAAATTTGGGTCTTCTACCGGTAGAGATTAATGTCTACCGGTAGACATTGAAAAATCAGCATTTTTGGAAAAATTTCGAACGAGCATAACTTTTTCATCCGAACTCGATTTTGGGCAAATTTTATATCAAAATTCATGTACCGGAGATCTACTTTCCAATGGTGGTGGTCTCATCTCCTAATTCTTAATCGATAAGGTTTGGTAGCCAAAATAAGATAGATGTATTCGTAAACGTCGGATAATCCTTTTCCTTAGAATCGTGTGGGTGAGACACGGATGTTCTTAGGCTCTCTTGAGTACTTAATTGAATGGTTTGACGAAGCTAGGGATGTACTAGGCTTTGTAGTGGTCGTTGAGTTCCGTATGAGTCCTTTGACATCGAAACGAGGGTTTAGAGGACATAAGGAATATAGGTGGTCGAAGGTTGTATGTGTTGGCATGCGTTATGAAAAACGAACAAGTAAAACATTCCTTTGAGTTAAACAACGCTAGGCGTGGATACATAAGACATTTTCCTTATGCTTGATATGTGGTATGTGAAGGTACGGGGTGTACTTATAGGTACAGTGAGGATGTGCGGTATTGTGATATGTTTAAAAGGAATGGCGTGTATTAATTTATTAGTCGGAATCTTGATATGCTTGACAGTTTGGAATGTCTTGAAGTGTAATCAATTTGGTGGATTGAAGAATCGTGGTACAACCGATAGATAGATGATAAAGTTAATTATGAAATGATGACGATTATGAAAAGTGCGAGAGGTGACCCAAGTGGTCGTTATTGAGGGAATAGACTCGGGGTGACCCTGCGCTCGAGGGAACTAGACCTGAGGTGACCCAAGTGATTATTATTATTGAGGGAATAGACTCGGGGTGACCCTGCGCACGAGGGAACTAGACCCGAGGTGACCCAAGTGATTATGACTATTGAGGGAATAGACTCGGGGTGACCCTGCGCTCGAGGAAACTAGACCCGAGGTGACCCAAGTGATTATGACTATTGAGGGAATAGACTCGGGGTGACCCTGCGCACGAGGGAACTAGACCCGAGGTGACCCCAACTGATGATTATTATTGAGGAAATAGACTCGGGGTGACCCTGCGCTTGAGGGAACTAGACCCGAGGTGACCCTAGTGATGATTGAGGGGAAACAACTGATTTAAAGAAAGGAAAGGTTTTGTCATGAAGGGATTTGATGATGATAAACATGGACACGAGAAAGATTGTAGTATCGTATGAAGAATAATAAGATGTTTTAGAATTAGTTATAGACTAATGTGGATTGACATGAGTTTACCAATGCATTTAGTTAAAGAAGTAAACGGTTAGTGACATTTATGTGAAGTCAATGACCCTTAGACTGTAGCTTGCAGCTTGTTGGTAGTCACTTGTGCATTGGGTGTATCTGTCTATGATCACTCACTCAGAGTGCTTGATTCACCTCATTTGCATATAGAGTTTGCGTAGACTTTTCTACTGGGCTAGTGTAGCTCAAGCCTTATATCATTTTCAGGTGCCAATCCGGAACTGTAGCTTGCATGACTGGAGTGCTTGGAGTGTGGACATATCTTTTAGAAAGCTAGTCAAAGGAGTTACTTACTCATTTTGTAAATTTCGTTTGGAAGATGTATTTGTAACTTTAATTGTAAACCTTTTGACGAAGGAATATTGTAAACTCTTAACTCTCTATCGATACTCTATATTTATGTTGATTTGGGCCTCGGAGCCAAAGATGTAATTTTTTGGGAATTATTGGATGCTGAAGTGAGATTATGAGGATGGAAATGCTATATTATTTTGGGTATCGTACGGATAGTTGCGAGGTTTTATTTATGAAAATCCTCTATAAATATGTTGAAAATCGAGGGCGTGACAACTTGGTATCAGAGCATAAGTTTAGAACACCTAGAGACCGTGGGGAGACTTTTTAGTCTCATGGGTTCAAAATTCGCTGTATACTTTTTACAAAACACACGTGTGCTTGCATGAATGAGTCAGTGCATCATTGAAGTGTTGCATTTTGTATTATGTCATAGAGACATTGAGTTGTGGACCCGTGTCGGGAAGTTGGAGGCTGTGACCTCATTGTAGTGATTGTGGTTGCGGTTGTTGTTATTGATACCGTTACAGTTGGTGGTCTTGGTCTTGTACCGTTTGTGGTAAGATGTCTTTATATGAGATGTTAGATGGGTTTGGGTAGTGACAGCATTGATGTGTGAAAGAGGATGTTTGTTAGCATGTGATAAAAGGGATAGAATGTTGATGACTTATGAGATGAGTGTTAGATGTGTTTTCAATTTAATTGAATTGCACGGATTATGTGTTAAGTTTCAAATGTGATAAGTTAAACCTGTATGAGATTAGCTGTATAAGGTATAAGTATAAAGTGAGTAATATGTGTGTTGGAAATTTAGTTAGTGCGTGTCTCGAACGTGTTTGGAAAGGTAAAGAACTGTTGTGGTGATAATTGTGTTCTGATGTTATAGTGATAGTTATTGAGATAGTTATCGTGGTCATAGGTAGGGCAAGTCGAGCCTACATAGGGAGATATATGTATTTAAGGTTGATATAGAAAAATGAGAGTTATAGGTAGGGTGTCTAGATGTAGTATCTTCTGGACACCCAGGCGACTACCAATGAGATCCAGTTGGAAGAGGCGCTTGATCACCGCTCCTTCTAGATGGAAGTCTCGGAAAGTCAACTGGATACTAGGATTGGATATAGGGGTTAGATCTCTAGGCTTGAGATAAATGGCAGTACGTGGGAATTTCGTTGAAAGAGAGAAGTGTTGTGGTGTTATAGTCTTCATTGTTGAGGTGAATGTCGTGGTGGTATCATTGTGATAGGATGATAGAAAATAGTGATAACATTGCTTTGTGAAAGAGACAAGACGTGAGGTGTACTATGTCGATGTGACTTCAGGTAAGTGATTGATGTCCGTGTGCGGTGAGAGACTTGTTTGAAGTGAGGACTGTATGAATGTGAACTATTGTGATTGATAACGAGGCAGAACATGATGGGTGTCCTGAGTCGAAATGGTAGAAACCTTGAAAGTGTCAGGCACGTGAGAAAATGTGGCATTGTGAGTTGAGGGTTCTGAGCATAAAGATTGTGTATGGTATGTGGGGATGTAGGTTAGATTAATGACAGTAGAGGATACGTGGAGGTATGCCATCGATGTGATAGATTTGTTGAGAGAGATTAAGGGATAATAGTGGTAGTGATAGCAGTGGTGGTGACGAGAATGGTATGGTTGATAGTATTGGGTTGAGTGCTACTGTGGTAGGTACTTTTGAGAAAAAAAAAATTAATGTCGTTATGACTCCTTAGTTGAGAGAAGAAATTTGTGAGCGGTGAAACTTATGGTTAGCGGAACTGTTAAAGGTCATTGGTGCGAGAGAATTGATTCCTAAGCAATGAGGTAGTAGGAGCCTTAGAGTATAATGAGAAGTGTAGATATGTTGTTTAAAACCCCAAAGTCTTGTGGGTACTTGGGGAAATGTATGTCAATTGGATTGTATCAGTGACTAGATTTTAGCATAGAGATAATTAAGCGTTAAAAGTACGTATGTTGGGGTGTGTTTATTATATTTACGGTAATGTTTAAAGTTGTGGGTATGTGGAGTACCTAGCTTGACTAGAGTTACCGAATGAGAGTATTCGAGATTGATGGGAGCACAGAAAACATAAGATGTACCATGAGATTGAAATGAGATGAACGTGATTACTGTGGGCTTGATAGAGCCAGGAGATATGATGTATTGAATACTAAATGAGTTTGTTGATACGTGGATAAATCTGGCGTTGTGTAAGTAATCCGTATGAATAGTTTGTTGATACACTTTATGTACGAAATTTGTCATTGTTTAGCATAAACATGCATGTTTGATTTAATGTGTAAATCCCAATATGTGTAATTTGTTTGTGTGTACGGCGCGGAGTAGACATTGATGGGTGCATGGGTATGAGAGGGTAATTCAAAGTCAGAATATGGCATGTGTCCTTGCATCTCTTCTTGTATAATATGGTTAGATAGATAGATACGAAAAGTATCATCAGTATGTCTGTCAATCCTTAGTTGAGGGTAGTTAATAGCTTGCGATAAGAAAAATAGCGAACTTGGGAGTTTACCATAACGATTTTAAGGTCGCGTTGCATTGAGCTGTGTAGAAAGAATGTATATCCATAGAAGTGAGTTTGGATTTTCGGAAATAGAAACCAGTAATGATCTTGAGAGGACTAAGGGAAGTAGAGTGGTGTTAGATATGAGATTATGTTTGAATGATTAGATGGATGAAAGGGCATATTTGAGGTTTATATAGAGTTGATATACGAGTTATGTGGGTGATAGAGATGTAAAATGGAGATAATGGCTAGCTGTGTCATGTTATAATTATTTCGATGTACTAAATGAGGTTAATTATGTCCTTATGAGAAGGGAGTGAGTGCCATGAGGTAAGGGACCATTTGGAGATCGAAGAGGGAGTGGTATTGATGTCTATCAATAGCGGTATCGATAAAATGAATTTGTTGTGGGATGTGTTTATACTTGAAGTCGAAAGAAATATTAATAGCTTGAAGTGTGAGGAGTTTGACTGCTATGAGTGAATGTTTATAGCTGAGCAAAAGAGGATGAGTTCTTATGTGGTTTTAGGATTTGAGACTTTTTAGTTTTGTTCCAGTGGAGATGTTTGAGGTTATATGGATTGGTGAGTAAAGGCTTGATTCGTTGATTGATGTTGATTGGAAAGGATAGAACTTGGAGTTTAGAATTTGAATTTTTATGAACAGTTTAAATTTGTCCTTCTAGGAAGTTCGAGAAGTACTTAGAGAACGTAAGGAGACTATTTGCTGGATTTCGGTATGATTGTAATGATGGTATATGTAAAGTCTAGGACTTTTGTACGAATGAGAGGACTTGAGGATTTGATGAAGACGATAGTGGTTTGTGATTGAGTATTGAGTGGTGGGATCATACCGTTAGAGAAGGTTTTGTAGAGAAATCAAGATAAGACAAGTCTATGTGGAAAGGAAATGATGATTTGATGATTATGAGATGGCAGTATGAGGTTTGGTATGTGGTTTGTGACTCGATTGGACTTGGTATAGCAAATTTCGAGGACGAAATTTCTTTAAGGAGGGTAGAATGTAGAGACCCGTATTTAAATTCCCTAATTTTAATGCTTGTAAATGAGAAAGAGATATATTATAATGTGAAAGAGGTGTCTATATGAAATTTGGGGTTTAAAGTGAAAGAATTGGAAGTTTTGGGTGCTATGGCTAAGTGTGTGAGGTGTGTGTATATAAGTGTGTGGTGTGAGTGGCAGGGGAATAATTTCCCCTCTCCATCTCTCGGTCTCTCACTCTCCCTCGCGCTCTCTCTCTCTCTCTCGGTTCTTTCTCTCTCTCACTCCATCACCCCAAGAACTCATCTCCAACTCAAAACCCACAACAATCAACCTCAACCTCGTCTTCTATTTGCGTATTGGAGCTCGTATCTCGTTGGATAGAGCTCGGTTCGGAGTATTTGGTTCGGTTTGGATTCCGGAAGCTAGGGCTTGATCAATCTCTTCGATTTCGACTTGGAAACTCGAGGTAGGGAATTCTACCTCTCTTTATATGCTTTATGAGTTGATTTGGTACTTAAATCGTGCCCTAGATTGTTGATTTCGTTGTTGGAATTATTCCGGTGAAATCTGAAAATCGTGCACTGAGAACCCAAGTCCTACCGGTAGAAATTGTGGACCTACCGGTAGAAACGCTGTCCAGTAGTGTCACTTTTGTGAAATTTTGGTCTTCTGAATGTCTACCGGTAGGTATTCAAAAATCTGTCATTTTTGTGAAATTTGGGTCTTCTACCGGTAGAGATTAATGTCTACCAGTAGACATTGAAAAATCAGCATTTTTGGAAAAATTTCGAACGAGCATAACTTTTTCATCCGAACTCGGTTTTGGGCAAATTTTATATCGAAATTCATGTACCGGAGATCTACTTTCCAATGGTGGTGGTCTCATCTCCTAATTCTTAATCGATAAGGTTTGATAGCCAAAATAAGATAGATGTGTTCGTAAACGTCGGATAATCCTTTTCCTTAGAATCGTGTGGGTGAGACACGAATGTTCTTAGGCTCTCTTGAGTACTTAATTGAATGATTTGACGAAGCTAGGGATGTACTAGGCTTTGTAGTGGTCGTTGAGTTCCGTATGAGTCCTTTGACATCGAAACGAGGGTTTAGAGGACATAAGGAATATAGGTGGTCGAAGGTTGTATGTGTTGGCATGCGTTATGAAAAACGAACAAGTAAAACATTCCTTTGAGTTAAACAACGCTAGGCATTGATACATAAGACATTTTCCTTATGCTTGATATGTGGTATGTGAAGGTACGGGGTGTACTTATAGGTACAGTGAGGATGTGCGGTATTGTGATATGTTTCAAAGGAATGGCGTGTATTAATTTATTAGTCGGAATCTTGATATGCTTGACAGTTTGGAATGTCTTGAAGTGTAATCAATTTGGTGGATTGAAGAATCGTGGTACAACCGATAGATAAATGATAAAGTTAATTATGAAATGATGACGATTATGAAAAGTGCGAGAGGTGACCCAAGTGGTCGTTATTGAGGGAATAGACTCGGGGTGACCCTGCGCACGAGGGAACTAGACCCGAGGAGAGGGAACTAGACCCGAGGTGACCCAAGTGATTATGACTATTGAGGGAATAGACTCGGGGTGACCCTGCGCTCGAGGGAACTAGACCCGAGGTGACCCAAGTGATTATGACTATTGAGGGAATAGACTCGGGGTGACCCTGCGCACGAGGGAACTAGACCCGAGGTGACCCCAACTGATGATTATTATTGAGAAAATAGACTCGGGGTGACCCTGCGCTCGACGGAACTAGACCCGAGGTGACCCTAGTGATGATTGAGGGGAAACAACTGATTTAAAGAAAGGAAAGGTTTTGTCATGAAGGGATTTGATGATGATAAACATGGACACGAGAAAGATTGTAGTATCGTATGAAGAATAATAAGATGTTTTAGAATTAGTTATAGACTAATGTGGATTGACATGAGTTTACCAATGCATTTAGTTAAAGAAGTAAACGTTAGTGACATTTATGTGAAGTCAATGACCCTTAGACTGTAGCTTGCAGCTTGTTGGTAGTCACTTTTGCATTGGGCGTATCTGTCTATGATCACTCACTCAGGGTGCTTGATTCACCTCATTTGCATATAGAGTTTGCGTAGACTTTTCTACTGGGCTAGTGTAGCTCAAGCCTTATATCATTTTCAGGTGCCAATCCGGAACTGTAGCTTGCATGACTGGAGTGCTTGGAGTGTGGACATATCTTTTAGAAAGCTAGTCAAAGGAGTTACTTACTCATTTTGTAAATTTCGTTTGGAAGATGTATTTGTAACTTTAATTGTAAACCTTTTGACGAAGGAATATTGTAAACTCTTAACTCTCTATCGATACTCTATATTTATGTTGATTTGGGTCTCGGAGCCAAAGATATAATTTTTTGGGAATTATTGAATGCTGAAAGTGAGATTATGAGGATGGAAATGCTATATTATTTTGGGTATCATACGGATAGTTGCGAGGTTTTATTTATGAAAATCCTCTATAAATATGTTGAAAATCGAGGGCGTGACAAGTTTAGTTGTTGGCACTCCACTTTGTGTCTTGATCATGTGAGAAAACAAAACTAAAAGTGGAGTGTCATTGGCTAAAATTGGAGTGCCAAAATTACATCCCTTTAAATAATTTGAATCATTCTCGTGAACCCGAAATAGAGCCCACGAATTTTTTTTTTTTAAGAGTACTTACTATACATGGAGAATAGAGTAATGGTGAGGAGGTTAACCCCACAACCAAAAGGTTGGGGTCCTTTCAATTCTGATCATCACCCACACACGCACACACCCACTCAAAAAAAAATGAACCATCTCCTGATTTTTTAGCCAATAGCATTTCAGTTTTAGTTTTGTTTTAAAAAATATCAAAAAAAAAAATGATGCTCAAACGACGCCATTTAGAAGATAGAACCAAAACGGCCAAAAATTCTCCGTCTTCTCCGTTGTTTTCAGTTGTCGTTTCAGCCCAAAACCTATTCTCAACCAGGACAACTACATTCATCTACCAAAAATTCCAAAAATATCTCAGTATTCGCGTCGTTTTCAGTTTCCACTTCTGATTTGGTCAGACGATTTGAAAATTTTGATTTGTAGATTGAAAAGTGAAGAAGAAAAGGAGTAATAACAACAGCCCTAATTTTAATTTGGCAAGAACTGAAAGAAAAATGGAGGGTGTTGATTGGATGAAAATCATAACCCTAGGTGTTAAAAGAGAGGAAGATAATTAAATAAACATTATGGAGAAGAATCATTAATTTGTAAATGAGGAAAGTTGGTTTCCAACTACGCATTTAAAAACAGGAAAATAATTTTCGCATTCTTTTTGATAAATGAATTCATTTTCTTGTTTTTAAGTAAAAAAAAATGGAGTGCCGTTATCAAAAAAAAATTGTGAAAATCATTTCCCTAAATATATAGGAGGGGTTTTTAGAGTTTGGAATGATGGTGATGGAGATCAGATTGAGACATGCAACGACTTGTTTATTATTATATTTAGGCTCTGTTTTCTGTTAATCCATTTTTTTAATTTCTTTTTTCTTTATTTAATTTTTCTTTGCCTTTATTAGTTTTGCTCTAAATTTTTATATATTATTGGTTCGATTCAATGAAAGGAATTGAAAAAGTAATTAATCTTGATTTCTATCCATTGTTTTTTGGAAAATATGCAAGAAAAGGACCAAATATTGACCATTTGGACTTTTTCTGGGATATTTCCAAAATAAAATGCTGGTTCTCAGTGGGAGGCCCACCTCCTGAATTTTTTTTTTTTTTGGAGTAGACAAATTCTTCCCCTCTTTAGAAACAATTGAATATTTAAACGAAAGTACAATAAAAAATAAATCTTCACTAGATAAGAAAAATGCCTTATGCTTTTAGGGATTTTTATTAGTGGAAATGGGGCCTTAACTTCCCATAGTATCCCAGGGATAGAGTTCCTGTAGAGTTTCTGAAAATGCCGTTGAATCCTCCTCCGTCACTGGCTAAAATTATACCAACAGCCATCCGTATTAACTTTGACATCACCTGCACTTGGAAATTCCCAGCATAGAGTGTAATTTCCTATAGAGTTTCTGAAAATGCCCTTGAATCCTCCTCCGTCACTGGGTAAAATTATACCAACAGCCATCCGTATTAAGTTTGACATCACCTGCACATGGAAATTCCCAGCATAGAGTGTAATTAATTGCCTTGTAGCTCTCAAAACTTTTCCTATTCCGATCCTTTCAAATTTGCCAGAGAATGATTCAAAATAGGATTTTTTCACGGCACATTACAATCTATACAAGAGATTTAGACTGGAAATCCGCATTAATTCCAAAGACCAAAATGTGATTTATTGTTCACATTCTCTAAAAAAAATCCTAGCAGCGTCTCTTCCTTCCCCTCTCTCCTCCTAGGGTTTTCACTAATTTACTTCATTGACATGGTCGAGGACGAGACGACCGAGCTAGAGAGAAAAAGCCTTTGTAAATTTACTTCATTGACATGGTAGTGACAATTTTGAAAATTTACATGAATAAGAGACAAAAAAAAAGAAAGTATCATCAATGATTAAAAGAAGGGGTGTAAAAATCATTTTCCGCTAGCAAATCAGATCACAGAACCGAAAGGCGATATAACGCTCCTCTCTCTCTCTCTAAAAATCAGATCCCTTGACCTCTTCTCAGCCGCCGCCGCCTGGGGGGAGGTGCCCTCTTCCCTCCTCCCCCCGGGCTCCCTCCTTCTCTCCCTCCCTCTCTCTCTTCTCTTCCCTCCTTTCTTTTTTCTCCCCAAACTCAAGGTCGATTTCGTTTCTCTCACCAATCTTTCCTTGCCGCCGTTTTGGCTCCCCTACCTCGCCTCACCTGCGCGCCGCTCTGTTTCCGACGAACACCACATCTGGGGGTGTTTGGTTGTCCTAACGGCTAGGATCCGGCGGCGGCCGGTGGTGTCGAGGTAGTTTGGATCCCACCACGTTTTCCGTTGCTGGACGGGCGTGGATGCTTAGCAGCTCTGTGGATCTTTCCGGCCGGAGGTTGGCCGTGGATGGTTGGGGGTGGTGGCGATCGACACGGCAGGGGTTTCGGTTTTGACGTACGGAAGTGCTCAGCCTCTGGCTCCCCTAATCGTTTGTGAGGACCGAATCGCCGGCTCCTCGGCAGTTATTCTCGGGTTCCAGTTGCTCGCGGGGTTCGCGTCGACGTCGGAGTTCTTGCCTGTCGTTTGTGGGGTGGGTGGTGGCGGTCGAAGGCTGCGGGTTTGGCTGGAGGTAGCTGGCGGTGGTTCGGGCAGGTAATGGTGTGAATGGAGGCGAGTGGTGTTGTTTTTGGGGCTGGGTTTCACTGGATTTCTGGTGGCCGGAGGTGGTGATTGGGTGTGTTGCGGCGGGGGCGGCTGTGCTTGCATTTGCTGGTGATTGGAATTGATTTCGGATTAGGGTTTGTTTTGGCTCTTCTGGGTCAGGCCCAAGTGATTTCTTGTTTAATGTTTTGGGACCTGGCCCTTTGGGTGTTGGTGGGCTTTGACCCATCATTTTATTTTCTTTTGTTCCAACCTTTTGTTGGATTCCCCTTCCCCTCTCTTCCCACTTGATGTACCATTTGTCAAGTGTTCTCAATAAAATTTTGTTGCCTATCAAAAAAAAAAAAAAAACCTGACCGTGGTATAAAAAAGGTCATTGATAATGTCACTCCTAAAGGGGAGACATGTTCGTAGCTTTATCCTTGATATGTACGAGATTCTTTTTGTCAGACCGTTTTTCCACCATGCATTTCTCCTAAAACCAATTGGTGTAAGGGAGTGTTTCAATTAAATCTTTTATGGTATTCAACATTACACTCGCAAGTCTGTTGACTGACTGTAGAGAAGCCAGGTTCATAGAGTAATGGTGAGGAGGTTAACCCCACAAACAAAAGGTGGGTCCTTTCAATTCTGATCATCACCACACACGCACACACCCACACAAAAAAATGATGGTTCCCATTTCCTAGTGGGAGGCCCACCTCCTATTTTTTTAGGAGTAGACAAATTCTACCCTTCTAAAAACAGTTGAATATTTACACGAAAAATACAATAAAAATAAATCTTCACTAGATGAGAAAAATGATGGCTCCCACTTCCCAGTGAGAAATGCATGGATCAGGTTTCAACAAATTTTTAAATTTTAAGGTTCGGGAATCAGATAGTTTATTTGATTTAGATTTTGAGGGAGGTTTTTTTTTTTGGGTAATGAGTGGAAAAAGATAAAAAAAAAAACGAGAGTAATAATTGATGAGAAAACTAATTGGAGACCGTGCATAGAGAGAGAGAGAGAGAGAGAGAGAGAGAGAGAGAGAGAGGTTAATGCCTAAATAACACCCAATATACAAAATATATATAGTTGATACAAACAAAAAATAACTAATCTTAAAAAAAATAAAAACTCCAAAACTACACGGGGGCGTGGCCCCCATAAGCCTCCTATATAGCTGTATGCATGTGTGGTGCGGGTGCGTGAATATGATAGGCGCGTGATATCATAGATATGAGCGTCTAAGTAGGGCGAATTAGCACGTTAGAGGCGCGTTTTATTCCATTTTTCACTTGATGCCGTGCTTTCCTATCAGAGCATCTCAATTTGCAGGGTTTAATGGTGGATTTTCGGCCTAGGGAGGTCAATGGTAAAAATAGGAGCCAGCCTTTCGGTGAAGATTTGGTTTCGATTGAGTCGATCGGAATTTTAGTCTCGTCTCATGAAGTCTCCGGTTATATAGCTGATACACCAAACCAAGAGCAATACAGGATTGTAGAGGAACTTCAGGAAACTATCATAGCAGGCACTAAGTTAGGCATTAAGTATGATGACGGTGGTGTATCGAGAATGAAAAAGATGATTGAACAGGAAGCTAAGGATCTGGAAATTATACTGAGAGACAATCCTTTCGCTCCTCTCCAAAGGAATGAGTCCTGGGTTCGGCAGAGGTCCTCTTTAGCTTTCTAATGGGTTTGGAGTCTATGAGGTGGTGTGTGGGGTGTTCTGATATTTTGGTGAGCTAGCTCTGTGTGTGTGTGCTTGTGTGTTGCTGTTGGTAGTGGTGTGATGGCGTCCGCTCTGTTTTTTGTGGCAGCGGTGATTAGGGTTGCTTGGATTAGGATTTGGTTTTGATTCTTAGGCTGGTCTTATTATTTCAATTGCGGGAGTTTTGAGGCCTTTAGGTGTTCGGGCTTTTGCCCCTAAGGTGTTTGGACCTCGGTCCTCTATCTTCCAACCTTGGTTGGATTCCCCTCCTCTCCCCCAACTTGATGTACCCTTTGTCAAGTCTTCTTAATAAAAAATTTTTGCCTATAAAAAAAAAAAAGACGGATTTTGCGCCAAGGTTGGAATGCATGGCCTTGAGGCCGGGTTGGACGTCGCTGTGGGGGTCAAAGCAGAGGCGTGTGGCGTCGGGTGACGTCATTGGAGCATCGGGTGGCCAACTTTCATGCAACGCTCGAGAATTGGCCACTAAGGCAGGCGCCACCAGGCGGTATCGATATAGCCCTCAGATGTGTCGATACCGAGGGTCTCAACGGGGAAAAAATATGTTTCGTCGTTTTTTAATTCCGAATTTAAGGGGTCATGTATAAATACACCGAAAAACTTTGTTTTTAGGGGTTGGCAACATTATTAGCAGCTTTGCGTTTTTTACGTTGTTTCTTTCCAGAGCTCTTTCCTTCAAGTTTTTGACGATTCGTTCAAGATTTCATACTTCGGTAACTTGTTTCAATTTTTGTTCTTAATAAAAGTTACTCGTTTGCATTTGTTTAGTATTAATCTCTCGTTTATTTTCCTTCTCTAGTAATAGAAGCATGTTTTAAACTAGGATTTCTTCTGTTTCTTGCACAATGATTAGTGAGTAGTCGTATAGGTAGGGTCGCAGGGTGATTAGCACACCGTGGCCAGTCTGGGCACTGCTCCTATTTTCAAACAACGAAAAAGACAATTTTAGATTAGTAAAATACTTCCCATAGACGAACCCGGGTATTATCGGAGCCCATGCAAATGGGGGTCCAAAACTCATTCTCCGCTGCGCATGGATAAACGGCGACCATCAGGATTCGCATCTTGTGGGGTATCTTTTTCAATCCAAAGTTGAATGTTTTTAAGAACACTAAATGGAGCAGGTTAATCCGGACTGGTTGCGAGTGCTATGAACCCTACGGCCGTACCTCCTTTTAATTATTTGAAACGAACAATCAATTTCTTAGGTTTTAGTTAATCTCAATCAAAACGACAAAGAGGGTGGCTACCTAAGAGCCCGTTTAATTAGTAAAATCCGAGTTTTTAGTCAGCACACATCACTGTCTCTGTGGATTTGACTCCGGTCTTACCGGATATTGTGCTACATCGGTCTCCGCCCTATGCTTGGGGCAACCCTTAATTTTAGGACTAGGAAATCAATAAGCAGAATATTGGGACAATTTTTTTATGGGGGAGTGATTTTGCCACTCCCCTTTTTGTTAATGCCACTCTCCTTTGTGTCTTGATTAGATGATTTGTTTTGTGAGAGAAGTGAAGTGTCATTAGCGAAAAGAGAAGTGGCAAAATCAATTTCCTTTTTTTTAGGAAATTTGTCAAGAAAAAAGACAGTGGTGTACAAATTTGTCAAGCACAAGCAAAGGAAATAGTAAGATTCTGAATAAGACAGTGGCGTACATAATTTTCCATGAGAAAATTATGAAAGAGTAGAAAACCAAATGGGGAAATTTACTTCATTGATATGGGCCAATACGACCGAGCTGGAGAGAAAAAGCCCTTGTGAATTTACTTCATTGACATGGTAGTGACAATTTTGTAAATTTACATGAATAAGAGACAGAAAAAGAAGTATCATCAATGAATAAAATAAGGGGTGTGAAAATCATTTTCCGCGCTAGCAAAACCTGACCGTGATATAAAAAAGGTCATTGATAATGTCACTCCCAAAGGGGAGATGTTCGTACCTTTATCCTTGATATGTACAAGGTTCTTTTTGTCGGACCATTTTTCCACCATGCATCTTTCCTAAAACCAATTGGTGTAAGGAAGCGCATCAGTTAAATCTTTTATGGCATTCAACATCGCACCCGCAAGTATATTTTTAGAGCAGTCGCAGAGAGTGACATTGTGTAACCAAATCCATGGGGACACTCCAGGCCCAACACTTTTCTTTAGTCATGTTCTGAGCCTATCACAATAATTCAATCCGTCCATTTAGTGGATACAGTGTGAAAGAGATACATGCAAAAAAATCAATCTAGTTGGGTATCTACAAATTAATACATGAACAATTCGTATGATATAGACAATTTACGATTCAAATTGTACTTGTCCGTTTTATAAAACAGAATGCGAATTGTTCACAAACTATGAATATAAAATGAAGCTGATTTTATGGGGATATTTTCTTTGTGAATATCCCGGAGGTAAATTTTTTTGAATCATTCTCGTGAACCCAGCACACGAAAAAAGTTTTGAAGAGTACTGTGGAAAATAGAGTAGAATTTGGCTTGGACTGCGGAGGTGCGGTCCAAGTGATCGCAGTCATTGGATGATGTTTTTAAGGGTCCAAATTTGTTTTAAATTTATAACCGGTAATAAACGATTATGACCAGCAATAAATTTAACAAATTTGACCCATTAATTTTCAAGATGCATGAACGATTCAGATAGAACTGCACGCTCTTCTCTGCAGTTGACTGGCTACATAGAAGCCGGGTTCATAGAGTAATGGTGAGGTTAACCCCACAAACAAAATGTGGGTCCTTTCAATTCTGATCTTCACCACAGGCACAAACCCACACACACACACACAAAATGATGGTTCCTACTTCCCAGTGGGAGGCCCACCTATTTTTTTAGGAGTAGACAAATCTTTCCTTTTTAAAAACAGTTGAATATTTACACAAAAATACAATACAATACAATACAAATAAATCTTCACTAGATGAGAAAAAAGTCTTTAAGTTTTTAGCGATTTTTGTCGGTGGAAATAGGGCCTTAGCCTCCCATAGCATATTAGTCTAGTTATACTTACGCCATCGATGAGGATAAAGGTGAATGTTTCCACATGCAATTTCCTTGGCATGGAGTGTAATTGCCGTACTAGCTCTCAAAACTCTTCCTATTCTGATCCTTTCAAATTTGCCAGAGAATGATTCAAAGTAGGATTTTTCCATGGCACGTTACAATGAATACCAGAAATTTAGACGAAATCCAGTTAACAAAGGAGCATTCCAAAGAACATGCAGAATGTGATTTAGTGTTCACATTCTCTAAAAAAATCCTAGCCGCGTCTTTTCCTTCTCCTCTCTCTCCTTCACTACCTTTATGCAGCAGCGGGAGCTAGGGGAGGGCTTTGCCCTTGATGAACAAAAAAAGAAGAAGAAGAGCATTCCAAGCTATTTCTCAACCATCGGCAACTTTTTGAAACAAGCCCGTAAATCCCTAACTTTGGCACATCCCCAGAATAGGTGGTCGTCTTCCGAAGAGGCATTACACAAGGATCAGCAGAAGTGAGGGCCCTGGACCTTGAGGCCCTGAATTCATGTACCTATAGATATCCAAGTAGATTGATTTTTTTCGCATGGAGAAATTTTTGGGTGCCAAGCGGGCACCACGTGGTGCCTGAGGAGTGCATCTAGGCCGTCCATTTCGATTTTAGATGGCTCAGATTTGGAAAGAGAAAAAGGAGAGAGAAAGAGGAGAGAGAGTGGTGGGGTGAGAGGAGAGAGAGTGTTTCAATTTGGACCGTCCAACATCCTTTTGGACGGTCCAGATATGCTGCTTGGAGACCATGTGGGTACGGCCTCGTAGTAGCCACCCGACACCCAAAAATTTCCCAAAAAAATAAAAAATCTTATAGATATCAAGGAGTCAGATGGGACCATGTATAGCACGACTAGCTAGACTTGCCCCAGTTGCTTGCTTTTTGTTACACAATAAATCTACTCTAAATGCTGCCTCCCAAAAGTTTTACGTTCGAAATCTTCCAGGAGCTACCATGTAACTCATTTGGAGTCAGTTCATACGGTGTTTTGCTCCAATTTTATTTGGCTTCCTACAAGTGTCCGGTGAAATGTCTAGAACAGGATGTGGAAGTATTAGGCTATTAGCTCAGGTGATATAGTCAATCTAGTTGGTTCAAATTCATCGTCTCAAGATTACTGATCAGGTGATTGCAAGGAATGTCTTTCCTTTCACAAGATCACGGACCAAGAGTGAAGAATATGGGACAATCTAGTATCTGCTGAAGCTTAAGAAGAAAAAAAAGATGAGAGAGAGCGAGAGAGAAAAGGGAGACGCGAATCGAGGACATGCAACCCTCTTTGTGGATAATCTACCGGATCAAATGAGGAAAGTTTGGGTGTACAATCTCTTCTGCAGATACGGGAAGATCAGAGAAATCTTTATTCCGAGTAAGAAGAGCAAAATTACTGGTAGAAGTTTTGGTTTCATCAGATTCGAGCAAGGTGAGGAAGCAGACCAAGCAACAGAGGAGGTGAATGGAAAGTGGATATGGGGTCAGCGATTGATGGTCAAAAGAGCGAGATTCCTAACAAATAGAGATTTTGATCAAGGGGCGTCTCAGAATAGCTTCGATTTCGGGCAAAGGAGTGGGGGAGATACACAATCAAACCCTAGAAGGATGGAGGACGCTTGAAACTACGGACAAGGAAGATTTCAGAAAAACCCAGGCATTGAGTTAGAACGGAACAGAGGGTTTCAACCAAACCCTAGAAGGCAGGAAACCACAAGAAAGGCAGACCAGGTCCAGAATCAAGCCCAGAAGAAACCCCTCTGGGAGCTGGACAACAACAGAAGAAATGAGGAGATTATGGGCAAAGGGGCAAACATTGATGGGATATGGAGAAGAAAGGAAAATCCCAAAGCAGTCACTCAAAGAGACGATAGAAGAGGCAAACAAGTCTGGAAAAGAAAGGAGAAACCTGAATCGAGCGAACAAGGAGAAGGAAGAGGTAAAGATCCACAGCAAAATACAATAAGTATCCAACTACAACCAGTTGGAAATGGATGGCTGTATAGAAGTGCAGTGGGGAAACTGAGGAGGCTATGCTCTGTGGCAGAAATGGAGAAGATTTTCAGAAAGGAAAAGATTAGTGATGTGCAGATTAAAGCGATGGGAGGCAGATTCTTGATATTGACTTTCCCATCTAAGGAAAAACGAGATGACATTATCCAACAACAATGGTTATTGGGTTGGTTCGATGAAGTGAAGCCATGGGATGGAGAACAAGCAAAGCGGGAAAGATTTGCATGGATAGCTTGCTATGGAATGCCTTTAAATGTTTGGAATGTGCCATCTTTCAGAGCTATTGGAAGCAAATGGGGCCACTTTATCAAAATAGACGATAATACTTTGCGAGAGAAATCTTACGAAAAAGGAAGAATTCTTATAGCCACTGATAATTTCAGAAAAATTGAGGGTATTATACAGCTATCAGTGGATAGGAAAGTGTATGAGATTATTGTGGAAGAAGAAGAGACGTTCAGGATCATTAGTTCAAGCAAAGATTTTTCAATCTCTGGTTCAGAGGCTGATGGAGAAGATGATGACATGGCAGATGCTGACAAGGATGCCAAGAAATTTGCTGACTGGGTAGAGGATGATAAGGATGCCAATAAACCACTTAAGATCCAATCAGAGAAAGAGGAAATGAACAGGGGAGGCAAGGTAAATGACGTGGAGGTCACTGATACATGCAATGGGGGTCTCAAGATTACTGATCAGGTGATTGCAAGGAATAAAGAAAAAGAAGTGAGGCAAAGCATGGCAGACACAACAATAAATGCATTGGGAGTAGGCAATAACCAGTCTCTGGAACCAAAGTCGGCTAATTCCTCTTCCCCAATTACTGCTGATGAGGAAATTAATGAAGTAAATTCGAATACCACCCATGGCCTGGACTCTCTGGTGCCAGACTCCCAAAGCCCACCAATAGGAGAAAGCCAGAGGGTTGAGGTATCCACGAACCAAGTCCAATCTGCTGGAGCCCAAGAAGCTGAAAAGGCAGAGGGAGAGGACCATCAAGAAGGTTTGGACAAAAATAGGACCAACATTAATAGCCCAATCGTGATTGATTCCAACTGCTCCATACGTCCATCCCAACTGAAAGGTATAAACTTGCAAATAGAGTTAAACCCAAGCACCATTAGAAAAACAATAAGAAGTCAGCAATATGAGGAATGTATTAACAAGGAGGACAGTGTGCATGAATACTCAAGTGATGACGTATCAGATCAGGACCATCATAGAGAAGGCGAAGAGGATAATTTTGAAGACACCATTGCAGCAGGGGAAATTCTGGGCATAGATTTTGAGGATTCTGATGTAAGGTCAATGAAGAAAACGTTCAAAACAGAAGGAAAGGAATCAAAAGCACGCAACAACAAAAAGTTTGCTCCACTCCTGAGGAGCACCACTACCATCTCTCAACAATAACTGGCTCTGCTCCACTGCAGAGGAACAACTCTACCATCTAAAGTTTCTCTGCAAAACTCTCTGTAAGTACTTCCCTTAAAATGAAAATACTGTCTTGGAATATTAGAGGTTTAGGAAGCACGGTAAAGAAAAGGTTTTTGTCCAAGCTGATTAAGGAAAGAAGCCCAGACGTAGTCCTGATACAAGAATCAAAGATAGAAAAGTTTGAACCTGCTATAGTGCAAAGAATATGGGGCAACTCTAATCTTGAATTTGCTGAATCCGGGGCTGTTGGATCCTCAGGGGGAATATTAACAATTTGGAATCCAGATGTTTTCAAAGCTTTAGCAGTTAATGTCCACAGGCATTATGTTATAGTCTCTGGCATTTTTTTGAATTTTGAATGTGCACTGGTGAATATATATGCTCCTAATGATTCGGTTGGTAGAGAGGAAGGAGCTTTTGGACCTAAAGAACTCTCTACAGATACCATGGTGCATTGGGGGGGATTTTAACGAGATAAAGAATATTAGTGAAAGAATTGGGTGCACTAGATTGGAGAGGAGTATGAGAAATTTCAGGGACTTCATTGATCAAGCTGAGTTATTTGATATACCAATGATGGGGAGGAAATTTACTTGGACCAACTTTCAGGATAATGCTATTCACAACAGATTAGATAGATTCTTAATCACTGAGAAATGGATGGAAAAATTCAAACTGGTTCAATGGGGTCTACCTAGACCTATCTCTGACCATAGCCCAATTCTTCTTTCTGATAATAATTGGGATTGGGGACCAAAGCCATTTAGATTCCTAGACATTTGGTTAGGTCATCCAAAGTGTATGAAGATCATTAAAGAGGCATGGGAGACCACAGCATCCCATGGTTGGGCAGGGTGCCAGATAGTCAAGAAACTCAAGGAAGTAAAAAAGAGGTTAAAGAGCTGGAATAAACAGGAATTTGGAAATATAAGTGTGCAATTTCAGGAACTTCAGAGAAAACTACATGACTTTGACATTCTCAGTGAAACAAGACAGCTCACTCCAAGGGAAAAGGCTCAAAAAGGTGACTTGAAAGGTGAATTCTGGAAGTGCTCAAGAATGATTGAGTGTCTATGGAGGCAAAAATCAAGAGTGAACTGGTTGAAAGCTAGGTGACAGAAATACTAGGTTCTTTCAGATCACTGCCAATAATAGATACAGAAAGAACCTGATATGTTCTATCAAAGTGGAAGGAAGAACTCTTGAGGAACCAGACCTAATAAAAAATGCAGCTGTGGCACACTTAAAGGAAAGCTTCAGAGAGGAGTTTAGGGACAGGGCAAAGTTGGGAGGATCTTTTCAAAGGAGGCTAACCTCAGATCAAACTCAAATGCTCAACTCACAGTTTGAGGAAGAGGAAATAGTGGCTGCAATTAAAGATTGTAGAGCCCTAACCTTCCAAAGGCAACCGTCAATCCGGCGATCAAACCCGTGTTGAGATAGCTTATACGGAGTACGAATCTTGATTATCTTTTTGGGAATTATCGATAGGAATTGCTACCCTATGGTGGTCTAGTTGAATGTTGAATGTGAACCCTAGGTTTCGAAACAATTGCATTACAAGGGGAGACTAAATCGGAAACCCTAGTCCATTCTCTAATCAGTTTACAACTCCTTTAATCAGTTTTCTAGTTTAGTTTTAGTTTAATCAAATCAATCACAAATCCAACTTCTCTTTACTTTCCGAATTAAATTAGAAATTAATTGAAACTACTGCAACTCAGCTTTTTACTCCCTATGGACGATCCTGGACTTAACCACTGTTCTTCGGAATACTAGTTAATTCCTTGGTTTTATAAATTTTATTTTTGGTATGAAAACGACAGACCAGCACTCCTCCACCGTATAAGGCAGTTCAAGGTCAGGAATGACTGGCTCCGGAAGTTGCTTCAAGAAGCCCGATTCGGGCTCTATCACCATCACCTCAGCCATCGCGTCGGCACCAGCCATGTATCCGAGCTTGTAGAAATCTGGAAGCCTCGCCTCTAGCTCGTCGTTCACCATCTTGTGCGTGATCTGAGTATACTTCAAAGCAACACGTTTTATGCCGGCCTCGAAGCTCTTCAAATCGGCCGCCTTCAGCTTTTCCTTCTCTTCCTCCTTCACCCTTTTAACCTCAGCCTTGGCAACCTCTGCTGATGTTGTTGCGTCGGCTAGCCGCCTCTTCAATCTCTCGACCTCAGCCTCTGCATTCTTGGCCTGCTGCTCCCAAGTCTTGCAATTGTTCTTGTATCGCTCATGCTTGGCGGCAACCTTGGTTGCTTTATCATATGCCTTGTGAGCAGCTTGTCTAGTGCTTGACGATTTCCTAGTCCTAAAATAATGGGTTGCCCCAAGCGTAGGGCGGAGACCGATATAGCACGATATCCGGTAAGACCGGAGTTGAATCCACTAAGGACGGTGAAGTGTGTGCTGTGGAAACTCGGGTTGTAAGATTTGAAACGGCTCTTAGGTAGCCACCCCTTGTTGATTTGATTGAGAAATTAACTAAAACAACGAAATTGATTAACTATTCAGATAATTAAAAGGAGGTACGGTCGAAGGATTCATAACACTCGTAATCAGTCCGGATTAGCCTGCTCCATTTGGCGTTCTTAAAAACATTTAACTTTAGTTTAGAAAAGATACCCCGAAAGATGCGAACCTTTATGGTCGCCGTATACCCATGCGCAGCGAAGAACGAGTTTTGTTCCCCCATTCTCCCGTTCACATGGGCTCCGGCGATGCCCCGGGTTCGTCTAACGAATGTTCTAATTATCCCAAAATTACTTTTTCATTATTTAAAAGCAGGAGCAGTTCCCGAACTGATCACGGCGTGCTAATCACCCCGCGACCCTACCTATACGACTACTCACTCATTATTGAAAGAAAATTAAAAGAGATTTTAACTTGCATCATGCTTCGATTATTGAAAAAAAAGAAATAAACAAGAAATACCAACTAATTGAATGCCAATAAACAACTTTAATTAAGAACAAAAACTGAAACGAGTTACCGAAGTGCGAAGATCTGAACAAAAGTTGAAAACTTGAAAGAAATTAGCTCTGGAACGGAAAGAACGGAAAAAGAAAGCTGCTACGTAAAAGTCCGAACCCTAAAAACAGAGTTTGGGGGTATTTATACAAGTCCCCAAATAAAAAAGGAAAAAGAATAAAGAAAGAATAAACAATGAATGACGAAAACGAAAATTTCCCGCTGTGGATCTCGGTATCGATACTGTCAAAATGAGTATCGATACAAATTTGACTGTTCGTGGGAATAAAGTCGTGCCTCCCTTCAGTGATCCCCTAGCAGCCCTATATTTATTTCCATTTTTTACTCCCAGCCGACCTATTTCAACTTCTTCTGAGTGGGCTCCAAAGCTAACTCCAAATATGGTGGGCCATGTCCACTGCCAAGAATTGGCTTAGGTTTAGGCCTCATCAAATCTCGTACTCTTCAATTCCGGACTAGCTATCACATAACGACGTCCAAATCGGCCTCAAGGCCTCGCAATCCAATCTTGGCGCAAAATCCGCCTTATTACCTACGAAAATAACAAAAACACAAAACAAAGGAAAGCACGGCATCAAGTGGAAAATGGAATAAACCGCACCTCTAACGCGCTAATTCGCCCTACTTAGGCGCTTATATCTATGATATCACGCGCCTATCACACCCCCCAACTTGAAGGTTGCTAGTCCCTAGCAACGAAAAGAATAAAAATAAAATAAAGAAAATGATAGATCTTTTAAACCCCCGGGCGGCTCCGGTAGGACGAGTGAAGTCTCGTGAGGGTTTTCAGCAGTGATCACCCACAAAACACAAAAGATTCGGACACTTCGAATGCAACACAACCCAATCAATAACCTTTAAAAGCACTCCGATGACTATCAGACAAGTCAAAGGCAAGATATTTCATCCATGGATAGAACTAAACAAGTGAACTTCGTACCAAACTTAGCACAAAAATTAATCCTCTCACCTACGATTGGATAGAGAATTTTCAAATGGCATGCGTGTATGGAAAACCACATAGAGAAATTTACCAACCTCGAGAACAGTTCACACACCGTTCATAGCCCAATATTTCTTAAGCGCACTCCTTCCCTTTTTGTATTTTTCCTCTTTCTATTTTTTTTTCTTTTGTGTTTTTCTCATGGTCGTGCAATGCCCGAATCTCTCGGGCTTTCTAGTTGACTCTTTAGCGAGCTTTGGGTCGGTTATCTCCAAGCCAAACGGCTTTAGAGCACCAGGTTTTAAGAGACCCCTACGGACCTAGCTCCAGTTCCGGATGGTTTCAATTTTTCATTTGTAAAGAAGGCTTGGAATACTATGAAGCAAGATCTGTTGGCCTTCTTTGCAGAATTCTATGTCCACGCAAAACTGGCCAAGGGTATTAATTGCACTTTCATTGCCCTCATTCCAAAAGTAGATGGAGCCTCCTCTTTCAATGAATTTAGACCCATCAGTATGGTTGGCTGTGTGTATAAAATCTTGGCCAAAGTTCTTGCTAACAGGTTTAAGAAAGTATTACCATCAATCATTGGAGAAGCTCAAGCAGCCTTTGTAGGTGGAAAACAAATATTAGATGGGGTACTAATAGCAAATGAAATCATTCACTGGTGGAAGCACAACAATTCAGGTGGTTTGATACTGAAGATTGACTTTGAAAAAGCTTATGACTGTGTCAAGTGGAATTTTCTCTTGGATATGCTCTACAAAGTTGGTTGTGGGGCAAAATGGTGTCAATGGATCAAGGAATGCATTTCTTCAACCTCTCTGTCCTTTCTTATCAATGGTTCACCAACTGATGAGATTTTACCTCAGAAGGGCCTAAGACAAAGAGACCCTCTATCTCCTTTCTTGTTCAACATAGTGGTAGAGGCGTTAAATATTATCATGGAAAGAGCTAGAGGAAGAGGAATGATCAAAGGAATTCAAGTGGGTCCTGAGGGTATTAATGTATCTCACCTGCAATTTGCAGATGATACAATAATATTCTGCAATAATGACACTAGAGAGATCATAAATGTGAAGAAAATTCTAAGATGGTTTCAGAGAATGTCTGGTTTGAAAGTGAACTACTCCAAAAGTATGCTATGTGGAGTTGGGATTCAGGAACAAAGAGTTTATGAACTTTCTCAGATTATAGGATGCCAAAGTGGAGCACTACCAATGAAATATCTTGGTTTGCCCTTAGGAGCAAATCCAAGAAGAATTCAAACGTGGCAACCAGTAATAGACAGAGTAAAAAAGGCATTCAAGCAATGGAGGAAGAGGCATATGTCTATGGGAGGTAAACTTGCTCTAATCAAATCAAATTCCAGTAACTTACCTATTTACTACATGTCTATTTTCAAAATGCCGGTGGCTGTGGCGAACCAAATTGAAAGGCTTCAAAGACAATTTTTGTGGGGAGAATCAGAGACCAAGAAAAAGCTGCATCTTATCAACTGGGACAAGCTCACAAGAAACAGAAGATTGGGAGGTCAGGGGATCAAAAGGTTGTTACAACATAATATGGCATTGCTATCCAAGTGGTGGTGGAGGTTCAACAAGGAGAAGGAATCATTGTGGGTTAAAGTAATCACGAGAAAGTATGCTTTGGGAGAGCAGACGTGGCTGCCTCAACTTCCAAGGAGGGGTAAAGTCTCTAACATTTGGAAAGATTTGTGCTCAGTGGGGACTATGGGGGCTGACATAGGAGAATGCATCATTCAAGGATTTGTCTTTAAAGTTAATTCTGGAACAAGAATTAAATTTTGGACTCAAAAATGGCTTGGGGAGGAAACATTGCAAGCTGTTTTCCCTAGACTCTTTTGGCTGTCAACACAGAAAGAAGCTACTATTGCTGAAATGGTAGATGACCAAAACCCAGATAATTGGAAATTCTTGTTTAAGAGACATCTTCGTAATAGAGACTTGGCGCAATTTCAGAATCTGCAGCACATTCTGAGTGTAGTTCAATTAGATAACAACAGTGAAGATTGTTTACAATGGAAGTGGAGTAAGGACCTTACATTTTCTGTTAAATCTGCTTATTCATTATGGGAGAATATGAAGTTTGAGGAAGCCAAGCAGTTGTTTTCAGTATGGAAAGATATTTGTCCTCCCAAAGTGGAGATCTTCACATGGATGGCTATGCAAGAACGTATTGCTTCAAGATCAATGCTTGCAAACATAGGTATACTACCACCATACTTGAATACGTGCCCTTTCTGTAACACTGAAGGAGAAACACCCAACCATGTGCTTCTCCAGTGTCAATTTGCTTGGGGTGTGTGGTCCTCTATCCTCTCTTGGTGGAAACTGATTTGGGTCACCCCTCCCAATCTCATGGCCCTGTTCTCCTTTTGGGAAAGTGTAAAATTTAAAAATCTGGAGAAGCTATGCTGGCAAGCATCTCTCTATGCAGTTAATTGGACAATATGGACTAGTAGAAATGAAGTGGTGTTTAACAATAAAGTTTGGGAAGTTGGTGAAGTGGTTGACCTGGCTCAAACAAGGATAGCAATTTGGATTAAAGCCAAATACAATGTGAATGACTACTCTGTTGATGATTTCAAAAGAAATTTGGATGGTGTAAGAAAGGTGCGGATCTGAATCCTATAGGCTCTTTGGGGGGGGGGGGGGATGTCAAGCTCGTGTGTCTTTGTGTTTTTTTTTTTTTTGTTGTGGCTGGGTGGTGTCTTTTTCTTGTCCTCTGTTTGGTTTGGGGTGTCAAGCTTGTGTGTCTTTGTGTTTCTTTTTGATGTGGCTGGGTGGTGTCTTTTTCTTGTCCTCTGTTTGGTTTGGGGTGGTTGTCTTGAGCTATCTCTGTCTTTGACTTGTGTCTCGTTAGCGTATCTTTGTGTGTCTCTTCTTGAGTCGAGGTTGCCTGTGTCCTTTGTTGTCCTCCGTTTGGTTTGGGGTCTGTCTCTGTCCTGGTCGTATGTCTTGTATGTGTGTCTGTGCTTTGGTATCTGTTGTCCAGACTTTGATCTTGTCGTGTCTTGTTTCTCCCATGGGTTCTTCTTGAGATTTTGCTATGTTTTACAGTCAAGTTTTGGATGGGGCTATCACTCCTATTCTGCTCTTTCAACTCCTACCACTAGGAGGGCTAAGAGATGCAAAATCTTCCTTTTTATGCTGATATGAATAATGAACATCTGTCTTGCTCTATTCTGGAACCTGTGATTAGCTTCAGAACTTGTGGCTGTTGTTATTTATCCTCTATTCAACTCCAAAATCTATAGGAGGGCTAAGAGGATCATCTGATACGATTTTTGAAGGATGTTGCTTTTCTTTCTCTTTCAAATTCAAGTTTGGGACGGAAAAGAGAATTAACTGATGTTATCACTCCTGCTTGCTCTTTCAACTCCTACCACTAGGAGGGCTAAGAGATGCTGAAGAACACTTCTCTTCTCTGCTGATATGATCAACGGTTATTGTCCGGCCCCACTCTGGAACAATGAACATTTCCAGAACTTGTGATTGCTGTTATAAATCCTCTTTTCAACTCCAAAATCTGTAGGAGGGCTAAGAGGATAATCTGATGAGTTTTTTTTTCTTTTTATCCCATAAACTATGCACTTTTTCTCTACTTAGTCCCTGAACTATCAATTTGGCGATTTCATCCCCTCAACTATCATTCCGTTACCTACTTAGTCCAATAGATAACGGAAGTTAAGAATTTGGACGGAAAATGTCACATAAGGCCCTGTTTAAGACCCTGTAGAGCAGATACTTGATTATGACAGCCCTAGAGATAAAAATTAATTATGACCCTTTAGGATAAAATGATTAAAAAAATAAGACCTTCGCACCGGTTCAAACGGATTGAAAATTGGTGCACTTAATTTAATTTTTTAGAAGGTTTAAGTGCTCCAATTTTCAATCCGTTTGGACCAGTGCGAGAATCTTATTTTTTTTAATCGTATTATTCTAAAGGGTCATAATTAATTTTTTTCTCTAAGGCTTTCATAGTTAATTATCTACTTTTTATTTGAGACCCCTTAGAGTAGATACTTGATTATGAGAGCTCTACGAACAAAATTAACTATGACCTTTTAGGATAAAATGATCAGAAAAATAAGATTTTCGCACCAATTCACATGGATTGAAAATTAGAGCACTTACTTTTTAACCATATTTTTAATATATAAACAGTCTAAATTCTATATAAGGAGGTCAGTCTTTTTGGAAAAAATATGTATTTGTTAGTCTCTATAAAGTGCCATGTAAGATCTTGATATATGAACCTCGTAAAAAAAATTAAATGCTCCAATTTTCAATCTGTTTGAACCGGTGCAAATGTCTTATTTTTTGATTTTTTTATTCTAAAGGGTCATAATTAATTTTTATCTCTAGGGCTGTTATAATAAAATAACTGGTCTATAGGGTCTCAAACAGGGCCTTACGTGGCATTTTCCGTCCAAATTTTTAATTTCCGTTATCTATTGGACTAAGTAGGTAACGGAATGATAGTTGAGGGGATGAAATCGTCAAATTGATAGTTCAGGGACTAAGTAGAGAAAATGTGCATAGTTTAGGGGATAAAAAGAAAAAAAACTCTAATTTGATACTATATCTGATATTTTGCTGGCCCTAACGCTACCCTGCTCTGGGCATGTCTTTCTTGCTATTGCTGAATGTGATTTATTACTGCTACTAGATGTATGGAGATGATTCTGGATAAGGATGATTCCACTTGAAGGCTTACTGATTTAGCAGGTGATCATGGAGATCATCTGTCAATCCTGCTGCTCATGAATACTGCGCAATTGGGAGGAATATGCCTTACTGTTGCATTGGGAGGAATCTGGTTTTTCGGTTGCTTATAGTTTCTGCTATAGATGCTGCTGCATCAATCCCTCTTCAGTGGTGTTTCGACTGGTGTTCTGAATTATGCCTCTGCTACTGACTTTCTGATACTTCATGATTCGGTTTGGAGTAATGCTGCTTTATGGTTTCGTTTGGGAAGCTTTGCCTTATTGTTTGAATGGTTCCACATTCCATTGTGGTCTCATTCAATTTATGTTGAATGTAACTTTTTCTTCTTTTTTCCTTTCTTTGGCCTTCTCTATGATTCAAGTTTTCCTTGTATCTAGAGTAGACCACCTCGATGTACCCTTTGTCGAGTTTAATAAAATCACTACAAGAAATTACACCATTGCCGACTAAAATTCCCGACTAAATATTATTTAGTCGCCAATTGGATAACCATTACCGACTAATTATAATTTAGTCGGTAAATGTACATTCTAACACCGACTAAATAAATTTTGGTCGGTATATGTAAATATATGCCGACTAAATCTAAATTTAGTCTGGAAATATATTTATTTTCCCGAGTTTTATAAATCAATAAATGAAATAAATATGCCGACTAAATTATTTAATCGCTAAATGTTTATAAATGCCGACTAAATCATGATTTAGTCGGGAAATATATTTGTTTCCCGAGTTTTATAAATCAATAAATATGCCGACTAATTTATTTAATCGCTAAATGTTTATAAATGCCGACTAAATCATGATTTAGTCGGGAAATATATTTGTTTCCGAGTTTTATAAATCAATAAATGAAATATTTTTTTTTCCTGAATTTAAGAAATGAATAAATAAAAAAATATGCCGACTAAATGATTTGGTCGGAAAATATAATTTATTGCCGACTAAGGGTATAATTTAGTCGGGAAATATATTATTGTTTTCACTTTTTTAAAAATTTCAAGAAAGATGGTATTTGTTCGACTACATTGATCACAATGCAACCTTTCCGATCACTACCGTTCATTTTTTTTTCCTTCTCAATCATAAGATTCTCGTAAAATTTTGGCTCGATCGGGCCAAGAAAGCCCCTTTATCAGCTTAGAAATTCTTAAATGTAAACAATTTTGTTGTCCGATTAAGTGTCTATCCTTATGTAGTTAACTTCATTCTTGGTACAAATGTTTAAATTCGTATAACATCAAAGATAGATGATTTCGATCATGAAAAAATACCTCAGGTGGGGCTCAGTTAGTTCACTATAACACTTAAAACGTCTTCGAACGCATTAAATGTATTTCGATAATGTGGTCGCCAATACCAAATGATCTCCGATTTTAGTGACAATACTATAATAAGTAAGACGTGAAATCCTAACGGTTCAGATTGATCATTATAAAAAAATACTTGGCAGTTACCTTAACTATATATACGTTTGATGTATTTGATAGTCAACTAAGTCTTATGTTGTATTTGTTGTTGCAGTAGCCACAAGATCGTCAAACAATCTTGACGATCAAGATCGTTGATTTTGTTGCACTTGTTGAATGATTCATTCTCGTAAATTTGCGGCTCGATCAGGTTTAGAAAATCCCTTTATTGAGACATGAATTCATTAGAAAAATAGTATTTTTTTCTTCGATTAATTGTCTAACGGAAAACGATCAACTGTAATCTCAGTAAGAATGATCTAACCGATAATATTAGAGAAGATAAATGGTTCTGATCGCGCAAAAAAATCTCAAGTGAGACTCGGGTGGTGTGTTATAAGACTTTAATGTTTTTGGACTTAGTAAAAATCTTTCCAACTAAAAGATTTATTCCTAACTAAATATTTAGTTGGCCAAAACAAACAAATTACCGACTAATTAATTTTTGGTCGGGCATGGTACCAATTTTTTGCGCCAATTGAAAATTTTCGCGAAAAAAATGGCGGGATTTGGATAATTTCCGACTAACTATTTAGTCGGTAATCTATATTATGATACAAAACGGTGCCGTTACACCGTATCCAAAGTTCCAAACCCATCCAATTATACGTACACACCTCCCCCATCCCCTCACATCGTCAATAGGTCATTCAGTCCCTCCCCCTCCCAATCGACCCTCTCGCTCAACCCCTCTCTCCAGCCGTGGTCTCCACCGTTCTTCAGCACCGCCGCCGCTGCCACACCCCGGTCGAAAACCTCTCTCTCCTCTGACTGTGGTCTCAGATCCTACTGCTCCTCTCAATCAAACCCTCCGACGAAAACCCCTCTCCTCCGACTTTGCATCTCTAGTCTCTCTCTCGCTCGCTCCTGCTAGGTACTCTCTCTCTCTCTCTCTCGTACTTGTTTGGTCTCGGATAAGATCTCTAGATCCTGAATTACCGTGTGCATCCACGGCAACTACAATCCCTTTTCTTTTCTTTGGTTCCGTTCTGTTTTGTAGGGCATGTTTGGAGAAGGATTTGTAAAATTGGTCATATAATTAGTGTTCGGAGTTTCGTGATTTTGCCTAATTTCTGAAAATGGGGCATCGAACTTATGTGCCGTGATAGGAACCCGTGGAACAAAACAAGAGAAAAAATAGAGAAATAATTTTCATTTTACGAAAAAGGTTTTTGTTGCATAAATGTTTTTGTTTTTTCCTTCTCTAGTACTTCTTCGGGTTACAAACAGGGGAAGAAGTGTTGGGTCTTGCTTGGTTTGAGTTAATTCTATCTCGTTCTCTCTCTCTCAATAAATTTCTCTCTCCAAAATTTAGTGGGTTTGGGTTTCGAAGTGGAAACAGGGTATGGTATGGTGTGATTGTATTTGTATTTTTCCCTTCAAAAGTCAGGTAAGGTGAGTACGAGGGGTAATAAAGGTGAGAAAGATCTGTTCTATGATTTTTTAAGTGGGATCGAGTCTAATTAAACAATTTCCTGTTGGCCAGACCAAAGCAGTGGTGCTGTGGTGAGATGAGAGAGATGAGAGTGACGGTCAGGTCAGGGATAGAGTCAAGATTCTCGAACAATAGATGCATGAATAGATGAGTCAAGTATTTCTGTGCTCTTTATAGCTGCCAATTTATAGGTGTGTTTTTTTAGATTTTTTGGAGTTTCAAGATTATAAAATAGCAATAATGCTAGGATAATCTTGTACTGAGATTTGGATTTTGAGTGCTAACTTGATTAGTTCTGGGAATTACATTTGCATTGCTACTTTTATGTTTTGCTTACAATCTACATGCAACTGTGACTTTAACTACTACAATCCAAGGTACATTTTCCCTTTGTATATTGGCTGTACTGTGATTGGATTGTTGGTAAACTGCAATATGTTATTGAGTCAACCGAACATAGGTGATAGGATCCTGAATATTATGGGTTTGCTTGTAGATAAGGGTTATTTGTTATGGTGATGGCAGTATGAAGCTCTTTTTGTAATATCCAGATGTATTCTGTTTACTGGATTTCTTTCCTTGATTCTACTGCATTTTTATAGCTGACTAGTAGGTCGGCAAACACTTGTGAGTTTGGGGAGAAAGAGGATCATGTGTGCGGGGGTGATTATGGATGACATGTTGTTTGGTAACTGCCATATTAATTTACATATTTGCCCATGAATTTTAAACACTTGTTCACGCTTTTATGGGTATTTTTGGAAAACAAAAGTGTGACAAAGCTTCAAAAAAGGGAGACACCAATCCCTTTTATATAATAGAATAGATAGAATAGATAGATAGTTCTACGGGGTCAGATTATCATATGCGCCCGTAGCTATGTAGTTGTTCTATTTAAGGCTTTTCTTTTCTTTTTTTTGATTGTGTATCTTTTCCCTTTTTATGTTTACTGGTGTGTCTGGTAAGTAAATAATCATGGGCATTAATGATTGGAGTAGTAAATTTCACAAAGCAAGAGAAGTGATACTCCCTCCATCAATTCACTCCCTTTTCTTCTGTTTTTCTTTTTCTTTTTCTTTTTTTTTTTGGATGAGATGCAAGGCAAATCTACGGAGTAGTCGTAGTAGTAGTTTGTTTGTGTGCTCGTGTATGCTAAGCTAAGCATTATTGGACTCTTGTGACATGGTTCCATCTTGTCACCTTGCATTATCTCTCATTGCATTCTCTCCTTTTTTCAAAGGCGCAGCCTATGGGAATCCACTTTCTTGGACTTATCTTTTGGGCACTATTGGTCTTCCAGAATCCATTTAGAAGACATTTGGTAGCAAGCAACCCGACCGCCTCCTTTTCACTCTTTATATCTCCTTCAGAAAATTCCTCTGTCTATGGTCTTCGCAACACATCCAGAATCAGCTTGTTTGCATTCCCATCATCAGATAATTTCACTTGAAATTTGTACGATTTACCAAGAAGTGTGAAATTTTGGTATCTTTGGATACCCTTTTAAAACCTTATACCTACATGTCTGCTTTCAGGCTATATACCAAAATAAACCAAATGTATGCCACATAATGCCTCTTTGTTAATTTTGTTTTGTGGACATCAGAATGTGGTTATTCTTTGGAGAGGTGTGAAGTCAATATCAAGCTGAGAGACATGAAAATGATGGCTGTACAGTTCTGGGCTTGTTTCTTTTTCTCAGTAGGGTCTGGGTTACTATCATCTTCTAAAAATTCATGACATGCTTTAGGTGGCTCCTCTTCCTGATCACTTCCATATAAGGTAGCATTGACGCATAAGTTAACCGACCATCTTAACTGGTGTCAATCTCTTCAGCAGGTTATCTAGCCTGTCTGGATGGATATATGAACATAGCTATGGAGCAAACAGAAGAATATGTCAATGGGCAGCTGAAAAACAAATACGGTGATGCTTTTATTCGAGGAAATAATGGTAAGTGATATTCAACATGGTTATATGCTTATTTTTGTTTTCTTGTTAGCTGCGGCGGTAACTTCAGTTTCTCTTGATTCAGTGCACTGATATGCTAATGGAATGAATTCTGTCTTCCACTCATTAAATCCTATATTAGCACTGATATGCTAATGGAAGAGGAACAACTCATTCTTTTTTTATTATTATTAGGTGCATTCCTTTTTATGCCCAACTTATTTGCGCCCAATTTTCTGAATTCTTCTTGCTATTAAGCTTTATTTATTAAAAAAAAAAATCCTATTTCCTGTGATAAAATGGTGAAATATTTACTTTGTATGGATATTTAGTGCAGTCATTGAGTTAGGTAATTAGGTTAAGGAAAGTTCCCGGCTGTTGCCCTTTGTGATTGAGATGGGTGATGTCTGTGATGATGAAACTTAATTTAAATCCTCAGCATTTGGATGGATGCAAATGACCGTATTCACTAGGCATTGCAAAAGAAAATTCAGAGCAGATCAGTTTTTGAATTAACTTAGTCTTTGCCAACTTTTCACTGAGCATGCCATGTTTACATACTTTGCTCCATTAATCTTTTACAATGGCATTCCTTTTCTTAATACGTCATCTGCAATTTATATTATTGAACATTTTTCTTTGATTAGGTTAGGTTTCTTTTCTTCCCTTGATGTATCCTTGTCAAGTTTGTATCAATATCATGGGTCTTATTGTGTTTTGTTTTTTCCACAGATATTGGAGTATCTGGCATCTCGTTAAGGAGTATATATGAAGAAGTTGGATTTTTACCGTGGATTCTACCGTAATCTAGTTTTCTCGCTGTTGAACTTTTTTATTATTTTGCGCTCTAGGGCTTGGATATGGTATGTTTGATGCTACGTACACTTTTTGTTATTTTGTACTCTGCGAATTCGGATACCGTTTGTTAAGTATTTGATGAACACCCTTTATTTATGGAAATTATGAATGAATTGTTCTTGAATTTCAATACTTGATTACAGTAGATTTGTGAATTAATGTTGCTCAATTTAATTTACTGTGAATCACCAAATAAAAAAAATCTAAGCAGATTTTAGAATTAGTTTTAAAATAAAAGCTGCTAACTATTTAGTAGCTAATTCTTTTCACATTTATTGACTAAATAATTAGTTGGTAATTTATTAAATATTTTCGGTAATTTATTTAATATTTGCCGACTAAATACTTAGTTGGGAATTTATCAAATATTTTTCGGTAATTTATTAAATATTTTCAGTAATTAATTAAATATTTGCCGACTAAATAATTAGTCGGTAATTAATTAGATATTTGCCGACTAAATAATTAGTCGGTAATTTATTAAACATTTACCGACTAAAATAATTTTGCCGACTAAACATTTTGTCGACAATAATTAAAATTAGCCGACTAAATAATTAGTCGGGAAAAACAAACATATGCCGACTAAATGTGTTTTAGTCAGTAATTACCTTTGCCGACTGCAATTCCTCGACTAAGTTGCCGACCAATTTTTTTAGTCGGAAAATACTATTGCCGACTAAATTCCTACCTTTTGCCGACTAAACTGTTAGTCGGGAATGGTGTAATTTCTTGTAGTGAATTTTGTTGCCGATCAAAAAAAAAAAAATTTCATGTACTTGTCCGTTTTATAAAACAGAATGCGAATTGTTCTCATAACTATGTATAGAAAATCAAGCTGATTTTATATGAATATTTTCTTTGTGAATATCCAGGAGATAAATTTTTTTGAATCATTATCGTGAACCCGAAATAGAGCCCATGCACGAAAAAAGTTTTGAAGAGTACTTACTATATATATATATGGAGAATAGAGTAATGGTGAGGAGGTTAACCCCTCAAACAAAAGGGGGGTCCTTTCTATTCTGATCATCACCCACACACGCACACACCCACTCCAAAAAAAAAAAAAATTGATGGTTCCTAGTGGGGGCCCCACCTCCAGATTTTTTAGCCTATGACACTCCACTTTTAGTTTTATTTTCAAAAATATGAAAAGAAAAAAAAGATGCTCAAACGACGCCATTTAGAAGACGGAACTCAAACGGCCATAAATTCTTCGTCTTCTCCTTCGTTTTCAGTTGCTGTTTCAGCCCAAAACCTATTCTCAACCAAGACATGTAGCTACGTCCATCTACCAAAAATTTCAAAAATATCTTAGTTTTCCCGTCGTTTTCAGTTTCCACTTCTGATTTGGGTCAGACGATTTGAAATTTTTGATTCATAGATTGAAAAGTGAACAAGAAAAGGAGTAACAATAACAACCCTAATTTTAATTTGGCAAGAACTGAAAGAAAAATGGAGGGTGTTGATTGGATGAAAATCATAACCGGCCCGAGGTGGAAAAAGTGAGAAAGATAATTAAATAAACATTATGGAGAAGAATCATTAATTTGTAGATGAGGAAAGTTGGTTTCCAACTACACATTTAAATATAGGAAAATAATTTTCGCACTCTTTTTTTGATAAATGAAATCATTTTCTTGTCTTTTAGTAAAAAAAATAGAGTGCCGTTACAAAAAAAGAGATTGCGAAAATCATTTCCCTAAATTTATAGGAGGGGTTTCTGATGAGCACACATTATTGACACATAGAGGCCCCAATATCACACGATGTTAGCCCTTAATTTGCGTGTAATTTACTATATTATTATCTTTTGGTCTTTAACATTGAATTATTGATTTTTTCAGGAAAAGGTGATAATATTATTTATTTCACCCGTTAAAATAGAAAGGCCGAACTCAGATTTGGAATTGTGGAGAATCTGCCAATCCTATTCAATTCTTTAACGGGAGAATCTTGACAAATGAATAGCAATCCCTAAGGAGGTGCACGAGTGAAATGGTAAAAAGGAAACTTCAATTTGTTAACAAGGATTTTGGGAGAAATAAGGATTTTCCTTACTAAGGAAATAAATCACGGCAGTGCTTATTTAAAAAGAGGCAGTGCGGTTTTGAAGTAACACACCCCGGGAAGATCACTTTTCCATGCACAACCAGAGCGCCATCCGAGACCACAACGCAGCATCGGCATCTCGAGCAGTGGAGAGGAGAGAAATTCTTTTATTATTTGATTATGTGTTTTGATTCCATGAGCGGCTAAACTCTTCAACTAGGGTTGAGGATGAAGCCTCATTAACGACTATTATCTATATATTCATGAGATTTGAGTTTACCCGAATATGTGGTTTGATTTTGATTAAATTGTTCTTACTCCAAATCAATTGTTAGGGATAAATTTTGAATATGAGTTCAATCATGTTTTTCTCATGATTTGGAATTGTCTTTAGCATTGAAAGCTGGTTTTTCATCGTTAACTATAAAATTGGATATTTATTGTGATTTGTTAAAAGCGGATACAATTAATGATTTGATTTTATACTTGCGAGCGGAGAGGAACAAACATGAGACTTTTTGATGAACTTTCACGATGATATTTTCCGTGGTAACAGAATTAGTTTTTAGATTATCACGAAGAAATTTTGGGTAAAGTCAATAATCATGAATATATAATGATACGAGTTAATGGGTGTGGATTCCGAAACCTTAGTATTTTCACCTTTGATTAAAAAGAAGCTTTAATTTTCTTGTCTTAGATAATTTAGTTCATTATTTTTACTTTTCACTTTTAGTTTAAAAATCAATCACAACTTTTGTCAACTAGGTTAGGGTTTAATCGGTTTAAGTTACTTATTTTTCCTAGAAAAATCACAAGTCCCTGTGGGTTCGACCTCGCTCTTTTTTTTTTTTTTTCTCGGCAAAAGGAAATTTTATTAATACTCGAAAGGTTACATCGAGAGGAAACATAGAGGATAAACAACACCTAACTTCGGTACGATTCGACCTCGCTCTTGCATTACTATACTTCGGTACGATTCGTGCGCTTGCGAGTACATTAAAATTTCACATCAAGTTTTTGGCGCCGTTGCCGTGGACTTAATTTTTTTTTTTAGGAAATCTAGATTAATTTGAATTGATTTTACTCTTCTACTAGTTTAGTTAACAAAAAAAAAAGAGTTTGCATTTAACTTTTTTTTTTTTGCTCGGTGAAACGAAGATTTTATTAACTCGAAAGGGGTACATCGAGAGAAAAACTCGCTAAGCACAAACGCTTACGAGCGAAAAAGAGTAAAGAACCCAAAACAAGATATGAGAGCTGATGATCGTCCAACAGAAAGTTGAACTACACCAATCCTCAGACACAAACATTACACTTTGACCTTCCTCACGCCATCAAGATATCCCTTAAAGTCTTCCACCGAGTACACCTTTATATCGAACTTCACTTTAACCCACATTGCCACCTTGGTTTTAATTAGCTCCCCAAGATCCTCCACACGCCATGAAATATTGTTTGAACACCAGATCGTTCCTTGCCAACCATAGAGACCAAGTTGTGGCATGGAATGTTGTTTCCCATAGATATTTCTCCAGATTTTTGAATTCCATACCCATCCACCAATTAAACAAATCTAAAGGGGAGGCAGGGCACACCCAATAAACGTGCCACCAGTCCAACATCAAAGACCAAACTTCCCACGAGAAATGGCACAGTAGGAATAGGTGCTCAGGCGATTCAAGGTGTTGTGAGCAGCGTGGGCACAACTCCGACTGGCCTTCGGGAAGCAAGTGTCTATGGGAAAGTACCGTTCTCGACGCTACTCTATCTTGAAGGGCCAACCACAAAAAGATTTCCACCTTCGGGGGGCTAATGTTCTTCCAAATCGATCCCAGCGCCCAATTGTTTGTGAATCCCGATTGCTCCCATTTGTTATAGACTGATTTAATAGAAAAGCGATTGTCTGAAGCCCATCTCCACCTTAACTCATCCCGTTTGGATTGGTCCAAAATTACTGATTGTAATCTCAGAAGCAATTCTTCATGTTGTTGTTCTTCCCACATGATAGGCGCGTGAAATGCATAGGATTTAAGCGCCTAAGTAGGGAAAGTAGCGCGTTAGACGTGCCTTTAATGCTCATTTTTTCGTTTAATGCGTGCACATGGTTGGTTTTTGTGTTTGTGCTTAAATTGCAGGAAATTGGGATGTTTTGGCGCTAATGAGAAGTATCCGGTAGGCCATGATGGAGTTCGGAAAGCAAGAGGGCTGTGGAGACTAAGTATGGGAGCAAGAATTCGTGAAAAAGTGAATGAAGCCTTCGTGAGCGCTACAATAGAATGGTCTAGCGCTCAAAAGTGGAACAAAAGGTGCCAGAAACAGATCAGAGAGTTCGCGAGCGCTATACCCTTTTTGGGTATAGCGCTACATTTAGACTGAAGGGGGTCAACGGCCACGTCAGCAGGTCAACGAAACACGCCCTTAATGGACTCGCGAGCGCTACACCACTTTTGGTGTAGCGCTACCGAGCGCTTATGAAGGGCCAGGAACGACGGCGTTTTGGGGTCGTCTCGGTTCAATTTCCAATTTAGTTTAGGATTTAAATTGTTTTTAAGGGGATTAATATAAATACCCCGTTTTAACTTAGTTTTAGGGTAGATTTTTGATTCCAGACTTTACGTAGCAGCTTTTTCTCTAACGTTGTTTTGTTTTCTCTCAGTTCTTGAGTTTTCGGCACTATTTCCTTCAATCGCTTGGATTCTGGTAACGTTTGAGATTTTCTTCATTAATTAAAGTTGTTCGTTATTAATTACTCTTCGTAGATCTTTCTTTTGTTTTCCATTTCTATTAAAAATAGATGATCATGTTTTTATCTAGGTTTTTATTGCCTGTTACCCCAAGCATGTGTGAGTAGTTCCTTAGGGTACAGCCACGGGACAAAGGCGTCCTGTGACTAATTTAATCAATATTTCACCTCGGGTACGAATTAATTTATTTTTCCAACAATTTTGGGATACGAAAGAGAATCATTTTCTAATAAACAAAACCCAGGCATCATCAGATTTCAAATGCGCATGAAGGCTGGTGACAGGTGGTAGGCATTTATTGGGAACCCCCTCTTCCCTTATTCTGAAATCAGTGAATTGAATAATTGTGTCCCGAGTAATATTGGTTAGGCTAGTTGCAGACGCTGGATTCCCACGGCTGTACTCTCCTTTAATTTCATAGTTAATTAATCCAGTTTAGTAATTTAGTCAATCAATCAATCAATTGAACAAGGGGTGGCTACCTAAGAGCCAGATTAAACTAGAATTCATCACATTTAAGTTAAGCACCGTCCGTCCGTCTCTGTGGTTCGACTCCGGTACTTCCGGATTTATTGTGCTACACTGGTCGAGAGTCCTACGCTTGGGACGCGTTTTTAGTCTAAATTTATAAACACCCGACAGGTCAAGCATTTTTGGCGCCGTTGCCGGGGACGGCGACGTGTGTTCTAGAGTGTGAGTTTTCATATTTTTTTTTGTCTTTTAGTTGAGTCACCATAGGTAGAGAGAAGAAGGTGTCCTTTAAACAGGACCCTCTTTATTATCTTGACCCGACACATCGTTTAGTTCGAAAAGAACTGGAGTCGAGTCAGCCTGTGTGTTCTAGTTCTTCATCTTCTAGTTTAGAGTCAGACTCAGCTGAGTACCAGTCAGAGTCTATTCCCGTTAGTGATTTTTATATAGAATTACCATTTGAGTCAGTTAGTGTCAGTAATCCACTTTTCCAGTCGGTTTTAGAATCAGAGTCAGAATCCGTTGAGATGGGAGATAGACAGGTAGCCATTCAGCCGTCCTTGAGACAGCATATGCATCCTGAGAGGACCACTCCTCTCGGACCTATTGTGTTCCCTCAAGAAACACAAGAGGCACGTAATGCTTTTACAGTCAAGCCTGGTGTCCTAAATAGTCTTCCTAGTTTCCACGGGAGAGAGTGTGATGATCCGTATGAGCATGTGCGGACATTTGAGGGATTGGTGCGCAACCTTGCGTCTAATACCCAGTATGAGAATGCGTGCCTCAAGCTGTTTGAGGCGACATTGAAAGATGGCGCGCTTCTGTGGTTTCGAATGCAAAAGTCTCAGTCTTTCACCACTTGGGCACAAGTGCGTGATGCGTTTTATAGGAAGTATTTCTCTGAGGCTAAGACTAAGACTTTTAGGCGCCAAATCCAAGGTTTTAGGCAGGAGAGGGATGAGTCATTTCTCAAGGCATGGGAGCGCTTCAAGGAATTGCTCCTAAGGCTGCCACACCATGGCTTTGAGAGAATTCAGTTAATTGGGTTCTTTCATCTTGGTCTCAATGCTGAGTCAGTCCAGCACATAGAATATTCTTGTAAAGGGGACGATTTCTTGTCCAAAACAGCAGACCAGGCATGGGATTTCTTAGATGACCTAGCTGATAGGCAGAGGGCTTTAGAGCCATCCGATTTTGAGCGATCCGGACCTTCTGGGTCCAGTGTTATCCCGGTCACCATTCGCGACCAGCGGCTTCAAGCTCAGGTTGAGAAAATGGCTCAGAGGTTAGAGGAACTAGAGGTGAGGCAGGGTCGTCCAGTTCATGAGGTATCGATTGAGGAAGTATGCGTGTGGTGTGAATGTAAAGGGCACACCGCGACCGTTTGTCCTGGGTTTATTGCCGCCAAGGGGGCGAGTCAATTTACCCAGGAGGAAGTCAATGCAGTTAGGACTTGGGATCCTTATTCTACCACGTATAATGCGGGATGGAAGGATCACCCCAATTTTGGGTGGTCAGACTCCAGACCCGTAGGTGGAGGCCAAGCTCAATCCTTTGGGCCACCTCCGCCGCAGCAGTTTCAACAGGCCCAATCGTCCAGGCCCCCTCAGGGCCAGGTTATCCCATTTCACTTCCAACCACAGGCTGGTAGAGGGGCAGGACCATCCACTCGTGGTCCTCCCCCAGGGTATTCACAGATGACCGCGCGTGACCATAAGTTAGATGATACTGTCAATTCCCTGATGCAGTCACAGATGACATTTCAGACGGAAACGAGACAGCAAATTGGGGCTCTTACAACCCAAATGTCACAGCTCACTGCGGTGATCGGTCATCTGCAGCAGGAGAAGGGTAAGTTTCCGGCCCAGGGTAGTACAGCAGGGGCCCATTATTTAGAAAATTCTTCAGGTTCCAATATTCATAACCCAAATCAGGAGGAGGCTAAGTCGGTCACCATTCTTAGGAGTGGGAAGGAGATCGATAAGTCCATCCAGCCAAAGCAGAAACCAGCTCCACCCCCGGAGCCGGTTGATGCACCAAAAGCAACTCCTGATGTTGTTGATGTCCCTAGGAAAGAGGTTAAGGGTGATGAGGAGTCACCAGAGGTGGTGGTGCCTGCAGCTGCAGCCCCCACGACTCCAACACCGCAGGTTGTGCTAGTAGCTCCATTTCCCCAGAGGTTAGCGGGGAAACCTAAGCAAAACATGAACCATAAAATGATTGAGCTTTTTAAGAGGGTGCAATTCCCTATCACCCTGATGGAGGCTATTGAGTCTTTTCCCCAGTGCGCGAAGGTATTGAAAGACCTCTGCACGAAAAAGCACAAGGGTCAGAATAATGTGGTTCTGACCGAGCAGGTGAGCTCTATCCTTCAGACTGAAATTCCTGCCAAGTGCAAGGATCCTGGGTGTCCCACCATTACCATAGATATAGCAGGCCAGACGTTCGATAAGGCGTTGTTGGATTTGGGAGCAAGTGTTAACTTGCTCCCCTATTCAGTTTACTTGAGGCTAGGTTTGGGGGATCTGAGAGCCACTCCTGTCACGCTACAGTTGGCAGACAGGAGTGTGAGAGTACCCAAGGGT